>CM057076.1:38049294-39456718 GCA_029379335.1 Thymus mandschuricus | reverse complement strand
CCATTTGGCCCGTCGCCGAGGAGAAGTGCCTCTGCTAAGCTTCTCTTCAGTTGGAATCTCGCTCCTCCGTCGCACGTCTGGCTCAGAACTCGAATCGCCAGCCTCTGTAGCTCCGGACACTCCCCTCCGTATCTCGACCACCAGAGCACTGCAAGTTAGTTAACACGGTTTTAGATTGAGAGAATGGCAAGCGGGAGAGAGAGGAAGTGGCTGTTTTCACCTGGAGAGATCGATCTTCGAGCTTCAGGAATGCCTTCGGCCATTGCGCCTTTGGAGATTCGATAATGCTCCATCTGCAAGGTGATCTGATCCTGCACGCGGAGGTCGGAGGTCGAACGAACGATGCAGCAGAGCAAGCCCGTGACGACTTCAGGATCGATGAACACGTCATCCGAGTAGAAGATCTTCGGGTTCATGTAGTAGCCCGCGGAATGGAGAGGGCTGTAGAGGAACTCGTTCCACACCTCGTCGATCACTTTCCAGAAAGGCGTGTATGAGGACGCCTTGTTATTGAACTCGTCCTTGATCGTCTCCTTTGCTTGATCCATCGTTTCGTATATGTTCCCCATGAGGTCTTTTTCGCTATCGCTGATCCATTCTATCACACGCACGAGAGGTATAGCGCCTTTCAGAACTGTCGAGGCCCCACTCCAGAAGGAACAATCTGCCATCAAATTAGCTACTTCTGTTCCCTCGCTTTCGGAGGTGAGGATTAAGGCTTGAGGATCAGTCGACAAGAAAAAGTTCACCAAAGTTTCTTTCTCCATCACGATGTTCTCGACAGCTAAGAAGGGCCTAATCGATTTTCTTTTCGAAGAATCAATTAGGCCACTCCCATTACTCTGAAGTCGTAGATGCTTCAGAGCAATGGGGTGGCTGTGGACGAATCTCGCGATGGTTTTCGCCTTCTCCAGAGTCTTACCTATTTCATCCATTCCCTGTATCTTCTCCAACATGAGCTCGATGCAGTAGGAAGCGCTCACTGTCCAAAATATCGGCCTATATCTCTCCATGAGTTGCTTCCCAGCTTCCCTCATGAAGCTCGAGCAAGAGTATGTAATAATCTGCACGACATTCTCGATCCCAACTTCAGCAAGAACTGAGACGAAGAACGACTGCATCTTGTCCAGATTTTTGACACAATCGCTGATATCATACGATCGAAGATACACAGTTCCTTTAGGGCAATCAACCAAAACATTAACTAATCTTCTACCATTTGCATCCTTCCACCCATCCAGCAAGATGCTGCAACCCGTTTCAGACCACGATTTCTTGACCCCATCGACATATTCGTGCATTTCTTTCACCAAGTCGTTAAAAATCCACCCTTTCAGCTCCTCGACTGTAGGAACTTGATACTTCAGCCCCCTCCTAGAGAAGAGTGAAATCATGCTATGAAAGCTCGCCGAATCAACAGCACTGAAATCTAGTCCGTTCTCGTAAAAGAATCTACCAATGCACAGTTTAGTTTCCTTTAGGAGCGAATCATCAGCTCCGGTGGTGGCTCTTTCCGGGGATTCCAATTTTACCCTGAAAGAAGTCGACTCCGGCCCACTATTCTCTAATGACGCACTTCTGTAACGCTTGCCACCGTTTCTCCGAGCAGGCCCTGATGTATCCATTATAAAGAGGATCTTAACTCTGAGTTCTTCAATTACAAGAACCTGATGCAACTTTTGCATGATTAGTACAAAGTGAATACATATTATATCGAATTGAATTCTTAGATTCGTTTTCTAAGTTTCGATTAGACTCAAGAGCAAACACACCAGAAATCAAGAGAAACGTTAGAAGGCACAAGTTCGAGAAAGTAATAGAAACTATGCAAAAGTGCTACTAGTTTTCTTCACCAAGTTTCAACAATCAACTCACAATATGCACATAGCTCAACAAGAACACTTGCAGCAATACGAACTCCGGTTCAACCTCCGTTTCTCTCGATCTCTGCTCTGTACCACTAAGTGAAGCAGAGGATGATCAAGAAAATGTTGCAAGAAAAGCACGAGTTGTATGAAATGTTAAAGAACCCTTGATGAATTTGATGCATTCATCATCACTAAAGTCCATGGATGAAACTTCTTCCTCTCTCAACAAGATCAAGAAACTTTTTGCCCATAAATCATCAACTTAAATAACATACATTACATTACATATATGCATAAAAAAAGCTTGTGTTTGAAAATAATTTTTTAAAAAATAAAATCGTAGGTTTGAAGGACTAAAGAAATTCCCTTTCATCAGAAAAGAAAAAACCCCATGAAAATGGATGGTTTGAGTCACAAAATCACACAGAAAAAAAAAAAATTACAGACTTTTCAAATCAGAGCAACTTTTGAGGGTTTATCAAGAAATAAAATTACAAAAATGGAATGAAAAAAACGAAAGATTAAATCTTTCTTCGTCCCCATTCACCTCCATTTTTGGGCACAAAAACCCAGAACAGATCAGAGAAACCCATCTCAAAATCGCCATGAAATCAAATGTTAGAACTAAGCATCAAACAAAATAAAGGGTTAGAAATCAAGAAATGGGCTCACCCTCTTTGCATGCAGCTCCCTTGCTTTGATTTGAACTGAGTGAGTGAGAAAAGCAGAGGAAATTTAGGAGAGAGAAGTTTAGAGCGAGAAAGTTTCTCCGCCGAGCAACCCCGAACTGACGCGTAGCGGCGAAGATTCTCTTCTGCTCCAAGCCTACACAACAAAGGCGTTTCACACTCTCTGGGGGAGGGGGGATCCTAAAGACAAAAGGAATTGTCTTTCATGCCTCCCCCCTTCATCAATTGACATGTCTCATTTGTGTAGTTCTCAAAATATTCCAAAACTACTTCCATATTTGTATACAGTAAAAGTGGTATATGAATAAATTGGGGGTGGCTTGGTCCCATTCCCCCACCCCAATTCTCTCACCCACCCCACTACCACCTTATGGCCCACATTAAAAAAAAAAATTAAAAAAATTAAAAAGAAAGAAAGAAAGAAGGTTCTTATATAGCTAAATACTCGTTTCATTTTGTTGAACTTCCGTTATTTAGCATGAATACGGAGTAATTACGAAAACCTTCAATTGTCTACAATGGACACTCTTATTGCGACAATTATAAGCTTTTTTTTTTTTTAGTTAGGTTAGTATATTTAAATATTTTATTTATTAATAGTATGTCGTTACATCCGCTGAGTAGGTCATTCCTCTATGCAATTAATTTATTGAAACGTGATGAAATATTTAAATATAAAACGTGATGAAATATTTAAATACAATTTATATTTGGCTGAATTAGACCTGTTTATTTTTATACTGGTAATAATTAGTCATTTAAACAAAATTTTCCTAATTCATGTGTCGACATCCCAATTTGTTGACATGTTTCCTTTTATAGTATGATTAATTAGTTTAATAAAAACTCGATAATTCTCATATTGAAAAGAAATACGCGCAGTATAATAGGACATATGGAGTATTAATAATGATAAATTGGCAATAGTATGTACTTATTTATGTTATACTCCCTCCGTCCCACTTCACTAGTCCACTTCCTTTTTGGCGCGAGATTTTATGTGCAGTGTTAAAGTAAAAAAGTAAGGGATCCACATCAAAAAGTAAGGGTTAAGGAAAGTGGACTAGTGGTATGAGACGGACCAAAATAGTATACTGGACTAGTGAAGTGAGACGAAGGGAGAACCTAATAAGTTATTATGGCTAGGGTGAGCACTGAAAACTGATAAAAGAACAACTCACTTAATTGAAGCGAAAGCCAAACTGAAATGTAGTTAACCAAATCAGTCGTACAGTTTTAATGTAAACGATATGGAATAGGATTTTGTTTTTTGCTTACAAAAATCGATGGCTAACTAAACGGAACTATTATTATATACACTAAATTATTGAAATCATACGAACTACTCCCTACGTCCCTATATACATATATATAGTAAATTAAGGTTGTAAACGAATAGAATCGAGTCGAATATCACGGGCACTGCACTAATTGTTGCGATATAATTTAAGTTCTGTCGAATTTCGACGGGCAGTGCACTAATTGTTGTTTAATTAATTTATTGGGTTGGGTTTGAAGAAAATTGCGCCGACTCTAAATTAAATCAACAATTTTAATTAATTGTAATTAAAGTTGTTATTAATTAATTCTACTGGTCTAAATTAAATTAACAATTTTAATTTAAAATCAATTAAAATTGTTATTTAATTTATTTTAGTGGATTGGGTTTGAAGAAAATTGCGCCGTCTAAATTAAATTAACAATTTTAATTAAATTTAATTAAAAAGTTGTTATTAATTAAATTTATTGGGTTGGGTTTGAAGAAAATTGCGGCTTCTAAATTAAATTAACATTTTTAATTAAATTTAATTAAAATTGTTATTTAATTAATTTTATTGGGCTGGGTTTGTAGAAAATTGGACAATAAGCATCGCCTTTGAAATAAAAATCGAAACAAAACAAATCAAAATAAAAATAAAAATCCGGCGACCATGCCGCCGATTCGACACTTCCATGCCGCCGATTTGACACTAGCCATCAAAGCAGCAAAAAATATTGGTTAAGAAATTCCAACACCCCTGATAGTTTGAAGAATTGGAAACCCTCCTCCTACTGCAACAAAAATTTCATCTTGAAGAAATTCCAACACCCCTGATTTACGTAGTGTATTTCTTTTGCTTTTTACATGGTTTAATTGTTGATCAAAATAATACTTGATTTATTTCAATGCTCAATTTCTGTATCCCAATTCCCAAATGCTTAAGTTTCCCAATTAATAGCTTATTTTGTTGCTGACTTATTTTGCTATAATTTGTTGCTTATTTTACAAGCTCAAAATGCTTAATTTACCTAAATTTGATGCTTATTTTGACATGCTTAGTCTCTAAATGCTTATTGTAAATTACCCTTTTTGTAAATCTGAATTTAAGAAATACTTATTTGGACGACAATGCTTAATTAGTATATTCTAAAATGCTTAATTAGTATATTCTAAATGCTTAATTAGTATATTCTAAATTACCCTAGTCTCTAAAATGCTTAATTAGTATATTCTTAATTTAAGATATACTTATTTGGACGACAATGCTTAATTACCCTAGTCTCTAAAATGCTTAATTAGTATATTCTAATGCTTAAGTTTTCTAATTGCATAGCTTATATATATTTTATTTTATTTTTCTGAATTTGCTACTTCTTATTATTATTATTATTATTATTATTATTATTATTATTATTATTATTATTATTATTATTATTATTATTATTATTATTTGTGTGTGTATTTGTATCTCATTTTATATGTTTGATGAAGGATTGATAAAAATCTTTAGTCACTAAAATGTCTGCAATGATTTTACTCTCTTAACCAAAATAAATGAATGTGGAATAATAGAACGAGGAGAGAGAATAGATTAATCCTAATTCTGTAATTAATGGGTGAGGCAGTTAGAGATATATAAAATGAAATTACTAGATTAACCTTTTATAACATGAAAATGAAAAATAAATAATAGGAAACGTGATTATATGCAAACCGTAGATCAAAAATAATGAAAGGCTAGGATTGGATCCTAGTTACTACTTAAGTATAGAGATCCCATTTGATCCCCCACCTCTCTCTCTCTCTATATATATATATATATAGGGAGTGGTTCGTGTGCAAATAAATCCTTGCGTGAGAAAATGAGAAAGATGCTTAAAACTATACAAAATCATGCTTAAGTCAGTATATATTTATGCTTACAACACTATTATGCTTTTTAATGTACAAAATCATGCTTAAACCTAATCATGCTTATAATACCTTATAATCATGCTTAAATCAATTACAGTCATAGATCAAATTAAGATCAACGGTTCAGATCTATTCCTATTTCTCACACCAGGATTTATTTCTATATGATTCATCCTATATATATATATATATATATATATATATATATATATATATATATATATATATATATATTATGACTATTGTAACTTCTCAACTAAGAAATACTGTATTCTTTTGAATAAGTATATGTAATTTACACCTATTGAGACTTTTAATTGATGGTTGGATAACTATATTTGATACATGAGACGAGATATGTTATATTTAATAGCTTTGATAATAATTTTAGAGATTGATAATTGAGTATTATACATATAATTAATTGTATATTTTATAGGTTTTTATTATGCTATCTATTTACTAGGGTATGATTATGATAATGATGTTTTTTTTAAGTTTTTAATTTTTGAAAAACGAAAAACGTACCGTTAAATTGTTTAATCACATTTCGATCTAGTTGTCAATTAAAATTTGTGAGTCGTTTTGTTTTTAAGTTTTCTACACTCACCATACTAATAAGCATATACTCTTATCATTCTTGATAGTCTTCCGATAAAAATTTTAATGAATAAAATATTTAAATATACTAACCTATCTAAAAAAATAAATCTTATAATTGTCAGTTGTCACAATAAGAGTGTCCACTGCAGACAGTTGAGGGTTTTCATAATTATATATGCTAAATAACGGAAGTCAAATAAAATAGAACGAAATTATACATGATGTTAAATTAACAAAGAATTATCTTTACGTGGGCCATAGGAGTGGGAGGTGGGGGGGGGGGGGGGGGGGGGGGGGGGCGGGGTGGCGTAGGGAGGAAGGGGGCCTAACTGACCCTACATACCACAATACCATTACTGTTCATTAGTGGCTAATTTTGGTGGTTTTGGAATTGCCACTTGTCTATTGATAAAGTGGGGGAGGCATAAAAGACAATTTCCATTGGAGTTAGGATCGCCTCCCGCCTCTGGCGATGCACCTTTCTTGTTTGTGTTTATTTTGTTTATTTCTATGTACTTTTGTATTTTTGTTTAGTAGATTATGGAAATGTTTCGAAAGCGTCGGGTCGGGTCGGGACGTGTCGAGTTGAAATTATTGTTGAAAATTTCAATATCAAACCACTTTTTTCAACTTAGAACGGATTCGGACGAACTCTTTTTGAGTGTATATGTATGGTTCATAAATATGATTTTATGTATTTTGGTTGCTAATTAAGGGAAAGTATTCGGCTACGAAGTGTAAATAATTTGAATTGAGTTAAATCGCGTCGAGTTGAACTTATTGTTGAAAATTTTCAATATTTGACGAGTCTTTGTCTAATTTGAGCGGATTCGTGCGAGAGTCATATTAATTGTTCGTTGATTTGATTTTCACCGTTTATGCTTTTTGAATCTCTTCCGATGACACTTATTCGTCTAGTTAATATGGATTGTAGTCTGATTGAAACGAGTTGATAATATTATTAAAAATAACAGGATCGTGCGAGTTTTCTTCAAGTTCGAGCGAATTAGGGCGAGCCCTTTATGAGCAATATTAATGCATTACTAATATGAATTTCTTGTAATTATATTGTTTATACATAGTTTAAAGGATTGATTAAATTGGGTATAGACTAACGGTGGTTGAGTCGTGATGGATCGGGTACTTATTGGAATTCTCAATATCGAGCGAGTTTTCTTCGAATTCGTGCGAGTTTGAAGATTCAAATTGGGTTGATTAGTGTTGATTATTGTTGCAAAATTTCAATATAGAGCAAACTTTCTTCATATTTTAGCGATTTCGATCCATCATATTTAAGCATATATTGAATGCTTCATTAATAGATTGTTTAAAGATTTCGAGTGTTGTTAAACAGAAACAAGTCAAAAGTATTGTTAAACATTTTTGTAGCAAGTTTAGTCGAATCTTTGATTTCTCTTTTTAGCATATATTTAACGGCCAATTACTTTGATTTTCTTAATTTATATTTTTCTATACTTATGTTTTACCAAATTCCGTTAAAGCGAATTCATTCATCTATTAGGTAGTGCAAAAAGAAATGAGTGTGAATCGAATAGGACTACGTTACGAATATGATTGAAAATTTCAACTCTGAGCAAGCTCGATCGAACCCTCTCGAGCCTCGAGCATGTATTAAACAGTTGCAAGCTCGATAGAACCCTCTCGAGCCTCGAGCGTGTATTAAATAGTTGCAAGCTCGATAGAACCCTCTCGAGCCTCGAGCGTGTATTAAATAGTTGCAAGCTCGATAGAACCCTCTCGAGCCTCGAGCGTGTATTAAATAGTTGCAAGCTCGATAGAACCCTCTCGAGCCTCGAGCATGTATTAAATAGTTGCAAGCTCGATCGAACCCTCTCGAGCCTCGAGCATGTATTAAATAGTTGCAAGCTCGATCGAACCCTCTCGAGCCTCGAGCATATATTAAATAGTTGCAAGCTCGATCGAACCCTCTCGAGCCTCGAGTATGTATTAAATAGTTGCAAGCTCGATCGAACCCTCTCGAGTCTCGTGCATGTATTAAATAGTTGCAAGTTCGATCTAGTAGTTGATTAATTTGTACTTGTGCACAATATGTTTTTTTTTTTTTTTCAAATCATATTCATATGAGAGAAAAAGCATTCATCTAGTAGATTATGTAAGAGATTTAAATGCAACATAATCCGGATGAGTTAGAAAATGTTATTCGGAATTTCAATATCGTGCGAGTTTTCTTCGGGTTCGAGCGAGCCTATCGTGAACAAAAATTTAATGATACGTCAAGTTGATTTCAAACACTCTCCTTTTCAAATTTTGTTTAAAGGAAGATAATTTGTCTAATAAAATTACTTCAAAGGTTAAAGTCAATTCGAAACGTCTCGAGTTAAAATCATTGTTGAAAATTTCAATATTTGACGAACATTATTCAAATTCGTGCGAATTAGATCTATTCTTTTTTTTTTTTTTTTTTTTTTTTTTTTTTTTATCATATATTTAATGATTCATTAATTTGATTTTCTCCAATTTCCCTCTCATAAATCTCGTTTAAATTATTACTTTTGTAAATGATTTTTAAATTTACTATTTTTCGAATTTATAATTTTATTTTAGATGTACAAATATGCACACAAAATGCACGTTTTAAATTTTAGTTAATCCCATATAATTTCAGGTAATTGCAGTAAATTATTTTTCGGTTTTAACAGCCTCGGTTCCCTGCACCTCACCGCATCAGATCCCAACCTCCCTCCGGACCGGAGGCTCGGATCCTCTGCAGCCGCACCTTGAAGGTAAAGTCAAACCGGTGTTCACTCCTTCCACGTGTAAGAATATAATTGGCAGTAGCCCGTCACTCCACCAATAGCATACTCCCACGTGTCGCGCCTCCACCTGCGTGCTTGTCGTGAACCCGCGACCGCCATTTTCGCGTTTCCACTTCCGCTGTCACACTTCTTCTACACACTCCGCTCATGTTCAAGATAAAAATCTCAAATTTCAAGAAGATTAAGATTGATTATTAGTTTATTGCAATGGCGACGAGATCGCTGCTAGTTGTTTCGATTTTTGTGTGCTTAATTTGCTCGAGTATTCTTCCATCTTCGTCGAAGTCGGAGGAAGACGAAGATCTCAGCTTCCTCGAGCAGGAGGAGCACAGCGGCGCGGCGCCGGAGGGCGATGCCGAGCACTACGGCCACCCCCACGACTACGAGAACTACGACGATCTGGACGACGAAGGCGAATCGGCGGCGTACGGCGACGACGACGGCGGCTACGCCGCGTCGGAGGTCGACGAGACGCACGTGGTGGTTCTCAAGCAATCGAACTTCAGCGAGTTCATCGAGAATAACACGTTCGTGATGGTGGAGTTCTACGCGCCCTGGTGCGGCCACTGCCAGGCTCTCGCGCCGGAGTATGCCGCCGCCGCCACGGAGCTGAAGGACGAAGGGGTGGTGCTGGCGAAGGTCGACGCCACAGAGGAGGCGGAGCTCAGCCAGAAGTTCGACGTGCAGGGATACCCGACCGTCTTCTTCTTCGTCGATGGAGTGCACAAAACCTACCCCGGTCAACGCACCAAGTATGTGTTTCCTGCCTAATTTTAGCTCAAATTTACTTTGATTCTGAGAAATTCAAAGTGTTTTCTTCATAATCCTTTAATGCGTTTGTTTATGGACTAAGTCAAATTGTGTTCGTTATGCGTTTGAAGCAATCCGAAGCTACAAATTCTCTTTTAATGTTGATTTGATTTGCGTTTGAAATGAACTCAAGAACTATCACCAATTCTGGATTTGGTCAAGAAATTTTGAATATTTGGGCTTATGGTTTTAGATCTTGGAATATGTTATCGTGATTCATAATAGTCAAATTGAGCTGTCATTTCCCTTTCCTCTGGAATGTATACAGCATCGAAATTTTCAGAGCATCGAAAATCAGAGAGCGTAAGAGCAATGGTTTTGTTGATGATGGCATGGATGTTTATGTTGTAGGGATGCTATTGTGTCATGGTTGAAGAAGAAGGTAGGTCCGGGGTTGCACAATATTACAACCACGGAGGAAGCGGAACGCATTTTGGCAGCCGAGGACAAGATAGTTTTGGGCTATCTGGAGAGTCTGGTGGTATGATTTTGTCGATCTTAACCGAGCTTTTTCTAGTGGACCATGCCTTCTTGAGTTAATTAGTTTGCATCTTGTTTGAATTGCAATATGAATGAACTTGCCTTGCATTTGTAGGGCCCAGATAGTGAGGAGCTTTCTGGAGCTTCGAAGCTTGAAGATGATGTTAACTTTTACCAGACGTCGAGCCCAGAAGTGGCGAGACTCTTCCACGTTGATCCACAGACCAAACGTCCATCTGTTGTCATGATCAAGAAAGAAGATGAAAAATTTAACCAATTTGGTCAGTTATAATCGTCCCTCGCCTACTAGAGTTACAGTTTTTTCTTCGTATGAGGTGGCATCTGTTGACAATCTTCTATCATCAGGTGGTCAATTTACAAAATCTGCAATTGCTGAATTTGTATTCGAGAACAAGCTTCCTCTCGTCACCAATATGACTCGAGAAAGTGCTCCTCTGGTGTTCGAGAATCCAATAAAGAAACAGGTATTCTGATTGTTTTCGTTGTGATTATACAGTATGTTATTCGATCATTCCTTTTTCGATTTTTATTTGTTTATCTATATTGCAGTTGATACTTTTTACAACTTCTGACGACACAGAGAAATTTTATCCAGCATTCAGAGAAGCAGCTAAGCTCTTCAAGGGAAAGGTGAGGAATTACTTATCAGTTTTTTTCAAGTACTAACAGTTACATGTTGCTTCTGTTCTCACCCATTCGGAATCTCTCTCATTCACAAATCCATACTCTCCTTAATCTCAAACATCAAATGTTCGTGCGATCTTTAATGCATGTGACTCGGTGTTTGATTTTATCTTTGATAAGGAATCTTTTGTGAACCTGATTTGCAGCTTATCTGTGTGTACGTTGAGTTGGACAACGAAGATGTTGGAAAACCAGTTTCAGAATACTTTGGAGCGGATGGAGAAACTCCGAGTGTAAGCATTCGAGGAAAATCCCTATATTTATAAGGTCTATGTTTTGGAGATTCAAGAATTAGACGATAAGCAGAATGTTGGATGCAGGTTCTTGCATATACAGGAAACGATGATGCCAGGAAGTTTATATTAGACGGGGAAATAACCATCGACAATATTAAGGTAAACTACTCACTGTCTTTATCGTTTTCTAGTAACAGCACGAGACAGATTCAAACTGACTATCTGCTCATCTGCAGTCTTTCGGAGAGAAGTTCCTGGCAGACAATCTCAAGCCCTTCTTCAAGTCGGACCCTATTCCAGAACACGTAATTCTTTTTTCTTAAGCTTTTTAAGGATTGCATGTCTACTTAGATGTGTTAATGTAATGCCTCTGTTCGAAATTCTTCATCTCTTACACCAATGCAGAATGATGGAGATGTCAAGATTGTGGTTGGCAACAACTTCGATGAGATAGTCTTGGATGAGTCGAAAGATGTTCTTCTTGAGGTATAGATTTTCGTTTTAACAATCAAAATCGAACCATGTATGTTTGTGTATCATAATCTCTGTTCCTGATTATCTTAAAAAACAGTTGTATGCTCCCTGGTGTGGACACTGCCAATCTTTGGAACCTATATACAACAAACTTGGCAAGCATTTGAGAGGCATCGACTCCCTCGTTATTGCTAAGATGGATGGAACCACAAACGAGCACCCACGAGCCAAGGTATTTCCCAGTTTTTTCTCTGTTTTCGTTGTAGAGTGCGGAGTTGTCTCTTCCCGAAACTTGTATCTGTGCCTGAGTTCTACATCACATGCTGATTGTGATTATTTGATGCAATTACAGTCCGACGGATTCCCCACAATCCTCTTCTTCCCAGCCGGCAACAAGAGTTTCGACCCGGTAAGACGCCTCTGCTAACTCTTCGTCTCATTCTAGCTGGCAAAACATCCAACCTTTCTCATGAAAATTGAACCGTATCAAACTATTCCGTACAGATTACTTTCGAAGATGATCGAACCGTGGTGGCATTCTACAAGTTCTTGAAAAAGCACGCATCCATCCCCTTCAAGCTTCAGAAGCCAACCTCTCCGGTGAAAACCACCGCTTCTGAAACCGCTGCTACCGTTGAAGACAGTAGCTCCGACGTGAGGGACGAGCTCTGATTCGTCCCGGCTCGATCTACACAGAATACAGGCGAAGATGACGGTATGTGCGAGAGCGAGCTCAACTATATTCATGTTAGGGAAATTTTTGTTATACTCAGTTCATGTACTGTATAATGTAAGGACAGGATCAAAGCTAATTGCTTTATAAATTATTATTTCGAACTTCTGTCTTTTGTTGTTAGTCTCGTTTGTCATTTCCATCTGTCATTTTTTAAATAACAAAAAATACTTTGATACAATTCACTCTCTCTCCTTAAAATTGATTATAGCATCGTATATCCTTGTTTCTTGATTTCCGTGTTCGATCCAAATGAGACTAACAATAAGAGACGAGGTAGTTTTAGCTAAAATAAAAAGGGTAATTCTAAACATAGCACACAAATTACTCTTTATAGCCTTAATATAAAAATAATAATTAAAATGATAAGGAAGTTACTTGTATACCCCCATAGCCCCCAATTTACATTGCGCAACCGAATTATGCCATAGGCCATAACCCCCCTTTTCTACCTTCATCAATTTTTATTTTTTTCCTGCAAATTGAACTTTTCAACATTCGCTGTCCTCTCCCTCTCTCTCCACCGAACGCACACAATTGAGGCCTCTCGTCGCGGTGACAGTTAGTGTTGCCGCCGACAGTGGTCGGCGTTGAAATATTTATTTATAGACACGTATTCCGGCAAGTACAAACCATTGCCGCCAATGGTGGTGGGAATCAACAGCGTCTTCGAAATTATTGTTATCCTATCTATGTCTCGATAAGAGCGAAGCTGCTGAAGATAATTATATAGATCGTGAAATTAATTTTAAATAAAAATAGAGATCAATATACACTTTCCATTACAAAGTGTGAAATAAGAATGCGAATTGCATATTGAAAACAATTTTAAGTTCCGACTGTGAAATTTGACTCTACAACGATGATTCATTTCTCCAATAATTGAGGTTATGAATTCGTTAATCATTTGGTTAAAGATTAAATATTGGGGGCTATATGTTCTATTAACAGATTTATTTGTGGCTATAAGGTTAAAATTGTAAATTATTAATATATTTATATTATTTTTAAAAGTGGGGGCTATGAAGAGTAATTTGAAGGCTATGTTTAGAATTACCCAAATAAAAATCGAAAATGCATAATTGTCATTTAAATTTATTGGGCCTATGCAGAATTAAAAGGCCCAATAAAATAAAAAATTCAAAGCCCAAGCCCAATTATAGGTTCGGATAAGGCCCGAACCTAAACCCAAAGCAACCATTAGTAACGGATAAGAAAAGAAAAGCAGCAGAGAATTCCTTCTGCCTCAGTTCACCACTGGCGATGGCGCAAGCTTCAGCTACACCACTTCTCCCCTCTCTCTCTCTCATCTCCAACCCTATCTCCAGCTCCCCCAAGCTCTCTCTCTCCTTCCCTTCCTCTCTCCCCAAGGTAGAATCAATGCCGTCGAAGCTCCTTTTTCAATTTTTCGCTTTCGAATTTCGTTTTGATTTTTTTTTTTTTTCAATTTTTTTTGTGTGTGTGGATAGATTGGGGGATTGAGCATCAGATGCGCTCGTGTGGGAGGAGTGGAGATTCCGAACAACAAGAGGGTTGAGTACTCGCTGCAGTACATCCATGGAATCGGGCGCACCAGCGCCAGGCAGATTCTCAACGACCTCAATTTCGACAACAAATTGACCAAGGACTTCTCCGAGGAGGAGCTCACCACTCTGCGTGAGGAGGTTTCCAAGTACATGATTGAAGGAGATCTCGTAAGTGTTCGATTTCGTATTGTTTCTGTTTCTGATTTTGGGGCGAAATTTGAGGTTGAGGAGTTGATTTGAAGTATTATCGATGAACTGATATTGCTGGGTAAATTGCACAGTGAAGAAATGAATAATGCAGTTAGGGTTTGAATTTTGCTCGAATTTTTCAGTGGATTAAGTTGGGAAAATGCTGAATGTTTTATGTGGAGATGTGATTGAATTACAAATCTTTTGAAAATTTCATCTTTGATGCCAAATTTATAAGTCCAGTATCATTCAATCTATCTTGATTAATGCATTTGTAACAGTTTACCGAATATGCACGAAAAGAACGAAAGCATGCGACTTTGGAGTTTTGTATGAATATTAACTTTTGAATGCAGTTTCCTTTACCTGCAAATGCTGAATTCGTAGTAGTTTGACATCGCTATCCTAAAAAAAACTCGAAATCTGCCTAGTCTAATCTGGTGAACTAACTTGTGTTTCGGTGGATGAACGATTTTGAGGTTGTTCGAACATGTAATCCTTTCTAATTCCCAATCCTGTGTATTGTGAATCCAATATATCACTCAATTCAAGATCTCTTAGTGTCTTTCATGCTATAATTGTCCAGTAATTTGTAACTGAGATTTGCGATTTGGATATGTAGTAACGTTGGAGCTTGTTCTCGTTTCGTTTTGTTTTGTAGAGGAGGTTTAATGCGCTTGCGATTAGAAGGCTAAAGGAGATACAATGCTACCGTGGCGTGAGGCACATTCAAGGATTACCGTGTCGAGGGCAGAGGACTAAGAACAACTGCAGAACCTTGAAAGGTAAAAGGGTGGCCATTCCTGGGAAAAAGAAGAAGTAAATGAAAAACTCTTTGATTTTCTTGTAATTTAGTAGAATGTGAGTGAAACCCTCAATCCTATTTTGTACTCAAATGCAACTACTTCAAACCCTCTGATTCAATTCAAATCAGTTTTCTTTCTCTCAATCTGCATTTGTTATATAAAAGTGTGCTCTTTATTCATAGTTGTTTCAATGAAGAAGAAGGTTAAGTCATAGACATAAGATTAAAACTTGTTTATCTCTTTATTCCAACAACATTACACTCCCGTTTATTCAAGAAAACGAGCTTCGAAATGAACCCTAATTTTGTCAGCCGATGCTTCTGCAATGACAATACGGTATTCCCTTGACTTTGAAGTTCAAAACACAAACCCCAGAGGTACAGTTACTAGTAGTGCTACATAATCTTTTCTTGCACGCAGCACTGCACTCTTCATTCGAGCACGGACCTTTGGTTGGGAAATCGGGGTCGGGTACTTGTCCTTCGACGCCATTGAACTCTGCAAAAATTGTTGCAAGAATTAGAAAGTAGACCAAGAAATGGAGATGGGACATCTTCTTCATTTCCATTTTATGAGTATAGATGTGATTTATTTGTATGAGATTTTGCTTATATAGTAGAGGGGTTGGTGTGGGTTGTTGGGGAAGAGATGATTAAGATTTTTGGCTTACCTTATAGGAAGAAAATTATAGTTATTATTATGTTGAAATCATGGTTATGAATATTGTGTATGTGAGATTATTGTAAGTTTTTGCATTAAATCCAAATTACGAAATTTAACATTTTAAGAAAATTTTGGGTTGCACTTGTAATTGTGATATACTCTGCTTATATTTTGGGTTACGGTTTCCGCCAAACCGCCAGGTGACATTTACGGTTCGATTCTGGCTTAAACCGGAACCGAAAAAGAACTCTTTAGTCGAACTCTAACCTCCTGGCCTGCACGAACTTGATGATTGCAGTTTTCGAGTCTCCCTTGAACCTCCTTAATTTGCACGAACTTGATGATTGCAGTTTTCGAGTCTCCCTTGAACCTCCTTTATTTTCTTGGCCGACTCTACAAGAGACTATGTACAACAATAAACTTCAATCAGCTTGAGCGTTGGAGAAATTCCTACACCTTCTGGAATCTCCATAAGGTAAGAATGAAGAACTAGGCATTTGAGCATCGGGAACAGGTAGCTCTGAGTTATCCATTGCCAGAGACATGATTCCTCGATTACCAAAACGTTCAGCCGAGTATATTCTTCATCATCCGTTTCCCACGTTTCACCAATGCAAGCATTACTAGTAGTTTAAGGACTTCTAGATTAGGCAATGAACCAACGATGGCCATATCATTCCAAAGAAACCTCCCGCGTGCTAAGGTCAACTTTTTCAATGTCTGAGGAAAACAAGGACTTTGGCCCCTCCATGAAAAGTCGAGATACCCGGTCACTTCCAACTTCTCAAGAAGATGAAGATCCTCAGTGGTGGTCTTTGTTGAATGTGAAAGTAAGTCCCAACTTCTTCACATTTGGATCATTCTTAGGATGTTCTCATGCCACACAAGATCTTTTAATAGCAAGTGTCTGGAGATTCTCGTGAGGACACTAGAGAGAGAGAGAGAGTGAAGAGAGAGAGAGGTCTAACTAAAGTCTTTGTAAATGACGAGGGAAAAGAAACACTAGTAATTGACTGTTAGTTCACTTCCATTAAAGAAACATAAATACTCCCGTACTTCTTCCTCCCGTCCAATTTAAAACGAATCACGAAACGGAACATATACTTTATAACGGGACGGAAAGAGCATTTGATTTGTGACTGATCAGTTGTTGCGGGTTAATTCAGCCGAGTTTAATTTTTTTTAAAGTTGATCAAAGCACTATTATTGTTGAAGAATTTGGTTTAATTGTGGGGTGATGCTATTCGACCATAATGTGGCCGGCCATAATTTAACTTTTTAAATTTTTTTAAGTATCAAATAATTTATATTTTTTTGCCAAACTTTTTATATCATAAAAAACTCAAAAAGTGATGCTCCGTATTTTTTACGTATTTTTTAAAATTAACACTTTAATTCTTTGATATTTTTTACTATTTTAAAGAATTTTTTACCTTTTTATCTAGAAAAAAAGAGAAAAATATGTATTTTTTGTGGAAAAAATATTTTTAAATTAAAATATAAAAGTAATAAACTATAGTTATCATTTACTATTTTTAAAATTACGTATATTATGAAAAATGTCGTTGTGTGGCCGGCCACATTATGGCCAAATAGCTTTATTGTTAATTGTGCGCCTATGTGTAACACATTATATAATTGAATGAGGTACCACTTTCCTTCTACAATTAATTAATCATAATATTTTTCATTAACCATTAATGTTAATGCTGAGCTGAGCTGAAAGTATAGTTTATAAAAGAGCGGGAAGTTTAAAATAGGTGCTGAGCTGGCAAAAGAGTTCGGTAAATAACGAACTATATAAGCTGGAGAATCCTTTTGCACATAGCAAATGCGGAATGCCATTCTCTACCTATAACAAAATACACTAAACAACCCTCCATCTTTTGAAGTGTAAATCAGAAAGACTGAAACTTATGCGTTGCTGATTTATCAATCTTATCGAGACGACGACGTCTCCTTTCAGACGACAAGATTAAGACGCTTTTCGTCGTGGCCTCTTGGCCTTTCGTTATGCATCCCGTACTAGATCGTGGAGGCTGCAGCTCTTGATCTTCCGACTAGTCACAACTACAAGATTTCTCTAGGCTGGGTCCTCCAAATACTCCTCACCCTTGTCCTCCATTGTACTTTTGCTGCATTAATACCTCTTGATGTTTCAAGTAGCCCTCAACTATACATGATTTGGTGTGTTTCGAAGCATCGATACTTTCATATGTTGGAAACGCTCCCGTGTACAGGAAACAAGGACTCAAGTGTTGAGGTTACTGTGAGTAAATCAAAGAACCAACAATAGACATAACTCGGAAAGGAAATTTGCCTCTTACTAAGGTCAAGTTTTACGGTGTACAACGAAAACCTCCTAATAAGGAGTACTCAAGTTAAAGGCCTAGCTTGTAATTTCTAATGGAACAATTCAATCTATACATGTAATATGGCTGAGGACGAGGCAGTACGCGACGCTCGTTACCTTGCATGCTGAACTGGAGCAATTCTCCATCAAGCAACGCGAAATCCTCGACAAAGGCATCCCAACCAGCCCCCGACAACTCGGCTATTGGGTGGGTCGGATTTAGCGTACGACGCTGCTCAAGGCGGAAGTCATACTGCATGTTCTGCGCGTTCTGCACCGTAACCATTTGTTGGTGGTTCCCGGTGAGCGCGGCAGCCTGACGAACGTCGTAAAAAATTACGACGCCGTCTTCGATTGGTCGATTGAAGGCCTGGATTCCCTGCTCCTCCTGCTCCTCCTCTTCCTCTGAATCTTCTTCATCATCTCCGATTCCCACCTCCTCCTCCTCCTCTTCAATTTCATCCCCATAAGCATCCCCTCCATCGTCAACGGCATCCTCAGCTGAAAATACTCCACCATCTTCACCCCCTTCTCCATCGTCAGCGGCTCCACCATTCCCGTTCCCATTAAGACCTTCATCCTCAGAAGAAAATACTTGATAAACACGGATTTTCTATGTGCTATGAGGGCTTATAACTGCGCTTTAGTGTTATTATCATGGTCGGATTTGACACTTTTGATATATGTTTCTTATATTCGAAGATACTACGCTTGATCATGGTTTTGTCGAGTTTTGTAGGAAAAATAGGTGGAAATGAGAAAGTAATTCACCTTTTGGCCCAACATGCAAAGCATGGCCCAACAGGCCCAACATGCATGGCCAATATGCAAAAGAAGTCCACCACCACGCCCCCGCGTCTCTTCACTCATAGCCGCGTCGCCGCCACATCCTTTTGCTAGACGCGGCAGCGTCACCTCTTCCCCCTAGCTGCGTCCAGGAGATCCATCTCCGCGCTCCGGAGACGCGGCAGCGCCCTTGCAGTTCCTACCTCCGCGCCTCCTCTTCACGCAACCATCACGCCCCCGCGTCTCATCCACACGAGCCGCGCCTCCAGTTAATAAAGGGCATATTACACGCGATTTGGAGGAAGACGTCGTAACGGCCCATAAGATTGAGAAGAGGATAAAAAGGCGGAGGAGGAAAGAAGAAAGGCATCGGAGATTTTGCAGAATCAAGAGGCTACGCGAGTATTAATATAACCCTAGGAGAAGAAGATTGAAGAATTCAAGTCGGCGATATTCGGAGCCCTAGTTCTCCCTACGGTTTCCGTTTATTTTCGATTATAGTTCTTCCGAATCTTAGAATTTTTGTCCTCATTATGCTTGGCTAAATTCTCTTTTATTCTAGAGTTAGGGAGTACATGAATATTATGGATTCTATTTAGTTCTTATCAATCGATCACGACCTTCTATTGCTTCGTATGTTCTTGGTTGTATTATTTGCTTATTTGATTAGCTACCAAGTGAGCATGATTTATTGTGTTGATTCAATATGCAAAAGATGAGAATTAACGCTCGAATAGGGAACATAGGACACACGCTTCAATAAATTCGAGAGATCTTGAGAGTTGTGTGAGAGCTTATAACCTTTTGAACCCTTAGGAGTTTCATGTGTTAGTTATCAGTTGGACACAACGATTCTTGCATGAAATCTACGATTTAGGCGCTACGAAAGTAGGTTTAAGCTTATTGTGTGGTTGTTCTAGTAATAGTCGAGTCCTCTATCTGATTGATTGATTTCGATTAGATTGAATTCGTTCGTTCATCGAAACCGAAGCTCTAGAATAATTCTTCTTATATTTGATTCCCTCGTTGCTTGTTGTTTATGTTTATTATTTCGCTTTTAATCTATATACTATATAAAAGTCAAATACATGGGTCATTTTCGTAATTTCACTTCTATTTTTAAAGGGTAATTTAGTAATTTCAACTCTAGATTTTTAACTGGTGTTAATAACTTTTTAAAAGAATTTATTCGATTAAAAAATTGAAATAGAAACCGTTTAATAGTTATAACTACTAATGAGATAATATTGTATTTGGATATACAATTTTTTTATTTTTTTTTGTTTGTTTGTTGCGAAGGGACACAACTTTTGAAAGGATCCATTTATATCTATAAATACAGGTTCATTTGGAAATTAATGTAATAGTCCTGCTCCGTAAAATTTGTTATAGTACATATTATCAATTATCAAATCAATATCATTTGTCGATTACAACCGTTTATATTTTGATATGCATCTTGCTGAAAATTCATCAACACCACCAAGACGGGTCAAGGTATGTACTCAAAATGAGATCCTTGCCTTCTTTCTCAAATACTTTATGATGGACAACATGGAATACAATTATTTACGCAAATTGTGAATTTAAAGTACATACAATTTATAAATGTTTTTTTTTAATGATATAGTTGTAATTTTATTAGTTCCGAAAAAAGGCAATACATCTCACTAATTACAATTGTTCTGGTTCACAACTTTTTCAAATGAGGCGTGACAAGCTAAATATTAACTCCCGCAAGAGTACGGGTAATCCTAATATAGAGCAAGTAAGGTCGTATTCCACGAGGATCAATGCAAAGAAATGATAGTGACTACTACTACTAAGTTCTTCGGATCTATCTAAGCTAACGAGATTTTGAGTGGTTTTCTAAGCTACTAATGAAAGTAAACAAAGCACATAAACGAAAACAAGTAAACGAAAGTACACTAATGAGGAAACGATGAAGTAGAGTTATTCTAGGGGTCTGGAATTGGTGGATTGCAATGGATATAGCCTAAATCTATCAATACATGAACCAATTATCTCTATCTAAGGCGATCTCGAAGTCGTATTTGCCTCCTCTCGGACGACAACTACCGTAGATTACAAGCCATGGTCATAGTCTCCTATAAACCTCTAGCCTATAACTCCTAAAAGCTCCTAGGATCAATTGCCCTCACAATTACTCTCACCCTCTCGGTTTATCAAACAATTATGCCTTGTGATCGGTTTCCAACATCGAATCTCATCTCTCGATACTCAATTCAATGTCTAAAGCATGCATCAATGGTGATCAAGCATTAAAACATCCATACAAAATAAGATCACAAGGAGATAAATCTAATTAATCATGCATTAATAGGAAATAAGATCAATCCATTACAAATCCAACTATCCTTCTCCCTAGAATAAAGGAATTTAGCTAATCAAACACATGATGAGCCAAACTCCAAATCCAAGATGAACATGAATAAAAGACTAAGGAAAAATGGGTTTAGAATCAAATCCAAGCTCTTGATCTTCTATTCTTGCTCCTTAGACTCTCTCCTTCAACAATTCTTCAATCCCAAGTGAAGCCCCAAATGTGGAATGATGATGATGGGTGTAGAGATGGTGTAGAGATTAGTGTGTGAAAAAGTGTGTTGGTGTGTGAAATAATGAGGCTTCCCTAGAAATGAGGATTGAAATGGGTATTTATAGGTTCTAGGATAGAGGGGCTAAGTAGCAATTAAGTTTGGGGTTGAAAATGAGAGAAAATGGGGTCAAAAACGAGAAATAGGAGAAGAATCGGGGCGAAAACGAAGTTGGAAGGAAGTCAAGCCGGAAGGAGTACCCCCGCGGGCTACCCCCGCAGCGCAGGCCAACGGCCATGTTGACGCGCGGGGGCAGACCCCGCCCTGACCTTGGGCACGCGCGCGGCGGGTACTCGTCGCCGCCTTGCGGTGATGCCTCGGGTCTCGCCGTTTCGCCTCGTTCTTCCTCATACGAACTCCGATTTGATCGCCGTTTTCGCCTACGCGCTCCTCTCAAACCGAGCTACGTCGTGGACTCACTTTCCTTGTCCAATCTTCTCTCGTTTCCTGTAAAAATAAGTAAAACTAAGCTCGAGAAGAAAGACTCGACAATTCGACATTAAAACGATGATAATCGCTAAAAACAAGCACGAGGGGACTATAAAACGACACAATATCACCCCATAAACTCTAAGAAAACCATGTTTGTCAAGGCGCCTCCATTTTTGTTCTCTTAATTTGTCGAGAATCTTAATTGTTCTCTCAAATTCTTCAATTATATATATGTTAAAAAATCTTGATATATACATGCCCTCTTTCTAACATATCAATGTATGAAAAATAGTATGTTGTGTCTTCAGCAAAGGATTGTGTGATGCATTTAAATTCGGTAAATTTTGGAATTTATGGCGTAGTGGAATAAACTTGAATTAGTGAAGGACATTATTGAAATTGTGTATCATTTGACAATTATATAAAAGATGAAGGCAAAGAAAAAGAAATAGCATCGGCGATTTGGCTTCGAGTGAATCAATAGTTTATATATCTCTAATCTCCTTGTAATTTTCCCTTTTCTGTTCCTAATTTGAAAAGGGCATATTATGGTTGGAACTAGAGGTGCCCACGGTTCCGGTTCCGGTTCTAACCGGAACCGAACCGCCGGTTCCGGTTCCGTCGAGGGAGGAACCGAAACCGAACCGCAAACACACGGTTACGGTTCCGGTTCCGGTTCCGGTTACGGTTCCGGTTCTAACCGGACAATTATTTATTTATTTTTTAATTTAAAACTTTTTTATTTATGGCTTTGAACATTCTTTCAATTTTATAGGTGTTTCTCATGCAACTCTTCTCATAGTTTGGGATGTGTTAGATATCACATCAAATAAATAAGAAGCTTGAAAAGTGTAATACTCTTATAAAAACAATAAGCATACCTCACAATGAAGAAATAACAAATGAGTGTTTGAGAGTAACACTTTATAATTAAAAAAAGTCCAAATTATATATATATTTAGTTATTATTTATGAAGTTTAACAAATAATGTTATATTTGTTTATAAATTATATTTTAAAAAAAATAAAATAATAGAATTTATATTAATTGGACGGTTCCAAAATTTGGAACCGCCGGTTTGGAACCGGAACCGGAACCGAACCGCCGGTTACGGTTCCAAGAATTAGGAACCTTAACCGAACCGCCGGTTCCACCGGTTCCTTTTCCGGTTCCGAACCGCCGGTTCTGGTTCCGGTTAAAAAACCGCCGGTTCCGGTTACGGTTACGGTTTTAACCGCCGGTTCCGGTTCTTTTGAACACCTCTAGTTGGAACTGGGGTTTTATAGTTATACTCCGCATTTGTTATTTTCAAAGTAAAAGTTAAATATTTTTTTCTGATAAAATAGGGTTAAAATATTATATCAATGGAATAGCACCAAAAATTATATAACGAATATTATTTCTTTTGGGATACATTTAACATCTTTTCCAAACCAATAATAAAAACATTCAAATTATTTTTTAAAAAATATTGTGTAAACATGTAAGAATCGAATATGATGGTAACAGCTAATGTTAGTATCATGTTAATATATAATAATGTAAATATAAAATAATATATCAAATTCATTATTTTCTTGGTCTGAAAAAATTCAATCGTTTTAAGTGAAAGATTTATATATTAATGTAATAGCAAAATATTATCATCACAAATAGTAGAGCGTTTTAATCATATCCTACCACTACTAAATGTTAGCATAATTATTTATGAAAATAGCTACTTTGATTTATAAGAAGAATAGAAATACATAGTAACGGTGATTGTTTAAGAAGGACGGCATAGACTACGAATGGTGAAGAAAGGAGGTGAATTAATTATGTATTGTAATTAGTTTTATTCTTTTAATATGGGGTTTTGTTATATTTAGCCAATGATATAAACTTAAAATTAAATGTGAATTTTATACGTTAATTTAATGTATATTCCTCATTATTTATTAAAATTAATGAATTTAGAAATATATATATTATATATTTATTTATTTATTTTTCAAAAAATTGATTTGTGTAGAGTAAAAAAGGAAACTTAAAAAAACACAAAATAAGAAAAACAAACGCGAATAATTATATTATAGTATTCTGATAAATAAAAAAAATTACATTATAGTACATTCAATTAACAATACATAATTAAATTTTTCTTAGAAATTTAATCTTGTATTGTGCATTGCACAATAAATTATTTTAATTCCACAAAAGAGTAATCTCTAAAATAAACTAAAATATTATAATGGAAATAGAATTCGTGCATTGCACGGGCAAAACGTTCTAGTTAGTTTAGTAAAACAAAATCCAACGAATTATTCATCTAGATAGAGGATAGGAAATTAGACTAGTACTCGTTAGGTTAATCAGTCCTCGTGGAATACGACCTTGCTTCCCTATCTATAATTACACCCATACACTTGCGGTAGTAAAAATATTAGTGAACAATACTCCACCATCTTCACCCCCTTCTCCAGATTCAGGGTCACCCTCTTGACCAGAAACAACGTCGCTTTCTTCTCTGTCCGATGCTCCATCCTCAGCATCTCCAAGATAACCATCAACACCATCTTCATCACCGCCGGCAAATCTACCTCCATCCCCACCACCGTCACCTTCATCCCCGCCCTCATCCCCATCGCTATCGACACCTTCTCCAAGACTCCTCCTTCACCAACACCTTCGCCACCATCAGCTCCACCACCGTCACCTCCATCGTCATTCCCACCCAAACCTTCATCCCCATCACTATCGATATAGAAGACTTTTACATATGAAAAGGAAATATTCCGAAATAAAGAAACGAAGTTCAAATATTAATTCACTATATTTGAATGGTAATTATTCTCTTTATATCATGTTATGCACACAAGCTAGGCATAAGTAAAATGCCTAGCTTGTAATTTCTACTGGAATGATTCTATACATGAAAGTAAACGTAAGAGCGAGGCAGCCCATGTTGCTCATCTCCTTCGATTCTAAATTCAACCATTTCGCCATCAACCAACTCGAAATCATCGACAAAAGCATCCCAACCAGCCACCAACAGCTCATAAGCTCAAAAGAATTAGAAAGTAGACCAAGAAATGGAGATGGGACATCTTCCTCATTTCCATTTTATGAGTATACATTGATTTATTTGTATGGGTTTTTGCTTATATAGTAGAGGGTTGGTGTGGGTTGATTGGGAAAGAGATGATTAAGATTTTTGAATTATCGGAGGAAAATTATAGTAATTATCATGTTGAGATTATGGTTATGAATATTGTTTATGTGAGATTATTGTAAGTTTAGCATTAAATCGAAATTACAAAATTTAAATTTAAAGAAAATTTTGGGTTGCACTTGTAATTGTGCTATACTTGCTTATATGGATGGTAGCAAGTAACAAAATATGTGTGTGTGTTGGTCTAGCAGTGGAAGGTTACGTTTTGATATCAAAGGTCCGAGTTCGATTACTCTGTAACGTGATCATTAAATTTTTTGTAAATTATTAAAAAAGTCTAGAAATTCAAAATAATCCCCTAAACAATAGTTCTAAAGTCGAAATTTTAGAAAGTGAATCATAGCTAAATTTAGATACCCAATCACTTCGAACTGATTGTATAGGTAAGTCCTAGTCACTTGATATTTGGTATCATTTGTAAAATCTTTTCATTCCCTACAAGATTTGGTACAATTAAAACATAAGTAAAAATGTCTAAGCTGTGGCAACCTCACGAGTGAGATACAATCATAGAGGGAAAAAATTGAACATCAAATTCTAAACATGTAGCTAAGGACGAGGCCGTACAAACTTCTTATTGCCTTCGTCGATAGCGAACTCGACCAACTCGCCGTCCACTAATTCGAAATCTGCCACGAAATCTTCCCCATCACCACCGACAGCTCATAAGCTGTCAGGTGGGCTGGGTTTAAGGTGCGTGTCAGGACTCCACCCGAAAGAGATACACGTTCGCGTTGGGGATCGATATCGGGAATACCATGTGTTGGTAGTTGTCGGTGAGGCTGCAACCTAAGCAACGTCTTAGAATGTGATGACACCATCTTCAACGGGCCTGGTGAACGTCATATCTTCATTATCAGCCACGTTCCCACCATCATCCCCGATTCCCTCGTCTATATCCTCCTCCTCTTCTCCACTATCATCACCTGTTTTGGTCTTATGATCATATATAAGAATAATTTATTTTTAATTTATTAATTAAATTAAATGATAGATTTTATCTACTTCGAGAGTAGAACATCGTGATATATTTATATGTTCAAAACCAATTTAGATATAAGTATTTTCAAGTATCATTTTACATAATCATGACTTTTAAATAGTTAATTAGTTTGACCATTCATCCCTCTTAACTAGTTCCGAGCCTTTAAATTCTTATTAGAAAAACGTTTCAAAAATAAAATAAAATAAAATAACAAAAAAGAAAAGAGAAGACAGTTAAGCAATGATAATTAACATATATAAGTCGATACAAATGAAAAAGAGGGGGAGAAACAAAATAGCCCAAATTAATAAGTGAAGGAAAAAAATAGTCCTCCATAACTAAATGGTACAAGTGTAGCCCTTTTTTTAAATTTGTGACAATTATATCCTTAATAAATCTTGTTATGGTTCAACGTTCACACGACCAAATCACCACACGAGCACGACCATATCACACACGACCACGATCACTCACGACCACTTTATTCACGATCACGACCAAATTTAGACACTCACACGACAAGCACGACCAAATCACACACGACCACGATCAAATCACACACGATCACGACTACTCACGACCACTTTATTCACGATCATGACCAAAGTTACACACTCACACGACAAGCACGACCAAATCACACACGACCACGATCAATCATTCACGACCACGACTACTCACGACCACTTTATTCACGATCACGACCAAAGTTGCACACTCACATGACCAATAACTGAACAACAGTAGAGGAAGAGATCGCAGCAGAAGAAGAAATCGGAGCGGCGCCAGCAACGAAGTGGGAGAAGGAGAAGCGAAGAGAGAAAGAGGGTGCGGGGCTTCACTGTATCTTCACCGGCAACAGAGGATAGTGCGGAAGCGACGAGCAACATCAGCAGAAGAAGAGATCGGAGCGGCGCCGGCAACAGAATCGGAGAAGGAGAGCGAAGAGAGAAAGAGAGTGCGGGGCTTCACTGTATCTACGCCGGCAACGGAGGATAGTGCGACGCCAGTGACAAAGGAAGGGCGGCGCCGATGACGGAGGAGGGGCAGGGCAGAAGAGTGAGGTTGGGGGTGAGGGGTGGGTAGCACACGCTGGGTCTGTTCTATTTTTTTTTTAATCTATTTTTTCCATTAATTTAATTAATTTATCCTTAATTATATCATTAAGGGTATAATTGTCATAATTTAAAAAAGTGGGCTATATATTTATACCATTTACTTATGAATGACTATTTTTTTCCTTTACATATTGATTTGGGCTATTTTGGGGTGACACAATGAAAAATACATAATGTATAAACATCAATAATTCAATAGTATTTAATTGCCCAAGCTACAAAGCAACATATATAATTGACTAATACAATTTCTGAATATTAAGGAAATGTGTAAATGTACATTTTAACCTCATTTATTATTCTCTTTTTTTTAAGCCACATTATATATAACATTATTAATAGCTATAAAATTGGGAAAATGTAGCTATTATATCATCAAATTTCGAAATGAGACACTTGAAAACAAACAACAAAAACAGTTTATATGACACTTAAATAAAAACAGCTATCTCATCCTCATTATCATGGTCACCAAGCATCGAGTGCCATAGTGCACCCAAATCGAGGGGAACGTTGGAGTACGCATGGTGTTCTGGAATTGGGATATCCCGACATCATCCTCCAACGTACATCTCCACAACTCTACTCATCGATGGGTGATCTTCCGGATTTATCTGTATGCACCATAGCCCAATAAGCGCCATCTTCATCACAAGGTTCCTCGTCTGCTCGTCGTGGTGTCGTGGTTTTGTGGACCACTCAAGATATCTCTTCCCTCCCTGAAGTAGGCATACAACCAATATGGGCATTCCTTGCCGGAAGTAGTGTTCGTTCTTTGCACTTGATAATTCAAGTGTCCATGTCGCTTGCGCTGATGGTCGTCAACCCAAAATCAGTTATCTTTGGAGTGAACTTCTCGTTGAGAAGTATGTTCGCGGGCTTGATGTCGAAATGCAGGATCTGGATGTCGCACCCCTTGTGCAAATACTCAATTCCTCGAGCAACTCCTAATGAGATATGATCTGAAGCTTCCATTCCCGACTCAATGATGCACGTGCTTGTGCGTCATTGATGAATTTTTCGAGTGAGCCATTTGACATGAAATCGAGACCAAAGCTCATCTAGATCCTTCTACACAATACCCTACTAACTGAACATTATCGGTATGGTGGAGATTCCGGTCACGAAATCCTGTCCATTAGCTTTGGATTTTCCCAACATTTTGACCGCTACATTGTACCCACTCCAGGCCCTTCGTAAACGGTACCGAAGCCCCCGAACCCAAACTATCATAATATTTTCATGTCATGTTCTTAATCTCTCGGCATGAGTACCGAGTCGGGGTGAGCCGGTTGATCGTTAAATACTTAAATTTTATGTTGCATGGGTGTGGCGTGCATGTATGGGCCTATACTAAGTGGATACGAGGATATGCTAATTTTTATAATTATAGGATATGCGATTCGTCATGGATATGTTTATTTAATTATATATTTAATTATTTTAAATATATAATGCCTATAAAAGTTTCAAAAAATAATTATGCGTGTGTTTCTTTTCCACACAAGATTCGCTCACATATCTAATATTTTTATTTTTTATAACTTGTGGGCAAATTTGGTGCGAAACACACGAGGATCGCACGCACCCTCCCAACACGTGCAGTAAGCTAGATTTTGAATAATCCCTTTCAAAAGGCCAAAAAATATGTCCTACCCAATACCCATAAACGAACGATGATAAACGATGGATCTTGATCCGGTGATGGACAACTAAAACGACGATGGTCTATGTCACGAATATTTTGCACCATACATCCAATACCGACGTCTTTTCCAATGAGAATTGCATAAGGATCGCACGAGAATCGCACACACCCTCCCGATACGTGCAATGTGCTATATTTTGAAGAATCCCTTTTAGCTTGCCAAAAAAATATGTCCTATCCATAAATGAACAATGATAAACAACGGTATTTTGATCTCGGCGCTTATCGCACGAGAACTACACCCCATAACAATCAGGTAAAACCGATTCCAATTCCAATTCCAATTCCAATTCCAATTCCGATTCCGAGATTCCAACAACATTACACTCTCTCATTATTCATCACTCGATCAATAAATAAACAAGAACACATCTAATGATACATGAGATATGCATCTAGATCTAATCATGGCAATTACAAACTGGATTAACTTCTGCCCTAAATTTAGGGTTGTTTTTGCATCTCCCAACAGCACAAAGTTTATACCCACACGCCCTTTTCCTGCAAAAATAATCGCATAATCCATCCGTGCATGGAATTGGGGTTGTTGGCCAATGAAATTCGTACCTCTTCACACCACTAATCAAATCACCACCAAAAATTGTTGCAAAAATTAAAAAATACACCCAAAATTTTGATGGAGAGATTTTGTTTTTCCTCTCCATTTTATATATAGTTTCTTGATTTTATAAAGGGTGAGTTTTATATATAGTTGTTGATCGATTCGAGCATTTGCAGCGCGTGAGAAGAAAGGAGAGAATTATCAGGAGGTGTACAAAGAAGATGAGTGGTTTGAGCAAGGGAGAGAAGTGCAGCGTAAGCCGCCATTACTGGTTTATTTGCTGGGAATGGAAACTCTGATAATTGAAGATTAGAGAGTAATTAACAATAACAGTGAGAGAGAGGGAGGAGAGAGAGAGAGAGGGGTCCAACTAAAGTCTTTGTAAATGACGAGTGAATAGAAAAGAAAAGGTAAATGACTGTTAGTTCACTTCCGTTAAAGAAACATAAATATTCCCTTACTTCTTCCTCCCGTCCAATTTAAAACGAATCACGAAACGAAACGTATACTTTATAACGGGACGGAAAGAGCATTTGATTTGTGACTGTGTTGTTGCGGGTTAATTATTCAGCCTTTAATTTTTTTGAAAGTTGATAAAAGCACTATTATTGTTAAAGAATTTGGTTTAATTGTGCGCTTATGTGTAACCCATCATATAATGAATGAGGTACCACTTTCCTTCTACAATTAATCAATCATAATATTTTTCACTAACCATTAATGCTGAGCTGAGCTGAGCTGAAAGTATAGTTTATAAAAGAGCGGGAAGTTTAAAATAGGTGCTGAGCTGGCAAAAGAGTTCGGTAAATAATGAACTATATAAGCAATTGCCATTCTCTACCTATAACAAAATACACTAAACAACCCTCCATCTTCGAAATTTTGAAGTGCAAATTAGAAGACTGAATGAAATTTTTTGTTGTTAGCTGAGCGGTTACGATCTGAATTCCAGGGTGATCTGACGGTGGTAGATAGAGTATCTCTCCAGTAAATCCAACCGGAAGATCTGCATTTCCTCAATCTCTTCCTCCATCGGAGCTGTCTCCACCATCATCATCTCCACCTCCTTGTGGTGGCTTCCTTTCTGGAATAAACTGTGGTTTCTTCTCTGGATCAAATCGACCATTGTTAGATGATTCACCGTGCTCTTCCTTCCTCATCTGCTCAAAACTCAAACGCTAGCTATTGCTTCACCATGGATAAACCACAAATAGAGAATCAATTTCAAACCCTAGCTTATGGGTCTGGAAACCATCTAGAGTTGTAGTATCATTTTCAGTGAGAGAAAGAGAGAAAAGACAGAGAGAAAGAGCAGAAGAATGATAGCTTTCTATTCAAGTCTCAACTTAGAATCCATCACATCACATCTTAGCTCTCATAGTATTTATATCACTAACTAATGAACTACTAAAACGTAAAGCAAGAAATAGAGAAAACGAATACATCCCATTGATTCTAGACCGTTAGATCACAGATCAACGGTCCAGATTAAAATGTGACTACACAAGCTTTGTCTTCTTCCTTGAAGTGCCCTCTTCTCTTTCTTCCCTCTGCATGCATTCTCCTCCATTCTTCTCTAAGGCCGAGGCACCACATGTCGCTCGTTACCTTCCATGCTGAACTGGACCAATTCTCCATCAAGCAACGCGAAATCCTCGACAAAGGCATCCCAACCGGCCCCCGATAGCTCATAGGCTATCGGGTGGGTCGGATTTAGTCTACGGGGCTCAAGCCGAAACTCATACTGCTGCAGATTCTGCGCATTCTGCACCGTAACCGGGAACACCATTTGTTGGTAGTTCCCGGTGAGCACGGCAGCCTGACGAACGTCGTAAAAAGTTACGACACCGTCCTCGATTGGTCGAGTGAAGGCCTTGAATCTCCTCGATCGGTCGAGTGAACGTCGTAAGAAGATTTTTGAATTACCTTATTGGAAGAAAATTATAGTAATTATCATGTTTGAGATTATGGTTATGAATATTGTTTATGTGAGATTATTGTAAGTTTTGCATTAAATCCAAATTACGAAATTTAACATTTAAAAAAAAAATTGGGTAGCACTTGTAATTGTAATTGTGCTATACTTGCTTATACTTGTAATTGTAATTGTGCTATACTTGCTTATATGGATGGTAGCAAGTAACAAAATGTGTGTGTTGGCCTAGTAGAGGAGTGTTAAGTTTTGATATCAAAGGTCCGAGTTCGATTACTCTGTAACGTGATCATTAAATTTTTTGTAAATTATTAAAAAAGTCTAGAAGTTCAAAATAATCCCCTAAACAATAGTTCTAAAGTCGAAATTTTAGAAAGTGAATCATAGCCGCATACAAAGTTTCTTGATTTTCATGTTCATCTATCTACCTCATGTCCATTACCTATAAGTTCTTCATTAATAGGAAATGACGCATCCCCCTAGGCCCAAAGTCACTACCTCGGAGGTCCAATTACTCCATTTCGGTACAAGCCCAACCAACACAGGCCCAACCAAGGCAGTTCGGCCCAACCCAGCTCAAATACAGGCTCAAGGAGTTGAGCCCTAACCACCCGAACGTGGAGTGATGGAGAGAAAAGCGGAAACCACCCACTATCTCCATAATCCCACACTCCCATGATTAGTGAGGAACTTAGCTATAAATATGAGAATTAATTGTACTGTAAACACTCATGCTACTTTGAATATACACTTGCCCTCTCTCGATTCTCTGTGGACGTAGATCTTACGATCGAACCACGTTAAATTTGTGTCCTTTACTTTTTCGCACACAAACTTCATACACGTACTTTCACTTTCACCGAGCAGCGAATCTTGGATTCATCATTCATCAATACAACATTTGCCGCTCATCTTCTTCAGTGTACAACGAAAACTAGAATAATATTGCACACCCCATGTAAAATTCAGATACCCAATCACTTTTATCTGATTGTATAGGTAAGTTTCAGTCACTTGATATTTGGTATCATTTGTAGAATCTTTTCATTCCATACAAGATTTGGTACAAGCAAAATATAAGTAAAGATGTCTAAGTTGTGGCAACCTCCTAATTTTGAATTTAACGAGCGAGATACAATCATCGACGAAAAAGAATGAACATCAAATTCTATACATGTAGCTGAGGACGAGCTGTACAAACTTCTCGTTGCCTTCAATAGAAAATTCGACCAACTCGCCGTCTACTAATTCGCTGTCACGATATCATCCCAATCACCCCCGATAGCTGGGTTTTAAGGTGCGTCGGCGCTCCACTCAGAAGACATACACGTTCGCGTTGGAGATCGATATCGAGAATACCATGTGTTGGTAGTTTTCGATGAGAGCTGCAACTAGACCAACGTCGTAGAACGTGACGACACCGTCCTCAATCGGTCCAGTGAACGTCACGATTCATATTAGAAAAACGTTTCAAAAAATATCACAAAAAAAAGAAAAAAAAAAGAAAAGAAAAGTGAAGACAATTTAAGCAATGATAATTAGCATGTATAAGTCGATACAAATGAAAAATACATACTGTGTATACATCAATAATTCAATAGTATTTACTTCCCCAATCTACAAAACAACATAGTATATAATTGACAAATAATACTCTCTTGTTTTTTTAAGTGTCCCGACCGACCAACGAGTTGTAAATATAAAGGAAATGTATAAATTTACATTTTAACCTCATTTATTATTCTCTCTCTTTTTTTTTTTTTTACACCACCTTATATATAACATTATTAATAAGGATAAAATTGAAAAAAATGTAACTATTATATCATCAAATTCCGAAATGGGACACTTAAAAACAAACAACAAAAATAATAAATAAGACACTTAAATAAAAACGGAGGGAGTATAATACTAGTAATTAATCAATCTTTTGGGAAGTAGAAACGGTGATCTCTGTTGAGAGTGTGATATTTCGAGAAAGAAAGAGGCATTTGATGTAACAGTGAAGCAGCTAAAAGTTTTCTTCATTCCCAAAATAACAGCTCTTCTACAGGAGTTTAAATATCTCACTCTCTTCAAATCTAAACCATCAGATATAGGGCAAAATATCTAACGGCTGGGAATAAAAGCAATGAAAAATAAAAAACGTAAAAACAGAAAATAAGTACAAAGTGCGACTTTGATAAAACAGTAAATATTCTTCATGCATCCAAACTTGAAACTCCAGCCAGCTTCCAGCAAAACTTTAAGCAGTCTTCAATCTTCATTCTTTACACCCCCCCTCAAGATGAAGGTGGTGAAGGTCAAGCACCGCCATCTTGGACAAGAGAGTATGGAACCGAGGTCCAAAGAGTGGCTTAGTGTAGAAATCAGCAAGCTGATCATTGGATGAAATAGCAGTTGGGATAACAAAACCATTCACATATTTCTCCCTCACTATGTGACAATCAATCTCAATATGCTTGGTGCGCTCATGAAAAACAGGGTTACGAGTGATTTGAAGAGCAGCATCATTATCACAGAATATAGGGATAGGGGTAGAGGGAGAGACCTGAAATGAAGAGATTAGACCATGCAGCCAAACCAATTCCTTTGTGGTGATGGCCAAAGCTCTATATTCTGCCTCTGCTGAACTAGCAGAGACAGTGGATTGTTTCTTACATCTCCAAGAGATGAGATTAGATCCCATAAACACACAAAACCCAGTTAAAGACTTCCTTGACTCCTGGCATGTGGCCCAATCAGCATCAGAGTAAGCAGATAGGTTGAAAGAAGAATCCACAGAGTAAAAAACACCAAGGGAGGGACATCCCTTTAAGTATTTCAGAACATGGAAGGCAGCATGCCAATGCACTTTAGAAGGTTTGGCCATGTACTGACTTAGCTGTTGAGTTGCATGTGAGAGATCAGGCCTGGTGAGATTGAGATACAGCAATTGACCCACCAAGCTTCTGTATTGTTCAGGATTTTGAAGCAAATCATCATCATCTTTTGACAGATTTAAACCAGGTGGAAGTGGTGTAGCAGCAGGTTTGCAACAAAGCAAACCATGATTTGAAAGAATGTCCAGAATGTACTTCCTCTGGTTTAAAGCTGTCCCATCTATTCCACGAGCAATCTCCATTCCTAAGAAGAATTTGGCAGGACCTAAGTCCTTAATTGTGAAAGCATCATCTAAGGAAGACTTCAATTCAGTAAGCAAAGAGAGAGAGGGTCCTGTAATGACAGCATCATCAACATACACCAATAAAGCAAGGAAAGAGGGCCCCTCTCCTTTTGTAAACAAGCATGGATCATGTATAGATGCAGTAAAACCCAGAGAACAAAGAAATTTAGAAAACTCAGTGTTCCATTCTCTGGCAGCCTGTTTCAAACCATATAAACTCTTCTGCAGTTTACAAACTTTGCCATGGTGTCCATCTATACCAGGAGGCAGAGTCATGTAGATATTATCCTTCAAGTGCCCATGCAGGAAAGCATTATTAACATCAAGCTGATGTATTGGCCATGAATTTGCAGTTGCTATAGCAAAGAAGAGTCTCACTGTAACTAGGTTAGCTACTGGTGAGAATACTTCTTGATAATCAATGCCTGGCTGTTGTGTGTACCCCTTGGCTACTAGTCTTGCTTTGCATCTCTCTACAGAACCATCTGGCTTCAGTTTCACTTTAAAAATCCACTTACAGCCAATAGGTTTCACACCAGCTGGCAAATCAGTGATAGACCATGTTTCATTCTTGGTTAGAGCACTTAGCTCTTGATTTATGGCATCTACCCATTCTGGGTATTGTATGGCTTCCTTAAATGACTTTGGCTCTCTGACCATTGTCATATTGAAGAGATAAGAAGTATGGGACTGTGAGAGTGAGGGGCTAACCGCATAAGGAAAAGTGGGTGGAGTAATAGATACATGGGGAGTGAAAATTTGAGGTGTGATTACTGATCCAATGTAGTCTTGCATCCAGGTGGGTGGATGTCTTTGCCTAGTTCTCCTTCTCTGCACAGGTGAAGTAGAGTCAGCAGGTAGTGGCATCTGAATCAAACTATCATTGTGTGGGTCACTCTCTGGACTTATAGTTTCTGGAGACACAAAAGGTAGATCATGGTCATGGCTATCTGTAGAATCATTTACACCATCACTGACCACTTCCAGAGGAGGCACATCTAAGTGAGGCTGTGTGCTCACTGCAGGATAGGAAATAGGAGGTTCAGTGTGAGAAGTGGGTGAGGGTGATGATAAATGTAGGAATGGAAAAGAGTTTGTGACAAATTTCACATCTCTAGATATAAAAACCCTTTGCTTTTCAAGATCAAAAAGCAAATATCCTTTGTGGCCAATATCATATCCAAGAAAAACAGATTTTACACTTCTGGTATCAAATTTACCTCTGTTTGGGGTGATATTTGCAGCATAGGCCAGACAACCATAAGGCCTGAGCATGGAGAAGTCTGGTGGATGACCAAATAATAACTCATAAGGTGTCTTCCATTCAAGAACAACACTGGGCAATCTGTTAACAAGCCAAGTGGCAGTAAGGATGGAATATGGCCAAAAACGAATGGGCATACCACTCTGATACATGAGAGCTCTTGCAGTGGCCAAAAGGTTCCTATGTCTTCTCTCAACTATTCCATTTTGCTGTGGACTATAGACACAAGATTTCTGGTGAAGTATGCCATGGTCTGTGAACAATTGACTTACTTTGCTGTTAAGGAATTCACTGCCATGGTCAGATCTGAAGACCTTAATCTTTCTTTCAAACTGTGTAGACACCATTTGTATGAAACCATGAAGGATTTGTGCCACTTGATCCTTAGAGTGAACCAAAAAGGTCCATATGACCCTGCTAAAATCTTCAACAAGAGTCAAAACATAAGACACATTACAGATATTGCTTTGAGCATAGGGACCCCAGATATCCCCATGCACCATCTCAAACATTGAGTTAGTTCTTCTATTCAAGATAGGGAAGTGATCTCTGGTCTGTTTGGCTTTGATGCAGACTTCACAATTCTCAATGATCTGCACTAGCTCATCAAATTTCTTGCCCTTTGGAATCTGCATATGCTTTAAGGTAGTGATTGAAGGATGGCCCATAAATATGTGCCAATCCAGTAAACTCATATCCCTTGGATTGAAAAAACTAATGAGATGCTGTTCCTTAATAGCTTCCACAACATACAGATTCTTCATCATCTTTCCTACCCCAACAAGGTGATCTGTGTGCATTCTTTGAAATGTGCAGTGGGTAGGGAAGAAAGTACATTTGATATTCATGCAATCCATTAGCCTTGCCACAGAAATTAAGTTGTGTGTGAAACCTGGTGCAAATAACACATCATCAAGAACAATATCCTTGTTGATTTTGGCTTTTCCAGCTTGTGTCACTGTCCTGGAAGTTCCATCAGGAAAGAAGATGAGAGTAGGGGTTTCCAATGTGTATATGGTATAGAGAAGTTCAGGGTTAGCACAGATATGTGTGCTAGCCCCTGAATCAACTATCCATTCCACCACTTCCATGCTAGGTAGAATAGAGAAAGCATAGTGCCCTTCAAAAGGACTTGATCTCTGTGCTCCTTGATGCACCATATTGGTATCTCCTTTTGGGTTTCCTCCTGTTTGCTTCTGAATGTACTGCCCCATGCACTTAGCAATTTCAGTTTGAATCAACTTACTTATGTCTGAACCTGAATCCTTCTGCTCTGATCTGTCTGACACAGCTGCTTCCATATCTGTAGCAGTATCAACAAAATTTGCTCTGTTTTGTCCTTGGTTTTCCTTAAGTTTCTTGTACCAGTCTGGTACTCCATGGAGTTTGAAGCACTCACTGGCATCATGACCCATTTCTTGACAGTGGGAACACTTCAGTTTCCTTTTCTCCTCCTTGCTAATCCTTTTCTTGAAAGGAACTCCTCCTTGTTTCTGATATTGTGTCTGTTTTTGGTTCTGATAAGCAGGTTTGGATCCATACTGTTGTTGAGCATTCCCATAGTTCACCTTTTGAATATTCATTGCCATCAAATCCTTGTGATCTCCACTTTGATCACTCAAACGCTTCTGATCCTCCACCTGAACAACCATGGAGTATGCTTGATCAAGGTTAGGCAGAGGTTTCAGGAGCATAATCTGTGTCTTTGTGGATTCATAAACTTCATTTAAGCCCACAAGAAAAGCTACAAGCCTGATCTGGTCCTCTCTCTGCATAGACTTCTTCTTGGCATGACAAACACAATCCAATGGTGGGAGAATCATATCCATTTCTTCCCACATAGAGTTCAGTTGATTAAAATAAGCTGCAACAGACAGATTTCCTTGCCTAAAAGCATAAATTTCCCTCTGTAACTTGAGTATTTTTGGCCCATTACTTCCACCAAAACGGTGAGACAGAGCATTCCATAACTTATATGTGCTCTCTATATGAGAATATGCATCAACCAATTCCTTCGAAATAGAATTACATATCCATGTAGACACAATATAATCAACCTTTAACCATCGTTTATAATAGGGAGATTCTGCATCAGGTTCAGGAAATGTACCATCCAATAGTTCGAGCTTGCTGCGTGCAGCAAGAGCTCGCTTGATCGACTTGCTCCAATTTAAGAAATTCGCGCCTGTAAGATAGCTCGATATAAGCTGCATCCCGGAATGATCTGTAACAGGAAGGTTAAGGATCTCCTCGATCTGGACCTCCGTGAGTCCAATGCCTTCGATCTTTCGACCATTTTTGTTTTCTCCATCATTTGTCTCCTTCTTCGGTGAAACTGGCGGCTCTTGATCATCATTTCCCATATTTTCCCAGAATTGAGGAATGATTTTAACCATTTAACATAAAAATAACGCAACCTCCGCTCTTGATACCATGTTGAGAGTGTGATATTTCGAGAAAGAAAGAGGCATTTGATGTAACAGTGAAGCAGCTAAAAGTTTTCTTCATTCCCAAAATAACAGCTCTTCTACAGGAGTTTAAATATCTCACTCTCTTCAAATCTAAACCATCAGATATAGGGCAAAATATCTAACGGCTGGGAATAAAAGCAATGAAAAATAAAAAACGTAAAAACAGAAAATAAGTACAAAGTGCGACTTTGATAAAACAGTAAATATTCTTCATGCATCCAAACTTGAAACTCCAGCCAGCTTCCAGCAAAACTTTAAGCAGTCTTCAATCTTCATTCTTTACAATCTCATCCTCATCAATATTCCCGACATCATCCTCCAACATCTCCACAAGTACTCTACTCATCGATGGACGATCTTCCGGGTTTGTCTGTATGCACCATAGCCCGATAAGCGCCATCTTCATCACGAGGTTCCTCGTCTGCTCGTCATTGTTTTGTGACCGCTCAAGATATCTCTACCCTCCCTCAAGTAGGCATAGAACCAATATGGGATCTCCTTGTCGGAAGTAGTGTTCGTTCTTTGCACTTGATAATTCAAGTGTCCCTGTCGCTTGTACAGATGGTCGTCGACCCGAAATCAGTTATCCTTGGAGTAAACTTCTCGTCGAGAAGTATGTTCACGGGCTTGATGTCGAAATTAATGCAGGATTTGGATGTCTCACCCGCTATGTAAATACTCAATTCCTCGAGCAATAAGCTAGATATGATTTTTAAGAATTAATCCCTTTCAAAATGCCAAAAAATATGTCTTACCCATAAATGAACGATGATAAACGACGGTATATATCTTGATCTGGTGAAGGACAACTAAAACGACGATGGTCTGTCATGAATATATTGCACCATACAATACCGACGTCTTTTCCAATGAGAATTGCACGAGGATCACACCAGATCACATGAGATCGCATGAGAAACGCACACACCCTCCCGATATATAAGTGCAATGTGCTATATTTTGAAGAACCCCTTTTAATTTGCCAAAATAAAAAATATATATCCTACACATGAATGAACAATTAATGATAAAAGACGGTATTTTGATCCGATGAAGGACAACTAAAACGACGACGGTTTATGTCATGAATATTTTGCACCATACAATGCCAATGTCTTTTCCAACATATTGTTGCATGACGGATCAAATTTGTCGAAACACGTGAATCTTATTTCTAATTCTAATATATTTTATAAAAATAGACGACTGAATTATACAACACTAATCAGTTCCAATTCCACGATTCCAACAACATTACACTCTCTCATTATTCATTACTCGATCGATAAAAAAACAAGAACACATCTAATTATACATGAGATATGCATCTAATCATGACAATTACAAACTGGATTAACTTCAGCCCTAAATTTAGGGTTGTTTTTGCATCTCCCAACAGCACAAAGTTTATACCCACACGCCCTTTTCCTGCAAAAATAATCGCAAAGTCCATCCGTGCATGGAATTGGGGTTGTTGGCCAATCAAATTCGTACCCCTTCACACCACTAATCAAATCTCCACCAAAAATTGTTGCAAAAATTAAAAAATACACCCAAATTTTGATGGAGAGATTTTGTTTTTCCTCTCCATTTTATAGTATATAGTTTCTTGATTTTGAATTTGATGGTTTTTTAGTATATATAGTAGAGGTGGGATGAGTTGGTTTAGGGGGGGGAATGTAGAGATATGCAAGAAATGGATGCTGACGAGGTGATGGAAGAAGTGAGTGCAGTGTTAGCTGGTGGAGAGACGAGCAGAAAGAAGATGAAGACTTAGGATTTTGTTCATTTGTTTGTATGTGTTGCCAGATTCAATAATAGCCGTTAGATTAGTACTTAAAATCTACGGCTCAGATTAGATAGAAGGGTTAAGTAAAAGCGTGTAGCGTTTCTTCTTTTTCCTTTCTACGTTTTAGTTAGAATGGTACAAATACAGTATTAACTGTATTTTTTACATTTTAGAGTTGCAATTTTTCCAGATTCGAGCTATGCTCTTTGAAATGAATTCCTTTCTTCTCTATCTTCTCTCCTGATTTCTACATGGTATCTAGAGCTTGGATCTAGGGTTTTCATATTGCGTAACTCTGATTTTGAGCTGGAATTTTGTTTTTGAGTTGGAATTTTGTTGATTTCGATGGTGAAACAACAATGAAAAGACGTGTGGGAACGAAGGCTAGAAGATGAGGTTGCTGGTGCGTTTGGATTGAAGAGTGATGGAGTTGATTCGGATGGATCAGGACCTCACGAGAAACCAGAATCGAGCAGAAGACGTCCTCCTACTGGATCGGGACCGAATGGAGGAGGTGGATTTGATGATGGAGACGATGATGATATCGTTCCTCCGCCTGGATTTACGATTCGCCAAGTTCGTGAGATCCTACATCTGGAGAAGTCGGATCATCCTGGAATGCAGTTGATTGCGACGCAGCTTACAGGTAACAATTTTATAAACTGGAGTAAATCTATACGACGTGCATTAGCTACTCGTAGTAAGTTGGAATTGATCGATGGTAGCTTTCCAGAGCCTGATTCTACAGATGTGTATTATAAGAGATGGTTGAGAGTTGATATGATGATTTCAACTTGGATTGTTAATTGCATTTCAAAAGAGTTTGTTAAGGCTTTTGCGCATATAGATAATACCTATAAACTGTGGAAGGCTATTACTCTTAGATTTGGAAGGAGAAATGGACCTAAAGTGTATAGACTTCAGAGAGAGATTTTCAAATATTCACAAGGAACACAAAGTGTGTTAGAGTATTTCAACAATTTAGTAGCTCTATGGGATGAACTCGATGCGGTTTTACCCCCAATTGAATGTGCTTGTAGAGCTAGAAATCAGGTGATTGCTAGAGAAGATCAGCAGAGACTTATGAAGTTTCTAGAGGGATTAAATGATGAGGATGAGGCTGTTTCTGATCAGATCATGATGATTGATCCTCTGCCAGACATAGAGAGAGCTTATTCATTGGTGGTTCAGGTGGAGGATAGGAAGCAACTGAATACCTCTAGTTTTGATAACAGTGGATTAATGAGCTTGAATGCAGGGCAATATGGTAAACAAAATGGAGGATATAGGACTGATAGTAATGGAAACAAAGGAGGGCAGTTTAAGCCTAGAATCTCTAAGGAGGAAAAGAGAAAGTTGAAGTGTACTTACTGTCAAGGAACAGGTCATGAGGTTGATGAATGTTTCAAGTTGCATGGGGTTCCTGAGTGGTACAGGAAGTTGAAGGAAAACAGAATGCAAGGAAGGGTAAATATGGTTGATAATGAGGAAGATACAGAATCAGCACATGAGGGAGTTGTGCAGAAGGATGGGGCACAAGACTTCAGCAAGATGATACAGACTGAGATAGCAAAGTTTATGCAACTACATTTACAGCAGGCAGGTTCACAACAAGCTAACCAAACCAAGAACAGATCTGAAGTTAATTTTATTCATGAGGGATCAGGACAGGATACACCCTTTGATGGTCATTATGCATTCAGCATGCCACATAGCATGGGAAAAGAGGTGTGGATAGTGGATTCTGGTGCAAGTGATCACATATGTTGTGATCCCTTACTTCTGTGTACTACATATAGATTGGAGAAGTCTATTAATATACATTTGCCAGATGGCTCCTCCAAACTAGTGACTCATGCAGGAAAAGTGAAACTTACCAAATATATTTTGTTGGTGGATGTCTTGTACATACCTGGTTTCACACACAATCTATTGTCAGTGGCTAGAATGATACAAGAGCATGGGATTAGATGTATGTTCTACAAGAGTCACTGTGTTTTCCAAAGAGACAACACAGATCAGGTTCTAGCTATTGCTCAGATGAGAGGTAATCTTTATATCTTGGATGTTCTTTCTGAAAAATACTGCTGTAATATTGTCAATCCTAAAACTCTTACATTACAAGAGTGGCATATAGCATTAGGACATCCTTCTTTGACTACAATGAAGCATATGAGGGTCTTGAATGGGCTGTTAGAAAAGGAGATGATTGATGTTATTGAGAGATGTGAAGTGTGCATAAGAGCAAAACAAACAAGGAATCAGTTTCCCATTTTGAATAGAAGGACTGAGCACTTGTTTGATTTAGTTCATGCTGATTTGTGGGGACCCTACACTGAGAGTAATCTGTGTTCAGTGAGGTATATGTTGACTTTAGTTGAGGACCATAGTAGATTGATTTGGACATACATGTTGAGCAGCAAAGATCAAGTGGTTCACATACTTAAGACTTTTGTGACCATGATTCAAACTCAGTTTCAAACTACAATCAAGCAATTCAGAACAGACCATGGTTCAGAGTTTGTGAATCAACATGTGCAGAGATTGTTCAATGAGCATGGTATTTTACATCAGAAAAGTTGTCCTTACACTCCTCAACAAAATGGAGTTGTGGAGAGGAGGCACAGAAATCTATTACAAACTGCAAGAGCTTTGATGTTTACAAGTGGGCTGCCATCTAAGTTTTGGCCTTATTCTCTACTAACAGCTACATGGTTGATAAACAGGTTGCCAAGCCGTGTGTTGGATTGGTTTTCACCATTTGAAGTGTTATTCAAAGAGGAACCAGATTATACCTTGTTAAAGCCCTTTGGATGCTTAACCTATGCAGTGGATCTTACACCAAATAAGAGTAAGTTTGTTAGCAGATCTCTCAAATGTGTTTTCTTAGGGTATGACCTTTCTCATAAAGGGTATACTCTGTATGATTTGGATAGATCCAGGGTGTTCATTTCTAGGGATGTGAGATTTTTTGCTGATACATTTCCTTTTCTACATCCTAATCCTAGTGATGTTATATCTTCACCACAATCTTCTTTACCTCTTGTTCCCCTTTCTATTGAAATTTCCACTCCACATACTGATATTGTACCACACAAGATTGCTGATGAGGAATCTGTTGATTCACAGCATGATACTCCTGAAATTGAGCATGATAATTTAGATGATGATTCTTCTTTCACAGATTTAGATTCATCCCTTGTTGAGGATCACTTAGAGACAGCACCTCCAATTGAGGGTAGGGGAGCAAGGGTTCGTAGACCACCTACATGGATGAAAGATTATGTGTGTAGCAGTTTTACCACACAATTTCTAGGTACTCCTTCTACTAGTACTACACCTCCAACTTTTCCCTATCAAGTTTGTTCTACACTTACTCCTACTTATACTTCTTTCCTCTTTAATCTCTCTATAATTAAAGAGCCTACTTCATACAAAGAGGCCTCTCTTTCTCCTGAGTGGGTAGAAGCCATGGACAAGGAACTAGAAGCCTTGACAGTCAACAAGACCTGGGTTTTGACTGATCTTCCACCAGGGAAGAAGCCTATCGGATCTAAGTGGGTTTATAAGGTGAAACTTAATCCAGATGGGTCTGTGGAACGCTACAAAGCTCGGTTGGTAGCTAAAGGCTTCAACCAGCAGTATGGTGTTGATTACACTGAGGTATTTTCCCCTGTTGCAAAGATGGTTACTGTGAGGTTCTTGTTTGCTATGGCAGCTGCTTCCAATTGGCCAATCCAACAACTAGATGTGAATAATGCATTCCTTCATGGGTTCTTAAAGGATGAGATTTATATGTCAATACCTTCTGGTCTCAAGGGAGCAATGCCTACTCAAGTCTGCAAGTTAGTCAAGAGCCTATATGGCCTTAAACAGGCATCCAGGGAGTGGAATGCAGAATTCACAAAGCAATTATTTGGGTATGGATTTATCCAATCTCACAGTGATCATTGTTTGTTTTTGAAGGGTTCTGGTGAGACATTTCTATGCCTACTGGTTTATGTGGATGACGTTCTGATCAGTGGTCCTTCCCAGTCATTAATTGATGAGTTAAAGTCTTTTCTCCATGCTACTTTTACCATCAAGGATCTTGGTGATGCAAAATACTTCCTGGGGATGGAAGTTGCTAGGGGTGAAGCTGGTATTTCTCTAAATCAAAGGAAATATGTCTTAGACATCATTTCTTCTGCTAGATTAATAGGCTGCAGACCAGCTTTAACACCCTTACCACCTGGTCTTACTCTTGCTAAACATGATGGAGAACTCTTGGAAGACCCTGAACCTTATAGACGCCTAGTAGGCCAGCTTCTCTATTTGAATCTCACTAGACCGGATGTAACTTTTGCATCCCAACAACTAAGTCAGTTTGTTGGCAAACCCAGAACAGGGCATTGGAAGGCAGCCCTTCATGTCCTTCGATATTTGAAAGGTTGTCCTTCCCTTGGTGTATTTTACTCTTCTTCCTGTGATTTCAGTGTTCGTGGATACTCTGATGCTGATTGGGGTAATTGCAAGGATTCACGGCGCTCTATCACAGGTTATTGTGTCTTTCTTGGATCTGGGTTAGTTTCTTGGAGAAGCAAGAAGCAGCCGACTGTGGCTGCATCCACAGCAGAGGCAGAGTACAGGGCATTGAGTATTACTACTCGTGAGCTAGTTTGGGTTTCTTATCTTCTACAAGATTTCCACATTCCCCTTGCTCTGCCAATTCCTCTCTACTGTGACAATATGGCAGCCATCCATATAACCAAGAACAGTGTCTTCCATGAGAAGACGAAGCATATTGATATAGACTGCCACATTGTGCGCGAAAAATATGTTTCTGGATTTCTTGTTCCCACTTCAGTATCTTCTTCTGCTCAACTCGCGGATTTTCTCACTAAATCCCTGGTTTCACCTCAGTTTCGAGCTATTCTCTCCAAGATGAACTTGCTGGATCTCCACCAAGTTAATCTTGAGGGGGGGTGTAGAGATATGCAAGAAATGGATGCTGACGAGGTGATGGAAGAAGTGAGTGCAGTGTTAGCTGGTGGAGAGACGAGCAGAAAGAAGATGAAGACTTAGGATTTTGTTCATTTGTTTGTATGTGTTGCCAGATTCAATAATAGCCGTTAGATTAGTACTTAAAATCTACGGCTCAGATTAGATAGAAGGGTTAAGTAAAAGCGTGTAGCGTTTCTTCTTTTTCCTTTCTACGTTTTAGTTAGAATGGTACAAATACAGTATTAACTGTATTTTTTACATTTTAGAGTTGTAATTTTTCCAGATTCGAGCTATGCTCTTTGAAATGAATTCCTTTCTTCTCTATCTTCTCTCCTGATTTCTACAGGGAATTGATGAGATTTTTCCCATGTGATATTGGAGGTTAATTATTATAATTAATTATAAGTATTTCTATTTAATGAGGGGATTTGTATGTAATTGTAGTATATATGTAGTATATTTCCAAAAATATATGGTTGTCATTAGTGTTTGATCATTTCAATATTAATGTGCACATGTTTTAAATGTATAACTATAATGAATTGTCTAGGAAATTATTAATATCTTCGAGTTTTTATTAAAGGAATTTCCAAATTAAGAGCGTTCACAATTAAACTGTTCAGGATCTTACATTGTGAATGTTTTAATAGTATGGTTGTTAATCTCAAATCTCACATTAATATATATCGTTCCCTTACCTAATTAATGCGAATATCACTTATAATATGTTTGTCGCTGATATATCATTATCATGTACGGACTACTTTTTAGCACAATCTTTTTTCTTTTCTCATAGTTTAATTGTTAGAGTTTATTTTTTTGTTAAGAATGATTGTTATGTGTCTAAAGTATTTCAAAATTAATCGGTAATAATACTAAAAATAAAAATAAAACGAATGAATAATTTAAAATAAGAAAGATACATTACGATCATCCGTTGATTAATACAAGATGTTACACAAGAATGCTAAAAATGCTCATAGTTTATTCATAACACTTAACCTCATACGAACATTACACCACAATCTATAGCTTTGAATTAATACATGAAATTAATTAATTAGAACATTGGCACCCCAAAATTTTGCGGCCTTTATCATCACCGGTAAGAACACACCTTCCACATGATTTTCCTACCTTATCGCATCCATCTTTAGCACCGGTTACGAAGCATCTATAGTCACAATAGGTCTCAATGCACGGATACGGATCCATCGATATCTATCGTCCGACCACTCGAGTTGGGCCGGCTACAAATAAAACCGCAAAAAGTAGCAAATAATAACAGAACATTAGGCCCTTTGTTTTTTCAACCATTCTCGACATTTTATTATATTTTTAATTTCGAGTTCGAAATTTCGGAAGCAATGATTTTGAGAGAATTTGATAACCCCTTTATAAACTTAGGGTGAAGAGTGTTTAATAGGATTGTTTTCATTTGCATTTATTATTTTAATCCGATTTCATTTGAGGCAATATTTTGATGGCAATTTCCATTACTCTTGTAGATTTTAAACATATATTTTTGGGCAACTGAGTTACGTTACGTTGTCCCTATTTATGTTTTCATATTATCGTCTCAGCCTCTGTTACCTTAATTAGTAGCATTAACATACAAAATAAACAAAATTTAAAAATCGATTGCCATTAATTATTACATTTACAACAATTTTTCGAAACACATTTTCCACAACTCCCTGAGGGCCCAAAGCAAACAGTACTCGACCCACCGGTTTTGAAGCACAGAGAATTGCAAAGGCTATCTGCGCATGGGGATGGACCCGTCTTAAAAGACCGGCTGCCTGCGCATTCGGTTGCACCGGCCGAAAAAGAGCGGTCGCCTAACACCGAACCCGGCCCAACTCCGATTAATATTGCAAAAACCACCAAATAGTAGCAAAATGAAAGTCTCATTTTTATTTTTATTTATAATTTTTTTAGAGAGTAAGAGGTGTGATTTTTGGAGGAAATGTGATTAGCCATCTTTATAAGCTTGAGGTTTTGGATCATTAATTATGAATGACACAATATTATTTTGGAAATTGCTTGTTTTTTTGTTCTTTTAGCATTTATTCTTGCAATCCAATTATGAATTTATTGTTGCAATCCAATTATGAAAATGAGTTCTTGCATTATTATCAGATTATCTGGATAATTACGTATGTACTCCTTTCGTTCAGTTGAAAATGAACCAATTTATATTAAAATAACTGCTAAATTATCATTTTTATGATAATGGACAAGTACGATATTCTTGCGATTGACGAGATAGCTGATACATTCTATTTATGTGCATTCGTAAGTGGAATATACTCCCTTCATCCTGACGAACTAGAAGTATTTCTCGAATGCACATGAGGTATATAAAATAATGAAACGATATGAGTTTGTTGCTACAATATAAATATTTTAGAAGGGCTTAATCGGCAATGGGCTCCTCAAATTTTGGGTACCCAAGGCCCATGATTATTGGGCCTTCTTAGTATAGTAGTCGAAAATTACAAGTGTGTGGAGTATTAAATTAGAAGAAAGTTTCCCTAATTGTTAAGGGATTGTTTACTAAATTGCTACTTTAGATTTCTTAAACTTGATAAAATTTTCTTTTGATTGTCCCACAATTCATGTAATTATTTCTAAATCTCGTTTTGTTATCAAATCACGCAAAAATCCACCCTTTAATTTTATTTTTTCCATTATATTTGCAACTAATTAATTTAGAAATGAAGAAAATTACTCCCTCCGTACATCATATTAGTGTGAGTATTTCCCGTTTCAGATGTCTCTCATATTAGTGTGGTGGATTAAAATGAAAAGATTCTCTCAGCAAAATTGACATTTTACTCTTAACATCCTATAATTTTGTCTTACTATTCATAGGGGCGGATCCTTACTCCACTGCTACATACTCCCTCCGTACCAGACTTCATTTCCTAATCGGAAAGTCTCACTTCAATTGACATGTTTGCAAAAATGGAAAACGTTAACCCTAACGTATCAATACTGACCATTTACTTTTTCACGTTTATCACTACACCAAAAATCTCATGTCGAAATGAAAGAAGTCAATTGAAGTGGGACGGAGGGATTGAGTATTTTTTTTTTCACTTTTACCTATCGGTTTTTCTTAAACCTATATCGTTTCTCTCTTCATACTAATACGGGAGACGTAATGAGTATATAATGAAGAAAAGGAAAAGGGGAAATAATGATGTAAAAGAAAAGACAAAAGGGTGGGGGGAGTGGAAGTTTGTGAGGGTTAAAAAGTGTGAAAATCTTTCCCAATTAAACGTTTTCAAGCTCTCCTTTTTCCCGCGTTTACCGCCTCTCACGAAAAAAGGCCATTTCCCTTCAACACACTATTGGTGATGTGTGACTCAAAAGTGATAATTTTCTAAGCAAAAACTTAGGTTTATCTAAAAATCATTATACTAAAAGGTTAGGTAGTTCTTCGACCGATTTACTAATGCCCATGAATCGTCCGATTTTCATAGGGACAACCTTTTTTTTTGGGACGTGACGGATCGATTCAACTCGATTGGGACAACTCATGAGAAACTAGACCTGATTTGGTACTGATCGTGCAAGTTATCTCACTAGGTGCAAATTTAAACAATTTTTTTTTTGTGATTTTAGCAATAACATTATATGGCATGGTCGACCGCACAGGGCCCTAGAGAAAAAAGGACCCTCCAAAAAAAGCTCACTAGTATTATATGTGCATCTAGCAAAAAGAAAAAAGAAAAATCCACTTTATATTTAATTAGAAAGCATGGCCCATAAGTATCAACAAATTGGGCTATTTTTTTAAGTCCATTATTTCACATTGATGAATAAATAGGCCCGAATTAAGGGCCCACAACCTACTTAATTTTTATTCTCTGTGATTTTTATGATGAATAAAAAGGTCTGAATTAAGATTTCGCACATGACTCTCGTTTTCTTTGCCTCGTCCCCGAGTGAGCCTCAACGGGGCCGTACTAGAGAGGAACGACCTAATTCACGCCTTATTGCAAGAGTAATTAGGTTGGTCATGCTTAGTTGACGACTCTTGATATGTGGTGTAGATTGAAGTCGAGATCTTCTCATTATAGAAGATCGACTGTTTTATATCCCCAAATAAAGTTACAGAGTGACGTATCGAAGCCTCAATTTACTAACGAAAGATAATAATAATACAATTTAACCATCAAATTAAGATCCAAAATAAATCCTTTATTTTCTTTTCCAATTGCAACTTAATTACGCACTAAACATGATAAATTAACGTTAACTAAAATCAAATTTGAAACCTCTACACGTACTGCACCGACCCGTACACGTGTCAAAGGTTACCGTTGGCTATATACATTATCTTGATTTATTTAAAACAAATAAAAAAAATATTTATAAAACAATATTTATATATTGTCTTGACCGGAGCTGACGTGGGGTCCACGGCGGCTGGACCACTTGACGGCTAAGGAATGAAATTTAACCGGTGGGGGGTTCGACCGGGCGGTCGGACCCACCGCACCCCTCCCTAACTCGGACCCACGTCTCTCCAATTCGTGGACGCCCTACAACTAAGTTGCTTCCCTCTCTAATTCTTGTGTGTTTACCATTAATTATTTATTAATGATAATGATGTTACCTCATATTTTTTAATTAGGGTTTATCTTCGTACTTCAATTAATTAATCATTTCTAATCTGGGTTGTGGGTGTGGTCGTTGTGCCGTGTACTAGAGTTTCATAACGTTGAAAATCATGATGGAATTTAATGTTGGAAGTATTTTATTCGTTCGTGGCTTCTTTAAGTCTCGATGAGTCGATGACTATGTACAAAGATGTGCGTGGTATATCGACTTAACCAGATCGAGACGTAATATTTAGGTCCGATTATGAATCTAGGCAAGGAGTGCAATCGTATAATTTTTGAAGGCTCATAATAGTTGTGTATCTAAGACTCAAAAAAATATATGACGTATGATTTTTTTAATGTGAAATATTATATAAGTGGCCTACATTTTCACTTTTTCTAGAGCTATCGAAATCTCAGAGTCGGAGCTGGTGATATCTTTCGATGGTTATAAGTTATGTGACCGTGTTCTTTAGTGTCACGGTGCCATGGTGGTCGATTTTTTGTACATACTGTTTAGACCAACTCTTTCGTCTATGTAGCTTGTTGATCCGTCCAGAAGTAAAGTAAGTCTATCGATTTCAATACGTTCTTCAATATTTTGAATAGTAAATAGAAAAACAGTGGATTCAGTCTTTTCAATCAATGAAAATTTTCTTATATATATCCAAATTGCTTTATCTCAATGATTTCACATACAATGAATTGTGTTTCATTTTTAATTATAACTAGATTTTGCACCCGTGCGATGCACGGTTTAGAGTTTGTTTTAAGCAAAAATTAAATCGAATATGTTCAATTGATATCGGAAAATTCTAATTGAAGACAAAATTAGCAAGAACCCTTTGTACATAATACTCCGAAAAGAGAATTTGAACATACTCCCCATATTTCTAAAAACTCTCTATAATTTCGTTTTAGACTGTCTCCCTTATTTATTTTCTATTTTTAGATATATATTCATTATCGCAATCCCTATTACTACATTATTTTAACATAACATATTTATCTATCACATTACACTAAAGTGGTGAGACTCAATTTTTACTATCAGTAACTAACATAAGTTAGCTACATCATTTTAAAACACGTGCAATAAAGAGTTTTAGAAGATATACCGGGTATCAATAAAGTTGCATATATAGTAATATATTTAAAAAAACAATACGTTTGTCACCTCTCATCGCTCAAATCAAATACATTTTATTTTCCGTTTTTTTGTAATTTTCATTAATTTTTATTGTAACATTTAAAAACTATAATCACATGAAGGTCACAAATCACATAAAAAGTCAATATCAATTTTTTGTTTAACTTTTGAATTTTTAATAAAATAAATTAAAATAAAAATAAAATTTTACTATTGTATAATTTGTTATAAATTATCTAAAATTTTGATGAGTTGTCCAACTAAAATGAGCATCTCACGTGTGAGAAAAAAATAGATTTATTCTTTTTATTAGATATTAAATTAAATATATATTTTTTTAAATTTAAAATCGTGCATGATGGCCCATTGATGGGTAATAGTTAGTTATTTATTTAATTTAAAATAGATTTAAAATCGTGCATTGATGGGTAATATAGTTAGTTATTTAATTTGAACATGGTTAATTATTTAAAACCTCCAAATTAAAAAGAATTACAAAATTGCCATTTTAAAATTGATTTTAATTGAAGATTCATGTTTTATATATATATAGATATAGATTTCATATTTTAAAAACGAATTACTACTATTTTGGATAGGAAAAAAAAAAAAAAGGAAAGTGTAAATATTGCTGCCGACGGAGCAGTAACGGGGCTGGCACGGTCGACCCCACACGTCATCAGTATTCACTAACAACCCCCCTTCCATCACGGACAAACGGTCTCAATTTCACCCACGCCGTTAAATACCCACTTACCTTTTCACACGCCGTTAAAACCCATACTTGCAGCCCAATAACATTACACTCGGCCCATTTATTCAATTTTTATTGTATTTTTTCATTAAAAAAATTACGTGTTCTCATGCACGATTGTACATGCCTACATGGGATGGGACGACCAAGATTTATTTACATAATATTATAAAGTTTTTAATTTATTACTAATATTCGTGACATCGTTGTTTTATTTATTTTATATAGTTCTTCAATTAATAAAAAATAAATATATAGAGAGAGTTATTGAAGTGGTTGTGCCAATGATCAGAAATAAATAAATAAATGTTAATTAATCAATCGTCATGTCGCATTAAAAAAATTATAAATAAATATAATATGACGTGGGCGTGTCAAATAATATAAGGGCATGTACAATGTTAGAACTCCAAATGGGGTTCTTAGAGATGCCACATAGACAAGAACCCATTGTTATTAAAAAATGATAATGGTAAGCTTTTTAATAAGAATTCTTATCATAATTGAAGGGTCCCACTTATTATTTTATTTTATTTTTTATTATTTTATTTTACAATTGATTTTATTTTATTATCGTAAAATTAATAAACTTGATTACAATAAACTTAAATATATTTACTAAATATATTTGACGGTATATAAATTATGAATTACTTTCAAATATTATGTTTTAGTAATTAAATAGTTTAGATCTTGAAAAATACGATTAAATTTTTTAAAAAAACAAATTTGCTATTGAAAATAGATGAAATCGGATGAAAGTAGAAAATGAAAATAAAAGGAAAAAATAAAAGGAAAAAAAGAGAAAAAAAGAGTAAAAATCATTTATCAAAATTAAAAAGGGCCCACTTTTTTTTTAAGATGCAGCATCTTATATAAGAACCTGGGTTCTTATTTTGGAGACCTCCAATGGGAACAAAATTTAAGGACTAGTTCTTATTTTTACCACATAGACTAGACCCTTACCATTGTACATGCTCTAAGTGTGACATTTTCCGTTATGCATCGAATGTCTAAATTACGTATTTATGTGATTTTTATTTAATTGATTATTAGGGCCTAATCTATATATTATACTAAAGTAAGATAGTGTTAAAAAATTTTCCCTCCAAAATCCTTAATTTTTGAGCTTATTAAATGTAACTTAATTTTTCTTAATCTACATTTTATATATTTTTTAAGTAGCCCAAAGTTAATTATTTATTAGTTTTCCAAGTTTTATTTATTTGCAAAAGTTGTCTGTTCATTTTCTTATGTATCATTGATGTGATCAACTTTTTCGAATTATGGTTGTCTTTGCGTTTCCGAGGTCAATAATATTTTCTTTTATAATTTTTTTTAGCGTACTTATAAATTATTCATGTCGATTTTTTACGGGATACAATGCACCTATTGTCGAAATATTATTTTCCTTTAGCCTATTCTTTTATCATCACAATTGATGGGAGGTTTTAAATAACTAATAGAATAATTATGTATTTTTAATGAAAATTTTATTTAATACTTACAAATATACTAAATCCCGTCGATTTTCGACGGGTACCAAACTAGTTAAAATTACAATTAGTAAGTAATTAAGCAATTAAGGAAAGGAGCGGGTAAAAGTCGTCGTAGTTTGGCGCGATTCAACCAAAATACTGCCACGTCGGATTTTCTTTCGTTGCGTTTTCGCAATTTTAATTTAAAAGTCTTTTCCATTTTATAAAATAATAAACTCTTTTTCCCCTTTTTATAAAAAGGGAAAAATGGAAACAAACATGCTCTGCAAAAACTGGATTTTGTGTTGTAGTTTGCTGCACCCCACCTCTCTCTCTCTCTCTCTCTCCTGGTTGATAAATCCTTTGACGATTTCTACCTCCATCGCCGGCAACCGGCAATAAATAGTGAGCAGTGTTAAACCTTTTTTTCCTGCCATTTGTATGCGGCAAGAGAAATTGGGGAGGGATATAATCGAATGACGTGAAGAGGAAACTCAATTCAGAAATGGCGTGTGTTGATGTTAACGACGACCGTAACATCAATCCGATGATTGGATTGGAGGAGCCGAGCATCGATACCGACAAATTGAGCTACGAGATTTTCTCGATTCTGGAGAGCAAGTTTTTGTTCGGCTACGAGGATCAGCAGCTTTGGGTGCCGAAGCCGATTGCGGTGCAGCCGAAGAGCGACGACGGCGGCGGTGTTCAGGCGGTGAAGAATCAGAGGGGGAAAATCTGCATCCTCAGCATCGACGGCGCCGGTATGCGGAGTATTTTGACGGGGAAGACGCTGGCGTATCTGGAGACGGCGCTGAAGAACAGGTCGGGGGATCCGGATGCCAGAATCGCTGACTATTTCGACGTCGCCGCCGGCACAGGCGTCGGCGGGATATTCACGGCGATGCTGTTCGCCGCGAACGATCAGAACCGTCCGATTTTCCACGCGGACGACACGTGGAAGTTCCTCGCGGCGGAGGGGAAAAAGGTGTACAACTCGGCGAGAGCGCGCAATTCGAGGAACGGTTTCCTCAAGCGTGTTTTTACGAAATCCGGCAGCGGTGGCGGCGGCGGTTCCTCGGCTGTCGGTATGGAGAAGGCGATGAAAGAGGCGTTTAAGGACGAGAGCACCGGCCGCAGCTTAACGCTGAAGGACACGCTCAAGCCGGTTCTGATCCCCTGCTACGACCTCTCCAGCGCGGCGCCGTTTCTGTTCTCCCGAGCCGACGCTCTCGAGAGCGACAGCTTCGATTTCAATCTATGGGAGGTGTGCCTGGCGACAGCGGCCGAACCGGTCATATTCGACCCGGTTTGCATGAAATCGGTGGACGGTTTGACCCGGTGTGTAGGTCTGGACGGCGGATTGGCGATGAGCAACCCTACGGCGGCGGCGATCACTCATGTTCTGCACAATAAACAGGAGTTTCCTTTTGTGAGAGGAGTGGAGGACATTTTGGTACTTTCAGTAGGCGCCGGAGGGATGCTAATGGAGGGCAGCTTTGACTATGACCAGGTCAAGACATGGAAGGCCAAGGATTGGGCCCGGCCGTTAGCCCGGATTTCCGGCGACAGCGCGGCAGAGATGGTTGACCACGCCGTGGCCATGGCGTTCGGTCAGAGCCGTAGCAGCAATTACGTCAGAGTTCAGGTACACAAATTGCGTAATCAATTTCAGTAGATAATCACCTCATTTAACACAACTTTTACCATTAAATCCTGATTGCTAAGCACGAATTCAATAGAAACGGTTGCTTAATTTCAGATATTCCTGAGAATTTTTTCTAGGGGGGGTAGGAGAGACAGGCTGGATTGGGATGGGGAGGTTGTAAATAGGCTAACATGCGCCAGTGGTATTTTTGGGAGGATGCAATTTAAGTCTGTGTGTTTCTTTTGGGGAGGGAGGGTGGAGAGAATAATGTGAAGATGAGGTGAGGGAAAAGGAGAGTTCAAAGCCAGGTGAAGAAAACGTTGTCGTTTCGATGCAACATGGCTCCTAAGCCAAAATGCCAACCATGAACTCAGTGTTTGGACACTGACTGTATATTCTTCTTGTTTGTGCGGCAAAGATGATCATAAATACAACCACTATTTCACTGTAGCATTAAGCTTTTCTATCCACCACTCTGTTTTCAGATTCTTGGCCTAAATTTTACAACAAGTAGTTTCTTCCTCTGATGTAGGAGGAGATCTCATCTCCTAATTACTCTATACATATTCAGAGTTCCTTTAGTCGTAGGAAGCAGCGTTATCGACCAATGTCCTTTGAACACATTCTTTCATCATCCTGCCAATTCTTGTTAAAATGGCCAGATTGGAATGGGAAGGGATAAAATTATAATCAGATTGCAATATTGGTCAATTCTTGTTTTTGATTTTATGATTATTATTCATCAAGTGTGAAGTTGGAGGGGATTGGAGGGAAATGGCTAAAATTATACACAGTTTGCAATATTTGTCATTTTCTAGATTTTTCACCATGTGTGATGTTGATGCGGTCCTTCCATAGGGGCCTGCCCATGAAAATGATGATATGAGTAATATACCAGAGATGGTAACATATGTGCAGAATGTGACTTGAGTTTTGGTTAACAATCATGGTTTTTATCACACAATTTTAGAAGAAGAAGAGGACTATGTAACTACATGATTTTTGGTACACTTTTTTTTGACTAGAACCGGCTTAAAACGGGCATGGTGTAGGATTCATTTCCTTCTATTCAAATGGTCCTGCCAGCCATTAACAGCGATGGTCCCGTTGCAGGACCTTGCTTCATAAACTTCTCACTCTTTTTTGGTTTTTTGCTATTTGTACATATATTTTTCAGGTGTGCAGTCTGTGGATTTGTTTATAATATTGGCTGATACAGCATGGGATTAACTAAAAACTAAGAAGCATATGATTAGGAAGCTATGAAGGATAATGATCATTTAAGATAAACTTGTTTTCTTGAATATAATGCAGTAATGAATTGATAAAGGTAGGGTAGTGGCCATTAAATATTGGACTGTGGATAATTCTTGAACATTTTTTGCAATCAATCAACAGGCCAACTGTTCCAGCTTCGGCCGATGTGGAAAGAATGTCGATTCCGACCCTAGTTCAAGCAACGTAAAAATGCTGATGGAGATAGCAGACGAGATGCTGAAGCAGAAGAACGTGGAGTCTGTCCTCTTCACCGGCAAGAGGATCGGGGAGCAGAGCAATTCGGAGAAGCTCGACTGGTTCGCCGATCAACTCGTGCTGGAGCATCAGAGGAGGAGTTGCCGAATAGCTCCCACTGTCGCCTTCAAGCAACCAACAAAAAGGCCTTAATACAACTTCAGACTACTCAAAATACAAATCCAGTAAAGCAAAAAAATTGAATGGTAAGTAAGCTTTCTCCATTTTCAGCCTCTACTTTATGTCTTTATCTTGGCGTCTATTTACTATCATGACATAATCTTTGTAGCAATCAAATGATTTCAACACTTGCATTATGAATTAGTTAATGCTAATCACTTAAGAGATACAAGACTTGTCTGTTTCTAGTGCCCCGTGGGCTGTGTCTTGTCATTTTCTACTAATTTCAGAAATAATAAAAGCTGACAAGGAGTTATATATGGTTGTTGCAATAGCATTTGTTTTTAAGTACTGTTACTGTTAGAGATGAGATTAATCGAAGCAACCGACACTGCTTCTTGAAGTTGGAGGTGATAGAGATAACCATAGAGGGGTGTTTCAGTCTTTTCACCAAGCGTGGTAGGCCTTTAGGAAAGGATTCTTCCTTGTTTGTGGAGACAGTCAAATCCGTAGTAGTCCGTAAGAGAGGAAGTCTTGAATATAGATGCTCTGTCCCAATATATGTTCTTAATTGGCAACATTCATAACACATAGGTTTGAGTCTCTCCCGTTGACAATGAACTCACTATCATAATAAACTCGTTCTAATATAGATGCTATGTCCCAATATGTGCTCGTTATTGATGGGACGGAGAGAGCACTTCCAACGGAACTCAGACGCCTCACCCTTTTAGTGTTTACCTTACTAGGGTCTACCACTTGTGTGTGTGTTTTGGTGGGAGCCATTGTTAAATGGCACAAATCAATGTCCTATAACAGCCATCTTTCTGTGGCTAATAGGGTAGTACTGATTTGTGCTATGGCCCTCAAGAATCTTGACCCATGATTTCTGTTAGTTGGCCTATAAAACTTATTATATGAAAAAAAAAAATGAACAAGAAGAAGAAGAAGGGGGAACGTTTCATTAGAGATGACCATGACATTTAATTGCCGACAGATTCAGTTTGACTAGGTGCATTGCATAAGATCATCTCCATCCAAAAAAGAATAGTCGGTTTGTTTTGGAGAGAGAGAGAGAGAGAGAGAGAGAGAGAGAGAGAGAGAGAGTTACTTAAGCATTAGGCCTAAACAGTGGAAGATAACATATCAAGACAAATACTGTTTAAATATAGATATAATACATTTTGTCCTATAAGGCTGTAAATATGCAGAAAGAACCCACTAAATCATCATCAAATAGCATAGTGTGTGTGTGTGTGTGGTTTCTTTTGGATTGTTCAAGAAACCTAGGTAGTCAAAGAACTCCTCCCACTTTTCTTGATTGCTGTACACTATTGACAAAAGGCCTTGTAGAGAACAATTATAGATTAGGTTAATTATGCATGATTGAGGAAGGTCAATAGTAGCATGAATAATCCTTTTGACATTCTCCCACCACCTACTGTACAGTCTGTACATGATTGAGAATAGGGGAGAGAGAGAGAGAGAGAGAGAGAGAGAGAGAGTTGAAAATAACTTTGTTGCAAACCTCCATAGTTTATTTACTGGCTTTGAATTGAGTATGTTTGAATGTTAGTAAAGAATTTTGACAGAGCAAAGTGTTTCTGATCCTTGCAGTTATTGAGACATTTGTGTTTTGTGCAGGTAAATGTGTATGAATTGGGCAGAACTACAAAAACCAAAAAAAAAGGTGAAAAAAGTGGAAAATGAGAAAAAAAAGAAGGGAGGAAGGTAAAGTGATATAAACATATGGCAACTTTTGCTTTTTGAGAAGGATATGCAAATATATATAGAGAGAGAGAGAGAGGAGAGAGAGGAGAGGGAGAAGAGGTGGGGTTGTGTTGTAAAAAAAGGGATGTTGGTGAATCTCGGTGGGATTCTTTGCCGGCCAGCGGCGGAGCATGGTGGTTGCCGCCTCACCACGGTGGTGTTATTAAAGTTGTACCTTTTTTCTCTTGGATGAAGAAAAAGTTAATACTACTATTCTATCTGAAGTTGTTGGTGTGATCGTCCTTTGTGAATTCATTCATTCATATAAAATGTATATTTCGAATTCTTTTAATTCTAGTGGTGCCAAAGAGCCTCCCAACTTAATGGTGGGCCTTAAAAGCAATATCATGGAGTAGTATTATTTTGGGGATCCTTTTCATATGAAAGATGCAACTATTTATAAGCTTCGTTTTTTCGGACGACGAAGTGCAGTTCAGTTGGTAAGATGCTTTCATCTCGACTAAGAGATCGGTGGTCCTGAGTTTTGTTGTAGTTAATTTCTTGGTAAAAATTATGAATGGCCAAAAATGCTTCTAAGCTTCATTTTTTCCGACGACGAAGTGCAGTTCAGTTAGTAAGATGTTTTTCTCCCGACTAAGAGATCGGTGGTTCGGAGTAGTGGCAGTAGTTAATTTCTTGGTATAAATTATGAATATGACCAAAAATGCTTCTAAGTTTCCTTTTGCTGATGACAAAGTACAGCTCGATTGGTAAGGTGTTTTTCTCCCGACTAAAAGATCGGTGGTTCTGAGTAGTGGTGGTAGTAGTAGACCCAAAATGCCAGACCCAAAATGCCATTGTACATATCCTCATTTATATCATGGAAAATGTCAAATTGTGTTGATGAATACTGATAGAAAACGAAGTGGAGAATTGATGTGATTTGAAAAATGATGGTATAAATAAGTCCAAAATTTTGCAATAATTTCGGAAGTGGATATTAGAACAAACACACTAATACACTATACTTTAATTGCTTGACTTTAATTCTTGATGTTTTAAATATGTTCTTCCACTCTGCCCCTACTAATAATTATTGATTTAATTATCCACATACATATTGACATTACATTAATTATTGTTAATAATACTCTTTCCGTCCTAGTTCAACTGTCATGCTTTTCTAATCGGACCATTATGGACTCTTACTTTTTTCATGCAGACCCTTCGTTTTACATATTAACACTGTATCTAAAATCATTTGTCGAAATAAAACCTGACAATCGACATGAGACGGGGTAATAGGAGTGTATATTTTATTTGCATGTCAAGTAATCTTTCTCTCTCTCACACACTCAAACTGTGTCATGAAATAAAGATAGAATCTACTTGAAGCTTGTTCAATAGAAAAGCTTATCCTCATGGACATTTAGCAACCAAATAAATTAAAATAAATAAATAAATAATGATTAAATAATTGAGAGTAATTATTTGACAAGTGATTAAGATATGGAAGGAAAAAAGATATTATAGTCTAAAATAAGGACAACCATTAAACAAGCTTAAATTTGTGATAATGGTGTTTGATCAAGACATGTGGGGCCACAAAGAAATTCCAAGTACTCACATAATTTCTTTTTTATTTATTCCACTAATATTTAAATTACAAAAAAAAAAAAAAATTTAAATTAGAAGGCACCGAAAGTGGAGGGAAAAAGGAGATAAAGTTATATGATTTTAGAACAATATTCAATATATATTATTAAAAGAAGAAAATTGGACTTTCTAAATAGAGGGAAAGTGACTTAGGAAGAAAATTGTGTATTCAAATTGTAATGATTATGTATTTTGGTGCACTTTCTTCACCCCAAGAAATTGGACAAATTAAAATGACCTTTTTATGTGCTATTTGTCTCATAATGTGTGCTCCAATAATAATAATAGCAATAGTGTGCATATGTTGGCCAAGCGATAGAGGTTAAGTTTGGGATCAAAGGTTCCGAGTTCGAGTCCTCCACGGCGTGACCTTTAAAATTTTTATTAATTTGTTTTAAAAAAATTTAATAAATAATAATAATAACAATAACAATAAATTGATTTTCGATTAAAATTTAAATAATAAAATGACTCTCTTTTTTGAAACGTGAAATAAAAATGACAGAAAAGGGTACTGATTATATTTGTATTGGGCCTAAAAATCCATTAGTAAGCACAAAATATTATTTTTATTGCGCCTAAAAATCCAGTAGTAAGCCCAAAAAATTATTCCAATTGGGCCTAAAAATCCTTTAACAAGCCCAAACATTATTTTTACTGGGCCCAAAAAGGTAATTTTATTGGGCCTAGATATCCAGTAGAAAGCCCAAAGAATTATTTGAAACCATACACTATATGAGTCCTTTATACTTGAATGGATTTTCTAGCATTCGAAGCAACTAGTAAGTACTTTGTATGTCCCACTTCACACGGCTTATTTTATTTTCGCACTAGATTTTATGCGCAATATTAAAAGTGAAAAATAATGGTAAATTTTTTCTATTTTAGGAAATGGACCAATTGAAGTGGAATGTCTCGATTAGAAAAGGAAGCCAAATGAAATGGGACGGAGGGAGTATATATATATTTAGCCCAATAGTAATAGTATAAATTTAGAAGGAAGGGAAAAAAACAGAGAAACGCAATTAATACAATGAAACAAAATTCTATAATTTTCAACATAAATTAGCATTCTTTCTTTTTTTTTTAATCTTCTTTTTTGAATTAATGTTTTCCTTCTTTTACTTATACCCCATTCATCCTATTAAAAACGTCAAGTTACTTTTCGACACGTCAATTAAATAGTAATTTCAAGTGTTGAAAAATTATAGTTAAAGTCGATCAGTGAAACATAAACGCTTTAAACGAGACATCTTGGAAGAGAGAAACAATGAACATTTTGAAGAGAAATTTTGAAGAGAAAGTAGGACTCAATTGCCACCATTCAAACTATGTTGAAAGAAACTTGATATCAAAAGCTAATTCAAAAATTTTCCTAAAAAAGAATAATGAGAATCTAGTGCAACCAAACAAAACAATTGATCAACACATTTCCCCACAACCCTATTCCTCTTTATTTCTTTCTCAAAATATATAGTAATTGATAAAAAGTGAGGAGTGGGAGGGTAAGAAATGATGTTGGGCTAAAGTTAGACCAATAATGATACATATTCATAGGCTAGTGTCACACCTCATAAGAAAATAGAATAGGTATACATGTTATAATTTAATGTCTTGTACTACAACAACATTTTGTACATCATTACAACCTAGCTACACCCCTCTACTCTACCTATAAATATGAATTGTGGAGTACAAGTAAAATATCTGCATTATATCTAATTCATTTGTTTCTTTCGAAATGATCACTTTTCTATTTTGGCCTTGTAACTTCATTTGAACATCCTATTAATGATTCATTAGCGTTTCATGCACTCTTTTATACACTAACCCTCATTTACGATAAATCTCAACTTTATTAATAACCGTGCCAAATGAGTGACGATTTCGAAAGAAACGGAGGGAGTATATTACGGTATTTGAAAGATTGAGGGAGAATAGAATCTGCTTTTGAAGTACAGTCTGAACACAATGCAAAAAGAAAGGTGATAGTGTATGATATAATTGATGCTCCTCCCCTATTTCATTTCTTCTTCATCATCTAATATTTTTTTAATTTTTTTTTCTTGTTTTAAGACAAAGCTGATATATGCAGGGGGAATGTTCTCCATACTGGTTTCTGAAGGGCTCTGTGTGTGTCTGTGTAGAGAGAGAGAGAGAGAGAGAGAGAGAGAGATGATGAGCCCAAAATCCAATTGATTTCAGGAGATCTCTCCAGGAAGGGGGAGGGAGGGAGGGGGGGTGGTGGACCCCATTTCTTGATGCCAGAACCCCAAACATATGTCCTTTTTTGACCTGCATTGACTGTGTAGTTTTATTCTCTACTAACCAACCAGAAACCAAGAAATGGAGAGAGAGAGGGAGAGAGAGATGAAGAAAGATTGTTTTTTTGTTTTAGAAATGGAACTAGTTTTAGCCTTTTCTTGTTTGTTTAGGTGGGGTGGGGTGGGGTGGTGGTCCATTGCCCATTCTTCTCTTACACTATGATGAATCAATGGGGATCCCAAAATCCCCAGCAAAAGCAGCAGCAGCAGCTATCATATGATGATAACAACAAATCCTCTTTTCTTTAGAATCCACACACACATCCCTCTCTCTCTCTCTCTCTCATATATGATCATCATGTGAGTGCACATGTGTGAGAGTGTGTCTTCTACCCACAGCCTAATGCAGTTGTGCAGATGAAACCTACATATGAGAAATGGTGTTTCTTGATTACAAATAATGCTGTAATTCCCAAAATGCCCCTCAAGAAAACCAATTAGAGGGCCCACACTAGGGGTCTATGCAGATGGAGCTAGAATGAAAAAAAAAACCAAACCCTAAACACTTTCCACATCTCTTTCACATTGCTAGCTACTCCACTATATACAATTACTCATTGCCACAATCTTTAGTAACTAAATTATCTGTAAAAGCATCTGAGAGAGATCTAGAGAGAGAGAGAGAGATCAAATAGTAAAATGTATGGTCTACTCTACTATACCAAAAGGAGATAACAGAAAACACAAACACAATAAATAAATACAAAAATATTAAAAGGAGGTGGGAGTGGGGTTGAGGAAAGGGAAGGTGATTGGGCAAAACAAAGGTTGTAACTTTGATGTTGTCGGTTTGTAGAGAGAGAGAGAGAGAGAGTGGTTGCCTTGCCTTATCGGCATATGAGCTTAATCTTTAATCTGCTGCTGCTGCTGCTGAAGAATCATTGCCTTCCTTTTTCTCTTCTCTTCTCTTCTCTTCTCTCTTCAATTCATACACTAATTACTATAAATAAACCCTTAATTAATTATACTTACTACCTATCTATGGATTCTATTTCTGTCTGATTTTTGAAAAATAGGGAGAATTGATACCAGAATGGGAAAGGGAAACGTACCTGGTAATTAAGTGGCATAGTTCATACAGGTTGATGATCAAGAAAATTGAGAGAGAGAGAGAGGGAGGGAGGGAGGGAGAAGAGAGAGAGATATGCTTGGCTCCTCATACGCCATCTACGGAGGGCCATCGATTTTCCGGTGGGCTCTGCAAATGGCATACAGGGAGCCAGGCATATGTATACGTACATCTTCGCCTTCACCAATTCCATGCACCTCTCTCTCTCTCTCTCTCTCTCTCTCTCTCTCTCTCTCTCTCACTGTTAAAGAATGATGGAACAGTGGAGTTTCACAAACATTAGGGTTGGACTCAAACACACACACAACACACACACTTGCACTTTGTGTGTGTGTGTGTGTGTATATATATTAAAGAAAAGAGAATAGAAAGAGAGAGAGAGATGGGATTAAAGGAGAGATTTTGAGGATCAAAATGGGGTCCCAAATCAAACTAATCAAAACCTAAATCAACCCCACAAAACCCTTTTCAAACACACCAAAGCTAAAACAAAGGCAAAACCACACACACACTACACGCACTCAAGAATTGATTAATCCTCTCCATCTCCTTTTGAACCGCCAAAAAGCAAGCCCGGCCATTGATTTACTTAACACAACCTCAAGAAAATGAAAACAAGAAAGAGAGAGAGAGAGAGAGAGAGAGAGAGAGAGCTCCTACTTTCTTGTGGGGTTGTAAATGTAATACTCAATCACAAAAAACTCCACACCCCACTAAATATAGACACAAGGTAGGGGGGGGGGGGGGGGGGGGGGGGGTAGGGTAGGGTATAGAGGGTATGAAGAAAAGAATTGAATTGAATATGAAGATTGAAGAAAAATGAAAAGAAAATAGTAGGGTTAAGTTATGACCCAATTTCCTAAGCTCACTCTTTGAAATCTCCTTTTTCTGGGTCGTAAAGTAAAGCTTGCTTTTCTCTTCTGAATCTCCTTTGTCTTCAAGTGTTTGGACGACATGGATCATGGATTCCTCCTCTCTCTCTCTCTACCCTCATAAAAATTTAATCTTTATTTGGGAATAAATCAAGAAAATGAGTAAATAAAAGTGGGATTATGTTCATGTACCTTTTCCCATTCTCTTATTTTATTACAAATGAAATATGGAAATGAATAACTCTTTTTGTCTTAATTTGGGTACGAGTTGAATTAGATTTAAATTGTTGGTTATGTCCTTTTTCCCATTCTCATGTCACCTTTCAATTTTGTTTTTTTGCATTAGGGTTTTCTATTTTCCATTTTTTTTTCTTTTTTCAAAATTAAAAAAAAAATCTTGATTTTGTGTCACCATTTTGTGCTAAATTTCACATAACACTATGTTTTAAAAGGGTTGTAGTAAATTATGCTACTTTAGTGTAACTGATTTTTAACTGTACTTTCCTTCACCTAACTAATCCCTTTTACATGGAAAGAGCAAGGACCAGATGTGATTTATTTATTTTTTAATTTTTTTCTATTTTATTATTTTATTTTCACCTGTCATGCTCATATATCTACCTATATGTAATATTTATTTATTTAATTAATTTTGTAATATTGATTTTTTCTCTATTTTTAAATGTGTTACATGTCCACTTGTTTCGTTTTCCTTTGGTATAACATGTGGGTCTACTGTCTAGTGAAGAAAAACAAGAATTTGTACTTTCACGGTTTTTTACAATAGTATAAACTTACCTTTCGATATAATTATCATGCACATTCCATCGTAGACATACTTAGTTATATCAAATCGTATGCGCTCTTGATGGATGGTGAAACATTTCTCGTTTACATAATACAGTTGAATTCGAAAGGTCATTTAATTTTAATTTATTTTTTACTTTCTTCTTATGAAAATCATGAAATTTTAGTGTGTTTTTGCCATTCAATGCGTAAGTAATAATAACATCACACTATTTCTCATGCAGTAAAGGGGAAAAAAAATTCAGATTGCGCACTATGCAGGAGCAGAAAATGTAGAAGATAAAATTAATATTCACTACGTCGACCAAGTTCCATTACAAGACGCGTACATTAACATAGCTACTCGTAATCTATTTGAACTTCGATTCGTTGTTTGGGCTCGTGTAATGAAACTCTTTAGCTAAATCAAGCCGGTCTTGGGTAACAAAAAATCAATAAATAATTTACTAAATGAGCACCATTATTCGGCTCGACTCGTATACAACCCTAATTATGACATTTGCCATCATGACACATTGTTATGTGGTGCATATCAATGCATAGATAAAATGAAAATCTTTAAATTATTAACATTGGTTAAATGTAAGCTGTAAAAAAAGTATCGAGGGTGAATATTTCTTTTTTACCGATCGACAACGATGAAATGCATGTTGTAATGTATAGTAAGGTAAATAGTAGAGGGAGATGGCACGGTCGAATTGCCTGATATGTGCATGGCAAGTATAGCACGTCTAACCTTATTTGATGTGTGCAGTGTTGTTTGAATGGTCAATTTCTCTCCAGAATCTTTTTGCTGTCAATAATTTCTATTTCACCATTCCTTTTACACCTACCCATCCCTCCCACACACACTATGTCTTCATTTTATACGAACGAACGAAAGAATTCGACATCTTTCTTTAATTTCTACCACCAGTGTAAAATAGTAATCGGAAGAGGTCGAATCGGATGAGACGGAGGGAGTATCATTCGATTCCCGACCATTGAATTTGTTCTCAATCATTACAAAAGTACTTATTAAAGTGGACAATGATATAGTACATGTAAGTTTGGTACTCGAATAAGTAGCTAGCTATATAGTTTTTTAAAAAATAGGTGAAAATCAAGCCATTATTTCATTTTTAATTTCGGTTTTGATAGCAATATTTTTTTCTTGATTTTAATAGTATTTGCAAACTAGCTAGTTGTAAAAGATACTCCATCCGTCTACGATTTATAAACACTGTCGACTTCTAGTTACTTTTAGGGTTTTCTAATGATGGAAAAGTTAACAATGTCTATAACAATGTTTTTGTTTCAAAGAGACATATATTAACATTATATGCATATATATAGTAGATTTATCGATACGTAACCTATAAATTAAGCATGTACACGGTAGAATCAATAAACACGAGTTTCCTTGAATGCATGCGCCAAAAATTTGCTGGCACAATAAACGCTTATGAAATAAATGATGTACATGTATAAAACTATAAATAAATTCAGAACCATTTATATATGAGACAATCAATTTAATTGGTCAAGGCTAAATGATAACAGATAGACATATGAGACTTCAAACAATTACTCCCCTCCGACTCGTCCTACTTGACACGTTTCTATTATTTTACGTACACTCGTATGTATGTATTAAGAAACGTGTCAATTAGGATTAGACGACGGATGATATATATAAATTATTAAATTTTGAACTCTAAAAGAATTCTATATTTGTGTAATTTGAACTCTAAAAGAATCCAAAGAATTACTGTTAAATCAAGGGGGGAAATCAAAGAAAATTATGAGTCAAATCACGACTTCTCTACATTCCGATTGTTTTCGTTGAAAATTTGACAAAAGGGAAGTGAAATAAAGAAATTATTTCCTTTTTGTGGGCACAAGAAAATACATTTCTTTTGACAAAAAAACTTAATTTGCTTTGAATTTGTATCAACACAAATCAAATCAAATCAGTCTACCATTTGTGATGTTTTTCATTCCATAAGACTTCAAAGTGTCTATTGATTTGATTTCTCCACTAATTTTGATTTTCGTTATAATTATGTTCGGATACTTTTCTTCGTTTTCTAATAAATGCTGCGAGAATCATAGTAATGATAACTACTCCCTCCGTCCCCTAATAAGTGTCTCGAGCCGCCAAAACGCAATAACCAAGACAGTGTATAATTTTACCATATTAGCCCCTAATCATTACATAGAAAATTGAAAAAGTAAAAAAAGTGTAATGATAGTAGGGGTAAAATTGGAAATCTGGCTAAATTTTTACATTGAAATATGTGATAGGACACTTATTATGGAACAAAAATTTTGACGGCTCGGGACACTTATTAGGGGACGGAGGGTGTAAATTGTATGGAAGAGGACTAGTCTTGCAATGGTTGGTAAAATTAGTTAAAGAGTAATCATTTAGGATAATGACATATCATCACATAAAACAGTGTTTAAGAAAACTTTTTCACAATAAAGAAATAATAATAATAATAATAATAATAATAATAATAATAATAATAATAATAATAATAATAATAATAATAATAATAATAATAATAATAATAATAATAATAATGTCTAAGAATCTTCTTTGCCACTATTCTCATAGCTTGACCAAGTTTAATGAGCTAGCATGCATTTTTAAATTTATGAAATTTATGGAATATTTTTGTTGAAGCTTTAACGATATAAATTTAAAAACTATATTACGGATGACTCGAACTTGAAACTTTAGCCCCGAAACTTTGTCGCTATATAGTTAATAGACATATTTATAGCAATCAAATTTGAGACATCATTATATTAATTATTTATTATGGCTCATAAAATATGAGGAAGTTGGGGAATGTTTAAATTAATTAGGAAAAATAGAGAGAGAGAGAAGAAAAGGGAAAGGAAAAAGAGGATCCATGCCATGATGAGAAGAGAAGTTGGCATCTCATCTCAGTCCCAACATGAAAGTCACAGACACATCAGTCAACACACTGGTATTCTTATGGTATTCTTAATTCCATTCATTTACATTAATTTACCTAACTAACTAAATACTCTTTCCGTTTACTCTGATTTGACCTTTTATCGTGAGACGAAAGTGGTCAAATTAGATGAATTAAAAGTATTAGTAGTATATGAATAAAGCAGCACAGCACGCTCCTACTGTCTTTTTTTCTTTTGGGAGAAAGGCTTAATATGATTTGACACCATCATGAAAAAGCTGTGTCATTTTTAATTTAGAGTGATGCTATTCGGCCATAATGTGGCCGGCCATAATTTAACTTGTTTTATTTTTTATAATATCAAATAATTTATATATTTATGCCAAACTTTTTTAGATTATAAAATACTCAAAAAGTGATACTCCTTATTTTTTACGTATTTTTTAAAATTAATCCTTTAATTATTTGATAATTTTTACTATTTAAAGTATTTTTTTACCTTTTTTTACCTAAAAAATGAAAAAAATATGTAATTTTTGGGGAAAAAATATTTTTAAATTAAAATATGAAATTAATAAATTATTGTTATCATTTGCAATTTTTAAAATTACAAAAAATATGAAAAATATTGTTGTGTGGCCGGCCACATTATGGCCAAATAGCATTATTGTTTAATTTATTGCTCAATTAATTAGGGTAATTTGTTTAATTATTTAGTTATGAGATAGTAATGTAATGTGGTTCGTTAATTCCTCATCAATTTTTGTTATTGAGATCACAAAATTTACTAAGTCTAAACTTATCGTAAGATAGATATATACGACGTCATTTCGATTGAGTTATTTTGACACTTCAGATTCAAATGTTGAGATTCGATACGTACTACTCGGTAGCTACATTATATTAGAGTTTGTATTATCATTATTATTATTAGATCAACATTGATTAAACTAATATATGTAGCTAGGGGTGTCAGCGGGTGGGTAAAACCCGGACCCGGACCCGCTCAAACAACAAAGGACCCGGACCCGGACCCGACCCGGCTACATTGGACCCGGACCCGGAAATTAAAATTGCTACACCTTTACATTTTTTTTTTTTTTAATTTTTTAATTCAATGACCCAAATTCATTAAATTTGGACTCGCTCTTCCGCCGGGAAGTGTTGAACCCCTCTTCTCCGCCGCCGCTTTCTCCTCTCCCTCCCTCCTTCGCACCGCCGGGAATCTGAAGCCGAGCTTTTCTTGATTATTTTATAGGGATGGCAACGGATCGAAGACCCGGTCCAGATCCGACGGATCCGGCCGTTTTTTCGGATTTGGGTCTTTTAATTTTGGACCCGACGGATCTGGACCGGATCCGGATCTTTAAAAAAAAATTCTGATCTGGACCCGGATCTGAAATTTCAGATCCGGATCCGGCCCAGATCCGGCCCGCAGATCTGTTAAATATATAAATATATTTTATTTATTATATATATGAATATATGATATAATATGTATTATATTATTATTTTTGTAACCCTATTTTATATTATATTCCGATGAAGATGCGGAACAAATTGATACCATTGATATGGTAATAAATCCATTTACATATTTAATAACTTATATTAATGAAATAAGGGTGTTCTTACTTTCTTTCTTTTTTTACTTCTTTAGGATGTTGATGATGTCGAAAGTAGTAGTATGGCGGGAGACGACTTGATCTATGAAGATTGGAGACTTTAATTTTTTGATGCAAATTGTGAAGCAATGTGGGAAAAGAGAAAGTGGCAGATTGTTTTTTTGCTTATTTTGCTGAGTCTATATTTAATATACACTTCTTATTATGTTTTGGACTAGATAATGTATTCGTAAATTTTGAAGTGATAATACATTAATACTACTTCATTTGAAAGATTGTAATATATATATATTTTTAATAATATCACGATTTAACTTTTGTCGAAAAAAATTATAATATTACCATTGTAGTGCATTGAAAAAAAAATCATTTAGACCCGTGGATCCGTTGGATCTGGGCTCGGACCTAATTTTTTTGGACCCGACGGATCTGGGCCGGATCCGGATCTATGAAAAAAATATGGATCTGGATCTGGACCAAGCAAGATCCGGTCCAGATCCGGCCCGTTGCCATCCCTATTATTTTATAATGTTACAATTATATTCTTAAAAAATAGTTGGAAATTTGAGTCTAGATCCATCGGGTCCAAAACATTGAGATCCATGTCCAGATCCGGATGATCCACGGGTTTATGGATGGACCCAGATCCGTAACATTTATTTCTAAATTAAAATTTTGAAAATAAAAATTACAAGAAAAATTTTGCAAGGTCCATATCCAATTTTCGGATCGGATCTATCGGATCTGGACCGGGTCCTGGATCCATTGCCATACCTAGTGGCTAGTGACGTGCAAATCGAAACTTTAATCTATCTTAATATGTAAAAATATACAAAATTGATAAGTTGAAAAAACTAAATGGTTGAATTAATTTATAAGAAAGAAAAGAATTTATTTAAAAAAAAAAAAAATCGGACCGGGTCGGACCCGGACCCGGAAGTAACGGGTCGGGTCGGGTCGGGTCTGCTGCTGTTACGGGTCTGACCGGGTTGGACCCGGACCCGGAAGTTAATTAAGGAGTGGGTTTTGAGCGAGTCCGGACCGGGTCCGGGTTTTACCCACCCGTTGACACCCCTAATGTAGCTAGGCATAAGATAATTAATTAATGAACAAAAATGGAAGCAGTGAGGGAGGGAGAGAGAGAGAGGGGTTGCAATTTGCAAGGTTAACATTCTAAAGCTAAGAAACTTGTTTTGCAGAAAAGGCCAACAAAAGAGTTAAAATTCTCCAGGGGATATATTGGTGACCGCTACATGACACTTGAGAAACATATTGCAAAGAAAAGACATCTCTCTCTCTCCCCTCTTCTCTTCCCCATACAAATTTAAATTAAATAACATACTACTATAGTAAAGATTAATATATAATAATATAGTATGGTAGTAGTGAGTATTAATTAATTGGATATTCACAATAAATATGTATAAAGTGAGGGAAACAAGAGGTCTGTCGTACTCTGAAGAAACCCATTAATCAACTACTATTTGCTCACATGGAAACCCATCATACCCCTTCTGCATTCTTATATATTACTCTCTCTCCCATCCTTTTAAGTCGAGTCATTTCTTTTGACAATTCTATTACGTTTTTCCACGTTTCTTGACGATGTTAATTGCAGTACGTCGTAAAAGGAAAAATCCTTCAAAAATCTATTTTAAAATGCATCTTCAAGAAGCGTAGAAATACGTGACTGAATTGTCAACTTGAAAAGATCGGAGAGAGTACTCGATTTCCATATCAACTTCCTATAGTATACTTATTATTATTACTCCACCACCTTATTAATTACTTACACTTACAAATATAGGAGCATATACTATAAGAATTTATTCAATGCTCTAGTGAGCACAAGTGTCACCATCTGTCTTACCTCAAATATATATGCCCTCTCGTCGTCAAATTACATATACCAAGAACGAACGTAGACTTACAAATTAATAACACGGTTAAAAATGACAAATTTTTAGCATTTTACTATCGGAATTCGATATTATAACACATTTGAAAGGGAATAAAAATAAACTCGAAACGCGATTTATAAAAAAAATGGAGGAGTAATAATATACGGACATAATAATAGCTAGGGTAAAGTTTGATTTTGCAAATTTCAAGAATATTGTTTGAAATTCTTTTTAACTAGAAGAACACCACAAATATTATTATATATAGGTGAAAAAAGGAAAGAGGGTTGTGAAATATTCGAAGTGGGAAATAGAGCATGAGAGGTATGCAGAAAAGGGTAATTAAGTGGGAAATGGAAAGGAGAAAGAGAAGAGGAATTGAAGGCATTGTTTAAAATAGAAACACTTGTTTTATCGTCTACAGACTTGGAAGCTAACATGTATGGGAATCCTTCTGCTTCTGTCACCTTAATGTAGAGAGAGAGAGAGAGAGAGTGAATACTATCTACTCCTACTATGTATATACCCAAACACACACAAAGATTTATTCATACAAGTTACACTTTCACACACACACACTGACACACATATATACATACGAGATCATGTACAAAATGGATTTTTCGAAAACATGACAATTAAGGTGGGACGGAGAAATTACCGCGGGAATGAATGGGTTGAATAGGTTGTATATATGCGCCTCGAAGTGCACACATGAAAATGCTTCCACGCACGTAGATTCATAGAACAAGCATGAAATGATCATCAGAATTTGCTGCACCCTCTCTCTCTCTCTCTCTAGATGTTAGTGGAATATTTGAATTAATAAATTGAGTACGCCTCGAATTTGTAATCAGCGTGAGAATATTTTACTGTAGATTGTGATTAACTGCAGGCATGAATATTCATTTAATACAGTAGAATACATTATCTTTATTGTCTAAATTTAATTACTCAGCTTTTGTTATGTCTTTGGACTGCATCAATCATTAATTAAGTCTCACTCGTAAAGTGATTACGTTTTTTTCGATACGAGAATTAAGATAAAAGTAATAATAATAAATAAAGTTGTGTGGATGAGTTTTAATTGATTAAAATGTTGCTATTTAAAGTTATATCCCTATATGAGTGTGACAGACGAAAATTGAACTTATTCCTTTATAAATGGGACGGACTGAATACTACTTTTTTGAGGATTGAATAATCGAAAAGTATTTATTATCAAAATTGTTTTTTTTTTCCCCTTCCTTATATGTATTCTAACCTAACAAATTCTCAAATAGCGTCATGTAGGAGAAAAATATATAATACTCCCTTCGTTTCGTCTGCAGTATCTAGTAACCAGCGGGAAGTGTGCCCATTTATCGCTGACAGATAACTAGAACACAATATTTATCGCTGAAAGAGTAATTGGGCCATAAATTAAACCCTAAAGGGCCCAAGGTGGATAAATTATGGTATAGTCCAATAGGTTTCGTGGGCTCATATTTTTAATAATTAGTGGGGTGTCAAAGCCATGATGGGCTAGGCCATTAAGCACAAAATTCTATGTTGTGAGTTCGTGCAAGAGTCATCTCGTATGCGTGTGTGACCGTGTTGTTGATACGAGTATTTTAATTAGTTATATTTGTCGTTGGGCTTAGCCCGTTTAATTATTTGGGTCGTTCCTTTTCGGGTTTTATTGTTGATACTTTCCCGAATCGTAGGTCGAATCAACCCTAGATATTTAGTATAAATAGGAGGATTATCTTATTTCATTAACAAGAAATATAATACAAAACCCTAGTTTATTTATTTTGCCGCTTTTCCTTTCTTTCTCGTAATCTGGCGTGAACGACGAGCAAGGATCTCGCGTCTGCCGTTGTATCGTTTATTTCTTTTCGTTTCTTGGTAGAGGAAATCGCCCCATCCTCTATCAATTGGTCCTTTCATTGAGAGCTTCCAAAGTGGAGTCTCTTTGAGGGGGCGAAAGATCTAATATTGAATCGAAGAATTGGTGAAAGGGTTTAGAGATTGAATTTTGGAGTTGTCCAATTACACGAGGCGGCAGATGGAGGCAGTCTGGTTATTTGACTCCCTTATCGCCAGGCTAGAGCGGATAGAGGCAAGATTGGAGGCGAGATGGGAAGCGCGATGGGAGGCAGCAGAGCGGCGTTCCTCAGGGGTATGGTCGCCACGGCCTGAGCCAGATCCTCTTTACGGTATGCCTCGTGACTGACGATCGTCATCGTGGAATTCAGGCGAAACCTCGACGCAGTCAGTAGCAGCAACCATCCCGCCGTTGACTTCTCAGCCGGCGATACTCCACCAACAACAACATATGGAGTTCGCGGGGAAAGGGCAGCCTTGGGATTCTTTTGGGCCATCCATGCAATCAATGACGTCCACAATTCCTTCATCATGGGATCCACCATCGCACAGAATGAATTCCCTCCACCAAGATCAACGATCGGGATGGGAACAGTCAGCTCCGCGAGGGAATCCCGTCACATACACATTCGATCCGCGATTCGGCAAGCCACGCACTTCGTGGGACCTTCCAGAGCCTCGTATTGCTCCGGAACTGTGCAGCAACCGCTCAAATTGGAACCATTCGGAGAGCTACAGAGGCGGAGGATCATCACAGTACGTGTACGGATCGAGCAGAAACCACGGAGGTGGAGGCTACACGTTGTACTCGCACTTTGGCGGAGGATACTCGGGAGGTAGTTATGCAAACGAGCATAACCCCTACGCGCCGCCACTTCCTCCTCCGCGAGACGGCTACTACATGCCGGCTCCTCAGCCGAATCCGCCGCCGTACACGCACCCTCAGCAACCATGGGAATCGCCATGGTCTCGAACCGCTCCCGACTCTTTCCACACCCTATCCACTTGGGATCAATCCTCTACGCATGCTCATGGCACAATTGTGGCAACGGAGGAGGAAGGAGTTAACCAGGTGGCTTGTGCCGAGAGTGAGATGGGGGTTGTTGATGGAGTGGCTGCGCCGGTTTCTGATGAATCGGTTGGGAGTGGGGAAGGTGATGTGCTGAATCCAGCGATGGATGAAGTTGGTGAAGAGAAGGGCGATTTCGTGGCCAATGATTTGGAAGTTGGGGTAAAGCTTTCGAATGATAGCAATGGCTCTAAAGCCGCGAAGGAGGGTGATTATAGCGAAGCTACTGAAAGCTACACCCGTGCCCTAGAAATCAAGGTTGATAAGTTTGATGAACTCGCTTCTTCCGAATGTGTTTCTGGTGCTGCTGCTTATTATAATAATAGCCATGTAGCTTTACCCATAATGCATGCATTGTTGTACAAAGCCCAAGAGGCTGATCCATTGGGGGCTATACCGAAAAAAAGGAGTGAAGGCTCAGGAAGAAAAGAGCTGAATCGCGAGAAGCTTTCCGACGCTTGGTAATTTTCGGTATCTACGCGCTTGAGGAAGTATACAAGGATTTATTGAATCTCCACCTTGAGGACAAGGTGATTCTCAAGGGCGGGAGAGTTGATACGAGTATTTTAATTAGTTATACTAGAATGATTGCCCGCACGATGTGCGGAAAATTTATTCAATAAAAAATTATCTAAAATAATTTATTTTATGCTGATACACTCCTAACTTTTTATTAATATAGACCATCTCAAATTCACCATTTAAAAAGTAATATCAAAGACAAATTTATGTGTCAAAATTGTCATATATTCCCTACGTCTTTTCTTAAGTGACCCTTTTAGGAATATAAAAAGGATCATTTTGGAGTATATATTAGTTGTCAAAACTTATTTCAATAAAAATTTGAAAATCTTACACGTACACTATGCATGTATTGAAAATTTTTAATATTCAAACTTAACTCTCTATATATATACATTAATTATTTCTGACTTCACTTTATGCCATAAAACTGAAACTAACCACATCATGATTTTGTATGTAAAATGGAAGGAAAATACATAACAATGATCTAACATTTAGTTAGCCAAATTGAAATTTTAATAATTAATTTCTTCCATTAATTCAATTTGGCTGTCTCCAGGCTTATGAAAGCCAACAAATTAAAACAATCTATAGCAACCTGATTTCAACATCCATTTATCCTTAATAAAGTGGTTTGAAAAACATAAATTTATAGTACCATGTTTCTTGATAAGTAATCAAAATTGTCTTGTTCAATCCTTATGAGAAGTTATCAAGCAAACTTTTAATGAGAATTCATCAAAAAATCTTAGTTACTGCTTCTATAAGCTTAGCCGTACATACTTTTTTTTCGGATTTTCAACACACTATAATTGTATTTAATTGTTTAATTATTTAATAAAATAAATAAATAAATAAATAAATAAATAAATAACCAAGCATGGTATAACGTAAACATTACACGAACCTATCAATTCATAAACATTCTTTCTATGGATATGTTATGTCGACTTAATTTTTTCAAGCAACAAAATAAATTTGAATGGATGACTGATTATGGCCACAGTGACATACTACACAATTTTTTAATCTAAGGTCTAGGAATAAATATTTAGAATTATGTACAGTATTTAATAGGAAATTTTAAATTTTTAATAGAAATTTAAAAGGGAATTGTAGTTGAAGCGCAAAGTCATAGTCGTTACAATAAATCTTTCATAAGGATTCTTCATTTAAATATCATCCAAAGAAAAAAGGAAATAAATCTTAATATCTTATTATGGATTTAACAACAATCAAAATGGATATCTCAAATTAAATTAAAGCATATAATATCGTTAAATATACGATATTTATTGAGGTACTCCAGCATATGCAAATTATATTGTTAAATATATAATATGGTAAGTTTCTGAAAAAAATCCAAAACAAATATAACCTCTTACATTAAAATAATTTTAATTTTGTAACTACTTCAATCAATCAATCGATCGTCTTCAATATTTTGTTACTTAAATTTTAAAATATATATATTTCACTAATTGGCATGTTTTTCTTTTTATTGAATCAAGTGTTTATATTAATAATATTTTTTTTACAATGATAAAAAATAATATTAACAAATAAAAAATTGTTATTTTACAAAAGTCATGTTGTTTTATTTGTAAACATCCCTTTCATTTAACTAATATTCTCAATATATTTTATTTATAATATCACACGAACAATAATTTTTACATACCTTCATGTGTAATGATTAGCAAATGTAATTTGCATAATTTGAATAAAATGTACTTTGTAGATATTCATGACTGCATGCTATTATATGAGTAATTTCGATAATGAATTTTCATAAGGTGTAGGTCATATTTTTAAAATGTGAAAGTATTCTAATAAACCAATTCGTTTCGGCATATAAGAAGAGGGTGAAGCCACAGTTTATTTGGCATAATTGGTCCTATGGGTACTATTTATTTTTGGAAGAACATAAATTAAAATACTAAAACTGTATTAATTTCTTAATAAAATGATAGGTTTTGATGAATAATTTAGTGTTGGGCATAATAGTTTGATTATCAATTTTAGCCCAATCGTAGGCAATATATAGGGAATAGAATCGATCAGTGAAGCACCTTTTCGGCGTGTGAGGAAGAGTTGTATCCTTTCGTAAGGAGTTGTGACTTGTGAGTCCAATTATTAATATTAATATTATACTTTGTGAAGAGGTGGCTTTAATACGTAAAAAAAAAAAAAATTGTATGGGAAAAGTTCAAATAAATAAATAAGAAACCGTTAAAAAGAAACCGCATAAGCTTTGCTTTTTATTTTAAAACTAAAATGATAAAACTGCAACCCAAAACCGCAATGTACATCCATTCCAGTTAATCATATCTTTTTGCATTTTTTAAATAAAATTAATTACTTTAAGAAAATACAAAAATAACCTTAAGAATAGAAGTGAAATTACTTAAATAACCCTTGTATTTTGTTTTTATATATTATATAGATTTGTCGTTGGGCTTAGCCCGTTTAATTATTTGGGTCGTTCCTTTTCGGGTTTTCTTGTTGATTCTTTCCCGAATCGTAGGTCGAATCAACCCTAGATATTTAGTATAAATAGGAGGGTTATCTTATTTCATTAACAAGAAATATAATACAAAACCCTAGTTTATTTATTTCACCGCTTTTACTTTCTTTCTCGTAATCTGGCGTGAACGACGAGCAAGGATCTCGCGTCTGCCGTTGTATCGTTTATTTCTTTTCGTTTCTTGATAGAGGAAATCGCCCCATCCTCTATCAGTTGTGTTCTGTCGTACGATAAAAATCCCGACATTCGTTGCCGATAAATTATTGGTATGCATAATTGAAGTTCTTAGTTGGTGGAATGTAGCTTAGCATGTTCTCACTAATACACTCACAAGTGAGTTCTTAAATCTCAATTACTTGTATACATTCCATGATACATGACCCGTAAATTACTTAACATTTACTCGTTACAGATGATAAAACTTGATCGCGACTCGATAAATTTGGAGCGAGACGATTCGATTGCACCAGTGAATCTTCATCAAGTGGTGTTAGTACAGTTAGAATTGAGACTAATACACAATATAAACACCAAACATTATCTCACCATCACCACAACAAATATACATCAGAAACTAACAACACATCCATCGAGTTCGATTCGACAAGCATAAGATTTTACACGGGGGTCGTATTTCTCCAAGAATTTCTTGAGCTTCACTCGAAACAAAACATAAAAGGGGGAATCAAGAAAGGGGAATTAGGACATCGCCGATGTTGTTGTGCCACGGGTCAGCCAAGTGTGAAGCCAAGTTCTCCAAAGGCCCGGTTCCTGGGTATGCCGATTGCTGCACGCAGAATCCAACGAACGCCAATAGTGCAAGACGACCTTCAACCATTAACAAAAACGATAAAATCGTTAGTTAGAGTTGAAGAAAATTAGTAGTATTATTGATGTAGAGATGGTAAATGTGTGTGTGTGTTTTTAACAGTACCGTTTTTGATCTCCTTGACTTTGAGCTCCTGGAACTTCTTCGGGTCCTTGGAGTAGCCGAGGGGGTCGAATGCCCCGCCCGGGTACTTCTTCTTCTCCGGGTCCTTCTCCATGCTCCGTTGGTGCTCTACGAAGGCTATGGATAGGAACTCAATGACCAAGATGGTGGGTAGGGTGCCCCAAGGGACCGGGTTACCCAAATAGGTGGCTTGCCCGCCCGGAACAGCCGCCCATTCTTGGGCCTTGACCCAGTTCCCCAGCCCCAATGCCTCCGGCACCAAGATCCCGGGCTGCATTTTTCGATTTTCATTAAAATTAGTAACTTTCCGGGGTTGTTTTAAGGAGCTCGTAAGCTCGTTTGTGTTTGTCAAAATAAGCTTCCTAACGACTCATTTATTCGCTTATAAACTCCTTAAAATAAGCTCGATTTTACGTATTGCTATAAGCTTATAAGCTAGCATATTAATTCGAATTATAAGCCAAATTCCCCCCTAAATTGAGATAGCAATGAGCAATTATTATAGTTCAAAATTAATAATTGAAATCGGAGTTGTGAATCGATGAACTTACGACGGCGAGCATCGCCCATCGGCAGTGGATGAGCTCGGACTCCTTGTATCTCTCTAGGGTTTCCGGTACCGCGCCTAGTCCGAGAGGATCGAATCCGAAATCTCTGCAATTTTTTCAAAATTTCTACACGGATTAGTCTCAATTACTCCGAAAAATCACAAAATGTGTGTAGAAATGCGAGATCGGAGGGGAGGGGAATCGATTACCCAGGGGCGGAGCCGTCGAGGTAGGGGGGGCGGGGCTCGCCGGGCATCCACTCGGCGGACATGGAGAACCTGGAGGTGGCGACGTTGGTGCCGAAGGTGACGGAGGCGGCGAATTTGGACTTGGAGGAGGAGAGGATGGAGGGGCAGACGGCGGCGATGCCGCAGCTCATGGCGGTGTTGGCGGCCATTTCTGCGACTGAGAAGAGAGTGGCTATGGCGGTGGAGGAGAAGTGGATGGAGGGAAGTATAAGGGAGTTTGCGGGGATATTGAAAAATCCGAATTTCGATTGTGATTGGCTGAGGGGAGTGGGTGGTGAGATGCTATTGGTCCACGTGTCAGGCGATGAGCTAATGTGGAGTGGATATTGTGAGTGGCGTTTCCATGGTGGAGGTTTGATTTTGGAGAGTTCAAAAATCTTGAGTGGATTATTTATTTGATATTTCACTTTTTTTTTAATCTTTGAAAGTTTTATTCTGGTAATAAAGGTTTCGTTTAAATACGAGAATTAAGAAAGTCTTGATTCAACGAAAGTGTACGGAGCGATTTTTATTTTTAAGAGCATTATAAGTTTATAATAATATAAATACAATGATCGATTTTGATGAAATATTGTGTCGATACTTTTAATTTGAATTAAAGTCGGATAAATAACAACAAATTATGATAATTTAGAGTTTTAGAAAATTCAAATTGAGATAGAAAAGTATTTAGATGAAATTTTAATTTGAATTTTTTTTTAAAATTTTTCCAATAATTAAATTTAATTCAGACATGCTCTCTCTCTCTCTCTCTCTCTCTCTCCACATATCCATACATTCTTACAACATGGCGACAAAAACTTGTAGGTTGACTGCAAAAACTTCACATCTATGGCAATTGTAGGATCAAGAACACCAAAACTTGAGTGAGGAGAAGTCTTCAATCTAAAGCAGCAAAGAGCAGCGACGAATTCGTTCCTCCGAAGCCAAAAGAGTTTGACATGGCTGCTCTAATGCTCATCTCCTTTGAAGCACTCAATGGCATGAACTCACCGTTAAATATGGGATCTGGTTTACTGAGGTTAAGGGTTAACGGTGCGATCCCCTGCAACAAAAGGATTCATTAGCAGATAAAACTCGAAAACTATAGGTTGTTATGTACGCCTCTCAGTTTCACTAATCTGCTAGAGCATAAGCATACAAAACTCATTTTAAGACGTATAACTCGTTTTCCATCTACGTTGACGACATTACCAGTTAAGAGTTGAAACAAAAATGACTCAGAAACATTGTCTTCAGCAAGTTTCAGTGCTTGATATTGTATGAACGAAGAGTGCAACATTATCGTAGATTTTCTTACATGGTGAATGGATAATATAGAGAATATTGCCTCGACAGCTCCTGCTGCTCCAAGGAGGTGTCCGATGGCACCCTGAAATTCAATCATCCGAAGAGATTCAGAGGGTGTTTGGCTAAGCTTATAAGCTAGCTTATAAGATGTTTGACTGCTTATAAGTACTCTAAATGTGTTTGGCAAAATAAGTTCATTAAGAGCTTATAAGATGCAAAAATAAGCAAAAAGTGCTTATAAGCACTTCAAAAAATAAGCTCCTTCACCCCAACTTATTTTTATTTTTTTTAATTTTGCTTATCTATCACTATGTTTCTATTTCTATTTTTATATTTATATTATATACACTTCCATTTGATGTTACAATATTATGATTTCAAAAAATTTATTTTTAATTTTTTTTTTAATTTTCAGATTTTATTTTTTTATTACCTCCTTGAGCTTATAAGCTCTTTTATCCAAACACTTCAACAGCTTATAAGTTCTTACCCTCATACATCTTATAAGCTCTTAAACATCTTATAAGCACCTAGAACTTATAAGCATTTTGAAATAAGCTTAGCCAAACGGGCCCTCAGTTTCATAAAAAAAAAAAAGTGTATTAAAAGTTGTATGTTCTTTTGTTGCTAGTCATGGACTGCATGAGAATATTTTCAAATATGCATAATATTTTGTGCAGAAGTATAATCGACATGATCATATAGGTTACCTTCGTGGAAGAAAAAGCCAAAGTACCCGATGCTGCATGGCAGCCGAATATGGACTGAATTGCCTTGGCTTCCACTGAATCACCTGCATTATCCAACAAGTTAGATTAAGTTTAGCACAGCATCGTACTTCAATCAAAAAGTTGAGAATCGGATTTATAATGATTGTACGTACCCAAAGGAGTGGAAGTAGCGTGTGCATTAATGTAATCGACCTGGTCAGGATTTAGGCCAGACTGCAAACCACAGAAAAGGACGAGGAGTTAATACACACGACCTATGAATGATTGTAACTTCATATGCTTTCTGGAATCATAATCATGAATCTAATACCTGCTTTAAAGCACGTGACATGGCCAAGATTGCTCCTCTTCCATCACCATGAGGTTGTGTGATGTGATATGCGTCACCTTAAGAGAGTAAGAAATATCCAATTCTCAACTAAATGTGGAAAGCAGAATATATGTTAAGTAAATGTGGGAGTTGGAGAAATCACCTGACATTCCATAACCACGGACCTCTGCATACACTTTTGCTCCTCGTTTCCTAGCATGCTCAAGTTCCTTGTACAAACATAGATGCAATGAAGGTTACAGATAACTGCTGTCCTTTTCTGTTGCATCAACTAAGTAAGAAACTAGGAAGGCATTCTTTAGGAGGCTTGTCATAACATAGCTGTCAGTGCTACATATGTTGTTTTTCGAACTGTTTTGAGTTGAATCTTTCATTATGACCATCTATTTTCCATTTCTAGAGAGAAACATACAATTTTCTTGGTAACACTCACCTCAAGAACCAGAACTCCGGATCCTTCTCCTATTCTGTTTTCAAGCAGTTAATGAGATGTGTAGCAGTCATAAGAAAAAAATTGAAAATGAAACCAATACGCAGTTATTACTTACACGAAGCCATCTCGGTCACAATCAAAAGGTCTCGAGGCTTCTTTAGGTGCGTCATTGTACTTGGTTGTCAGGGCCCTCGACCTGTATATAGCAACATTTGTTGGTTCCTTGACCAGACATAATCTTGAACGCAGCATTGTGACTATATTCCACACATTTTACCACCGACAGCTAGAGAACTTCAGACTTTCTTTAACTTTTGCTACTAAAAAATGCACCATCTTTACAGAAAACTCCTGAAAATGATCAATGATTCTCTATCTAGCATCTGCATACGGCCTTATTTTAAAGTTTGACAGAATCAAACTGTAGTTTTTGAAGAGGAGCGGCACAATACTTACCTACAGAATCCTGCTATAGACAAAGCATCAATGCTTGCCTCGGTACCTCCCGCAACCATAACATCAGCATCACCAAATTGAATCATCCTGGTAGCATCACCAATAGAATGTGCTCCCGTAGCACATGCTGTCACTGCTGAATGGTTCGGTCCCTAGATTACAGATCAAAACTAGGATAAGGTTTTATCCTTAGATGTGGCATGCCAGAGAAACAGTTCTTAGATGTAACATTCAAAACTAGGATAAGCTGTCACTGTCAAAACTCCCATATGACGATTAACTCTATTCAAATTCACATGTTTCTAGAGAAACAGAGATGCAGCTAACCTGAAATCCATACTTCATGCTCACATGTCCAGAAGCCATGTTGATTAATATCCTTGGGATGAAAAATGGACTAAGACGGCGCAGTTTCTGCACCAAAAGAAATGTTGAAGTTAAAAATCGATAATTTACTATAAAACAACAAACAGAAACATATGGAGCAAGCAGCCGACTAACCTTCTCACAAATCATTCTTGAAGCATCCAATATGTCACTAATGCTACCGGTTCCGGCACCTATGGAAACTCCCTAACGATCTTACAGTCAGAAACGAGAAGTCACAAATTGAACTCAGCACACGCAATCCTTCATAGATAAATGAAAAAAGTACCGTGCTTTCCTTCTCATCCTGCTCGGTTGGCATATAATTTGCATCTCTTAAGGCCTCATCAGCAGCACACAACGCATAGCCTATGAACCTGGCGATCGACCTATGCTCCTATGAAGATTAAATAGTCAAAATACTAATACAAAGGATCATTCGTTTTAAAATGACAAAATAAACTGATTTTTTTTTTACCTTAGAGTTAAGCCACAGCTCCTCATTGAATTCATCCGGATTGGACCCACAGCGTACAATTCCGGCAACTTTTGATGTCAACTGATCAAAGGTTTGCTGCTGTGTCTCACTATCAAAACCATTCATCTTCAAATCTTCAACAGTCACTGCTCTGATTCCACAATCCCCATCGATTAAGCGCTTCCAGGTGGCCTCCACGCCACAGCCCAAAGGAGTTACCATACCCAAACCTATTCACAGCATGAAAAACAATTACAAAAATAAGCCACATCTTTCATTAAAACCAACAACTGGCACTGCTGGAAAAAAGAAATACATCAGTTACCTGTCACAACAACTCGACGGGGCGGTAAACGGGGTGGAGGGTCAAACGGAACAGTAGAGAACAAACGGCCGGCGTGGATGACCGATGTCAAGATTCTCTTACTATTGCGCTTTGCCATTGCCATTTAGCTTCAAAAATCTTTCCTAAAGTCCAACTCATTCAGCTTGCAGCAAACGCCTTCATGGAATCAAAACTTCATCAACGAAAAGAAATTACTTCGAAAATGGTACATCAAGAGCTAATCAAGCCAAGAAATTTACGTTTCATTTCTTTTGGGAATTGTGTCAAACAGGTTATGTACAAGCTCAAATGCAAAGCATATCAAATCCTTTCTGCATTTCTTTTCTTCCAAAAAGGGAAGCAAACATTCGGCATTTTCAAACTCCAAATCGCCATTTGAGGTAACTGAAAAACGGATTGAAGTAATAAGATTGAGAATTTACCTATTCTTCCATATTCAAACGAAGATAAATAGAGAACTCGCTCAAGATTATTCAACCGTTCTGTTAAAGTCGGCGCCTCAATTTTTAATATACTTTCATTATTTGCAAAAGCATCCTTCAAAAGTTTCGAATTCCACAATCACCCCGGTAAAGAAAAATATTCCCAGCTACCCCAATGAGTGGTGAAAAATGAGAATTCCATAATCTACAGGGACCAAATCGCAAATTTGGAAAACCGCATTTCATTTCCCAGCATGGTTCATCAACAATTCACAGCACTTCAAAATCTCTCTCTCATCACACCAAAAAATTCGATAATCAACCAGTTTCGAAAACCCAGAAATGAGCGCTCCACAGCTCTCAGGAGTAAGTAATCTGTACAGAAACCATGCATCATCACATTTGAAATTTGGGTCTTGATTAAATCTTTCGTCTTCTCGAATTTGAGAAAAAAATATTGAATTTTTATGTATTTTTGGTGGGGTTTAATAGGCGGGGATGAACATGAGCGCAGGATTCACGAAGCTGTGCAAAGGGATGGCAGTGGTATTAATAGGCGGCCACTTTGTTGTGCAGATTCCCTCTGCACTTTCTTATCTCGCTCTCATCCCTGCAAAGTACTCTCTCTCTCTCTCTCTCTCTCTCTCTCTGATCCTTACATATAACTGATTATTTGTTAATCAATTGTTTTGTGGTTGTATAATGGTGGATTTCTTGAATTTTATTTTGAGCTGGTATAATGTAATTTGGGGTTCATTGGTTGCTTTTGTTTGTGTTACTTTGAATTGCACTCAAGTTTTTGATGTTTCTTGATAATAGCATTCTGTTTCTAGAAATGTCATAATTTGCTACGATTCGAACAAAGGACGAAACCGTATGCTCTCGCGTATTCGTCTTCTATCTTGTGGTGAAAAATTAGGATGGGAGTGAGTTTTGCTGCATTGGGGTTAATTTTCTCAAATATAGTGATTTCTGTAGTAGCGATGTTAAAACTTTGTATCGAGGGGGAAAGTTTAATCTTCAGAGTATTGTTGCTAAAGAAAAGAAAAATCGAAAGCCTTGACACATTTGCTTCGCCTTTTGATTTGATGTAGGACTATTCCTTTTGGTTGGAATCTCATCACAGCTGGATATATTGAACAAACAATCTATGGGGTATTTCATTTTTATTACTCCTTTTCTCCCGTTCTGTTTTCAGGTTTACAATTAAGATTGCTAGTTTCTTGCAGGTGGTCGTCAGTGCAGTCGGCCTTCTTTTCGTTGGAAGGATGCTCGAGCCCATATGGGGTTCTAAGGAGTTCTTGAAGTTCATCTTGGTAGTTAACCTCCTAACATCATTCTGCATTTTCACCGCAGCAATTTCCTTCTACTACTTCACGAGGGACGAAACATATCTGTAAGCGATCAACATTTCTCTGCAATCTTAGCTTTTACCTGAGATTACAATAGTCGAGAATCATTCGTTCGTTCTATATCTTTTGCAGTTATAAGCCTATTTCAGGATTCCAAGGGATCCTATCGGGGCTTTTAGTTGGTGTCAAGCAAATATTACCCGATCAAGAGCTGTCTTTCTTAAAGATTAAAGCTAAAGTATGAACTTTCCTCTTCAATAATCTTCTTTTGCTCGATTTCGTCTTCTCATATTTCTCCTCAACTCGGGATTGTTGCAGTGGATGCCTTCACTGGTAATCTTGATATCAATTATTGCAAGTTTTTTCACCACAGAAACAACAGCGTACCTTCCTATCCTGATATGTGGGACCTACATGGGTTGGATTTACCTTAGATACTGGCAAAGAAAGCCCGAGACGAACTTGAAAGGTGATCCGAGCGATGATTTTGCTTTCTCCACGTTCTTCCCCGAGTTTTTGAGGTAGTTCTGCCGCACATTCCCTTTTCTATATCGTTTTTCGGTTATTTCATTCAATTAATTTCTGCATTTTGAACATCATTCGGATTGGGATGCAGACCCTTGATCGATCCTGTAGCCACGATTCTTGAACGGATGTTTTGTGGAAGAAGGCCGGATTCCTCTCAAGCGACAACGAGTTATGGTTTAGTAGTTCCCCCAGTACCTAATCCAGACTCCATTGAAGCAGCAAGGAGAAGGTAATCTCACTCCTTTCTCATTAGATCAGATATTGTTAAATTTGATTAGTTTTTGTCGAATTGCGATATGCTTATTACGGTGTTTGCATCGAAATTGATAGGGAAAGAGGCGCCCGAGCGCTTGAAGAAAGATTGTTGGCCGCTGAGAGACTCAAGGCAGAACAGACCAAAAGAGATTTAGGGAATGTGTAAGAAACTCGGAAAAGTCCCCTTCGAATGCACTCGATTTTCCAGGTTTGGATGTTGTCGTAAACTTCTTGTTTTACATCTGCAAGAGTAGTTTTCGCATTCGTTGATGACGATCCTCTCATAATTTCTGCATATCTTTCACATATATAGTTGTGCTCATTTAAAAGTAGTCATCCTATATGAACTAGAGAGTTGCTAGAAAGAATCGAATAGCATATACTCCCTTGCTTCGTCTACTAGTATCGGCTCCAACATTCTTCTCGGTGAGACTAAACTTTCAACGTAGACACGGGCAACTAGGAAGTCGACATCATTGGTTTGTGTCGAGAAAGCATCATCTTTCGGAGCATAAGTTATCAGTGTTTCAGTTCGGATCCTTGCATAGGACCTTTAATTTGACATAAAAATCGTAAACTTCGGAGAACAAAACAAATTAGTTATGATAGTTTAAAATTGTGCAAATTACATTGGGATACGTGCATAATAAAGTGTAAAAATGAGTACGTAAACATATCCATTTTAGGAAACAAGTCGGATTCGAACAATTGATATGCTCTAAAGATTAAAGTGGATAAATTGAATCGAAAAATAGAATCAAATTTTATCAAATCACCATGCATTTTAAGAAACAATACCAGTATCCAAATATGTATTCCTAATCAAACTTCAAAGTTTACCTATGCTCCGTTGCTTCGGTTACCAGTACCGGTGGCGTCCACGTCCAACATTTTTCTCGGTGAGACTAAACTTTCGACGTAGACACAAGCACGGTTGAAGTCGAAACCATTGGTGGCTGTTGAGAAAGCATTGTCTTTCGGAGAGTAAATTATCACCGATTTTCTGCAAATTACAAAAATCTCTCCGTTTGGACCCTCTCCGAATAGAGGGTAGGTACCATATTTCGTAAGCCAAGAAGGATTCAAAGGGAAAGTGAAGATTTTGATCCAAGAATCCTTCAATCCGTACTCCTCCATCACCCAAATTTCAACGTTTTTCTTCGAATTCGAAACAACTAATAGGCTAAGGCTTCCCCCGATATCTCCCAACCACGGCCACGGTTTGAACATTGTATCCGGCAGCTCAATCCTTCCAAACTCTTCCCTCTTCAAATCGAAGCATTCGATTTGTAAGCAACGCCAGTCGATCCAATGGAGATTCCCGCGTAGATACACCCCCATCCCATGGAGATTCCCACCGCGTAGATACACCCCAGTGCCAAGGGGTACTGTTCTCCACGAATTCGTGTCGGAGCTGTAAATGTTAACCGTTTCAACCTCATTAGGTTTACATTCACGCAAAGCAGCAAACACCTTGTGTGCACCGGTCGACTCGTCCCAACCGAACCCGTATTGTACGAATTCAACGGGGCCGCCTCCGTCGTTGTGGCGGGGCAATTCGACAGAGACTCCAGTGGCTGGGTTCCACAACTCGAATCGCCAGTTATAAAAGCACACCAAGCCATTACAGCAACCCACTAGAAAACCTACCGCCGTTTTCTCATTCTTCGTTGCTTCCGAATCCGATCCTTCTTTCGGTTCCAGCAACGACTGCAGAGAGCATTCATTCTGGCCATGTGGTTTGAAATTCATCGAGATGACTCTAGGGTTTTTAGCTGAATTTCGGTAGTGGAGTTTGATGAATCGGTCGTTTTCGATCAGAGACAGCCATGGTTTCGATACGCACCTGAATCTCAAGAGGGATTTCACCGGCAGCCGTGCAAGTATTTCATCGAACAGGATTTCTTCAGGGAGGAGAGGCATCGTGTCACACATCTTTGCATGGAACATTATTTCTTTTAACCTAAATAGTCGAGTTTAGGTGCGATGATACATGTATAATCTTGTTGCACATATAATAATTTATTTTTATGTAATTAGCCAGTTTATTATAAGAGCTTGTTTGGTACCATTCCATACAAAACTCCATATTAAATAGTCTCAAGATAAATAATATGAACCAATGAGATAAATTAATCAATATAGTGTTTGGTAGGACAATATAAAAATCCATACTAAAATTAATATTGTGTTTGGTATGATACACATAGATCTACATTAAATTATGAATTGACTAATATAACCTTGGTGGATTTTTTTTTTTATATGAAATCGTAAATTAAAGCATAATATATTTTCGAATTGTTTTCAATTTTTTTTCTCAATCAAATATTAACATATTCAAATATAGTTAAAATCGTGCACTAGAAAAAAAACTGGATAAAATCATTAGCCAAAAAAAATCACAATCAATTAAAATTATACGACAATCAATTAAAATTATACGACGCTATAGAACAATAGTGCATACAACCTTATGTTTGAAAAAAAAAAAATACGTTAAACGAGACAATATTGCTACCTTTAATTCAATAACTAAGAATTTTTCAAACACACATAAAAGGATAAAAAATGATTGCAAAAAAGGATTTAAAAGTTTTTTCTCCCGTTGAGAAAACATTTATTATTATTATTATTATTATTATTATTATTATTATTATTATTATTATTATTATTATTATTATTATTGCATAAAAGGATAAAAAAAGGATTAAAAAATAATAATTATTTGTAAGTCAAATTTTCCATTGTACAAAATATATAGAGGGGTAGAAAGAGAAAAAATAATAATAGTATGGAATTACTGTTCACATGGGATTAATAATACTAGGGGGGAGGTGATACTAATAATGTTGACGAAACAGTAAAATAACAACGGGCCTTGTTATAATAGAGGGCCCTCGCTACTATCTATTTTAGCTACCAAACAATGTACTAAGTCCACATAAAAAATAGTATGTGCTTTATACACCCTATCAAACACCCCCTAAATATTAATTAATATATATAAATATACAAAATGTTAGTATAAAGATATGAGCAAGATATAGTTTTACCCTACATAAATCGAAATATATCCGAAATTCATATATCAATGATAATATTAATGGAGGCAAAAATTATGGTGTCTATCCAGCTTAGTAGAAATAAATAGTTGTTGGAAACTTAAGAAAACACAAAATGTATCCAATTTACATGTGAGTGGACTAATTTACCCCCAACACCACCCCCCCACCCACCCATGTGCACTTTTTTTTACTTTAATTTGAATTCAAATTTTACTTTAATTTGAATTCAAAATTTTACATTCAATTATTATAAAAAAAAAAACAAAAAAAAAACAAAAAAAAGAACAAAAAAAAAAAAAAAAAACAAAACTGACAAAAAGTTTTTTTTTAATTTTCCATTTTCATTTTTAATTCGAGTTTTTATTTTTCATCCCAAGTTAGAATATATTATATTCTAACCTGTGTCGTGGCATTCCCAAAACGTACAATCCACCCGTTAGAAATACAAAATTTCTAACGTTATGATCGCATATCGCGAGTTAGAATGTAGTATATTCTAACCTGTGTCGTGGCATTCCCAACATGTTCAGTCCACCCGTTAGAAATACCAACTTTCCTACGTTATAATCGCATATCAATGGTTAGAATTTAGTATATTCTAACCTGTGTCGTGGCATTCCCAACAGGTTCAGTCCACCAGTTAGAAATACCAACTTTCCTACGTTATAATCGCATATCAATGGTTAGAATTTATTATATTCTAACCTTAGTCGTTGCATTCCCACCACATTCAATTCACCCATTAGAAATACAAAATTTCTAACGTTATGATCGCATATCGCGAGTTAGAATGTAGTATATTCTAACCTGTGTCGTGGCATTCCCAACATGCTCAGTCCACCCGTTAGAAATACCAACTTTCCTACGTTATAATCGCATATCAATGGTTAGAATTTAGTATATTCTGACCTGTGTCGTGGCATTCCCAACAGGTTCAGTCCACCAGTTAGAAATACCAACTTTCCTACGTTATAATCGCATATCAATGGTTAGAATTTATTATATTCTAACCTTAGTCGTTGCATTCCCACCACATTCAATTCACCCATTAGAAATACAAAATTTCTTACGTTATGATCGCATATCGCGAGTTAGAATTTATTATTTTCTAACCTGTGTCGTGCATTCCCAACAGGTTCAGTCTCCCCCGTTAGAAATACCAACTTTCCTACGTTATAACCGCATATCGTGAGTTAGAATGTAGTATATTCTAACCTGTTTCGTGGCATTCCCAACAAGTTCAGTCCATCCGTTAGAAATACTAACTTTCCTACGTTATAATCATATATCAATGGTTAGAATTTAGTATATTCTAACCTTAGTCGTGGCATTCCCAACACGTTCAATCCACCCCGTTAGAAAATATAAAATTTCTTACGTTATGGTCGCATATCGCAAGTTAGAATTTATTATTTTCTAACATGTGTCTTGGCATTCCCAACAGGTTCAGTCCCCCCGTTAGAAATACCAAATTTCAAACTCCCCGTTCAAAATATTTACGAATATATGCACCCTTGGATTTTTTACTTGGTCGGAGATTAGTTGTTAGCAAGTTAGATTGTCGTCGGTGGTCCATGCAAAAAAATGTTCCTATGTGATTGGAATGTAGTTTCAATTTCCTTATTTGTATTTCAAATCACTAGTATTCTTTGTAGATGATAGTAATTTAGTGCTTTATTACCTCCACAAATTGTCCCTTGCATTAGAAAGAAATATTACACATTATTCACGTCAAATAGTAGTAGACAAATTGCATCATGAGATGCTTGTCGAGGCGTGTGGTTCCTATGCATACTATATATTAAACGGGCCAACTAGAATCGAGCCCCTCTCGTTGAAATTCAACGGAATCCACATGCATATATTTTCAATTTCTAACTTAGTACTAGATGAAAACAACAACGACACAACATAATCGAGCTAGACGAACTCCGTCTCCCATTTACCATTTCGCATTTTCGTAATAAAAAATGTAAAATAAATAAAAAGTTAATTTTGTAATGAAAAGAAATTTAAAAAAGGATAAAGGAAAAGAAAATGAAAAAAAAAAGAAGGAAAAGAAAATGAACAATTCGGGAAAAAAAAAAAAAAAAAAGAAAAGAAAAAACATGAACAGTGCTCGTCTTCTTCGCACGCAGGGGGGACGTGAATTGAATTAACAGCAGCAACCTCCGGCGAGCAGATTCCGGCTAGGGAGATGGCGATCAGCGGAGACGGCGAGCTGGAACGGCGAGCCGTGGGTCGCCGGGACGCTTCTGCTCGAAACGGCGACCTGGGACGGCGAGCCGTGGGTCGCCGGGAAGCTTCTGCTCGAAACGGCGACCGGGGACGGCGAGCAGCTGGGTCGCCGGAAAGCTTCTGTCCCAAACGGCGACCCACGACGGCGAGCAGCGGGTCGCCGGCGGGGTCTTCACGTTCAGCAGCTTCTTTTCCGCGAGCAGCAGCGCGAGTAAAGCTTGGAGCTTCCATTCGCGACGCCGGCGACGAGATGTGCAGCAACTCCCGTCGCGATTCCGGCGACGCGTGGCCGGTGACCCCTATCCAAGCCGGCGACGCTCGGCAGCGCCTACCTCACCGGAGGAAACTCACCGCCGCCACCGCCTTCGTCTTCGCCGCCACCTTCGTCTTCTCGAACCCACCGCCGCCACCACCTTCGTCTTCTAGAAAGAGAGCAGAGAGAGGAGAGAAAAAGAGAGAGAGAGCGGAGAGAAGAGGGAGAGAAGAGAGAAAAAGAGGGATGCATATGTAAGAAGAAAGGTGAATAGTGGTTAGGGGTAGTTTTGTCCACTCACATGAAAAATGGATAGATATTGTGTTTTTTTAAGTTTTGAACAACAATTAGTTTTTGTTAAGCTACATAGACACTTGACTATATTTTCTCATATTAATGTCTAACAAATTTATTCTAATAATAAAGGAAAAATTAAATAGGTAAATTAAAATTTGTAAACGAGTTACTTTTCTATTATAGTACCTGTATGGATTGATTTTGTTTTGGAGTACAGAATATCTATCATATATATATACATATTTAATCTGTATTGTTCATGACAAAATAATCCTAGATAGTTCTATCTTAAATATAATATTTCACCTCGAAATCTAATTAAAAAGATTAGTAATATACAAATTTACATGTTTAGATAAGCACAATATTTCACATAACTCTCATCTTCTAATAATAATAATAATAATAATAATAATAATAATAATAATAATAATAATAATAATTATATAATAGACGATTAATCAAGTACTGTAAACACTAATTAATACTCTTCTCGTCACACTTTGCTTCTCTTGTTATTGGGCCGTCTCATGCTCCCTCTGTCGACTTAATTCGTCTTGTATGCTATTTTGAGTCATTTCATTACCATATTTCGATTTTCAAAATGGAAAGAATTAACCATTACTTTTTAATATAAAATCTCTTATTTTTTACTTTTAACACTTCCATATGACTAGTAAAGTGAGACGAGAGATATAAAATCTCTTACATGTTACTTTTAACACTTCCATATGACTAGTAAAGTGAGACGAGAGGAGTATTAGAGCCCTTACTACTAGTCTTGTTTCAAAAATGGGACCCTTATATTTCATAATAGGCCCTTCGTATTTAATTTCATCATCATGCCAAAAATTCCGTGTCGAAAAGAATAAGACAAATGGCGTAGAATGGAGGGAGTAATTACCAACTAGATGTTTCTTCTATTAGTCCATATTTCCTTTTTCGTCTGTTCCTAGTTTGAATCTTACTTTTGTAACAGCAAATTAAATCGAAATACAACGATGCAGATACTATTCAAATTCAAGGAAAAATAAATCAAGAAGTTGTTCAGCCTATGATTTCGAGAACACAAATAACTTCGTAACTACTTTCTCTGTCTCAACCCAATGACGCGTTCGTCGAATATACATGAGGTATAAAATAATGAAACGTGTCAACTGTAATGAAGCTTATAGAGAATATAGCGTTTGCTAATAAAAATAACCTAAACTAAACTCTCCTGATGGTGGTGGCGGCGCCGCCCAATATTGTTTCCGGTGAGACTAAACTTTCGACGTAGACAAGAGCTTCGAAGATGCTAACTTTGGTGAGACTAAACTTTCGACGTAGACAAGAGCTTCGAAGATGCTAACTTTAGTGGTAGCTGTTGAGAATGAGAAAGAAGCATCATCTTTGGGATTGTAAATAATCAATGTTTCTCCGTAAACTATGAAAATCTCTCCGTTCGGACCCTCTCCGAATAGAAGGGATATAACACCTCTCTCAGGCGAACAAAGAGAAGCAGAAGGCAAAGTGAGGATTTTGAGCCAAGAATCCTTCACTCCATACTCCTTCATCACCCAAACATCAAAGACTTTCTCCAAAATAATTAATATGCTAAGGTTTCCACCAATAACTCCCAACCGCGACCACTGATTGTAAACCCTACCGTACAAAGAAATCGAAGGCATCAGCTCAATCCTTCCGAACTCTTCCGTCTCCAAATCCAAGCATTCGATTTGAGAACGTCGCCCGTCGACCCAGTGGAGATTGCCACGTAGGAACACCCCGTGCCTACCGGACCACGAATTACAGCCGGGGGATATTGTTCTCCATGAATTCGAGCTGGAACTATAAAGAATACCCTTCTCCATATTATTTTCATGTGCATACAAAACAACAAACACCTTGTGTGCACCGGTCGACTCGTCCCATCCGAACCCGGATTTTACGGGGACAACGCGGCCGCAGTCTTCGTCGTTGTGGGGAGGCAATTCGACAGAGACTCTAGTGGCTGGGTTCCACAACAAGAATCTCCGAAAGTTAAACAAGCACACCAAGCCATTACAGCAACCCAGCAGAACACCTACCTTTTGCTCATTCTTCGCTGTATCCGAATCCGATTCTTCTTCCGATTCCAACAACGACTGCAGAGAGCATCCGCCATTGACGCCTCCTCGTGGTTTGAGATGCGTTATCATGACTCTAGGGTTTCTAGCAGAATTCCGGTAGTGGATTTCGATGAATCGGTCGCTTTCGATCAGAGACAGCCATGATTTCGATACGCACTTGAATCTCGAGAGTGATTTCACCGGAAGCCTTGCAAGTATTCCATCGACAAGAATTTCTTCAGGGAGAAAAGGCATCGTCACAAATGTTCTGCCTCGGAATTGGCGTAGGTGTTAGGGTTTAGGGTTGATATATATATATATATATATATAGAGTAGAGATCGTATAAAAAAGAGCATTTTGATAAAAAATAAGAAACAATCCACACCATCCAAATTGAATGATCTGTGGTCTATATTCACTTTTGGAATTTAATTAAAACGTTACCTTTTTAAAATGTTAGAAGGTTAATTTAGTACATTGCATTAATAATGCACAATTATGCTTTATTAAAAGGGAGTAGATACCGTTTCTTTGTGATATTATCTCCTACTTCTTTCTTTCTTTTTTCTTCGTGTATATATATTTTTTTATTTAAATCTTTAGATACATTTACCAACTGTTTGTCTACCAAATTCAAAGTCAGCGTAATGTTGTGTAACAAATGCATTATTAAAAAAAAATGCATTATAGTTTACGTATGCATGCATTACTAATGTTTAATGATGATGTGTTGTTTATTCCAACTTTTCTAATAATTTATTTTATTTTTTAATTGTACATAAGAAAAACAAAATGCATAATACAAGTATGTCATAATGCATCTAATTTATTTTTATAAAATTTAAATTGTTCTTTAACTAAGGAAATTGCATAATAAATTGTACGATAATGCATTATAATGTAAAACAAAATGCATTGTGAAAATGACTTATTTTTTTGAGAAAAAATTTAAAATTAAACCATGATAAAGCCTTTGGGAGAATAATGCATAATGCAACATGCCGTAATGCACCTAATTTCTTTTATTAAAGATTAAATTGTTCTTGAACTAATGCATTATAAATTATTTTATTGTGCATTACAATACAAAAATAAATGCATTGTAAAAATGATTTTTTAGTGGAAAAATTTAACAATGATAAAACAAAAAATATTCGCTATTTTTTAAAATTTAATATTTGATAATTACATAACCTTATTTGATTATTTATTATCCTCGTAATTTGTAAATATATTACTTTAAATCTCAACAAGTGATTTGCAATTTTCGTTTCCTAAAATCTCTCAGATCCCGTATTTGTTGCTTTTCCATTTCTCTAATTTACCCTCATAGTGGATAAAAAGTAATGCATTGAAATAAAACTAATCCACCGTGTCTTGTAAAAGAATTGATTTGGATCGTACATTTTGCAAAATTTAAGGGATGAGATTATTTCTTATTTCCTACACTAATTCTATTTTGTATGTGATCTCATCCCTATATATATATATATATATATATATATATATAGGGGTGAGATCACGTAAAAAACACTCTTAGAGTAGGAAATAAGAAATAATCTAGTTCCTTGATCTTTTATAATTGAACGGACAGATTTGAATCAACGATGGTTAAATGCATCATGCATTTAAATGCGGCAGTTGAGTTTTAATAATAATAAGGGTAAATTAGTAAAAACAAATATACCATAAAATTTGAGTGGATTTGTAATTTGAGGCAGCTGCCCAAATTAAAGAATTAATTTAGGATATTCGATTTTCTTTATTTTTAACTACTATTATATGTTTTCTAAAATTTAAATACTAGTGTTTACTTTTTATTTGGTCAAATATCATATTTTTTACTAATTAGACAAAAACGCTTTATTGTTCTTCCGGTGATGCATTATAAATCTTTAATTGATGCATTATTCCAATTCGTAAATACAAAAACAAATAGAAAAACAAAAAGAAAAACAAAATCAAAAATAAAAATAAAAATAAAAATAAAAGTAAAAGGAAAATCAAGACTAATTGTTCTCGAAAAAAACTATAAATTAGCATATCTTTATATTTTGTAAATTAGCATCTGCATTACCTCAACGTAATGCATGGATTTTTTTCCCTTTTTGATAATTGCACACTTTAAATAATACATATTTTTTTTATTTGGTTACACATTTTTTTTTCTTAATTAATTAATATGCATTATTATACTTTTACTGATGCATTACTAAACTCGAATAAATGCATTGTTATTATGCAGTGAGCTTCAAATATTTTATTATCTTTTAACGTAATGCATTATAATATAATGCATTATAGTATAATGCATTATAGAACATCTTATAATGCATTATCTTTTAATCGTGATATAATAATGTGTATAAAATTTAAAGATTTTCTAAGCATTCATTTTAATATCTCGATTGCTTGTGCACATTATAGAAAAATATGGATGATAAATGAGGTGATAATAGATGAATGTGCAGTAGATATTCCATAATTTAGGAGATTTGTTGTTACAATCTAAGTAACAAATACGGATTTGCCCCTCTCTTGCCATATAATTGAGAAATGTTGTTATAATTATCAGGATAAATATGAACCGTTGATCCTAAAAAATGGATGCACAAGATTGTTTTTTATTTCTTACAGAAAGTTGGTTTTTTATTTGATCTCCCCTCTATATATATATATATATATATATATATATATATATATAATTAAAGTATATGATTATAAAAAAATTTAAATATTAATATTTTTACTATAGTTTGCTATGTTATAAAAAAATTAATATAAAAGGGTTAGTGCATAATTATACATAATTTCATTTTAATACAATCTTTTAAAAATTAAAAAAAATGCATCAAACTTCATATATATTCAATTTTGACACAGATTGGAATTTGAGCAGAAATTGAATCTTATATAGCAGAATCGATGATGACATGGTTAAATTATTTTTGACGTGGCAATGTATGTGTTCAATCTCTCTTTTGGACATTTCTTCAAACAATTAGCGAGCGTTACCTTGTGACATTGGACAGAGAGAGATGTTGATACGAATGTGGCGATATGCCCAATACTAATTGGCCAACAAAGAAAATTACTCCAGCCTGAGCATTAACGAGCCTTAAGGAAAAGGGGGTGAAAGTTGCAGCACGAATTCGAGAAGGGAGACTCGCTTACTTAGCAAGTTTAACGAACTTCATTGTTGGAGGAAAGGGGACTAGAAAGTAAGGGCCTTAATACAGTTTGTTAGAGTAACTTGTCGTTTTCCGTTGTAATTTCCTAAGGCTGAACCAATATATATATGGTGGCCACAGTAGTAGTTGGGATTATGAAAAAATAGAAAAATGTTGCTTCTATACAAATTAAAACTAAACATATTTTCCTGACAATTTCAGAAACTCAAAATCCAATATTTTCTTTCACCTCGACATTTCATCGAACAGGTGATGGGTTCAAAGATTAAAAGTGGAGGATTTTTTTATTTTTTTTTAATAAAAATTGGGCAAATGTTAGTTGTTAGATTAGATGTTAGTATTTCAATAACTCCAAGAAATTCTCCAAGTCATCTTTCGCTCCCAAAGGGATCGAACCCGGGGTCACTCACACAAAGGAGGAGTCCGGTGGTGGCCAGGTGTAGGTGCGCTAAGACACCCGGTTAAAAGTGGAGAAATTCAATACCTAAACTTTCGCCTAGACGCTAATCCCCACCCCACCGCTCCACCACCCTATTAGCCTTTAATGACTTTTAGAACATTAATAGTACCTAATCTCTTATCATGATTTGGTTCAGACTAATTAGCAAACACCATGTGTGCACTGCTCGCGGCCTCCGTTGTGGTAATTCGACGAAAACTCTAATGGCTCTGCTTCATGACGAGAATCTCCTACTCCTATAATCAAAACCACCACGATACCATAATCTTGCATCTACATTATATGGTTTCAGATTTTTTGATAATTAACATAGTGATAGTTTTCACATAGATTTTTTGATAATTAACATAGTGATAGTTTTCACACGAGGAACGTTGTTAGACACTTTCACAAACACCTTGTACGCATCGTCCACTTGATCCCAACACAAACCAAAACTCAACCATGGTTACTTCTACTTTTGTAACACCAAATTAAATCGAATACAATGATGCAGATTACTACTTTTTCTGCCCAAGACTACTGACCCCTTTCTTTTCATTATTCGTGTCAAATATTTTCGAGTTTCGAGTTTCTTGATGGTGAGTTTTAAAATATTTTTTCAATTGTTTTTGATCGAAGACGTTTGCCACAAATGCTAAAAAGAAAGGGGTCATTGCCAGACGAAGTATTCAAATTCAAAAATCAAATTGTTGAAGCATGTAAAAGAAAAATCAAATAGTTGTTTAACTACGATCTCGAAACACAACTGACTTTGTAGCGAGTGTTTGCTACAAAATTTAGTCGATACCATATAATGAAGTAAGAGAAAGGAAAACAAAATAACCAATACTCCATTGCTGCTTCTTCATGTAGCGGTGGCGGTGGCGCCCAATATTGTTTCCGGATAGACTAAACTTTCAACCTAGACACGAGCGATGAGGAAGTCGACATCATTGGTGTGTGTCGAGAAAGCATAATCTTTCAGAGCATAAGTTATCGATGTTTCTCCGTAAATCACGAATATCTCTCAGTTCGGATCCTTGCATAGGACCTTTAATTTTACATAAAATCGTAAAATTTAGAGAACAAACAAATCAGCTATGATAGTTTAAAATTGTGTGTAACTCAAATTACGTTGGGATACGTGCAGAATTAAGTGTAAAAATGAATACGTAAACATATCCAATTTAGGAAACAATTCGAAATTCGAACGGTTGATATGCTCTAAAGATTAAAGTGGATAAATTGAATCGAAAATGGAATAAAATTTTATCAAATCACCATTCTAAGAATCAATGTTTACCAGTATCCAAATATGTATTCCTAATTAAACTTCAAAGTAACCTATACTCCGTTGCTTCGTATCGGTGGCGTCCACGTCCAACATTTTTCTCGGTGAGACTAAACTTTCGACGTAGACACAAGCGCGGCTGAATTCGAAGCCATTGGTGGCTGTTGAGAAAGCATTGTCTTTCGGAGAGTAAATTATCACCTTTTTTCTACAAATTACGAAAATCTCTCCTTTCGAACCCTCTCCGAATAGAGGGTAGGTACCATAATTCGTAGGCCAAGAAGGATTCAAAGGGAAAGTGAAGATTTTGATCCAAGAATCCTTCAATCCGTACTCCTTCATCACCCAAGTTTCAACGTTTTTCATCGAAACAACTAATAGGCTAAGGCTTCCCCCGATATCTCCCAACCACGACCACGGTCCAAACATTGGAACCGGCGGCTCAATCCTTCCAAACTCTTCCCTCTCCAAATCGAAGAATTCGATTTGTAAGCAACGCCGGTCGATCCAATGGAGATTCCCGCGTAGATACACCCCCATCCCATGGAGATTCACTTGGAAATTGACGCGTAGACACCCCCCAGTGCGAGGGGTTACTGTTCTCCACGAATTCGTGTCGGAGCTGTAAATGTTAACCGTTTCAACCTCATAAGGATTATATTCACGCAAAGCAGCAAACACCTTGTGTGCACCGGTCGACTCGTCCCAACCGAACCCGTACTGTACGGGTTCAAGGGAGAACCCGTAGTGGCCGCCTCCGTCGTTGTGGCGGGGCAATTCGACTGAGACTCTAGTGGCTGGGTTCCACAACTTGAATCTCTGTTGATAAAAGCACACCAAGCCATTACAGCAACCCACTAGAAAACCTACCGTCGTTTTCTCATTCTTCGTTGCATCCGAATCATCCGAATCCGATCCTAGTTTCGGTTCCAGCAACGACTGCAGAGAGTATTCATCGTTCATGCCTTGTGATTTGAATTTCACCGCGAGGACTCTAGGGATTTTAGCTGAATTCCGGTAGTGGATTTTGATGAATCGGTCGCTTTCGATCAGAGAAAGCCATGGTTTCGATACGCATCTGAATCTCAAGAGGGATTTCACCGGCAGCCTTGCCAGAATTTCATCGAACAGGATTTCTTCTGGGAGGAGAGGCATCGTATCACACATCTTTGCATGGAACATTATTTCTTTTAACCTAACTAGTGCGATATATAATGATTTATTTTTATTTATTATAAATATTAATATATATATAAATATATTAATGATAGGATTTATGTCAAAGATATGAGCAAGATATAAATTTAACTTATATAAATTCAAATATATCCGAAATTCATATTTTAATGATAATATTAATGTTAAACATATTTATTCTATTAGAGAAAATAAACAAATTAAAGTTCTATCTTAAATCTCATACTACCCCCAACTCATAAAAGTAGTTCATCTTTCCTTTTTTGTCTATCTCATATATTAGTCCACTTTTTATAAATAATAAATAATACTCCATCCGTCCCGTCAAAGACGTTACATTTCTTTTTGTCAATTTTTGGCACGTTTTTCCACGCTTCTTGATAAGGTGTTTTAAAATATATTTTTATAGAATTTTTTCTTTTGCGGAATAATACAACTATCATAGTATCCCGTAAAAGAAATTTTTTTTCAAAAATCTATTTTAAAACGCATCATCAAGAAGCGTGGAAAAACGTGTCAGAAATTGACAAAAAGAAATGTAACGTCTTTGGCGGGACAGAGGTAGTACTTGGCTACAATTAACCCTCACTCCTTAAAATTAATTACAACCACACATTCTATTTTTTCTTAATTTTTGTACTATTTAGAAATAGGACTCGGATACTTACCTACATAGTTTGTATTATAAGACATTATTTAAAAATAGTAAGAAAATATACTTTATGGACTAATCCACTAAGTCCATTTAGGCGCCGCTCCGCCTAAACTCCCGCTAGACGCTAATCCCCACCCCACTGCCTATTAGTGTTTAGCGACTAAATAGCAAACACCCCTTTGTGCGGTGCTCGCGGCCTCCGTTGTGGTAATTCGACGAAAACTCTAATGGCTCCGATCCATGTCGAGAATCCCCTACTCCGATAATCAAAACAGCACACCACGATACTATAATCTTGCATCTAAAGGAGATCTTCGTGAGTGGTCGTTTGTGGATAATTTTTCCTTTGCTCGTAACGGGAGGATTCTACTTGTGTGGAATCCCTCCCGGGTGCTTTTTGATGTGTGTTTTATTGATGCACAGGTTACGATAGCAAAAGTAGAGTGCCGGGTTTCTGGAAATCGATTCCATCTTGCCATCTGCTATGGTAGGAATCAACTCCAAGAGCGAAGGGAAATGTGGGACGCCCTCATTGAGCACTGCCCCTTGGATGAGCCGTTGCTGGTGGGCGGCGATTTCAACAACGTGTGGGAGGTCGTACACCTATTGAGAGGGAGGTTAGGGAATTTGTTGACACGGTGTCGTATCTGAACCTGCAAGATTGCCCTTCGACGGGCTGCTTCTTCACCTGGAGTAACGCTACGGCCTTCTCCCGCATCGATAGACTCTTCATCAACAACGCTTGGTTGGAGATGGGATGGTCTGCCAAAGCTCACTTCCACACGAGAGGGACGGGATTTGATCACTAGGCGTGCACCGTGGGGCTCTTCAAACCAATCAAAAGGTTTAGGAGGGATTTCAAATTTTGTAACTACCGGAATGCGGAGCCTAATTTTAAGGAGGCACTGGAGAGAAGCTGGAGCCATGCATGTGGGTCTCTCGTTGGGCAACAGCGCCTCTCCTTCAAATTAAAGAGACTTTGAACTGATCTCAAACCCCTTAAGCAAAGAGAGTTGGCGAACATATCCGAGAGAGTTATTGAGGCTAGGGCAGCACTTAAAGTCATTCAAGAACGGGTCGATAAGGATCCACTCAATGATAGCCTACGTATGGAGGAAGCCCAAGTAAGGAAGAATTGCAAATATTTGGAGAATGCCGAGCATTCGTTCCTCACCCAACGAGCTAAGTCCAATAAACTAAATCTTTTTGATAGAAATTCCAAATCTTGCATCTACAAGATTTTTTGATAGTTAACACGGTGATAGTTTTCACACGAGGAACATAGTCAGACACTTTCACAAACACCTTGTACGCATCATCCCGAGTTGTGCTGCTCAACCATGTTTACTTCTACTTTTGTAACACCAAATTAAATCGAAATACAATGATGCAGATTACTACTTTCTCGGTCGGCCCAAGACTACTGACCCCTTTCTTTTCATTATTCGTGTCAAACATTTTCGAGTTTCGAGTTTCTTGATGATGAGTTTAAAATATCTTTTCAATTGTTTTTGCTCGAAGATGCTTGTCACAAATGCTAAAAAGAAAGGGGTCATTGCCAGACGAAGTATTCAAATTCAAAAATCAAACTGTTGAAGCATGTAAAAGAAATATCAAATACTTGTTTAGCTACGATCCCGAAACACAACTGACTTTGTAGCGAGTGTTTGCTACAAATTTTAGTAGATACTATATAATGAAGTAAGAGAAAGGAAAACAAAATAACCTATACTCCATTGCTGCTTCTTCCCAAGATTGTTTCCGGTGAGACTAAACTTTCGACGTAGACGAGAGAATCAATGATGCTACCTTTATTAGTGGCCCATGAGATAACATCATCTTCGGAAGAGTAAATTACCAATGTTTCTCCATAAAATACGAAAATCTCACCGTTAGGATCCTCTCCGAATAGAGGGCGGGTACTAACAGATTTTGCAGGCCAAGAAATAAGCGGCGTAGTAGGGAAAGTAAAGAGTTTGTGCCAAGAATCCTCCACTCACTACTCCTTCATCACCCAAACTTCTGAGCTTTTTTTCAAATCAATTAAAATGCTAAGGTTTCCACCAATGACTCCCAACCATGACCACGCATGGCCTGGAGGAATCATAGGCAGCTCAATCCTTCCAAACTCTTCCCTCCCCAAATCGAAGCGTTCGATTAGAGAAGGGCCCCGCCAGAGCCAGTTGAGATTGCCATGTACAAATACGTCACACCTAACGGGCAGGGGCGGGTTAGAAGGCCAGAGCGATGATATGGATATCGTCCTCCATGAATATGTGTTGGAACTATAAAGAGCACCCTTCGGTTGATATTTATGATCATTGATACGACCAAGAAATCGAGAATATTATGTAATGTCTTTTAATTCTAGTTTTGTTATTGGGCCAAGGTTAGAAGCCCAATTAGAATGTCTAGGTCCATTAGATTTTAGGGTGTCCAACCTATTTAATGTTCTGGCCGTTTTGGGATTCTCGTGAATGAAATAGTTGTTATCGTCTTCTATTCTTCCTCTGTTCTTCTTCTTTGGAGTTTGGCCTCACTCGAAGAGTGCCGTTTATCGATACGTCCCGATCTCGAGGCGTATCATTGGTGCTTTCATTGTCTTCCTTCTTCCCCGATTCTTCTTCTGTTCCTCTGGAGTTTGGCACACTCGAAGTTGCCTCTGTTCCTCTTCAGCCAATTTGATTCCAAAAAAAAAAAAAAAAAAGTGGGTGCTTCCATTGTTGTTCCTCATGGCTACTTCATCAGAAATTCTTGCCGCCCTCAATTCCTTTCGTATCCATTTTGAGGGCCAACTCCACGCCACCAACAAAACAATCCAAGAACTCCACAAATCGGTGGATTTGTGGTTTGATGCGTTGCAAGCCGGGCCTCTTCCGACCAGATCTGGATCCCATGGGAGTCTTCAGCGGCCTCCATCTCCAGCTGAGGCTCTTGCTCCAGCATCGTCTCCGGCGTTCCGCTCCGACGGAAGCTCATCCGTCCCCAGCAGCGCCGCGGCCTCCACCTCCTTCTCCTTCTCCGCCGCTTCCCCGCCGTCCGCATCGCCCGTTCCTTCTCCCTCGGCCGTCTTCTCGCCGCCGTCGTCTCCCCCGCCTTCAGCCGCTTCTCCCTCGCCCTCTGCCGTCGCATTTCCGCCGTCGGTCGCTGATTCTCCGTTGCCTTCGGGCAGCGGTGCGGTGCTCAACAGAGCAGGATTCGCCGCCGCGGTGGTTGGTCTATTCGCTGCGCCTCCGCCGTTCCTTTCCCCCACCACTATCCTGGCGGCGCCGCAGGCTGCGTCCGACGTCAACCCGAAGGCGCTGCTCCCCGTCGAGCTCTTCGGTAAGGATCCAGATCCTGCGCCGCTGCCTCCAACCCCTGAAATTACTCCACCCCCATTTTTTCAATTTGGGCCGCAGCCTCCACCCCCTCCACCGCAAGCCCACATCACCTGGTCCAGCCCATCAGACACAAAGGCCCAAACATCATTAAATTTGGAATCCACCCCTCTTACTCAACCGAATAACAAATATCAAGATGATGTTGCGGTTTGCCTCCCGACGAGGGGTCATTTTTGGCCTTTACGCACTCGAGGAAGTTTATAAGGATAGTTTGGAATCTCCACCTTGAGGACAAGGTGGATTTGAAGGGGTGAGGAGTTGATACGACCAGGAAATGGAGAATATTATGTAATGTCTTTTAATTCTATTTTTGTTATTGGGCTGAGGTTAGAAGCCCAATTAGAATGTCTAGGTCCATTAGGTTTTAGGGTGTCCAACCTATTTAATGTTCGTTGTATTGTGGCCTTTTTGGGATTATCGTGAATGAAATAGTTGTTATCGTCTTCTGTTCTTCCTCTGTTCTTCTTCTTTGGAGTTTGGCCTCACTCGAAGAGTGCCGTTTATCGATACGTCCCGATCTCGAGGCGTATCAATCATACATAACAACAAACACCTTGTATGCACCGGTCGACTCGTCCCAACCAAACCCGCATTTTCCAACATAATAGCGTCCTACGTAGTCATTTGGTAATTCGACGGAGACTCTAGTGGCTAGGTTCCACAGCGTGAATCGCCCATCATAGAAGCACACCACACCATTACAGCAACCCACCGGAACACCTTCCTTGGACCCGTTCCTTGTTCGATCCGGTCCTTCTTTCGACTTTTTCAACAGCCACCGCAGAGAGCATCTAACCCTTGTTTCTCCGTACAAATATGACACAATGGCTCTAGGGTTTTTAGCTGAATAGCGGTAGTGGATTTTGATGAACCGGTCGCCTTCGATGAGAGACTGCCATGGTTTCGATACGCACTTGAATCTCAAGAGTGATTTCACCGGCAGCCTTGCCAGAATTTCATCGAACAGGATTTCTTCAGGAATCTGAACAAAAGTGTTCCTCAACTTAGGAGGAGGATTTTGGTCACGCATCTTTGGACTTATTTCTTTTAACCTAATTTTGTTTTGGAGTAGAGCTTATCTTTATATATGTTATTTTGTGAAAGGCAAATATTTTCCGAACGATTTTTCCAATAATGTCCTTATATATACCCCCTCCGTCCCTTTATACCAGTTACTTATTACTTTTTAACGAAAATCAAGCTTAAAGTAAAAAATTCAAGAAGCTTAAAATAAAAAATTCTCTTCAGGTTGGTCTATATTCGAACAGATAATGGGTTATAAGTTTCAAGCGCAGAATAAATTCGTTCTTGTTGCAAGATGGTTTTCTTTTTAACGAAAATCAATTATATATTCCTCAAGGTTCATTGAGATAGTCTATCATCAAAGAGGCTCATGGGAAAGGAACTTGGCGGTCATGGGGATGGTTATTTATTCGGATTACACACTCCATTACCGATTTCTGCATATGATTCACATAATTGTGCTAAGTTTATAAGCTCATATGTAATACTAAGCATAAAACCAACAATTGAATTAAACTAATCACAACCAACTTTGCAGCTTAATTAGTGTTTGATCCAAAGAACAAAAAAGAACTTAGGAGAGAGAGATACTTAGGCTAGGAGACAAGAGAGTTACTCGGAAGAACCCGTGCTTCGGGTACTAGCTAGTATTCGTATCGGTGGCAAGATCATCTTCTCCGTGACACTAAACTATCAGCGTAGACATGAATATCAAGGTAGCGAACGTTAGTGGTGGGTGTTGAGTAAGCATCATATTTAGGAGAGTAAATTGTCACTGTTTCTCCGTAAATTATGAAAATCTCTCCTTTCGGACACTCTCCGAAGATAGGCCAGTTACCGTATGCTGGCCTAGAAAGAGAAGTAGAAGGGAAAGTGAGGAATTTGAGCCAAGAATCCTTCACACCATACTCCTTCATCACCCAAACTTCGAAGTTTTTCTCCAAATCAAATAATATGCTAAGGCTTCCACAGACAACTCCCAACAACGATCGTCTGGTTGTTGGGTGAAACTCATCATTTGAACAAAGCAAAGGCAGCTCAAGCCTTCTGAACTCTTCCCTCTCCAAATCGAAGCATTCGACTTCAGAATGGAGCCTATCGACCCAGTGGAGATTCCCTCGTAGAAACACCCCACGATTATGGGACACATTAAGAGAGCCACTTGATATTGATCTCCATGAATTCGTGTTGGAATTGTAAACAATACACGTTTTCGGAAAATGTTTACCATCAAACATAACAACAAACACCTTGTGTGCACCGGTCTTCTCGTCCCAACCGAACCCGTACTTCGCGAGAATAGTACCGCCTCCATCGCTGTCGTGGGGCAATTTGACGGAGACTAGTGGCTGGGTTCCACAACCTGAATCTCCAGCAATCTCTATATTTATGTCGGCAGTCGTAGAAGCACACCACGCCATTGAAGCAACCCACCGGAATACAGTTCTTTAGCTCGACGCGCATCGTTGGATCCGAAGCTTCTTTCGACTCCTTCAACAGCCACTGCAGAGTGCATCTACTCATTCCTGCGCCGCGGAGATTTGACAAGATGACTCTAGGGGTTTTAGCTGAATTTCGGTAGTGGATTTCGATGAATCGGTCGCTTTCGATCAGAGAACGCCATGATTTCGATACGCATTTGAATTTCAAGAGTGATTTCACCGGCAGCCTTGCCAGAATTTCATCGAACAGGATTTCTTCAGGAATTTTTGGAAAATTAAGGAGAGAGTTCATCTTCATCAACTGAGGAGGGTTCCGCTCAGACATCTTCGGACTTTTTTTTTTCGTAAATATACCTTTACATATATCTAGTGGTGGATAATATAAAACCTCAGCTAACAGTAGGAATGTCAAACGGATCAACCCACTATTCAAATAGATCGGACTTTATCGGACTTTTATTTTTGGCCTTAAATTTAACCCTCCCTGTTTTGGGCAGCCCGTTTGGTAAAATTTTTACAAAAATGAAGCTAATCTCTTTTAAATGTAAAATTGAACATTATTTCGACACATATTTGTATAAACCCAATTATATAGTTTTATAAATTTTATCAGAGTTCATGCAGATTACACTGTAAGAAATCAAATAGTTATTCAGCTATGATCTCAAAACACAACTTTGCAGCAATCAAAACATGACCTGACTGCCTGTAAAGTCTATCAATCAAAACAACAAACATCTTGTGTGCACCGCTCGACTCGTCCCAAGACTCCCAACCGAATCCACATCTTGCAAGAGAGCCGTCGTCTATTTTAGGCGATTCGAAGCACACAACGCCGTTGCAGCAACCAATGAGCTGTTGATGAAATATCTCTGTGGTGCGCCAAACTAGGGCTTTTAGCAGAGTTTTGGTAATGGATTTTAACGAATCCGATGAGAGACAGCCATGATTTCGTAATGCACTTGAACCTCACGAGTGATTTCACCAGCAGCCTCGATAATATTTCCTCGATAATATTTTCGGTGATGATTTCTTGAGGAACATATTATATTATAGAAACGTGCAAATATCCATTTGTGCAATCGGAGATGTCACATAGAAATTCAATAAAGTATTGTAATGAGCAAAATAAAAAAGAAAAACATGAACGAAAGAGTACTAATGTAATGAGCAAAATCGAAAAGAAAACAAATAACCTAAACTGCTCTTATGCTTTAACTAGTAGTGTTGGTGGCATCCAAGATTCTTTTCGGAGAGACCAAACTTTCTACGTAGATATGAGCTCCGTAGAAAGGATCTTTGCTAACGACCGTCGAAAAAGCATCATCTTTGGGAGAGTAAACCATCAAATTATTTCCAAAACGTACGAAAATCTCTCCGTTCGGACCCTCTCCGAATAGAGGGTAGCGAGGATAAATTGTAGATTCAGAAAAAGCAGTAGGAGGGAAAGTGAGGATTTTGAGCCAAGAATCCTTCACTCCATATTCCTTCATCACCCAAACTTCTATCCTTTTCTTACTACTATGGAGTAAGAGGCCAATGCTTCCGCCAATTTCTCCCAACTCCAAAAAGCACCACAGATTGTTCAAAAGTTCATCCTTGAAAGTAAGCTCGATCCTTCCAAACTCTTCCCTCCCCAGATCGAAGCATACGATATGAGAATGGCCCTGGTCGACCCAGTGGAGATTACCACGTAGAAACATCCCGCTGAAACCCGACACCTGAGGGCAACCACGGCGTATATTTCTCCATGAGTTTATGTTTGAACTATAAACCCAACTTGATTTCACATCACTATTTCTCCATGAGTTTATGTTTGAACTATAAACCCAACCTGATCTCACATCACTACTGTCAGACAAAACAGCAAACACCTTGTATGCATCGCTCGACTCGTCCCAACCGAACCCGTACATCGAAATATTGCGGCCTCCGTTGTTGGGTAGAATGACGGAGACCCTAGTGGCTGGGTTCCACAACGAGAATCTCCCTAGCCGATAGTCATAACAGCACACCACGCCATTGCAGCAACCCAGGAGTTGATCACCGTCGCCGACCTTCGGGTTGATATTTGTTGGAATTACTGATCCTTCTGTTGAACCCAACAACGACTGCAGAGAGAATCGACCATTAATGCCATGTACTTCGGTATTCACCGTGATGACTCTAGGGTTTTTAGCTGAATTTCGGTACTGGATTTTGATGAATCGGTCGCTTTCGATCAGAGACAGCCATGGTTTCGATACGCACTTGAATCTCGATAGCGATTTCACCGGCAGCCTTGCAAGTATTCATCGAATAGGATTTCTTCAGGGATGAGAGGCATCGTGTCACAAATGTTCTTCCTCGGAATTGGCGTAGGTGTTAGGGTTTAGGGTTGATATAGATCTAAAATTAAAGTATATGATTATAAAAAAATAATTAATTATTACCTTTTTTTACTATAGTTTGCTATGTTATAAAATAATTGTGAAACAGAATGAGGTTTGGTATGTGATTCATTTGAGAAAGGAGAGGTTTCCGAGAGCTAAGCACAGCACAGTAAGTAAGCACTCGATTTTGCAACTTTCGATGTTGTCTCGTAACCTTCTTTGTCTTATTAGCATTCGATGATGATGATCGATCCTCATAATTTCTGCATATGATTCACATAATTGTGCTAAGTTTATAAGCTCATATAGTTTATTTTCTGTATATGTATACACTAAGCATAAAGCCAACAATTGAATCAAACTAATCACAACCAACTTTGCAGCTTACTGTTTGATCCAAATAACAGAAAAGAACTAATTAGTAAAAAAAGCAATGAGTAAAAAAATACTACATGAACAAGAGAGTTACTCGGAAGAACACGTGCTTCGCCTACTAGCTAGTATCGTATCGGTGGCGTCCAAGATCATCTTCTCGGTGACACTAAACTTTCGGCGTAGACATGAACATCAAGGTAGCGAACTTTAGTGGTGGCTGTTGAGAAAGCATCGTCTTTGGGAGAGTAAATTGTCAATATTTCTCCGTAAATTATGAAAATCTCTCCGTTCGGACACTCTCCGAAAATAGGCCAGTTACCATATTTTGGCCTTGAAAGAGAAGCAGAAGGGAAAGTGAGGATTCTGAGCCAAGAATCCTTCACTCCATACTCCTTCATCACCCAAACTTCGAAGTTTTGCTCCAAATCAAATAATAGGCTAAGGCTTCCACCGATAACTCCCAACAACGATCGATAGGTCTTTGGGAGAACCGCATCTTTTGAAGAAATCAAAGGCAGCTCAAGCCTTCCGAACTCTTCCCTCGCCAAATCGAAGCATTCGACTTCATAATGGAGCTTATCGACCCAGTGGAGATTTCCTCGTAGAAACACCCCACGCTTATGGGAAAAATTACGAGAGCCACCAGATATCGATCTCCATGAATTCGTGTTGGAATTGTAAACAATACCCGTTTCCTGAAAATGTTTACCATCAATCATAACAACAAACACCTTGTGTGCACCGCTCTTCTCGTCCCAACCGAACCCATACTTCGCGAGCATAGTACCGTCTCCGTCGTTGTCGTGGGGCAATTCGACGGAGACTCTAGTGGCTGGGTTCCACAACGTGAATCTCCAGCGATCTCTATATTTATTTCGGCAGTCGTAGAAGCACACCACGCCATTGAAGCAACCCACCGGAATACAGTTCTTTAGCTCGATATTCTTCGTTGGATCCGAACCTTCCTTCGACTCCGTCAACAACCACTGCAGAGTGCATCTACTCATTCCTTCGCCGCAGAGATTTGATAAGATGACTCTAGGGTTTTTAGCTGAATTTCGGTAGTGGATTTCGATGAACAGGTAGCTTCCGATCAGAGAACGCCATGATTTCGATACGCACCTGAATTTCAAGAGCGATTCCACCGGCAGCCGTGTAAGTATTTCATCGAACAGGATTTCTTCAGGAATCTTTGGAAAATTAAGGAGAGAGTTCATGTTCATCAACTGAAAGGGAAGGTTTGGCTCCTCCTATATATATATTTTAAGTGGTGGATAATAATAGAGTTATCCTGTAAATACTCTTCTAGAAGATGTCAAACGGGCCAATCCACTTAGTTTTGAATAGTCCATCGGCGTCAGGTTGGCGTTAGGGACTATTCTGTCAATTGGGCTTTTTCGGGCTTTTCTTTATGGACTTAAATTTAACCCTCTCGGCAGCCCATTGGGTAAAAATTTTCGAAAAATTAAGTTAATCTTTTTTAAATATAAAAATGACCATTATTTCAACAAATATATATATAAACTCATGAGAAGTGATATGCTACTCCGTCGTTTTATTATTTTAATATTACTTTGTTCGATTTTTTTTAATTGTATTATATTCCAGTACCTTAAAAATAATTATAAAAATTAAAAAACCAAAAAAAATAAAAACCCGATTTTTTTTTTTTTTAAACTTAAAAAATGACTAATAAAATCATCTGAGCTTGATCTTTATTTTTTTTTTGATTTTATGATTTTTATAATTATTTTTAAGGTACTAGAATATAATACAATTGAAAAAATCGAACAAAATAATATCAAGATGATGAAACGACGAAGGTGCCCACGGAGATGAGCACCATAGATGGATTACCAGGAGTAGCATATCACTTCTCATAAACTAATTATATAATTTTATGATTCTACACGCATGTTTCCTAAATATAAATTCTAATTTGAAAAACATATAGAATTTAGAATTTTGTGTGATTACCGACGAAAATCGAATAGTTTTCGTATTCGTTAATGACGATCATCGTAATTTCTGCATATTATTAACATAATTGTAATTGTGCTCACTTATAAGCTCATATACCTTCCATTCTGTATAGTTTAAATTGAAGTGTTGAAGCAAACTAATCACAACCAACTTTGCAGCTTAATTAGTGTTTAAATCCAAAGCATAGAAGAACTAGAGAGAGATACTTAAATTAGCTAACAACATAACAATGAGGAAACCCTAAGCATCGATCATCTACTAACACTCGGAATAATCGAATAACCGATACTCGATCCTTGCTTCGGTGGCTTCCGACAAATTCTTATTGGTGAGACTAAACTTTCGACGTAGACAAGGGCAAGGAGAAAGTTGACACTAGTGGTGGCTGTTGAGAAAGCATCGTCTTTGGGAGAGTAAGTTATCAATGTTGGTCCGTAAAGCACGAAAATCTCTCCGTTCGGACCCTCTCCGAATAGAGGGCTTGTAACATAATTCATAGGCCTTAAAAGAAAAGTAGAAGGGAAAGTGAGGATTTTGAGCCAAGAATCCTTCACTCCATACTCCTTCATCACCCAAACTTCGAAGCTGCTTTCCGAATGAACTAATAGACTAAGGTTTCCTCCGATATCTCCCAACCACGACCGCGGATTGTAAACAGAAACTGGCAGCTCGATCCTTCCAAACTCTTCCCTCTCCAAATCGAAGCATTCGATTTGAGAATGGCGCCCGCCGATCCAGTGGAGATTCCCACGTACAAACACCCCACGCCCATAGGACAAAAACTCGGATCCGGTGGTTATTGTTCTCCATGAATTCGTGTTGGAACTATAAACCCTAACTACTCTACGAATGCATCCGCGGTCACAAAAAATAGCAAACACCTTGTATGCACTGGTCGTCTCGTCCCAACCAAACCCGTATATTTGAAGAACACAAAGGCCGACGACTCCGTCGTTGTGGCGGGGCAATTCGACGGAGACTCTAGTGGCTGGGTTCCACAAGGTGAATCTCCGGCGATCTCTGTGATTATCTCGGTGGTTGTAGAAGCACACCACGCCATTGAAGCAACCCACCGGAATACAGTTCTTTAGCTCGACGCTCTTCGTTGGATCCGAAGCTTCTTTCGACTCCTTCAACAACCACTGCAGAGTGCATCTACTCATCCCTTCGCCGCGGAGATTTGACATGATGACTCTAGGCCTTTTAGCTGAATTCTGGTAATGGGTTTCGATGAATCGGTCGCTTTCGATGAGAGAACACCATGGTTTCGATACGCACTTGAATCTCAAGAGAGATTTCACCGGCAGCCTTGCCAGAATTTCATCGCACACGATTTCATCAGGGAGGAGAGGCATCGTGTCACACATCTTTGCATGGAAATTATTATTTCTTTTATTTTTTCTTTTAATCGAATTTGTTTTGGAGAAGAGCATACTATTATATATAGATAGTTGAATATGGATTAATATTTATACCAATCCTTTTCCTTTTCGAACTCTACCAATAGGCCACGCGCATCACCAGAATAGCATAGGCAATCTACATATAATATTTTTTGCGATAATGTCCTAACGTATATAATATTTTTTACGATAGTGTTCGACAACCAACTCCGGCCATTCCATGCTGATATGGCTTGACCGTCACGTGACTAATGTTAGATGCACATCCACGTAGATTTAAAAAGACAATAATACTGAAAAAGTGTATACAATCGAAAAGTTAAAAATAAAAACTAAGATGCTTCGCCTCCAAATCAATTGGTCAGGGGTTCGATTCACTATGCAAGGGAAATTGAGAATAATTAATAAAATTGGTCAAGAGTTCGACTCACTATGTAAGGGAAATTGAGAACAATTATTAATCCTACTTAAAAAAACAAGTTGGATGTTTTTTTTAGTAGAGGTTGTCACATTAATATTTAACCAGTATTTTTATTTATATAAATCTCAAATTCCACATGGAATACTAATTGTAAACTAGTAGTAATATATAATTTGTAAAACAAAATATTTGCATATACAAATTTCACAAGTTTTAGTATTTTCCTTGCATCGCTAAGGTATTCAAATTTTCTAAACTACTATGTAGATTTCTTTACTTTAATAGAAATGTTTCCCTCATCGCAAATCAATTGTTCTATTTTTTATCAGTATAGATTTTTAGTGAGAGTTCTAAAAATGTATTCCCTCCGTCTCACTTCACTTGTCCTCTTTCTTTTCGGCACGAGATTTTATGCGTAATGTTAAATTGAAAAAGAAAGGGGTCCACATCAAAAAGTAAGGGTTAATTTTTGTCTTTTAAGGAAAGATGACAAATGGTATGGGACGGACCAAAATAGTGTTGTGGACAAGTGAAGTGGGACGGAGGGAGTAAGAGCTAATTTTTTAGTATATTTTAGAAAATAGAATAATTCATGTAGGACGGTCAGATTAGAAAAGCAGTAACAATTGAAATGAGGGAATAATTTTTTTAACTCACTTAAGATCCACTGTCCCGAATTATGTGTCTCGGTCGTGTCTCAAATCTCAATTTCTATTAGTTTATATTTTATTTTTTTCAAAATTTTCACTTTTAATGATTTATTTTAATTTAATGATTATTTCTAGGGTTCGCTAATCCAAATTAGGGTTTATAATTGTTTTTTTTTTTAACTATAATGCTTGAAAAATTCAATACTAGGGCATATTATAATTAAAAAATCTATTTTTTTAATATATAATATTTAATTTATAGAAATTAGAATTTGGGATACGATTGAGATACATATGGGATAGAGATACAGAATTTGGGATAGAGGATATATAATAAAGATATGATGTATTTGAAAAAAGTGTTAATTAAAATTAAAAGGAAAATAGAACTAGTCCAAAGATGTTCGACCAAAACCCTCCACCCATGTTGAACACCACCGCGAGGCTGCCTCTCCTCCCTGAAGAAATTCTTGGCGATGAGATCTTACCACGGCTGCCGGTGAAATCACTCTTGAGATTCAAGTGCGTATCGAAACCATGGCGGTCTCTTATCGAAAGCGACCGGTTCATCGAAATCCACTACCGAAATTCAGCTAAGAACCCTAGAGTCATCACTTATAGCCCCAAAGAACCCGTCATCAAGGTTGGAGACTCTCTGCCGTCGTTGTTGGATTCAAGGAAGGATCAATTCCGACAAAGATCAAGCCGAAGTTCAGTAATGGACTCCTGGGTTGCTGTAATGGCGTGTTGTGCTGCTCTGACAATTTGCATATCAGATTCTCGTTGTGGAACCCAGCCACTAGAGTCTCCTTCGAATTACCCGACATCGGAGGCTGCGTTCTTAAAAAATGGGGTTTCGGTTGGGACGAGTCGAGCGCTGCGTACAAGGTGTTTGCTGTTTGGTCTAACTGCAGATTTAGTAAAGTGAGTTCAGGTTGGGTTTATAGTTCCAACACTAACTCATGGAGAAAATCACCAGCCGGCTCTGATCATGTGCTTAGTATCACCGGGCTGTTTCTACGTGGGAATCTCCACTGGACTGATTGGAGCCTTCCTCAAGTCGAATTCTTCGATTTGGGGAGGGAAGATTTTGGAAGGATTGAGATGCCTTTGAAGGATGAAGTTGGGAACAGAGGTCCTCCGTGGCGTTTTCCGCAGTTGAGAGTTATGGGTGGAAGCCTTGGCGTCTTACTCGATGCTGAGCAAACATTAGACGTTTGGGTGATGAAGGAGTATGGAGTGAAGGATTCTTGGCTCAAAATACTTACTTTCCCTACTACCACTGCACCCCTCTTTCGACTTATTATCCCAACCTTCAATTTGGAGAGGGTCCGAACGGAGAAATTTTTATAGGCCGTAAAGAAAAATTGATAGTTTACTCTCCCAAAGATGATGCTTTCTCGATAATCACTAGCAAAGATCCCTTCGTCGAACCTTTTATCTACGTAGAAAGTTTGGTCTCACCGAAAAGAATCTTGGATGCCACCATCACTACTAGTACTCTTTCGTTCATGTTATTTTTTGAAGTCTTCTAATCTTCTTGTTTGTAATCTAGATTGTTAATGAATTTCTATGTGACATCTCCAATTGCACGAATGAATGAATGTTGTCGAATGAAAACATGTGCGATCATCCATCAATGCTACGTAACATGGCAGTTTATTATGCTTCAATAGTTTATTTAAATTTTGCTGTTACAGAAGTATATGAAATTATATGTAAAATTTGGTTTCGACAGTTCTTGTATCTTCGTTCTTGCCGAAGAAAAGAACGAATGAGTGGATGCTCCTCTGCGGTGGCTGTTGAATGAGTCGAAGGAAGGTGTGGTGTACTTCTCTACAGCTTTCGAGGTCATCGGAGATTCTCGTTTGTGGACCCCGGCCCACCATTGCAGAGGAGTTTAGGTTATTTGTTATTTTACATTCCGAAACGCACTTGAACCTCAGGAGTGATTTCACTGGCAGCCTCGATAATATTTCTTCGATGATTTCTTGAGGAAGATAACCATGACGGAGGAGGTGAGATTTCGAGTTCCACAAGAGAAGGAGATGATGATGAGGAGGTTTGTGCTCATGCATCTTTCCAAATACAAATAGTTATCGATCCACGACCACATATATATAATAGTATTACGGATCCTAATCTTATAAAAAGATTGCAAACATACATTCGTGCAATCGGAGATGTCACATAGAAATTCAATAAAGAATCTAGATATACACAAGTAGACATTAAAAGATAACATGAACGAAAGAGTAATGTAATGAGCAAAATAAAAAAGAAAACAAATAACCTAAACTCCTCTGCAGCATCAACTAGTAGTGTTGGTGGCATCCAAGATTCTTTTTGGTGAGACCAAACTTTCTACGTAGATACGAGGTCCGTCGAAGCAATCTTTGGTGGTGACCCTCGAAAAAGCATCATCTTTGGGAGAATAAACCGTCAAATTATTTCCAAAACGTACGAAAATCTCTCCGTTCGGACCCTCTCCGAATAGACAGGAGCGAGGATAAATTTTAGAATCAGAAAGAGTACTAGGAGGGAAAGTGAGGAGTTTGTACCAAGAATCCTTCACTCCGTACTCCTTCATCACCCAAACTTCTATCCTTTTCTTACCATCGAGTAAGAGGCCAAGACTTCCGCAAATTTCTGCCAACTTCGGAAAGCACCACCGATTGTTCAAAACTTCATCCTTGAAAGTAAGCTCGATCCTTCCAAACTCTTCCCTCCCCAAATCGAAGCATTCAATATGAGAATTGCACAGGTCGACCCAGTGGAGATTACCACGTATAAACATCCCGCCGAAACCCACAGGAGAGCAACCAAGGTGTATATTTCTCCATGAGTTTATGTTTGAACTATAAACCCAACCTGATCTCACATCACTATTTCTACGGTCATACAAAACAGCAAACACCTTGTATGCACCGCTCGACTCGTCCCAACCGAACCCCCACTTCGAAGGACCGCAGCCTTCGATGTCAGGTAATTCGGCGGAGACTCTAGTGGCTGGGTTCCACAACGAGAATCTCCCTTGCCGATCGTCATAACAGCACACCACGCCATTACAGCAACCAAGTGGTAGATCACCGACCTTCGGGTTGATATTCGTTGGAAGTACTAATCCTTCTGTTGAACCCAACAACGACTGCAGAGAGAATCGACCATTGATGCCATGTACTTCGGTATTCACCGTGATGACTCTAGGGTTTTTAGCTGAATTTCGGTACTGGATTCTGTTGAATCGGTCGCTTTCGATCATAGACAGCCATGGTTTCGATACGCACTTGAACCTCGAGAGCGATTTCACCGGAAGCCTTACCAGAATTTCATCGAACAGGATTTCTTCAGGAATCTTTGGAAGGAGAGAATTCGTCTTCATCAACTGAGGAGGAGGGTTTCGCTCATACATCTTCGGACTCTTTTTTTTTCCCCCTCTTCTTAGTATATCTTTCGTATATATAGAGGTGCATAATATGATACGACCAAGCAAGAGAGGAGACAATAGTACGATAACATACGTATATTTATTAGCCTTCTATGTTATGTCCTTTGATTGTAGTATTGTATTTGGGCCAAGGTTAGAAGCACAACTAGAATACGGGCAAAGTCTAAGCACACTAGGTTATTTAAGGTTCTATTGTATTTTGACTGTCATTATCGAAATTAAAATTTTGATTGAATCCTTTGTTGGTTTTTGGCTTCTATTGAAACGATTTGGAGTTGATACGCATTCGAAGCGTAATTATCATAATAATTCACGTTAATATTTTTTTCCTGATTTTTTAGTATGTTTATTTACGATAATATGTTTTTTCAATTTTACCAATCCTCACGTTAAAACTGTTCATATTATAGTTTAACAAAATATGTTTATTATCAGACAAAACAACAAACACCTTGTATGCACCGGTCGACTCGTCCCAACCAAACCCGTATTTTATGAGGACGACTCGGCCGAGTACTCCGTTGTAGTGGGGTAATTCGTCGGAGACTCTCCAACGGTGATAGTAGCACACCACGCCATTGCAGCAACCCACCGGAACACGGTTCCTTTGGTTTCGATCCTTCTTTCGACTTCTTCAACGACCGCTCCAGCAGAGTGCTTCCACTCATACTTTCTCCGTAGCAATATGACATGATGACTCTAGGCCTTTTAGCTGAGTTTCCGTAGTGGATTTCGTTGAATCGGTCGCTTTCGATCAGAGAACCCGTGGTTTCGATACGCACTTGAAATAAAACATGATCGAAACAACAAATACTTCCATTTACTTATGTGACAAAAAATTTAACTGTTTGAATTATAAACTAGCATGTTAAAATAAAAGAGTTCTTCAGCTATGATAACTGCCACAACAATGAGGAAATTAATTAAACTAGAAATCCTATATAGTATGCATCCACTTAAACAAGGCAGTTCAGATCCTTAACTTTATTCTCGTTCGACGTCTCACCTCCTCCTATGTATCGATGGATGATCTTCTCGTGTTTTCTCCTATTACAAACTTGTTTTATTGCTACTTTTTCAGAATACTAGCAGACGACACGTGCGATGCACGTGATCACTTATTCTTTTACTTAATTTTATAAATATTATTTTATTATTATGTTATTTTATTTCTAAATATATATCGACTCATTGAAGCTTAAAAGTAATGCGAAAAAATAAAACGATAAATAAATAATAAATGATAAAAATAAATAAATTAAAGTGAAAAAAATCATATATGTTTCGTATTGCTAAAAAAGAAATTAAAAAAAATCTATGCTAGTAATATTTTGAAATAATAATTTATATCCTCTTCAATCTTTCTCCTGTTTGATTTTGATGCGCGTCGAACATTTCTTCCTTTTATTTTTGGAGATAAAAAATTTCAAGGTCTCATCATCATCGCCACTGGAATATTATCGACGCAATCTTCAAATTTCTTTCGGAATATTTTTCTTTTCCCCTTCTCTTGATGTTCACAATGTTCCAACTCCACGCTTGAATTTTTCTTAGAGGTTTTCATTGGCTTCACGTTTTGTTTGAACTTTTTCGACCTCTTCTTTATTTTTGGCTTTTACCTTTTGGATTGCATTGGCTATAAGGTTCTAGTTCCCTTTATCATCGATCTTCACAAAATTGGTTGTGATAACGAAGCGACTTCCCTTGAATTTTGTAAGCTGAGTCATTTGTTGTACACAGATTGATTTTCTCCCTAAAATAAGATTTGATGTATTTAGCTTTGATTTGGAAATTATTAAGCATTAATTAAGAATTTAGACCATAAAATAACTTGGTTGATTGACAATCTTGAGAAATTTGACCAGCATATAGTTTTTCTTGTATTTCACTCCACTTTAGATTTCAGGTCATAGTAATAAATAAGTATGTCTTCCCAATTATTATTATTATTATTATTATTATTATTATTATTATTATTATTATTATTATTATTATTATTATTATTATTATTATTATTATTATTATTATTATTATTATTAATGTCAATGTATCAAGATATCTACGCCTCATATCTCTTGGACCCCCTATAAATGGAGCATGAAGAACAATTCGTTTGCCAACTTTAGTTCCTCTCACTTCTTCTTTAAAGACACTATCCCTAATTCCTCAGTATAATTTGACTCCCATCGTTGATTGAATTCTCCGAAAAAAAATTCAATCTTGTAGTCTATAATTTAATATACATGTCGATTGCGTATTTGTTGAAATAATATGTCATCGAATAAAAGAATAGACTGTCCTGGATTTCTTATTTATAAACTTATAGCAAGTATACTCTCTACACGAGACACATTTATCATGTTGCCTCCCTTGTAACTTGTAACGACCCGGCTTCCGGACTGACGGCTGACCTCACAGACCAACAGAATCTTTTTCAGCGTGCCTTTTCCTCATTCGCACACTCCCTGAGAAACTTAACAAAATCTTTTTCAGCGTGCCTTTTCCTCATTCGCACACTCCCTGAGAAACTTCCCAGGGGGGTCACCCATCCCACAATTTCCCCACAGACCCTCACAGACCAACATAATCTTTTTCAGCGTGCTTTGTCCTCACTCGCACTCCCTGAGAAACTTCCCACGGGGGTCACCCATCCCACAATTTCCCCACAGACCCCCACAGACCAACATAATCTTTTTCAGCGTGCTTTGTCCTCACTCGCACACTCCCTGAGAAACTTCCCACGGGGTCACCCATCCCACAATTTTCCCAAGGTAAGCACGCTTAACTTTGGAGTTCTTATGGGCAGACTTTCGAAAAAAAAAGATGCATCTTGTGGTATGAGGAGTACCAATCAAATCCTTTAGCTCTCCTCCCATTCCTGCATACCCTCGGAATCTCTCTCATTCCGGCATATCTCGGTTCATCCATGTGCCCCTTCGCTTAGAAGCCCTTATAGGAGCTGCTCTTTGTCCGTGCTTCTGCGCACCGGCGATCACTCCGTACTTCTGCACCGGGAGTCACATAACTGTTGGATATATGTATCTGAACATACAAATTAAATTCTTATTAATACATATTATTATGTTCAAAAGGTTAGAAAAATACTTTGATCACCAGAGATAATATTTTCTTCGGTTATAATTATGGCCCTTGGAGATGTATCATTAAGAGTTCTAACACGAGTTGAGAAATGTAACAAAAATATAAAATAAAATATTCAAATAATCTAATAATTTGTGGTGAAAGAAAGAGGAAAAAATAGAATTAGTTTGTGAGAAATAATATTTCTTTGGTTTGAAGTAGTAGTTAGAATAATATGAATAATTAATCTCAACAGTACAATAAATTTAAAGATAATTTAGGCAACATTAACAATCACCGTTAAAACTTATAAGCCGTCTTCTTTGGATGCCTACATTACCTTTTACAAAATATAAATAATAAAAATTATTTTTCTTAATCTTCACGACTTTGCAACTCTATGCTTGATTTTTTCTTACCAACCACTTAAACCGGCTAAGAGGTTTTTCATGGTTTCACCTTTTTATTTGAACTTAAAAAAAAAAAAAAAATTATTTACCTCTTCTTCATTTTTTGCTTTTATCTTTTGGATTACATCAACTATAAGGGTCAAGAAATCTAAATTTAAAGAAAAAAGTTCCTTGTGTTTCACTGGTAATGGTCATTCGTGCCGTATTCTTCTTATTGTTTGGATGCCAACTGGTTTCATCTCTCGAAAAAAGAAGTGAATATTGCAACGGGTCTTGACATCCCTTATAGTGTTTTAATCTAAGTCTCTCCTCCGAATGTACATGAACAACAATATGCCTCTCATATGAGGTGTTATCAATATCTATTTCAACTCATATAGCTACAACTTGAACTACAGTAGGTGAATTATACACTCGTTCATCTAAATTTACATCTTTAAAATTATGAAAGTTCAATAGTATACATAGAAGGAGATGAAGTTAGGAATTGGTCTGCATAATTTTTATCAGCTTCTTCACTATTACATCTGATATATTTGAATTTTTGCAACAAATTCTAACTATTTTAAACCCCATTCATTGTCTCAAAAAAATACAATTGTAAATGAGAAACTATAGACCATTCCCGGTAGATCATGATAAACCATTTATTGTCCTCAAATGTATAGACTTCCTGCCTTACAGATGCAAGTTCTCTATCCAAATTTATACCCAACGATGAAAATGAGGATATAAAATTATTCATACAAATATTTTTCTCAATCACAATTGTCTCCTGTAATTCAGAAGTAAAAAGTTCATACAATTCCTTGGGAATTTCAGTAAATGCAAGTACAATTTTTCCGTCATCACAATAGATGGTTGGAGGTTTGTACTTGTGTGTATAACATGAATTAAAAAAATAATCACCATTATTTAAACTTTGTTTCTTTAATTTGCAACATTTCCATTTCATATATAAAAGTCTTCTTTTTCAATACACCTATGTAGTTATTAAATTAAAAATTGATACAAGTAAGTTAATAACATTATCATTTATCAATTAATACAAGGTGACATAAATATATTATATTACTATAATTAATTGTAATTGAAGAAAATATTATTTTTTGAGAACAAGATATTTTTCTTATCTTTCAAACTTATTGTTATAGGAACTCATGTTCCAATAATATATACTTACTAATAAGAATGTTTTTTTATCTTGAAATATTATATATTCTATAATTATAAGAAAACAACGTGATAAATATATATGTCTTGCGTATAGAGTATATTTGTTACAAGTTACGTACAAAACATAATTCGTGAATTCGTCATTTTAGTCATATTTATGTAAGTGAATTCACGTATTGGGTTTGTCAATTTGTGAATTCGAGAACTACCTTATATTTTAATGCAATTCATGAATAGAGTTTGTATATTCGTGAATTGTCTTATTTTTTTGGAAAAATTCACAACTTCAAATTCGTGAATTACAAAAAAGAGTTATTTTGTTAAGAGTAAATATATTTTTTAAATCTTTTTTACATAAGTGGAATTTTTTTATGCTTGAATATCTCAAAGTGGATATTATATATAGTGGTTCCCCTAAATACATATGTAGATGTAGACAGAGATGTAGATAATAATTATTTTATTTACGCCGTCACCGCCACAACAACAACTCGGTTGGATTTCAATGGAAACTTCGATCCCGACTCTTAAAGAGTTCTAGAACAAATACGTTGAAAGTGAAACTTTAAATTATTATAATATTAAAAATACATGTGCGTGAATGTATGAGTAGAGTGCATTAACACCTGACCTAACATCAACAAAACCGATTGATTTCAAATATGGCTTGTGCAACCTGCCGTATAACGTCAAATACGACCATGTTGCCATCCCTATCATCCGTTTTTGGTCCACCGTGTTGGCTACATGCGCAAACTAAGGTAAAAATCACAACAGTGGCGCCAACGATGATTGCTATGGCAACACCTGACTCAATGCTTCCTCCGCCGCTACTAACAGAACTCAAAGGAAGGATTATTATTATACTAATTTTCTATCAAGTAATTAATCATCAAACGTCATAACTATTTGATTTCCTTTGATATTTAATTGAGTAATACTCTGATATGATAAGCAAGATATTTATTAGGAAAAGAATTTCTTGTAAAAAAAAAATATGTCCATGATATATAAAAATACTCCCTCCGTCCCATAGCAGTAGACCCATTTGTTTTTTGACTTTTCCGGCACGCGTTTCCACCGAGACGTATTACGGGTTTTACGATATAATTTTGAAATATTATTTCTTTTACGGGACGGAAAAGTCAAAAAGCAAAATTATATCGTAAAACCCGTAATACGTCTCGGTGGAAACGCGTGCCGAAAAAGTAAAAAAGAAATGGGTCTACTGCTATGGGACGGAGGGAGTATATATTAACAATAATAATATAATAATATTTTTAAATAAAATGATAATAATAAAAATAATGTAGAAAAAAACGTTTGATATAAAAATAATAATAACAATAATAATATAATAATATTTTAAATAAAATTATAATAACATAAATACTATAATATTATTTTAAAATAAAAGGAGCGGAGGGGTATATTTGACAATACATATTTTGTAAGAATGCACACTTTTATAATAGTAATAGATTATTTAAAAAACGGCAAACATCCATTCATGCAATCGGAGATGCCACACAGAAATTCAATAAAGGATCTAAAGATTATATGCAAAACGAGACATAAAAGTACGATCGGAAGAGTAATTAGCAAAATCTAAAATAATAAAAATAACCTAAACTCCCCTGCAGCTTCAACTAGTAGTGTTGGTGTTATCCAAGATTCCTTCCGGTGAGACCAAACTTTCTACATAGATAAGAAGTTCGAAGACGGGATATTTGCTGGTGGCCGTCGAGAAAGCATCATCTTTGGGGGAGTAAACCGTCAAATTATTTTCATAACTTCCATAATGTACGAAAATCTCTCCGTTCGGACCCTCTCCGAATTGACAGATGGAAAGTAAGGATTTTGAGCCAAGAATCCTTCACTCCGTACTCCTTCATCACCCAAACATCAAAGACATTCTTCAAAAAAATTAATAGGCTAAGGTTTCCACCAATAACTCCCAAATCAATCCTATTGTATGAAGAAATCATAGGCAACTCAATCCTTCCAAACTCTTCCCTCCCCAAATCGAAGCATTCGACTTGCGGAAGGCTCCATTCAGCCCAGTGGAGATTCCCACGTAGAAACAGTGCGGTGTGACATAACACACTACCAGAGCCGGCTGGTGATTTTGTCCATGAGTTTGTGTTGGAACTATAAACCCAACCTGATCTCTCGTCCACAAACAAAACAACGAACACCTTGTATGCACTGCTCGACTCGTCCCAACCGAACCCCCATTTTAATACACCGTAGCTTACGATGTCGGGTAATTTGACGGAGACTCTAGTGGCTGGATTCCACAACCAGAATGTGTAATCTCCATAACAGCACACCACGCCATTACAGCAACCCAGGAGTCGAACACCGACCTTCGGCTCGATCTCTGTTGGAAGTACCGATCCTTCCTTTGAATCCAACAACGACGGAAGAGAGAATCTGCCACTACTGATGCCGTAAGTTATGAGATTCACCGGGAGGAGTCTAGGGTTTATAGCTAAATCTCGGTAGTGGTTAACTTCTTGATTCATCGCGATGACTCTAGGGTTTTTAGCTGAATTCCGGTAGTGGATTCTGGCGAATCGGTCGCTTTCGATCAGAGACAGCCATGGTTTCGATACGCACTTGAATCTCAAGAGTGATTTCACCGGCAGCCTTGCCAGAATTTCATCGCACACGATTTCTTCAGGGAGGAGAGGCATCGCGTTACACATCTTTTGAAAATATATATATATATATATATATATATATATATATATATATATATATATATATATATATATATATGGGATGGATCAAATGAAAACTAATTATTTGATGAAATCTAGAAACCGTCGTACGCCGTAGATTCACACAATCTGATGGTTGATATTATTCGAGAAAATTAATGATTTTGGACATTTTAATTTTTTTTTATTATTTGCGTAATTGATTGATGAGGGTAATTAAGTAAAATATCAATTTTATAACTGATTACCTTCCTTGTTTAGTGGGATATATTTAAGTTTATATTCATTCAAATTTAATTATGTATTTATTATCCTCTCTCTCCTCTCTCTCTCTCCCTCGTTTGTGCTTGTAAGGTATTAATATATTAATCTTATCAATTTGATTTCATTTTGTTTAACTTTTCGATATTCGTTGTTATTTTTCATCTTTTATTAACGCACACAAATTTTTATTTTCCTTATCTCATTGACCATTATTGTCTTCGATGCATATATTGCAATATTATGATGCATTTTTGTCAATTGGTTTGCTGCATTATCGTCTTAATACATGAAACTTATTTTGATGTGGAAAAAACAAAATTTTCCATTTGTGTCGAACTATCACATATATTTCCTAAAATGCACGAAAAATTGTAATGATGTGCATCACCAGTTTTCGATGCATTTTTTTATATTTTTTGCTGAAGTTCCTTTTCCTTTTCTTTTTTTCATTAGATTTTCTGATGCATTTTCCTATTTTTGATTATCATGCATTTTTTTCATTTCATGTTTCATTTTTCTTATTTTTATGCTGCAAAAGAAGACATATATGCAACAAAATATATTGAATTATGCAACAAATAAGTCATATGTAAAGAGTTCTCAATTTTTTGTGATGCATTTATTATATGATTCAATGCATTTGACTATATTATTTGATGCATTTAATTACTCGTGCATATTAAATAAAAATGCATGTGAATAGAACAAAAATGCATCAAAACAAGTAATATATGCAACAAAAACAAGATCCATTACTAAGCATTGCAGTAAACAAATATTGTATTTCTTAAAGAAATAAAAATAAATAATGCATATTCAATACAAAGAAGTAGAAATAATTTAACACATAAGCAATAAATTCATTATGAATATAATATTCATTATAAAAAAAATAAAAAATAAAAAAAGTAACAACTATATTAATATATAAAAATTATGCATTTTTAAATCATGAACTTTTGTAAAAAAAATAAAAATAAAAAACAAATGCAAGCAACACAATTTTTAATGCCGTGACAAAATAATCATTTAATTTCATTTCTTTGACACACCGAAAAAGAAATAATGAGAAAAATATTGTATCAATCTTATGATTTCAGATTCATGCATAAATTGTAGCAATTAGTATTTTAAGTAAAATATAGTCAATCCCATAATAGTAGGAGACGTGATTTGTAGATAACATCATCTCTCTCTTCCATTTGACTTTTTTGCCCTTAATTATACGGTTTATTCATTAAAAAATCATTAATTAATTGGTTGGTTACTAGTCAATATCTAATCCTATCCATTGATTTCATATTAATCAATGGCTTGTAATGGTTTCTATATTTCACACTAGAGGGAGTTTTAACAATATCCCAACCCTATATATATATATATATATATATATTTATATATAAATATATATATATATATATATATATATATATATATATATATATATAGGGGGTGGTTCTCATGAGAACCCTTCACTTCATGAGAACTAGGAACCAATTATCACCCTTGATTTTTGTGGTTTGTATGGTGCGGATTTACTCCTATTATTTAGGAAAACTGATTTATTTTTATTCCTTATTAACGTGCATGGGCAATAATGTCATTAACACAAAAAATCTATCCGATTATTCCCTTATAATGCGGCAAGCGTACATATAACTTCCCTATATATTTTCCTATCCAGTAATATTATTACTTGGCAACACTCCAAACAATTAGAATGAATTGCTGTAATTAGGATGGAGTCAACGTATTGCTTACATGCTTATAATGTAATGCATATTATCATGGTAATTACGAACATATTTAAGATAATGAGAACAAAATTATGAAATATTAAAAAAGCATTAAGAAAACGTAAAATAAGCATTCTTAGTATATAATAAAATAAATATGAAACAATAATTTGGTACATACAGAAATAAGTTTTTATATGATAAATAATGGGAATGGTTCGTGTGCAAATAAATCCTGGCGTGCTAAAATGCGAAAAATGCTTAAAACTATATAAAATCATGCTTAAATCAGTATATATTTATGCTTACAACACCATTATGCTTTTTAATGTACAAATTCATGCTTAAACCTAGTCATGCTTACAATACCTTATAATCATGTTTAAATCAATTACAACCATAGATCAAATTAAGATCAATGGTTCAGATCTATTCCTATTTCTCACACCAGGACTTATTTCTATATGATCCATCCTCGATAAATAATAATAGAATTGGTCCATTGATTTTATTTTGAACTATCCTTGTTATTGATTTCAGCATAATATAAAACATAATAAGCATGTATTTGTACATAAACAAGCACAACTGTATGTTAAGAATAAATATATGTATATCTAAGCATTGATTTGTATACTTGTAAGCTGCATTGATTTTCACTTCTCTCGATATATTTGTGTATAAACCATTCTCAAGCAACATACATGTCTACATAAGCATTACAACAAAATAAATTAAGTATCAAAATAAAAATCACTTGTACCTTGTATTTTTATTTTTTTTAATAAAAAAAATCACTTTTATCTTGTTTTTTTTATAACTATTAAGCACTATGATGATGTATAAAACGCATAATACATATTGGTATAAAAGCGAATTTAATTTTTGCTAAAAATAGTGAACTTTAAGTATTATGGAAAAAATAAAAAAGCATGCAAAGAAGTGATTTATGCAAAGGTAAAAGAAACTATTAAACAATGTATATATGAATTGAGGAATGCTCGTATATTTACCGTGAACATTTTTAATGTGCCCATGAATGACATAATATATTACTAATGAATAAAATAATTAAAATATATACCCTAACCTATCTAAAAATGTAAACCGTAGCACTGTACATTAGCAGTGGACACGTTAAGGATACCCATAATAAGCAGGGGAGCGTTTCCGTATATGAATAAGCTATACAATACCAACGAATAAGCAGTGTGGCAATAAAGCCTCAGCATTGAAATAAAATACGTATTTAGGTCCATGCACCATGTTTTTTTTAATAACATATTATTTTTAATGCTTAAATTATTTTTTTGGATTTTTTTAATTTCTCTTAATGCTTAATATTCACGTACTATGTTATGTAATCATGTAGTACTATTTTAGTTACACAAACTAATATACCCTTATTTCATATCATAATAAAGTAAAAACCATACGAAATTTAAAATACGTAGAAGGCTTTTGGGAAATAATTTTACGGCAAATTGAATTCACAAAATGGAAAATTGTATATTTCCATCGTAATTTAAAAATGATTTCAAAGCTAATAAAATAGAAATATGGACGATATTAAGAGAGAGAGTTGAACGGTTTCCACAGTTTTAGGAAAAAAAATTAAGATTACTTTACTACCCTTTAACTACCATAATTAATGGAAATAATTGTATTTTAAATAAAATCTCAACCGTTAGATCTATTATAATCAATGGATGAGATTGGTTCCTAGTTCTCACGAAATGAAAGGTTCCCATATGATCTATTCTCTCTCTCTCTCTCTCTCTCTATATATATATATATATATATATATATATATATTTTTCCTTTTAACCTCTCCTATTCGATAGAATTCCGTTTCATCTAAATGCTACTTATATATAGAGGGTAGAAATCTATTAGTTTATTTTATACTCTCATTAGATGCGCACATCGATTTTAAAATATATATATAGTGAAAAAGAACTTAGTAAAAAAATAAATAAATAAACTGAAAAATCTAAATAATTCAACTACGATCTCGAAACACAACTAACTTTGCAGCAAGTGTTTGCTAATAAGTTTAGTAGAGAAAAAGTAGAAGATCAATCTATATGAACAAAAGAGTAATAATTTCGACGTTTATCCGTAAATTACGAAAGTCTCTCCGTTCGGACCCTCTCCGATAGAGGGCAGGTAGCATATATAATATGCTTAGAAAGAGAAATAAAAGGGAAATTGAAGAATAAATTTCCATGTTACTCAAACAGTTATGTTCCCCAATTTTATTCTCATTTGACACCTTCTCCACCACCGTCGATAGATGATCACCCCATGTTTTCATTAGACAAACATCCATTCGTGCAATTGAAGATGTCACGTAGAAATTCAATAGAGAATCTAGATCATACACAAGGAGACTTTAAAAATAAAGAACATGAACGAAAGAGTGATGTAATGAGCAAAATCAAAAAGAAAACAAATAACCTAAACTGCTCTGTAGCTTCAAATAGTAGTGTTGGTGGCATCCAAGATTCTTTTCGGTGAGACCAAACTTTCTATGTAGATAATAGGTTGGATGAAGGGATCATTACCACTGATTGTCGAGAAAGCATCATCTTTGGGAGAGTAAACCGTCAATTGTTTTTCATAACCTATGAAAATTTCTCCGTTCGGACCCTCTCCGAGTAGAGGGAAGTGAAAAATCCGATGATCGAAAAGAGCGGTAGTAGGAAAGTTGAGAATTTTGAGCCAAGAATCCTTCACTCCATACTCCTTCATTACCCAAACGTCTAACCTTTTCTCGACATTGAGTACGAGGCCAAGGCTTCCACCAATAACTCCCAACCCCGGAGAGTACGACTCCGTCCAAACTTCATCCTCGAAAGGTAGCTCTGTCCTTCCAAACTCTTCCCTCCCCAAATCGAAGCATTCAATTTGAGGAAGGCTCCAATCAGCCCAGTGGAGATTCCCACGTAGAAACAGCCCGGTTCGAAGAAACACGTTATCAGAGCCACCGGGTGATTTTGTCCATGAGTTTGTGTTGGAACTATAAACCCAGCCTGATCTCACCTCACTAAACCTGCACTTAGACCAAACAGCAAACACCTTGTACGCACCGCTAGACTCGTCCCGACCGAACCCCCATTTCGTAAAACCGCGGCCTCGGATGTCGGGTAATTCGACCGAGACTCTAGTGGCTGGGTTCCACAACGAGAATCTGGTACGCGAATTGTCAGAGCAGCACAACACGCCATTACAGCAGCAACCCAGGAGTCCAACCCTGAACTCCGGCTCGATCTTTGCTGGAACTGATCCTTCTTTTGAATCCAACGACGACTGCAGATAGTCTCCAATCTTGATGCCGAGTTCTTCGGGATTCAAAGTGATGAATCTAGGGTTTCTAGCTGAATTCCGGTAGTGGATTTCGATGAACCGGTCGCTATTGATAAGAGACCGCCATGGTTTCGAAACGCACTTGAATCTCGATACCGATTTCACCGGCAGCCTTGCAAGTATTTCATCGACAAGAATTTCTTCATGGAGGAGAGGCAGCTTCCTCAATTCAGGTGGAGGATTTTGGTCGAACATCTTTGGACTTCTCTTTTTCCCTATTAATTTTAATTAAAACGAGAGAATACAACTATTTATACTAACTAAGAATAATAAACCTAATTGACGGGCTTAACAATTAGCCCAACCTGATCCCTGTTAACTATTTGTATCCTCAGACAAAATAGCAAACACCTTGTATGCATCGCGCAGCTCGACCCAACTGAACCCCAATTTCGAAACTGCCCGTGCCCGCGGCCTCCGTTGCCGGGTAATTCGACGTTCAACCTAATGGCTGGGTTCCACAGCGAGAATATCCCACGCCGAAAGTTAAAAACAGCACACCACGCCATTGCACACCGACCTTCGGCTCGTTTTGTGTTGCAACTGATCCTGAAAAGAACGACACAGAGAGGGAGGAGAAAAAGAGTATATGTTAAACTGGAACTATATGTTTCAATACAAAGGAACCAATCCTTATATACAAAAGAGACGAAGGCTACTAGCTAGGGTTTTTCTCTCTAGGACTTATCTAAAACAAATATTCTGCCTAATATATAAAGATGCATATCTCACAATATATGGAAAGAGCAATATTCTATGGAATATTCCAATACTCCCCCTCAAGTTGGACGATGAAGATCATGAATCCCCAACTTGGCAATAAGATGATTGAATTGGTCGGACCCAGAGCCTTCGTAAACACGTCGGCGACTTGTTCGGAAGTACTGATCTTTCGTGGCTCAATTTCTCCGGACTCGCGAAGTAACAATCCATCTCAACATGCTTCGTCCTTTCATGAAAAACTGGGTTGTTAGCTATATGTCGTGCCGCTTGGTTGTCGCAATATAGAGGTGTGGCTGATTCTTGACCTGCTTCTAATTCAGTCAAGACCCATCGGAGCCATAGGAGCTCACTGACTGTGGTGGCCATAGCCCGGTATTCAGCCTCGGCTGAGGAACGCGAGACAACCGACTGCTTCTTGGTTCGCCAAGAGACCGGTGCTCCGCCAAGAGAAATGAAGAAACCGGTGCGAGAGCGACGCGTCATTGGACAACCTCCCCAATCCGAATCACAATAAGCTTCGAGAGTGAACCCTCCATTTGAAGGCAAGAAAAGTCCTTGCCCAGGTGACCCTTTGAGGTAGCGAAGAACACGCAATGCGGCATTCATGTGAGACTCTCGTGGAGCAGACAAGAACTGGCTCAAGACATTGGTGGCATATTGAATATCCGGTCTTGTGACAGTAAGGTAGAGGAGTCTACCAATCAATCGTCGATATTGCGATACGTCTGCAGCGGCTCCTTTCTCGTCCGGATCATAACGAGCATTCTGTTCCATGGGAAAAGTGCTCGGGCGGCATCCCTCCATGCCGGAATCCTTTAAGATATCAAGCGTGTATTTTCGCTGACTCAAAACCATTCCTGCAGCGGATCGAGCAACTTCGATACCCAAGAAATATTTTAGAGGGCCGAGGTCCTTGATGCTAAATTTGTTGTTAAGATAGTGTTTGATCTCCTCTATCTTCACACCATCATTTCCTGCAAGAACAACGTCATCAACATAGATTAATGCCGCTACATACGTCCGCTCGCGTTTATAGATGAAGAGTGAATGGTCGGCACGGGACTGCCAAGATCCGAAGTTGACGATGGCTCGTGTAAACTTGTGATACCAATTTCTGGACGCCTGTCGTAAACCATAATGAGACTTGTGTAACTTGCAAACTCGCGTATCTCCGCTCTTGGCAAAACCTTGCGGAATCCTCATGTATACATTTTCAATCAAATCTCCATGCAAGAATGCATTGTTCACGTCAAGTTGGTGTATCAACCAATTTTTCTTGACGGCAACCACTAATAAGCATCGAACCGTTACGAGCTTCGCGACAGGTGCAAACGTCTCGTGAAAATCGATCCCCTCGATTTGTGTGAACCCCTTCGCAACGAGTCGCGCCTTGTATCGTTCAATTTCCCCGGTGGGCTTGTACTTCACTTTATAGACCCATTTCGAATCAATAGCACGCTTTCCGGGTGGTAAGTGAACTAAAGACCACAGTTCCATTGGCCTCCAAGGCGTCTATCTCCTTTTTCATGGCTTCTCTCCATTGAGGCAACTTTACTGCTTGAGAGAAGAACTTCGGCTCATCACGATCACTGATGGCCGCTAGAAAACATTTGTGAGAAGGAGAAAAATTATCGTAAGAGACATAATGGGCAATGGGATGTACCGTCGAGGAGCCGGAGTTGGACGTGGGTTGCGTGTGGTCTATAGAATTGGGCAATTGAACCTCATACTCTTGTAAATGTTGAGGTTGACGTCGCACTCTATCACTTCGTCTAGTGCCAACACTCTCAACTGCATCTTCACTCTCATTAGTGGAAGGAGTAGTTGAGAGTTCATGAACCTGCTCCAAGTCATCACCATCAAAAGAATCCAATTCTTGCTCTCTTTGATGTCTGCCCTTATCCAACATAGATGCTGTTGGGAAAACAGTTCCCCATTCAAACTTGGTAGAAGCAAGAAATGGGAATAAAAAAAATAGACACAATCAACAACACAAGAATTTAACGTGGAAACTCCAAAACCGGAGAAAAACCACGGCCCACCGAGAAAAATACTATATGATAAATTTCTACAATCACACAATATTCATCTCCCTCTCGGCTCCCAACCCCTAACACTATTACAAGCTTTTGAAAACCTCTCACCCCTCTAAAACAAGAGAAAGGAATTTCTAACTAGAAGTAATCACAAGACTAAAGAGTAGTGATTGGTGCACTTGTATCAAAAGCCTTGGACCTCCTTATATAGCCTAAGAAACTCCCCCAACTTTGATACAAAACCAATGTGGGACAAAATCCCCACTTTCATTTTCAACACAATTCCAACAGATGCAAATGGGAAAACATTCTCAAAGAATTTTACATCCCTGGACACGATCACCTTCTTGCTTTTAATGTCGTACACCTTGTAACCTTTCTGCCCATGTGGGTATCCTAAAAAAATACCCGACCTCCCCCTCTCGGCAAACTTGTCTCCACCTTTTCCTACAACTTTTGTGTACACAAGGCAACCGAAAACCCTCATGTGTTCATAACCGGGCCTTTTTCCGAACAGCTTCTCATAAGGAGTATGATTTTGAAGAACTTTAGAGGGAAGTCTATTTATGATATACACAGCAGTTAATATACACTCTCCCCAAAACTCAATAGGCAATTCAGCTTGAAATCGAAGGGCTCTTGCCACATCTAATATGTGTCTGTGCCTCCGTTCCACTACCCCATTTTGTTGTGGCGTATGAACACAAGTAGTCTCCAGCACAATCCCATGTTTTACATAATAATCCATCATTTCATGCGATTGAAATTCCCCTCCATTATCAGTCCTAATTCGTTTAACCACTTTATTAAACTGAGTCCTAATCATATTGCAAAACAATTGTATATATTTGCATGCTTCAGATTTGAACTTCATCAAATAAACCCAAACACCTCGGCTAAAATCATTCACAATGGTGAGAAAATAATACGCCCCAGTAAGAGAAGCAGTTCTATATCCACCCCATATATCGCAATGAATTAAATCAAAACAAGCATCAGTTTGAATAAAGCTCAAAGGAAAAGGCAGTCTAGTTTGTTTTGCCTTAATGCATGACTCACAAAAGGTGTCAAAGACTTTGCCAGAAATACTAGAATTCTGCATCTTTACCCTAGAGGCGTGTCCCAATCTCCTGTGCCACACTTCCGGATCTGCAGATGCCATAAAAACTTGTCTATCTTCAGCGACCGGTTCCAGGACATATAGACCACCGCGCTGCTTACCCACTCCAATCAGGCTCCTCGAAGCTAAGTCCTGTACAGTGCAAAAATCAGGAAAGAAGGTAAGGGCACAATTTAAATCTTTGGTGAGTCTACTGACGGAGATAAGATTGCACTGGAAATCCGGTACGTGTAAAACACGTTCGATGTTCAAGCCATTAGGCAAAACGACATTGCCAACGCTTCGAACTGGGATTCTATCTCCATTTGGGATTCTAACCGGAACCTCAGTCTTTCGACTAGTGAAAGGTTCAATATTACCTTCCTCGTGAGTAACATGGTCCGAAGCCCCCGAGTCAATAATCCAAGGTGTATTGGAAAGGATCTTACCAGCCATGTTTACCGAAGGAATTTCCGCAGCCCCACTCACACCACCGCTGCTGTTGAGGAAGTCCCTCAGTTGCATCATTTGCTCCGGAGTGAAGCTAGAAAGAATGCTTTCCTCTCGAGCGGGTTTTGTGTCGACGTGAGCAGCTCTATGCGGGAATTGCTTCTCCTTTTCCTTCGACTTTCCAGCCTTGTTTCCTCCCTTCCTTGACTCCGGATAGCCGATGATCTCGTAACAATTTTCGATAGTATGCCAGAGTTTTCCACAGTGCCCACATTGGGGTGGACTCTAGCTTGTTGTTGCTTCGATTCACATCTCGTCGTTCTTGACTCCCTTGGCGTTGGACTTGGAAGGCTGCGCCGTCGACTGTTGGTCTCCGTGAAGCCGAAATCAAACGCTGTTGTTCATCCTCTGCTACTAAGTGATAGGTCGCTCCAAGGCTGGGTAACGGCTTCGTACTCAGAATCTGAGTTTTAACAGTGTTGAATGCGTCATCGAGGCCCATCAGGAACTCATAGATCCTCTCCTTCTCCACCTTCTCGATAACACGCTTGGTAACATCGCACGTGCACTTTCCACACGTACACCTCGGGACCTCAGCAGCTGAGTCGAGGTCATCCCATATCCCTTTCAGTTTAGTGTAGTATGTAGAGACCGACATTTTATCTTGACGAGTGAGAGTGAGATTCCTCTTTAGATCGTACGCCCTCGGAGCACTCTCCTTTCCAAATCTCTCTTTGAGATCCTTCCAGATCTCGCTCGCCTTCTTGGTGTGCTTTACACTATTTCGGATATCCTTGTCCATAGCTACCACGAGCCATGCCTTGACCATCGCGTTACAACGTCTCCATAACGGCAACTCTGCAGATCCTTCCTTCGGCTCAGGTAGGGATCCATCGACGAATCCAAATTTATTTTTTGCGAAGAGACAATTGCTCATCTCATCTGACCAATCTCCATAGTTTCCATCACTAAGGAGATCAGTAACAAAAACGTGGCTCGGGTTATCGGATGAGCCAATATAGTAGGGTGACATCACGTCAATGGCGGCTCCGGTCTTAGAACCGTCACCGTCTTTCGCCATTGAATCGTGGGGAAGGAATAAATCAGAAGCGGAAGCTTTTATTAATTCAAGATTCTAACCTGCTCTGGTGCCATGAAAAGAACGACACAGAGAGGGAGGAGAAAAAGAGTATATGTTAAACTGGAACTATATGTTTCAATACAAAGGAACCAATCCTTATATACAAAAGAGACGAAGGCTACTAGCTAGGGTTTTTCTCTCTAGGACTTATCTAAAACAAATATTCTGCCTAATATATAAAGATGCATATCTCACAATATATGGAAAGAGCAATATTCTATGGAATATTCCAATAGATCCTTCGTTCGAATCCAACAGCGACCGCAGAGAGCATATGTTGATGCCTTGTGTGTTGAAGTTCAACGTGATGAGCCAAGTGCTTTTAGCTAAATGCCGATAATGTCATGGTTTCGATACGCACTTGAATCACAAGAGTGATTTCACTGGAAGCCTTGCCAGAATTTCATCGAACAGGATTTCTTCAGGAATAACAACAAGATCAAGAGGGAGACGTCTCGTCTCGTGTTTGAAATCATTTAATAAGCAAAGGCGGCGTCCACCGATCTCTCCAAGCCACATTGTACGAAAATCTGATCCTCTGATGCGTTCGTGGGCAGCTCGATCATTCAAAACTCATCGCCTCCATGTCCATGGATTCGATCTCATCTCTCCCTACTATAAACTTGATCTAATGATTCCCTTGTGTGCGCCGATCGACTCTTCCCAACCGAGCGTAGAATTTGCAAGAATGCCACAGTATATATCCAGTCCAGTGAATTGAAGGAGACTCTAGTGGCTCTTCTTTCGAATTTGCCCATCTCCCCCGTCCCGTTTATAGCACATGTTTTGAATATATGTAAGTATAAAATGTTAAAATCGTATCATTATAAATGATATGGAAGGGATTATATATTTAAGTAGGTGATAGACAACAAAATGAGGAAATTACTTATGAAAGGCAGTTTCGGATTCCCGATTTTATTCTCATCGATGAATGATAGTCACGTGTTTTCCTTCGGCAAACATATCTATTCGTGCAATAGGACGGAGATGTCACATAAAAACTCGATAAAAAATCTAGGTCATACACAAGAAGACATGAAAATTCAAAAGAAAAATAACAAATAACCTAAACTCCTCTGAAGCTTCAACTAGTAGTGTTGGCGGCATCCAAGATTCTTTCCGGTGAGACCAAACTTTCTACATAGATACAAGGTTCGATGAAGGGATCTTTGTTGGTGATTGTCGAGAAAGCATCATCTTTGGGAGAGTAAACCGTCAACTTTTCATGAGAACCTACGAAAATTTCTCCGTTCGGACCCTCTCCGAATAGAGGGAAGTAAAAATTCCGATGATTGGAAAGAGCGTTTGAGCCAAGAATCCTTCACTCCATACTCCATCATTACCCAAACGTCTAACTTTTTCTCAACATCGAGTACGAGGCCGAGGCTTCCGCCAATAACTCCCAACACCGGAGAGTAAGAATTCGTCCAAACTTCATCCTTGAAAGGTAGCTCGATCCATCCAAACTCTTCCCTCCCCAATTCGAAGCATTCAATTTGAGCAGGAAGGCGCCAACTAGTCCAGTGGAGATTCCCACGTAGAAACAGCCCGGCTCGAAGATACACTCGATCAGAGCCGGCGGTTGAAATTCTCCATGAGTTTGTGTTAGAACTATAAACCCAGCCTGATCTCACCTCACTAAACCTATCAGACCAAACAGCAAACAACTTGTACGCACCGCTCAACTCGTCCCGACAGAACCCCCATTTCGTAAAACCGCGGCCTTTGGCATTGGGTAGTTCGACGGAGACTCCAATGGCTGGGTTCCACAATGATAACTCACTACTTCCATAGTTGGAGCAGCACAACACGCCATTACAACAACCTAGGAGGAGTCTAACATCGATATGCGGCTCGATCTTTGTCGGCAATGGTCCTTCTTTTGATTCCAACAACGACTGCAGATAGTCTCCAATCTTGATGCCGCGTTCTTGTGGATTCAAAGCGATGAGTCTAGGGTTTCTAGCTGAATTTCGGTGGTGGATTTCGATGAATCGGTCGCTTTCGATGAGAGACAGCCATGATTCCGAAACGCACTTGAACCTCAGGAGTGATTTCACCGGCAACCTCAATAATATTTCGGTGATGATTTCTTGAGGAATATAACGATGGCGTAGGAGGTCAGACATCTTTCCGGAACACCCCCAATTTTGAAATCTCCTTTTTTATAATACGATTATTGTTCTAATCCTAATCCTATATCGTATCAACACGTATATTTTAGAGAAATCAACGGATATTCACTTGGGATTCCCTATCCCTAATTCGAAAAACCAATTTTTTTTTCATAAGACAATAACTTTTTTAATCATCATCTATATATAATAGCAAAGCGGATTCGGAGCACCATGTTAATTCACGTGCTTACGTGGCGCTCCCTATGCTCTCCGTTCCTATTTATCTAAAAATTCAATTTATTTTAATCTAAAATATTATTTTAAGTATATCTTTAATAATACTCATCTTTAATGGGTTGGAATATGGTGAAAACCCAACTTTTGGTGAAATGGTGAAAACCATGCATTTTTGTGCATAACATGATGCACTTTCATGCATAACATGTTGCATAAAAAATATATAAAGATTATATACGTTTTTTTAATAAAATAATATTGTTAAAATCATACTTAAATAATATTGTACGATTTCAATTTAGATTAAATACTATTAGTTTTATATATAGCGTATAGATTAATCAAGGCTCATACTAATCCATAAAAAATCAGATTTTAAATGAAGATCTGTGTTTATTACGTAAGAAACATCAAATTTATTCACATGCTTATGTTTCACTCGCTATGCTCTCGGTTCCTATTTATCTAAAATTTTAATATAAAGTGGTCAATATCGAATATTAATGTTAAAATTATGTTGAGATTATCGAATATTGACATTAAAATTATGTTGAGATTCCCTTTGACATTTTTTTTTTTTTTTGAAACAAACAATTTTATTAAAAATAAAAGAGTGGCCCCGCAGAGCGGGTGGCCACCGAAACCCACGGCAGTGCCGGGGTATCCTACATCAAACTGGCCCAATTAATGTGACAATTGGCCGGAATACAACCCAAAGAGATGGAACCAATCTACCAAGGTTGGGTCGGAATACAAACCCGGAAATAGAACAAACTATGGTGGCCGGAATACAAGCCAAAAAAAGGAAGTCGAAAGGTATAAAAATAAAGGGTGCGAGATGTAAGAGTAACAACGGGAAGTAACAGGGGATGGTGTAGGTCCAGACTTTAATCCGGGCTCCCCACCGGCCCACCACGGGCTAGAAGTAGATGGGGCAGAGGGAAATGCAGCCCGGCATGCGCCCGACCAGCCCCGTTGCACCCACCCGAAAGAAAAATGGAGTGCGCTACCCGATGCATTCCCGGCCAGCCCCCCCCCCCCCCCCCCCCCCCCCCCCCCCCCCACACACACACACACACCACACACACACACATTTTTATTACCAACATAAAAGCAATTAAGATTACAAGTACAAAACCAGCTAACTAATTACGAGTGTTGGCCTCCATGTGGGATAAAACCACCTCCACTGGGAATTCATTATACAGAACGTGATAGACGTCGATCTTGATCTCCCGGAAAATTCTTTGCACGTTAAAGGCTTCTTGTCGATGCTTTGCTTTATTTCTTCCATACCAAATATGATTCACCGTTGCAGCAAGAGCAATCCAGCGGGCCTTACGCAAAACACCCGAGCCCGTCTTGTTTCGATAGCAATAGCGAATAGCTCGTTGGATTGGGGAGTTCGACAAGCAAAAAAAAGGTGATCATGTGACTCATCTTCAGTTGAGCATAACACACAAGCTTGCGGCTGCTCCACAAATTTGAGTCTATCCACTGTCTTGAGTCTTCCGTGTAGAGCGAACCACATCGTAACGGAAAATCTAGGCGGAATGTAGCTACGCCAAATCGCTCGATGCCAAAATTGTGGGATGGCCGCGGGTCTGAAGAAGTCATACGCTTCCGCCACACCCTTCCCCTTGAACCATTTTCCAACTAATTCTATTGAAGCATAAACTGCCATGTTACTCATAAATTTTATTCTCTCATTTGACATCTCCTCCTTCATTGATGGATGATTGCACATGTTTTCATTTGACAAACATTCATTCGTGCAATTGGAGATGTCACACCGAAATTTAATAAACAATCAAGATTATACACAAGGAGACTTTAAAAAGCAAACACTTTGTATGCACCGCTTGACTCGTCCCAACCGAACCCGGATTTCGAAATATAGCGGCCTCCATTGTCGGGTAGATTGACGGAGACCCTAGTGGCTGGGTTCCACAACGAGAATATCTCTTGCCGATAGTCATAACAGCAAACCACGCCATTACAGCAACCCAGTATTTGATTACCGACCTTCGGGTTGGTATTTGTTGGAAGTACTGATCCTTCTGTTGAACCCAACAACGACTGCAGAGAGAATCGACCATTGATTCCATGTACTTCGGTATTCACCGTGATCACTCTAGGGCTTTTAGCTGAATGCCGGTAGTGGATTTTGATGAATCGGTCGCTTTCGATGAGAGACAGCCATGGTTTCGATACGCACTTGAATCTCGAGAGCGATTTCACCGGCAGCCTTGCCAGAATTTCATCGAACAGGATTTCTTCAGGAATAACAACAAGATCAAGTGGGAGACGTCTCGTCTTCCTCGGAAGGAGAGGATTCATCTTCACACTTTTTTTTTTTCTTTTTCGTTTTTGTAAAGGGTAAAAAAAAAAAAAACTTTATTCCAAGAATATTTATATATTCAATATATATAAAGGGTCATGGCCACTCATACTTTCTCCGTAGCAATATGACATGATGACTCTAGGCCTTTTAGCTGAGTTTCCGTAGTGGATTTCGATGAATCGGTCGCTTTCGATCAGAGAACGCCGTGGTTTCGATATGCACAAATACTTCCATTTACTTATGTGACAAAAAATTTAACTATTTGAACTATAAACTAGCATGTTAAAATAAAACAGTTCTTCAGCTATGCGAACTGCCACAACAATGAGGAAGTTAATTAAACTAGAAATCCTATATAGTATGCATCCACTTAAACAAGGCACTTCAGATCCTTAACTTTATTCTCGCTCCACGTCTCACCTCCTCCTATGTATTGATGGATGATCTTCTCGTGTTTTCTCCTATTACAAATTTGTTTTATTATTGCTACTTTTTCAAAATATTATTAAAAAAAAGGCAAACATCCATTCATGCAATCGGAGATGCCACATAGAAATTGAATAAAGGATCTAAAGATTATATGCAAAACGAGACATAAAAGTACGATCGAAAGAGTAATTAGCAAAATCTAAAATAATGCAAATAACCTAAACTCCTCTGCAGCTTCAACTAGTAGTGTTGGTGTTATCCAAGATTCCTTTTGGTGAGACCAAACTTTCTACGTAAATACGAGGTTGAAAGAAGCGATCTTTGGTGGTGACCGTAGAGAAAACGTCATCTTTGGGAGAGTAAACCGTCAAATTATTTCCATAACGTACGAAAATCTCTCCGTTCGGACCCTCTCCAAATAGAAGGTAGGGAGAATAAGTCGAAAGAGGGGTGGTAGTAGAGAAGTAAGTATTTTGAGCCAAGAATCCTTCACTCCATACTCCTTCATCACCCAAACTTCTAACCCTTTTTTCATATAAATTGATATGCTAAGGTTTCCACCAATAACTCCCAAATCAATCCTATTTGAAGAAATCACAGGCAGCTCAATCCTTCCAAACTCTTCCCTCCCCAAATCGAAGCATTCTACTTGAGGAAGGCACCGATCAGCCCAGTGGAGATTCCCACGTAGAAACAGCGCGGTGTGACATAACACACTACCAGAGCCGGCTGGTGATTTTCTCCATGAGTTTGTGTTGGAACTATAACCCAACCTGATCTCTCATTCATAAGCAAAACAACAAACACCTTGTATGCACTGCTCGACTCGTCCCAACCGAACCCCCACTTTAATACACCGTAGCTTACGATGTCGGGTAATTTGACGGAGACTCTAGTGGCTGGGTTCCACAACCAGAATCTGTAATCTCCATAACAGCACACCACGCCATTACAGCAACCCAGGAGTCGAACACCGACCTTCGGCTCGATCTCTGTTGGAAGTACCGATCCTTCCTTTGAATCCAACAACGACTGAAGAGAGAATCCGCCACTGATGCCGTAAGTTATGAGATTCACCGCGATGACTCTAGGGTTTTTAGCTGAATTTCGGTAGTGGTTAATTTCGGGATTCATCGCGATGACTCTAGGGTTTTTAGCTGAATTTCGGTAGTGGATTTTGGCGAATCGGTCGCTTTCGATCAGAGACGACCATGGTTTCGATACACACTTGAATCTCAAGAGTGATTTCACCGGCAGCCGCGCCAGAATTTCATCGCACACGATTTCTTCAGGGAGGAGAGGCATCGTGTCACACATCTTTTGAAAATATTTCTTCTTCTTTTTTTTTTTTTTTTTTTTTTTCCTTTTAACCTCTCCTTTTTAATAGAATTTTGTTTCATCTTTAAGCTCGAACTTATATATATAGAGTGGAAATCTATTAGTTTATATTATATTTTCTCAATCCTATTTAATTGTCAATTATAAAATCCGCACAGCAGTAAGGGATAGAGTGATTTATATTATATTAGTTGTGAGAGTATAAATTTTCTATTTTAAGTAATTGGACAATTAAACGGGACATTCCCAATAAAAAACATGGAAAGTTAGGATGGGACGGAGGGATTAATTAACAATACTCCCTCTAATTTGTAGGCTCGATTTTCCAACTCTACCCTCTGAATGGGTAGAGTTGTTATATGAGCGGGATTTGAACACATGGCCTTGACGGTGCATAATATGATAGAATTCCATTTCATCTAAAAGCTCAAACTTATAGAGAGGGTGAGAATTTATTGATGTATATCAATACTTTTCCTTTTCTAAATAGACGACCTCACGAAGGTATGAATGCTACTTCTGATGTATATATGCGCGCACTTCTTCCAGCGAGTCAAGAAGCCCTAGAAAATCTTCGCAAGATAGACATCAAATCTTCTTCCAATAGTATTGAATATTTGGACGCATACATAATTTTGGCGAATCCGATGAGAAACAGCCATGATTTTGAAACGCACTGGAATCGACATGTTATGTATTATAAAAACGTTGCAAACATACATTCACGCAATCGAAGATGTCACATAAAAATGCAATAATTAATTTAGATTGTACGCGAGGAGACATTAAAAAAGAACATGATCAGAAGAGTAACATAATTAGCAAAATTCATAAGAAAACAATATTCCAGCTTCAACTAGTAGTGTTGGTGGCATCCAAGATTCTTTTCGGTGATACCAAACTTTCTACGTAGATAATAGGTTCGACGAAGGGATCTTGCCAGTGATTGTCGAGAAAGCATCAACTTTGGGAGAGTAAGCCATCAACCTTTTTTCACGACCTATGAAAATTTCTCCGTTCAAATAGGGAAAGTAAGTATTTCGAGCCACGAATCCTTCACTCCATACTCCTTCATCACCCAAACTTCTAACCTTTTATCAAAAACATTGATTAAGACGCCAAGGCTTCCCCCAATAACTCCCAACTCCGGAAAACGCCACAGAGGACCCTTGTAATTCCCAACTTCATCCTTCAAAGGCAGCTCAATCCTTCCAAACTCTTCCCTCCCCAAATCGAAGCATTCGACTTGTGGTAGTCTCCAATCAGTCCAGTGGAGATTCCCACGTAGAAACACCCCGGTGAAACGTAACAAACGACCAGAGCCGGCTGGTGATTTTCTCCATGAGTTAGTGTTGGAACTATAAACCCAACCTGAACTCACTTCGCTAAATCTGCTCTCAGACCAAACAGCAAACACCTTGTACGCGTTCTTTTCGGCTCGATCTTTGTCGGAACTGGTCCTTTTGAATCCAGCAACGACTGCAGATAGTCTCCAATCTTGATGCCGCGTTCTTTTGGATTCAAAGCGATGACTCTAGGGTTTCTTGCTGAATTCCGGTAGTGGATTTTGATGAATCGGTCGCTTTCGATGAGAGACAGCCATGATTTCGAAACGCACTTGAACCTCGATAATATTTCGGTAATGATTTCTTGAGGAATATAACGATGGCAGAGGAGGCGAGATTTCGTGTTCCTCAAGGGAGGAAGATGAGGAGTAGGAGGTTTGTGGTCATGCATCTTTCCGGAACACCCCCAATTTTAAAATCACGGTACTTATCATGATCAAAACAACAAACACTTTGTATGCATAATAAAATTCAAATTCAAATAAAACTGTTCGATGCATAAACAGTTCTTTAGGTTTGTAAAATAACAAATAACCTGAACTCCTCTGCAGCTTCATCTAGTGTTGGTCTGTTGGATGAAGGAAGCAATGCTGGGACATTGAATTTGTTCATATTCGGGCCAAAACAGCAAACCCGTGCTTTAAGAGAACACCAGATTCGCCTTCTTTGTTGAGTAATTCGACGGAGGCTTTGGTGGCTGGTTTCCACAAACGAGAATCTCCGATGACCTCGACAGCTGTAGAGAAGCACACCACACCTTCCTTCGACTCATTCAACAGCCACCGCAGAGGAGCATCCACTCCTTTGTTCTCTGTCTCGTTTCCCGTTATACATGATCTCTTGATTTACCAGCATTCACTCACAAATTAACTATCTTACCGCTTGCTGCTTCTTTTCTTCAGCAACAAGGTAAATACATGTTTTAATTCGATGAACATTCATTTGTGCAATTGGAGATGTCACACAGAAATTTAATAAACAATCTAGATTATACACAAGGAGACTTTCCAAGATTCTTTTTGGTGAGGCCAAACTTTCTACGTAGATAAGAGGTTCGACGAGGGTATCTTTGCCAGTGATTGTCGAGAAAGCATCATCTTTGGGAGAGTAAACTATCAATTTTTCTTCACGACCTACGAAAATTTCTCCGTTCGGACCCTCTCCAAATAGATAGTAGGGATAATAAGTCGAAAGAGGGGTGGTAGTAGGGAAAGTAAGTATTTTGAGCCAACAATCCTTCGCTCCATACTCCTTCATCACCCAAACGTCTAACTCAATAATATAAATAACAATACTTAGTTAAATAACTAAAATACATACTAAACTAAATAATAAATACTAATAATCTATAGGCGTATCCTCAGACAAAATCGCAAACACCTTGTATGCACCTTTCGGTTGTCCCGAATCTGCAAAGGCTCGCAATCTCATCTTCTAATGTATATATGGGCGCGCTCTTCTTTACAGTGTCCCTAGAAAATCTTCGCAAGATATCTTCATATACTTTCCTCATGTGTATCGATGGATGATCATCCCTTGTTCTCATAATATTTTAGAAATCAACCATATTAATTATTTCAGATTTGTTTTGTTATTATTACTTTTGAAAATATTATAGAAAAGCAGCAAACATTCATCCATGCAATCGAAGATGCCACGTACAAATTCAAGAAGGATCTAAGATTATTATACGAGGAGACTAAAAATATGATGGAAAGAGTAATAAAATTAGCCAAAAATTAAAGAAAACAAATAACCTAAACTTCTCTTATGCTTCAACTAGTAGTGTTGGTAATGGTGGCATCCATGATTCTTTTCGGTGACACCAAACTTTCGACGTAGATATGAGGTCCGACGAAGGGATCTTTGGTGGTGACCGTCGAGAAAGCATCGTCTTTGGGAGAGTAAACCGTCAAATTATTTCTAAAACATACGAAAATCTCTCCGTTCGGACCCTCTCCGAGTAGATGGATGGAAGGATAAATAGTAGGATCATAAAGAGAAGTAGAAGGGAAAGTGAGTATTTTGAGCCAAGAATCCTTCACTCCATAATCCTTCATAACCCAAACTTCTAACCCTTTTTTCATATAAATTGATATGCTAAGGCTTCCTCTGATCTCTCCCAACCACCGATAGCACACCCCGACGTTTGAAGAAATCATAGGCAACTCAATCCTTCCAAACTCTTCCGTCCCCAAATCGAAGCATTCGGCTTGAGGAAGGCGCACATCAGCCCAGTGAAGATTCCCACGTAGAAACATCCCGGTGAGATGGAACACTCTATCAGAGCCGCCGGGTGATTTTCTCCATGAGTTTGTGTTGGAACTATAAACCCAGCCTGATCTCACCTCACTGAACCTGCACTTAATCCAAACAGCAAACACCTTGTATGCACCGCTATACTCGTCCCAACCAAACCCCCACTTCAAAAGACTGTAGCCTTCGATGTCGGGTAATTCGGCGGAGACTCTAGTGGCTGGGTTCCACAGCAAGAATCTGTTACCTTCATAAGAGCACACCACGCCATTACAGCAACCCAGGAGTCCAACGCTGAACTTTGGCTCGATCTTTGTTGGAACAGATCTTTCTTTTGAATCCAACAACGATTGCAGAGAGTCTCCAACCTTGTTGCCGCGTTCTTCGGGATTCAAAGTGATGACTCTAGGGTTTTTAGCTGAATTTCGGTAGTGGATTTTGATGAATCGGTCGCTTTCGATGAGAGAACGCCATGGTTTCGATACGCACTTGAATCTCGAGAGAGATTTCACCGGCAGCCTTGCCAGAATTTCATCGAACAGGATTTCTTCAGGAATAATAACAAGATCAAGTGGGAGACGTCTCGTCTTCCTCGGAAGGAGAGGATTCATCTTCACACTTTTTTTCTTTTTCTTTTTTTGTAAAGAATCAATAAACAACTTTATTCCAAGAATATATATTCAATAAATATAATGGCGAATCATTATAATTAGGGTCATGGCCCGTACCATAGTTCGCGAGGCCCTAGCCGAATTAAAATAAATAAAAAATCATAACTCAACATTATATCTCCCTTCGTTCCTTTATATTAGTTACTCTTTTTTCGAAGCAAGGGAATTAAGAGGGTGTTTGGCTAAGCTTATAAGCTAGCTTATAAGATGTTTGACTGCTTATAAGCACTCTAAATGTGTTTGGCAAAATAAGCTCCTTAAGAACTTATAAGCTCTCAAAATAAGCAAAAAGTGCTTATAAGCACTCTAAAAAATAAGTTCCTCCACCCTAACTTATTTTTTTTTTAATTTTGCTTATTTACCACTATAATTCTATTTTATTTTTATATTTATATTATATACGCTTTCATTTGATGTTACAATATTATAATTTCAAAAAAATATTTTTTTAATTTTTTTTTTAATTTTCAGATTTTATTTTTTTATTATCTCTTCAAACTTATAAGCTCTCTTATCCAAACACTTCAACAACTTATAAGCACTTACCCTCATACATCTTATAAGCTCTTAAACAACTTATAAGCACTTAGAGCTTATAAGTATTTTGAAATAAGCTTAGCCAAATGGGCCCTAAGAAAGGGTTGATATATTTATGTGTTAAAGTGATGTATGCGTGTGTAAAACGTGATTTTCCTTTAGTAATTTAAAGTGATGTATGCGTCTGTCGGCATACACGGGTAGTGTTAATTTTTATCTATGTTAAATCTCATATTTCACACCCAACAAAGGCAAATGTGATAGATGAGATCCTTTGTACTTAATTAGTCTCGTGTTCCAATAATGTTTAAAGTCCTACGTAGTTGAAAGGTGTAGTGAATACTACAAGTGTAATAGCTGAGATATTATAAATATGTATGAAAGTAGTGTAGATCTGAATATTTGTGTATGGCTCAGTAATGAAACAGTAACCCAGAAGAGAAAGGTAGAGAGGGAGAGTGAGAGAGAAGAGGCAAGAGAGAGACAATTAATTCATTCCATACTCAGCAAATTCGTCCTTCATAATCCTCAAATACCAACCAAACTTGAAAAGCAAGAAAACTTAAAAGGCAAAAGCGTAATACTAAAAGTAACGACAATAGGTAAGACTCAATCATCCACTAAGCCCCACATGCTGCCACGTGGATGGTACATGACAGATTATTCATTCTTTTCCTCACTTGAAACACTGCTTTTCTTCAATTTCTTGCCCAATTCAGTATCGAGCCCTTCTTCCTTCAATTCTCCTTCCACCTCCGACGCTCCTCCGACCACAACTCCACCATTCTCCATAACAATACCCCCGCCACGACGACATCCTTGTCCGCAAGGATAGAAAGCTGGAAACTTGCGCCTGATGAAAGGGTAAATCCTCCCAAGTAGTGAAATTAACCGACGCATTCAACCACTGAACCCGGACTTGGAAGACTTCACCACCATTTCGAAGCACAGATCTGGAGCCCAGTATATCCAGGGGAGCCACTATATAATTACCATCAGCATCTGTAGCGGGCAAATCAGGAACAGGTATGATGTTCTTTCCCAAACATTTTCTTTAGCAAGGAGACATGAAAAACTGGGTGCACCCTCGAAGTATCCGGGAGCTCTAATTTATAAGCAACTTTACCAATCCGTTCAAGAATTTTGTATGGACCATAGTAACGAGAAGATAACTTAAGATGCTTCCTTAGAGAAATTGAATTCTGGCGAAAAGGCTGCAATTTTAAGTAAACCATCTCTCCTACCTGAAACTCACGTTCTTCCCTCTTCGTATCAGCAAATAACCGCATCCTATTCTGAGCTTGCAACAAATTTTCCCGTAGAGTCTGCATCAATTTTTGTCTTTGCTACATAAGATCTGCAGCCTCAGTATTAGGAGACAGAAAAATAGGAATCCAAAGAGAATTGAGGGGGTGGATAACCATATAGTGCCTGAAAAGGAGTAACTTTGAGGCTAGAGTGATAGTTAGTGTTGTACCAAAACTCAGCCAAGGGTAGCCATTTAACCCATTGCCTAGGACAGTCACTTACCATGCACCTCAAATAGTTTTCCAAGCACTGATTCAACCTTTCTGTCTGCCCATCAGTCTGAGGATGGTATGAAGAAGAAAAATCCAGCTTAGTGCCCATCAATCTGAACAATTCTCTCCAAAAAGCACTAGTGAAAACCTTGTCTCTGTCAGACACAATACTAACAGGAGAACCATGAAGTTTGTACACAGTATCTAGAAAAAGTTTAGCAACTAGCTCAGCTGTAAAAGGATGAGATAGGGCTAGAAAGTGTCCATATTTAGTTAATCTATCCACCACCACAAAAATGACATTTTTTCCTGCAGATTTAGGCAAACCTTCCACAAAATCCATGGAGATATGGGTCCAAGCAGCCTGAGGAATGGGTAAAGGTTGAAGCAAACCTGGTATTGCTCCAGATTGAGGTTTGTTTCTCTGGCAAGCATCACATTCTTTCACCATCTTAATTACTGCTGTCTTCATCCCTGGCCAATAAAAGGTATTCTTCAATCTCATATATGTGCCTTGAATCCCTGAATGCCCACCAAAAGAGGAATTGTGAACTTCATGTAAGATAGATTCCCTAAGAGTAGGGTCAGAACCAACCACCACTATTCCTTTGTATCTGAGGATACCATCTGAAATTGAAAAATCACCATAGGCCCCTGCATCAACAGCTTTAGAGGCTAGAATTTTTGTAACAACAGGATCATTGTTATAGCTTTGAACCACTTTTTGTATCCATAAAGGGGAAACAGTAGAAATGGCAGAACAATCTGCAATAAAAGATGGGTGTCTAGATAAGGCATCAGCAACCTTATTTTCAACCCCACTCTTAAATTGAATCTCATAATGCAGTCCCAACAATTTTGTTAGCCACCTTTGTTGTGTAGGATTCATAGATTTCTGATCCAACAAATGCCTTAGAGCTTGCTGATCAGTTTTAATAATGAATTTGTGCCCCTGTAGGTAGGATTTCCATTTCTGCACAGCAACAATAACAGCTAGAAATTCCCTTTCATAAATTGATAAAGCTTGATTCCTCAAACTCAAAGCTTTACTAAGGAAAGCAATAGGCCGGTTACTTTGCATGAGAACTGCACCAATACCCTTACCACTTGCATCAGTCTCTAAAATTGGCTAAAGTCAGGAAGAGCCAACACAGGAGCAGTAATCATAGCTTTTTTTAGAGTTTGAAAAGCAACCTCAGCCTCTGGGGACCAAAGAAATTTGTCTTTTCTCAACAAATTTGTCAAAGGACCACTCAACAATCCATAATCCTTGACAAACTTCCTATAATAACCAGTCAATCCTAAAAACCCCTTAATTGTTTCACATTTTTAGGAGTAGGCCAAGACACCATACAAGATATTTTTGCTGGATCAGTAGCAACCCCCTCAGCTGTAATAATATGCCCCAAGTACTCTACTCTCATCTGCCCAAAGCTGCATTTGCTTCTCTTTGCATACAACTTATGATGTCTGAGTAAAGCCAAAACTTCCCTTAAATGTAGCTTATGATCAGACCAACACTTGCTGTAGACCAAAATATCATCAAAAAAGACCAACACAAACTTCCTCAAACAGTGACTGAAAACTTGATTCATCAAGGACTGAAATGTAGCCGGGGCATTACATAAGCCAAAAGGCATAACTAAGAATTCAAAATGACCATGATGGGTACTAAAAGCAGTAAGATATATGTCCTTAGGCTGAACCAAAATTTGGAAATATCCTGACCTTAAATCAATCTTGGAAAAATATTTAGCCCCAAAGAGTTCATCTAGCAGCTCATCTATGACAGGGATAGGATAGTCATGTTTAATAGTGAGAGAATTCAGATACCTGTAATCAACCCACATTCTCCAAGTGTTATCTTTCTTTTTCACCAATATAACTGGAGAAGCAAAAGGGCTCCTATTGTGTTGAATAATCCCAGCTGTTAACATTTCAGAAACGATTCTCTCAATCTCATCCTTGTGGCTGTGGGAGGTCCTGTAGGTATATTGATGTTTAGGAATACTGTCATCCTTCAGTTGAATATGATGCTCTACTCCCCTCTCAGGAGGTAGCCCCACTGGTTCCTCAAACACATCAGAAAACTCCTCTAATAATGGCTGCAAATCAGCAGAGAGATCTGGTGTAGGAGACCCCTCATTAATAACAAAGATTTCCTCAATATCATTGAAATCGCGATGAATGAGACTGCTCAAAACAGGACCAGTAATCAAGGAACAATCCACAGTAGAAGTTAAAGCATTAAGTGTGACTCTCTCCCCCTTCAAAGTTACAGTCACTCTCATGTTTGAATAGTCCAACTCAATAGGTGTGCAAAACCTAAGCCAATCACCTCCCAAAATCATATCACACCCTTCAATCCTTAACACTCTAGGAGAATATTGAAATTCATGCCCTTGGACTATCCATTGAAAGTCAGTAGCTCTGTGGGTACTGAGTAGCTTCTGCCCATTAGCCACTCTGACTAAAATAGGCTTATCAGAATGAGTAGCACAACCCAATTTTTTTTGCTGTAGCCTCCTGCAAAAAACTCAAAGTACTCCCAGTATCTAACAAGATGTTTAACTGATGTTTCCCAACCTGCCCCACTACCCTCATAGTAGTTAACCCAGCTGCACCCATCATAGAATGAAGGGACATTTGCACCTCCTCCACATCAGCAGCATGCGTATCTTCATCCTGTGGTTGTTCAGGTTATGGGGTATCTTGAGCATATAACAGTTCCTCCTCCTCAGTCATTACCATGTAAAGAATTCTAGGTTTACATCTATGGCCTGGGATGTATTTTTCATCACAATTGTAACATAGCCCTTTCTCCCTTCTGGCTGCCATCTCAGTAGAAGTGAGTAATTTAGTAGCAGTCTTGGGTGGAATAGGTGAAACAACTCTTGTAGGAGTAGGACCAGGAGTAGGAACAGAATCCAATCGTTTGAAACCAGGAAAAGGTCTAGGAGGTGTTTTCACCCTCTTAGCAAGAGCCTCCAAGGTCTGTAGTTGTTTCCTACCCAAATCAATGGTTTGATCGAGGGATTGAGGTTGAAACATGTTAATAAAAGACCGGAGTTCTTCACTAAGACCACTGAGAAAACTAGCCACAAAGTAATCCTCAGTGAATTTGCTTGCATCCTCCATTACCAAACAAGCTCGTAATTCCTCAAACCGGTCCACATACTCATCATAGGAACCTGTCTGCTTCAACTTATTAAACTCAACAATAATATTGGAAATTTTGAGATCCTCAAAACGGGCAGAGACAACTTCCAGAAACTTTTTCCATGTAATACCAATATCCCCCATATTTAAATTCTGAAACCACGATAGGGCTTTGCCATCAAAGTGCATGGTAGCCAAATGAACCCGTTGTGCATCAGGAATAGAAGGCATGAGTTTAAAGTAGCTGTTACATTTAATAATCCAAGCTCTAGGATTAACACCATCAAACCTAGGGAAATCAATTCTGGGTAAAGGTGTATGAATAAAATTCGGACCAGAACCCGATCTACCCGATCCAGGAGTAGCAACATAACCCCCCAGTATAGAATTCTCCCCAGATCCATTGTTGTTTCCCAAATTCAGCAGTTGCAACTTAATTTCAGCTAAAGTATGTGTGACATGGTCATACTTTTCATTGATACCTGAAAGTTGTTCCTGAAACTTTTGATCTGATGCAGATCGTTTCAGAGCTTCAGTCTGCAGCATCTGATCGAGCCGTTTCTGCGCTTCCTGGAGATCTTTGAAACGAGTAACTTCCGCCATGGATGCGACTGGATGATACCAATTGTAGTGAATACTACAAGTGTAATAGCTGAGATATTATAAATATGTATGAAAGTAGTGTAGATCTGAATATTTGTGTATGGCTCAGTAATGAAACAGTAACCCAGAAGAGAAAGGTAGAGAGGGAGAGTGAGAGAGAAGAGGCAAGAGAGAGACAATTAATTCATTCCATACTCAGCAAATTCGTCCTTCACAATCCTCAAATACCAACCAAACTTGAAAAGCAAGAAAACTTAAAAGGCAAAAGCGTAATACTAAAAGTAACGACAATAGGTAAGACTCAACCATCCACTAAGCCCCACATGCTGCCACGTGGATGGTACAGATTATTCATTCTTTTCCTCACTTGAAACACTGCTTTTCTTCAATTTCTTGCCCAATTCAGTATCGAGCCCTTCTTCCTTCAATTCTCCTTCCACCTCCGACGCTCCTCCGACCACATCTCCACCATTCTCCATAACAAAAGGTTAAAAAATTATTGAATTTGCAGCTGTTGAAATACGATTTTGGATACAGAAAATTATATGGAAGGAACGATAAAACCAACCTGCTCGCTCATCAAACTATTTGTATCCTCAAAGCCAAGGGCTTTTGGCTGAATGCCCTTGATTTCGACAAGTGACAGCCATGATTTTGTTACGCACTTTAACCTCGCGAGTGATTTCATCGGCAGCTTCGATAATATTTTGGTGATATATTTTTTGAGGAAGATGACGATGGTGAGCAGGTTTGTGCTCATGGAATCAACAGTAAACAGTCCATGAGGCGTTATAACAACAACTCTGCAATATAGTACTCCCCCGTTCCGTTTATAACACGTGTTTTGAATATATGCAAGTATAAAATGTTAATAACATATCATCGTGAATGAAATGGAAGGGAATATATATTTAAGTAGGTGTTAGACAACAAAATGAGTAAATTACTTATGAAACTGCAGTTTCGGATCCCCGATTTTATTCTCATCAATGAATGATAGTCATATCGTGCAATGACGTCACATAAAAACTCAATAAAGAATCCCGACTCTAGATCAACTTTATCTCCAGCAGCTTCATCTTCTTCTTTAGATCTCTTCTTCATTCTGTCGAGATTTTCAACAAAAGTATCATCATTCTCTCCCTCTTTACCCATAGATCATGATGGAACAAAACAGGAATAAACTTGACGAGAGATTTACGACCAGAACCTGGCTCTAGATACAATGTTCGAAAGTAAAATGAAGAACAAATATTTTCATCAACTAACTTTTCTCATTGCTGCTACTGTTCTTCTTTTACATATTTATATGGAAAGCATAATGGTAAAGTCGCCAAAATGTAAAACGCGACTAAAGGAGGCAGCTAACTTAACCCTAGAATCTATACCCTCCACGTGGAACAGCATCCAACGGTCAGGAAATAAACTAGCTAAAAACATTAAATAACAGAACAAGGATCAAATCCTTCCAACCACAAAATATAATGCTGCATGAAAATACTACGTAATCACCATCCTCAAGCTTCAATACTGCAACTCAACTCATATCTCAACAGCTACACACAAGTAGACATTAAAAGAAAACATGAACGAAAGAGTAATGTAATGAGCAAAATAAAAAAGAAAACAAATAACCTAAACTCCTCTGCAGCATCAACTAGTAGTGTTGGTGGCATCCAAGATTCTTTTCGGTGAGACCAAGCTTTCTACGTAGATAAGAGGTTGGACGAAGAGATCTTTGCTGGTGACCCTTGAAAAAGCATCATCTTTGGGAGAGTATACTGTCAAATTATTTCCAAAACGTACGAAAATCTCTCCGTTCGGACACTCTCCGAATAGACAGGAGCGAGGATAAATTGTAGAATTAGAAAGAGCACTAGGAGGGAAAGTGAGGAGTTTGTACCAAGAATCCTTCACTCCGTACTCCTTCATTACCCAAACGTCTAACCTTTTCTCGACATCGAGTAAGAGGCCAAGGCTTCCGCCGATAACCCCCAACACCAGAGAGTGTGACTTCTTCCAAACTTCATCCTTGAAAGGTAGCTCGATCCTTCCAAACTCTTCCCTCCCCAAATCGAAGCATACGATATGAGAATTGCACCGGTCGACCCAGTGGAGATTACCACTTAGAAACATCCCGCCGAAACCCAACACCGGAGGGCAACCACGGCGAATATTTCTCCATGAGTTTATGTTTGAATTATAAACCCAACCTGATCTCACATCACCATTTCTACGGTCACGGTCATACAAAACAGCAAACAACTTGTATGCACTGCTCGACTCGTCCCAACCGAACCCGTACATCCAAATATCGCGGCCTCCGTTGTGGGGTAGAATGACGGAGACCCTAGTGGCTGGGTTCCACAACGAGAATCTCCCTTGCCGAAAGTCATATCAGCACACCATGCCATTACAGCAACCAAGTGGTAGATCACCGACCTTCGGGTTGATATTTGTAGGAAGTACTGATCCTTCTGTTGAACCCAACAACGACTGCAGAGAGAATCGACCATTGATGCCATGTACTAGAGAGAATCGACCATTGATTCCATGTACTTCGGTATTCACCGTGATCACTCTAGGGCTTTTAGCTGAATGCCGGTAGTGGATTTTGATGAATCGGCCGCTTTCGATGAGAGACAGCCATGGTTTCGATACGCACTTGAATCTCGAGAGCGATTTCACCGGCAGCCTTGCCAGAATTTCATCGAACAGGATTTCTTCAGGGAGGAGAGGCAGCTTACTCAACTTAGGTGGAGGATTTTGGTCGAACATCTTTGGACTTTTCTTTTTTCCTATTAATTTTAATTTACAATTGAAAGAGTACAACCATTTATACAAACTAAGACTCCTACGAATAATAGACCTAATCTACGGGCCCAACTCAACAATATAAATAACAATGCACCTTATATAGGCGTGTCCTCATCCTCAGACAAAATCGCAAACACCTTGTATGCACCGTTCGGCTCGTCCCAACCGAACCCAGGAGTCGAGCACCGACCTTCGGCTCGTTTTGTGTTGCAACTGATCCTTCGTTCGAATCCAACAGCGACTGCAGAGAGCATATGTTGATGCCTTGTGTGTTGTAGTTCAACGTGATGAGCCAAGTGCTTTTAGCTGAATGCCGATAATGCCATGGTTTCGATACGCACTTGAATCACAAGAGTGATTTCACTGGAAGCCTTGCCAGAATTTCATCGAACAGGATTTCTTCAGGAATAACAACAAGATCAAGAGGGAGACGTCTCGTCTCGTCTCGTCTTTGAAATCATTTAATAAGCTAAGGCGTCCACCTATCTCTCTAAGCCATCGTACGGAAATCTGATCCAATGATGCGTTCGTGGGAAGCTCAATCGTTCAAAACTCATCGCCTCCTCCGTTATCTATTTAATAAACTTGATCTAATGATTTCCTGCTCCGTCATTCGGTCAAGCAAAACAACAAACACCTTGTGTGCGCCAATCCACTCTTCCCAACCGAACGCAGAATTTTCAAGAATGCCACAGTATATATCCAGTGAATTGACGGAGACTCTAGTACTGGCTCTTCTTTCGAATTCCCCTTCCCGATTACAACACGTGTTTTGAATTTACGTAAGTATAAAATGTTAAAAACGTATCATCAATGTTAAAAACGTATCATCGTAAATGAAATGAAAGGGAATATAAATTTTATTCTCATCGATAAATGATAGTTACGTGTTTTCCTTCGGCCAACATATCTAGCCGTGCAATGGGACTGAGATGTCACATAAAAACTCAATAAAATCTAGGTCATACACAAGGTGATACGCCTCGAGATCGAAACGTATCGATAATTACACTTCGAGTGCGTATGAATCCAAATTTTCTCAAAGAGAAGCCAAAACAAAAGGGTTGCTTCAAAATTTTTATTTCGATAGTAACAGTCAAAATACAATAGAACCTTAAATAGGTTTAACAAAAATAATCTAGTGGGCTTAGACTTGGCCCATATCCTAGTTGGGCTTCTAACCTTGGTCCATATACAATACTACAATTAAAGAACATAACATAAAAAACTAGTAAATAAACATGTGTTATCATACTATTATCTCCTCTCTTTTTTAGTCGCATAACAAATAACCTAAACTCCTCTGCAGCTTCAACTAGTAGTGTTGGTGGCATACAAGATTCCTTTCGGTGAGACCAAACTTTCTACATAGATACAAGGTTCAATGAAGGGATCTTTGTTGGTGATTGTCGAGAAAGCATCATCTTTGGGAGAGTAAACCGTCAATTGTTTATCAAAACCTACAAAAATTTCTCCGTTCGGACTCTCTCCGAATAGAGGGAAGTGAAAATTCCGATGACCGGAAAGAGCGGTAGTAGGAAAAGTGAGAAGTTTGAGCCAAGAATCCTTCACTCCATACTCCTTCATTACCCAAACGTCTAACTTTTTCTCAACATCGAGTACGAGGCCTAGGCTTCCGCCAATAACTCCCTGTAAACACAAATCTTTATTTATTTCATAAAATAAATATACAAGATGTGCACAAATAAAATATATGAAGATTTGAGTAGATTGTAGGTTGCGATCTCTACGATTCCTCTGATTCTCTCTACAACTTGAACTTGATGCTTGAACGATGTTTGAACAGCTTCCGTGATTTATGGAGAATTTAGCTCTCCTTGATCTCCTCGGCTTTGATACTTGAATTTTTTATAACGTTTATTCGAAGGACATTTGTCCTATTTTCGAATCAAACGCTATTGTGGGACTTTATAACGTTTATTCGGATGGCATTTGCCTTATCTCCGAATAAAACGTTGATTATGAGAATTTGTACGAAGAACGATATTGGTTCTACGAAGGACACCTTGAATATTATTGGTGATTTCCACGAAGAACGATATTGGTTCTACGAAGAATACCTCAAATATTCAAAAGAATTCGTAAGAAATTCAACTATTAATTTTTGAGTTAGAACTTCATGAATTCTGGTGTGATTTTTGAGTTCTCCTTTGACCCCTATTTATAGGTGTAGAGGTAGCAGACTTGATGGACTTTTGGGCTCTATATTGGGCCTTCATGATGAGGTGTCACAATCTGATTGGTTATCAATTATTGATGTATATCAATAAAAGATTTAACTTGTTGGCAAATAAATTGATATTTATCTTTAATATATTCATTAATTAAATACATTATTTAATTTAGATTTCATAATAATCCAAATCAAATTAATGTAAAAAATTAATAAAATATTTTATTTATTTTCTCAAATTTTCGATGCCTACACTCCCAACACCGGAGAGTAAGAATTCGTCCAAACTTCATCCTTGAAAGGTAGCTCGATCCATCCAAACTCTTCCCTCCCCAATTCGAAGCATTCGATTTGAGCAGGAAGGCTCCAACCAATCCAGTGGAGATTCCCACGTAGAAACAACCCGGCTCGAACAAACACTCGATCAGAGCCGGCGGTTGATTTTCTCCATGAGTTTGTGTTGGAACTATAAACCCAGCCTGATCTCACCTCACTAAACCTTTCAGACCAAACAGCAAACAACTTGTACGCACCGCTCAACTCGTCCCGACCGAACCCCCATTTCGTAAAACCGCGGCCTCTGGCGTCGGGTAGTTCGACGGAGGTTCCAATGGCTGGGTTCCACAACGATAACTCACTACTTCCATAGTTGGAGCAGCACAACACGCCATTACAACAACCTAGGAGGAGTCTAACATCGATATTCGGCTCGATCTTTGTCGGCACTTTGTTGGGAAAACAGTTCCCCATTCAAACTTGGTAGAAGCAAGAAATGGGAATAAAAAAAATAGACACAATCAACAACACAAGAATTTAACGTGGAAACTCCAAAACCGGAGAAAAACCACGACCCACCGAGAAAAATACTATATGATAAATTTCTACAATCACACAATATTCCTCTCCCTCTCGGCTCCCAACCCTTAACACTATTACAAGCCTTTGAAAACCTCTCACCCCTCTAAAACAAGAGAAAAGAATTTCTAACTAGAAGTAATCACAAGACTAAAGAGTAGTGATTGGTGCACTTGTATAAAAGGCCTTGGACCTCCTTATATAGCCTAAGGAACTCCCCCAACTTTGATACAAAACCAATGTGGGACAAAATCCCCACTTTCATTTTCAACACAATTCCAACACACTGGTCCTTCTTTTGATTCCAACAACGACTGCAGATAGTCTCCAATCTTGATGCCGCGTTCTTGTGGATTCAAAGCGATGAGTCTAGGGTTTCTAGCTGAATTTCGGTGGTGGATTTCGATGAATCGGTCGCTTTCGATGAGAGACAGCCATGATTCCGAAACGCACTTGAACCTGAGGAGTGATTTCACCGGCAACCTCAATAACATTTCGGTGATGATTTCTTGAGGAATATAACGATCGCGTAGGAGGTCAGACATCTTTCCGGAACACCCCCAATTTTGAAATCTCCTTTTTTATAATACGATTATTGTTCTAATCCTAATCCTATATCGTATCAACACGTATATTTTAGAGAAATCAACGAATATTCACTTGGGATTCCCCATCGTGGGGGAAACTGGGAAGAAATATTTATCCTCCTTTAAAAGAGGAAAAAAAAAAATCACGGTCCTTATCATGATCAAAACAACAAACACTTTGTATGCACAATAAAATTCACTCACAAATTAACTATTGAAGCATAAACTGCCATGTTACTCAAACAGTTATATATGTTCAGCCAATTTTATTCTCTCATTTGACACCTCCTCCTCATCCTCCTGCATCGGTAATTGAAGATGTCACTCAGAAATTTAATAAACAATCTTAGATTATACACAAGGAGACTTTAAAAAAAAAAAAAAATCATGAACGAAAGAGTACTAATGTAATTAGCAAAATCGAAAAGAAAACAAATAACCTAAGCTTCAACTAGTAGTGTTGGTGGCATCCAAGATTCTTTTCAGTGAGACCAAACTTTCTACGTAGATAAAAGGTTCGACCAAAGGATCTTTGCTAGTGATTGTCGAGAAAGCATCATCTTTGGGAGAGTAAACCATCAATTTTTCTTCATGGCCTATGAAAATTTCTCCGTTCGAACCCTCTCCAAATAGAAGGTCGGGATAATTAATCGAAAGAGGGGTAGTAGTAGGGAAAGTAAGTATTTTGAGCCAAGAATCCTTCACTCCATACTCCTTCATCACCCAAACGTCTAACGTTTTCTCAACATCGAGTAAGATGCCAAGGCTTCCACCGATAACTCCCAACTGCGGAAAACGCCGCGGAGGATATCTGTTCCCAACTTCATCCTTGAAAGGTAGCTCGATCCATCCAAAATCTTCCCTCCCCAAATCGAAGCATTCGACTTGAAGAAGGCTCCAATCAGTCCAGTGGAGATTCCCACGTAGAAACAGCCCGGTTTGAAGAAACACGCTATCAGAGCCGGCTGGTGATTTTGTCCATGAGTTTGTGATGGAACTATAAACCCAACCTGACCTCACTTCACTAAATCTGCACCTAGACCAAACAGCAAACACCTTGTATGCACCGCTCGACTCGTCCCGACCGAACCCCCACTTCTTAAAACCTTGGCCTTTGGCATTGGGTAGTTCGACGGAGACTCCAATGGCTGGGTTCCACAACGATAACCTCCTACGTAGATAGTCGGAGCAGCACAACACGCCATTACAACAACCTAGGAGTTTAACACCGATCTTCTGCTCGATCTTTGTCGGAACTGGTCCTTCTTTTGAATCCAACAGCGACTGCAGATAGTCTCCAATCTTGATGCCGCGTTGTTGGGGATTCAAAGCGATGATTCTAGGGTTTCTAGCTGAATTCCGGTAGTGGAGTTCGATGAATTGGTCGCTTTCGATCAGAGACAGCCATGACTTCGATATGCACTTGAATCTCGAGAGCGATTTCACCGGAAGCCTTGCCAGAATTTCATCGAACAGGATTTCTTCAGGAATCTCAACAAAAGTGTTCCTCAACGTAGGAGAAGGATTTTGGTCACGCATCTTTGGACTTAATTCGCTTAACCTAATTTTGTTTTGGAGTAGAGCATATCTTCATTTATGCTACTCCCTTTTTTCAGTTGGTCTGTTTGCTTATTTTGAGACGTTTTATTTTAGATGACCTGTTTCTTTTAAGGTCCCAACAAACACCACTTTTATCCTAAAAAACAAAACCCTAGTACTCAATAAAAATTGATGACACCGCCTAATTATTGAACTTAAAATAAAGTAATAAAATATAACATCACATATGTACTACTATATATAACCCATATAACCCACATCAAAATATGTATATAATCCAAGAAGGAAGAGAGAGAGGGAAAAAAAAATTGTATACTCACCAACATAAGAAAATGGCCGTCTCCTCGAAATTTCTTGCTATCCTAAGCATCCTCCTTTTGCTATCGGGTATGCATAAATTCCAACGTTTGCAAGTTTTCCTTCCTTCTTTTTTGCTGAATGAGTTCCGTAATACTCTGTTTTTCTTACTTTAAACCCGTTGATAACAAGTTTTTTGCATGTTAATGTTATATATAAACTCATTCTTATATAAGTGGACTCATAATTAGTGAGACGAGTGAGTTAAAATTTTGAGTTAAGTAATTCGATGATTGGTGGTTGTTTTTTTTAATTAGGTTATGCTTCCATTCATACATAAGTGACAAAAGCAGCCATTTTAAGCATGATATTACTCAATAATATTGCCAAATTAATCCGTACAACTGTTTATTATAGCATGTTTAGCAGCTACGAGCAGCTGAGAAGCCGGGGTTAAGATTTGCACGTGCGTTAAGGAAGACGGAGTTTGCGACGAGCAATGTCAGGGCAGATGTGGAAGTGCGTACTCACGTAATTTCCAGAAATTCGAGTGCTTCCGTCACGGCCCCAAACAACCTAAAATGTGCAATTGTTTCTTCAATTGTGCCTGTTAGTGTTAGATCACGTTGTGGAGTTATAGTAATAAATCATTCAAGATTAGTAATATTATTATTAATTGTCTCCCCATAATTACGTAACGCTTATAAATGGAAATTATAATGGTCTAGAAATACAATTTATTGATTATTTATGTTCATTGTTGATATTTGAAATGGTACTATAACTCCCTCTGTCCCACGCAAGATAATACGTTTCATTTTGTCAATTTCTTGCACGTTTTTCAGCGCTTCTTGATGATGTGTTTCAAAATAGATTTTTGAATTTTTTTTTTCTTTTAGGGGATACTATGATAGTTGTATTATCGCGCAAAAAAAAAAAATTCAAAAATCTATTTTAAAACACATCATCAAGAAACGTGGAAAAACGTACCAAAAATTAACAAAATGAAACATACCGTCTTGCGTGGGTCGGAGGAAGTATTAATTTAGAAACATGTGAAAAGCACTTATTTATTTTGCTGTTTTTTAATTACGTAATCCCAATTTTATTCATAGTATTAGTGAAAAAAAATTGGGCTGTCTTGAGTGAGACAACTGCAATTGTTTGTGAAATTCAATAAATAATGAAAATTATAATTAATCACCATCCAATGGTAGTGATATTGGACATAATTTCATTATTAATTTGCATAATCTCAATTTAATTACAACTCATATGCACTATCTATAACCTAATATAACTCACACTAAAATGTATAATCCAAGAAGAAAAAAGATTGTATATTGATCAAGAAAATGGTTGTCTCTTCGAAATTTCTCGTTATCCTCAGCATTCTCCTTTTGCTATCAGGATATTATACTATAATTTGCCATTGATCTTCATAAGTTTGCATCATATTATTGAAAATATATTCTAATATAAGTGAGTTTATTATCGTCGAGATGAAATAAGTAAAAATTTCAAGTTAAACATGTGGATAATTGTTTTCTTTTATTTTAAAAATCAAGTTATGATTCTAATTTCCACACATACACAAAACTACCATTTCTAACACGATACTCCATTCGTTTAATTCCAAATACTTACTTTAAGTGGTATTATAAATAACTATTACCATATTAATTTGTATACCATTCATATAATTCCAAAATTGGCATGTTTAGTAGCTACGGTGAATTCAAGCCGGGACTAAGATTCGCACGTGCCGAAAGGAAGATGGGCTTTGTGACGCGCAATGCCAAGGCAGATGCACAAGTGAGTATGGGCGTAACTACCAGAAATTCGAGTGCGTCAGTCACGGTAGCAGAGAACCTCTAATGTGTAATTGCTATTTCGACTGTTCGTTTTAGATCTTGCTTATCCCCTCTTCAGTGGTGGCGTGAAATCGTTGTAATATATACTAATTTAAGCATGATTTTATATAGTTTTAAGCATCTTTCGCATTTTAGCACGCAAGGATTTATTTGCACACGAACCACTCCCTATATATATATATATAATAGTATAGTATTACTGATCCTAATCTTATAAAAAGATCGCAAACATACATTCATGCAATCGGAGATGTCACATAGAAATTCAATAAAGAATCTAGGTTATACACAAGTAGACATTAAAAGAAAACATGAACGAATTAAAGAGTAATGTAATGAGCAAAATTCAATAGAAAACAAATAACCTAAACACCTCTGCAGCTTCAACTAGTAGTGTTGGTGGCATCCAAGATTCTTTTCGGTGAGACCAAACTTTCTACGTAGATACGAGGTCCGTCGAAGCAATCTTTGCTGGTGACCCTCGAAAAAGCATCATCTTTGGGAGAGTAAACCGTCAAATTATTTTCAAAACGTACGAAAATCTCTCTGTTCGGACCCTCTCCGAATAGACAGGAGCGAGGATAAATTGTAGAATCAGAAAGAGTACTAGGAGGGAAAGTGAGGAGTTTGTACCAAGAATCCTTCACTCCGTACTCCTTCATCACCCAAACTTCTATCCTTTTCTTACCATCGAGTAAGAGGCCAAGACTTCCGCAAATTTCTGCCAACTTCGGAAAGCACCACCGATTGTTCAAAACTTCATCCTTGAAAGTAAGCTCGATCCTTCCAAACTCTTCCCTCCCCAAATCAAAGCATTCAATATGAGAATTGCACCCGTCGACCCAGTGTAGATTACCACGTAGAAACATCCCACCAAAACCCACCGGAGAGCAACCAAGGTGTATATTTCTCCATGAGTTTATGTTTGAACTATAAACCCAACCTGATCTCACATAACTATTTCTACGGTCAGACAAAACAGCAAACACCTTGTATGCACCGCTCGACTCGTTCCAACCGAACCCCCACTTCGAAGGACCGCAGCCTTCGATGTCAGGTAATTCGGCGGAGACTCTAGTGGCTGGGTTCCACAACGAGAATCTCCCTTGCCGAAAGTCATAACAGCACACCACGCCATTACAACAACCAAGTGGTAGATCACCGACCTTCGGGTTGATATTTGTTGGAAGTACTGATCCTTCTGTTGAACCCAACAACGACTGCAGAGAGAATCGACCATTGATGCCTTGTTCATAGAGATTTACCGTGATGACTCTAGGGTTTTTAGCTGAATTTCGATAGTGGATTTTGATGAATCGGTCGCTTTCGATGAGAGAACGCCATGGTTTCGATACGCACTTGAACCTCGAGAGCGATTTCACCGGCAGCCTCGCAAGTATCTCATCGAACAGGATTTCTTCAGGAATCTTTGGAAGATTAAGGGGAGAGTTCGTCTTCATCAACTGAGGAGGAGGGTTTCGCCCATACATCTTCGGACTCTTTTTTTCTTTTTCTTTTTAATATACCTTTACTTAGGGCCCGTTTGGCTAAGCTTATTTCAAAATGCTTATAAGCTCTAATTGCTTATAAGATGTTTAAGAGCTTATAAGATGTATGAGGGTAAGAGCTTATAAGTTGTTGAAGTGTTTGGATAAAATAACTTATAAGCTTGAATAGATATAAAAAATAAAATCTGAAAAAAAAAAAATTATTATTATTATTATTATTTTGAAATCATAATGTTGTAACATCAAATGGAAGTGCATATAATATAAATATAAAAATAAAATAGAATTATAGTGGTAAATACGCAAAAATTTTTAAAAAATAAGTTAGGGTGAAGGAGCTTATTTTTTGGAGTGCTTATAAGCACTTTTTGTTTATTTTTGCATCTTATAACCTCTTAATGAGCTTATTTTGCCAAACATATTTAAAGTGCTTATAAGCAGTCAAACAACTTATAAGCAGTCAAACATCTTATAAGCTAGCTTATAAGCTTAGCCAAACACCCTCTTATATAGTGGTGGATTGTAATAATAATAATAATAATAATAATAATAATAATAATAATAATAATAATAATAATAATAATAATAATAATTCAATGAACAATCTAGATTATACACAAGGGGACTTGGAAAAAAAAAAAAACATGAACGAAAGAGTAATATAATTAGCAAATTTCAAAAGAAAAAAAAAAAAACCTAAACTCCTCTACAGCTTCAACTAGTAGTGTTGGTGGCATCCAAGATTCTTTTCGGTGAGACCAAACTTTCTACGTAGATAAAAGGTTCGACGAAGGGATCTTTGCCTGCAGTGATTGTTGAGAAAGCGTCATCTTTGGGAGAGTAAGCCGACAATTTATTTTCCCGACCTACAAAAATTTCTCCGTTCAGTCCCTCTCCGAATAGAAAGTAGGGAGAATAAGTCGATTGAGCGGTGATAGTAGGGAAAGTAAGTATTTTGAGCCACGAATCCTTCACTCCATACTCCTTCATCACCCAAACGTCTAACGTTTGCTCAACATCGAGTAAGAGGCCAAGGCTTCCGCCAATAACTCCCAACCACGGAAAACGCCACGGAGGACCCTTGTTCCCAACTTCATCCTTGAAAGGTAGCTCGATCCTTCCAAACTCTTCCCTCCCCAAATCGAAGCATTCGACTTGCGGAAGGCTCCATTCAGCCCAGTGGAGATTCCCACGTAGAAACAACCCGGTTTGACGTATCACAAGATCAGAGCCGGCTGGTGATTTTGTCCATGAGTTTGTGTTGGAACTATAAACCCAACCTGACCTCACATTCATTAGCAAAACAACAAACACCTTGTATGCACTGCTCGACTCGTCCCAACCGAACCCCCATTTAAATACACCGTAGCCTACGATGCCGGGTAATTTGACGGAGACTCTAATGGCTGGATTCCACAACATGAATCTGCTATCTCTATAACAGCACACCACGCCATTGCAGCAGCCCCAGAGTCCAAACCTGAACTTCGGCTCGATCTTCGTTGGAACTGATCCTTCTTTTGAATCCAACAACGACTGCGGAGAGTCTCCAACCTTGATGTCGCGTTCTACGGGGTTATAAGTGATGACTCTAGGGTTTTTAGCTGAATTCCGGTAGTGGATTTCGATGAACCGGTCGCTTTCGATAAGAGACCGCCATGGTTTCGAAACGCACTTGAATCTCGAGAGCAATTTCACCGGCAGCCTTGCAAGTATTTCATCGACAAGAATTTCTTCAGGGAGAAAAGGCAGCTTCCTCAACTTAGGTGGAGGATTTTGGTCGGACATCTTTGGACTTATTTCTTTTGTCCTGTTAATTTTAATTAACCCTTTTTTTAGAGTACATCATCCTCTATATATATATATATAACTACGGGGCACACTCCTGTGAGGCCGGCCTCACCGTGAGGCCGGATTAAGATTGACACTTTTGTTTATAAAGATTGACACTTTGAAACATTGGCACTTTTGTTTACAAAGATTGGCACTTTTGAAACATTGGCACTTTTATTCATAATAATTGGCACTTTTACGAAAAATACGTTAATAATGTGCCAATTATTATGAATAAAAGTGTCAATGTTTCAAAAGTGTCAATCTTTGTAAACAAAAGTGCCAATGTTTCAAAGTGCCAATCTTTATAAACAAAAGTGTCAATCTTAATCCGGCCGCACCATGCGGCCGGCCACACACAAGTCTTTGTCTATAACTAATAGCTTAACCTTTCCTTTTCCTTTTCGAACTCTACGTATACGTTATTTGATCTTTTATCAACTACTAATTAGCAATCTTTAAATTTATATTTTTAGTTATGTTTGAAAATTGAAATTGTATAACTCGTATTGTAAGTTCCCCTATAGCATACAATTACAGCACACAATTGGTAACGCAGTTCGGTGCATTCACACCTACGTTTAGGGGAACTAACCTAAGGAACCAATCCACTATTTTGAGAGTAGACTCAAACCTCGCCTACTCAAAACGCACAACCACAATTGTGCTTTTTATCCCAACTTGAATTAATACGAATACTCAACATTACAATCACTCACCAAGCTATTCTAGACAAGAATGACAATTCTACGTTCACCAAGTGTTGAACGTAGACGACCTCACGAAGGTATGAATGCTACTAATGATATTCAGAATCCGCAAAGGCACGCGATCTCATCTTCTGATGTATATATGCGCGCACTTCTTTTCAGCGAGTCAAGAAGCCCTAGAAAATCTTCGCAAGATATCTCCAAATCCGATGCCCTAGAAAATCTTCGCAAGATAGACATCAAATCTTCTTCCTTTAGGATATATTCTGACATATACATCTATAAATAAGGAAAAATATAAATTCCTTATTGAATATTTGGACGCATACATAATTTTGCCTATTTCGAAAAGCACTTGAACCTCACGAATGATTTTACTGTAATGTTAATCAACAGTTCTTCAGCTATGTTAACTGCAACAAAGGAACATCAAAACAATGGAGAAATTAATTCCTATATAGTATGCATCCACTTGAACAAGGCAGTTCAGATCCTCAACTTTATTCTCATTCGACATCTCACCTCCTCCTCCCGTACTGTATCGATGGATGATCACCCGGTGTCCTCATAATATTTTCCAAATCAACGAAATATTATTTCAAATTTGTTTAGTTATTACTACTTTTGAAAATATTATAAAAGAGCGGCAAACATTCATCAATGCAATCGAAGATGCCACGTATTAGTTACTCTTTTTTGGGGCACGAGAATTAAGAAAGGGTCGATATATTTGTGTGTTAAAGTGATGTATGCAGGTGTAAAAAGTGATTTTCCTTCAGATTGCGTTCTCTTTGATGTGAAAGAAAAGGAGAGAAAAGAGAAAATTACCCTATAAATTTCACTTTTTTCTCATCTTTCTCACATTTATCAATGGGGCAGGATTTTACTCCTTAAATTGGAGAAAATATTTACAACACCAAATTGGAGAGATAATATTTTCTCTCCATTGTAGTGCAAATGAAGGGGGGAAAATAGAAAAGATGAGAAAAGGTGAGAAAAAGGGTGGAATTTATAGGGTAATTTTCTCTTTTCTCTCATTTTCTTTCACATAAAAGAAAACCTTAGTAATTTAAAGTATCCATTATGGATAGGTGAGTGTTTCTCTGATTATAGATCATCAATTTGCAATATTATCCTGAAACATTTATCCTGAAAAAATCATAGACTATAAACTTTGATTTTGTTTTGACTTTTGATGCAAATATAGTACTCCCTCCGTCCCACTTCAGTAGTCCTCAATACTATTTTCGTCCGTCCCACTTCACTTGTCCTCTTTCCTTAAAAGTCAAAAATTAACCCTTACTTTTGATGTGGACCCCATACTTTTTCAAATTTAACACTACGCATAAAATCTCGTGCCGAAAAGAAAGAGGACTACTGAAGTGGGACGGAGGGAGTACAAATTTGTACACTCATTTGTTCTCTGTCTCGTTTTCCATTAGAACATGATCTCTTGATTTCTTCAGCAACAAGTTACTCATAAATTTTATTCTCTCATTTGACATCTCCTCCTCCTGCATCGATGGATGATTGCACATGTTTTCATTTGACAACATTCATTCGTACAATTGGAGATGTCACACCGGAATTTAATAAACAATCTAGATTATACACAAGGAGACTTTAAAAAAAAAATCATGAACGAAAGAGTACTAATGTAATTAGCAAAATCAAAAGGAAAACAAATAAACTAAACTGCTCTGTAGCTTCAACTAGTAGTGTTGGTGGCATCCAAGATTCTTTTCGGTGATACCAAACTTTCTACGTAGGTACGAGGTCCGACGAAGTGATCTTTGTTGGTGACCCTCGAAAATGCATCATCTTTGGGAGAGTAAACCGTCAAATTATATCCAAAACGTACGAAAATCTCTCCGTTCGGACCCTCTCCGAATAGACGGGAGCGAGGATAAATTGTAGAATCAGAAAGAGTACTAGGAGGGAAAGTGAGGAGTTTGTACCAAGAATCCTTCACTCCGTACTCCTTCATCACCCAAACTTCTATCCTTTTCTTACCATCGAGTAAGAGGCCAATGCTTCCGCCAACCTGATCTCACATCACTATTTCTACAGTCAGACAAAACAGCAAACAAAATTCAAATTCTAATAAAACTGTTCAAACTGCCATGTTAATCAAACAGTTCTTTAGGTTTGTAAAACAACAAATAACCTAACCTCCTCTGCAGCTTCATCTAGTGCTGGGACATTGCTCTCCATGAATTTGTTCATATTCGGACCAAAACAGCAAACCCGTGCTTTAAGAGAACACCAGATTCGCCTCCTTTGTTGAGTAATTCGACGGAGACTTTGGTGGCTGGTTTCCACAAACGAGAATCTCCGATGACCTCGACAGCTGTAGAGAAGCACACCACACCTTTCTTCGACTCATTCAACAGCCACCGCAGAGGAGCATCCACTCCTTCGTTCTCTGTCTCGTTCCCGTTATACATGATCTCTTGATTTACCAGCATTCACTCACAAATTAGTTATCTTACCTCTTGCTGCTTCTTTTCTTCAGCAACAAGGTAAATACAAGACTATTAAAGCATAAACTGCATTGATGGATGATCGCACATGTTTTCATTCGACAAACATTCATTTGTGCAATTGGAGATGTCACACAAAAATTTAGTAAAACAATCTAGATTATACATTGGGAGACTTTTTAAAAAAAAAAAACATGAACGAAAGAGTAATATAATTAGCAAAATTCTTTTTGGTGAGGCCAAACTTTCTACGTAGATAAGAGGTTCGACGAAGGTATCTTTTTGGGAGAGTAAACTATCAATTTTTCTTCACGACCTACGAAAATTTCTCCGTTCGGACCCTCTCCAAATAGATAGTAGGGATAATAAGACGAAAGAGGGGTGGTAGTAGGGAAAGTAAGTATTTTGAGCCAACAATCCTTCGCTCCATACTCCTTCATCACCCAAACATCTAACTCAATAATATAAATAATAAATAACTAAAATACATACTAAACTAAATAATAAATACTAATAATCTATAGGCGTATCCTCAGACAAAATCGCAATCACCTTGTGTGCACCGTTCGGTTGTCCCGAATCTGCAAAGGCTCGCAATCTCATCTTCTAATGTATATATGGGCGCGCTCTTCTTTACAGAGAGTCCCTAGAAAATCTTCGCAAGATATCTTCATATACTTTCCTTGTAGATACGATTACCATCATGATTGATGATCCTATATGCAGGGAAATGAATTAAACTAGAAATCTTAAACAAGGAAGTTCACCTCCTCATGTGTATCGATGGATGATCATCCCTTGTTCTCATAATATTAATTATATATTTCAGATTTGTTTTGTTATTATTACTTTTGAAAATATTATAGAAAAGCAGCAAACATTCATCCATGCAATCGAAGATGCCACGTACAAATTCAAGAAGGATCTAAGATTATTATCCGAGGAGACTAAAAATATGATGGAAAGAGTAATAAAATTAGCCAAAAAATTAAAGAAAACAAATAACCTAAACTTCTCTTATGCTTCAACTAGTAGTGTTGGTAATGGTGACATCCATGATTCTTTTCGGTGAGACCAAACTTTCGACGTAGATATGAGGTCCGACGAAGGGATCTTTGGTGGTGACCGTCGAGAAAGCATCGTCTTTGGGAGAGTAAACCGTCAAATTATTTCTAAAACGGAAGAAAATCTCTCCGTTCGGACCCTCTCCGAATAGAACGATGGAAGGAAAACTCGTTGGATCAGAAAGAGCGGTAGAAGGGAAAGTGAGTAATTTGAGCCAAGAGTCTTTCACTCCGTAATCCTTCATCAACCAAACTTCTAACCTTTCTTTCATATAAATTAACATGCTAAGGCTTCCTCCGATCTCTCCCAACCGCCGATTGCACACCCCATCGTTTGAAGAAATCATAGGCAACTCAATCCTTCCAAACTCTTCCCTCCCCAAATCGAAGCATTCGACTTGAGGAATGCGCTCGTCAATCCAGTGGAGATTCCCACGTAGAAACAGCCCGGTCTGACGTAACACCAGATCAGTGCCGCTGGGTGATTTTCTCCATGAGTTTGTGCTGGAACTATAAACCCAACCTGATATCTTATTCATAAACGAAACAACAAACACCTTGTATGCACTGCTCGACTCGTCCCAACCAATCCCCCACTTCAAAAGACCGTAGCCTTCGATGCCGGGTAATTCGGCGGAGACCCTAGTGGCTGGGTTCCACAGCGAGAATCTGCTACCTCCATAACATCCATAACAGCACACCACTCCATTATAGCAACCCAGGAGGAGTCGATCACTGGCCATCAGATCGATCTTTGTTGGAACAGATTCTTCTTTCGGTTCCAACAATGATTGCAAAGAGCATCCGTTATTGATGCCGCTTTCTACGACGTTACAAGTGATGACTTTAGGGTTTTTAGCTGAATTTCGGTAGTGGATTTTGATGAATTGGTCGCTTTCGATCAGAGACAGCCATGATTTCGATACGCACTTGAATCTCGAGAGCGATTTCACCGGCAGCCTTGCAAGTATTTCGTCGGTAAGAATCTCTTCAGGAATCTCAAGGAGACGTCTCGTGTTCGTCGGAGGAGGATTCATGATCTTAAACTTTGTTAATTTTTCTTCAACCTCTTTCCCGGGAATATATATTTTAATAACCGATATATATTGGTGAGTAGGGTAGTAATCATCATGGTTCAGTGTGGATTAGAGTTTTGGGCCGTTACCGATGGCATCCTCTGTCTCGATTTTAGTCTTTCAAATAATAATTAATAATAACTTATACTGTTCTTTATTTAAAAAATTATAAATTACTAATGCTATTTTTTGAAATTTAATTTTAATTAGATTCCATGCTATTTTTTAATTTTATAAATGTATTATACTCATTCTGTCTCGTAGAAGAAGAGGAATAAGAAGAAGCAAAAACACTCTCAATGTTCTCATGTCGAAGCAAAAACATCCCTAACGACACGTTTGTAGCTTCCAATAGGAGGAGGAGGAGGAGAAGAAGAAGGTAGATTTAAATGACACCGACATTGTTACAATAGGAGTCGTTTTGAGATTTATAAAGGAGAGGCTTGAAATCTTTTAGAGAAATCTCATTGAATACTTGATGGTTTGGGAAAATTTCTCATTGAGGTAATATGTCGAGCACCTTGTGAGTATTATTCTGCAATAACATTGTAGTGTCCCATTGTTCTTTCATCGAACACCTTTAGCCCTTACATATAAGAGAGACTACGGTTCCCACCACCACTGTCGTGGCTGAAAGGCAGGGGCGGAGCCAGAATAATTTTGGTGGGGGCCCGATTTACACAATATTTAACAAGTCCTGAATAATTATTTTACATGAAATTTTAATATAAAAAAAATTAAGGACATATTGTATCAAAATTTTCAAAAAAAAAGTACCCGTACTAAATAATTAACTTAAGACGTTTATAAGTATATTTTTAATTTTTTAAAATGTTACATAATACTATCAATGTTACATAATACTATCTATGTCTTACTTTATTAATTAGTACTCCATACGTCTCACTTCACTCGGCTTATTTCCTAAATTTGATAGAATTAACCCTTACTTTTCAATGTAAACCCTTTACTCTTTACTTTTAACATTTGAAGTGAGAGGGAGGCAGTATCATTTTCTTTATTGTCATGTCTCTTTTATTAGTCTTATTAACTGAAAAAGAAAAAAAAAAAATAACACATAATAAGACATTGGTTATTGTCCCTATGTATTTGTATTATTGATTCATTTCCTTCTTAACTAATAAAGTGACACGAAAAAAATTTGTAGTTTCATCAAAACTCTCAAGATGAAGCGAAAAAAGAAGAAAACGAAAAATTACGTAAAATTCACCCACCAAAAACTAATACTCCCTCCGTCCCACTTCACTTGTCCACAATACTATTTTCGCCCGTCCCACTTCACTTGTCCTCTTTCCTTAAAAGGCAAAAATTAACCCTTACTTTTGATGTGGACCCCATACTTTTTCAAATTTAACACTACGCATAAAATCCCGTGGCGAAAAGAAAGAGGACTACTGAAGTGGGACGGAGGGAGTAGTATATTTTATTACAATAAAAATTTAAAATATATATACACATATAGATACATACAGTGCAGTTGTGGGGCCCAAAAGTGGGGGGCCCATGGGCCCCCCATGCCCCAACTTGGCTCCGCCACTGCAGTGAAAGGGCAAGGTCGATGGTTCTCACGAGAAAGGCGTCAAAATCCAAAATCATCTCGTTTGCTTTCTTCTTCCACGCATCTATTGTTTCTTGTTCACAAGAAATAAAGAAAAATACATAAACTTAAATGGGACGGCGTTTATATGGCTATGAGAGGAGCGTGGTTTTTGCACCACTTATATAAACGTTAAGGGGTTGGTAGCTCCAAACCTTTCCTTAAGAGTGGTTTTTGCTCTGAAATGATAATGTTGAGAAAGTATTTTGCTACTTTTCCCTAATAATAATAAGCCATGTATATATCTTTTTTCGTGATTTCAGTAAGTTTATTTATAAAGTATATGTTTACGATCGTATAATTTTTATAAATTTTACGAATCGTTACATTAAAATTGTTACCACATTATAGATGGATACAATTGTCGGTGGAGCATTCCTCGGTATTGTCCCGCTTCAACATTAGTCCATATTTTCCTTTCGGGATAAGTTTATTGGGCACGTATCAATTTTGAACACAAATTACTAACGAAGTTTGGGTGCATAACACATTTTCTAAACAATTTGAGAAACTTAAAATCCACCATTTCACTCCCATTGGCATTTCTTCGAACAGGTGATAGAAGATATTATAAAGCGGAGAAATTTAAGAGCAAATCCGAATAATAAAGTTCGTAATGCCAATCTTACTCAACCACAATTAGTAAAAACACATTGTTGCTTGGAGTAATGTAAGATAGCTTAATCCTTCCAAACTCTTCCTTACCTAAATCGAAGCATTCGATTTAAGAAAGGCTCCGACCCACCGGTCGAAATTCCCACGTAGAAACATCCCGAGCATGCAAATTTAAATTCAAATTTAACCGTACTTATTCGACATGCACCCTAATGGCTGGGTTCCACAGCGAGAATATCCCAAGCCGAAAGTCGAAACAGCACACCACGCCATTGCAGCAACCCAGGTGTCGAGCACCGACCTTCGGCTCGTTTTGTGTTGCAACTGATCCTTCGTTCGAATCCAACAGCGACTGCAGAGAGCAGCGGCGACGCCAGCATGGGGCAATGGGGGTTCAGCTGTACCCAAAAAAAAAAAAAATATTACTAGTATTTTCTCCCATCCCACCGAATAGTGTTCGTTTAATTTTCATATTTTATGTCTCACATATACATACGAAATGTCCACTATTCAGTAGTACGAAGGAAGTATATATTGATTTTTGCTCATTATGTTGATATTAATTCTATCCGTTGCTACTGCAAGTGCCGAGACAGAGTTTTTCGAAATAACCTCATATTAAATAATTTTTTTTGCACCCCAAATTATAATTTCTGAAGTCGCCACTGGCAGAGAACATATGTTGATGCCTTGTGTGTTGTAATTCACGTGATGAGCCAAGGGCTTTTGGCTGAATGCCGATAGTGGATTTTGATTAATCGGTCTCTTTCGATCAAAGACAGCCATGGTTTCGATATGCACTTGAATCTCGAGAGTGATTTCTCCAGCAGCCTTACCAGAATTTCATTGAACAGGATTTCATAATAAGTCGAAAGAGGGGTGGTAGTAGGGAAAGTAAGTATTTTGAGCCAAGAATCCTTTACTCCATACTCCTTCATCACCCAAACGTCTAACCTTTTCTTGACATCGAGAATGAGGCCAAGGCTTCCACTGATAACCCCCAATCCCGGAGAGTACGACTTCGTCCAAACTTCATCCTTCAAAGGTAGCTCAATCCTTCCAAACTCTTCCCTCCCCAAATCGAAGTATTCGATATGTGGAAGGCTCCAACCAGTCCAGTGGAGATTCCCTCGTAGAAACAGCCCTGCTCGACGAAACACGCTATCAGAGCGGGTGATTTTCTCCATGAGTTTATGTTGGAATCTATGAACCGGTCGCTTTCAATGAGAGACAGCCATGGTTTCGATACGCACTTGAATCTCGACAGCGATTTCACCGGAAACCTTGCAAGTATTTCATCGACAAGAATTTCTTCAGGGAGAAAAGGCAGCTTCCTCAACTTAGGTGGAGGATTTTGGTCGAACATCTTTGGACTTATTTCTTTTTTCCAATTAATTTCAACTAACCCTTTTTTCAATTTAATTTTTAGTTATGTTTGAAATTGTATACCCCATATTGTAAGTTCCCCAATTGTGTAACACGAACGGTAACAATCGAAGAAACATTAACCAACACATAATTGGTAATGCAGTTCGGTGCATTCACACCTGCGTCTAGAACCAATCCACTATTTTGAGAGTACAAGATGTTCAAACGTTACGAACGATTGCTACACAACTTGTTCACTCTCAATCAACGGCACTCTCCTATAGCAGACTTGAGAGTAGACTCACACCTGGCCTACCCAAAACACACAACCACGATTGTTCGTTTTTATCCCAACTTGAGTTAATACGAATACTCAACATTACATAATCTATAAGGATATATTCTGACATCAAATCTTCGCAAGATATCTTCAAATCCTTTCCTTGTAGATAGACATCACTTTGCAGCAAGTGTTTGCCAATAAGTTTAGTAGAGAAAAACTGGAAGATCAATCTATATGAACAAAAGAGTAATACTTTCTATATAACTAAACTCCCAAGATAGTGTTCGGTGAGACTACACTTTCGACGTACACAAGAGCTTCAAAGAAGCGAACTTTATCGATGGCTGTTGAAGAAGCATCATCATCGATCGGGAGAGTAAATTATCCATGTTTCTCCGTAAATTACGAAAGTCTCACTGTTCGGACCCTCTCCGAGTAGAGGGCAGGTAGCATATATAATATGCTTAGAAAGAGAAATAGAAGGGAAATTGAAGCATAAATTTCTATGTTACTCAAACAGTTATATTCAGCTATAATACCAAAGGAACTTTAAAGATATCACTTAGAAATTCAATAGAAAATAAGAAAATGAACGAAAGAGTACTAATGTAATGAGCAAAATCAAAAAGAAAACAAATAATCTAAACTGCTCTGCAGCTTCAACTAGTAGTGTTGGTGGCATCCAAGATTCTTTTCGGTGAGACCAAACTTTCGATGTAGATATGAGGTCTGAGGAAGGGATCTTTGGCGGTGACCGTCGAGAAAGCATCGTGTTTGGGAGAGTAAACCGTCAAATGATCTCTAAAACGTACGAAAATCTCTCCTTTCGGACCCTCTCCGAATAGAAGGATGTAAGGAAGATTCGTAGGATGAGAGTAAGTGAGGATTTTGAGCCAAGAATCCTTCACTCCATACTCCTTCATCACCCAAACTTCGAAGACTTTCTCCAAAACAATTAATAGGCTAAGGTTTCCACCAATAACTCCCAAATCAATACTATTGTATGAAGAAATCATTGGCAGCTCAATCCTTCCAAACTCTTCCCTTCCCAAATCGAAGCATTCGACGTGAGGAAGGCCCCCGTCAATCCAGTGGAGATTCCCACGTAGAAACAGCCCGGTGTGACGTCGCACATGATCAGAGCCGCCGGGTAGTTTTCTCCATGAGTTTGTGTTGGAATTATAAACCCAACCTGATCTCACATTGCTATTTGTAAAAACAAACACCTTGTATGCACCGCTCGACTCGTCCCAACCGAACCCCCACTTCCAACGATCGTAGCCTTCGATGTAGGGTAATTCGGCGGAGACTCTAGTGGCTGGGTTCCACAGCGAGAATCTGCCTCCTCTATAACAGCACACCACTCCATTACAGCAACCCATCAGGAGGAGTGATCTGAGTCGATCACTGGCCTTCGTATCGATCTTTCTTGGAATAGATTCTTCTATCGGATCCAACAACGACCGCAGAGAGCATCCGTCATTGACGCGTTGTTCATTGAGATTCATCGTGATGACTCTAGGGTTTTTAGCTGAATTTCGGTAGTGGATTTCGATGAACCGGTCGCTTTCGATAAGAGACCGCCATGGTTTCGATACGCACTTGAATCTCGATAGCGATTTCACCGGCAGCCTTGCAAGTATTTCATCGACAAGAATTTCTTCAGGGAGAAAAGGCAGCTTTGTTGGTGGAGGATTTTGGTCGAACATCTTTGGACTTATTTATTTTTTCCTTTTAATTTTAATTAACACTTTTTTCGAGTACATCATATCTTTATACGATGCATATACGCAATTTCATCTTTTATCAACTACTCCCCTCTGTCCATTCATATAGGGATAAGTCCTATTTTCGTCTATAAAAAATTTTAACCCATTAAACCTATTCACACTACTTTTTCAACAAACACCATCTTCCATGATTCCCGTGTCAAAAAAAATTATCCTCATATTAAAGAGATGGAAGAAATACTAATTAGCTATTGGTCAATTTTTCGAAGCACCACGTCCGTCGACATACACGGGTAGCGTTAATTTTTATTTATGTTAAATCTCATATTTCACTTCCAACAAAGGCATATGAGATAGATGAGATCCTCTATACCCAATCTCGTGTTCTAATTATATACATAAGTTTAAATTAAGTAGTTGATAGTTTAAGAAATTATTGAATTTAACTACTTTGACTTGGATACATAATTGAAACACGAGTTTGAATACAGAGGATCCCTTGAAAGAGTAATTAGCTAAATCTAGAAGAAAACATATAAGTAAACTCCTTTGCAGCATCAACTAGTAGTGTTGGTGACATCCAAGATTCTTTCCAGCGAGACCAAACTTTCTACATAGATACAAGGTTCGATGAAGGGATCTTTGTTGGTGACCGTTGAGAAATTATCATTTTTGGGAGAGTAAATGATACGTTAATTACTTAGATTTATTTATTGTTGGGCTTGGCCCGTGTTTTTATCTTATCGAGTCCGTTCCGGGTTTTCTTGTTGGTTCTTTCCCGGCCCGTAAGTCGAACCAACCCTAGGGTTTAGGTCTATATAAGGTGTGGGGTGTATTGCCGTGAATCATCAATGAATCAATAAACCATAATTTATATTATTTGCTGCGTTTTTTCTTTGCTTCGTTTGGTGTGTACGACGAGCTCCGATCTCGCGTCTACCGTTGTATCGTTTATTGCTTTTCATTCGTTTCTTGATCGAGGAATTCGCCCCATCCTCGTATCAATTGGTGCTTTCATTGAGAGCTTCCGAAGCGGAGTCTCTTTGAGTTTAAGGGGCAAAACATCAATTGTTGAATCAAAGTTGGTTCGTGAATTGGATTCAAAGTGGAGTCGATGATTTGATCGGTACGTTGAGAATTGATCAAAATTCATTTATTTATGCTTTGGCAATTTGGCGTGTAATTGATTGGGTGTGCGGCTATATGGAGAAAGAGCATTGATTTGCTAGCAGTCAATCTTCGAGTGCTTCGTCCAGCGGCATTAATTTTTTTGAAGTTTAGCCTTCGAATTTCTTTGTGAGTTTCATGTCTTCGGCAATCTTCACACCGCCGCATTCAAGTTCCGCCCCGGCTTCGATGGAAATACTCTTAGCCACGATAGGCCGTGTAATGTCGAAATTCGAGGCTCGACTCGAGGCACAAGAACAACGTCGGGCCACAGCGTTCCCTCCATCGCAGTCGGAATTCGATCTGCCATTCGGCAGGCCATGCACTTCGTGGGACCTTCCAGAGCCACCGCAGAAGCCGCAGGCGTGGTCCTACAACACGTGGGACTATCCGGATCCGGATGCCTACGATGCGAATCTGTGTAGCCACCCTTCAAATTGGAACTACTCGGATCCGTATGCTTATGATCCGCCCTTCGGCCGACCACTCACTTCGTGGGATCTTCCAAGGCCTCGTATTGAGAGCTATGGATGGGGAGGATCATCACAGAACATGTACGGAGCGAGCAGAACCCACGGAGATGGAGGCTACACGCCGTCTTCATACCATGGTGGAGGATACTCCGGTGGTGGTTATGCAAACGAGAGTAACTCCTATGCGCCGCCTCCTCCTCCTCCGCAGGTCAGCTGCTATGTGCCGGCTCCTCAGCCGAATCCACCGTCGCGCCCTCAACCTCAGCAGCCAGACGGTGGCTACGTGTTGGCGCCGCCGTTGTACATTCCACCTCAGCAACCAAGGGATTCGCCAAGTTCTCTAACCACTCTCAACGATGCTCAATACACCGCCCCTGTAGAGGGAGAGAGAGAGGGGAGAGTGGCAGAGATAGCTGATGAGGAAGGAGTTAATCGGGTTGTTTGTGTCGAGAGTGAAGCGGAGGTTGTTGACGGAATTGCTGCGCCTGCGAATCGGGAAGGTGATAAGTTGGTTACTGAAGAGGGACTCGACATGAAAACGGAGTTCGTGCCGGTTGTTGATGTCACGTTGGAGGCGGGAGAAACGCACGCCTATAGTGGTAGCAAGAGCTCACTACAAGTCAATCTTTCTTTGCCAACTAATGGAGAAATATATAGAAGCAGGATTTGCGGAAGCAACCAGCTGTTGAGTAACAGTAGGTTGCCATGGAGCCGAAATTATGTTGCTAAAGAGATCAGATTTGGGGTGGAGGCTAGGACTTCCATGCTCAGAGGCGTGGAGGAGTTGGCTGATGCCATCAATGTTGTTATGGAACAAGGCTACGGTGCTCCAAAAGTGACCAAAGCTACGTCAATCTCGTTGAGTACTATTGGATTAGTGGAGCAAACAGAATTGGAGATCAGTAAGGAGAGAGCTTGGTCGAAGATGATTTTGGAGGTGACATCGCCGAGCAATGGTTCGGTGAAGGTGCTGAAGTTTATTTTCGGCCTCTACGATCTTGCGGAAGTTTATAAGGAATTTGTATCTCCACCTTGAGGACAAGGTGGTTTTCAAGGGTGGGGGAGTTGATACGTTAATTACTTAGATTTATTTATTGTTGGGCTTGGCCCGTGTTTTTATCTTATCGAGTCCGTTCCGGGTTTTCTTGTTGGTTCTTTCCCGGCCCGTAAGTCGAACCAACCCTAGGGTTTAGGTCTATATAAGGTGTGGGGTGTATTGCCGTGAATCATCAATGAATCAATAAACCATAATTTATATTATTTGCTGCGTTTTTTCTTTGCTTCGTTTGGTGTGTACGACGAGCTCCGATCTCGCGTCTACCGTTGTATCGTTTATTGCTTTTCATTCGTTTCTTGATCGAGGAATTCGCCCCATCCTCGTATCAGTAAACCTTCAATAAATTTCCATAACCTACGAAAATTTCTCCTTTCGGACCCTCTCCGAATAGAGTGAAGGTAAAATAAGTCGAAAGAGCGGTAGAAGGGAAAGTAAATATTTTGAGCCAAGAATCCTTCACTCCATACGTCTTCATCACCCAAACTTCCGCCGAATTGAGTAAGAAGCCAAGGCTTCCGCCAATAGCTCCCAACACCGGAGTGTACGACTTCTTCCAAACTTCATCCTTGAAAGGTAGCTCGATCATTCCAAACTCATCCCTCCCCAAATCGAAGCATTCGATTTGAGGAAGGCTCCAACCAGTCCAGTGGAGATTCCCACGTAGAAACAGCCCAGTGGGACGTAACCAAGGATGAGAGCCTCCGGGTGATTTTCTCCATGAGTTTGTGTTGGAACTATAAACCCAACCTGACCTCACTTCACTAAATCTGAACGCACCGCTCGGCTCGTCCCAGCCGAACCCCCATTTTTTAAGACCGTAGCCTCCGATGTCGGGTAAGTCGACGGAGACTCTAGTGGCTGGGTTCCACAACGATACGCTTCTACGATAGTCGTAGCAGCACAACACGCCATTACAGCAACCAACGAGTCTAACACCGGCATTCGGCTCGATCTTTGTCGGAACTGGTCCTTTCGAATCCAGCAACGACTGCAGATAGTCTCCAATCTTGATGCCGCGTTCTTTTGGATTCAAAGCGATGACTCTAGGGTTTCTAGCTGAATTCTGGTAGTGGATTTTGATGAATCGGTCGCTTTCGATGAGAGACAGCAATGATTCCGAAACGCACTTGAACCTCAAGAGTGATTTCACCGGCAACCTCGATAATATTTCGGTGATGATTTCTTGAGGAATATAACGATGGCAGAGGAGGCGAGATTTCGTGTTCCTCAAGGGAGGAAGATGAGGAGTAGGAGGTTTGTGGTCATGCATCTTTCCGGAACACCCCCAATTTTAAAATCACGGTACTTATCATGATCAAAACAACAAACACTTTGTATGCATAATAAAATACAAAGTCAAATAAAACTGTTCGATGCATAAACAGTTCTTTAGGTTTGTAAAATAACAAATAACCTGAACTCCTCTGCAGCTTCATCTAGTGTTGGTCTGTTGGATGAAGGAAGCAATGCTGGGACATTGCTCTCCATGAATTTGTTCATATTCGGACCAAAACAGCAAACCCGTGCTTTAAGAGAACACCAGATTCGCCTCCTTTGTTGAGTAATTCGAAGGAGGCTGTGGTGGCTGGTTTCCACAAACGAGAATCTCCGATGACCTCGACAGCTGTAGAGAAGCACACCACACCTTCCTTCGACTCATTCAACAGCCACCGCAGAGGAGCATCCACTCCTTCGTTCTCTGTCTCGTTTCCCGTTATACGTGATCTCTTGATTTACCAGCATTCACTCACAAATTAACTATCTTACCTCTTGCTGCTTCTTTTCTTCAGCAAGGTAAGAGTAACAAGGTAAATACAAGACTATTGAAGCAAAACTAGAATATACATTGGGAGACGTTTTTTTTAAAAAAAAACATGAACTAAAGAGTAATATAATTAGCAAAATTCAAAAGAAAACAAATAACCTAAACTGCTGTGTAGCTTCAACTAGTAGTGTTGGTGGCATCCAAGATTCTTTATGGTGAGGCCAAACTTTCTACGTAGATAAGAGGTTCGACGAAGGTATCTGTGCCAGTGATTGTCGAGAATGCATCATCTTTGGGAGAGTAAACTATCAATTTTTCTTCACGACCTACGAAAATTTCTCCGTTCGGACCCTCTCCAAATAGATAGTAGGGACAATAAGTCGAAAGAGGGGTGGTAGTAGGGAAAGTAAGTATTTTTAGCCAACAATCCTTCGCTCCATACTCCTCCATCACCCAAACGTCTAACTCAATAATATAAATAACAATACTCAGACAAAATCGCAATCACCTTGTGTGCACCGTTCGGTTGTCCCGAATCTGCAAAGGCTCGCAATCTCATCTTCTAATGTATATATGGGCGCGCTCTTCTTTACAGAGAGTCCCTAGAAAATCTTCGCAAGATATCTTCATATACTTTCCTTGTAGATACGATTACCATCATGATTGATGATCCTATATGCAGGGAAATGAATTAAACTAGAAATCTTAAACAAGGAAGTTCACCTCCTCATGTGTATCGATGGATGATCATCCCTTGTTCTCATAATATTAATTATATATTTCAGATTTGTTTTGTTATTATTACTTTTGAAAATATTATAGAAAAGCAGCAAACATTCATCCATGCAATCGAAGATGCCACGTACAAATTCAAGAAGGATCTAAGATTATTATCCGAGGAGACTAAAAATATGATAGAAAGAGTAATAAAATTAGCCAAAAAATTCAAGAAAACAAATAACCTAAACTTCTCTTATGCTTCAACTAGTAGTGTTGGTAATGGTGACATCCATGATTCTTTTCGGTGAGACCAAACTTTCGACGTAGATATGAGGTCCGACGAAGGGATCTTTGGTGGTGACCGTCGAGAAAGCATCGTCTTTGGGAGAGTAAACCGTCAAATTATTTCTAAAACGGAAGAAAATCTCTCCGTTCGGACCCTCTCCGAATAGAACGATGGAAGGAAAACTCGTTGGATCAGAAAGAGCGGTAGAAGGGAAAGTGAGTAATTTGAGCCAAGAGTCTTTCACTCCGTAATCCTTCATCACCCAAACTTCTAACCTTTCTTTCATATAAATTAACATGCTAAGGCTTCCTCCGATCTCTCCCAACCGCCGATTGCACACCCCATCGTTTGAAGAAATCATAGGCAACTCAATCCTTCCAAACTCTTCCCTCCCCAAATCGAAGCATTCGACTTGAGGAATGCGCTCGTCAATCCAGTGGAGATTCCCACGTAGAAACATCCCGGTGATTTTCTCCATGAGTTTGTGTTGGAACTATAAACCCAGCCTGATCTCACCTCACTAAACCTGCACTTAATCCAAACAGCAAACACCTTGTATGCACCGCTATACTCGTCCCAACCAAACCCCCACTTCAAAAGAATGTAGCCTTCGATGTCGGGTAATTCGGCGGAGAGTCTCCAACCTTGATGCCGCGTTCTTCGGGATTCAAAGTGATGACTCTAGGGTTTTTAGCTGAATTTCGGTAGTGGATTTTGATGAATCGGTCGCTTTCGATGAGAGAACGCCATGGTTTCGATACGCACTTGAATCTCGAGAGAGATTTCACCGGCAGCCTTGCCAGAATTTCATCGAACAGGATTTCTTCAGGAATAATAACAAGATCAAGTGGGAGACGTCTCGTCTTCCTCGGAAGGAGAGGATTCATCTTCACACTTTTTTTCTTTTTCTTTTTTTGTAAAGAATCAATAAACAACTTTATTCCAAGAATATATATTCAATAAATATAATGGCGAATCATTATAATTAGGGTCATGGCCCGTACCATAGTTCGCGAGGCCCTAGCCGAATTAAAATAAATAAAAAATCATAACTCAACTTCGTCCCTTTATATTAGTTACTCTTTTTTCGAAGCAAGGGAATTAAGAGGGTGTTTGGCTAAGCTTATAAGCTAGCTTATAAGATGTTTGACTGCTTATAAGTTGTTTGACTGCTTATAAGCACTCTAAATGTGTTTGGCAAAATAAGCTTCTTAAGAGCTTATAAGCTCTCAAAATAAGCAAAAAGTGCTTATAAGCACTCTAAAAAATAAGTTCCTCTACCCCAACTTTTTTTTTTTTTTTTTTTTAATTTTGCTTATTTACCACTATAATTCTATTTTATTTTTATATTTATATTATATACGCTTTCATTTGATGTTACAATATTATAATTTCAAAAAAATATTTTTTTAATTTTTTTTTTAATTTTCAGATTTTATTTTTTTATTATCTCTTCAAACTTATAAGCTCTCTTATCCAAACACTTCAACAACTTATAAGCACTTACCCTCATACATCTTATAAGCTCTTAAACAACTTATAAGCACTTAGAGCTTATAAGCATTTTGAAATAAGCTTAGCCAAACGGGCCCTAAGAAAGGGTTGATATATTTATGTGTTAAAGTGATGTATGCGTGTGTAAAACGTGATTTTCCTTTAGTAATTTAAAGTAATGTATGCGTCTGTCGGCATACACGGGTAGTGTTAATTTTTATCTATGTTAAATCTCATATTTCATACCCAACAAAGGCAAATGTGATAGATGAGATCCTTTGTACTTAATTAGTCTCGTGTTCCAATAATGTTTAAAGTCCTACGTAGTTGAAAGGTTAAAAAATTATTGAATTTGCAGCTGTTGATGAAAGAAAATGACAGAAAAGAGAAAATTACCCTATAAATTCCACTTTTTTCTCATCTTTTCTCACCTTTTATCAATGGGGGGCGGGATTTTACTCCTGAAATTGGAGAAAATATTTACAACACCAATTTGAAGAGATAATATTTTCTCTCCATTGTAGTGCAAATGAAGGGGGAAAATAGAGAAGATGAGAAAAGGTGAGAAAAGGGGTGAAATTTATAGGGTAATTTTCTCTTTTCTCTCGTTTTCTTTTGCATCAAAGAAAATGCAACCTTAGTGATTTAAAGTATCCATTATGGATAGGTGAGTGTTTCTCTGATTATAGATCATCAATTTACAATAATATCCCGAAACATTTATCCTGAAAAAATCATAGACAATAAACTTTGATTTTGTTTTGACTTTTGATGCAAATATTGTACAAACTAGTTATGTACCCGCGCGATGCACGGGGCTAACTAAATGTGTTTATTATAAAGTTTTGATCTTAACATCTCTAAAAATATGAAATTTATATTCATTTGTATATTTTTGTTTAATTTCAATATAATGAATTTTTTTATGCATATTATTTACTTAATATGTACGTACATAATTCAATTGATTTAATTTTTTTCTATTTTTTTAAACAGAACAAATATCAAGCGTAATATAACAAATATATTTTTAAATATCCAAATAAAATAAAATCTCAAATATGAATTCTTACATTAATAAATTATGAAAAACTTCCTTATATACTACGTTCGTAGTACTTATGTTGTTGCTATCTTTGTCGCATATCAATATCTTGAGTCCACTATGACTTCGTGCCCTTGAAACAGCAACATAAAGCTGGCCATGAGAAAACACTGGTTTTTTTAAGAAAAGGACCAACGTGTGAGAGGGATTGGCCTTTACTTTTATTGATCGCCATAGCATACGAAACAATAAAAGGGAATTATCTTCGTTCAAACTTAAATGGCATATGCTGATCAGATGAAGTATAAGTCATTCTCGGAATGAACACTTTTTGGCCAGAATAATCCCAGTTAAAATCTTAGCCTCTAAGTCATGATTGCCCAATCTCGTGACCACCAAGCGAGTACCATTGCACAAACTCATAGAATGGTCGATATTTCTTAGCAACATAACCGGTGTACCAACCTTTAGATTAAGCTTGTGATTCGGCATTCCTAAACATTTTAAACCATTTAAATATTCAGATGTGTTGATATCTCATATAACATCGAGCACCCCATCTGATTTGCATGGTTTGTCTGAACTTAAATATTCTTTACTCTCAATGTTATTCATGGAAATCATATACTGATTCTCCGAATCGACTACATCTAGGGTCGTTGCGAGTACCGCTCTATCTTGAAGAAAAGACAAATCATCGAGCGTGCCTACCGATGATTGATACGTTTCATTAACAATTGCTTCAATTGGATCCACGGAGAATTTTAACAGTATGTCATCGGGGATATCAATAATTGCATGTCCGTCATTAGCACCACCAAGAATTCCATCTCCTATTGTTGCCACCCAATCAGAGAACTTGTGTAATTCCGTCACTTAGTTTCAGAAGTCACTGTGTGGAGCCTCATGTTTTTTTCCAGTCTCAGAACTTGAACATCCTTCCAAATATAAGAAGAGTTGATACTTGCATTCACGACTTGTTGTCTGGTTCCTTCGGTATGACGGGCAATATTTGTCTGAAATCACCCCCAAATACAATTGTTTTACCTCCAAATGGAGATTGAGATCCTAAAACACTTTTGAACCGCATTAAATCTCTCAATGTTCTGTCCAGTGCGGCAAAACAATGTTTGTGCATGATTGGTGCCTAGAGCTGTTAAAAAAAGCCCAAATCGGCCCGGCCCGACGGGCGGCCCGGGCCAGCCCGCACTTTTGGGCGGGCTTCATACTTCAAATACCTGCCCAAAAAAAACCGGGCTTTTAAAGCCCGCCCAGAGGGCCCGCGGGTTGCACGGGCTTGGGCCTAAAAAGCCCGGCGGGTAGCGGGCCGAAGCCCGCCCGTAAACAAAATTACATTAATAATATTATATTATTATTAAAAATTAAAATTACACCTAAACTAAACGTCTAAACCTAATAATCTAATATAGAAAAAAAAAAAAAATATTAGTTATTACTTTGTTGCGACTTTTTTTGGATTCTATTATCGTATTTGAGAATTTAATGACACTTATTACTTATTAGTTATTATTTATGAATATTATCATATGTTTGAGTTTATTGTACTTGTACTAAAATTAGGGAAAAAATAAACCTTAAAAAAAAATTGAAATCGGGCCGGGCTTGGCCCGCCCGCCCGACAGTTTTTCATGGGCGGGTATTAGCTGTATTTTTTGGGCCCGAAGGCATTCCGGGCCGGCCCGGCCCGACCTGCAAAATTGAAATAGCCCGACGGGCTCGGGCCGGGCGGCCCGGGCCCATGAAATTGACACCTCTATTGGTGCCTCATCCCATATTATGAGCTTACTTTGAATAAGCAATTCAGCCAATGGAGTTCCTTGTTTGATGTTGCACACTGAATCTTCGTTTAGATCCACGGGAATAGAGAACGGGAATGTGCGGTCCTTCCACCTGGCAACAATAAAGATGTTATGCCACTCGAGGCTACATTTAATACAATGTCACCTTTTGATGTAATCGCCGTAGATAATGTCCTCCAAACAAATGTTTTTCCTGTCCCACCATATCCATACACGAAGAAAATACCACATGCGCCGGAATAAACGTTATAGATTACCTTATCGTAAACATGACGTTGTTCTTCCGTCAGATGTGTCATTAATGAAGCATGTTCTATTGCCAAATCTGATCGATTATATCGCAACTCATCATTTATCAAAGTATTGCATGACTGGACTAAATACTCGGTATCGGGATATGGCATCTCACTAAAATCACGAAGACTACGGCCAATTTTGCGGAGTAACTTTTCCAACTCTGCCAATGCATAACTTTTCAACTGCTCTTTTTTCAATTGAAGATCTGCATTAGATTGACAGTTCATTCATGTACAAATTTCATATATTATTGATTTAAACCACATCAATCGAAAACGTACCTGGTTGGTGTAGACGCTTCCATTGCATGTACAGAATATCATCCGAAAGATATTTCCAGCATTTTTCCCAAACACTCTCCGGTCTGTCCATAGATTTGGCAAACAATACATTCGCAAACAATTGTCTCAACGAATGTCCTGCGCCCCACTAGTATAAAGGGGCGAGAAGAGTATTTATTTACAACGTAAAAATACTATCAAAGCAAGAAGTGATATGCTAGTTACCTTCGTGGGCATCTTCGCTATTTTCTTCAATTTGACATTATTTTGTTCGATTTTTTCAATTAAAATATATATTCCAATACCTTATAAATTAATATTGGGACCATTAAATCCACAAAAAGTACTCCCTCCGTCCTCCATTTAGTGACGGAGGGAGTTTGGGCACGCGTTTTTTCGCATATTATGGTATAATAATAAATTAATGTGTTAAAGTGTTAAAGTGGAATAATTGTGGGTCCATTTGAATTGTTTAATAGTATTAAAATATTAAAATAATAAAAAGTAGATGTATAAAGTGTTAAAGTGTTAAAGTGATTGTGGGGTCTACGTCCAAAAATGGAAATTGTCAGTAAATGGAGGACGTCCCAATATAGTATTAACGCACTAAATGGAGGACGGAGGGAGTATATATCTTATAGCTCAATTTATTTTATTATTCATTTTTAAATTTAGCAGGAAAAACTAACAAATTGAATTGGCGGCAGTATCCTACATACTCATCTCCCTTTAAAAATATAATTTCACTCCGAGTAAAGTTCTATTTTAATTTGTTCCATTTATAATGGAATATATTTTGAAATAAAATTTATATATTTGAAAATTTGTAACTATCAAAATAAAGCAGAAAATAAACTAATAATTCAGAAAAGTTACTACCATAATTAATTAAAAAGGTCAATCTAAATTCTTTTAATACTAATAACTAAAATATAATTAATTTATAATCCACTAAAAAAAAATCTTAATTTGTGTGGCTATAGGTATAGGAAGGATGGAATAGGCGCTAGTATAAGTATAAATAAATTAGGGAGCGAGAGAGGAAGAGAAAGAGCGTCTAGGTTTTCGTCTTCCTTCCAAAATCAATTCCTTTTCGTTCGCTGGAGAATCAATTTGTAAAGGATGAAAAGCGACTGCAAAACGTCGTCTACCAGTGAGTTGATATTTGTAGTTAATTCGATTGATTTTTTCCTTTAAAGTTTGTTGCTATAAATCGATAATTGTATTTTTATTATTATTTTGCAGTGTTGGAGTTGAAGTGTATACTGGAGAAGAATTTCTGCCTCGATGCGTTTTACGCACTACTCTGCTTTGCTTCAATCGCGATTTTGGAGCCGTTTGGGGGGATTTTACTTGCAATCGATACCACTGTTCTCTGCATCTTTCTCTCAGCTATGGTGGTCAACTTAATTTTCGCGAAGGCAATTGAATTTGGGCATGGAAAAATCATTCGCTACTTGTGCACAACCAAGGCGGTACACTATTTTCTCATGCTCCATCACCTCACTAGCGGTCGTGTTCGGCATATTTTGAGGCAGATAAGGCTGGGAGCAGATATTATGTTTGGCATAAATATAAGCATCTCCTTCCGAACTGCTGGTGGTAATTTTCGATTCGATTAACTAGTTTATAACTGTTTTTAAAGGACTAAATATATCTATATGCTGTATTGGTATGGAAGAAATCTGAAATTCTTTAATCGTATTGTACCTTGGTGAAAGCTCTCCCCTTGCTAGTAGCCTAGTATTGAAAATTACTGTGTTTGTCCTTTTTTTTTTGGCTGTTCCATTAGTGAATGCTTTCCCCTTTCGCTGGAGTTATACTTTTATGGGGTTTTCCATTATTTGAAGCTTTCCTCTTTCCCTATACATTGACATTGAGTTTGCAGAGTAATAATAGCATGATTACATTTGGAATTTGCAGAGTTAGAGTTGATGGAGATTGTAACAGACAATGTGCTGTTTGGTTTTGGCTACGCCTACATGTGGCTTATCTTGGTTCCTATAATTACTTCATCCAGTTTCTTTTATGAGCAGTTTGGGGTTAACTTTGGGGTTAACTGTGGCATAATATGTGCAAGGATTTCCTATTGCATTGCATTTAGCATTGCTCCCGACGGTCTTATGGCATTGGCAATCAAGCTGGGGCACGGGGATTTAACCAGTGACTGGTGCAGAATGAAGGCGGTCTCGTGTTATCTCATGCTCCATTACCACACCCGTGAGCGTGCACGTCGAGTCCTGAAAAAGCTTGAATCCGAGAGACAAGAATTCCTGCAGGTGATCAAAGATGCGATGATGAGAGATCATCAAGCTGGGCAGGTTCTTTTGTTCAAGAAGGGCATCTGCGATGGCGATTGTTGCACTATATGCTCGGGAGAATATAAGAAGTCGGAAGAGGTGAGGATCGTTCGAAAATGCAAGCATTGCTTCCATGACGACTGCTTCATGCGATTGCTGTACAGGGGATGGAGAAAATGCCCTGCATGCGATGTTGACCTCTTCTGATTTAATTAAACTTAATTTTTACATTTTAGCAGTTTAAGTAGAGTACTTTTTATTTATTTTGCATCGTTAGCAAAATCCTTAGGTTGTTTAGACTTAGATTAGTGGTTTTGTGGTCTTTTTGTTGTTACATTAAATTATAAAGCTAGATGACTATTAATCATGTTTTGAATTCAAGTATTTTCTCCTTTAGTTTTCTGATATCCTTTTCTCCCCCCCACCGTGGACATTCTGAAAATGGATGACGTTACATCATCGGTGATCATATTAAGTGTCACGGTTACATATAAACATTCATGTTTTTAATAAATAGTTTTAGAGATTAGCACACAAATTAATAAAATATTTTTTACCCAAATTGACCCCACAAAAATTTCTAAAATATAATTAACTCTAATAATTGTGTAATCCAGTGGTTATGTTTATTCTCTTTGTATTGGCACATTTATTATTCAGTGGAAATATAATAACTTTGCATATTATTTAAGGGGTAATTTTGGCTATTAATTCCATATTGACATCTAATTATATTGTAAATATACAAAACATCTAGAAGGCATTTTATTAAGAATAGGAGGGAGTAAGTATGTTATGGTGGTTTTCACATATAATGTTAATTATATGTCTAATTTGTGTAACGATTTCACATTATGGATTTGAGACCTCTCATATATCCTAAACTCATACCTTAGATCATGTATCAATAGAATTAAAACGTTGTAGTTGGTATTAGACATTAGTGAAATACAATTAGAAAGTTTTACATATGTTATTTATGTATGCTCATTTAATCAGATATCTTCATTTGAAATATATACAATTTTCAAGATTTAGGCCTCAAAATATAATATAAGAATAACTACTAAATATATTATTTGGTTTATATATATATATATATATATATATATATATATATAATATTTCCATTCTAATAAAAATATCGTGATTTTATATATACATATACATATTTATTGGAAAAAAAGTACAATAAATTTAATCTTCAAGAACCAAATTATATAATGATAGATTTGAGTGTTTATTGCTATGAACCTCTCGGTTATTGCACTTAAATTTAAATTAGATTTTTGAGGCCCTTCAGATGCTTGTCTCGGGCACAGCAACGCATGCATTACATGAAAACTAAATAATAAATGCATTTTATTTATTGTAAGCATGAGTCCTTAATTAATTTAAAGTGGGGAGAGAGAGATTTAAAATTGGAGGAAATAGGGTATTTTACCCACTTCAAAATAGTAAAACTAAAATTAGGTATGGGAATAGTTTTTCACCAAATTTTACCCATATTTTGGGTTGGTGGTCCAAAATGCCCTTGCTTTATTAGGTTTGGGATTTTGTCTTATTATGTGTACTATCTCTTTTTTCTCTCTCTTCTCATCTCATCTCCGTCCTCTCTTCTCCTATGCAACTCTCTCTCTTCTCATTTCTTCCATCAACAAATGTGACGTCTTCTCTTCTCCACCCACTCCCTTCTACTTTCAAAATCTGAGACTTCAACTCCCATCAACGGCGGCGACATTCACGGCAGCTTCTTCTCCACTTCTCTCTCTATTTTATTTCTTTCAACCATGGAAACTCACTTTCTTCCCCACTTCTCTTTCTTCTCTCTCTTCGCAGCTTCACATATTTCTTCTCGAGGTGGCGGTGACGGCGACTGCGACGGCGACGATTTTACACTAAATTTCTCCACTTCTCTCTCTCTCACACAGGCGACGACAACGGCGACCGACTTTCTTCTCCACTTTATTCCTGTGTGGGAGTAAATTCCATGGCTGAAATGGACTAGAAGGTTCGACGACCTGGATGAGAGAACGGAGAGAGTGGCTAAAGCCATTGATGAGTTTCTGGAGCTGCGATTCAAGAACATAGATTGTAATTGAATTTTCGGCACGAATTTTACAGTTCGTACCAGATTTGATTTTTGTCTTGTGCATTTGAATTCGGAATGGGAATGTCTTACTTGATTATTTGGTACGATTTTAACATTTTAGTACTTTTTTATTTTGAGTACGGTGATTAAGTGTGAAGAAAAAAAAGTTCCTCACACAAATGATTGTAGGACTCATAAGAGGATGTCATCATATAGTTAATTTGTGAAAGAGTTGTAAATTGTTTCAATAATACTAGCTTTTTGTCTTACTTCGATTTTTTGCATAAATTGCACATTTCGTACTTATTTCATAGGTAATTTATACAAATTATTTGTATTCGTACTGATAACTTAATACTTTCTTATGTAATTAGTAATACAGGTAATCTATATGAATTGATTCATACTCGTACCAATATAATAATTAAGTTATACGAATTGACTAATATTCGTACTGATAATCACGGTACGAATAATAAAAATTTTAAAGTCCGTACCAATATTATGTGGATGTATTATGCTGAGGTACGAGATACATTTTGCATGATGCACAATGTTTTATCATATTTTTCATTCATAAAAGTGTACCATGATTATAAAAACAAAAACGTAAAAAAATGGAAAGAAAAAAGATCGGTACTCGATAATCTATAATTGGTATTCGATAAGATTGATAATCTACATAACTCATTTATTGGTAACAACAAAAATATTACTATGTAACTCATGTATTTGTAAAAATACCAAGAATCGTAACATGTAACATTTGTATTGGCAAAAACATCAAGAATTTTACCATGAGAAATACATATTATTTCGTAATGAATAATATAAGTACGAATTTTGAGTAATCGTACTGGCCAGTAACTCGTATAGAAATCTTCAAAATTCATATATTTTATATTCAAAATGCAAAAATCATAATATCCAGTTGGTTGTATTAGGCCACACCGCGTCTGTTGCTCCCACTGCTGTCAACATGATGATGGATGTAGGTTCATTTGTTGTTATAGCCTCCCCCCCTTTTCAGTTGCTACAATCGTTGTTTCTTCGGCCTACATATAATGTAACTCGTATATTGGTAAGATTACACAAAATCGTATTAACACAATAAGAACATAGTACATATTTTCACAAATCATACTAACACACTGAGAACATACTACATATTTTCACAAATTGTATTAACATATTCATAACATACATAACATCACCACAAATCTTACTGGAGATATTAACAAGTTTGCACAAATCGTACTAAAACATTGATAACATACATAACATTAGTAAGATTTGCACAAATACTAACAAGATACGCTGATAATGTAGTATGATCAAGTTATTTGTAACATGTAACTCATTTATTGGTAAGATCACAACAAATCTTAATGAAATCGATGCCAACAAAGTAAAAATTCCACAAATCTCTCCAATTCATGAATAACATCAAAAACAAAATTTGAGGTAACATCAATTAATAACACAAGAAAAAATCCAAAAATATTAACTTATCCATTAGTATGATTTAGCACAAATATTACTAAGAGGAACTGTTAAGATCTACACAAATCTTATCAAACACATCATGAAGTTGAGAACATAGTACATATTTTCACAAATCGTACTAACACACTGAGAACATAGTACATATTTTCACAAATCGTACTAACACATTGATAACATACATAACATTACCGCAAATCTTAATGAAATCAATGCCAACAAAGTAAAATTTTCACAAATCTCTCCAATTCATGAATAACATCAAAAACAAAATTAGTGATAACATCAATTAATAACATACAAAATATTAACTCATTCATTAGTACGATTAACACAAATATTACAAATAGGAACTGTTAAGTTATACACAAATCTTACCAAACACATCATGAAGTTGACAACATAGTACATATTTTCACAAATCGTACTAACACGGTGAGAACGTAGTACATATTTTCAAAAATCGTACTAATACACTGAGAACATAGTAAATATTTTCACAAATCGTACTAACACACTGAGAACATAGTATATATTTTCAAAAATCGTACTAATACACTGAAAATGCTGGTGCACAAGATATAATTTAGTAGTTCGTACCAACATTAAGTGGTTGTATTATGCTGAGACACGAGATACAATTTACATGTTTGCACAATGTTTTATCAGATTTGTCACTCATAAAAGTGTACCGTGATTATTTTCACAAATCGTACTAACACACTGAGAACATAGTACATATTTTCACAAATTGTACTAATACATTGATAACATACATAACATTACCACAAATCTTATTGGAGATATTAACAAGTTTGCACAAATCGTATTAAAACACTTATAACATACATAACATTAGTAAGATTTGCACAAATACTAACAAGATATGCTGATAAATGTAGTATGATCAAGTTATTTGTAACATGTAACTCATTTATTGGTAAGATCACAACAAATCATAATGAAATCAATGTCAACAAAGTAAAAATTCCACAAATCTCTCCAATTCTTTAATAACATCAAAAACAAAATTAGAGATAACATCAATTAATAACACATAAAAAAATCCACAAAATATTAACTCATTCATTAGTATGATTTAACACAAATATTACCAATAGGAACTGTTAAGATCTACACAAATCTTACCAAACACATCATGAAGTTGAGAACATAGTACATATTTTCACAAATCGTACTAACACACTGAGAACATAGTGCATATTTTCACAAATTGTACTAACACACTGAGAACATAGTACACACTGAGAACATAGTACATATTTTCACAAATCGTACTAACACACTGAGAACATATTACTAACAAACTGATAACATAGTACATATTTTCACAAATCGTACTAACACACTAAGAACATAGTACATATTTTCACAAATCGTACTAACACACTGAGAACATAGTATACACTGAGAACATAGTACATATTTTCACAAATCGTACTAACAAACCCTCAACCCTAAAAATACCCAGAACTTTGCTCATAAAAAACCCAAAATTTTGCTCATAAACCAATTTGTTAAACCCAACATTTCATTTTCTATCAAATCTGCACTAAAATGTAAGAAAAATGTATTTATCTCACCATTTAAAAGGGTACGAACATTTTCCAAATTAGAGCTTATATTTTCAAATATTTATACTAGAAAAAGAACCAAAAATGTCGAGATTTTTGGAGAAAGGATCAGTCGGAGAAATACCCGTACCTGCACACCGGAGAAAAAATCAGTCGGCACTTCTTCCTCCATGTCATCGTCTTCTTCACTCAGTTTCTCCGGATATTCAGAAATTTCTGGGTCTTGGACTTCATTCTCGAGACTCGTCGACTCCTCACGGTGGTCCTCACGGCGGCGGAAGGTTGGAATCGAGGGGGCAGCAGAAGGTTTTTGAGAGAGAAATTGCAAATGTGGAGTCGGTAGGTTTTGAGAGAGAAACTGAAAAGGGGGGAAGAAGGAAAGTGAATTGACGTTGAGTGTGTGAGGGGGTTTTGTTTACCTAGGTTTTTGTCCAACAAGGGTATTTTGGTACCTAATTTGAAAATATGGGTAAAATTTGTTTTTTTTTATTTCCAAACTTACAATTGGTTTTGTTATCACTAAGGGGGTAAAATAGTTTTTGCCTCTTAAAATTGTGTGCAGGAACATTTTTCAATGGATAGGAATCATAGCCGAAATACATTTATTAGCAAATAAAAGTAATTAAAAATAATTGGTCGAATTAACTTGGGAAGTTTGGGCGGGAAAATGAATTGTGAAAAATGTTTCTGTTATTATATACTATATAATAGAATTGGGAAAACAACTTTATTCCAAGAAGATATATTCAATATATATCATGGCGAATCATAATATTAAAGGTCATGGCCCGTACCATATATAAAAGGAAATATATAAGGAAATATAACGTCAATGAAGATATATAATGAAGATATATTTTAAAGTGATCAATGCATGTATACAAGTGTTTTTTCTTTAATAATTTTTTATTAAATAAGGAAATATAACGTCTTTAGAACATAATAAAAAGGAATACGTAATTAGTATAAAGGGACGGAGGGAGTAATAATACTTGAACTCGCAATATTTTTATCAAAATAAGAGAACAACACGGTGAAAAAAAATGAATCCTACAATCTCATGAACATAAGTTCAAGTATGATAGATTTATGATTACAATTAGGAAATGATCCCCTATTCGATGGATATTTAGGGCATGTTCAATGCTAGAACCCCAAATGGGGTTCTTAAAGGGGGTGAGTTCTTGTTTTTGCCACATAGACAAGAACCGTACCACTCCATTGTACATGCTCTTATAATATGCTCACGGATGGCATAACGTACTATTAATAGAAAAATAATTTAATTATATACCTTAACCAATCTAAAAAAGTAAACACTACCCCTACAACATCATTTAAAGTATTCATTGTAGGTAGCTGAGTGTTTCTCTTGTTACAATACTGTAAGAAATCATAGACTATAAACTTTGATTTTGTTTTGATGCAATCAATACAAATATACTACAAAGTTGTAAACTATTTGCATTATTAAATAGTTTATAAAGTACGACTAGTGTCAACTACTACAAACTTGACCTGTAAAGTTGGCCTGCTTCGTCATCTCTGTCAAGCAAAACAGCGAACACCTTGTGTGCACCGCTCTACTGTTCCCAATCGAACGCGGAATTTGCAAGAATGCGGCTGTATATTATTTCCGGTGATACGATGGAGACTCTAGTGGCCCTTCTTTCGAGTTCGAGTTCAGAAACGAATGCAGAGAGCATTCTCTCATCGCATAGTTTTCCGTAGATAAAATAACTAAGGGTTTTTTCATAAATTTGTTAGTGGGTTTTATCGAATCGGTCGCTTCTAATGAGAGACATCCGTGATTTCGAAACGCACTTGAACCTCGCGAGTGATAGAATTCTCAAGGAAGATGACGATGATGGAGGAGGATCCGCACTCATTCGTTCTCTGTCTCGTTTTCCATTAGAACATGATCTCTTGATTTACTATCTTACCGCTTGCTGCTTCTTTTCTTCAGCAACAAGTAAGGTAGATACAATTATACAAGAATTATAGAAGCATAAACTGCATGTAATTACTCAAACAGTTATGTTCAGCCAATTTTATTCTCTCATTTGACGTCTCCTCCTCCTCCTCCTCCTGCATCGATGGATGATCGCACATGTTTTCATTTGACAAACATATATTCATTCGTGCAATTGGAGATGTCACACCAAAATTTAATAAACAATCAAGATTATACACAAGGAGACTTTTAAAAAAAAACATGAACGAAAGAGTAATATAATTAGCAAAATTCAAAAGAAAACAAATAAACTAAACTGCTCTGCAGCTTCAACTAGTAGTGTTGGTGGCATCCAAGATTCTTTTCGGCGAGGCCAAACTTTCTACGTAGATAAGAGGATCGAGGAAGGGATCTTTGTTAGTGACTATCGAGAAAGCATCATATTTGGGAGAGTAAACCATCAATTTTTCTTCACGACCTATGAAAATTTCTCCGTTCGGCCCCTCTCCAAAGAGAGGGAACTTAAATTTCTCAGCTTCAACTAGTAGTTCAGGGAAAGTATGTATTTTGAACCACCAAGAATCCTTCGCTCCATACTCCTTCATCACCCAAACGTCTAACGTTTTCCCAACATTGAGTAAGAGGCCAAGGCTTCCGCCAATAACTCCCAACTGCGGAAAACACCACGGAGGACCCTTGTAATTCCTAACTTCATCCTTGAAAGGCAGCTCAATCCTTCCAAACTCTTCCCTCCCCAAATCGAAGCATTCGACTTGAGGAAGGCGCCTGTCAATCCAGTGGAGATTCCCACGTAGAAACAGCCCGGTTGGAAGAAACACGCTATCAGAGCCGCCGGGTGATTTTCTCCATGAGTTTGTGTTGGAACTATAAACCCAACCTAATCTCACTTCACCAAATCTGCAGTCAGACCAAACAGCAAACACCTTGTACGCACCGCTCGACTCGTCCCAACCGAACCCCCACTTTTTAAGCCTGTAGCCTCCGATGTCGGGTAATTCGACGGAGACTCTAGTGGCTGGGTTCCACAACGAGAATCTGCTACTAAAATTGTCAGAGAAGCACAACACGCCATTACAGCAGCAAGCCAGGAGTCCAACCCTGAACTTCGGCTCGATCTTTCTTGATCCTTCTTTTGAATCCAACAACGACTGCAGAGAGTCTTCAACCTTGATGCCGAGTTTTATGGGGTTATAAGTGATGACTCTAGGGTTTTTAGCTGAATTTCGGTAGTGGATTTTGATGAACCGGTCGCTTTCGATAAGAGACCGCCATGGTTTCGAAACGCACTTGAATCTCGAGAGTGATTTCACCGGCAGCCGTGGTAAGATCTCATCGCCAAGAATTTCTTCAGGGAGGAGAGGCGCCGTGTCACACATCTTTGCATGGAAATTGTTTCTCTACTTTTTTTTCTTTTTTTTTTCTGGGTAGAGAATATCTCTCTCTAATACAGTTCAATGTGGATTAGGCCTCTATTATTATTTATCTAAATCTCATAAATTACATCGAAAGCCAATTCAAAACTAGCATATTATATATATATATATAGAGGAGAGATCAAATAAAAAATGCTATTAGTGTGAGAAATAAGAAAAGATCATAACTGTCCATATTTAAAGATCAATGGTCAATAATTATTGTAATAATTATGATATATTTTATTCAAATTATACCTGCAGAGGGTTAAATTTGTATATTACCCATTTTTATAGTTGACGGTTTATTCCCTACAATTATGGGATTTAAATTGCGCATCTAAGATTATGCAAACAAATATGTACGTACAATACAAATATTTTAATTTAACATTTTAGGTATTGTTTTGTTCCACAATTAAATGATTATTTTATGTTTTCCCTACATCATTAAATATAAAATTTTATTTTTATTTTTATTTGTTTCAAGACACTATTTTAATAATGCATTTCATGCAATATATTATGTATAATTTGGACAACATAATTATTTCTGAAATACGATAATATATTATTCATATGCATATAATGCATAAAAATGATGCATAATGCAACAAATTATAATGCATAATGCAACAAATTATAATGCATATAAATTTTCTTTCAATATGACATTAATTAAATTGTGGAATGCTATTATTTTGTTGTATTGCATTACAAATTGTATTACAATGCATTATAATCTCTAACTAAATGCATTATAAAATGTAACAAAAAATATAATAATAAGGATCGATAATAGTCACAATGCTCTATAATTTTTATTACATGTTGTTTTTTTAATCTACTTTTCAATTTGTGTGCATTATATGATTGTAAAATTTTAAAAAATAATACTCCACTCAAAATCTCAATAAATGGTTATCTCCTAAATTTTCATAACTGCAAATCTATTGTTTTAGTAGAAAGGCTAATTTTAATTTACTTTATTCTCTCTTCCTAATTTACCCTTAGTTTGCATGTAAACTAATGCATTAATTCACCTTTATCACAATTACGCGCTTTGAAAATTAATCATGATCGTAGATTTTACTTTAATCAATGGACTAGATTATTTCTTATTTCTCACACTAATAGTATTTTGTATGTGATCTCATCCCTATATATATATATATATATATATATATATATATATATATATATATATATATATATATATAGGTTAGAGATCAAATGGGATCTCCATCCTTAGGTAGTAACTAGGATCTAATCCTAGGCTTCCAGAATTGTAGATCTACGGTTATCATATTTTCATAAAATATTACTGTTATTATATTATTTTTACTTATGTATAATTATAAAAGGTTAATTTTGGCAATTCTAATTAGTATAACCGCTGTCCATAAATCAAGGGATCTATCTATCATTTAATTAATTTTTTTTATAAATCCATCCTTCACGCATTCTTTCTTATTCAGTTACTTTCTTCATCGATTTCAAGTTTGAAGATTGTTTAATTGTTTAAGAATTTCCATACATATATAATTTCAGCATTAACTAACACACTCGTATTTATTTTCTTCTTTGTCTTTGCTTTTTTTTTTCTTTTTTTTTAAATAACTTTTGAGGCATCTAACATTCTTACAAAATTCTTTTCGTCCAACATGAGTGGGGATACATATCTAAAATAATTCAAAATTGGTTTCAACAAACATAAGCGTAATTATATTAAGCAATTTTTAATTACCTCTTAAGCAAAAAATTAAAAGTTTTAAGCAATTATAATATGCTATCGTGGAATTACCTTACTTAGTTAAGCATTAATTTAACTAAGCTCCAAAATTGGACAAATTAAGCAGTTATAATATGCAAAATAAGCAAGATCCTATAACAATATTTAAATCATTGTTAATCGACAAATTTAGATTATTAAGAAATAAATTTAAAAGTTTTAAGAAACTAGGATATGCAACCAGGAATTGCATTACTCAATTAAACAATAATTTAAGTAAGCATCAATTTGGATTAATTAAGCATTTAAAATATGTAAAATAAGCATTAAATGGAAAACTTAAATAATATTAAAACAATTCTTAAAAAAGAAAGCTTTTGGTTTTGAAGAAATAAGCATTTCGAATAAATTAAATAAGCAATAAAATTAAGTCATGTATTCATACAAATAATGATGCTCATTCTTCTAAATTACTTCAATTGGCAATAAATTAAATAAATAAAGCATTTAGAATATGAAAATAAGCAAAGCTAATATAATTTACAAATTTTATTAGCGTTTATCACTATAGAGTCCATGGATTAATCCTATATAAGTTTGTAGGAGATGTTTACCGATATATTATTATTTATTTATAATTTAATCTCCAACCCAAATGGTTGCTTATTAGTCGGTTGATTAGTTGTGCTTATTTACATAATTAACCCCCACCTTAACAATAGTCATGTAACTAGTTTAAATCTGGAACGTCAAAACATATCAAATCTATGGTGTATAATGGATCCTAGTTACTACCTAAGGGACGGTTCCTATTGGATCCGCTCCATATATATATATATATATATATATAGTGGAGAGATCACATACAAATATATATATATACCGTCCTTTAGGTAGTAACTAGGATCCATTCTGGTTCGTAGATATTGAATAATTAATGGGCAGATTTAATCCATAATTATCTGATGTGGATTATTAAATTAGAAAAAAAATATACTCTTTAAGGGGTAAAGGGGGGGAAAATAATATTCTAACTTTCAACAATACCGAAATTTATGGCAACTAATCGGAATTCATTTAATTAAAATCAACTCAATAATAAGAATAACAAAATTTAAATCAACAATTCTAACTTTGTTATTGACTTTTCTTTTAATATGAAAACTCAATCGTTGATTTTGATTTGTTTATTTATAAATACTTGATTCATGCATAATCCAGTCAGCAACGCAGCAGAAGACTTAAAACGAAAATTGCCAATACAAATCTGAGATGCATGCAACACATGCACTAACAATTAGAGGTTGGAGGAAGAGATCTTTGCAGGTGATTGTCGTGAAAGCATCATCTTTGGGAGAGTAAACCGTCAATTGATTTTCATAACCTACGAAAATTTCTCTAATGGGAAAGAGCGGTAGTTGGGAAAGTGAGAATTTTGAGCCAAGAATCCTTCACCCCATACTCCTTCATCACCTAAACATCTAGCCTTTTCTCGACATCGAGTACCAGGCCAAGGTTTCCACTGATAACCCCCAACATCGGAGAGTGCGACTTCTTCCAAACTTCATCCTTCAAAGGCAGCTCAATCCTTCCAAACTCTTCCCTCCCCAAATCGAATGCTTCGATTTGAGGAAGGCTCCAACCAGTCCAGTGGAGATTCCCACGTAGAAACAGCCCGGTTGGAAGAATCACGCTATCAGAGCCGGCTGGTGATTTTGTCCATGAGTTTGTGATGGAACTGTAAACCCAACCTGACCTCACTTCACTAAACCTGCACCCAGACCAAACAGCAAACACCTTGTAGGCACCGCTCGACTCGTCCCGACCGAACCCCCACTTCGTAAAACCGTGGCCTTTGGCATTGGGTAGTTCGACAGAGACTCCTGTGGCTGGGTTCCACAACGATAACCTCCTACGTAGATAGTCGAAGCAGCACAACACGCCATTACAACAACCTAGGAGTCTAACACCGATATTCGGCTCAATCTTTGTCGGAACTGGTCCTTCTTTTGAATCCAACAACGACTGCAGATAGTCTCGAATCTTGATACCGCGTTGTACGTTGGGGATTCAAAACGATGACTCTAGGGTTTCTAGCTGAATTCCGGTAGTGGATTTCGATGAATCAGTCGCTTTCGATCAGAGTCAGCCATGATTTCGATACGCACTTGAATCTCGAGAGCGATTTCACCGGCAGCCTTGCAAGTATTTCATCGACAAGAATTTCTTCCGGGAGAAAAGGCAGCTTCCTCAACTTAGGTGGAGGACTTTTGTCGAACATCTTTGGACTTAATTAACCCCTTTTTTTAGAGTACTATCATATCATTATATAGAGCTTAACCTTTCCTTTTCCTTTTCGAACTCTACATATACATATTCATAATAGATAGGATGCTCAAGAGTGTCCTAATAGAATAACAATTTATATTTATAAATCCATGCTTTATATTATTTACTAATTGTCACCTGTTTTTAATATTAATGAAATTAAATTGTTAGTTAGATACATATAATGAAAGGTCTTTTCAAAGAAAACGAGAAGAAGACAAAGGCAACCAAACAATCATATACTAGGTTTATTTATCTTTTTCCAAATCACTGTAACAATTATGTGGTAGTTTCTCATACATGGACTCTATCTACCAATGTCACTACATCAATTTTTCTAAAATCATTCAACAATTAAAATGTCCTAACAATCTAATGACATTGCTCTCCACTAGCAGCAAGTTGAAGAGGCGAACAGAGATTAAGCAACCGACGAGCAGAAGATTATTCACTTTCAAGTACAAGGCTGCAGCAAACAACGAGCTGAAGATCTCGTCCTGCGATTGATTTTCAACAGATTAACAACACATACACTCCGAATGCTACTAAAAAAAAAAAAAATCATCCAATAGAACAAACCTCGGAGACTGAAATGCCTAAGGACTTGAACTTCTTAGCATACTGCATTCTAGACTTAGTCGAATTATTCATCACAAAAACAAGCTTCTGCCCCTACAAACAACCATTAAACAATATGTAAGCCACAAACCAGTCATCTACAATTCTGAAATTAAGTTGTCGACCTAATACGAACTCACCATGGATCGAAGCATATCCAGAGTATCTGAAACGCCATCAATCAGAACATCTCCTTCCATATCACACCTAATCATATTCAAATAAGGGACTGATAAAAGCAAAAATGCAATTAATCCATAAACAACCAAAGTTTACACGAATTTAAAACTAACAGGATCAGCAGGAAGATATCAACAACAAAGAAATGTTCTTTAAGCTCTTACCTACAGTTTCCTCCCAAACAAAAGACTTCAAATTTTAAATACGCACTAGCCACAAATTGATAGAGTGTGAGCAAACAAAATAAGTGATATTTATAATTATAAGTATCGCAACGTCACTAACACAACAATTCAAGTAACTTCACAATCCCTAATCCAATTACACTCATATCAGAAGCAAAAACTTAAAATTTCCAAAATGCACATCTGAGAAAATAACCGTTACGAGACCATCTACACATTACTACACCAGCCAACTTCTTAAATCTGTATTTTGTCTTCAAGAAGAACCATGTGAGGAATAGGACGCACGGTATGTCAAAAGGTAGTCAGTATGTTCTTCAATAAGCAAGTAGGAAGGCTTATACACTCCCGTTCTCGAAATTGTGTGTGTTTGCATGCTAACTAGTATCCTAGGACAACAGATCAAAGCCTTAAAATCTCTAACTTGCGTTACAGGTGTTTGTTTAGAAGGCAGTCAAAGCACGGGAAAGAAAGAAAAGGAACATTTGAGCATAAGAACACTTTATTTGTTTCATGTCTACTCTTGAAAATTATCTCGAATAATGAGGACATATTCATAGATACTTACCGAGAAAATTTGCCTCCACATCAACCACTCCGAGCAATATGTAGTAATACCATCTTGACTGTTTAACAAAGAATTGAGAAAACATGTTAAACCATGGAATTATACTTGCAATAAGAAGCATGATTACACAATTAATATCTCATTAGCCGCATAGTCCAAACAATTAAAAAAAAAAATAAAATAAAGAACATGGGAACTAAGAATATGACATGTTGGAAATTAGATGATGTGAGATTCTTGATATACTTGATGATGTTGGAAAGAATCTCCTCTTTTTTCTTCTACGTTCTCTATCACTCTCACTCTCACTCTCACTAGATTCAGCGCTTGATGATTCTGATCCAGATCCATCAGAATCAGAAACAGATCCATTGTAATCAGACCTGGGGACTGCCTTTCTGTGATCCCTCCAAGCCCAATAGAAGTGAAGATATATTATTTGGATAGAGGTGTCGTATTACATGTCTATTTCCAGTTCTCACTCAAATATAACAACTTCATATTCATACCAGAACCACAAACAAACAAAATCAGAAAGCTTTAAATTAGTCTTGATATTCAGTACATCTCCAACCTAGAATAAACAATATCCTAAGTCCAGTAGCTAATTTACAGGTACACAGATAAAGCAAAATTAACAGAAAATATACCAACCCTCCATTTGCCTAACAACACAACTACCAAAATTTTAATACTGCAAATTTTCAATCATTCATATTCAACAATTTCCAGAAAAAAAATTAAAAATAAAAAAATGAGTACCTAGTGCCCAAAGATCACTCGAGCTTCTTCTCCTCTGTTTTCTCTGATTCTACCAATAATTCAAACACAATATTCACAAATTAGTTACAGCTCAATTTTTACTCCATTAATTCTAAAAAAAAGGTAAATTAAGCAAAGCAGAGTATTCAACATTCATAATCAAGGAAGGAAAAGAGAATTACTCTCAACTATGGCTAGGGCTTTGGAATCGTCGGGCTTCTCCTCCGGCGGAACTAAGGATTTCTCATCGGCGACCACCTCCTCGGGAGATTCGACCGGCGGAGCGTCGGCGGAGCAAGCCAGTCTCTGGTCGCGTCGGCGGAGAGAGTATTTCTCGGCGCCAGTCGCCGGTCGCGTCTCCCGTCGTTGGTCGCGTCTCATGTCGCCGATCGCGTCGATAGTCGCCGGTCGCCTCGGCGGTGAGAGAGAGAGTTGGGGCGGAAGGCACGGGAGAGAGACGGCGGTGGGGCGGGAGAGGGAAAGAGGTGGTGATGCAGCCCGTAAGTCATGGTTCGAAGCCCGGAGGCCCAGAATTATAGATGATATGGGATGAAGATTGAAGACTTTATTTTAGTTTTAATTTTCGTATGTTTTGGTTCAGGCCTCGTTTTTGGGCCTTAAAAGACTTGTTTTTGGGTTTTTATCATGTTGGTTAATGGGTTGGGCCATGCCATTGACTTTGGGTCAGTTATTTCCTAGTTAGATTAGGTTTAGATGGTTTTATTTGCCTCTCTATATAAGGGGGCCTTTGTGGACGAAAATTAGATCAGATTATTCATCAATATCATTATTTTCGTGAGTTTAACTCTCTTGTGAGGATTTTCGAAATTCTCGTTGTTCGTCCAAGACGAACGTTTATCCGGCGTATCAGCGAGTTCATCTCCCTCGTTGTGTGTCAATCATCGTCCCCGAGTTGCCTAGACAACACTTTTTGTGTTCGATTTAGGAGGTTTTGGGATTTCCATCGGTATCCTTAGTCTTCCGCGTGCGTGAGTCGATTCGGACCTACCAAGGTTCGTATCATTTGGCACCAGAGCCAGCGTTACGTAATCCAGGTGCTATCGTTCCTTTTGTATTTTCGTTTTTCGTATCGTTTTATTCGAGTCGTTCTTTTCGTGTCGTTCGTTCGAGTTTTCGTTTAATCGTTCGTTAGATTCGTTTCGTTCGTGTCAAAAAAAAAAAAAAAAAAAAAAAAGGGTCAGATCCGTTTTCTGTTGTGTTTGCAGACTGTTACTACCCTTTCTGTTGAGTGTCGTAATATCCTGCTGTTGTTTGCCGTTCTGTTACGACGCTTCTTTTCTAGTGTCGTTATAGATCCGTTTTAGTGACGCTTCTTTTCTAGTGTCGTAATATCCAAAAAAAAAAAAAATTAAAAAAAAAAAATTAAAAAATCGTATCTGTGTCATAGAGTCGTCCTTTGTAGCTTTTCGTTTCGTGTCAAGTATTCAGATTCGTTTCTGTGAGTTTTTCGTCTTTTTCTCGTCTTTTTCGTCGGCCAACACTAAAACGGCCATAACTTTTGCATACGAACTCCGATTTTGCTCCATAATACCTTTTCGGAAAGCTCTCGAAAAGTTCTATACGGTGGTTCCAACTATATCGGAATCGGTTTGTTATTTTTGCAAAAAAAGGCCGTTTAAAGGGTCAAATCGTCCGTCGAAGTTTTCGGTAAATTTTTCGTGTCTTTGAATTTAGGGTTTTCTTAGTCCAGTCATCTTTTCGTCCTAATTCCAGTACTCTTGATTCGTTAGTAGTGATTTATGTGGTAGATTAAGGGGATTTGGGCTTCTTAAGAGAGAATCGAGTGGAAAAAGGCGAGAGTGTGAGAGTATTAGAGGGTAAAAAGCCATATCCATTGAGCGATACACGAGTGTTGAGTGATTCATCATTGAGGGATACACGAGTGCTTGTGAGGTTGTGAGGATCCTATTTTACTAACGTTTTGCAGGTATGTCGGGTGAGCAGCTAGATCCAAAGGAGAAACTCATGATAGAGGCGATGGTGAAAGAATGGGGAAAGGAAATGAGGTCTGAATTGGCGTTAATTCGTCAAAGGAGTGGTGGTCGAGAAAAAGGCAAAGTTCGACAATATAGCCGATGTAACTACTTTGAGTCCAGGAGGTATTGGGGTGAGGACGAAAAGGAGGAGTACATACGTCCATTTGTGAAGCCAAGGTCAGATTCTACGAGTTTCATTACTCCAGTTAGGGATGCTGGTGGAGTTGTGACCAAAGATGAGGGGGAAGACCAAAAAATGACGGTCATGGAAGAAGTGTATGAAGAGGTGGAAGAAATTGAGGCACCTCCTGGACCACTTACTTTATTCAGTTATAGTGATCTAAGTGTGCATAACCAAGTTGATGATGAAGAGCGTCTGCCAGAGGACATTTTTCATGCTGAGGATAAGGAGGCGGAGATGGTGAAGTCCAAGGAAGAGAAAGTAGAGACAGAGGAGAATGGATTGATGCATAACTCTCTACTTGACCAGAGTGATAATTTGGAGAGGGTCAAGAACGAGGAGAAGTCCATGGATGCAATGTTGTGCAAGGAGAACGTGTGGTCCACTAATGATCTTGATTGTCAATTCCCTTCTATTTATTCATTTGTGCAGGCATTCGATGATATTTCTTCCGACGATGCATTTCATGATGTGATATCAATTCAAGGGACTGAACATCAAGTCAAGTTGGATGAGATTAATGAGTCAGAGACCATGAAGCTAGGTGAAGAGCACAAGAAGCAGAATTTCATTCCTTTGGATGGAGAAGACGGCCAGGAATTGAGGACAAATCCTCTTCAAGAGGAGGGGAATGATGCAGCCCGTAAGTCATGGTTCGAAGCCCGGAGGCCCAGAATTATAGATGATATGGGATGAAGATTGAAGACTTTATTTTAGTTTTAATTTTCGTATGTTTTGGTTCAGGCCTCGTTTTTGGGCCTTAAAAGACTTGTTTTTGGGTTTTTATCATGTTGGTTAATGGGTTGGGCCATGCCATTGACTTTGGGTCAGTTATTTCCTAGTTAGATTAGGTTTAGATGGTTTTATTTGCCTCTCTATATAAGGGGGCCTTTGTGGACGAAAATTAGATCAGATTATTCATCAATATCATTATTTTCGTGAGTTTAACTCTCTTGTGAGGATTTTCGAAATTCTCGTTGTTCGTCCAAGACGAACGTTTATCCGGCGTATCAGCGAGTTCATCTCCCTCGTTGTGTGTCAATCATCGTCCCCGAGTTGCCTAGACAACACTTTTTGTGTTCGATTTAGGAGGTTTTGGGATTTCCATCGGTATCCTTAGTCTTCCGCGTGCGTGAGTCGATTCGGACCTACCAAGGTTCGTATCAGGTGGGACGGGAGTTTTTCTGAATTTGAGATTGGGGGTGAAAGTAATTACTACTACCTCCGTCCCGCCAAAGACGTTACATTTCTTTTTGTCAATTTTTCGCACTTTTTTCCACGCTTCTTGATGATGCGTTTTAAAATAGATTTTTGAAGAATTTTTTCTTTTACGGGATACTATGATAGTTGTATTATCCCGCAAAAGAAAAAATTCTTCAAAAATCTATTTTAAAACACTTCATCAAGAAGTGTGGAAAAACGTGCCAGAAATTGACAAAAAGAAATGTAAGTCTTTGGCGGGACGGAGGGAGTATTTAAGTAATTTGTAAATTTTTTAATGTCAAAAATTTCTTGGAGTGTAAACGGCTATTGTGTTGGTGAATTCATTTCACAACACTTTTTTAACTATTAATTAGGACACATAGAAGTTGTGTCCCATTAATATTATAATAGGACATTCCTTTAATATATGTCCTATAAAAAAAGTCCTAATAGCTCATCTTTGTTGTAGTGAATCATTCAATTTAAATTTTAGTAATGCTTGAAATTGTATACCCAAATGTAAGTTCCCCAATTGTAACACGAGCAGTAACAATCGAAGAACGATAATCAACACACAATTTGTAACGCAGTTCAGTGTATTTACACATACGTATGTATGGGGAAATTAACTTAAGGAGCCAATCCTCTATTTTGAGAGTACAAGATGTACAAGCTTTACGAACACACAACGGCACTCTCCTATAGCATACTTGAGATTAGACTCACGACTACTACACCTAGCCTATCAAAACACACAACCACGATTGTGCTTTTTATCCCAACTTGAGTTAATACGAATACTTAACATTGCAATCACTCACCAACCTATTCTAGACAAGAATAGAAGAAGACAATTCTACGTTCACCGAGTGTTGAATGTAGACGACCTCACGAAGGTATGAATGCTACTAATGATCCTATACGGTATCAATTCGTGTATTTTAGAGAAACTAGTTGAGAGAACGTGCGTTGCACGTATAACCTTTTAATTAATAAAAAGAAGTTTAAAATTATTGATACCATTAATTGTCGATTTCTAACGTTAATAAATTGATACAAAAAATAGACAAATATGATATATATTAAGTTTTTTTATATCGATCCTACATATAAAATTTTGTTCCTACAACTTATAAAAAAATTTATACAATTACAAAGTGAAAAAGCTCTCATCCAATACTATATGTTTTTATATTATTCATTAATCATCATAACGACTATAAGTATCATCAATATCAATATCAATATAATATATAAAAACAAAAAACGAAGGGTATTTTTGTATTTTCACTTCTATTTTTAAGGGTATTTTTGTAATTTTCAATTTTGTTCTCTTCCATCTGTTAGCGAAAAGGCACATGAAAACTTCCGTAAGAATAAGAAATGTACAAAGTAAAATTATTTAAATGTTTAATTAAAAAATTCAAGAAAAAAAGAAACAGATAAAATTTTAACTTTTTAGCAACTTAAAACAAAAATCATAATTATTTTATTTAATTTCTCCGAATGTGTTTACCTTCAGCGAAAAGTTGCGACTTTCACTATCTAAGTTGAACGACGTGTCGAGTCTGGAAATATTTACATATAAATCTCACTGAATTTGTGCTTAAGCGGAATTTAATGCCTCACTTGTAGTGCCATCCGACTGTGTGCCATTTCCCATTTGAGATCAACAATTAAGATTTTAACAGGTAATAATTTTTTTTAATGTTTTGCTCCACTTATGCTATTTGTTTATGGAATCTCATACAACTTACTTTACTTTTTAGCATTCCATGCTTTTAAAATCAGAACTATCCGATTTGCGTTTAATTTGATTCGGTTACGTGAAAGGAAGATAGAAAGATATAAGTCTCACGACTCTCACCATCGTCATTGCCGCTCCGTCGAAAGAGAAGAACAACAAGAGGAACTTAACACAAAAAAATAGGATACAGAAAATTCAAGACTGGCTAAAATCGAACCACACTAAAATTAAGGTTAGAACTTTCATAGCAGTCGATGATTCTATGTTTTAATTTTATTTTATTTTATTTTATGTTTTTTTTTTTTTTTTTTTTTTTTTTTTTTTTTTTTGCTTAAATTTATTTATATAGGATGTCTGCCATAGAATTTAATTCGACGCATACTTTTCTCGATATCTTGGCTAAGATCAAGTGCAGATGACGCATCGAAAAGGAAAATTTGAAGAATTTAAATTTGATGATGATACTCTACCGCGGCAAAGAGATATACCGGAGCCAATATATATATGCGTTTGGTCACAGACTACGGTTGGGCCAAAGGAGATGAATTTATTTGGTATTTAAATGGTGTATGCTTTATTCTTTAAATACTGGCTTCCATTATATTTAGATTACATGTTTTAACAGTATTGTTATGCTAAGTGATTATGGTGAGCACTATATTTGAGTGACTTAAATCTTACCAAATCTTTTCCCATTTTAGTTTGTATCCATATCTCCGTTCGTCGCTTCCTTTTCTTATTTTTTATTTCTTATTTTTGATGATTTCATGAAATTGAAATTTAATTAAGTGTTGGTCAAAATTAATAAACCATAATTGGATAATTGGATTTTTTTTATTTATTATTTTTTTTATGGGGAGTGACATTTTCACCATGGATGAGGGATTATTATTATTATTATTATTATTATTATTATTATTATTATTATTATTATTATTATTATTATTATTATTATTATTATTATTGTGTCACTCCTTTTCGGATAGAACAGATTATTTGATCTATAACTTTGTTTAATTTCACATTTTTCCTTATTAGTACATCCAACTTATAAATAGATATCCAGTAGCATATTGTCATTATTCTATTCATTCTTTGTATTGTTTTCCATTTATATTTGATTTTATTCTCATGTTTAAATATTTACTAATTTTTTATGTCTTAAAAATTCATAGAATAAATAAAAGAAGATTTAATGGAACCCGCAGTGTCACTCTTGGAAGAAGAAGAAGTAAAGAGAAATGAAAAGAGAAGGCTTCAAAACATAGGGTATGTAATGCAGGAAGAAAGTAATCTGAAAATTAGAAGAAAAAGAAGAAGGAGAAGTAGAAGAAAAAGAAGAAGAAAAGGAAAGAAAGAAAGAGGTCAATATATGCCTAATTGTGTTGCTAGAGTAAAACGCATTGGAAAGTAAGACAAAAGGGTTAGTTTTTCTTTAGAAGATAATTTTAGTAAAATTATTTGTAAAAATGTTACTTTTGAGTGATTGTAGCCTAGGTATGTATAGTCTATATAGTTATACATTAGAACATATGTACTTTAATTTCTTATTTATAATTTAAAAAAAAAAGAAGTATATACACAAATGCATCATAGCCGTGTATTATAATCATATATATATATATATAATAAGTTACTGTGTTAGAAATTGGAATGCTAAATGCAAAATGAGAAGAAAAAATCTAATTTATGCAACACATACTACATAATATATATTTTATGTTTTATACGTATTTGTTATTGATAAGAGTATCATTATACTTTATATTTTTATAATATCGGTGTGTGAATTCTATAACAATTTTAAAATAAATGATACACTTTGTTATTGCAAAAGTCTTCGTACAGTTTGATGATTAGTTATAGGTAAAGTTTATAAAAGAGGCTGTTAATTATGAATACCTAAAGAAAATCAAATCAATAAAGTAAGATATCCTACAATAAATTTGAAGGGGAAAAAAACACACTAAAAGTAGCTGAATTAATATGAACTTTCATTCCATTAAAATGCAGATGAAAATCGGATGTGATACTAATGTTTAAACAAGAAAGAATGAAAATGATTTCAAGTAAATATAAATTGCTCATCATAAATTAATTAAATGTATCGAATTAGCGTATATTTCATACTGTACAATTTAACACTGTCTTTACAAATTGTGAAGTATAAATGGATTTAAAATAATTTAACATTTCTTATGCAATATGAATAGTAGTATATTTCAAGTTTTTTTTTTTTTTAGTGTCTCAAAAGGAAGTGCAAGTTCATATAATATTGAATTTAAATATTAACACTACATTTTCAATAAATATAGATCCGTGCATCGCACGGGCATATGTTCTCGTATAGTATGAAAGTTATTTACATCTCTCATTCATCATATATTTCGAAGATTGACAAACCACTAAATACTTGGCATTACCTAATACTTTAATAAACTATTTAATATATAAAAATACATAAAAAATATTATAGCATTAATCAATCTGAAATTCTAAAATTACTTCTTTTGTTCTTCACATATCTAGCTTCAGTATTCCGTCAGTTTGTATGTTCTTAGTTCAATGTAAACACTTAATTTTTTCTCTTTTACTTCAAACTCATTCAACAATTCCATTATTTTTTTCTTTATAATGTAATTTCATTTAGCTGTAGAGAAATCATTAGAATGTGTAATCACAAACTAAGATATTGTATGATCCTTGAAAAATTAAATCTTATTAAAAAAAATTGCTCACTTATGCACTCTAAATCCAGTTCCTTAGATTAATTGCATTGTACTTCCTCTGGCTCACGATTTCTGAGACGTTTCTTTTCGGCACGGGATTTATGGCGAAAGTGTTTAGTGTTTTAAGTATGTTGTTTAGTGATGGTATTTTTTGTTTATTTGTTTTGCATTATTTATATAAATTAGAATAAATAAAAAAAAATAATGTTAATATATATATATATATATATATATATATATATATATATATATATATATTTTGGTTAATTAATTAAATCAATTATCGATTTATGGGCAGTTTTTTTTAATTTTAAATTTTTAATTTTTAATTTATATTTTTTTTGTTGTTGTCATCAAAAACTGCAATCCAATTATTGCATGCAACATAAATAAATTGTGAATTTTTGTGTAATTTTTTTTAATGTTAATTTTTTTTTTTTTTGTGTGTAATTTTTTTTTTTATAAATAAATTGTGAATTTAATTAATTTTTTTTATAAATAAATTGTGAATTTAATTTTATTTATTAGGGTTTGTTAATTGTAATAAAGGAGAACTAATTGTGCAATTAAAATGTTAATTATTTCCCAAAATGGAAACTTGTCTGAAATCGTGAGACGGCCCAAAAAGGAAAACGTCTCAGAAATCGCCAGAGGAAGTATTTACATTCCTTTGGGACATCAAATCAAGTACTCCCCTATCTCTTTTATCTTGACCGTTTTTATTCAACCTGAGTACTCCCTCTGCCCCATTTATGTCGTCTCACTTTATAGTCAATAGAGTCTATTATAATATTCAAATGAGACAACATAAATGGGACAGAGAGAGTATATTATAATAACAAAATGAGTAAAGATAAAGGAGACAAAATACTAAAATCATATCTACACGAATCAGGATAAAAATAAAGTCTAAGATACTAAGATAAAATTATACTATAACACTACAATTCAAAAGATGTATCGAACATCATGGATATCATAATTTTATTAGGTCATGAAACTAATGGAACAATCCTATAATCCAACCTTAACAAAAAATATAGAAATTGAAAATTATAGAAATTCATTAAGATTGATTCATGAACTTATAATTAACAATGGGTAAACAACATAAAACCAATATTTAAGCTCCCGCTAAGGTCTTACTATTAGCAATCCCTGTCAAAAAGCACTTGAGCGTGAAAGTATATTTTATCTTTCCATAAAAACCAAATCGCATATATGTAAATCAAAATATTCTCAAAGAGAGGCTAATAAGATTAAAGATCAATGCTCACAAAACCTAAATACTTTGTTTATTGTAAATAAGAACATATAAAAACATTTTAAAAAGAAGAAGCAGAAGTAAATATTACACAAGACATCATCGATTTTAGTCAATTTTAGCTACAACATAATTCATTTGACAGTAATTTTCGAATTATGAATGCAAAATCACACCTTACAAAAATATTCTGCATCTTCTAAATTGACAGAAGAACATGTCCACTTATACCATATTCATAATATATATTTGTGGACATCTTAGGAAATTACATTATACTCCTTCCGTTTCTATTTATTGAGTCAGGTTCTATATTAGGCCGTCTAATTCATCATAAACAAACTCCCAATATGGAAATAACTATGCTCAATCAGGCTAAATAAATTAATTTAATTTACTCATCTATTCATATGTCTGAACATTTTATAGTATAATTTGAATCACAAGATTTTGAATCATCGTAATTTGTTCATTTTGTTCTTTGATTCTTATGATTTGATACCTCCAGACCAACACACGCACACATAAATTAGATAAACTTATTAATAACAAAGATCCATGAAGTATGACAAACATCATTAACATTACCATCAATATGTTACTCCATCGGTCCATGATTTACTAAACTTTTTGGATATTAATGTTCCATCTCCGGTTTTGATTCAACTAAAACTAAAATACATCACGTCGGCTGTTCGGATTACTTCAAATTATCCCTATGTGATTCTAAATATCTATGTTCCCGCAATTTCCATTTCCCCTAAACAATCTAGATGGTTTTTATGAACCTTAAGGCAGATCTTCCTTTTATTATATTTCCCCTTTCCCTTTACAAATTTGGTTCAATGAGTAAGAAAAACTCCAGGCTATCAGAGAAATCTCATATACATGCAAACAACTCACAAAATTTTTAATTACCAGATTATGCAGCTCCAAATTTCTTAATCTCTATTTAATTGCAATTCAAGTTTCTGGGCACAATTTGAATTCAAATTTAAAAGTTCTAACAATTGGATTAAATTCACACTAATTTATCTCTATTTCTCTTTCTTCTAGAGAATTACTTTACGACCATGTATGATGTTTCAATTTTTAAGTTGATATTTCAGGAAAAAGAAGAAATATACTCCCTCTGTCACACTGATAAATGGACCCCTTTTTGAGACGTTCCACTGATATAGGGACCTTTCCTGAAATAAAAAATATAACCCAATAAAATTATGACACATCACTTTAACCCACTACTCACCATTTTAACACACTATCATCACTCTCATCTTTATTCTCGTGTCGAAATAATAGGTCTCTATCACATTGGGATAGAGGCAGTACTATTTTATGGACGCAATTCTTAATCATAAAAGGAGATAGGAGAGAAGCATACCTATGGTTAATCTCAATGGTTTTAATCATTTAGAGCGCAACTGGTGACTCTCTCTCTCTCATGCATGCACATTAACATATGTGATTTTAATCATTTAGAGTGCAACTAGGTATGTAGGAGCATGGCCATTCTAAAATTTGAGTTGAAATTCTGAATTACTTATGGTGAAGTTAATTAATATTGTCCTTTATATTGTAGAAATATTTAATTAAGAAAGAAAAGGGGGGGAAATAAGGACATAAAAAATGATCCATAAACGACTCTATAGTTCTCTACCATATATACCTTCTCTTAGAATAACTAATATATACCTTATATGGGTTATTATTATAATTATATTATTAAATTATATTAATGATTATGGTTATTTTTTTATTACTTAATTATCCTTGATTTTAAATAAACTTAAAGGACATTATAGGCAATACATTATTTTGTAACATAAGGCTCTTTTTAGTATAGGTATAGATCAATGAAAATCAATCTATATGCAGAATAAAATTCAACTAAAACTAAAACTGTTCGAAGCATATATAAACTGCAATGTTAATCAACAGTTCTTCAGCTATGTTAACTGCAACCAAGGAACATCAATACAATGGGGAAATTAATTAAACTAGAAATCTTAAGGCAGTTCAGATCCTCAACTTTATTATCATTCGACATTGATCTCACCTCTTCTTGTGTATTGATGGATGATCACCCCGTGTTCTCATAATATATCTTTTCGAAATCAACCATATTATTACTACTTTTGAAAATATATAGAAAAGCGGCAAACATCCATTAATGAAATCGAAGATGCCACGTACAAATTCAGTGAAGGATCTAACATTACATACGAGGAGACTTCAAAATATGATGGAAAGAGTAATATAATTAGTCCAAAAATTAAAGAGAACAAATAACCTAAACTGCTATGCAGCTTCAACTAGTAGTGTTGGTGGCAACCAAGATTCTTTTCGGTGAGACCAAACTTTCGATGTAGATATGAGGTTCGATGAAGGGATCTTTGGTGGTGACCGTCGAGAAAGCATCGTGTTTGGGAGGGTATACCGTCAAATTATTTCTAAAATCATTTCTAAAACGTACAAAAATCTCTCCGTTCGGACCCTCTCCGAATAGATAGATGAAAGGAGGATTCGTAGGATGAGAAAGAGCGGTAGAAGGGAAAGTGAGGATTTTGAGCCAAGAATCCTTCACTCCATAATCCTTCATCACCCAAACATCAAAGACTTTCTCCAAAACAATTAATAGGCTAAGGTTTCCACCAATAACTCCCAAATCAATACTATTGTATGAAGAAATCATAGGCAGCTCAATCCTTCCAAACTCTTCCCTCCCCAAATCGAAGCATTCGACGTGAGGAAGGCGCCCGTCAATCCAGTGGAAATTCCCACGTAGAAACAGAAACAGCCCAGTGTGACGTAGCACATGATGAGAGCCGCCGGGTAGTTTTCTCCATGAGTTTGTGTTGGAATTATAAACCCAACCTGATCTCACATTCCTATTAGTAAAAACAAACACCTTGTATGCACCACTCGACTCGTCCCAACCGAACCCCCACTTCCAAAGACCATAGCCTTCGATGTCGGGTAATTCGGCGGAGACTCTAGTGGCTGGGTTCCACAGCGAGAATCTGCCACCTCCATAACAGCACAACACGCCATTACAGCAACCCATCAGGAGGAGTCGATCACTGGCCATCTTTCTTGGAATAGATTCTTCTCCCGGTTCCAACAATGACTGCAGAGAGCATCTGTCATTGATGCCTTGTTCATTGAGATTCACCGTGATGACTCTAGGGTTTTTAGCTGAGTTTCCGTAGTGGATTTCGATGAATCGGTCGCTTTCGATGAGAGAACGCCATGGTTTCGAAACGCACTTGAATCTCGAGAGCGATTTCACCGGCAGCCTTGCAAGTATCTCATCGACAAGAATTTCTTCAGGGAGAAAAGGCAGCTTCCTCAAATTAGGTGGAGGATTTTTGTCGAACATCTTTGGACTTAATTAATCCTTTTTTCAGAGTACATCATATCTTTATATATAGCTAATAGCTTAACCTTTACTTTTCCTTTTCGAACTCTACATATACGATATTTGATCTTTTATCAACTAATTAGCAATCATTCAATTTAATTTTTAGTTATGTTTGAAATTGTATACCACATATTGTAAGTTCCCCAATTGTGTAACATGAACGGTAACAATCGAAAAAACATTAACCAACACATTATTCGTAATGCAGTTCGGTGCATTCACACCTACGTCTGGAACCAATCCACTATTTTGAGAGTACAAGATGTTCAAGCGTTACGAACAACTTGTTCACACTCACTCAACGACGGCACTCTCCTATATAGCAGACTTGAGAGTAGACTTACACCTGGCCTACCCAAAACATACAACCACGATTGTTCATTTTTATCCCAACTTGAGTTAATACGAATACTCAACATTACATAATCTATAAGGATATATTCTGAACATCAAATCTTCGCAAGATAACTTCAAATCCTTTCCTTGTAGATAGACATCAACTAGAAATCTTTTAGTACCATCTACTAATTAAAGAAGGCAGTTCAGATCCTCGACTTTATTCTCATTCAACATCTCACCTCCTCCTATGTATCGATGGATGATCATCCGGTGTTCTCATAATATTTTGAAATCAACCATATTATTTCAAATTTGTTTTATTATTACTACTTTTGAAAATATTATAAAAATGCGGCAAACATTCATCCATGCAATCGAAGATGTCACGTACAAATTCAATGAAGGATCTAAAGATTATATACGAGACATAAACCTTTGCTTTGTAATTTCATAGCCCGTGCAAGCCGTGAATTTGCCTTAAAAGATTTGGGCTCTCTCTCGTATTTTCTCGGTCTTGAAATCACCCCTCAATCAAATGGTTTATTCATTGGACGAGCAAAGTATGCTCACGACATCTTAACTCGAGCTAAGCTTCTTGATTCAAAGCTCATATCTATGCCTCTAATCGCTGGAGATTCGCTTCAACATCAAGGTTCTTCTTTCAAAGATCCTACCTTGTTTCATTCACTAGTCGGGGCACTTCAATACCTTACAATCACGCGGCCGGATCTCTCCTATGCCGTGAACCATGTTAGCCAGTTTCTTCAAGCGCCTACTGACGATCATTTCGAAGCCGTAAAACGCATTCTTCATTACGTCAAAGCACAGTTCATATTGGGCTTTCTTTCACTCATCAGCCTGATTTGTCTATTCTCGGTTACTCTGATGCGGATTGGGCACGATGTGTTGATACTAGAAGATCAACGTATGGATATTCTATTTTTCTTGGAGGTAATCTTGTCTCTTGGACCTCAAAGAAGCAACCAACGGTTGCTCGCCTCGTTCTAGCTGCGAGTCTGAATATCGAGCGCTCGCGAATACTGCTGCCGAGGTGATGTGGCTCACTAATTTGTTGCGTGAAATCTGTGTTCCCGTACCTACTACACAGACTCTTTTGTGCCACAACAATAGTGCTGTTTTTCTTAGCCAAAACCCCGTCTCACACAAACGAGCTAAGCACATTGATATCGACTGTCACTTTATTCGTGAACTAGTCTCGGCTGGAAAGATCTCGACGAATTCATTCCATCTCACACTGATGGTTTTACCAAGAGTTTGCCTCGTCCGGCATTTGAGTTTCTTCGTTCCAAGCTTCGCGTTTGTTTGCATCCAACGCAGCGCTTGAAGGGGGGTGTTAAGGATAATTCTTCATAATTATTAGTTTATTTTACTGTACTTATCTTCTCACTCTTAGTTGATAGGTTTGTTAGGATTATTTACTTCCGCATTGATTCGATCCTATTTCTATGGTCTGTTGTATTATGTACTATATATTTGAGATGCAATACAACTCCAGAACCAAGTCGTTTAATTATTTGGCTTCTCCAAATCTCTCAAGATTTCGTGTTCCTCAAGGGAGGAAGCTGAGGAGTAGAAGGTTTGTGGTCATGCATCTTTCCGGAACACCCCCAATTTTAAAATCTCCTTCCTTATAATACGATTATTCTCCTAATCCTAATCCTATACGGTATCAACACGACCGATTCATCGAAATCCGCTACCGGAATTCATCAAAAAGCCCCAATTGAAGATGTCACACAGAGGTTTAATAAACAATCTAGATTATACACAGGGAGACTTAAAAAAAATTTTTAAAAAAAAAAAAAAAAACATGAACGAAAGAGTGATATAATTAGCAAAATTCCAAATAAAACAAATAACATAAACTGCTGTGTAGCTTCAACTAGTAGTGTTGGTGGCATCCAAGATTCTTTTTGGTGAGGCCAAACTTTCTACGTAGATACGAGGTTCGACGAAGGTATCTTTTCCAGTGATTGTCGAGAAAGCATCATCTTTAGGAGAGTAAACTATCAATTTTTTTTCACGACCTACGAAAATTTCTCCGTTCGGACCCTCTCCTAATAGATAGTAGGGATAATAAGTCGAAAGAGTGGTGGTAGTAGGGAAAGTAAGTATTTTGAGCCAAGAATCCTTTACTCCATACTCCTTCATCACCCAAACGTCTAACCTTTTCTCGACATCGAGAATGAGGCCAAGGCTTCCACTGATAACCCCCAATCCCGGAGAGTACGACTTCGTCCAAACTTCATCCTTCAAAGGTAGCTCAATCCTTCCAAACTCTTCCCTCCCCAAATCGAAGTATTCGATATGTGGAAGGCTCCAACCAGTCCAGTGGAGATTCCCACGTAAAAACAGCCCGGCTCGACGAAACACTCTATCAGAGCCGCCGGGTGATTTTCTCCATGAGTTTATGTTGGAACTATAAACCCAGCCTGATCTCACCTCACTAAACCTGCACTCAGACCAAACAGCAAACACCTTGTATACACCGCTCGACTCGTCCCAACCGAACCCCCACTTCCAAAGACCGTAGCCTTCGATGTCGGGTAATTCGGCGGAGACTCTAGTGGCTGGGTTCCACAGCGAGAATCTGCCACCTCTATTACAGCACACCACTCCATTACAGCAACCCATCAGGAGGAGTCGATCACTGGCCTTCGTATCGATCTTTCTTGGAGTAGATTCTTCTATCGGTTCCAACAACGATCGCAGACAGCATCCGTCAATTACGCGTTGTTCATTGAAATTCATCGTGATGACTCTAGGGTTTTTAGCTGAATTTCGGTAGTGGACTTTGATGAATCGGTCGCTTTCGATCAGAGAACACCATGGTTTCGAAACGCACTTGAATCTCGAGAGCGATTTCACCGGCAGCCTTGCAAGTATCTCATCGAACAGAATTTCTTCAGGAATCTCAACAAGAAGACGGTTCGTCTTCGTCGGAGGATTCATGATCAATAAAAACTGATGGTTGAAATTGGTTCCTAGTTCTCATTATTTAAAAGGATTCTCATATGATCTATTCTCTACGTAGGAACCAATCTCAACCATCAGTTTTTATTATTCAATGGTCAAGATTTGTAGTTCAAATTAAATATATATTACAACTTTTAAATTTAATAAGGATATTAGGGTAATTTGTTTTTATTATTCCTAAACTTAAGGTATTATTAATTATTCTCTCTTACTCATGTATTACCTGATTTGCAGATCTTAATTATTGTTCCTAACTTTAAAAAAAAATATGCAGAACTAAAACTGTTCGAACCATAAACTGCAATGTTAACTGCAACAACTTTATTCTCATTCGACATCCTCCTGTGTATCGATGACTGATCACCCCGTGTTCTCATAATATTTTCGAAATCAGCTATATTATTTCAAATTTGTTTCATTATTACTACTTTTGAAAATATTATAGAAAAGAATCGAAGATGCCATGTACAAATTCAACGAAGGATCTAAGATTATATATGATAGAAAGAGTAATATAATTAGTATAAACAATTAAAGAAAACAAATAACCTAAGCTTTAACTAGTAGTGTTGGTGGTATCCAAGATTCTTTTCGGTGAGACCAAACTTTCGACGTAGATAATAGGTTCGATGAAGGGATCATTACCACTGATTGTCGAGAAAGCATCATCTTTGGGAGAGTAAACCGTTAATTTTTTTTCATAACCTACGAAAATTTCCCCGTTCGGACCCTCTCCGAATAGAGGGCCGGTCATACATCTCGTAGGCCAACAAAGAAGAGTAGGAGGGAAAGTGAGGAGTTTGAACCAAGAATCCTTCACTCCATACTCCTTCATCACCCAAACTTCAAAGCGTTGTTTCCCCAAATCAATTAATATGCTAAGGTTTCCACCAATAACTCCCAAATCAATCCTTTTGTTTGAAGAAATCATAGGCAGCTCAATCCTTCCAAACTCTTCCCTTCCCAAATCGAAGCATTCGAGTTAATCAGGAAGGCGCCGATGAGCCCAGTGGAGATTCCCACGTAGAAACAGCCCGGTGAAACGTAAAGCACGACCAGAGCCGGCTGGTGATTTTGTCCATGAGTTTGTGTTGGAACTATAAACCCAACCTGATCTCGATCTCACATAACTAATCAATTCAACAAACACCTTGTATGCACTGCTCGACTCGTCCCAACCGAACCCCCATTTTAATAGACCGTGGCCTTTGATGTCGGGTAATTTGATGGAGATTCTAGTGGCTGGGTTCCAGAAGCAGAATGTGCTATCTCCATAACAGCACACCACGCCATTACAGCAACCCAGGAGTCGAGCACCGTCCTTCGTCTCGATCTCTGTTGGAAGTACTGATCCTTCCTTTGAATCCAACAACGACTGAAGAGAGAATCCGCAACCGGTGCCGTATATTTTGGGATTCACCGCGATGACTCTAAGGTTATTAGCTGAATTTCGGTAGTGGATTCTGGCGAATCGGTCGCTTTCGATCAGAGACAGCCATGGTTTCGATACGCACTTGAATCTCAAGAGTGATTTCACCGGCAGCCGCACCAGAATTTCATCGCACACGATTTCTTTAGGGAGGAGAGGCATCGTGTCACACATCTTTTGAATTCTTTTTTTCCCTTTTCTTTTAACCTCTTCTTTTCGATAGAATTCCGTTTCATCTAAAACCTCGAACTTATATAGAGGGTGGAAATCTATAAGGTTATATTATACTCAATCTGTCCTATTTAATTGTCGACTTTAAAATCGACACATTAACCAATGCAGTAAGAGATAAGTGATTTATATTATATTGGTTGTGAGAATATAACTTTTCAATTTTAAGTGAACAATTAAACAGGAAATCCCAATAAGAAACATAGGCAGTTAGGATGGGACGGAGGGAGTAATTCCCAATACTCCCTCTAACTTGTAGGCTCGATTTACCATCTATACCCTCTAAATGGGTAGAGTCAGGGGCGGAGCTAGACTTCGTAGGCAGGGGGGTCACATTTTTTGCAATTTATAAAAAATATACATTAAAAAAAAAAAATCAAAGTAAGGAAATAGTATTAATAACTTTCAATAGAAATGTGATACAACTGAAATTACGAAATAAGTTTAAAAATTAAAAATGAGTACAGAAAACTTCATAAAATTCCTCTTCTTTCCTTCATCTTCTGATATCGCTCCATAATTGCTTCATTCGTAACATTGACAAATACATCATTTTCAATGTAAGGAATTAAGCAATCGTTCATTAGGTCGTCTCCCATACGATTCCGTAGAATATTCTTGATGAACTTCATCGCCGAAAAAGCTCTCTCAACTGTAGCAGTAGCAACCGGTAAAGTCAAACACGACTTAATAAGCAAATAGACCAATGGAAAAACTTGATCTTTTTTGTCGAAACCATCTTCTCAGCAAGACCATCTATTACACATGATTCATGAATGATAAAGATATCAATTTGAACACCATCTATTAGCTCATGTGAAAGGGAGCCTGCTGCCTTTACTAGTTAGAACTGAAGGCCTAACTCTCATCACTGTCCCAATAAGCTTCTCAACACCATATTTATTCAGATTAAGCTAAATGTCACGACCCGGCTCCGCTAAACTAGCCAAGCGAGGTCGCGACTCAAGAAAAAGGGAAATGAAATAAAATAAACAAACTATATAAGGTGAAACGACGTGAAGACATAGCCTTAGATTAAGTCGAAATCTCCATCATTCGTCGAGAATGAATGGAGGGAAAAATGTTTTCCTACAATAGGAAGTACAACGTGAATTACGCGGAAGCACTGTTTCAAAAGAAGTCATTGTCTATGATAGGGCCAATACATTGCAACGATACACTAAGCGGGAGTGAGTTTAGCTACATGACAATCATTTGCGGAAGAACGTGAGATGCATGTATGGAGACATGCACCACCAAGAGGCTTCAACACTTTCATACTCGACAAAAGCTCCTTCCGGCAACTTCACTTCATCCTGCTAACCTGCACATGGGAAATATGTACAGGGCTGAGTACAAAAGTACTCAGTGGACACGTGCCAAAACATTTTAATTGTCAGCCATTCAAGTGAATCATAGGGGTTTTCGGAAAAGACCTATGTTCACTAAAACATTTTCTTTATCAAAGAGTGCCTGCGCAGGCGATTTTTCTGGTGTAATCCATCATATCTGAGCTGTGGGTGTATCCGGAGAGGTTGGCCACCCTCCCGGATACCTGACCGCGCCAACTTGCGTTAGCTAACGGTAAACTGAGTGCACTAACTCACCGAGGTCTTGACCTCGATGAGCCCGAATCGTTCTGATAAACTGAGGCATAAGCCTTTAAACTGAGGCATAAGCCTTTCCCAGACAGACCTCATACAAAACAAAACATTTTATGGTCTGACAATTCTTTAAGAAAAGAATTAAAGCATAAGGAAACATTTTAGTTTTCTGAAAGCCCACCTCGATAGCTTTCCTTTCCTGGGAATAATTTATATAACTCTGAGCGCCGCCTGAGTCTCGGCCTTTTTCCTTCGCCTAACCTCGTTCAAAGAACGTAAAATGAGAAACTGGAAATGAAATCGATAATCTTATCGATTCTATGTGAAGGTTGTCTTTTATCGAGGTTATGTTCTCTTTTACTGATAGCACTTATCATGGGTATTCTTTTAATCGAGAGTTTCTCGATTCTCATTTGAAATCGATCACTTCGATCGATTCTTGGGTCGTACTGTCTTTTCATCCTCGACAGAAATCGCAGGATATTCGATTTAGCCATTAATGAGGCTTAGTGACTTTATTACACGTTAAGTGGTCTACACTTATAAGATATATATAACTGTTGTTACTGGGCTTGATTTAATCATTAAGTCTAATGTTGATACTTATTAAGGCCCATTATCTATTTAATTCTCGGCCCAACAGGAAAATAATTCCGGCCCGTTAGTTAATTAATTCTTGGGCCAATTAGTTCTTGGCCCAAGTCGGAAAATAAATTCCCGGCCCAACTGTTATGTTCAACCCCGAAAATTATATCATCGGCCCATTTTTGACTCGGCCCACCAACTGACTCGGCCTGAGCCCGAACCGACCCGTCGGCCCGGAACCCGGCCCGTTACTGATACGGCTAAAACACCCCCCCCTTGGAAGAAGAACATTCAAGGACATAACAAGAGGAGGACAGCCACTAGAACCGACTTTAATCACTCCAAATTCAACCTCTACACACAAGTAAGACATCTTTACAACTCTCTCTAGACACTAGCAAACCCCAAGCATGTTATCCCTCACTAGAAGAACCGAAAAAAAAAAATAGCATGCAAGACTTGATCTAAAGCCTAGACACCATTCAAGCATGATAAGCATGATCAAGACCCCAAGAACCAAAGCATAAGCACCTAGATAAATCAACCTAGCAATGCATGTGTATAGGAGCTTAAAAATCAGAAAATGGACTTGTTTAAACCCCCATACATACCCATCTAACAAGCCACATCCAAGAGATGAACATATATGCATAAATCGAGCCTCTCAATCCAACAAGAACACCAATATCAAGCACCCTTATAATCTGGAAATTCCCTCAACAAACACCAATAATATAGCCCAATTCATTGCTCAACATAAACCATAATCATAGCTAAATCAAGCATAAAACAAAAGGGGAGATTAGAGAGAAAACACCTCAATCGGCACTGCCGAAGGTAGAGTAGAAGCTGTCGAGGAGATGAAGGAGAGTGGAAGAGGAAGAGGAGACACCGGCGGCAGCATCGCCGCCGGCGCCGAGCAAGAGCAGAGAGACAGAGAGAGATAGGGGACGGCTGTGTGAAGCCAACGGCGAGCCCTAGCCACGAGGGCTAGGGAAATTGACGAGCAACACACGGCGAAGGCTAACCCCCAAGTACGGGGAAGCCGCCGCCGACAGGCGAAGCGGCGGCGACAGAGGACCGCGACAGCGACAGCGGTGCCCTAACCGAGAGGAGCAGCAATAAGGAGAAAGGGGGAAGAGATAGCCGGCGAGTCGTGTTGACAAACACGGCCAAACCGGAGGAGGAGCCGACGGCGACGGGAATTTCCCCAATTTCCCCAATTTCGAGTTAGGGTTCTTCCCTTCCCCAAATCGAGACAGAAGAAGGGACGAGATGCAGTAGATGGGAGGAGGTGACGACCTCCGGCAAGCAACCGCGAACGACGACGGCAGAAGCCGAGGCCGACGGCGACGGGAGCTATGGAGAGTGAGAGAGACAGTTTGCAGAGAGAGAGGGAGATCGAGAGAGAGAAAGAGATGAAAAGGGGGGGGGTGTTTTAGCCGTATCAGTAACGGGCCGGGTTCCGGGCCGACGGGTCGGTTCGGGCTCAGGCCGAGTCAGTTGGTGGGCCGAGTCGAAAATGGGCCGATGATATAATTTTCGGGGTTGAACATAACAGTTGGGCCGGGAATTTATTTTCCGACTTGGGCCAAGAACTAATTGGCCCAAGAATTAATTAACTAACGGGCCGGAATTATTTTCCAGTTGGGCCGAGAATTAAATAGATAATGGGCCTTAATAAGTATCAACATTAGACTTAATGATTAAATCAAGCCCAGTAACAACAGTTATATATATCTTATAAGTGTAGACCACTTATAACGTGTAATAAAGTCACTAAGCCTCATTAATGGCTAAATCGAATATCCTGCGATTTCTGTCGAGGATGAAAAGACAGTACGACCCAAGAATCGATCGAAGTGATCGATTTCAAATGAGAATCGAGAAACTCTAGATTAAAAGAATACCCATGATAAGTGCTATCAGTAAAAGAGAACATAACCTCGATAAAAGACAACCTTCGCATAGAATCGATAAGATTATCGATTTCATTTCCAGTTTCTCATTTTACGTTCTTTGAACGAGGTTAGGCGAAGGAAAAAGGCCGAGACTCAGGCGGCGCTCAGAGTTATATAAATTATTCCCAGGAAAGGAAAGCTATCGAGGTGGGCTTTCAGAAAACTAAAATGTTTCCTTATGCTTTAATTCTTTTCTTAAAGAATTGTCAGACCATAAAATGTTTTGTTTTGTATGAGGTCTATCTGGGAAAGGCTTATGCCTCAGTTTAAAGGCTTATGCCTCAGTTTATCAGAACGATTCGGGCTCATCGAGGTCAAGACCTCGGTGAGTTAGTGCACTCAGTTTACCGTTAGCTAACGCAAGTTGGCGCGGTCAGGTATCCGGGAGGGTGGCCAACCTCTCCGGATACACCCACAGCTCAGATATGATGGATTACACCAGAAAAATCGCCTGCGCAGGCACTCTTTGATAAAGAAAATGTTTTAGTGAACATAGGTCTTTTCCGAAAACCCCTATGATTCACTTGAATGGCTGACAATTAAAATGTTTTGGCACGTGTCCACTGAGTACTTTTGTACTCAGCCCTGTACATATTTCCCATGTGCAGGTTAGCAGGATGAAGTGAAGTTTCCGGAAGGAGCTTTTGTCGAGTATGAAAGTGTTGAAGCCTCTTGGTGGTGCATGTCTCCATACATGCATCTCACGTTCTTCCGCAAATGATTGTCATGTAGCTAAACTCACTCCCGCTTAGTGTATCGTTGCAATGTATTGGCCCTATCATAGACAATGACTTATTTTGAAACAGTGCTTCCGCGTAATTCACGTTGTACTTCCTATTGTAGGAAAACATTTTTCCCTCCATTCATTCTCGACGAATGATGGAGATTTCGACTTAATCTAAGGTTATGTCTTCACGTCGTTTCACCTTATATAGTTTGTTTATTTTATTTCATTTCCCTTTTTCTTGAGTCGCGACCTCGCTTGGCTAGTTTAGCGGAGCCGGGTCGTGACAGAGTGGTATCAGAGCACTTGGTTCGCTCTGAAATCCAAGAGTCTTCTTCTTCTAAGTCAGGTCTAGACTTGATTCGCTAGACCAATAAAGTCCCTCGACAAAAGCTCGGCACTTCACGACATCATGCTGGACCAAGAACGAGAAGAGGTAACTATCACATGCTAGTATGAGAACATAGTCAAGATAACTTAGAGCTCACATATAGTAGAAAAGCCAAGGCCTTTCTAGAGAACATAGCTCGCTTGAATTAAGTGTTTTCCCTCTATCACATACTAAGATAGTGCTTGAGTGAAGAAATTATTCTAACCTCGATTATGGCATGAGAAGGAGGATGAGACGAGAAGCGAGTGAAGCTCTACATGAAATGTCAATTCAAGCAAGCGGTGATAACTCCCCGAAAAGCTATTACTTGAATAAAGGATGCGCCAGAGCAAGGAAAACTAAGTCGAGGGGTGCAAGAAGATCTGGACGGGCATTGTTCGAATTAATGGCATGAGTCTAACCTTCCCGCTTCCGTGTGGCAAGGAACGAAATGTATTTATTAGCGCTTCCTAAAAATAGTAAGAGATGATACCAGAACCTTATCAGGACTAAAAGTTTTATATGGTGGCATAATAAAAATAAGTCCACTAGAGTTTCCTGGATGTTTCCGCATCCATGGTTAAAAAGAAGAAAACGTTACTACGAATTAAAGATAGAAGTCAAAGAAAAAGTTAAGGTCTTGTCCAACGTGGAAATCCCAGGCAACCAAACGTTAGAATTTCAGATTTCCTGATGTTGTACTCATGAGAATAGTTCCGTTGGGACCCGATAGCCTCTACTTTCCTAAGTAGAGAATCAAGCTTGAAGAGTGTAGTAAAGTGAGATCATTAGCATGTCAACGTCCCAAGTACGACTTGAGGAAGTGTAAAGAAACCTCCCACCCAGAACTAAGGGACTGTCGAAGAAAGAAATTTGTATCTAGTCGGATCGCGACCTAGCATCCTATTCCATTAGGATATCAGAAGACAAGCAATTGAGAGATATATTAATGCCCTTAGAAATAACTCTACGATACTAACGCTAACAAGTAAGTCGCAATTTCATATGTCAAGGTCCTTACGCAAGTGCGAAGTACTAGAGTGTTCACGGAGGTACGTAGACTAGAAGAGACCCTACGTTCTAATGCATTGCATTTTTGAAACCCTCTCTTTGAACCTCTTGAAACCAGAAAGTCCTTTGTAATATACGTGGAGTCGAGGAATTCCAAATCCAAAAAATTGTTTACCAAGCTTTGTTTGATCTTCTGTATCCCTTTTGAATCAAGAGTCATCACTGTAAGAGAAACAATTTTTCCTTCATGTGACCGGAAAGATGCTTATGTGGGACTGGCCACCTCACATAATCTCTTTCTCGGTAGCGTCACCAACAGACATGAAATCGGATGGGTATCGACAAAAAAAGGGGTCCCCCACCCCCCCGACCCCTGTCACTTCATTTCTACCCTCTGGTTATTTCTTCTAAACTTGTCTGGTGATTCCTTGGTGAGCTATTTTGGATAATTGATATTCCAACTTGGACCCTCGTACTATTATTTTTCATAGTCAGACCACGATAACCTTATTTCGTTTTGAACCAATTGTCATCCTAACGCAATGAAACTTTGAGGATTAGTTCCTTTGCAAGATATAGAGTATGACTTAAGGTTACACACTCTTTTGAGTTGTCGAATGTTCACGCATAAGAGGGTGGATGATAGATAAGCCGTTAAAAGTATTGCACGAGACTCGAAGTTGACAATGCAGTGCCAACTAGTTTTACAAGTGACGGTAAAATAGAAACTCCGCCATATCACAAGGAAGTTTTTGTATATTGTAATTCAGAGGAGAAAAGCTAAATAGTGAAATTAAGAGATATGTTAGACGAAGCTAGAAATCCCGAAGATAGAAACAAGTATCGCGACGAACGAAATAGTAAGTGACGTAAAGCTAGCCAGGTTCCCCAACAAGGCCTGGAAAAAAAAAAAGAAAAAAAAAAAAAAAAAAAAAAAAAAAAAAAAAAAGAAAAAAAGAAATACAATGACAAAATGTAAAACTCATAAGTTAAATACTCTAGGGAGTTTCCCAAGAGAAGTGCACCGATGGTCCATAAGTCCAACACTAAGAGCTAAACAATAGTAGGGTCTGATTTAGACCAAGGGTAGTAAACCCATCGAACAGATGAGATCCCCGTGGATATGAAATTTTGGAATCTTCCGATAGATGGAAAATGGTAAGGATATCAGAAAAATAAACGACCCCAGGGTTGAGTACCACAGTTGTCAAATACACAATGTGTTAGCATCCCTATGATCCAGATTAAACTAGCAACTAAAAGAGAGACAATATCCCAGGATTGAGGTCGGTGACCTGATGTTATTTGGGACTTCTCCTAGCTCGTGGACCAGACTAGACTTTAATTCTCACTAGAACCAAGTTATGTGAAAATAGCGAAGACCTAAATTATTCACTCAAGGAAGATTAATTATAGTATGACATTAGTCGACCGAACATAGTAATAAATTGCAGCAGACTACGAAACACGGGATGCTAGCCGATGTCATGGAAGGAAACGCTAGAAGAACTTCCCCATAATAAACGATATGAAATGAGGAGCCTTGAGAAGGCATAAATAAAAAGATTGATGTAGACCCCGAGTTAGACAAAGTTCTCAAGGGAAGTGTAGAGTAGGGCAACAGTGTGCTTCATAACTTTGAGAAAATCGAAGGAATAGTGCATTACGATCTTAACCACCGAGACTAAACCACAAGTAAATCAGGATAAAATTTTTAACTATGTAACCACATAAACATGATACCTCGAAGCACCGAAGTAGTATGGAGGATATTCATGCAATAAAAATACACAACCATAAGTACCACCTTTAGGTGAGTCGTACAAGATGTGCTATTATGGTAAAGTTGGTATAGTTCTCTCCACGAGAAGTGTACAAAATAGATGATAGAGCAAAGGAAATGCGAGTGAGGATAAGCATTAAATGAGACGTAAGTTTAAATGATATAGACATAGTTATGGGACACTTGAGGAAACACGATCCTATAATAGAAAGGAGTGCACGTTGGGATTTAATTGGACGAGGTAGTGTAAGAATATACTCATTTATATAGAAATGACCCGATAGAATATATGATGGACAAATTCTTTTAAAGGAAAAGACATGGTTGTCTAAGAAGTCGGTTAACTTATGTGTAAGGTATTTTAGGATGTGGCTTTGATCATTAACCAACAAGTCGTTAGGAATATTAGACTGAGATGAATCCGTTTTTGGCTTGGGATAATTCGATCACATCATAAGAGAAGATGTTAGTAGAAGAGAGATTTATTCTAGAACCCCCGTGTTTTAAGGGTCGAACGAAAGCCATCTAGATCGAATTCTTAACCAAGAAGGAGTGTGAGCATTTGACGTGCCAAGATACCTAATATATATTGAAAGTTCGAGTGGATAATTAAAGCATAGTGATATCTTCGTAAATCCCTTGAGCTAATGAGAACCCAGACCCTGAGTGTCTCCGGAACAGAATTTTTGGTATGCAAACTATAGACACACAAGATCGTTGAAACACATAGAAGGGACGCCAATGAGTGAATGAGGAAGTGATTTATTAATTGGAAAACTACGACTGAACATTTGGTTTCATTTCAAAGAAGTAATAATTGCCCCGTCATCAATGCTTGCTGATTGAGACAGCGAGACTACCTATCTAGGATTTCCGAAATCTCTAACAAATAGGTAAGTTAGCCTCGAGAAGGACGGTAATAGAAGCTAGAACTTTCGGTCCAAGGTAACCTCAAAGAGCCCTAGTGCATACAACAGACGACTAGAGATAAACTACGAGTCACGTATATCATGAAGCTTAAGTATAAGATTATGTTCAACCCAAAATGTCCTGTTTAAGCAATATACAAGACATGTAGTGTATTTAAGTTAATAAGTAGAGACTCTATATGATTTGTGAAATCGACTCAAGTAGTCATCTAAGCAGTACGGAGGGTAAACGATAGAATCCATGAGATCTCCCCTAGAAACAGACACCCGCACATGATGCCTTAAAAGTGCTATAGTGATATGTGGATGAATAACGAATGAGCCGCTATCACCTTCGTTGCCAAGAATAATTGACCAGTAAGTATGACACCAGCCGGACTTATGAGGCACGACATCTAGATACACTAGATTCATAAACAATTGCAAAAAGGGAATGAAAACATTCGGTCTTGCGTTAGTAGAGCGACACCCAAAACCAACAATCAGTAGGAAAGAACTGCATAGGCTAAAGAATACATACCACGAATTCTAGAGAGAGAAAACGGCTGATATATATAAACCACATTCCTACATTAGGGAATATAGCCATAGAGATACCTCTACGACGAGTGTCAAGATTGTCAATATAACACGTATGACAAGTATAGGTACGGTACTTATCTCTACCCTACACAGACAATTGTGAATAAAGATGCGAAGTACTACGAGTGATCCATAGATGATTGACCTCCTCCAACGAGTTAAAACACGAATATCTATTTGACGGTTGTTAATATCGCAACTTATGAGTCAACTATAGTACATAGGGTAGGTCATGGCTACACTAGCGTAAAGACCAAAGAGGAAATAGGCCCGAACGGAGTACAAATTTTGAAACGATTAATATCCCAACCCTAGTATTATCAGTGACACCTGATTACACTCGTGAATGAAGTAGATAGAAGGATATATGGACGTGAGTATATGATTAAGGTAGATTCAAATTTGGGGAAAATGCCTAAGGCCGACGAAGAAGGTCTAGACGCTCGTAAACTAATACTTTCACCTAACAGCTGGATGAGTTGTATGGTTCACCGAGACGTTAGTGCTCTAATGCAAACAACAACTTGTGAACTCATAGCATGCCTAGTACCGATACAGATTAGATCAGTGCATCACGAAAGATATTTATCCCATGAACGATAAGAATCATGACAAGCATGTGGTCTAAAAGTAACAAGTTAACACGGACCGACCAAGAAATATAGCTACTTAAGAGGCCAGTACATAAGATTGATTGGAGATGGAATAAAAGAATCTTAAAATGAACATAAGTCACCTGCTAACACCGACCGATTGAATTACGATTCGAACTAGGAGACAAGCCTTCCTAAAAGTTCCCTATTTTGTGCAATAGCTATATTTAGTGTGAAAGGAAGACTAACAACAGTCTATTTGGATCCTACGAGTATCTAGAGAAGATTAGACTAGCATCGTGAAGGTTAACATATCAGTTCCGTCAAACCTCGAGGATCTTTTAAGAAGGTAGGTACCCGGTGGAGGTGGAAACTAGAAAACGATATTACCCAGCTCAATTACTTAAACCCACCATACACCGTAGACACAGTATACTACAATGCACCGTAAAGAATAAAGTGTGGACCACCACTCTATGAGATGAGGTGGGAGATGAGAAAGAATTAAGGTCGGTGTATGATCGAAGAAATGATTGAGAAATGCAACCAACTAGAGATATGATAAAAGAAGCTTATAGTGGACAGAAGTCTTACAATGACGATATAGATTCGAGTTACACCTCGAAGTAGAGGATAAGGCCTCCTTGAAAACTTCCCCACCAAGGGAATGACCAGATTCAGAATCAAAGGCTAATTGAGACCTCGTTCCATCAGACCTTACGAAATTCTAGGGAATGTAGGACTTGTGGCATGCAGGTCAGCTTTACCTCCAAACCCCGGAGTCGTTCGCAACGTATTCCACATGTCTCAATTAAGGAAGTATGTGTTCAATCCCAAACACGTGCTACGACAAGAGGAAACAGTTATAGAACCCGATTTGAGCTACTAGACGAAACCTGAAGCCATAGTAGATCAGAAAATTCAACAGCTTAGGGATAAGCAAATCCCTCTAGTGAAGGTGCAGAGGGAAGCACCACGGGCTGCCCGGAGAAAGCCCGTGGGAGTTGGAGGACCAAATGCAAAAGAAATGCCCCGACTTGTTTATAGAAGGTAAGTAAATTTCGGGACGAAATTTTTCGTAAGGGGTGTAGGATGTAATAGCCGCAGTTTTTATTAGTGATTAATAAAAACTTTCGGCATTAATTTAGTATTATTAGTATTATTATTATTATTATTACAACGATTATTAGTAGTGTTATATTTGGTATATTAATAGTGCCAAACGAAAGTCGAATTATTTTAGAAAGGTCCGATAAAACGAATCGATTAATTTTATTCAAAGGCCAAGGCCCACTTAGTGATCAAAGCCCATTTCACGGCTTATTTGCACGATTTGTTTTTGGCCCAAAGGGAAGCCCACGCTTTTTGAAAATACCCAACAACATTTAAAAGGCCAAGGCTCATTGCTAGAGCCCATAGTACAATTATGTGAATATTCATATTTGTATAGAAATAAATAAATAAAAGTAGGGAACAATAATGACGCCTATGCAGTAGGCGTGAGAACCCAATGCACAATCTGGGATTTGAAATCCCATTAATCTCTTGGAAGCACCATTAGAGGATCGTTAACGTCTCTAATTACAATTAGAGGAAGATTAGTAAAATCACAAATCACCATCATCATCACTGCAACATGGGGAAGTGTAGCCTAAGCCATAGCCGCCCACTCCCCCTTTGCCTCCTCTCTCACACAAAAACTGCACACACTTCTTCATTGGCCAATCCATGGCATTCTCTTCCCTCTCTTGTAATCATGAGACTACCCCCAACAAGAGGCCTTCACCCTACACAAAACAAACAAGTTAATCACAAACCACCTCACTCAAACAAACACACAAGCAAGCAAACAAGAGAGAACTTAGAGAGTGAGAAGTAGAGGCAGCCGATTTCCAGCAAGAAGTGGCCGGAAACAGCCGCCGGCAGCCCCCATTTCAAGCACCAAACCTCACACAATCATCATAGGTAACCCCTCTCACTTTCCTTTCAAGAATCCAACATGCATGCACAACAACTAAGGTTCAAATCCTTGTCTTTAGAGTGAAGAACAAGGAAGGAGGAGGCACTTGAAGCAAGAGCAAGAGGAAAACAGCCCTAGCTCATCAACACCAAGCCTCTTTTCAATTGATACATCAAGTAAGAGCCTCTCTAGTAGTACCTTAGAGTGAATATCCAAATTGTAGAGCCTAGAACTAAATGCATGTCTCTAGGTTGCAAGCATTTGGTGGAAGAAGAACATTCAAGGACATAACAAGAGGAGGACAGCCACTAGAACCGACTTTAATCACTCCAAATTCAACCTCTACACACAAGTAAGACATCTTTACAACTCTCTCTAGACACTAGCAAACCCCAAGCATGTTATCCCTCACTAGAAGAACCGAAAAAAAAAAATAGCATGCAAGACTTGATCTAAAGCCTAGACACCATTCAAGCATGATAAGCATGATCAAGACCCCAAGAACCAAAGCATAAGCACCTAGATAAATCAACCTAGCAATGCATGTGTATAGGAGCTTAAAAATCAGAAAATGGACTTGTTTAAACCCCCATACATACCCATCTAACAAGCCACATCCAAGAGATGAACATATATGCATAAATCGAGCCTCTCAATCCAACAAGAACACCAATATCAAGCACCCTTATAATCTGGAAATTCCCTCAACAAACACCAATAATATAGCCCAATTCATTGCTCAACATAAACCATAATCATAGCTAAATCAAGCATAAAACAAAAGGGGAGATTAGAGAGAAAACACCTCAATCGGCACTGCCGAAGGTAGAGTAGAAGCTGTCGAGGAGATGAAGGAGAGTGGAAGAGGAAGAGGAGACACCGGCGGCAGCATCGCCGCCGGCGCCGAGCAAGAGCAGAGAGACAGAGAGAGATAGGGGACGGCTGTGTGAAGCCAACGGCGAGCCCTAGCCACGAGGGCTAGGGAAATTGACGAGCAACACACGGCGAAGGCTAACCCCCAAGTACGGGGAAGCCGCCGCCGACAGGCGAAGCGGCGGCGACAGAGGAACCGCGACAGCGACAGCGGTGCCCTAACCGAGAGGAGCAGCAATAAGGAGAAAGGGGGAAGAGATAGCCGGCGAGTCGTGTTGACAAACAAGGCCAAACCGGAGGAGGAGCCGACGGCGACGGGAATTTCCCCAATTTCCCCAATTTCGAGTTAGGGTTCTTCCCTTCCCCAAATCGAGACAGAAGAAAGGACGAGATGCAGTAGATGGGAGGAGGTGACGACCTCCGGCAAGCAACCGCGAACGACGACGGCAGAAGCCGAGGCCGACGGCGACGGGAGCTATGGAGAGTGAGAGAGACAGTTTGCAGAGAGAGAGGGAGATCGAGAGAGAGAAAGAGATGAAAAGGGGGGGGGTGTTTTAGCCGTATCAGTAACGGGCCGGGTTCCGGGCCGACGGGTCGGTTCGGGCTCAGGCCGAGTCAGTTGGTGGGCCGAGTCGAAAATGGGCCGATGATATAATTTTCGGGGTTGAACATAACAGTTGGGCCGGGAATTTATTTTCCGACTTGGGCCAAGAACTAATTGGCCCAAGAATTAATTAACTAACGGGCCGGAATTATTTTCCAGTTGGGCCGAGAATTAAATAGATAATGGGCCTTAATAAGTATCAACATTAGACTTAATGATTAAATCAAGCCCAGTAACAACAGTTATATATATCTTATAAGTGTAGACCACTTATAACGTGTAATAAAGTCACTAAGCCTCATTAATGGCTAAATCGAATATCCTGCGATTTCTGTCGAGGATGAAAAGACAGTACGACCCAAGAATCGATCGAAGTGATCGATTTCAAATGAGAATCGAGAAACTCTCGATTAAAAGAATACCCATGATAAGTGCTATCAGTAAAAGAGAACATAACCTCGATAAAAGACAACTTTCGCATAGAATCGATAAGATTATCGATTTCATTTCCAGTTTCTCATTTTACGTTCTTTGAACGAGGTTAGGCGAAGGAAAAAGGCCGAGACTCAGGCGGCGCTCAGAGTTATATAAATTATTCCCAGGAAAGGAAAGCTATCGAGGTGGGCTTTCAGAAAACTAAAATGTTTCCTTATGCTTTAATTCTTTTCTTAAAGAATTGTCAGACCATAAAATGTTTTGTTTTGTATGAGGTCTATCTGGGAAAGGCTTATGCCTCAGTTTAAAGGCTTATGCCTCAGTTTATCAGAACGATTCGGGCTCATCGAGGTCAAGACCTCGGTGAGTTAGTGCACTCAGTTTACCGTTAGCTAACGCAAGTTGGCGCGGTCAGGTATCCGGGAGGGTGGTCAACCTCTCCGGATACACCCACAGCTCAGATATGATGGATTACACCAGAAAAATCGTCTGCGCAGGCACTCTTTGATAAAGAAAATGTTTTAGTGAACATAGGTCTTTTCCGAAAACCCCTATGATTCACTTGAATGGCTGACAATTAAAATGTTTTGGCACGTGTCCACTGAGTACTTTTGTACTCAGCCCTGTACATATTTCCCATGTGCAGGTTAGCAGGATGAAGTGAAGTTGCCGGAAGGAGCTTTTGTCGAGTATGAAAGTGTTGAAGCCTCTTGGTGGTGCATGTCTCCATACATGCATCTCACGTTCTTCCGCAAATGATTGTCATGTAGCTAAACTCACTCCCGCTTAGTGTATCGTTGCAATGTATTGGCCCTATCATAGACAATGACTTCTTTTGAAACAGTGCTTCCGCGTAATTCACGTTGTACTTCCTATTGTAGGAAAACATTTTTCCCTCCATTCATTCTCGACGAATGATGGAGATTTCGACTTAATCTAAGGCTATGTCTTCACGTCGTTTCACCTTATATAGTTTGTTTATTTTATTTCATTTCCCTTTTTCTTGAGTCGCGACCTCGCTTGGCTAGTTTAGCGGAGCCGGGTCGTGACACTAAAAGGGCTAGCTATATTAACCAAATGCAACACAATTATCTCTCAAATATTTCATTTTTCCAGGAATCTCCAAATGCAGATAGTTCAAATTTTATCAGAGAAGAACGAAGCATAACCCCAAGCAGCTCAGAGGAAGAAACGAGAGCATAACCCCAATTTTGCTAGCTTTATCTGTATTCTAAACTCTAAGCTCCAGAAGAAGAATGAATCCATTTGAATAAGAAACGGTGAAGAATTCAAAATTGGATACTTACTTTAGAGGTGACGGTGGGCCGGTGGCGGCGGTGTGAGAAACGCAGATGACGAGGCCGCGAGAGAGACAAAGATAGAGAGAGAGTGATGATTTAGAGAGGCGAGAGGCGTCGTAATCAGCTTTCTACAACGAGATGGAGATGCCGACGACGGATGGGGATGGAGTCATGGAGATACAGAGTGATTGAGAACTAGGGATTGGGGGAGGCGTTCCTCTGTTCTGATTTGGGGGGAAGGGGTGCTGAGAAACCTCCATCCCCCTATAAATCCTAACCCCTTTTCTCACCTTTTATTAACGAGGGAAGATTTTACTCAGTAAAGTGGAGAAAATATTTTCTCTCCATTGTAGTGCAAATAAAGGGGAAAAATAGGAAATGTGAGAAAAGGTGAGAAAAATGGTGGGTTTTCACTTTATATGGTGATTTTTCACTCTCTCCTTTTTTCCGGCATCAAAGAGAACGCAACCTTAGTAAAAAAATAAATAAATAAACCGGAAAAATTCTAAATCAATTCAACTACGATCTCGAAACACAACTAACTTTGCAGCAAGTGTTTGCTAATAAGTTTTGTAGAGAAACACTAGAAGATCAATCTATAGGAACAAAAGTGTAATACTGTCTATATAACTAAACCCAAGATTGCGTTCGGTGCGACTACACTTTCGACGTACATGTACAAGAGCTTCGACGAAGAGAACTTTATCGATGGCTGTTGAAGAAGCATCATGACATCAGGAGAGCAAATTATCGATGTTTCTCCGTTTGGACCCTCTCCGAGCAGAGGGCAGGTAGCGTATATAATATGCTTAGAAAGAGAAAAAGAAGGGGAATTGAAGCATAAATTTCCATGTTACTCAAACAATGCGGAAATTACTTATGAAAGGCTGTTCGGTTCCCCAATTTTATTCTCATTTCACACATTCTCCTCCATCAATGGATGATCACCACATGTTTTCATTCGACAAACATCCATTCGTGCAATTGAAGATGTCACGTAGAAATTCAATAGAGAATCTAGATTATACACAAGGAGACTTTAAAAAACAGAGCATGAACGAAAGAGTACTAATGTAATTAATGAGCAAAATCAAAAAGAAAAGAAAACAATGGGGAAATTAATTCACAAGGCAGTTCAGATCCTCAACTTTATTCACCTCCTCCTCCCGTGTATCGATCGATGTTATAAAAAGGTGGCAAACATCCATCCATGCAATCGAAGATGCCACGTACGAATTCAAGAAGGATCTAAGATTATATACGAGGAGACTAAAAATATGATGGAAAGAGTAATAAAATTAGCCAAAAAATGAAAGAAAACAAATAACCTAAACTTCTCTTATGCTTCAACTAGTAGTGTTGGTAATGGTGGCATCCATGATTCTTTTCGGTGACACCAAACTTTCGACGTAGATATGAGGTCCGACGAAGGGATCTTTGGTGGTGACTGACGAGAAAGCATCGTCTTTGGGCGTGTAAACCGTCAAATTATTTGTAAAACATACAAGAATCTCTCCGTTCGGACCCTCTCCGAGTAGACGGATGGAAGGATAAAACGTAGGATCATAAAGAGAAGTAGAAGGGAAAGTGAATATTTTGAGCCAAGAATCCTTCACTCCATAATCCTTCATCACCCAAACTTCTAACCCTTTTTTCATATAAATTGATATGCTAAGGCTTCCTCCGATCTCTCCCAACCACCGATTGCACACCCCGTCGTTTGAAGAAATCATAGGCAGCTCAATCCTTCCAAACTCTTCCGTCCCCAAATCGAAGCATTCGACTTGAGGAAGGCGCACATCAGCCCAGTGAATATTCCCACGTAGAAACATCCCGGTGGGACGGAACACGCTGTCAGAGCCGCCGGGTGATTTTCTCCATGAGTTTGTGTTGGAACTATAAACCCAGCCTGATCTCACCTTCATAAACAAAACAACAAACACCTTGTATGCACCGCTCGACTCGTCCCAACCGAACCCGAATTTCGAAATGTTGCGGCCTCCGTTGCCGGGTAATTCGACGTGCACCCTAATGGCTGGGTTCCACAGCGAGAATATCCCATGCGGAAAGTCGAAACAGCACACCACGCCATTGCAGCAACCCAGGTGTCGAGCACCGACCTTCGGCTCGTTTTGTGTTGCAACTAATCCCTCGTCTGAATCCAACAGCGACTGCAGAGAGCATATGTTGATGCCTTGTGTGTTGTTATTCAACGTAATGAGCCAAGGGCTTTTGGCTGAATGCCGATAGTGGATTTCGATGAATCGGTCGCTTTCGATCAGAGACAGCCATGGTTTCGATACGCTCAAGAGCGATTTCACCGGCAGCCTAGCCAGAATTTCATCGAACAGGATTTCTTCAGGGAGGAGAGGCATCGTGTTACACCCTTAACAAGTACTTGTGTTCTTTGAGTGAACACTTACTCCAAGAACAAGAGATTCATAGCAGAGAGAGAGAGATCAGATGAAAGAGAGGAAACTTCATTATAGATAATCATGTCCATACAATGGAAATTAATGGAAATTAAGTTCTGACTAAATAGCCAACAAAAGATGCAACAATAATGAGACGTATCGATAATTCAGGCTTCGAGTGCGTGTAAACTCCTAATCTTCTCAAAGAGAAGTCGAAAACGAATGAGTGTTCATTCAATATTCTATTTCGATAAAATGACGGCCAACATACATGGAACCTTAAATAGGTTTGACACTTAACCCTAGTGGGCTTAGATATTCTAATTGGACTCTAACCTATAGGCCCAATAACAAAACTACAATTAAAAGATATACATAAAAAAGCTAATAATAAACTTATGTTCTCGAACTAAACTCCTCTGCAGCTTCATCTAGTGTTGGTCTGTGTAGAAATGCAGCTTGCATTTCAGAGAGAAGAACGAGAAGAGAGAGAGAGATAGAACAAAATCAATTCTGTCTAATCTGAGTTTAAGATTCAATCAAATCATCAGTCTTCATACTTTGACTACAACTATTTATACTTAACTAACTAACTAACAAAAAATAGAAAGAAACGTTATAGCGTTTCTCTAAGTTGTGCGACATCACTCTGGTCCGTTTGATCAAAGATCAACGGTCCAGATTACAAACTCATTTATTACACATAATAGGATCGAATCCTTTAGGCAACAAAAAATAAACTACTTTATCTTCTTCTTCTTCATTACTGAACCCTCCTCCCTTTCTTCATTCTTCTTCTGCATATTTGCTTCTCCTCCATTGCTGTAATCTTTATTAGCATGATCCATAGAATCACTACATTCCCCCTCAAGCTGGAGCTGGTGAAGATCCACCAATCCAAGCTTGGACAAAAGTGTAGCAAACCGGGGAGAAGCCAAGGGCTTGGTGAAGAAGTCTGCAAGTTGCAGAGAAGAAGTAACACCACGAGGACAAAGAAAACCAGATACATACCGTTCTCGCACAATATGACAGTCCATGTCTATGTGTTTTGTGCGTTCGTGGAACACGCTGTTCTTGGTAATGTGTATAGCAGCAAGATTATCACACCAAAGTGAGATAGGAAGCTTCACAGGAACTTGAAGATCATGTAGAAGATAAGAAAACCAGACAAGCTCGCGTGTAGTAAGGCTCATAGCCCTGTACAAGCTACAGTCTGTTGTTTCTTACAACGCCAAGAAAGCAAACCATCTCCCAAAAATACACAATACCCAGAGAGAGAACGACGTGTATCCACACACTTTCCCCAGTCAGCATCGGAATAAGCCCTCAACTCAAAATTACAGGAAGAAGAGTAGAAAACACCAATTGAAGGACTTCCCTTGAGATAACGCAATACATGGAGAGCTGTGTTCCAATGCACACTAGTTGGACGTGCCACAAACTGACTTAGCTGCTGTGCTGCATAAGAGATATCAGGGCGAGTAAGATTCAAATACAACAGCTGCTCTACAACTCTACGGTATGGTTCAAGATCCAGTAGATAATCTCCATCCTTTCTTGAAAGAGTAAGCCCAGGAGGAAAGGGAGTTAGGGCAGGTCTACAGCCAATAAGACCAGCATTAGATATGATATCAAGGATGTATTTGCATTGATTGAGAACTATGCCTTCAACATTGCGCGCAATTTCCATCCCAAGAAAGTACTTGGCATGCCCAAGATCTTTGATGGTAAAAGCATCATCCAAGAACTTCTTTAATGCAGCAATATTCTCTTCTTTTGGACCAGAAATGAGCACATCATCCACATACACTAACAAGCACAGAAACTCAGGACCTGATCCTTTGGTGAAGAGACAGTGATCACTCTGGGATTGAGTGAATCCATAAACATGAAGTTGCTTGGTAAACTCAGCATTCCACTCTCGTGATGCTTGCTTTAACCTATAGAGACTCTTTACCAATTTGCAGACTTTGTTAGGATCAGCTTGATGTAAACCAGGGGGAATACTCATATAGATTTCATCCTTTAAAAATCCATGAAGGAAGGCATTGTTTACATCAAGTTGATGAATTGGCCAATGATAAGCTGATGCCACTGCAAATAAAAATCTAACAGTCACCATCTTGGCTACTGGTGAGAAGACTTCAGTGTAGTCTGTACCATATTCTTGATTGTAAGCCTTAGCAACTAATCTTGCTTTATAGCGTTCTACTGTGCCATTAGGGTTAAGTTTAACCTTGTAAACCCATTTGCATCCAATGGGACGCTTCCCTGCAGGTAAGTCACATATCTCCCATGTCTGATTCTTATCCAAGGCCTCCAATTCCCTATCCATTGCCTCTACCCATTCTGGAGAAGCAGATGGTTCTTTATATGTTCTAGGTTCAGTCACCATAGAAAGATTGAAAAGATATGCAGTATATGATGAAGTAAGGGCTGGAGAAACTGAATATGGAAATGTAGGAGGTGTAAGACAGGAGATATTGATACCTAGATGAGAACCAGTGATTAAGTTGCAGACATAGTCTTGCATCCAAACTGGTGGCCTACGATTTCTACCTTGATTCATGGCTAGTGATAACTGATCATCAACCAGGGTAGAAGATGTAGGCTCTACAGGTGCTTCTTCACTATGAGTGGGCTCACCCTCTTCAGTGGAAATAGGGTGTGATTCACTCATCTCCACATCAGATTCAGGAAGGGATATAGTAACTGAATCATCATGGAGAGATGATGGCTCTATATGAATCTCTTTATCTAAAGAAATAGGTGTGAAATTCTCATCATTAATAGGAGTAGGTAATGAAACAAGAGGAGTCTCACTAGAAATTGATAAGGAACTAGAAGGAGACTCATTCTGTTTGAAAGGAAACTTATCTGGGAAGAACTTAACATCCCTAGATACAAAGATTTTATGTGACTCTACATCATATAGTGTATATCCTTTGTGATGAACATCATATCCCAAGAAGATACACTTAATACTCCTACTGTCAAATTTACCTCTTGAAGGTGTTAAATCCACTGCAAAGGCTAGGCATCCAAAAGGCCTTAGTAAACCATAATCTGGCTTCTGCTTGAAGAGAATCTCATATGGGCAGCTCCAATCCAGCACTCTACTAGGCACTCTATTCACAAGCCAAGTAGTTGTGAGCAAAGAATAGGGCCAAAACCTTTTAGACATCCCACTAGTGAACATAAGTGCCCTTGCAGTGTTGAGTAGCATCCTATGCCTTCTCTCTACCACACCATTTTGCTGTGGGGTGTACCTGCATGATCTTTGATGCAAGATTCCATTATCAGAGAACAACCTATCAACAAATCTTTTTACAAATTCACTCCCATTATCTGTTTTAAACTGTTGAATTGGAATGTGGAACTGTGTTCTGATCATGTTGATGTAAATCCTGAGAATTTCTGCTACTTGCTCCTTTCCTGTCAACAAGTATATCCAAATCATGCGGCTATGGTCTTCAACAAGTGTAAGCATGTATCTTGTTCCACATATATTGTCCTCAGTATATGGGCCCCATATGTCTGCATGTGCCAGCTGAAAAAGAGATGAAGTCCTCTTATCCAATATAGGAAATTGAACTCTTGTCTGCTTGGCCTTCATACAGACTTCACAAGACTCAATAATGTCTGCTTCTTGTGATAATTTTTGCTTATCAAGTATGTCCATATGCTTCATAGCTGTGTAGGAAGGATGCCCTAGATATACATGCCACTCCATCATAGTCATCTTCTTTGAGTTAAAGAAGTTCACATGATAAGCCTCTGTGGTGGAGTTGATAACATACAAGTTCCCCTTCATCCTTCCTACTCCCAACAGTTGATCTGAATTATCCCTTTGGAAAACACAGTGGCTGTGATAGAATATACACTTGATTCCAAAATCAGTAATGAGCCTAGCCACAGATAGCAGATTATGGGTAAAACCAGGTATGTAAAGCACATTAAGGAGTATTATGTCTTTGTTTAGCTTCACCTTCCCTCCAGTTATGACTATTCTTGTAGAGCCATCTGGTAGATGCACAATCACTGGCTTCTCTAATAGTTTTATACTACTGAACAACTCAAGTGTTGCACAAATATGTGTACTCGCACCAGAATCCACAACCCACAATTGCTTGTCCATGCTTGACAAGATACTGAAGGCATAATGTCCTTCAAAAGGAGTATCCTTTGCTGAAACTTCTTGTATCATGTTTACATCACTCTTTACATAATTTCCTCCTTGTTGGGCCATAAAACTACTCATGTACTTGGCAATCTCTGCCTGAATAACCTTTCCCATATCCATGCTTTCCTTTCCATCTCCTCCACTGTGAACTGAATGCACATCATCTTCATTTTCTGCATAGTTGATTCTTGCCTGTTGTTGCCTGTTTTCCTTTAATCTCTTGTACCACTCTGGTACTCCATGCAACTTAAAACAAGTATCAGCTTCATGACCATTTTCATGATAGTGTGAACATCTCAATTTCTTCTTATCTTCCTTTGATAACCTTTTCTTGTATGGTCCTCCCCTACTATCATAATTTCCTTTTCCAGATTGATGTACATTCATGCTCATGTACCCTTCACTTTCACTTACATTATTCATCATTTTCCTTTCCTCAACTTGCACAATCAATGCATATGCCTTTTCTAAATCTGGTAGAGGATCCAACATCATTATTTGATCAATCACACACTCATATTTATCATTCAGTCCTTCCAAAAACTTGACCAAACGCTGTTGCTCCTCCCTAGCAACAATAGTACCTCTAGCAACACAAATACAATCAAGTGGTGGAAGTACAGCATCTAACTCATCCCATAGACTCACCAAATTATTGAAATATTCCAATACACTTTGAGAACCTTGAGAAAATTTATAGATCTCCTTCTGAAGCCTATAGATCTTAGGTCCATTTTTCCTACCAAATCTCAAGTTTATAGCTCTCCATAATTTTGCAGTAGTGTCTATATGAGTAAATGCATTCACAAATTCCTTCGAAATCGAGTTTGTAATCCAAGTTGATACCATACAGTCTACTTTCAACCACTGAGTATAATAGCGTGAAGTAGGAGGAGGTTCTGTGAGCGTACCATCTATGAACTCGAGTTTGGAACGAGCTGCAAGCAAGCGCACGGCGTACAGATCTGCTCCAGTTGATGAAATTTGTCGATGTTAGTTGAGTCACGATCTGGATTCCAGGATGATCTGACGGCGGCAAATAGAGTATCTCTCCGATTTGCCGAGCTGTAAAACCTATCGGAAGATCCTCATTCCCTCGATCTCTTTCTTCTTCTCCAGAACTGTCTCCATCATCATCATCTCCGCCTCCTTGCGGTGGCTTCCTTTCTGGAACAAAGCGAGGCTTCGTCTCCGGATTAAATCATCCATTGTTGGACGATTCACCTTGTTCTTCACTTCTCAGCTGCTCAAAATTGAGACGCTGCTGTTGCTTCACCATGGATAAAATCACCGGGAAAAACGATTAGACACAGGTAGAGGATCGATCTTAAACCCTAGCAATGGCTCATCTTAAACCCTAGCAATGGCTCTGGATACCATGTAGAAATGCAGCTTGCATTTTAGAGAGAAGAACGAGAAGAGAGAGAGAGATAGAACAAAATCAATTCTGTCTAATCTGAGTTTAAGATTCAATCAAATCATCAGTCTTCATACTTTGACTACAACTATTTATACTTAACTAACTAACAAAAAATAGAAAGAAACGCTAGCGTTTCTCTAAGTTGTGCGACATCACTCTGGGCCTTTTGATCAAAGAACAACGGTCCAGATTACAAACTCATTTATTACACATAATAGGATCGAATCCTTTAGGCAACAAAAAATAAAATACTTTATCTTCTTCTTCTTCATTACTGAACCCTCTTCCCTTTCTTAATTCTTCTTCTGCATATCTGCTTCTCCTCCATTGCTGTAATCTTTATTAGCATGATCCATAGAATCACTGCAGTCTGTTGGATGAAGGAAGCAATGCTGGGACATTGCTCTCCATGAATTTGTTCATATTCGTACCAAAACAGCAAACCCATGCTTTAAGAGAACACCAGATTCGCCTCCTTTGTCGAGTAATTCGACGGAGGCTCTGGTGGCCGGTCTCCACAGACCAGAACCTCCGATGACCTTGACAGCTGTAGAGAAGCACACCACGCCATACATTTACAGCAGCCCTACAGAACACCTTCCTTCGACAGTTCGACTCATTCAACAACCACAGCAGAGGAGCATCCACTCATTCATTCTGTGTCGTTTTCCGTTGAACATGATCTCTTGATTTACCAACACCGATAACTCCCAACACCGGAGAGTGTGACTTTTTCCGAACTTCATCCTTCAAAGGCAACTCAATCCTTCCAAACTCTTCCCTCCCCAAATCGAATGCTTCGATTTGAGGAAGGCTCCAACCAGCCCAGTGGAGATTCCCACGTAGAAACAGCCCGGTTGGAAGAAACGCGCTATCAGAGCCGCCGGGTGATTTTCTCCATGAGTTTGTGTTGGAACTATAAACCCAACCTGATCTCACTTCACTAAACCTGCACGCAGACCAAACAGCAAACACCTTGTAGGCACCGCTCGACTCGTTCCCGACCAAACCCCCATTTCGTAAAAACTTGGCCTTTGGCATTGGGTAGTTCGACAGAGACTCCTGTGGCTGGGTTCCACAACGATAACCTCCTACGTAGATAGACGGAGCAGCACAACACGCCATTACAACAACCTAGGAGTCTAACACGGATATTCGGCTCCATCTTTGTCGGAACTGGTCCTTCTTTTGAATCCAACAGCGACTGCAGATAGTCTCCAATCTTGATGCCGCGTTGTTGGGGATTCAAAGCGATGACTCTGGGGTTTCTAGCTGAATTCCGGTAGTGGATTTCGATGAACCGGTCGCTTTCGATCAGAGACAGCCATGATTTCGACACGCACTTGAATCTCGAGAGCGATTTCACCGGCAGCCTTGCAAGTATTTCATCGACAAGAATTTCTTCAGGGAGAAAAGGCAGCTTCCTCAACTTAGGTGGAGGACTTTTGTCGAACATCTTTGGACTTAATTAACCCTGTTTTTAGAGTACATCGTATCTTTATATATAGCTTAATCTTTTCTTTTCCTTTTCGAACTCTACGTATACGTTATTTGATCTTTTATCAACTAATTAGCATTAATCATTCAATTTAAATTTTAGTTATGTTTGAAATTATGTACCCCGTATTGTAAGTTCCCCAATTGTAACACGAGCACTAACAATCGAAGAAATAATAACCAACTGTAGGAAGGATGAATTGCTCAATGATGGTGCAGAGGATGATGGGTTGAAGAAGAAGGAGAAGCATGCTGAAATGAAGAAATAAGTGCTGGATCTTGTTGTGTGTGAGTGTCGATCTGTAGATCTCAACAATAAAGTGGAGCTTCTTTCCACGTGTCGTATTTCTATTAGTCCATGTCATATTAGTATAGTTTGAATCGTGTCCGTTAGATCTATTCTGACGTGTAGGGTGTAGATTAATTCGTTTCTTCCAAGTTTGTTAGATATAAATAGATGCAATGTAACAGTTAAGCTTTGAGCTTGTTGAATGAAACTTTCTCCAGTTTTCTACCTTTCAATCTATGAAATATCAGTACATTTAGATTTTTACATGGTATCACGAGCTTAGGGTTTCGATCCAATGGCGAGAGGTGGAAGGAAAAGTTATTCACAGGCGTTATTGTCGGACGCATCGAGCTCACGAACTCAGCAGAATGGAGGACGAAGAAATGGCAAGGATCCAATCTCTACAACTACGGATGGAGGTGAAGATCCTCCACCACCACCACCAACGGAGCTGTCTCAGAAGAAAATAGATGAGTTTTTGAAGCTCCAGCTGTCCGATCACCCAGGGATGCAGCTGCCGCTAACAGGTACCAATTTCCTTCAGTGGTCAAGTTCGATTCGACGCGGTTTAGGAGCTCGTAGTAAGCTAGCCTTTATTGATGGTGTGTTTACTGAACCTGATGAGGATAAGAAAACTATAATGACTGGATTAAGACAGATTATATGATAGCACAGTGGATCATAAACTCGATATCTAAAGAGATTGTGAATGCCTTTTCTCATTATGAAACGAGTGAAAAATTGTGGAGTGCTTTGATGCATCGTTTTGGCAGAAGTAATGGTCCTAAAACATATAGGTTGCAGAGAGAGATTATGCAATTTAAACAAAGAAATCAGAGTGTATTTGTCTACTATAGCAATCTCACTAATCTATGGAATGAATTGGATCTGTTGTTGCCTCCTATCATCTGTACTTGTGATGCTGAAAACGATTATGTTATTAGAGAGGAACATCAGAAACTGGTTCAGTTTTTGGTTGGTTTGAATGAGGTGTTTGAACAAACAAGGAGACAAATCATGTTTCTAGAACCTTTGCCTTCTGTTGAGCAGGCTTATGGCATGATAGTGCAAGTAGAAGATCAAATGGAATTGAATGAGGGAGACACTGGTGTGGATTCAAGGATGGTGATGAATGTTGGTAGACAAACTCAGGGATATGGTGGATATAAAGGAGGTTTTAATCCATCACAGAGGAGGTTATCTAAGGAAGAGAGAGCACAGCTTAAGTGTTCCCATTGTCATGCCAATGGACATGAAGTATGTGAGTGCTTCAAGTTACATGGGTATCCAGAATGGTATAAGAAACTGAGGGAAGGCAAATCTGCTAGGGTGAATTGTGTTGAGGAAGATGATGACACCAGATCAAGGTCTGATAATGGAAGAGTGTCACAGAATGAAGGAATTGGTGATATTGGGAAAGTGATCCAAACTGAGATAGCCAAATACATGGGGCAATTTTTGCAGAAAGGGCAAGGTCAAGGGAATCAAACAGTTGGAGACATAAATATGGTACACAAGGCAGAGGTAACATCTAATCCATTTGATATTCATTATGCTTTTAGCTTGTTATCTAGCATGGACAGAAATGTTTGGATCATAGACTCTGGTGCAAGCTCACATGTATGTTGTGATGCTGACTTGATGACAACTACTTTCAAGTATGATAAGCCCCTACTGGTGAAGCTACCAGATGGTACATCGAAGGAAGTGTATTGTGGGGGTTCAGTTAGAGTGAATAAGGATATTTGCTTAACTGATGTTATGTTTGTGCCAGAGTTTACTCATAACCTATTGTCTGTGGCTCAGCTGGTTAGGGATTCACAAGCTAAGTGTGTTTTCCTACCTAACAGATGTATAATACAGAGACAGGGGACTGAGGAAGTTCTTGGTCTTGGGAAGATGATCAGTAACTTGTACATTTTGGAGACAACCATGGAGAATCATTTTTATCATGTGTTTAATCCTACAGGTATGACTCTAGATAAATGGCATATTTTACTAGTTCATGCCTCTATCACTGCTATGAGGCACATGAAGTTGTTTAAGGGGCTTTTCACAGATGAGATGGTTGAGAGAATTCAGAACTGTGAGGTCTGTTTGCTTGCAAAACAGAGCAGGAAAGAGTTTCCAGTATTGAATGAGAGATCAGACTCTCTGTTTGAAATGGTGCATGCTGATGTATGGGGTCCCTATGGGGAGGAGAATATTGACAATGCTAGATATGTCCTCACAGTTGTTGAAGATCATAGTAGGTGCATTTGGACCTATTTGATGAGATCAAAGGAGCAAGTCTGTACTATTCTCAAGAGGTACTTTAAGCTTGTACACACACAGTTTGGTAAGGATATCAAGGTCCTTAGAACTGATAATGGATCCGAATTTGTTAATAGACAAGTTAGAGAAGTTTTGGATGAATTGGGCATAGTTCATCAGAGGGCTTGTCCATACACACCACAGCAAAATGGTGTGGTTGAGAGAAGACACAGGATGTTATTGAATTCAGCTAGAGCATTGATGTTTCAAAGTTCTCTCCCTTTGAAATTCTGGCCATACTCTATACTCACTGCTACTTGGCTAATCAATAGGGTTCCAAGTCAAGTCCTAGACTGGAAAACTCCACATGAGCTACTCTTTGGGGTTGAAGCTGATCTTTCCATACTTAAGCCGTTTGGATGCTTAGCTTTTGCTGTTAACCTCTCACCTCACAGAGGTAAGTTTGATGCTAGATCCAATAAGTGTATTTTCTTGGGTTTTGCAGCATCACATAAAGGATATCTCTTGTTTGACTTGGGTGCTTCTAAGCTTTTAATTTCAAGGGATGTGAAGTTTGTGGAAGATGTTTATCCATTTGCTAACTCACAAGATCCTACTGCAGATGCTACACTTTTACCAGTTGAACCTATTGTTGATGTACTACCTAATGTTGATACTGGAGTTCAGCAAATGGAGAATCCTACACAAGCACAGCCTGTGCTTACACCTGCAGATCAAACTGCTGATTTGCAGCCTACTCCAATTCTTCCTGGAACTGCAGACCTCACTGCAAATATGCAGCCTGCTCCTGTTGTTCCAGTTGAAGATGAGACTTCACTTCGAAGAAGTCAGAGAGTGAGGAAAGAACCTGGTTGGCTGCAGGATTTCATTGGTTATGTTGATACTAATAAGCTGCCATCCTTTACTCCAGGTTCTTCTTCACCTCCTACTTTTCCTTTTGTAGTTTCCCCTGCAATAAGTGAGAAGTATCTAGGTTTCCTTTTTAATGTTACCACCACACAAGAGCCTAGAACTTATAAAGAAGCCAGTAAATCACCACAATGGGTGCAAGCAATGAGGGCAGAGTTAGATGCTTTACACCAAAATCATACTTGGGATCTTGTTCAATTACCACCAGGGAAGAATGTTATTGGTAGTAAGTGGGTTTTCAAGTTGAAATTGAAGGCTAATGGGGAAATAGAGAGGTATAAGGCTCGGTTAGTGGCTAAGGGGTATGATCAAGAGTTTGGTATTGATTATCAAGAAGTTTTTTCTCCAGTAGCTAAGTTTGTGACAGTGAGAGCTTTGTTTGCAGTTGCAGCTCTGTCAAGTTGGCATATTCATCAAATTGATGTTAATAATGCTTTCCTTCATGGGTTCCTTCATGATGAAATATATATGGAACCTCCTAAAGGATTTCTAGATGCCAAACCAGGTGAGGTCTGTAAACTTGTCAAGAGTTTATATGGCTTAAGACAAGCATCTAGGGAGTGGAATCTTGAGTTTTGCAAAGCTCTTTACAGTCAAGGTTTTACACAAAGTGCTCATGATCATTGTCTATTTGTCAAAGGTGCTGGGGAATCATTTATCTGCCTCTTAGTCTATGTTGATGATGTTCTACTATGTAGCCCATCTGTTGTTCTCATCCAACAAATTAAGGAAGTGCTTCACACTGCTTTCACTATCAAAGATTTGGGTGAAGCTCATTATTTCCTTGGGATGGAGATAGCTAGGAATGCTTCTGGTATAGCCTTAAATCAGAGGAAGTACATCTTGGATCACATTGATACAGTAGGATTTACTGCTTGTTCACCAGTTGCTACTCCATTACCTCCTGGGATTCATCTTTGTAAAGCTCCAGATGCTCTTCTCCCACAACCTGAATCCTATAGAAAGCTGGTTGGGCGCCTGCTTTATCTAAATCTTACACGCCCTGACATTTCTTATGCTGTACAACAGCTAAGTCAGTTCGTGTCTGAACCAGCTAAAGCCCACATGGATGCAGCTCTTCATGTTGTTAAATACTTGAAGGGATGTCCATCTTTGGGTGTGTTTTATCCTGCTGATAGTACTCTTCATCTCCAGGCCTATAGTGATGCCGATTGGGGCTCTTGTCCAGATTCTAGGAGATCCCTTACTGGTTACTGCATTTTTCTGGGTTCTTCCTTGATTTCTTGGAGATGCAAGAAGCAGTCCACTGTTTCTGCATCTACAGCTGCAGAGTATCGAGCTTTGGGATTTAAAGTGCGTGAGCTTCAGTGGATTTCTTATCTGTTGGCAGATTTTGGTGTATGCATTCCAACTCCAATTAATCTCTATTGTGACAATGTGGCAGCTCTGCACATTACTAAAAACCCAGTGTGCGTGATCAGTACTTGGCCGGATTTGTTCTCCCTCATCGGCTTTCTTCCTCTCGTCAGCTTGCTGATCTGTTTACTAAATCCCTTCCTCTTGCCCGCTTTCGTGTCTTGCTTTCCAAGATGAGCTTGGGTGATGTTCACCATTCTCATCTTGCGGGGGGGTGTAGGAAGGATGAATTGCTCAATGATGGTGCAGAGGATGATGGGTTGAAGAAGAAGGAGAAGCATGCTGAAATGAAGAAATAAGTGCTGGATCTTGTTGTGTGTGAGTGTCGATCTGTAGATCTCAACAATAAAGTGAAGCTTCTTTCCACGTGTCGTATTTCTATTAGTCCATGTCATATTAGTATAGTTTGAATCGTGTCCGTTAGATCTATTCTGACGTGTAGGGTGTAGATTAATTCGTTTCTTCCAAGTTTGTTAGATATAAATAGATGCAATGTAACAGTGAAGCTTTGAGCTTGTTGAATGAAACTTTCTCCAGTTTTCTACCTTTCAATCTATGAAATACCAATACATTTAGATTTTTACACCAACACACAATTGGTAACGCAGTTCGGTTCACACCTACGTCTGGGGGAACTAACTCAAGGAACTAATCCACTATTTTGAGCGTACAAGATATACAAGCTTTTCGAACGATTGCTACACAACTTGTTCACTCAACGGCATTCTCCTATAGCAGACTTGAGAGTAGATTCACACCTGGCCTACCCAAAATACACAACCACGATTGTTCGTTTTTATCCCAACTTGAGTTAATACGAACCTCACGATTGATTTTACTGTAATGTTAATCAACAGTTCTTCAGCTATGTTAACTGCAACGAAGGAACATCAAAACAATGGGGAAATTAATTAAGCTAGAAATCTTATAGTACGCATTACTTAAACAAGGCAGTTCAGATCCTCAACTGTATTCTCACTCGACATCTCACCTCCTCTTGTGTATCGATGGATGATCACCCCGTGTTCTCATAATATTTTCTATATCAAACATATTATTTCAAATTTGTTTCATTATTACTACTTTTGAAAATATTATAGAAAAGCAGCAAACATTCATTCATGAAATCGAAGATTAATACGAGGAGACTTCAAAATATGATGGAAAGAGTAATATAATTCGCAAAATAATTAAAGAAAACAAATAACCTAAACTGCTCTGCAGCTTCAACTAGTAGTGTTGGTGGCATCCAAGATTCTTTTCGGTGAGATCAAACTTTCGATGTAGATATGAGGTCCGATGAAGGGATCTTTGGTGGTGACCGTCGAGAAAGCATCGTGTTTGGGAGAGTAAACCGTCAAATTATTTCTAAAATCATTTCTAAACCGTACGAAAATCTCTCCGTTCGGACCCTCTCCGAATAGATAGATGAAAGGAGGATTCGTAGGATGAGAAGGAGCGGTAGAAGGCAAAGTGAGGATTTTGAGCCAAGAATCCTTCACTCCATACTCCTTCATCACCCAAACATCAAAGACTTTCTCCAAAACAATTAATATGCTAAGGTTTCCACCAATGACTCCCAAATGAATCCTATTGTATGAAGAAATCATAGGCAGCTCAATCCTTCCAAACTCTTCCCTCCCCAAATCGAAGCATTTGACGTGAGGAAGGCGCCCGTCAATCCAGTGGAGATTCCCACGTAGAAGCAGTCCGGTGTGACGTATCTTATGATCAGAGCCGCCGGGTAGTTTTCTCCATGAGTTTGTGTTGGAATTATAAACCCAACCTGATCTCACATCACTATTTCTACGGTCAGACAAAACAGCAAACACCTTGTATGCACCGCTCGACTCGTCCCAACCGAACCCCCACTTCCAAAGACCGTAGCCTTCGATGTCGGGTAATTCGGCGGAGACTCTAGTGGCTGGGTTCCACAGCGAGAATCTGCCTCCTCTATAACAGCACACCACTCCATTACAGCAACCCATCAGGAGGAGTGATCTGAGTCGATCACTGGCCTTCGTATCGATCTTTCTTGGAATAGATTCTTCTATCGGATCCAACAACGACCGCAGAGAGCATCCGTCAATGACGCGTTGTTCATTGAGATTCATCGTGATGACTCTAGGGTTTTTAGCTGAGTTTCCGTAGTGGATTTCGATGAATCGGTCGCTTTCGATGAGAGAACGCCATGGTTTCGAAACGCACTTGAATCTCGAGAGCGATTTCACCGGTAGCCTTGCAAGTATCTCATCGACAAGAATTTCTTCAGGAATCTCAACATGGAGAAGACGGTTCGTCTTCGTCGGAGGAGGATTCATGATCTTAAAACTTCGGTAATTTTTCTTCAACCTTTTTCCCGGGAATATATATTTTAATATCCGATATATATTGATTAGAGCTTTGGACGGTTTCAGATGATATCCTTTGTCTCGATTTTGATCTTCCATATATATATGTTTTAATAACCGATATGTATTGGTGAGTATAGTAGTAATCAATTAATCATCATGGTTTTCGATTTTGGTCTTCTAGATGATAATTAATAATAATTTATATCGTATTTTCAAAAAAAAAAAATTATATCGTTATTTATTTAATATATATATATATATAGATTACTAATGATATTTTTTGAAATTTAATTTTAATTACATTTTGTGCTATTTTCTTATTTTATAAAATTATTATACTTCATTTTGTTTCGTAGAAGATGTATCACTTGATTTAGTCACAATAACCAATGAGACATTTTTAATGGAACATCCTCTCATTTTAAATAAGAAAATGAGACAGTTTTAATGGAACATCCTAAAATAGTAAATGAGACGTCTTTTATTGGATGGAGGAAGTATAAAGTATACTCCCTCCGTCTCAATCATTAGTCCACTTTTTCTTTTTAGCAAGTTCAATTTATTAGTCCACTTTCCTAAAAAGGAAATAAATAAACATTAAAAAAAAACACACACACACTTTTCAAAGCATCTCAATCTCTATTTTCTTAATTATTGTGCTAAAAGCAAAATAAAATAATTAAGTGCGACGAAGTGAGTATTTTTCGAGATACAATGACCGGAGATTGTCAAGTAGAATCATTGGTCACAAAAGAGAAATCTCTTGAAGTGCTATTGTCCACTTCTTGTTGACTTGTGTACGGAGAGGAAGGGTTTTCCACGTCCCTTACTATCGTGCTAGCCGAAGTTTCAGACAGTCGATCTTTTCTACTGAAGTCGTGGTGGTTGGGGGAGACCGACGCGCCGCCACTCCACCCCTCAATGTCGAGGCCCGATGACCGCTTCCGGTTATGAAGCATGTAGGCGGGTGAAGTGCTTCCGCGCAATGGGGAGGAGGGCCCACTAGATGACGGGGTGGCAATGGCCGCCGGCCGCCCTTCTTTCACGCGTTTCTTGGCCGTAACCCGCCACCCCTGCAGCCTCGATGCCACGTCGTCGCTGAAGACGACGGGCTTCATGCTTGACCCCATCTGAGTGACTAAGGCGTAGAGAGGGAGTGTCACATAACTACACAGAATCTGTATCAAAACACTGCCATATAAACACAACAAAAGAACAATAAGTACATGTATATATACTATTCCTTTTGTTACGTTAGATTACGCTCAATTTTTCGATTTTAGGCCGTCCCAACAGAATATGACGTATCACGTACTATATATAGCCCGTAACAAATCACTTTCTATTTAATCTCATTTATCATATTACCTAACATTTTATTAAATTAAAACACGTGTTCACGAAAAAGAGGCGTAATCCAACGCGACGGAACATAGAATTTTCGATAAGAGAAACACAAACCCCATCACTATTCTTATGAGCATATCTTCAAGAGTCTCATGATAGCAAGATGGATATCCAAATTTAAGCTGAAAAAATAACCAACACCAAATTATTACAATAAGTTATAAAATCTTTTCTTGAACTGCAGCAAACAATACTATATATTATTACCCAACTCCATGCAAAGAAAGCAAGTTGGAATGCATTCTGCAAGAGAATATAAAGAAACATCAAGTACATCAAATTTTACTATAAATTTGTCTAAATTATGATCACTTAGATATATGGTGAAAGAACCTCGAAGAGAACGAAGTGGATGAGGAAGAGGACGAAGTTGGGACGACGAAACCAGAAGAGGTCGTCGCTAGGCTCGACTAAAGGACTGCCCTTCACCACATCTCCTCTCTCAAGAATCCTTATCCCCATTTTTGTGATGATAACTTGTAACTTTGCTCCTACTAAAAGTATTATCTGAGTATAAAATCAACTTCTTTTTTCATGTTAGTCTTAATTTGGGATTAAATGAATATGTGAAAAGAATATCATCACTCACAATTAGTGGAATGAATGGCAGCCAAAATTGTGAGTACCAACCTGTTAATTTCAATCAAGATGATCAAGTTCGAGTGTAAGGAAAAAAATCGGAAAAAAAGAGGAGACGGTGTTTTCGACTCACCGTTAGTGTTGGTGAGGAGAAACAGGACAGCAGAGAACCATAATGCAGGGCTGCAAAACAGGATTTTGTTTAACAATTTTGCATGGAGAGAGAGAGAGAGAGAGAGAGAGAGAGAGAGAGAGAGACCTTATTCCCACAATTACTTTGAGATCTTCTTCAAGAGATCTGCTTATATAAACCTGGAAATCAAATGTTGCCTGCATTTGAGGTGGTAAATGTTCCTGAATTTCACACAATTAATTAATACAATATTATTCTATTTATTTAGTTATCATAATATATATGTAGGGACAAAAATTCATTGATTTAAAATTTTAGAAAAATTATTTACTTACTGTTACAAAACCATGCCTAAGTGTTAAGTAATCCACTTTTGCAACTGATTGGAAGAACTGCCTGAAGAAACTCACCTACTTATACCAAAAAAAAAGTTAAGGAAAAAAAACTGCAGATTGTGAACACTTAATCATCCATGAGCTTACAATCCATAGTAGGAAAGAAGAACGGCTCCAGAAGCCCAAGTGTCGACGTCCGAACGACGTCTCCCTCGTATATCTGAATCTCTCCGGATCTACACACAGTTGATTAACATATGATTTATCTTTTGATAGTTCAAAACTTTGCTAAACTGTAGTGTAAAACAATGTAATTTTGCAAGCATAATTAGCTAAATATACTACTCACTCCGTTTACTCTGATTTGACTCCTTTTATGAGATAGAAGGGGTCAAATCAGAGTAAACGGAGGAGTATGTAAAAAAAATATAGCAACTGACCATTATAGTATTGGTACTCAGTGGTCTGTGTTTCATCCTCCCATGTTTTCCATTTCCTCATCTAGTAAATATATATCCTGTCAGTCTAGTTGATATAGAAATAGTTGACGCCAAAACGATAGCCAACTATATCCATATATCGATGGGACGAAGAGAATAAATAAATATTGTACCTAAATCAATCTACCTTTAGTTTTCCAAAGGCGTAAGTGAGGACACAATAGATTACATGAAAAACTGCCAACACGAAAATAAATATATGGAGCTGGTGTATCCCATATGCTGAAACTAGTTGTACCTTCCCCTGCAAATATTGTACCATATCCATATATATTCAATAAACGAGCCAATTCATGAAACGAGACGAAAAACATGAATTAATTACCTTTTCAAGGCATGGATCATAATATTTGTTTTTACTGTAAATATCCTTCTTACAAGGATGCCAAGAATCTCCAACTTTTTTGGGAACACAAATATTTGAAATACTCTCTTGCGTCACCGTCAGCAGCAGTGATATGAACCCTAGCAGCATAAGCTCTTTTTTTCCCAGAAAAAATTAAAAATTAAAAATAAATTTTTAACAACAAAAAAATTTTTAAAATAATTAATAATTTTAAAAAATAATAACACCTGCTTTGATCTTCTCTAGAGCTTCATACAGAGGTACCTTCCTCTTTTTCTTTAGCCACTGAAATCAAATAATCAAAACCCTACTCACTTAAATACTTCCCATGCAGTTATGAACAAAGAGAAGGTGCATATTGCTATGCAGAAGGTACAAACCAGTTCAGCACGGTGGATGATTTGTTCGATGACGACGGAGATAGCAACCATCACGAAGAAGAAGGCGGCCACGGCCCACGTCGGCGTTGTCGCCAACGTCTTCTCCTTAGGCAGCTGATCAGTCATAGGAGATAAAAATGATTGATTCAAGAAAAGTAATAGAAATTTTGTAATCACTTGTGTAATATTAATTAGTATAGGAAGAACTACTACTTCTCTTTGTTCAAGGTTAGGTGGATTTTTAGCTGAGAAATGTGCAGAAATTCTTCGTTTATGCATTATTTTATTTAGAGAGCCAAGATGAATTCTAATTAAACTTAGTAAAAAATATTTGATCTATGGTCAATGATTTTGACAAGATAACACCTTTAAATTTATTTGAACAGCGTCACGATTTTACCAACCATTTTATTTTTTTACTATTATATAATAAACTATATAAAGTTTGATTAGTGATTCCCATCAATAATATAAAATATGTTGTTAATTAATTAGTTGATATTCGGATTAATATTAATGTTATCTACTGGCCCGAAATTATGTTCGGCCCGAATATTTTATCGGGCTAAGTCCATTAATATGGGCCGAAAATTTAAGCCCGTGTAAGGTGGACTAACCAAATAAGCCACGTGTATTTGCTTGGGCTTATGCTGTATTAATTGTGGGCTGAAATTTCTGTATAGGCCCAAATAATATTGGGCTGAGTCGGGCCGAACCAGGCCGGGCCTAATGAAAGATATATCCACGAATTTCTAGTGTGGGTAGATCAATAATAAATTAAATTCTTCCTTTCTTAATTTAATCAAACTAAAAAACAACTTCCCTTTATTACATAAATCATTAATTAAAAAATGCATCAAAAGTTACAAAATATGTGGGAAAAAATCATGAAAAATACAAAAAATGAGAGCTAAGTTACTTTGGAGCAGTGCGGCCCCACGGCGATCATCGAAATCTCTAAGTATCAATGTGCGTATATCTAGACGGAACTTTTTGTTTGTACAATCCCAACTAATTTTTTCATCTATATATGAATTAGCATCGATAATTTAATCTTGGGTCCGCCACGGCTTTGGAGACGGGATAGAGTCCTTTTTCACAAAAGAGAATTCACTTGTACCACTCTCAACTCGTTTTGGACTCATGTACCCCATCTCAACAACAGAGGAAGAAGGGTTCTCAACATCCCTCTCTATCTCAACGCCCGAAGTTTCAGGCAGTCGATCTTTTCTCCCATTATTCCGTAGATATGCAGGGGAAGTGGCTCCCCGCATCGGGGAACTGGCTCCTCGCAATGGGGAGGGAGGCCGGCTCGAGACTGGGGATGCGCCGGCCCCGCCTTCCTTCGCGTGTTTCTTGGCCGTGGCCTGCCAGGTGTGCAGGCCCGACGCCACGTCATCGCTGAAGATGACAGGCTTCATGCTTGACCCCATCTGTGTGACTAAGGCATAGAGAGGGAGAGTCACATAACTACACAGAATCTGTATCAAAACTCTGCCAAGAAAAACACAAACATGAACAAAAAATTCATTAGTATAAATTTATTATGATAAAATTTTAAATATTTTGATATGAGAAAATTTACCCCATCATTATTCTTATAAGCAATTCTTCAAGATTCTCATGATAGCAAGAAGGATATCCAAATTTTAACTGAAAAAAAAAATTAAAAAAACATTAACACAATTTTATCATTTAAAATCATAAATATTTTTTAAAAAAATTGTATTAAAAAAGAAATTTACCCAACTCCATGCAAGCAAAGCAATTTGAAATGCATTCTGCAAAAGAATGAAGAAACATAAACATATTAATGCATGAAATTATTACAAAGTGTGAATAATCAAGAAAATGATGAGAAGAATGGGAATACCTCAAAGAGGACGAAGTGGATGAGGAAGAGGAGGAAGTTGGGACGACGAAACCAGAAGAGATCGTCGCTAGGATGGACTAAAGGGCTTCCCTTCACTATATCTCCTCCCTCAAGAATCCTTGTCCCCATTTTAGTGATGATCACTTGTAACTTTGCTCCTACTAATAGTATTATCTGGAAATAATAGTATCGACTCGACTTATGAAGTTAGTTTTTCGACATGAAATGAATTGGATCGGAGAAAGAATACGATGATTATGTGTGTTTTTGTTACTCACAAGTAGAGGGATGAATGGGAGCCAAAAGTGTGAGTACCACCCTGTTCATGGAAAGCATTAACAACAGTTATATAGGATTCACGCAAACTTGTTCGATTTCTTGATTTTGTACATATGAAGAAAAAAGAAGAAAACGAAGAAAAGATTTGGACTCACCATTTGTGTTGGTGAGGAGAAGAAGTACAGCACAGAACCATAATGTAGGGCTGCAATAACAAGATTTTGTTTAATAGTTTTGCATGGAGAGAGAGAGAGAGAGAGAGAGAGAGAGAGAGAGACCTTATTCCTACAATGACTTTGAAGTCTTCTTCGAGTGCTCTGTTTATGTAGACTTGGAAATCGAATGAGTCTTGAACTTGAGGTGGCAGATGTTCCTGAATTTTCATTGAGAATCGCCGTGGGCTCGTTATCAACGGAACGAAGAGAGTATGTATAAAAGGTGGGAAATAACTTACTGCAACAAAGCCATGCCTAAGTGTTAAGTAGTCCACTTTTGCAACTGATGGGTAGAACTGCCTAAACAAACACACCTTCACAACCAAAAAGAAGCTAAAATCTTAATAATTTGAAAAACAAAAAATAGAGTTTCCAATTAAAAGAAAATATAATTAAATTAAAATTCTTACAATCCATAGAAGAATTGATGAGCGGCTCCAGAAATGCAAATGCCTTCTTCCAAACGAAGTCTCCCTCGCAAATCTGAATCTCTCTGGATCTATACGAATCGACAAGCAATAAGAAGAACATAAATTGTAAAGAACATACAAGTTGGCGTGAAAATCCAACAAGAGAAAAGGAGAGAATTTCACGATGAGTCGAAACAGGGTATAAAGTATTATCTCGTACGAACCCTAGAACTAGAATCGACAAATTTATCAATAATTCAAAGTCACACCATAAACCTTTCGGGCTCGACTCAAAATTCGTGTCACTAATACTAACCATTATAGTATTGGTACTCTACTGTCTTTGTTTCATCCTCCCATGCTTTCCACTGCCTCATCTAGAAATATCCAACAAATTAAATTCAAATATAATGCAATTAAATTAGTAGTATATATATATATATATATATATATATATATATATATATATATATATATATATTAATAAAATAAATAAAATGTTAATTTAATTAGAAATAAATACCTTTAATTTTCCAAAGGCGTAAGTGAGAACACAGTATATAACATGAACAAGTGCCAGTACAAAAATGAAGATATGGAGCTGGTGTATCCCATACGCTGAAACGAGTTGTACCTCCCCCTGCAATAGTTGTACGTTCCCAAATTCTTACTATTTCCCATGCATAAATAATTAAAAAATAATAATAATTTTTACCTGTTTCAGACAAGGATCGTAGTATTTGGTCTGATTATAATACGTTTGCGTACAAGGATGCCATGAATACCCAACATTTTTCGGAACACAAATATCAGAGAGGCTCTCTTGCGACACTGTCAGCAGTAGGGATATGAACCCTAGCAGCATAAGCTCTGTAGAGAGAGAGCGAGAGAGAGAGTGTGTGTTAAATATTAAGTTTCTAAATTAACGAAGAAAAGAGAATAATTAGTGGTTTAACTAACATTTGCCCGATAAAAAAAACGTTACCTGCTTTAATCTTCCCTAGGGCTTCATATAGAGGCAACTTTCTCTTCTTCAACCACTACATATCAAATTAGTAGCAATCTTAATAACTCTACGCTCATCAAATTGAAGTCGAAACTCGTTGCGAAAATATGATTAGCTACCATTTCAGCATGATGAATGAGTTGCTCGATGACGATGGAGATAGCAACCAAAACGAAGCAGACGACGGCCACCGCCCACGTGGCCGTCGATTCCAATGACTTCTCCTTAGGCAACGCCATTTTCTCCAATTTGTGCGATTGTAGAACGATTTTCACTCAATTTCAGCTGTAATATGTGTTGATTAAGGGTCTTAGTCTTATTTATAGAGAGAGGAGAGAGAAGGGATTGAATTGAAGAAAGTGCATGTTCATACACGATTGGCTTGAATTTTCCAACATTGTCCATTAGTGAGAGAGAGAGAGAGAGAGAGCGAGAGTATGAACTTCGTAGAAGATCGATAATTGTTTGAGTTTGGATTTAATTTGAAATTTGAATATTCCAAATTAGAATTTGAAGGGTCAATTAATTAATAGTCTCTTTCAATGAATAAACGTGGAGTAATTGGGTGTTTCTTTTGATTTGGATAACGTAACACGTATCATTAGATGATTTAGTATTTGTTATAACTTGATAATTATGTTTATTTTACGATGTTCTTTTTAATATTATAACGATATCTTGAATTTTCATCAAAATGTTTGTTCAATTAATTCGACATATGTCATGCCTCTAACAAAATCGTGAAGAATTCATATAGTCCGTCGAATGTGACTCAAAACAATAAACGATCGAACTTGAAATCTTTAGCCATTGTCTTATATATTAATTTTAGATGAAAATCTTTAAAGGGTAATTAAAAAGTTTTGAAATAATTAAACGATTGTATTTAGGTTAAATTTTGAAAACTATTCCCTTGACTAGGACAATTTCCTATTTCCTAGTCAAGAGTCAAAATTAGTAATTTTTTAATTTAAAGTTAATATACATATTTATTCTAACATTGTTTCTACTCCACAAATTTTGGATGGAAAGGTCAATTGGTTGAATGAATCTAACCAACCACACATATATTATCAATATAAGCGATGTACACATGTACATCACATTTAATACTCTCTCGTTCCGTTCTAGTTTAATTAATTGTACTGTATTTCTAATTGGAACGTTTTATATGAATTATCTGTTTTCAAAATTTTTAAGAATTAACTCTTCTTTTTTTAATATTCACCCTTTATTTTTCACTTTTAATATCATTTCTAAATTCTCATATCGAAATAAAATCCGACAAGTAAAATGTAAAAGAGGATGTGTAATATACATAGACTAAATATTAATAATCAATTAATACTATATTAAGACTTGGTCAAATACCTTCATTCCACCATCTCAAATGGAATAAAATTAAGATTAATTTACACAATTACATCTCGAGTTTAAAAAAAAATAAAAAAAAAATAAAAACATTATTCACTTGAAAAATTAATAAGAAATTAAACTCGATCAAAATCGCATCAACTTTCATTCTCCCTATTAACAAAAGAGAAAACATTCAAACTGCCACGGCCAAATTGTCCACCTCTACTATTTTCATGTGGAGAAGGGGGATTTTCAACATCCCTCTCTATCTCGATAACCGAAATTTCAGACAGTCGATCTTTTCTACTAAAATGATCCGCCTCGTGTCGGTGGTGGCTCGAGGGGGACGGGGTCCTCTCGTCTCCGCGGCCGCTCCACGCCTCGTGTTCCTCCTCATAGTTAGACTTCTTATAGCCTTGAAGCAAATAGAGAGGCGAAGACGAGCCCCCATGCAACGGCGAGGCAGGCCGGCTAGAGAACGGCGTGCTGCTTCCCGACCGGTGCCCATCCTTCACGTGCTTTTTAGCCGTCTGGTGCCATCCGCGCAACGCGGACGCAACGTGGTCGCTAAATATCACCGGCTTCATCTTCGATCCCATCTGATCAATTATTCGACGTTAGAAAATTAGTGAAGTTCTACGAGTCGAGTATCAGAAGGCTCGAGTTCGGCTCGATTGTTTTTACCTGATTGACCAAGGCGTAGAGAGGGAGGGTGACGTAGCTACATAAGATCTGAATCACGATGCTAAGAAAACAAAAACAAACATGAATTAGGGTTTGAATACTTTTTTTTTTTTTTTTCTCTTGACATTTTTTTATATATAAAAAAAATTCATACCCCATTACTAATCGAATTATTATATCTTCAATATTTTCATGGTAGCACGAAGGATACCCGAATTCGTACTGCAAAAAATACGTAAAAATTTCATCAATTCACCGAGTGACTCGAATAAATCGGGGCGGAGTAACGGATCGATCGAATCGACAACTTACCCAACTCCAGGCGAGGAAAGCGATCTGAAACGCATTCTGCAAATGAAAACACAAGTACAAACACATGCATGAGATGAATTTACTACAAATCTAGGGTTTTAACATTATTTAACAATGGAAGAAATAAAAGTAAATAATTAATTACCAAGAAAAGAACAAAATGGATGAGAGAGAGAAGGAAACGAGGTCGACCAAACCAGAAAAGGTCGTCGCTAGGCTGAACAACTAGGCTCCCTTTTACCACATCTCCTCTCTCTAGAATTCTTGTCCCCATTTTTGTTATTATCACTTGCAATTTTGCCCCCACCAATAATATTATCTGAAATTATTATTACAAAAATTAATAATAATCTAAATTTAAATAAACATTAAAAAAAAAAAAAAAAAAAAAAAAAGATTAGAATACAAGCACTCACGATTAGGGGGATGAACGGTAGCCAAAAGTATGAGTACCACCCTACATAATTAATTAAGAGAAATTTGAATAAATAATTTGATTAAAATGTGGAAATAAAACATTAAAAAAATATGAAATGGGTGTTTTTTGTTCTTTACCATTGGTGTTGGTGAGAAGAAACAGAACTGCACAGAACCATATAACTGGGCTGCAGATGAAGAATATAGTAATTATTAGTGTGATTGATTAATATTCCATACGTCCCATTTATACGAGGATAATTTTTTCTCGGCACGAGAATTAAGATGTTAGTGATAGCGGATAAATTAAATTAAAACCTTATTCCCACAATGACATTGAAATCTTCCTCCAGTGATTTGTCTATATATTTCTGGAAATTGAATGATGCTTGGCTTTGAGGAGGAAGGTGTTCCTGAAATTATAATATTATTAATTATTATTTTCAATAACAAATTAATAAATATGTATAATTAATTAAGTGATTAATGAGTGCTTACTGTAATAAACCCATGTCTAAGTGTAAAGTAATCAACTTTAGCCACTGATCTCAAGAATTGCCTGAAGAAACACACCTAATTAAATGCACCAAAAATTATTATTAATTAATTAGTAAATGCAATTAATTTTCAAAAAAATGAATACTTAAGAAAATAAATTAAAAATTGGAGTATAAAAAATGGTTATGAATAAAATGATTAATTCATACAATCCAGAGAAGAAGAGGATATCGGCTCCAATAATGCAAATGCCTTCTCCCAAATGAAGTCTCCCTTGCTAATCTGAATCTCTCTGGATCTGCAAAATTTATCGTTTTAGTTAATATCTTCGAATTAGTGAGATGAACGAAAATGGAACGTATAACTGTATCAATGAGACGGGACGGGTCAGGGAGTAATGTTTTAAAATTATATAGATATAATTGAATAATAATGTATGGATTTTATTTCCAAAAGTCAAGTGGATGTGAGGATAAAATCATTTGACATTATTTTATTTTATTTTCTTGAAATAAAGACTTTTTTAAATTAACTACTTAAATTACTATGCATTACCTTACTAACTAATTAACTACTTAAATTAGCTTCTTTTTTCACATTTACGCCATAAATTTAAAGATTCCGTCACAGAAAATTCAAACTCAAAATTTTTGGTCCCGAAACAGGCGTGACAATTATAATTTTGACTAATTTAGAGGTTGCAATTTCTCATTCTCAAAAGACAAAACAATTTAATAATGGAGTGGGTCTTTTTCATCAGAGTCTCCTAATGAGACGTGTCAAAGATAGTGGATAGTTTAATCAAACAAGAAATGGATGTTGAATTTTCTTTTTTAAGAAAAAAAAGAAGAAGAAAGCAATTATTTGATGAAATGTGACTCCAAAAAGATAATGTAAGGTCACAAATAATTGACTTTTGATAACTATATAATAAATAAATGAAAGTAACATGTTCAATTAATCAACTTGTTACTCACCATTGTAATATTGGTACTCATCTGTCCTCGTTTCATCCTCCCATGATTTCCATTTCCTCATCTAATAATATATCGAAAATGTCACACCGCTATGTAACGAAATTACTACTACATAAGTCAGTCGATTGTTTTTCGTCTCTTAAAAAGCAATCAACTGACTCGGTTATATCATGTACGTAGTAGAGAGAGATCGATTACCTTGGCCTTTCCGAGGGCGTAAGTGAGAATACAAAAGAGTATGTGTGTAACAGCTAATACAAAGATGAAGATGTGGAGTTGGTGTATTCCATATGCAGAAACTATTTGAATTTTATCCTAAAAAAAATAAATCAATATTCATTACCACACAAAACCAGATTGTATATACTTCAGAAAATTAAAATCATTTGATTTAAATTTTTTTTTTAAAAAAAATTACCTTCTTTATACACGGATCGTAATATTTTCCGGTGTCGTCGTCTTTGTACTTGCAAGGATGCCAAGAGTGTCCGATTTTTTTCGGAACACAAATATCAGAGAGTGGAGTTTGCAGTATTGTTAGGAGCAGTGATATGAACCCTAGCAGCATCAGCTCTTTTTCCCCCATGCACACACAAATAATTACAATAATTAATAAATAAATAAAATGTGTTACCAAAAAAAGAAAAAATACATATATAGTTTAGTTTGTTAATTAATAAATTAATTAAACTATAGTGAATAAAATTTACCTGCTTTAAGCTTCTCCAATGATTCACGTAGCGTCGACTTCCTCCTTTTCTTCAACCACTGCAGCAAAAAATATAAATAAATAAATAAACATTCCTAATTAAAACTATCTATATTTATTTAGCCTATGGTAATAGGAGTAGCATATATGTATACCGATTCGGTGCGGTGAAAAATTTGTTCAATGGCGATGGAGATGGCAACCAAGACGAAGCAGACGACGGCCACTGCCCATGTCGGAGTCGCCTCCAGCGTCTTATCCTTCAGCGGCGCATCCATTTTCTTTGAATATATATATGTAATAAACAAACACGAGAATGTGTATACTATTATGTATAGTATAGTATATATATGTAATATGTATGTGCAGTTTGTGTTAGTACAACAACTTCTCTTTTGTAGCTATGTACGTAGGTATAGGGAGCTTTGATTTGAGAATGTGTTTGAGAAATGAGTAGATGTCATGGTGTATATACGAGAGAGGAGAGGAGAGAGAGATGGGAGAGAGAGAGAGAGAGGAGGGGAGAGAGAGAGAGAGATGAGAGAGAGAGGAGAGAGAGAGGAGAGAGAGAGAGGAGAGAGGAGAGAGAGAGAGAGAGAGAGGAGAGAGAGAGGAGAGAGAGAGAGAGAGGAGGGAGAGAGGAAGAGAGGAGAGAGAGAGAGAGAGAGAGAGAGAGAGAGGTTCTTTTTGGGGAAGGATAAGGAAGGTGTGACCCAATGGTTGAATTTTTCCAGCCGTTTGGGTAGTGTTTCATGAAAATTGCTAAGAGTGATTGAGAGAGAGAGAGAGAGAGAGAGAGAGAGAGATGATTAGACTAATTCATAGTCTTGGTTGACTTTGAACTTTGAATAAAATTCGTATTATTAACTTTTTCGAATAAGATGTCTACACGTACATAATTAATGTATAATTAAGTAGCTAATTTTAATTTATTGCAGAATATTGGTTAAACGTTCAATTTCTTCTACACTTATTCTATCTCTAATCATTCTAATTAAGTCGCCCCACCTTGCTAATTACCTTGAGTTTCAATTTTCCGTCGAGCTTAGAATCGATCAGTACCGTAATACTCTCTTCGTCCCGTTCATTTACACCTTTTTTGATTATTAATCAAGGTGTAAACGAACTGGATAAAGAAAATATACATCACCACAAACATGAACTCATATACTCTACTTTCGTACCAATTAATAAAACTCAAAAGTTATATTGCGACGGATTATGATTATAAAGCGATATAAACGGAATCGTAAAGGAGATACTACGTCCAGCGAGAGCAAAAAAGGAGATCCACGAATCGGCTCTGCGTACCCGAATATAGGTTCAAGACATCATGTTCCGTATAAATTTCTCCAATATTTACGGATATTACAACTAACTACTATTTACTACATTCGGTAAATGAGATACCCAAATCCAGTCATTAGCTACTGATTGATTAATTAATTAATTAATTAATTAAAACTAGATTAAAGAGTGTACGTATATTATATTCATAGAGAATATTGTATAATTAATGACTAATTCAAACCTAATATATATAAAAAAAATTATCCAAGACTATTAACGGTCTAGTAAGATAACTAATTAATTATACCCCTAATTTTCTAGAGAGAGAAAGCGACATATTATATACATCAGCTACTCTACAAGTAACATACATCCAAACCACATGCAGCTAATTAACAGAATTATCCTTGATTATTTAAATATTAATCTCCCATTTAACGGTATTTAGTTAACACTCATGTTTGAATTTTAGTTGCTAATCAATTTCATTAATCCACGTCAGAAAATAAAATTAAAAAAAAAAGTCAAAAAAGAAAAGGTCAGAACGAAAAATTCAACGTACAAATGTGTGAAATATTTTTGGAAATAGTCAGTTTATTAGTTGCTTTGCTTGACATTCTTGTACTCTACGCTTTAGTGGTGATCCCCTCCTCTATATATTATTCCACACTTATGTTTAATTTTCATCCTTTTTTAATTTCTAGGAAATAATATAATTAAATTTTCTTGAATAATTGTTTTTTTTTTGTCTTGTATATAACATTGAGTTAATATAAGAAAATTATTTGACTAATTTTGTGGCCATATATTAGTCTTTGTATTGTAACTATTTCTAATGTAACACACACTGGCGACTCCAGCATGGGGCAATGGGGGTACAGCTGTACCCCCAAAAAAAAAATTTACGACTAGTATTTTCCGCTCTTCCCACCGAATATTGTTCGTTTTTATATCTATGTCTCATATATATTTAAGAAACGCCCACTACTCAGTAGTATGGAAGAAGTAAATATTTATTTTTGCTCATTAAGTTGGTATTGATTCTTCCGATTGCTACTGCAAGTGTCGAGAGAGAAATTTTTGAAATAACCTAATGGTATATAATTTTTTTCGGACCCCCGATTTATAATTTCTGGAGTCGCTACTGGTAACACATGCATGTATTTGGATCTTAGATGATAATGAAAGTTATCAACTCTTCTTGGCGGAGATAAATTCATAAAACGACTTAACGGGCTTTGGAAGTGTGTTATTCGGGTTTTGTGGAAATGGCGAAACGCAGTAGTATTTGAGGAGAAAGAATGGGATTTCCGTAGGCTCGAGGGGGAGATTATATGTAAGTTTTGGAATTGGTACGTGGTGCAAGGAGACGACAATTCTTGCTCTAGTTTTTTAGGATGGTCTAGAAATAAGCTTGCGCAACTGTGGAGTGTAAGTTAAACTTGTAACGAGCCGTTTTTTAAATAAAATTCTCTTTTCCAACAAAAAAAAGTTAACCACATAAGACATAATTAGGGCTTATAATAGTTCAGATTTCAATTGGCTGATAAATTAAATATATGTGAAGCGGACTATAAAATAATGAAACATACCGTCTGAAATATTTAAATCGTAAAGGAGTTTGGGAGAAATTTCCATAAACTTTCTAAGTACATATATAGAATTAAAATTAACACTAACTATGAAGGAATCATTATAAGATGTAATTAATTAATTAATTAATAGTAGCATATATATATACTCAATTATTATTCAAATAACATGTAAAGTCGCCAACGAACGAGCAACCGAAACATGAAGAAAAATCTTAATATAATTAATTGTAGTAGAATTATTGGGAATACGACGTCGTAACTACCGTTCCATGCGTAGCAATAAAATCTGATTTACAATTAATATAAACGTTGCACTATGCATTGTTGATACATTAAGTATGTTTACGATCGGTAGAGTATCATTTCTCGTAATTAATTACACTCAGACGATGGATAGTAGACTCTTCTTCTTTTACCTTCTTGGATAGGATGATGCATAAACATAAGCCTTTCTAAAGGGGTAAATAAAGTATATACATACATACATTTTTTGAATTATAGAGGGAAAATTGTTCAGATGAGAGAGAGAGAGAGATAGTATTTATATTGGTACATAAAGTATTCAACTTGGGGTAAAGAAAAGAAGAGATGGAGAGCTTTCATCTTTAGCTAATAAAGCTGGTGCCTTCTGTCATCCAACCATCTCCACCTATATTATTTTTATACATAAACAAAAGTTAAATACAATACATAAAATTCAATAAATTGCAAATTATAAAACAATTAGTACAAAGTTTTGACATATATCATAGCCCAATACCACAAAGTAAAATGAGAAAACCCTAGATATTTCACAAATAGAAAAAATGTTAAATAAATAAATAAATTACGATGAACGATCGATCATGTCACTTTCTATGATTTTAATTAATGGGAAAATGAGAAATGACCAGCTCAAATTCCATGTAACTACACAAACCAACCATTTCCTTTCCTTTTTGGAATAAAGCAAGTTCATTGCGATTTACTTTTGAGTCTTTTGAAATATGATCAGTCCTTATTATTTATACTTTCATATCCCAAGGAAATTGAAACTATACGAATTATAAAGTAACGAGACGACTGAACTTCGTTATGATATAATTAGGAGTATATATCTGGAGCAAGTAGGAAAATACCCACTTTGATTTAGTGAAATAAAAATCTAGCCACTTGGATAAAAAAGATAAAAATTACCCACTTTTTAAGTAAAAATACATTAGTACCCTTAATGAATTGTAAGACAAAACAAATCTCTCTCAATACACATAATACACACACAAACACAAACACAAACACACACACACAACGCACACAACACACACTCACACACAAACACACAAACACACACACACAACGCACACAACACACACAAACACACACACGCACACAATGCTCTCAATACACATAACATACACACACAAACACACACACACAACGCACACAACACACACTCACACACAAACACACAAACACACAAACAAACACAGTCTCTCCCTCTCACTCCACAATAATTAAGAAATATTTTAATTTAGAAATTAATTTTTTAATAATCATATCTAATTTTATATTTATCGACTCCAAAGTAATTAATAAAATCAAAATTAAATATTAGAAATAATTATAAACTCTAAACAATATTTGTAACTCTATAAATAATTATAAAAATAAACTAAATCATTATTATTAAAATCGTTGAAAATATAATATAAATGTAATTTGCTTTTTTTAGTTAGAATTTGTGAATTCACGAATTGAATTTGAGAATTCGTGATTTTAGGCATTTTTTTGAGTGAATTCACGAATTGAATTTGATGATTCGTGAATTCATGCATTTTTTTTGGGTGAATTCACGACCTCAAATTCCTGAATTCGTGAATTCAGGCATTTTTTTGAGTGAATTCACGACCAGATTTTATGTGAGTGAATTCACGACCTCAATGTGAATTCGTGAATTCAAACATTTATGTGAGTGAATTCACGACCTCAAATTCGTGAATTGGAAAGGGGCGGGGGTATTATAGTAAGAGTGGGTATTTTTTATCTTTTTTATCTAAGTGACTATTATTTATTTCACTATTCCAAAGTGGGTATTTTACTATTTTTACCTATTTCCCCTATATATCTAGTGGTAGGTTCCCCGTAAGTGATCATCTTTTCTTTCCTCTTTTGAGTCGATACATTTCTCTTAATTTACACTAAACTCGGTATAAACACAACTACTCAATTTTCTAATGTAAACAAAAAATATGAGGACTTGCATGCTAATCATAACCTAATCTCTACGTAAACAGGATTACAAAAAATCGATTTTGAGTAGGAAAAAAAAATGTGAAAGATGAGAAAGTACATACACAACTAGCTAGAGAGAGAGAGAGAGGGGTGAAATGTGAATATGGAGTAATGATATGATTACCAGTGGAAATCCCATCGGGGGCGAACTTTAGACATGCGGTTATGGCCGTAGGGGTAGTCGGTGACGGCGCGTTTGGCGTTCTGGAAGGCGCAGCAGCCGATGGAGTAGATTCCGATGAGCACCACCACCATCACGATGTTGAGCACGGAGAGCTTGTGCCAGCTCCGCCGCACGTCCTCCAGCACCCCCGCCTTGCACGAATCGCACTCGTAGCACAGCACCGCCGCCGCGTTGTTCCACCGGTAGCAGTCCGGATCCTGCGGCACCGTCGTCGGCGCCGCGTAGTTGCACGCCGTCGGCGGCTTGCAGCACCCCGACTGCCCATGCACCCCATGCACCACCAAATTAATTTCAATTAATTAAACTCTTACTTAATTTCCGCCTCATTACGTCTCTTTTTATTCTAACAGCAGACTATTGAAATAATAAAAAGAGACGTAACTAAACGAGATTCGTACACGATCGATGGATGCAAGAAGCATATATGCTATTGTTTAGTGGATTTTATCCTCATTTTTTGTCCCTAATTTCACTAACAAGTTGAGAAGAAGATGCTTAATAATTGAAGGGGGAATAATATTTGAAAATATTGGATTTTATCATGTGATCACCTTTATTAATAGATATGAATGAAATAGAATAATTAGATTAAAATCAAAAGTTGATGTGAGTTGTGGAAGTTTATATTCTAATCGCCACTAACTAAAGCCTTTTGCTTTTCCACGTATATTCATGTCACTAATCAAGAATTTCCGCCTAAACGTACTAAAGGAATCTACTTTAAAATAAGCACTCAAAGAGAGAGAGAGAGAGTTTGCAAGCTTTGCCATGACTCACTATTTGCATATACTTATTTCATTTCTAATTAAATATTTCTACGGTAATATCTCAAAACAAATCAATCGAACGTCAAAAATCATGTCAGACTGTCTTATGGATCGATATATTAATACTTTTGTAGTATTAAAAAGACAGTTTAACACGAGACTCTTGCAAATTAAGCCAAGAAGACAAAAATCGAGGAACAAACGAACAAAAAATTACCTGAATGGGGGTCAAATCCTTGGTCAAATAGTCAAAGGGAGTCCACAAGGCAATCTTCTCACAAGCCTTAGACCCCAAAATGCAACTCCTAATAGTCATCCAATACTGATTATCCAAAACCCTCTTCCTCAGCCACGGCGAGTAGCTCTCCAGATGGTACTCCCGGTACTGCCTCCCGACGACGGGGCTGCCCCCGCCCGGGCTCGTCACCACGAACCCGAATATCGTGAGCCCCATGAGTGCTCCTATGAGCAGGAGCATGATCACCAGGTACACCCACAGGGCCCACGCCACGTGGAAGCACGCCCCTATGAACCCGGCCAGCGATATGATGAGCACCACGAACCCTACCACGAGGAGCGGTGTCTGGAGGAAGCTCTCGCACGTCGTGCTGCTCCTCGCCATCCATAGCCCGGCCCCGATTATCGGGATCGAGGCCAGCAGGGTGAGGAGGTTCAGGAACCCTATCACTGAGTTGCTCAACCTATACATGTTAGCTAGGGTTTGGACTTAGTGTGTGTGTGTGTGTGTGTGTTTTGTTTCTAGTTTCTTCTTTTTTTGGGTGATGATGAGCTTTGATTTATGTTGTGTGTGAATTGTTTGGTGGAAAAGAAATGTGAAGAGTAGCTAAAGTGAGTTGCTTTAGTTGATTGGAATAAGGTATATATGGGAGGAGAAGAGTAGTGGGGTTTAATATAGTGATCAAGATTCATATGTTTTTCATGTATTGACCAATTTGCACTTCTTAGGAGCTAAGTAAACACTTTTTCCCCTTGTAATTCTTGAAGTTATAACCAAAGTGCTAGCTTTTTGTAAAATGATATAGTAAATCCCAATTGTTTCTTAGAGAGAGAGAGAGAGAGAGAATTAGATTTGACAGAGTGCATGTTTTCAACTTTTCTAGTAGTACACAACTTGGTAAGTGTTGCTATGTGCCTAAGAATATATAACAAGTTTCGTGTTTACATATCGTTATGTTCATGTTTTTTTAATCGGGCTGTCTTAAAACGTTATCTATAGGATAGAGGAAGTAATATGTTCTGATCGACGAAGTTAGGTGATCGATTTCTAGGTATTTCGAAAGAATTTCACATCGCATTTTCAAAATCGAAAGAGAGATAAATACCATCCAAGTTGACGGTAGATTAGAATAAAGGTATCGAGTTCTGAGCAAAGAAGCTCAAGGCAAGTAAAGAACAGAGGGTCATTTCAGTCATTTCACCCTCATACGTGGAGCCCCATTTTGCTTCTTTACAAAGCATCAACCCAACATGAATTAGGTCTCTCTTTCCTTTTAAATTACTTTCTTATTTATCAAATCTTATCTTTTTACTATCAATGATTTTATTTATTTTTTAATTTCGTGCAATTTGAATTGATCAATATTCATAAAGTTTCGGCAGGCTTTATCCTTCTTTAATTAGTTGTATAATTTATTCATTAAAAATATTAAAAATAGTAGACACATAGTAAATCGCTTTTTGCAATCCGAAGATAAGTTGAAATGAATGAAGTATACACCAAACTTTTAGAGAGATAGAGAGAGCAAATAAACGAAATCGAAATCCCTAAACTTTGTTACTAACTACTAAGATTTCGATATTAAGTACTTTTTCGGTTAAATTTTTCTTGACACGTTTATATTCACATGTATATGTGATTAGAAACGTGTCACGAAGAAAAGTAAGACGAAGAGAATACTTTCAAGTCGCCTTCAGATTAACAACCATATATATATATATGGTACCACTAAAGCAAAATCAAATTAAAAGAGACGAGAAATAAGCAAAGGTAATATATATAATGAAAAAAACTATTGTTTTCAAGTACTAAATAAACAATGAAAAACTAAATACGAAACCTACTTCAAACTAGCTACTTAAACTGCAATGAGAGAAATTGAAAAATGATAAATCCTAAATTAAGAAAATAATCGGAAATTACTACTAATCACATAAAAATTACACTAGCAAACTGCCTCCACCACCAGCCTCTTCGAAACGCTCCCGTCGCAGGTCGTCGCTCCGAACACACTCTCCGAAGCTTCGATGCTACAGCTCTCTTTTCCCAAGCATGCCTAAAATTCAACGTCGAAATAAATTCGATATCTACCGTTTGAAATAATATTATATTATATAAACACCATAGTAAAATAAAAAAATTAAAAAAAAAAAAAAAAAAAAAACAAGAGATACTTACATTTTTGACAATGTCGAGAATATCCTTTTGGGTTTCGCAGCTGCCCCTTTGATGGGAAGGGCAAGAAAGTCCTTTAACATCACCAAAGCTAGCGAACTTGATATCGGATATCGGCTTCCCTTCGCACGAAAGGTCCATGTGCTTGCCCTCGTAAGCGCTGCCACACACGATCCCCGGTCTCACCGTTTGGAACTTGACTAGGCTCGGGTTCCCGCCAAACTCTTCGAAGACGACTAGCTCGTTCATGTCGTCGTTCATGAAGGATCGTGGCACGTGGTACCTTTTTAAAAATACAAGTTATTACATTTTATCAAAAATATATATATATATATATAATTCTTACTTACTCAATTAGTCCCTACTTACCATCTTTGGCTAGGCATGCCGCAGTTTGAGGTACACTTATCCGCATAGTACTCGCCTCGATAGTCGCACGCCTCGGTCGAGCAACCTTCCTTTGCTAAATAACTCGGCCAATAGCGTCCGATGCTATTTCCGTTCACCCACGCTTCACCCTTGCCCATACCTTGCATATCGACAACCACCGGATCCTCGCCTAGAGGCGCCTTGAAAGTCGTCTAAAAAAATTCGAAAAATTCATTAATTAACAAAAGAAATGCACCATTTTAAATAAAAATAAAAATTCTAAAATTAATTTTAAAAAATAGTTACCTTATACCACGTCATCCTTCTTTGGATAGGAATATTCTCCGTGTTCCACTGTGGTGTGGCCCTTGCGTTGGCGCTGAATAATTGGGCCTCGATTCCGTCAAGGCCCACTTTATAGGCCCAATTATGGTGTGATAAATCCTTAATAATGCTCTCATCGCCCTTCCTTCCTACTATCTCTATGGGCCCAGTTAGGCCCGCTCCAGCCAAATCAAATCTCGGTCCATAATTCTAAATTGTTAAAAAAAATTAAAAAAAAAATAATTTAATCGTATGTTAATGAAGAATTATATTATCGATAACTTTATTACTAATTACCGCTAATCCGACTGTAGCACTGAGTAAAGAGATCTGATTTTTCCCGGGGTTGAACTTCACCGATCTCTCGAACGTGTATTGGAAGATTCCGTATGTAGCCCATTGAGTACCTAAATTGATACCAGTAATATATTAATGAAACGAGACGGAACGAGCATTAAACGAGAATATCGTAACGAAAGAAACCTCACCAATGTGTTTGCCATTTACGTAGGCTTGCAACATGTGTCCACTTCCATTGACTCTAAGGCTCATGTCATCGGTCATTACTGGGTCGTTACCATCGAGATCCACACTAAGGAAAAAAAAAATTACGTGAGTATAAATAAAATAATGCGACACTTTTTAATATAATAAAAAAAATTATTCAAAATAAAGAGAATAAATTAAATATAAATACCTGGTCATGTACCACAAGTAGTCACTAGTGTCATTGAGCATCTTTTGATCCACGAGAGAATCAAACGAGACTTGGCCCGACCCCGAGACGACGGTCGGGTCGATAATCTCGGGTGTCCATTTCCATGTTAACGCGCTCGGCTCGTCCTCGGCCTCGTTCGTCTTCTTTATCATCACCGAAGTTTGTGTGTTCACCTTGGCAGTGTTGTAAACTTCATTTTTGCAGTCTGGGAGAATGCTAACAGACCATGCAGGAATGGTGAAATCTACTCCTTCGTAATTTATTTTCTGCTCACTTGAAGTATTTGAATTGCTGAAAAAACAACTCTTTTTGTCCCCGGTCGAATAAATAGTTGCCTGTAAAAAATAAATAATTAGAAGAAAAAAAAATTGTGTATATAGGTATTTGAATTGAGAAATTAATACATTTTTAATAAATAAATTGGACGTGCCTTGACAGAGTTCTCGAAATCGAGAGAGGAGATGTTGCCATAAGTTAGGGTTTCTTCGATCGAGTGCAACACATCGTGAAGTTGCTTCAAATGGCCGTATTTTGGCTGGTTCAATGTGCCTACAACAACAAATAATTATAATTATAACTATTAATTAAACTAATTTAATCGTAATTAGACTAAGTATTAGGGAATTAATTAATTAATTAATTACCGAATTCGTTTAGAGGAGCATCGTAGTCGTATGATGTCGTGATGTAGGGCCCACCGGCTGTTCTTCCGAAATTTGTTCCTCCGTGATACTATAAATAATCAAAATCCAAGTGAATTTAACTTTTTATTAGAAATAATACAAACAAACAAAAAAAATGATGAGATAATTGACTAAATTTATTTATTTTACCATGTAATAATTCTGAAAAGTGCCTCCAGTTTGGTAAAATCGTGCTACTGCATAAGCAAGATCTTCAGCCGTTCTGAGAGGGTCTTTCCCACCCCAATTCTTGAACCTGAAATAAATAATCGAACGGTGTCGTCTTAAATGGTACGGGAAAAGTATAATTTAACGAAATAACAAAAATGAATGGAATTAATCACTAACCATCCAGTCCAATTCTCAGTCCACATTTTAGGGCTGTTTGGATTGTTGGGTGTGAATTTATCACAGTAGTAGCCATTGCATGTGTTGATCTATCAAAATATATATAAAAATTCAAGAAATAAATCAATTCAAATTTTAATTAATTAAAATGATTAACAAAAGATGAAATTAAATAAATAATTACCACAGATGAAGGAGCATCATCTTGTTGGCACATAATCCAAGGAACTCCCATATCCAAAGAATTAGCAAAACTAGCACACCAATTCATGTACACTTTTCCAGCATCTCCATACGATGACATTACATTCCCATATTCATTCTCAATCTATATAAAAATATAAAAAAATATAAAAAAAATAATAATTAATAATAATAAATAATACTAGTACAAAGTTTAATAAAATAAAATTAAACCTGAGCAAGAATAATAGGGCCTCCTTGCGATGCAAATAGCTTCTCCGTCTTCATCATGTCGACTATCAACGTTGTGAAGTTTTTCATTTCGCTCTAAAAATCGAAGAGAAACAAAGTTAAATCAGTAAAACGACTACAGAAACAGGTCGAATTCGTTAACAGTAAAATTTTCGTCGTACCATGAACACGTCGTTGGCAGTTCGAAACTCGATCCCCTCCATGTTGTGCAACCACACGGGAAAACCCCTGCAATTTTCATAAAGATATTTTTTTCAACCTACTATTTTTTAATATAAAAAAATCAATAGTATGAATTTAATAAGAATTTAAAAAATAAAATTACCCATAATTCCATTCAGCACAAACGTAAGGGCCAATGCGAAGAACGGCGAAAAGGCCTTCATCTTGAATAGTTTTTATAAACCTAACAAGATCCAAATTTCCTTCGAAGTTATACTCCCTTCGCAACGGCTCGTGTGCGTTCCAAAACACGTATGTTTCGATAGCGTCCAATCCTCCTTCCTTCGCCTTCCTTATCAAGCTAGGCCACATCTATATTCACAACAAAAAATTTAGATATCGAATCACGTGGAATGAAAAAGAAAGGGGTGCATGAAGCTGAAACGATGTCGTTTTTACTATACCTCGGACGTGCTTCTAGGGTAGTGAATGGAGCCCGAAAGGATGACTTTCCGTTGTCCGTCGATCTTGATGGCTCGGCCATCGTACGAGACGTCGACCGAATGTGCGGTGGTAGCGAGGATCGCTAGTAGTAAACACGGAAGAAAGAGTGAAGACTTCATATTTTGAGAGTATGAAATGATGAGCGAGTGATTTTTTCGTTTGTGTTAATTGAACTATTTATAGGGTTTAATATAACAGAAGTAGGATTTTAATTTAACAGAAATAGATATCGTTTATCTTTAAAGATTTTGTTTGGATCAAATTTTATCGTATAAGAAAAGATTAGATAAAATTAATTATTATAAAAAAAAAAATCATCTGAAAGAATCAAAATACCGGTTCAATTCAACTTCTTTATAATAAATAAATAATTAATTATGATATTGTAGGGAGTTATAGATAAATTTATTTTAGTTTTCGATACTAAAAAGATGATGTTAAATTATTAATTTAATTATTTGTTCCATTTAAAAATATATGTGCACAAGTATTTCGTTATTAAATTGATGTAATTGTTTTAGAGAATATATAGTCATATACCCAATTTCTACTAGTAAAACAAAATTTTGCTTTGGAAGTTTAAAACACAAAAAAATACCCACTTTTTGCTTCGATAGACAAAAACGCTCCTGCTTTTTAGGTTCGGAGTACTATTTACTTTTTCTCTTTTTTCTAACCAATTTTTCTTCATTATACACATCACCATCTCTCTCTATTTTATTTTTCACTCTCTCTCTCTTTCTCTCTCTACCCCTCTCTCTACCCCAATTCAAACCGAACGGTATTGCTTGTTGGTCGGAGTCAGCCGCCGTCGCCGAGTGAATCTCCGCCATCGCCCCTGGACTCGGAGCTGCTACCTCTTCTCTACGCCGAGGTGTCTCCGACGGGGTAAGGTTCCTCTTTCTCTTTTCTTTGAAACCTCCATCTCTCTCAAATTCTGCTTCTGTTGCAGTTTGGAGGAGTGGCCTGAACGCCGCCGTCGCCAATGCTTCGATTCTGGTAAGGCCAGAACTCTCCCTCATCTTCAACCCTCCTACTCGTTCCCCTCTCTCTCGAACCCTCACACTAATTCGTCTCTAAATCCTTATTTGCAAGAGCTAGGCTTGCGGTTGAGACCAACCCTCGATGACAGCACCGAGGCTTTGGCAGTGAAGAATCCTGCAATTTCCACCTTCGTTCGGGCCATAGTTTTCTGGAAAGGTAGAATCTCTCTCTCTCTCTCTCCGACCAACTCGCCCTCCACCGATCGCGATTCAAGTCTCCATGCGGTGGTTCCATTTAGGGTTGGGGCCGCAGTCCTTGTCGACGGGGGTCCGCTGCCGCGACTGGGGGTAGCCGGCGATGGAGACGTCGGCGTAAACGTCCATCTTCGAGAAGCGGTTGACATCCTTCAGCCCCTGGACCGACGAGAAGAAGCAACAGCAGCATTAAATTCAATTTTCTTTTTCCTTTTCCTTTTTTTTTTTCCCCCAATTCCCTTTTCTATTTTTGTACTTTGGAAATACGAGATGATTACTTGGTTCGATCGTGTATTAATTTGGTGAATACTTCTTCTTTTGATAGAATTGTTTAATTTGAAAGTCAATTGGGTTGGGTATGATTACTCGAAACAACATCAAACTTTGTTTCGCTTATTGAAATTTGAAAACTAAAGTGAGCACTGAGCACACTATCTACGAATGTTATCCTCTATCCCGATTACTTAAGTACACAGTACGAAACACAAAAAAAGATTACTAGTCTTGTATAAGTTTTTGTTCAATTTACATGATATACTAAAGTACACAGTACGAAAGGAAGAGAAAAGCTTACTGTGTACTTAAGTACGCAGTACGAAACACAAAAAAAGATTACTAGTCTTGTGTAAGTTTTTGTTCAATTTACATGATATACTAAAGTACACAGTACGAAAGGAAGAAAATCTTACTGCGTACTTAAGTACACAGTACGAAAGGAAGAGAAAAGCTTACTGTATACTTAAGTACACAGTACGAAACACAAAAAAAGATTACTAGTCTTGTGTAAGTTTTTGTTCAATTTAAATGATATACTAAATTACACAGTACGAAAGGAAGAAAATCTTACTGCGGACTTAAGTACACAGTACGAAAGGAAGAAAAGCTTACTGTGTACTTAAGTACACAGTAAGAATCACGTTTCGTAATTATTTGTATGGAACACAGTACGATTTGTAACACCAAAATTACCGGAAAGAGAGAGAGAATTGGTGGTCAAAGTCAAAAAGCAAAAAGCAAAAAGCAAAACGTAAAAAGCATAAAGCAAGGGCATTTTGGTACAAAATTTGAAAATATGGGTATAAGTTGTGTTTTTTAACATACAAAGCAAAATTTTGTTTTATAAGTTGAAATTGGGTATAATCTTATATGCCTCATTGTTTTATCTGTATCCTAAAATCTAATCATTTGAAGCAATTGATTTTATTTATTTATTTACATCATATCGTCACGTCCGAGTGGATTATCTTAAGTACGGTCGGCTATGACAAATATTTAGCCACATTGTAGCTTAAATATAAGGCCGACTGGATTTACCTAAGTACGTTGGGCTATGACAAATATTTAGCCACATTGTAGCTTTAAATATAAGGTCGTATTATATAGAATAACATAGAAAGAAGTGTGTCGAAAATATAAACTAGAGTGAGTTCCTAGATTCGTAGAAAACGTTTTGCAAACTTAATCTACACCGTCGATTAGTATAACGTTTTATAAACTTAATCTCTACCTTCGATCATGAAAGGGAGTTATGTATAAAAATGGTGACCCTCGTTTGTAAATCTTTGTAAGTTGTTAAATAAATAATTTTTTTCATTTGGGTTTAATTGAATTATATATAGGGTTAATGAAACAGAAGAAGGATTTTAATTTAAAAGAAATGGATATCTTTTATTTTTAGAGATTTTGTTTAGATCAAATTTTATCCTCTAACAAACATTTGATAAATTAATTGTTACATTAAAAACATAAATAGTTTAAAAGGATCACAATAACGGCTTAAAATATGCACACGTATTATCTATTTAGTCAATGTAATTGTTTTAAATAATTGCTATTTTTACATATGGCTATGAGTTACTTAGGCATATCAATAACCACTTGGAAGTCAATATATATAGAATAATATAGAAAGAAGCATGTGAAATTCTAGTTGTAAACACGGTAGAAAAATAGAATACATCACTGTGAGTGATTGAAATGATAACGAGAATAATTTTTTTCGTTGTTATTAGAAAATATATATATATATATATATATATATATATATATATATATATATATATATATATATATCAATTTTTGTAGAATTTTGAGTATCACATAACTAGATATATATTAGATATCTTTTATCTTTTATGAATCTTATTTGGATTCAAAGATTATATAAAATTATCTTTATCTAAAATTTCAAATATTAAAAAAATTATCCAAAATGGAAATAAATCAATGTTTACTAAAAATAAAAGTATATCAAATCGTAGATGTAATATTCTTTTTATTTAATTTTTAATTTTTTGAATAGATCTCTAAAAAAACATATTCAGGAACCAACTTTAGAATTTTTGGTTCAACAATAATATCTTCTTTTCAAAAAAAATAATTAAAAAAAAAATTATACATGGGTTATCTATGGAATGGTACAAATAATGTATAGATAAATAATGAAAAGATAAATTAGGAAGCAACAAGTTATCTAATTATGGAATTCAAGTCAAAATTTTTTTATAAATAAATAATAAGTTAATTACGCGCATTCATTCCGGATTATTTATGGATGATATTAGGTTAAATTATTAAGTCCTTTCATTGTATTTTTTTTCGGTTTATCTCCAACGCTCCTATGTCAATCCATAACGGTCTTTTTCAAATATATATATTCGACCCAAACTTAATCCATTTTTGATAATCAAGTTCCAAAATCTTCGTTAACAAATAAGATCAATTGATTAAACTAACGTGCTTATCATACTTTGAAAAAAAAAAAATTAGAGAAATCGTAATGAATAATAGAATGATTAATTCCAACAAAGCTCTATAAATAATTCAAAAATTAACAAAATAATTCAATGATTATAAATTAGGCATCATGGGCAACATTTTATTTGCTAAGAAATGCCTAAAAACTGCTAGAGCAAGCTTAGGTTGAGATAATGGTACTTCATGCCCTGCCCCTCTCACTGTGAGGTATGTCAACCCTTCATATGTTTCACTCCATCCACCTACCTAAATTCATCATAAACAAAAAAATCTAATCAAAAAAACATCCGACCGTCCCGTTTACAACGATCGATTATAATAATTATCAACGAGGTAGTATCAATCAGCCAATTAAGTGCTCCCTTCATCCGATCAAAGTGTACATGACATTATGAACGAGACAAAACGGGTATTTCGATCGGGGGCAGGAATGTAATTTTACCTGATGTTTGTCATACCAAGCATACCAACTGTTGTTTATTTGCAGGTTTAGGGCTTTTATGGAATAACGAGTTGCAGAGAGGGGCAATACAGCATCAGTGTCACCACTGTCAAATTTACAAAAAAAAAAAAAATATTATAAAAACATTATTATAAGATAATATCGGACGGGATCCTCTGTCCCCAAACTTAGTGTTCGAATCGTGTATTCAAGTCGAAATTACGTAGATTTTCCAGTATCTTTAACTACCATAAATTTGATAATCTCTTAAATTATCAAAACTATATAGTTTTGACTTGGATTGATGATTGGAACACGAGTTTGGGGACAGAGGATCTCAACGTAGATAATATAACGTTAAAACTTAAAACAGAAAAGGGAACTGTGAAATTACCTAAATACCCATATTCGAAGGCCAGCTGCAATAAGCCTTTTAAAAATAGGAAGCATTGATCTCGGTGAATCCGTCCAACCGCCTCTCACGACGTCGCTGCATTTAGTTTCCATTTTCAAATACAATATAGCTTCGTTTGAGACGGAGAGAGTATACGATAACGTTACCTGCAGGTGACCCAAGGGTGGGGGATTCCCGTAACGTTTGCATGGAGAGCCTTTTGCACGTCGGGTCTATTCATGTACAACTTCGTGTACTTGACAACGCACTCGTCGTTCCCCCTGAACGTCCAGGGCTAAATCCGTCCAAAAAAAATATTTTCAAATTCAACGATCGGGTCCACTTTTTAGAAATATGATAAAGAATACATTGAGTTTTAAGTCAGTTTAATTACTAGGGGAGCCTCGGCGAGGGTGCCGAGGTCGTCGCAGGGCGACTTGTATATGTCGTAAGGGTTGATCGCGCCGAACTCGGAGTAGGCGGAGGCCAAGGCTCTGTAGCATTCGTCAGAGGGGAAGAGGAACGAGTCGAGCGGGCACGACTCGTTGAGCTGGGCGTACGTCGAGTCGCCGACTAGCCCGTGGTTCCACCAGTACTGGAAAGTGCCGACGTTGTCGTGGAAGTCGTCGATCAGCGGATTGCCCAGCTGGAATTTACTCATTAATAAATTGATAAAAGAGGTGTATTATTAATCAGACGAGACGGAACGAGTATATTTAATGAATCACTCACCAAGAAACCTTTGAAGTTGATGATGGGATTCTTCAAGCCTTTATTGCGATCTACGATAATTCTTGATAGCTCGGGAATGTAATGGCCTGAAATAAATTTTTGATAAAATAAACGTCCCCCGTCAAATTTCAGTTGACACATTCGTTAAATATACGTGAGGTTTAAAGTAATAAAACGCTTCAACTAGAATGAGACGAGAATATTTACCTGCATAGCTTTCACCAGCAATATAGAAAGTTTTGTACTTGAATTGAGGGAACCTCTCAAACCATCTTCTCAAGAAATTGTAGGCATCTCTTCCTATATATAATTAATTAATTTTCAAAATTAAAATAAACTCAAATAATAATATTATGATTACTAAAATATATATTAAAAATAATGATAAATGCAAAATTCAGTTTATCTCGTGCATCCCCGTGCATCGTACGGGTGTATTACCTGTTCTTCTGTCACCAACTTTTTGATCAGATGAAGAATTTGAGTATGAAAAACCAACCCCAGCAGGTGAATCAAGAAACAACAAATTGGCCTCTGCATCACAAAAAATAATTAAAAAATAATTAAAAACAAAAAATCTTGAAATTATGTAGAAGTTTTATTTTTCTCAATTAAATTCATTTAACACAAGTTGAATTTTGCAATATCATACCGTTATTCCAAGCATGAGGGCTCAAGGAGAGAGTCCGGCCATCAGGCTGGACACGGAACGGGCCCACTTCCTCCGATGCTCCGTAAGCAATGGAAGAGCAGCCCGGCCCGCCGTTGAGCCACAATACAAGTGGTTTTGATTCAGGCTTTTCGCTCGCCTCCATCAACCAATAGAAAAGGGCCCGGCCCACCTTCGGGTCCACAGTGACATACCCCGAGTACTGTGAGAAAGTCACATTCGACGGCTGCCCCGGAAGTCCGGTGATCCTGTCTCTCTCCTGTTGTTTAGGGTATTTGAGATCGGCTGATGCTGCTGGAGATATGAGTAGGTATAGCGATAGCGAGACGAAGATGGGGACGAAAAATGAACAAAGGGAGGGTTCTCCCATTGTTAATTTGCAATTGTGGGTAGTGCAAGAAGTGATTTTTGGACAAGTTTAACGGAAAATGAAATAGGTTCATAGGTATAGAGTGGAAGTTAAGGAAGTTTGAATGTGGAAATATAATATTGGAATGGGATCATGCATGCATGTGAGGAGCATTGATGGTAGATTAGCATGCAAATCTTGATCCCTTGCCAGCCTAAATAGATCTTAGAATTCTTAATTAGGAAAAAAAAAATGAATATGTATTGAAGTGTGGATGTTGACTTAAGTGACCATATGATTTGTTAATGCTACAACATGTTGTTGTATCGATCCATTTGTTCGTCTCAAAGCGTCTGATTTTCTTTTCTGAAAAGAACTATACGTCTGATAAACAAAACAGAAAGGGTATGTAGGGTAGTAAACTTCATGAACAGTGGTCACGTTAATCTTCTTTGTATCGTTCCGATTTTATCAGAAGGGTAATAGTAAACTTCATGAAACAAATAAAGTTTCACATATTCCAATTAACTAGATGTAGATTAATGTATAACTTTGACTTCTAGGTGATGAATGAGTAATTAAATAATTGAAGAAGCAAACTATGGTGTAATTATTCTACTCTCTTTTCAAGAGAAGAAAACTTAGATGATAAAATAATTTAAAGCAATGATTTTAATGAACCGTTGTCAAAGTTTTAGTTAAAATTTCAAGATACTTAGGTATAGTTAGGTAAAGTTTTAGTTAAAAATAATTGCCAAGCTTCACAATTTCTTCTATAAGACAATTAGTGAATCAATTATTCAACATTTGCATGCATGTTAACAATATTAAAGATATGATGTAATGTTAGAAATCTTAACTCTTCGAGAAACAATTAATATGAATTTAAAAATCGTGATACGAAAGGCTTAAACCTGAGATCTTCGGTCTTATATGCATGAAGAATTCGTAATGGTATGTTTATTATCTAATGTAATATGCAAGACTATACATTCTCTTTATTTTATCCAACAATTGTTTTTCGAGTTTTCATCAACTACTCCAAGTATATAATTTAATTTGCACAAATCTCGAAACATGCCATTCCCTTAAAAATTAAATTCTTCCATAAAGTGTACTTCAATTCTCATGAACTTACATCTTTCACATAAAAAAATTAACTAGATACTAAATTAATAAAAATCTCAAAGTCAGCAATTAATATCCAACTTGACACGTCGTGTGTAAGTGTTCTCTATATAATACTATTGTTAACACATGATTATATATTAATTAATTAATTAACACTTTAATTTATTGAGGAATTCATTAAATGTGGGGAAGTGGTATATTTGTTGCTTGGTGGTGAAGTGAATTACCTTCACAAACGCCACATTAAAAGGATTATGTATGTGAAGTGACACACACAACTAATGGCATAATGTACATTTTAGTAGTATTATTTAGTACTTCTCCTTCTCTTTCAAGCTAGTGGAAGATGTTGCTGTAAATTAGGGGTGAGAATTCGGTTTTCGGATAGGCACGAAAATACCCGAACCCTTCAAGCCTTTCGGGTTTGCGAATTTAATTTGGATATTATGTACTGTATATCATAATCCAGAGTTTCGAATATCCGGAAAAAAAATTCAGGTTCGAGTTCGAGACAAACGAGAAATGCAACTTTAGTACAAAGCAAGAAAAATAAAAGAGAGCCTTTACACAGTATAGCATATACTACAACTATATGAAAGTCTCTAATCAAGTAAAGTACATTTAATTCCAACTAGCTGCAACAAATTCGAAAATGGAAATGAGTACACTATTTCATTTATTTGTTCATTTATTTTAGGAAATAGTATAATTAAGCTTTTTTTTTAAAATACGAGTGTAAAATAATAGAAAGGTGTCGTCGTTAATCAGGTAGTTGTCCCAGACAAGATTTGATCAGCTAAGAAATGCTTAAACACAGCATAAGCAAGCTTAGGTTGAGTCAATGGAACTTCATGCCCTGCCCCTCTCACTGTAAGAAATGTCAACCCTTTGTATGTTTCACTCCATCCACCCACCTACATTATTGATTTCAATTACAAAAACTATCAATAATACTATATACATTCCACTATTTTCAATCCAAAATGTAAGGGGCAAAAGGGTCATTTTACCTGCTGCCCGTCGTACCAAATATGCCAGTCGTTCTCGACTTTCAGATTTAGCGAGTTGAGGGAGTAACGCGTCGCAGAGAGTGGCAACACCGCATCAGTGTCTCCACTGTCATGTTAATCAAATACTAACTCAGTCTCGTTGATAATAAATAAAACGTAATGACCACAATGTGGGATGATTATTAAACGGGTAACGTGAAATTACCTATATACCCAAATCCTGAGGCCAGAAGCAATAAGCTCTTTGAAAGTTGGAAGCAGTGACGGGTTGGTGTCTGTCCAATTCGATCTTATGTTATCACTGTTATATATAGAAGATATTAGTCCCATTACTTTGTAATATTGCAATTCGAACATATGTACTTTTTTTTTATAATATACGATAAAATAACCTGCAGGTGACCCAAGGATAACGTATTCCAGTAATGTTTGCATGGAGCGCCTTCTGCACCTCCGGTCGGTTCATGTACATTTTCGTGTACTTCACCACGCAAAATTCGTCGCCTCCGTACATCCGTCCCTAATAAAACAGTCCAAATATTTCCATCATAATTATTTTTTAAAAAATTAATAATAACAATGTTATGGTGAAAGAGTTGAGTAGCTACGGCGGCGCCGAGAGTGAAGAGTTCGGCGCAGGGAGGGGTGTAAATGTGGTAGGGATCAATGTTTCCAAAGCCAGAGTAAGCGGCGCCGAGGAGCTTGGCGCACTGAGGCGAGGGCTGGAGGAACGAGTTGTGGAGGCACGAGTCGTTGAGCTGGGCGTAGAGCGAGTTGCCAATGAGGCCGTGGTTCCACCAGAACTGGAACGTCCCGATGTTGTCGTGGTACGTATCGATCAGTGGATTTCCCAACTGCGTAATTTTTTCCAACATAAAGAATTTTTTTTTTTTTTTTTTTAATTTGAACTAAATTTTTTCAAGAATTTGATAACTTACCAAGAAGCCTTTGAAGTGGATCATGGGATTCCTCAAACCCTTGTTGTGATTCACTATGATTCTTGATAGCTCAGGAATAAAATGGCCTGAAATAATTTTTCAAATTCAAATATTTATAACATGTAGTATTTCGTAAAAGATTTTTTTTTTTTTAAATCCATTTAAAAATTCATCATCTAGAAGCGTGGAAAAGCGTACCAGAAATCGTAAAAATAAATGATTCAACTTGAAAGGGACAGAGGGAGTATTATATACCTCCATAGCTTTCACCAGCGATGTAGAAAGTTCTGTACTTGAACTCAGGGAACCTCTCATACCATCTCCTCAAGAAATTGTAGGCATCTCTTCCTGTGAATTCATTTACGACACTATCACATTAAATATATAAGAATAGATCTGAACCATCGACGTTGGCATATGTTGTCTAGTGCTGATATTGATGTAAGAATCTTTTCGATATACGATAAGCATGAAAATACTTTTGAATATTAAAGTAGGGTTTTGTATAAATTTAAGCATTTTTCGTATATTCGTAGACGAGGAACCTGTTCTTCTGTCGCCGACTTTTTGATCAGCTGAAGAATTCGAGTATGAAAATCCAACCCCAGCTGGGGAATCAAGAAACAGCATATTCGCATCTGAATCAACAAAAAAAGTTGTAAACGTTATAGAAATAATTTTAATTATATTCATGCAGATTAAGATTTTTATTATCATACCTTTGTTCCAAGGGTATGGGCTCAAGGAGAGTGTCTTGCCGTCGGTCCGGACGCGGAACGGGCCCACTTCCTCCCATGCGCCGTAGGCGATGGAGGAGCAGCCGGGCCCGCCGTTCAGCCACAAGACGAGTGGCTTCCTCTCGGGGGTTTCGCTCGCCTCCATTAACCAATAGAATAGGGACCGGCCCGCCTTCGGGTCCACGGTGACGTAGCCCGAGTATTGCTTGAAGTTCACATTTGGCGGCTGTCCGGGGAGCTCGATGATCCGATCCTTCTCCCGTTGGTCGGAGTATTTTACGTCGAGGGAAGATGTGAGAGGAGATGCCAAGAGAAGTAGTAGTATGGAGTAAAGGAAGAGTTCTTTCAATGCAAATTAGTGATTGTTAGTTCATGATTAGGGGTGAATTTAAAGAAAATGTGATGGCTAGGTTGTAAGTTGTAGAGTAGATTTTAAGTATATGTGAAGGTGCGTGGAAATTTTTTAAAATTTAACAATCGAAATCGAATGACTCAAACTCGAGACTTTTGACTCCGAAACTTAACTCTCTACCTCTAGGCCAGCACACGGTCAAGTACATGCAAATCTAATACTATCATGAGTCATGACTAGGGCTCATGCATGCACGTGAATCATCGATGGTAGATTAGAAAGCAAATCTTTGAACAAAAATTAGGATCTATATATTTTGATAAATATAATTAAGATAATATTTTTAGGGTTGATTGTAAATTAGTTTCCAACATTTGATCTATTTTGCAAAATTTAAACCCATGCATGTTGGAATATTTTTAATTAATAAATATTACATAAAGTAATTATTAATATTTTACGATCGAGAGTGTATTTGTTACTCTTTTTAATATAGATAGAGATTAAATCGGACATCGAATAATCCAGTCAACTAGAAGTAGAGTTTACAACTTTGACTAGTAGATGCAAACGACTGAATAATCAAGAAGCAAACTATACAGTATAGATAATAATTAAACTAAGTTACGTTAGTTAAATAATTTAATCGGAAGCCATAAAATGTGACATTGTCAAAGTTTTAGTACTAAATTAATAATAATATAGTTGATTTGGCCAATCATTTAACACTGAAGCAATTAGTAGATCAATTATGTCATACCTTTCTATTTATGGAGTGTAGAATTCGTTATCATATATTCATATTAATTACTATATTTTTAGAATTAATAATCAATCTCTCGTTGGATTTCGACGGACACTGTACCATTTGTTCAATGATGTAATGTTTAACTATCATCGGTGGCTTACCTAAAACAAAACCTTCAAAAGTCAATTTTTCCAACTTGCAATTAATCAAGGGGCTAATATAGGATTAATTATTTAATTAAGCAATTAATCACTATGTGTTGCTTGGTGTTGAAGTGAATTAGCAACACAAACGCCACATTAAACGGATTAAGGAAGTGAGATTAAGAAGCAAGACACCTACAGACTAGCTAGGAGCATATAATTAACGTACACTCGAAATTATACACGAAGAAATCGAATTGCCGCCTACGAAGACTCGAGGAAAACGATCACCTATCCCCCATGCATGGATTAATACGACGTTAACGTGTCAGTGTCATGTAGACATTTTTCTTAGTGGAATTTCGATTTCTTTATTATAACTCACGAGGCACTTCAACTTCAACGATATTGCATGTGCATCGAGATTTATAGACTTTTTACGAGATCCCTTGTTATATTTCGTAGTATAGAATGTGCCGTGACAAATGTGCAATATAAGATGAATATAGTATAGAATTAATGGAGGATTATCAAGATTTTATTACACAACATATTACATATATATGAATCAAAGTATACACGATTTTTTCTCAAAGAATGGCGTGTGAAATTTGATCCTAACCTAATTATAATTGCAACTTGCAAGAACAAAACCATAGCCCTAATAATCTTGTCCTTTTTCTTAGGCCATAGCTTTGTTCTCTAAGAAGGAGTTGAAGAGGATGAAGGCTTGTCGAGGGCGATGCAACGGCACTTCGTGCCCTGCTCCCCTTACTGTCACGAGGGTCAATCCCTCGTACAATTGGCTCCACCCACCAACCTACGTTGATCAAACAAGGCATGATGAAAGTCGACTTCAATTGTATGAAACGAAGAGCGTTGTTAGTTGGGTTGCTGCTTACCTTTCCATTGTCATACCAAGGATGCCACTGTGATAGAGTTGGCAGCTTCAGAGCATCGATTGAGTAACGTGTTGCAGTGACCGGAACCACAGAGTCGGTATCTCCACTAAGAGAACATAAATTTGAACTCAAGTTATGAGAAACTGTACTTTTCGACTTGCTTTCACTTGTGATTTGAGGCAAATGTTGAAGAAAAAGCAATTCTCGAAGCCATTATTGTCATAGGTTCGACAGATTCAATCACGTTAAAGCAAGGAAACTGAATCGAAATGCTAAAGATGGAATTTTTTTCATAAGTTCAAATCATGATCTTGATATTCTGTTTTTTCGTACCTGAATACCCAAATTCTGAGGCCGGCTGATATAAGTTCGTGATAAACCGGAAGCATGGAGAGAGGAGAATCGGTCCAGTAATTCCCCACTACATCGCTGTTAAGAGAGGGGCGATTTTTAGAAACTGTGAAAGGAAACCAAGAAACTGCAGAAATCAATGGTGAAGCTAATACCTGCATGTTTGCCACTTATATGAAACTCCGGTCACATTAGCATGCATTGCTTTCTGAACTTCAGGGTGATTGAAGTAGATAGTCGAGTAGCTCTCCGTGCAGGGATCATAGCCTCTCGACATCCATGGCTGTGATTTCAAGAAAACCAGAGTTTTTAGTAAATTTGTTTACAGCTTATCATATTCAAGATTAGCCTGATGATAAAAGGCTGGAAATTGAAGTGAAACTTACGTAATGGCCCCTAAATCGGCGTCTAACTGCAGAGGTAGTAGTATTGCAAGGGGGAGTGTAGATGCTGTAGGGGTCGATGTTCCCCATCTCTTTATCGGCTAGAATAAGAGATCTAACGCAGTCACTTGCAGGATGAGTAGCAGATCCCAAGTCGCAGGTTTTCTGCAGAGTTTTGTAAGTCGAATCTGAAATCAAGCCATGAGTCCACCAGTACTCGAACGTGCCAACGAAGTCGTTGTAATCATCAGTCACAGCATTTCCCACCTAAAAGGACAGTGTTCGGAAACGAAAGATAAGCTAAGATGGAGGCACAGAACCTAAGCTAGGATAGTGGAAAATTACCATGAATCCTTTGAAGTTAATAACTGGATTCTCGACTCCCTTGTTCCTTTCGTATACGAGCTTAGATAGCTGAGGAACATAATGCCCTGAAAGGACGAGCAACGACCACGAAGCCTATGATTAGTTTATCCTCTCTTCCGCATCAAATTTTCCATAATCATAAATTGAAGTAAGGACATGACTGAAAACCTGCATAGCTCTCTCCAGCAATGTAGAAATCTCTATGTTTGTACTGAGGGAACCTCTCGAACCAGTTGACAAGAAAGACATACGCATCTTCAGCTAAAATCGCAAAAAACCACGAACAGAGTTCACTCAGAAACTAGCCATACAACCACAGCAATCATACATCACATCGAACATTTCACAACAATTGCATATATCGAACATCTCCAACCAAACAAAGGCTCAATCAAGAATCAACAATCAAGAAACTAGAATCAAGAACCAAGAATCAAGATCAGAGCATAGCACATTACCTGTTCTTTGATCACCAACAGTATACAGATCAGACGAGGTATTCGAATACGAAAATCCAACACCGGCCGGAGACTCCAGAAAGAGCAAATTCGCCACTGCCATAATCCAAAAAACAAAGAATTAAGGCATCACAACTCACAACAAACACAAAAAACCAATCCAAACTCAACTACCCACATTTGTTCCAAGAATAAGGATTGAGGAAAAGGGTCCTCCCATCGGAATTAATCCGAAAAGGGCCGATCTCTTCGGCCGCTCCATAAGCCACTGAAGAGCAACCAGGCCCACCATTCAGCCACAAAACCAGTGGCCTTGAATCTGGGCCTCTCTCCTTTGGTGCCTCAGTTAACCAGTAGAACAGAGCCCTCCCATTCTTCTCATTCACATTTATATAACCAGAGTACTGATCAAATCCAACATTTTGTGGCTGCCCAGGTAAGTACGTGATCCTATCATGTTCTTGATCTACACTATGCAAAGAGAAGCAAATTCCCAGAAAACAATTCAACATCAAGAAACACACTGCACAAATCATTAAACGCCCCATCCCTCTCAATGTAAACAAGAACCCAGAATCAAAGACTCCAAATTGGGATTAGGGTTCCAAATAATCGGACCCTATCTACACCATGAATGTACTGCATTGATGATTGGGTCTCGATCAATTAATACCGAAGAAAAAAGGGAATATAAAATGACAAAATCTTATCGTCGCAAATCCCTATAATATATTCCTAGATTCAAGAACCGATCTTTCTTTTCTCTCTTGAGAGAGAAAGGGGAGAGAGAAAATGGTAGTTCTCGTTTTCTACTGTTCCATTATCAGCTCTCTCTCTCTCACTTGACTCTGACCTCCTCCACATGCGGTCATGTTTGTTGAGGGGAGAAAAAAATTCAAGAAAATTGATGAAAACGACCCCAGAAATTCACAGAAAAACTGGGTTGGGTTTGGCCCACTTCAATTCAATTCCAACACTTAATTCTGCAGAAAAGTTAGTGGTTCCTGGAGAAATTCGGCCTCAGTTATGATGTTTGTGATTGGACGTTTGTTGCTGTAGGAGTAGCTAAAGCTAACAGTCAATGGAGGGAAATGGCACTATTTTTTTCCCCAATTTATATTCAAGATTTATTTTTTTAGATGTTTTTGCTCAATTAATAATCTTAATAGTTGTAAAGGGTTTTGAAGATGCTAGGTGGGCTCAGTTCAGAGTCGGGACACAATAGTGTGTTGACGTTTAATATACTTATGTCCGACTCTTCAAGAATCAGGTGTAACATCGACTTTACCGTTGTAAACTATACGTTTTTATGTCATAGATTCAAAAAAAAAAAAAAAAAAAAAAGAGTAAACCTTTCAAAATGGTTTTTTGTCCTAATTAGGTCGGGTGCAAACACACTTCTTACATCACCTACAAGTATGTATTTTAAATTTTAGAATAACATAAAACGTCATTTATTTTTAACAGATTTATTGTAACAACGCATTTGCACTCGATTTAGCATCGAACTTTCGCACGAGCTTAGTCAAGACTACATGGTTTTTTTTGTTAATAATGTATATATTAAATAATTCAAAAGGGTTTGTTAATTTGGACGATGACATAATTTCTCAAAATAAAGTGAATTTTTTTATTGGTCTAAGACTATAGTCTAAATATTTATTTGCATTACGACAATAACATCAATTTATGGTGTGTAAATTAGTTACCGACACTTAATTTATACAAAATAAATTATCAAAGACATTGAATTATGATTTTGGGATTATGTTATCTCAATTATTAAAATTCACTATACTTAGATCAATATACGTCGTACACGAAATAAGTTGTTAATAATATTGCCTTAAATTATTGAGATGATAACACTAAATTAAGTATAAGGTCAATTTTAATTTCCCTATTATACATTACATACTACTATTAATTATGATATTATATGTGTTTAGATGTGACAAAGCTTGACTTGGAGTTGCTATTATTATTTTCTTATATGGTTGTTATGTGAAAGTTACAACGGCCTATTTTAAAAGTGTGTATATTGACTATTGAGGATGGATTTGTTATAAATTCTCCCTCCGTTTGTTTCGAAACAATCACGTTTTCTTTTCAGGACGTGATTTGTAAATTGGTCACTTTTTGTTTCTGGTTGAATAAATCTATTTGAAGCCCAAGTTAATTAAGTACTACTCCCTCCGTTTCACTTTAATTGACTTATTTCATTTTGGTACGGGATTCTAGGCGCAGTGTTAAAAGTGAAACGTAAGGGGTTGACATTGAAAAGTAAGAGTTAATTCTTTTCATTTTACAAAACAAGACAATTGAAATGGTACGTCCCGATTATGAAAAAAGTCAAGTAAAATGTAACATATGACTATATGAGGTACTATTCAATAACACTTAATCAACCATAAAAGAATGCATTATAATCTATTTTCATAAAAGGATGCGTGTCAGCGCATTAACCACGAATTTCCCGTGTTCAAAATAAATTGGTTAGTTCAAGCGAAACGAGGAGAGTATTAAGTATAATTCAATATTTCAATAGTGATGTAGGAATAGAAATTAGTAATAATGGTAGTTACTAATATTTTAAGATGTAGGGAAATTTTATTGATAGAATATGTTGTGTAACGCTTCTAGCCTTAGTTGTCTAGTGTAAAATGATATATTGTGATATAATTGGACCATATAGTAGAGGGTGCACATGGGTGGTGATTATAAACTTATAAACTATGAACAACTTATTTTTATTTATTATTACAATTATTGAAGAATGACAGCATATTTAATACTATGTGCATGTGCATGAAGGCAATCAACTTATAGTATAGTATTTGTTAATTATGACGAGTAAGAGAGGTGAGAATATTTATTAGCAACTTTATTACATTAATCACAAGATAGGATCCTTTTCTAATCACATAAGTCAATAGTACTTTCTTTCGACGAGACAGAGAATTTATAAATAGAGGTATGCGCCGTACCCAAAAGAATAACAAGATGCATTACACAAAATTATAGTTCGATTGTAAATTTGAGCACAAAATTTAAGATCTACATACCCTTTATTTCATCGACGACCCTCTTGCTATTGAAAATAAACCGATTTCTCTGTTTTCATAGAACCCGGTTTAAGTATATCGATGTGAAATAGATCTAATACAATAACTTATGCACTAAGCAACAAATATTAACATATTCAATACTATTTCCTATGTCCATTATTCAACTCTTGAAAAAAATTGCACAAATTAATATTTTAGTCAAAATTGTTGACTTTCTTTAGTGGACTTTATACTTAAATTTGGTTAAATTAAATTAATTATTCCATTATGAAATGGGCTCAAAATTATTAGGGCCTTTTATCATTTGGGCCCACAAAATTAAAAGCCCAATATATAAGAATTGAGTATAATTCAGTACGGCACGTGCCATCTCTGCAGCACGTGACCTCCGAGCGTAAAACTGCCTCATGAGTGAGGGTACTTTTGGAATTTCAGGTAGGAAACGAGTATACGTGAGAATGAATCAACAGTTAATTTCTTTGATTTATTTTTTTTTAAATAAATACAACGGACGCGATTCAAAGATTAAACTTCGAATTTGTGGTGCGGTTGAGATCCGCTCCGCGGAGCTACAATCTGGTGCGTGCGCATTCTCCTGCAACCGCCTCCAGCTGTATTTAGCAATATTTTTCGATCCATAAAGAAATATTTACCATTATTTGGACAATTTGGATAATAAGAATATTATGGAATATATTCACTTAATTTGCCAATATTATTATTTTATTTTAGGAAAAAAACATTTACACAATGTGGTGAGTGTATTGCTTATATATGTCAACAATTTATTTGGAAAATTTAGTGATTTTTAAGAGGTTACAATAATTTATTTTTATTTTACTATAATTTGATTACCATATTAGATCGAAATCATAAAAATCAGACTCGATAAATATTTTGGGGAATAGACACAATTTTGTTAGATGTAAGATTATACTAATGATGTAACATGACGTGTTTTGTGATGACGTCTTGTACGGATCAGTTTATAAGATTTCTTTTCCGACAAAAAAGAAAACGAACGCCCATAATACCTACACTCTACACTTACCAATAAGCATAAAATAGATACTATTTGAAGCAAGGTATGGTACCATTCCCATGGTACAAGCAAACAAAGTAAATGATCTCTAAAAATTTATATTTTCTCCCCGATACAATTCTATGTATAGTTTGGCCATTTGCAGTTTCAAATTACTTAATTTAATGTTTTAATACATTATAATAAGAGAATTCTAATATGAAATTCGAATAACCTAAATTTTACAGGTTAGTGAGTCGAAAAACGGAGGAAGTAGCAAGGAGAAGCTGAGCTGCCCTCCGTAAGAAAAGTGGTCCACGCCGCAGGGAATCGAAACCCCTTAAATCGTGTCGAGATTGCGTCTCAAGCTTCACTCTTATCTCATCACACACACATAAATAAATAAATAAATAAACAAATATTAAAAATAAATAAAGAAATAATAAATTAAATAAAAAAGCGCGCACACAATCACAGTACAAAACAAATAAAAGGAGGAAGAAAGGAAGAAGAACCCTTCTCTCTCTCTCTCCTCTCTCTCTCGCCCCCTTCCTTTTGTCCCTTATCTCCTCCTCAAAGACACTCTTCTTACAAAGATTTTCTTCCCCCTCTCCCTCCCTTCAGAACCAGAAAAGAAAAAGTGGGATACATACACCGCCTCCCTCTCTCTCTCTGTCTCTGTAAGCTTTTATTGAAGCGCCAGTGTCGCCGCACCGCCGCCAGTTCACGCCTGCTCCTCCTTGACGTGGCGCGGAAGGGATTTGTTTTGGATGAGATTGGAACGGAGCCACGTAAACAGAATCAGCAGCCGCTAGAGTAAAGGATTTGATTGATTTTCATGCCGCCAGAGCCATTGCCTTGGGATCGAAGGGATTTCCGGAAGCACGACAGATCCGCCTCTAACGGACGTGCCGGCGCCGGAGGATTGGGCCGCGGCGGGACTCAAAAATGGCGGAACCAGCACCAGCAGCAGCACCAAGCTCCGCCGCCCTATCGCCACCACCAAAACCAGCAGCAACAGCAGCAACGGTGGTATTCTGATTTCCGCTCCCCTCGCCTCCTACCTCCTGGTCAGTAAACAATGAGAAAAGAAGATTCAATAATTTTTATTTTAGGGTTTCTGGTACTACTGTTTGGTGAAAAATCAGTTTTGGATTGATTAATTTTGTGCTTCACCCGGTTTTTGTGTTAATTTAAAATTGTTTTAATCAGTCAAAGAGCTTATGGCGTTGAAAGTGGGTTCTGTAGATTTCCAGTTGTGGAAGATGGAATCTTTAATATAATTAGGTTGTTGGTGAAGAAAGAAGATGCTTTTGCTTGAGTTAATTTTTAGGTGACTTTTGTAGTTGGACATGTGCACTCGTTTATTTGCCTCTTTTTTATTACGTTTTGTCAATGTCATTGTGGTATGATAGTCGGTTTCGTGTCGAAAGAGAAAGAACAAATAAAAAAAACAAATCTTTTGCAGGTTGGTTATGTCGATTGTGTCACCACCGCTGCGTGTTATGTGGGTTATTTTGTTGCGTATTTACCTTTTATTGATAAGATTGTAAGTATGTAGCATTTGGCCAAGAACACAATCTCTTGCTTAATTTTAGCTAAGAATTATTTTGGGTTGTGCTGATTTTTCTTTTTCTGTGGTGTCTGTCTTCTTTTGCTAAAGGCCAGAGCAAGAAGGGTGGGTGGCATATGTATTCTGAAGATTCGGGTCAAGGATTTATTCGACATGACAGAAATTTGGAAGATGAAAATTCCCAACCCTTTGCATCTCGTGGTGATGGAAGGTATTTTAGGAATAAACGGGGAAACAGGGGTTCCTTTACTCAAAAAAGCTGGAAAAACCCCTCTTGGGCAGTTGCGGCAGAACCTAATTCACTTGGAGAAACTGTTACTGAAGTGAACAACCTGAGGTCTATAGAAAATACTCCGGTTGTCTCTGTAAGTCTATCAGATCAATCTCAAGCTCAATCTCCCGTGAAAGAGAAGAATGACAATACTGTTCATGAGACGACTGTCAAAGGTCAAGAATCTGAAAAAGAAAACTGTTTAGAACCAGTAGCATGGAAGCCATTGAAATTGAGCCGAAGTTTATCTTCAAGGGGTAGCTGTATTGGTCATTCTTCTAGTTCGAAGAGTCTAGGACATGAGTCCGTTGAGGTACTGGCTGAAGTGCAGCAAAAGAATGCAGCTCTTGATCGGTCTCTTTCTGTAGACGTTTCTTGTGTTAGATCAAAAAATGCTCCATCCCATTCTGATGGAACCAGATCTAGGAAAAAACCACGTCTTGGCTGGGGTGAGGGACTGGCAAAGTACGAGAAGAAGAGAGTTGATGGCCCTGAAGATGGTACTACCAAAAGCGGACTCTCCCTTAGTGGCTTTAGTACAGAATCGTCACTTTCTCAATCTATAAACCTGCTCGAAAAGAGTCCTAGAGTCGAAACTTTGATGGAGTGCGCCTCACCTTCCACTCCGTCTTCGGCTGCTTGTAGGTTTTCACCAGGTAATTACAGAATCTTACTTTCACTATGTATCTTGCCTGATATTATCTGAAAGAGCGTGTAGGATTGTTTATTGTGCTTTGCAGCTTGGATTTTTTCTTTTATTCTTGCATTGAAATGCTTCCTTGCCTGTTTTATTGTGTCATTAAATTTTGGCAGCTACATCTATTCCATTATTGCTTTCTTAAAGTGTAACCCTGTTCCGCTCAGTATCGTAATCATAATTGTTTATTAACTGCTCCATTGTTGCATCTGTTTGTGTCTTATATGCTGTGGTTGGACAATTAGCTGGGTAATCGATTATATGATTTTTCCAATTATGATCAATGAATTATGAATGTCATTGCAGGGATGCTCTATTGCACCCTTATTTGGATGAACATGAACTGAATGGGTAATATATATATACTTAGTTGAAAACATTTCTTAATTCCTCTGATAATATGGGAAATAGTTTGTGTTTCTGTGCGTAAGTCAGTTGTTTATGTATGAAATGTGCTAATAGAACTAGGAAAAGACAGTCTCTTTATCCTCTAGCTTCGGAGTTCTGTGGAATTTCTCATTTAGTGAAACTGCACTTCATGCTTTTTATGGAATTGAGGTTGACCGGATTTTAATCATGAATTGAACTCTTCTCTAAGTTTCTTCAACCTTACTCTCGTTTTTCTTCTGCAAAACAGGTGTTCAGGGAAAATCATTCCAGGAGGCAAATTTGGATTGTGATGCTACTAATGTAAGCTGTTCTCCTAGAATTGCATCTCAGGCACAGAATGGTGGTTCAACTATTAACTTGCAAAGCTTTGAGCTTGAATCCATTGTGAAGTTGAGCTCTTCAATAAACGAATTGCTACAACCCAATGATCCATGTTCTGCAGAAAATGGTGATACTCAAAGGATTTCCATGAATAAGTTGTTAATCTGGAAGGTAGATGTATTAAAAGCACTTGAAAAAACAGAATCTGAGATAGAGTCTCTTGAAACGGAACTCAAGTCGTCTGCCATCTTACCTCCAGAGGAAGCAGAATCTTCAGAAGGTTCTAAAAATGTAGACGCAGATAAATCTGATAATTTGGATAAGGAATGCCCTCAGCTTGTGAATAATCATGAACATGTAATGGATATAAGTGGTGAGGATAATATTTGGTGCTCGATACTCTCTTCAAACAGGGATGCTGCTAGCAGAGCTTTGGAGCATTTTAATAAGTTACTACCCGAGCAATGCGTTAATGGTTCTGTTGAGTCTATTATCTCTTCTTTGCCAAGGAATTCCCTTGCAGTCAAGGAAAGATTTCTTAAGAGGAAGCAATTTCTCCAATTTAAGGAGAAGGTTTTGACTCTCAAGTTTAAGGTATTTCACCATTTCTGGAAGGAAGGTCGAGTGGTATCTATCAGGACTCTCCGAAAGACTAAGAAGACGTTTGATCCAAGTCGAAATGGCCAAAGAAGAAGTCGATCTCGCGTTTCTTCTTATGGTAAGTTTACCTGCTTTATTTCTTTTGTGGTAAGTTTTTGTCTTGTATATCAACACTTGTTTCCTACAGTTCGTTAATTATGTCTGAATTATTTTGCAGCTGGGGGTTGTCAAGCAGTTTCTTCTGATGAAGTGATCGACTTTGTTAACAGCTTGCTTTCACAGTCGGCATTCAAACCCTACAGAAATTCCCTTAAGATGCCAGCTTTGATTTTGGACAAGCATGTGAAGTTGTCAAGGTTTATCTCGAATAATGGTCTTGTCGAAGATCCTCATACTGTTGAAAAAGAAAGGTATATGATGAATCCATGGGCACATGAAGAGACAGAAATTTTCATAGAAAAGCTTGCTGCATTTGGGAAGGATTTCACGAAGATAGCATCTTATCTGCATCGTAAAACTGTTGCAGATTGTATCGAGTTCTATTACAAGAATCACAAGTCAAATTGGTTTGAAGAAGCTAGAAAGAATTCTGGCTTCATCAAACAAAGAAGATCCCGAACAACAACATACCTCGTTGCCTCGGGTAAGAGAAGAAACCCTGAGTTGAATGCTGCTTCTCTTGATATACTGGGCGCAGCTTCTGAGAGTGCAGCTAACATCAATAATGCCATGGATATTCGGCAAAAGTCCCCATCAAGAACTTCCTTTGGTGATCATGTATCGAAGGAATCTGACAGTCCGGAGATGTTGAACAATGAGAGGGAGACAGAAGCTGCTGATGTGTTAGCTAATATATGTGGGTCCCTATCAACCGAGGCTACAAGTTCTTCCATCACAACTTCTCTTGACCTCATTGATGGCCATCAAGATTCGGTAATTCCAAGAACTAGCTCATGCATAAGACAGGCTTCAACTCCTGAGGATACTCAGGATGAAATGGATGGCGAGTGTTCGGATGGGAGCTGCAGTGAGTTGAATCCGACTGATTGGTCAGATGAGGAGAAGTCTATCTTCATTCAAGCCGTTTCATCTTATGGGAAAGATTTTGTCATGGTTTCACGGTCTGTGAGAACAAAATCGATGAATCAGTGCAAAGTGTTCTTTAGCAAGGCTAGAAAATGCCTCGGGCTGGAGCTGGTTCAGCCCGAGACTGAACCTGCATCAGGTGATGACGATGGAGGTAGTGATATTGAAGATGAATTTCAAATGGTAAAATCTGAACCCGATTTGGAGGCATCCAATGGACAAAATGGACTAGGTCCTCTTGATTCTACGACTAATGAACCGGTTTTTGAGAATTCGTCAAACTTGGGTGGTATTGAGGATGATAAGCCAGTTACAGATATTAAGCAATGTACGAAAGACCAAAGGGCGATAGATGCTTCATTTGTATCCGGCTGTGATCATCAAATTGTTGCTACTGCGTCTCATCCAGAGTCCGAACCAAGAATCAAGCAGGAAGTTGACCTTAGCTTTCTTACTTCAGAAGGAAATCAGGGCCGAAGCTTCCTTTCCAATGGAGATTCTAATTCTGTTAAAGTTAACGACACAGACAGTGGAATAAATGGGATGGTATTGAGGCCTCTGCTAGCTGGGAATGATTCTCTTGCTTCTCTTGATAAGAAGCCGGATGTTCAAAAGAGGGCCGAAGTTGGAACGTGTTCTGCAGAAAAATCTGGTGTGAGCTTGTTGCTACAGAATGGTTGCTTACCGTCAGCGACTTCATCAACCCCCCTGTCAGTTCCTACGGAATACCAAAACGCGTCGGACTGCAACCCTCCACTGCCTGTTGAGGCCAGTGGGGTTGATGGCAGGCTTCCTCAGAATTTTCCTAGCCGCTCGTTGTCGAATTCTATTGTATCTTCTTCCCAGGTTCTCCAAGGGTACCCTGTTTCAATGCAAACGATGAAAGGGAAAAACGGGGATGAGAAGTTGATTGCAGGTTGGCATACAGATTTCTCGCTTCAGAAGTGTAAGGAAACGAGACAGAGTAATGTTACGCCTCCAACGAGTGTCGGTGTTAAGTTGTTCGGTAAGATCTTAACATCATCACCACCACCACCACCATCATCCTCCTCACAGCAGAAACCACGTATACCAACTGAAGACAATCACAGACCACGACATGAGTCGCTCAACCAGAAAATTACCTGCGATGAGAAGGGCAGTTCGGACTTTTCACATTCCAAGTCCAACTACGTCCCGACTGAGGGAAGATTCGGGTTTTGGGATGGAAGCAGGATACAGAGAGGGACCCCACCCGTTCCTGATTCCGCTCTTTTGTTAGCCAAATATCCTTCGGCATTTTCCAATTTCACCCTACCTCCCTCGGTTCCCCAAACCAGAGAATTCAGCAGCAGCAGCAGCAGCATTGGATTAAGTATCAGAGAAGGGGAAACACTGGTCGAAATGCAGAGAAGGATGATGTATGGAGGCGACCGCTGTAGCCTTACAGATCCTGTGGCAGCCATACGAATGCACTATGCAAAGGCCGAGCAGCTTCAAATGAAGGGAAGCAACGGTGTCGACGAAAAAGATAGATGGATCAGCCGTAGGGACGTAGGAAGGTAGCAGAAACCATTTTCTTTCTTTCTTTTGTTACAGATGTATCATAGTCTTCTCCTTCCCTCACTTGTGCTAAGGGTCTGGTTTTTGTAGTATTCTTCTTCATGTATTTGTTACATTTCATCAAATTAGAACAGTAATTTTATCAGCTCATCAAAGGGAGACCAATCTTCTGTTCCGACACGTTTTATTATTTTATACCTCGTATATATTCTAACGATGTTTTAAAACATTTGACTTTTGGGGGTGGTTAGGTGAATTGCAACTTGCATGTGTTAACTGCCAGTTGGTAACAGCAAACAGGGACATACTCAAGTCTCTCTCTCTCTCTCTCCCTCTCCTAACTAATATGAACAGGAAGAGGAGGGAAAGTAGACTCTATCAATCAACACATCAAATATATATATATAAAAATGCCCCTTGTTATCATATTAGTACAAGAAATCTTATTCTCACATTTATTCCACCAATTTTCTTCAAGTCTTTGGTGTTAAATAAAACAAGAAGAATAAAAACATCACACTCTGCAGGTAACCAAAGACCTACAACACAATAACAACACAATACAAGATAAATATACCATCACATCTTCAATAGACTTCAGCTGTAGGTGATGCAGCAGTCACTTGTACCGAATTCGAGCCCCACTCTCCGTTTTCCCTGCACAATCCACCTCCGATCCCACTGATCTCTTTTGCTCCGATTATTGAAGCTTCAGCGAATTCTGATTTTCTCCCGATAATTGAAGCTTCAGCAAATTCCGACTTTCTCAAAGCAATTGTCTTCAGCCTGTACCTCTCAGCCCTCGATCCGATGACCTGTCCTAATATAGAGGCACCAATGGTGAAGGCCATGGCTGCCTTTGGCATCAGCACAGATTTCCTAAGCATGCCTATAAATGGCACTGCAGCATGTACAGCAACGAACCATGATGGGGAAAATTTCTCAGTGTGTTCTCTCCATATTCCTAGAGGTACATTAGCTGCCATTCCAAGCATCCCGATAACGAGTACTTTGGCAGGTAGAGGCTGTGGCCTTAGGTTTTTCGCGAAAGCAGTTTTAGCTAGAGCACTTCTAGCAGCCACGATTGCTGGAGGACACTTGTACTTGATCCCAGAAGGGGGCTGAAGGACTTTGGCTACGAGAGGAAGAACACTACCGACAGCTCGATATGATTTTGCAATGGGGCAGTTCCCGTTTTGAAGCCAGTCATTGCTCATCGCTTCGTGTTGTGATTTATCTCCCTAAATGTGGAAGGATATATCAAGAGATGATTCAAACAAGCATGACAAGTTCAAATATCATGAACGTCTTTCGACATAATTCTTGTAAAACCTTTAACTAAAGCTACATCAAGATTGTTTACTAGTTGGCTATGAGTAGGCATACTTTTTGCTATAAGCAGATCAGTCAACATGAGATGTCGTGCAGAAGGAGAATAGCAAAGGAGCTAATTTCACCTGTGCGGAAGATTCCTTTTTTGAGGGTTTAGGCTTCTTCTTGTCTTTCCCGAAATTTTTCAAGAAAGCATCGAAACCAAAAGGTCCACCAGCACCAAAACCAGAGAGGCTGATCGTGGCTGCTTTAGCTGCCAAGGGATTGAATTGAGCTGGTGAAGGTTCAGACTCAGACTTCTGAGGGTGAAGAAATGAGCTTCCAGACAGTGGAACGATGCCATTTTGCCCATGGAAGAGCCTAAATGCCATATCAAAATTGGGACCATCCTCGAATATGGGACCTTTCCCTTCCTGTACCTAAGACGAGCAAGAGAAAGGAGATAAGGGAATCTGTAAGCATTAAGCAAAAGAAAATAGAAACAAAAAATATCGAACAAGATAATAAATGAACTCACAGGAACAGGAACAGGAATAGCCATTGAGTTTGAGAAGGAGAAGTTAGTCGGCTCATTGATGTTCCTCAGAAACGGACACCTAAAAATGTCCTGGTCGAATTCTGAAGATCCCCCATTCATGTTTCCAAATAAGAAATTCATTCTAGATATGTAATACCTGCAAAACAGTCTGAAAAAGATCAATCTCCAACAAGATATTTGATTGTAGCAAAAAAACAAGAACAGTGAAGGTTACACAAAAACCAAACTTACTCATAACACCAAAAAAGGGATCACAGTTAATGTTACACTCAAAGAATCAAGAAAAGATAAATGACACGTAACAGTCTATTCAGTAAGATCCTTAAGGGATCATCTTTTGAGGGTAAAAAAAGTTCAATCACAAGAGAATTATACATTTGAAATCCATCAATAATCTATCAGCTAAGCAGGGCGAATCCGTAACTCACAGAACAACCGAATTCCTCATCATTCAAACCAAAACAACTACGACAATACATGAACAGATCACGGTTGGAAATTTCCAAGAATTACAACGAAAACTCAGGTACATCTCATTGAAAGAACTGAAACAAACCGAAACATTGACTTTGAGCAAAACCTGTACCGATATAAAATCAGACCCTATTTTCACCTTCAAGTGTGATTAGGCCTAACAGCCACCAGTTCAACTAGATTCTTAAGGCCCACATCATCTAAATCCGAAAGTCGCCATGTATAATCATCTCAGCTCGATCCCAAAGTTCATCCTAAACAATTTTGCTTTCCATAAAGGTCTCTTCTCATTTTCTACAAGGCTAACAAATCTACTAAAATACCAACACAAATACTTCAACAAACACCCCAAAAACATAGAATTCTGAGAGAAACAAGAGAAACCCCATAAACAGAAGTTAACAAATTCATGTTCGTTGACTACAAAAGCAAGCATTAAACCCATACACATTTCTCAGAAACCCATCAATCAAAATCCAATTCAAACAACCACTGCAACAACAAAATCGCCAAATCAACAATTCCCAGCTCGATAACATCAAAGTGTAATTGCAAAGAAAGGCATCAAAGAAAAGATAAGATCACCACCTTCGAAAATACTAACGAGCTACCGGCCGGAGCGCTGGGAAATCAGAAACCCTCGAGCAAATTGGATCTTTGGAGAGATCAAAACTGGGATTGAGGAATTCGCAGTAGGTGAGGACGGTAGAGAGAGAGAGAGAGGTGAAAATGGAGAAGTTTGTACAAAAGTTGGTATATTTGTCAGAAGAGGAACGAAACGACGACGTATGAGGCTTAACTACTCCACACGCCAATTGGAATGGCGCGTGTGCGCAGAACGCCTAATTTTTGGATTTTATTTCGATTTTTTGATAAAAATTCGGAATTCGCATCTTTGTGGAATTTGGTGATAAAATATTAGGTCAAAAATATTGTGTAGCTGTTATTAAGTGTTAGTGGTCACCTACTCTCTCTCTCTCTCTCTCTAGGCAGGGGCATTGACAATTCTAGATTGTTTAGATATTATGTTGATATACTTTCTTGAAGGAAAAAAAAAAAAAAAAGCAGATATATTATCCAATGTGAATCATGGGTTTGATTTCAGCATGTTTCATAACATGTTATAAAATATATCTCATAAAATAGCATATTATAAAGGGCCAACTTTAAAAATACCCACTTTTATAAAAACTAATACTTCTATACCCATCATATAAGAAGTATAACTTCTATACCCATTTTGTAGTTAAAGACATAAATACCCTTAGTAATTGGGTCCCACTTGTCTAATAAAACCAAAAAATCAATTAAAATCAATTGGATTGTGGGGCCCTCCCTCTCACGATTGATTTCTCCCTCTCCCTCTCACGATTCAATTGTAGTCGTGAACCAATTCCATAAACAAAATTCAATTTAACGTGGAAATAAAAAAAAAAAAAAAATTGCATTAATTAACTACAACAACCAAATCTGCATATTCAGTAAAAATAGAATATGGTAGGTGGTTAGCATTGATTAAAAATCAGAAAAAGTGAACAAAACAATAGCATAGACGTAATTGTATCACAACATTACACTACCTAATTATTGAGAGTGAAAATTTGTAGATTTGTACGCATTCTCGAATTTCTGGAAATTTCGGAAGAGATTCAAGTGGTTTATTCGAGACAAAATACCAAGGTAATATATGATTTTGTATATTTATTGTTAGTAATATTCCAAAAAAATTATAAAAAAGTATTGTTCTTAAGTACACGATATTATGTCCAAAACAACCGTGTATACACGGTATATTGTATGTTTTTGTCGTGTAAAGTCAACAAAGTCAACTATTGAAAGTCAAAATTGTTGACTTTACACGACAAATTGTGTAATTTAACCGTGTATACACGGTTGAATTAACTTTTCAACCGTGTACTGAAGAACAAAAATTTTTCAGATTATTAATTTTCTTTTTTTTTTTGGTACAGATGGAGATGGGTGATCAGAGAATTCATATCCGTCATAGCGGTCGTTGGGAGGGAATATCGTACGTAGGAGGAGACTCTTTTCTCGTCACTTATCCCATAGCGAGTTTGAGCTATGAAAACGTATTGCGAGACGTTCAACTTTACTTGGGTGATGAATCGGAGCACTTGCTATTCCACTTGACGAACCTCAACGAGCGGGAGATGGTGAAGGCCGTTTTAAAGAGCACCGGGGATTTGCTTAGAATGTGCATCGCGAGAAGGGAGATGTCGACGATCTACGTCATTAGTAGAGCAAATCGGGCAGCCCATACTACCCAACGATCGACGATTTTTCAGAACTATACCGTCGAAGAGGAGTCGATCCCGAGATCGAATGCATTTGAATCCGAAGTACGCGACGAAGAAGAGCCGGAGTCGGAAGAAGAGTCTCTCGAGTCCGAGGGCGAGGAAGCAAGGAATGTGGAGGAACGATCCCAATTACTTGAGAGCCTAACGGCTGAATTCGGAGCATGGATCCGCGAGCCCGGCCATATTGATAGGGTTATCGGGCTTCGTAGCATGCACTCACAAAACCAAGAGCCCCGTGACGACGAAGCTCGTGCTCGCGCTAACGAGGAGGCGGTTCGACATTGGTTGATACCGCATGTCGATCTAGACACCGCGCTCCCTTTAGGATGGATCGATCCCGACGTGGTACCGGCCTTGGGTCAGTTGCGAAAGCACGGATACTTCAAGAAGAAGGATGACTTGCATATAGCCGTCGGATTGCTGCACATGGATCTCCGGAAGGAGTATTGTATCCCTCGTTCCGACAAAGGCCGTGTGGGTTTTAGGTGCACTTCGGGGAAGGATTGCGAGTTCAAGTTGAATGCAACGCAGAAAGGCGGGATTTGGAAGATCAACAAGTACGTGGCCGATCACACGTGTCTAGTTGATTTAAATTCGAACAACAAACGACAGGTGTCGGCCATGGTATTAGGAGCATTCTACGCTCGTCGATTGATCACCGAGGGCGCAGTGTTGAAGCCAAAGGAGATGGTGGACGAGCTACAGAGTGAGTACGGTATTCAGATTGACTACCCGTTCGCTCTCCGTGCGAGGAACGTCGCTATAGAGATGACGTACGGTGCCTTCGACGAGTCTTATCAGAGGCTCCCTTCTTACCTCTACCTTTTGAAGGAGATGAATCCGGGCACCCAGTACGACATCCACACCTCCCACGTCACCCACCGTCTGACCTACTTCTACCTCGCCTTTGGTCCGTCCATCGAGGCGTGGGGAAATGGTTTGCTACGCCCCGTGATCGTAGTAGACGGGGCGCACTTGAAGGGGAAGAATAAGGGGACGCTCTTTGTGACGGTGACGAAAGACGGGAACGAGCAAGTGTTCCCCCCTTGCCATTGGATTCGGTCCCATAGAGAACGACGAATCTTGGACGTGGTTCTTGGCCAAAGTCCGAGAGAGTTTCGGGGCGCCCTCGGACTTGTTGATCGTATCCGATCAGCACGTGAGCATCGCAAATGCGATCGACTCCGTCTTTCCGCACGCTGCTCACGGCCTCTGCTTCGTTCACCTCCAGAGAAATTTCGTTAGGTACGGGAGGCATGCGGGGGCTATATTCGAGTCTGCAGCCTATGCCTATCGAGATTCCCAATTCGATGAATATTGGGGGAATCTGAGGGACCTAAGCAGGGAGGGAGGCGGGATCTACAGGAGGTTGAGCGACATTGGCCTGCCGAGGTGGGCGAGGTGCAAGTGTCCCGTCCGACGTACGAGCTTCATGACTTCGAATCCCGCCGAGACCATGAATGCTCGGTTGTTGTGGGCTCGGAGACTCCCGATTTGTGCCATGATCGAGGTGTATCGGATAGTCGTCGAGAAGTGGTTCGACGAACATCGGACTAGTGCCCTAGCTCGCCAACATGAACTCACCGAGAAGGCCTATACGAAGATGTCGGCATCGTCGGAATGGGGCCGTCGCTATTCCGTCAGAGGAACGCCTACGCCCACCCTTTGGAGAGTCGAAGGTGAAAAGCAGACTTACCTGGTCGATCTCCAAAACTCGACTTGCGAATGCCGTGAGTTTGAGTTAGACGGCATCCCTTGTCGACACGCTTGTGCGGCGATAAGGTACGGCTACTTCTCGTTTTATTTTAGTTTCATGCTTGTCGTATTTCAATTGGATTTCTAAACGTTTTTGTATTGTATGTTGTTACAGGCACTCCGGTGGGCGGGCAACTGACTACGTGAGCCATTATTTCAGGCAATCCACGTTAGTTGCTACGTATTCTCCTCAAATTCAACCGGTTCCTCATCCCGAGACGTGGAGTGTTCCCGAATTCATTTCACGATGGAGGGTGCTACCCCCTCTTGTACCTAGGCAAGCCGGGCGACCATCGATGGCAAGAGCTCGATCAGCCGTTGAAGGAGAATCCTCTACGTACCGGCAAAGGTGTTCAAGATGCGGACAATACGGGCACAAGCGACGGAGTTGCCAAGCCTCGCTTCCCATTTGCGGAGTTGATCTAAACGCTCCCCCTCGACGTCCAAGAGGTAAGAAAAAATGTAGCATTTGCAAGAGCGAGGAGCATACTAGGCCTCGATGTCCGTACGATACCGATGCTTGATTATATTTTTATTTCTATTTTGTACAAATTGACGTTTTTTGGATCTTAATGAACGTTTTTGGATGTTTAAGAATGTTATTGGATGTAATCTTATCAGATTGTGTTTGATTTGATCATTTGGTGAAAATTTGTGTTTTTTTGTGTTATAAAATGGATACCTTCGGCCAAGTACACGACAATATACTTGATTTAATCATGTATACACGGTCAAATTATCCTATTACTCGTGTAAAGTCAACAAAAAAAAAAGTCAAAATTTAAAATGACCATACACGGTCAAATGTAAATTTTTATCGTGTATACACGGTTGAAAATCTAATTCAACCGTGTAAGGTCAACAAAGTCAAAATTAAATAAAAGTCAATGCCCTCTACACGAATGTTGACTCTACGCGATTTAAAATGAAAAATAGTGTGTACCCTTGTCGTGAGAAGTCAAAATTAAGCCTAAAAAGTCAAAATTAACCCAAAATTCCTAAAATTCTCGTGTTTCATTTGATTTTCTCGTGTATCTCCAGTCTATTAAGTTTTGTAAACGTGTAATAACGTAAGTTATGTCATAATTAAGCCAAAAATCAATTGAATTGAAGGATATGTTATGTAAGTATGAAGTGTAGAGTGAGTGTCACTTATATAGTCTAACTACTAAGGTTACGTTTGATCTAGAACTAACTTACGAACGTAATGTTCTTACAAACTTGTAATTCACGTAACGTGATCGAATCATAAGATTTCACAATGTATGAAAGTAACAGTGATTCCAACTCAATTGAGTCCCACGAATTGAAAAATCAAAAAAAAAAAAATAAAAAAAAAATAGGGGGTTCTTAAGTACACGACTTAGGGTACACGGCTGAGGTTCTTGAGTACACGGTTGAATTGCTCATTCAACCGTGTACCCAGCCGAAGGGTTAGAAAAAAATGGCCAAAAAAAACAATTTTTCCCCCATTTGATATTTTTCAATTCATCACCTGTAACGACCAAAATCAACATCGTTCGAACAAAATCAATTTCAAACAAATCTAATTAACAAGAAACGTCATTCGAATTCAACAATTTACAAAATCTAAATCAGAATTCAATATCAATCAATATTCGAAAAAAAAATACATTTGTTCACCAATCCCTCCATCCCCTCGAAATCATGAAAATGCGCTTCGCCATCTTCTTTCGATATCTTGCCATGACCATTTTCTCGTCGCCCTGGTATAGCTGAGTGGTCCCAAGGAGCAAGTCCAAATACATGCACGCGTACACGCCACAACTCACGGAGTCTCCTTGAGTGAATTGATACTCCGGAGGGGCGAACTGGATGTCCATGAATCGTGTCCCTAAGTTGGGCACATCTGAGTTGATACGCGTGAAGTAAAATAGATTTGACTCCAAGAGGCGTGAGAAGAGGCGGGACAAGGGCAAGCATTGGATGATACGTGATTGCCTGAGTGCCGGGTTTTTATCACCCTCGTACAGGTAATAGTGCGAGTCGTACACCTCGATACACCAACAAGCAACGTTCACCCGACAGGTGATCCAATGGGAGGAGGAGACATGGCAAATGACGATAAACTAAAAAAAAAGCACACGATTTAGCAATACTAATAATTAAATTCGATATAATCAATATAGGATATTAAAAACTTACATATCGGCCGGTGATCCACGGTCGGTACGTGTTAATCCCCTTCCAGCCGTTGATGAAATCGTCGGGGATCTCCCATTTCGTGTACTTCAACGACTCGTTTTCCAACCCCCATGTCGGGTCGTCTTGGTGAAACTTCAAGTACTCTTCTCGGAGTTGTGTCTTTTTTATTTGAAATTGAAACATTGTTTTTATTAGTTTTTTTATCAAATTTAAATTGAAACAAATGAAAACGGAAAACGAGAAAAGGAACTTACGTAAAACGTAAGGGGCAGAACTATGTGGTGCTTGGCGGTAACTCCACTGAGAAGACGGTACCCTTGTTGGAGTCTATGTTGCCAGTAGACCGTGTACAGGTCTATCTCCTGTATTCATTTCAAAATAATCTTATTAGTACCCTAATTAGAACAAAGAACAAAATCAACTGTAAAAGTAACATAACGAAACATGTAATAAAATTACCTGGGCTGAGAGGCACTGCGTAATGTCCTCGATCGTGGAGAAGACCTCCTGTGTAAGGTAGAACCCGGTCCCGCTCATCTCCACGTGGGACTGTCCCGATTCCCTGAACCTCTGATAATGGGTGGAGGGTCGCTTTTTGGGACGCTCTACGACGTATGGAGATCGTAGAGCTTTTGAGGGGCGTGTCTCCCTCGTCGTCTCCCTCGTCGAGGCACGAGTGGCTTCCTCATCTGAGCTCGCTGCCATATGATCTATCTCGTCAACAAATTCACTCAACCCAGAGTGATGGGAGCCTTGGGAGGGGGCGCGGCTCACGGAGTGCCGTTCGTCCGACCGTCTCTGACTCTCGGCACGGTGTACGGTGTGAATATCATCAGCCGTCTCGAACGGGATATCCCTGAGCCCCCCAAGCGAGTGCTCACCGACGTGGACATCCCTGAGCCCCGCAAACGGCTGCTCACCTACACGGGACTGTCCCTCGTCCCCGGAGGAAGAACGGCTGCGGCTCAGACTCTTCCCCACGAACTTCTTCAGCTCCCCGGCAATAGCTCTAGCAAGGCGACCCAGAAATCCGGTCCCTGAGCGATCCTGCTCCCATCGGGACACCAAACGGTCCCCGAAACGGTCCAAGAAGTCATCACCGAGGGGACCGCGCTCGCACGGATCTCCGTGTGCGCAGCAGATCAAGCCGGAGGGCCGGGGGTCAGCGTGCTCGCTCCGAGGCCTCTTCGAGGCCCATGATTCGGGCCTCCTCTCAGCCCTCGGCCTCGGCATCTCGATCCCGCCGTCGGAATGAGCTCGCTCAGCTCGTGGAGCACGACGACGAGGGGCCACTGCCTGAGAAGCGTCCCTGCATTTGAGCTTCTCCACGGCCCTCGCCATCTCCCGCTTCGCCTTCGACACCCTTTGCTCGGGCGGGAGATTGGTTTGTTCGTGGCGCTTAGAGGGAACAAAGGCCACGCCCAACGGCTCGGTGCTGTCGAGACTATGGAATGCATACTCCAGAACATCGTAATCATCCGCCTCCAGTGTCGTACGAACCTCGAGCTACAACGGAAAAAAAAAACAAGAGGTGTTAGGAATCAATATATATATATATTTTTAAAAATTTCACCCTAAACCCTCGGCCAACTACACGACTGAAATTGTAATTCAGTCGTGTATAACACGATTGGATTTCAATTTCAGTCGTGTAAAGTCAACGATTTTGACTTTTACAGTCAAAATCGTTGACTTACACGACAATAATGGAATTTGATCGTGTATATCACGAAAAATAATACAATTTGGTCGTGTAAGTCAACAATTTTGACTTTCACAGTCAAAATCATTGACTTACACGACATAATTCTAATTTTTTCCGTGATGTACACGATCAAAATCCAATTTGGTCGTGTAAGTCAACGATTTTGACTGTGAAAGTCAAAATTGTTGACTTACACGATTGGTTGGATTTTAAAAGGGTTGACTTCTAATTCAAATTTACAGAATTTAACGTGAAATATATTAAACAAGACAAAAACGTACTATAAATCAATTACCTGAGGATCGTCGAGGAAATGTCTGAAGTCGCACGAAGACGTGGTCGTGGCCCATCTCCTGAGGCGGGGGGACAGTGTCGGACGATCCCGTCGACCGCATGCTTGCCCCATGCGGGGGATCGCCTCGTAGGCCCAAATGTTCAGGGCCCAGACCGGCCCGTACAGGTGATAGGCACCCCGCGGGTTCGTTATGAGGCCGGGGTCCTTCTTCATCACACTCAGCTGGTAGTGGAGGATCTGGTACGACCACGCCCCCCAAGGAAATGAATTCCACGATTCCTCGTACTCCACTAGGTACCATGCCCAGTCCTGGATCGTCGGGTTGTCGTGGCCGGCCAACATGAGATAGTACATGAGTAGGTTGGCCGCCCTCAGATACTGGTCCTCCGTGCCCAGTACAGTCGTATCGTCGTTGAAGTCATGCTTCAACTGATTTATCTTAGGGGATTTGCCCCCGTACTTCGTGTGAAGGAGGCTCCTAGTGGGAGGCTCGTGTCGGCCATTAGGGTTGAATGCCGACCTCCCGAAAGGCAGCCCCGTCACAATGGCGTACTCTTGGGCACGGAAGCGTATGTCCCGGCCCCCGACGTGGAACCACCTCTCCATCTCGGGAATCGAGGCATCCTCGAGCTCTCGGGCTAGAAGCTCGTGGAGGGCGTTGTTCGCACTCCCGCTCCTCCGAATTTCGAGGAGGTATCGAAACGGCCCTTCCTCGAATCGTTCGAGCAAGCGTCGCCCGCCTACGCGACGCAACACCCTCGGGATCGACTGGATCACGTCATCCCGTATGTAGAGGTTAATTTGCCCCCTAAACCCTTGCATACGGCCCCTCATCCATTGAAACCTAGGCTGCAAATCGAGAAGAAACAAAACGAATCAATTTTTTTTTTTTTTAAATTTTCAGCAATTGCTCACGGCAGAGTACACGACATATTTCGCATTTCAGTCGTGTAATACACGATTGAGCCTCCATTTCAGTCGTGTAAGGTCAACAATTTTGACTGAAAAGTCAAAATTGTTGACTTTATACGAAAAATTTCGGAATTTCACCCCTAAATTAAGAAATTAATCGTGTATAGGCAAATTCAAAATACAATTTCAAGCAATTAAAGTCAAAATACACGATAAATTACACAATTTAGTCGTGGTACACACGATCAAAAGTCAAAATTGAATTCAATCGTGTAAAGTCAGCAATTTCAAAAGTCAACAATTTTGACTTTACACGATTGAACTTTGATTTATGTCGTGTGTTACACGATTGAATGCCAAATCCAATCGTGTACCTATGAACAATAACAGTAAAATTTTACAAAAAAAATAAAATTCGATTCAAACCATAACATGCTCCATGCTTATTATTAACAATGTGTTCGAAACCATAACATGTTTCATGCATCTTTACATTCAATGTAATTCAATAAGGAAAAGGACAAGGACATACCGGCGGTGGGGGGTCGCGGTAAACCGGGGGCTCCGCCGGCTGCTCCTCCGCCGGCTGCTGCTGCGGCGGCTGCTGCTGCGGCCGACGACGGGAGGCGGCTCGTCGGCGTGGTGGGGCTCGGTTTGAGGGCCCGGCTTCGTCTTGGTTACTCATCGGAGACGGCGACGGTAAATAAAATTCCGGCGAGAGGGGAGGGGGTAAAATTCAGTTTACACGACAAATGGATCGTGTGTGTGAGAGAGAGAGGAGGGTGGGGTAGATGGAATATTCAATTTTGTATTTATTTTCGGGTGGGGCCCACGACATAAATTCTCAATTTTAGTTGTTGGCAATACAATTTTGTTTTATTAGAAAAGTGGGAGGGTATTTAAGACATTTCAAGGCAAAATGGGTATAGAAGTTATACTTCTTATAATGTGGGTATAGAAGTACTAGTTTTTATAAAAGTGGGTATTTTTAACTATTATCTCTATTATAAAATACTCCTTTCCGAGATCCCAACAAAAGTATAAAATAATAAAACGACTCAATTTCAATTAAATCAACTTTGACCGATTCTTATAAATTTATATATTCCCTCCGTCCCATTTATATAGAGATGGTTGACAGTTTTGTCACAATTACAAGATTTTACTTAATCTGCAGTTGATCTGGATCCATACAAAACCGAGACATTCAATGACAAAAAAAAAAAAAAAAAAAGCCAATGTTTTAGGTGAAAAAATGAAGACTTTTACCACTTTTTGGTGAAAAGAAGAGAGATGGAAATTGACCACAATTTAGTTTAATGAAAAGATTTTAGCCTAAATGATAGTATTGGGAAATCTATCAAAGTAAGATAACCACCACAAAAATTGCCCTAACTTCAATATTATATTACCTCCATCTCCATCTCTTCCTAAATGACCCATTTTTTATTCATATGTGAGATATAAATAAAAAAAAAAAGTCACTAAGGAAGAGACGGAGAGAGTATATCATATATGCAGTGATAAAATGAATGGAGTAAGGTAAAAATACTTCATATGAAATAAACACAATTATTCACTCAACTCTGCCAACAAAATTTGTTAGGACAACCTTAGTTTGGCATATTGTAACAACATTAACCAGTTTCAGATCCATTAGTCAAGAATTTGAATTCATATAAGCTTGAACTGGGATGGTATCTGAGCTGTTGCTTGCAACTGCACTGGTTTTCCTCTCCGCTTGGAGTGATCGGCATAGTGATTCCAGCTTGTCCTTCTGATTTCGTGTTTTCTCCAGTTGTTTCTTCAAGTGTTCGCGCTGCTCGTCCAGGGTAAAACGGTCAAAATCAAAGAGGAAATGGAAAAGGAGACGATGAAGTGAAGTATAGTTCGTAGGTGTATAAGCAAATGTCTTACCTCGTTGGCTAGTTCTATGAGGGTTATATCTGATTTATCGCATTTGCTCTTCATGAAGGTGTTTTCCTTTTTGAGGTCCTTTATTGACTTCGCCATCTAATTTTACAAACACAAACATGTCAGTGTTTTGTATCAGGGCAGAAAACTATTATGAGCTGAATCGAGGAAAACCTTCTCAATTTCTTGCTTGAACGTCTCAAAAACCTCATTACTCTTCAATAATGCTTCCTGGGAAACATAATTTAAGAAATACAATGAATAAGTTCAAGGTAATAGCTTTTGCAGTTCATGATAGATATAAAAAAAGACACTACACAGAAACCTGGAATTGTTGGAACTTTTCGCCATCGGCTGTTAACTGCAACCTCAGATTCTTTTCGGTTGATAAAAGTTGTGCGACTTGTTCTGCATATAGTTTCATTTGAGCCTGCTCCTGCTTCAATTTCTCTTCATGTTGCTGAAGCTTCAAATCAGAGAGCTGAAGCTCGAGAGCTTTCTGCTTTAGCTGCAAAATCAAACGAAGGATTTAGTTTCATCTCGCTCAATCAAATAAGTAAGGCTAGTTTATATCAGCAGAATACGCGTATACTCAATCATATACCTGCTGTGCATGTTGCTGCTCGGAAAGAGTATATTGCTCAACAATCTGTTTTAACTTGATCTTCAACCTGAAGTTAAAGAATAAAATAAGTATGAATGTCTTACATGAGACTTATTCAAATAGTTTCTATTTAGACGACTTAGGAAAATCCAAGACGAAAGAATCTAGGAATGTCGCAAGATGAAGGAACAAGAAACATAACGTAGGTTGAGAAAATTCTCCCAACCATAATAAACTATGAAGATAAGAGCCTCCGGAATAATAATAATCTAAGCGTGCCAGACTCAGTTGAGAGGAAAGGAAGTTGGTCCAAGGACTGTCGGTCATTGATCCATTATCAAAATAACAAGGAAGACTAAATTAATCATCTAGTTAAAAAGACAAATGCAATCATGAAAGCATCTCGATCGGGCACACATCACGCACAAATATCATGCAACAGAAAATTGGTGCGCTAAGGAGGCAGATTGACGATAGGATTAAGGGTCTGTCTACTTTTTTGATAAACTAGAACAGTACACTTCACGCTCTTCAATTTATTCCATGGAAATATAAATCCATGTGATTAATTCATTTCACTAGCACAGAGGCAATCGTACAGCATTTCCTGAAGTATCAGATGATATTAATCCCTGAGTTTGAACTTACATTTCATTCTCTTTTAGCTGAGCTATACATTCGTCTTTTTGTTCCTCCAGCTTAAAGCTTACTTCCTACAGTAGAGTAGTAATACATAAACATCATTACATATGTATAAAACATAATGTGAATACCAGTTGCCGTTATAGAACTTGAACTATGTATATTTATAGGTCGACAACCTTTTGAAGGATATGGCTCTACAAGGACAAAATCACGCAATAAAAGCCATCTAATTCCAACAAACTCTGAAGAACGAGTTATATGGAAATGGTTCTAAGAATTACAAAGAATAATCTTGCTAGTTGTCATTTGCTGCTTCTGGCTTGATAGTTAAGATCGTTAACACGTAGAAGAAAGTGATGAACCCAGCATAGTAAAGATGAGGGGGCTCGTAGTAACTCAAACCAACTGTTGTTCACAACATATCAGAAAGTTAAAAAAATAAGAACCTTTATTGCATCTTGAAATTTATTTGACAGATCTAATCGCAAATTTTGTCCGTCTTTTGAGACTCGTTTGCATTCGTCCTGAAATAAAAATAAAAAGAACAGTAAGTGATCAGAAAGACAAACTAATATCAAGATTCAAACAGAGATTAGGAAGATGCGGAGTTAGCCATCATTCCCAGAAAGCATTTGCATGTAACAAAGTTGAAAGTAGATTTTAACTTGCCAAAACATATGAAAACACGATAGTTGCATGATAAGCACACATGGATCACAATGTCAACAGGCAAGGAGGCATAAAAAGCTTTCTGGTCATATAAATCTCAAATTCAGCCTAGAATGCCAGAAAACTGTATTGGTTGAATTAGATGAACCAAACAAGCCAAGTACATACCATTAACAATTTATTTTGACGTTGCAGCTCCCGGCACAATGACTCGAGCTTATCTCTAACAGCAATAGCTGCACATGAGACGAAGACAGGGATTAGCAAATAAAAACTGAAGTCACATGGAGCTAAGGACTAATTCCTAACAAAAGAAATATATGTGAGGTGACTAATCATAGCGTCCTCAAACTACTCAAGCCCGTTGGGAAAAACGAACTCTAAAAGTATAGATTGTAATCCCCTTAGTCAGCTTTTATCTCAGACGGTTGTGTTCATAAATAAGATGGAGGTATTCACATAGGAACTTTTCTTAAAAGGTTGGAATGAAGCGATTATGGTACAATACAGTAACATCACGAGAGAGTAATAATAATATAACTTGTAATGAAAATGAAAAGAAATAAATTATATCAACTGACCAGAATCTCTTTCGGTGAGAACTTGTTGATACTTCAAAGTGAACTCCAAAAATTCCTTCTCTGTTTTGAAGGTACGCTTTACAGCTTTACGCTTCACTTCAGGGGCTTCCTGATGGAATGAATCAGACATAGTCAGAAAACTATGAGGGAATCTTCATAATGCAATCTTCAAAGTGGTCTTCAAAGTATTGATAACTTTAATCCAAAGGGCCCATTTCGGACTAATGATAAACCAATCACCGGGTGAACCCACTCAAAGTTATTTTATAGAATTATTAGGTTCAGGATCAGTGAAGATGGAATACTTTTTTGTTGGTTTCAGTACTTCCACCCCTAGCATTCTCCTCAAAGGTAACCGCATGCGTTTCTGAACCTTCAGTCGCTGCAAAAACAGAGTATCCTAGATTTAGCATGATTGTGAAACAAGCAAAAAAGAAAATCTAAAGCAGAATATGCTCAAAATCAAGCATCTCTAAGAGAAACAAACAAAAACAGCTACGGAAGAATATTTTAACAAAGACACATGCACTATCTCCACAAACTATCTTAAGAATATTCATGGAGAAAATAGGAAAAAGATGAATGCGACACAAACTAACCAATAATGTTCTAGACAAGTTAGGAAGCTGCATTTCAGTTACAATTAGACATTTCTGCAGAACATAGTCGAGAAGCAAGTATCAAACTATTGAACAAGGCAAACCCCTCTTCAAGAAACAATGGCGGGAGCAGCATTGCTAAACGCCAAGCTATATCCTTTCTGACTTACAACAACAAAGGCCATTCATACCAATCTACAAGAATAGAACCTACTCTTCCTTTCATTCTTGCCCAACCCCGTACTCACGAATCCATTAACATGAAGCACATATCAAATGTATACAGCTCGGAAGTTGGAACAATCATATATATGAAGAAATAAACTAAACCCTCATCACTTTATTCACACCATAAACAATTCGATACCAAACATTCCAACCTAAGAAGAAAGTCAGCAGCTTTATATATAACATACTAAAAACTAACAAACAAGAGCATTACATTTCTCATTCACACCACTCCCTTCGCCATGAGCTGCCCCAGCATTCGCTGCAGACGTCGATTCACTTTGATCCACCACGTGTTCGACCAATTTACCCAATGACGAGTCATCCTCTATCACAACTTCGGGCCGCGAGCCGGGCTCCAGCAGCTTTTCCTCCTTGTAATCGACCACTGCTTCCGCCGAAGAGGATTCGACGAACCCATCAGGCAGCGCGGCGGCTTCGGGCAGCTGATTCGCCTCCGGGTTCGGGTTCGGGTCCGCCATTTTCTTCAACCCTGCACCTTCCAACAAAGAAGCTTCAAGAATTACGGCAAAATATAAGGAAAAGGAGATTTCTTTTCCTTACGTTTCTGTAATTAAGGAGGGATAGACATGCTTACAGATACGAAGGTCTCTGCTTTTGCAAAATGAAGGGAGGAATTTTAATGGAGAGAGAGAGAGAGAGAGAGAGAGAGAGAGAGAGCTCAAGGGCGCTGCAAAAAGAAAAGTTTCGAAGGTACAAACAATCATGCCAAGTGTACAATTGCTACTGAAATTGCAAATAAGGACTGTTTGTTTGCTGTATTTACAAATTCACCTCCTACCTTCTGTAAAATTGCAAATGAGTACGGATTACATTTAAATTTAACCACTTTAATACAAACAATACAAACATTAAACACCATCTCTTCTTGTGGAAATGTGCATGATCAGCATAGCATGAGTTCACAGCTTCCATCTCGAACTTTCTAGAACTTTCTCGACACGGTCCCCAAGCGAGCTTACACGCGCACTCGCCTCTGTGGATATCGACCTCAATCTGTTTCTTAGGAACTGCGTTGCGCCTCATGTCTCTCGGTTTTGCATCAGATGTTACCTTAGCTCGAGATGAAGCTGTTCGTGCTCCAGAGAGGCTAGTCCTCGCGTAGTTTAGTTTCCCAGCAGAAATACACGACAGTGCACGAATCTCGAATGGAAGGTAGATAGCAAAGCATGTCTCTTTCTTCTTTCAAGAACTAAGGTGCCATGAGAAGTATACCGGATAGTAATCGGGCAAGCCACGAGTCTTCGCACAGCTACTGGGATTGTTCGACTACGGCTGTTTGTCTGCATCATTCAGAAGGCCTTAACTTCCATCTTTTGATTCAGCCATGATCTGTTGAATCAATTCAGAGAAACCACAATACATGAAAAGAAGCCAGAATATCAACGTGCATTCAAAGAAAAGGCGAATGAAAGATCCAGCACCTTCAGCATTAAGCTGTTGTCAATTCAAGCTTCAGCAGTGCAATCCTGGGCTTGTTTCTGCCAAGTCCACGAGTGTCGACTATTTTCTTGCTGCCACTGCTCGCTCTCGTTTTCCCTTCATAATATTGATGTTCTTCAGAGCATCACTCAATCTTCTGTCCCAAGGTTCCGCACTTGAATTCCGACCAACTAATCCTCTGTCTTCCAAATCAACCAAAATACTTTCGCCTTTGACAGAATTGTTTTCAGCAGAAACTGCCTCGATGAGCACAGAAAAAGTGGTGAGGTCAGGACATAAACTCTTCCTTTTCATCTCCTCGTATAGTGTAAAGACTCGACCAAAATCACCACTTCGAAAGAAGCCGGTTAGAAGAACATTATAAGTAACAACATCAGGCTTAGCTCCATGGTTTTCCATCATACGCTTAAAGCTCATCGCCTCAGAAAGCTTGGATTCTTTACACAGAGCATGGATCACAGCCGTAAAAGTTGGAACAGTCAGAACAAGATTGCTCATTAGCATGGATTTAAGAACAACGATTCCATCCTCAAATCTCCCACCCTGAACAAGCCCTCTGACTAATGCGCTCTCAGCCACTAGTCGAGAGCTCACTCCACGAGACTCCATCTCATCCTTAAGTTTAAGAGCTCTACGTATATCTCCAGATTTACTCATACTCGTAATCAATCTGCAGTATTGTTTGATAGTAGGACAGAAACCATCTTCCACCATCTCATGAAGTAAGATGCGGGGTTTACGCATGCTCGAAACTCTCTTGAGACCATTAAAGATGGTAGAGAAGGTGTCTTCACTAGGCGGTATTCCCACGGACTGCATGAAATTCAGCAAGCGAGTGGCTTTTGACATTTTGCGTCTCTCACTATACGCGGTTATTAGCATATTAAACGTAAAATGATCCACAGGATTCCCTCGTTCTATCATCATCTTCAGAAACTTAACTCCAACATCAAACATCCCCGATTTACACAGCCCAAGAACAATAGAATGGCAAGTCAATTTATCGGGAGCATAACCGTTTCTCAAGATGGCTTCATATATCCTGTAGGAACCGGAAATGTTCTTTCGTACTGATTCCCCATGCAAGAGAATGTTATACGTAGCCAAACTAGGGGACAAACTCCGGCTTTCCATCATTGAAAGAACATAGTCCAACTTATCCACGTCTCCAGTTCTCGAACATGCATCGATAACAGCATTGAGAGTAACTATATCTGGATTCAGACCTCGCTTCATCATATCATCGAAAAAGTATATACCAGCTCTTCCTTGGCCAATCTTCATGAATCCGCTAATTATACTCGAATACATATACTGGTTCGGAGAAAGGGTTCCTCTTTCAGTTCCCCTTTCCAACAGAAGAACTGCAGTGATAACATCCCCAGTCCTACATAAAGCCGCGATTAAACATGCATATGTATGACTATCGGGAAAAATGTTGGTCTGAATCATCTCATCTATAAGACTCGTAGCCAAATTCAAATGGCCTTGAGCAAATAGCTCAGACAGCATCGTGTTGTAGGTGACTATGTCCACAACATGAGGAATTTTCCGAAGTTTAGTGAAGAATTTGAATGCTTCCTGGAGATTTGCTCCTTTGCACAGCCCTTTCAGTAAACTTCCATACGTGAAGGCGCTGGGCCGGTAACCATTTTTAACCATTTCATTGAATAACTCAAACGCTCTCAACAAGTCTCCTTCATTTACACAACCACCAATAATTGCATCGAAGGTAGCAGAGTTGGTGAGACCGATGCTATGGATGTGATGCATGAACGCCTCTGCCTCGGCCACATTTCCACTTCTACAAAGAGTGGCTACCAGTAAGTTACATACGAAAGCATCCGGATTTTGACCGCTACGAAGCATCATAGTATAATATCTGATTGCTTCATTAGCATCTCCCAGTCGGCATAAATTGCAAATCAACGTAGAATACACAACCTTGTTCATTCTGAGTCCAGATCTAAATATTTTACAAATTATTTCCTTCGCATGATTCATCCTCCCAGCTTTAGAAAATCCGTTTAAAAGAACTGAATACGTGACAATATCAGGACGCATATTATCCTTATTCATGCCATCGAGTACCTCCATAGCTTCAACTAGTTCGCCACTTTCACATACTCCGTCCATCAGTGCTGTATACATTATCGAGTTGACCTTAACTCCATCAAGCTTTATCCTTGCAAGCAATTTTCTTGCAGAATCTAACCTCCCATGCTTGCAAAGTCCATCCAAAAGAGATCCATAAGTAACCCGATTAGGCCTCAATCCCTTTTCTTGCATTTCATTGAGAAGTCGATAAGCCTCAACGAAATCACCTATACGACAATGCCCATCTATAAGTGCATTATAGGTTATACAATTTGGTGAAATACCAGCCTTACACATCTCATCAAGAAGTTTTCCGGCAACTCCGAATTTCCCCTCTTCAACAAATCCACTAATAAGAGTATTATACGTGACTTCATTAGGGATTACCATCCTCTTCCTCATCCTCTTCAAGACTAGATACCCTTTAGCACTTCTGCTATTCTTACACAGATCATCTATAATCACGTTATATGTACACACGTCTCCCTCAATTCCTCGACAACTCATGTGATCCAATTGCTGATCAGCTTCTTTATACCTCCCCTTCTTACAGAACCAATTCAGCAACGTGTTATAACTCACCACAGTCGGAGCATAACCACTTTCCTCCATCTTTTCCAACAAATAGCTCGCTTTCTTCAACTTCCCCTCCCCACAGAGCACATTCAAGACGATGTTAAACGTGGCAACATCCGGACACACACCATTTTCAATAATCTCTCCGAAAAACAACCAAACAGAATCAGCACAACGCATCTTAGCCATTGCTGCAAGAATCATGTTACAAGTGGAAACCGAAGGCCTGAATCCCCTCGAACGCATAAAACGAAAAGCCTCCAAAGCATCATCAGTTGCCCCCATCCCCACATAAACCCTCATCAGCAAATCAAAAACAGCAGGGCTGGAATTACAGAGAGGGTAAGTGTCCATCAATCCACCAAACACCGAACTCGAACCTAATCCCGTCTTCGATAAATACTTCAAAATCGACCTAGCAGAATCATACATTCTTGCTCTAACGAGAATGTGGGCCGTGATACAATACAAGTGAGTTATGTGAGCGAGCTCCAAACCTGGCTGCTTCACAATCCATTTCAAGAACTTGAGAGCTAACCCTCTATGAACTCGCCTAAGAGGCGCCGTTCTATAATTCATGAAATTCAGAGACTCCCATCGATCAATTGTTAGAACTGCAAACACACTCGTTACCGTTTCTTTACCTGTTCAAGCACCTCTACCGAAATTATTAAAAGGGAATTTCACCATTTTGATGTAGATACACAGGAAAGCACGAGTAATAGCAGAGAGAGAGAGAGAGAGACCGTGGGAAGAGGCGCCGGTTTTGCAGGTGTTCCTGAGGGTTTGAGGAAAATCCTTGGGGGCATCTAACGGCGGCGGAGCGCCGGTTTTAGGGAGTTTCCTAGGAGGAAGATTGCGTTTTGGCGCCATTCTGGAAGTGAAGCGAGACGCCATGGGCGTAGCTACTGAGTGGCAGAGTGTGTTTCATTAGAGCCCCTTTCACCTATTTAAAGCCCAAGCCCATAAATAGCGCTGTGTAAATATCTTAGCGAAAAGAAATCCGTTGGAAAGGAGAGGACCCGCGCCGCTTCTGCCGCCGCCGCCGCCCCTGCCCATCGAAGCCGCCGCCGCTGACCAGTGTTGGAGAGAGAGAGAGAGCAAGTGGGCATCCACCCAACGCCGCCGAGCGCTTTCGCACTGCCACTACCGCCGCCGGAATAGATGGAGTTAGGGGCCGGAGTCAGGAGCTTCAGCGCTAAAACGACGACGTCCTACTTCGGCCGTCTCATCCACTTCAAACCCGACAATCTCCATTGCAACCGCACCGCCACCTCTCACGCTTTCTTTCGCACAGCTCGTCGGAGTCCGGCCGGGCGAGCATCGGTTGAAGTTAACAGCATGAGCAGCACAGATTTCACCTCCAAGGTAAGTTACTTCACTTCGATTAAGCATTTGCTGCACCTTAGGTTTTCATTAATCTGTGTTTGGTTGAGCTTTACTCGATACTCAAGCTTTAGAATTGATAGTCATTTTCCACATATGCAATTAACCATCGTCTTGAATTGTTGTTTTTGCGGCCATTTTAGAATATTTGTTGGTAACTAGTTTTGAATATTGAGGTATGTACGCAGTGGTAAAAGAACAGAGAAATATTTGTTTGTAATGTACTCCCCATGTCCCAATGAAGTTGAGCCGTTTCATTATGTTATACCTCGTGTATATTCAAGAAACGTGCCTCAAGTTTGTTGGGATGGAGGGATTACTTTGGTAATTGATTGATAACCGGTTTCGTTTCCCTTTTCTTGAGTCTTGATTAGCTCGTTGGATTGACTTTGCTTATATATGTCTGATGGTTATATTCAAAACTTACATTGTAGTACTGTTCGACAACCTAACGGGTGTTAAAATGCAAAAGGGTCTGGATCGGTCATGACATTCTATATGCCTTATGTCAATATATGCGACCATGAATATTATTCTGCAACCATGCTGTTGTGCCACGTTATATATCCCAGAACATAGCATGAGAGCTTCGTGCAGTGCCTGATTGGAATTGCATTCCTTTATCCAGGTAAACTCGATGTCTGCAGATGATTATCTATTGGATCTCGAGCTCTCAAGTTTGACAGCTTTGTGCCCGCTGGATGGCCGTTATTGGTCCAAAGTGAAGGATCTGGCTCCTTTTATGAGTGAATTTGGTCTTATAAAGTATCGAGTTTTGGTTGAGGTATGTCTAAAAAGAATCTTTTGTTTACAATTGGGCGAAGTAACTGTTCTTGCTGTTTGTATATATTATACTCAGCTAATAAAAATATCGAAATGAACTATATATTTGGCTCACAACACATACATTAGATGTATCATATGTTGCGTGTGACATAAATGCCATAATCAATTAGTCAATGTTACAATTAGGCTGGAGATGTTAGTCGTAACTCTTCCTTCCTCCCCTATGCAAACACATGGTTTAATTTAGTTTGAAGCAGGGCAAAGGAGCCAAGCCCTATATGCGATTTTACAGCAGTTATTTTAACTAAGTTGTGTGGAGTTTCGTTGAAGTATTATTTTACTTGATGATGATGAATACGTGTTGTTACAGACTAGCTCCGTGTGATATATGCTCATCCGCATTTATCTTCTTTCACCTTCTGAATCATCTCGAAACTTATCTTATGTCAGATTAAGTGGTTGCTGAAGCTTTCTCAAATTTCCGGAGTCCCTGAGGTCCCAAAGTTCTCTAGGGAAGCCGAGTCTTTTCTTCAAAACATAATTGATCAATTCAACCTGGACGATGCCTTGGAAGTTAAGAAAATTGAGAAGGTGACTAACCATGATGTCAAAGCTGTTGAATACTTCCTGAAACAAAAATGCCAGTCGCATCCAGAGATAAATAAGGTGCACATGTCTATAACTTTGGCTTTCGATGATTTTGAATCTAGTCTCGGCATTAATATTGCTTTGATTAATGTAAAAGAAATCGGTTTTGATGGTAGCATCTTCGTGAATTGGTTTTACTGTATTGCTTTGGTTGATGTAAAAGAAATTGGTCGTGATTGTAGCATCTGAATGACTTCAATCAACTCGATTTCCTTTCCTTTCCGTAAGGGCTTTGCATTTGCTATTCTCTTAGCAGGCGTTTATTTCAGATTGGATAAATTATTCAATACTTTCTATCCCGCAATGTAAATGGCTGCCTCCTAAGTACTTTATACTAACCATGATCCGTTCAAATTTAGGTGCTTGAGTTTTTCCATTTTTCTTGCACGTCGGAGGACATTAACAACCTGGCACATGCATTGATGCTGAAAGAAGCTCTCAGTAAAGTCATAGTACCTTCTATGGACAAATTGATCGGAGCTATATGCGACATTGCAACTACTACTGCTTCTATCCCTATGCTATCTCGAACTCACGGGCAGGTAAGACTCCGATGCTGAGCTTTTGAATAATTTTCATAGCCGGTATACCTTTTTTTTCTTTTCTTTTTGTTTTTCTCTGTACATCACACACACTAACCACTTTGGGATGTTTTTGTACTTCTTAGCCAGCTTCACCCACCACAATAGGGAAGGAAATGGCAGTCTTTGCGTACAGGCTAAGAAGGGAAAGCGAGATATTGTCGCAAATTGAAATTTTAGGGAAATTCGCCGGTGCTGTTGGAAATTACAATGCTCACTTAGTTGCATATCCTGATGTAGATTGGGCTCTAGTTGCGGAGGAGTTTGTGACCTCTCTCGGAATAAGTTTCAATCCTTATGTAACTCAGGTACGTCAGTAAATATCGAGTTTCTGATTTTAGTTGTTCCATGACTACCTCCGCTTGAATCTTACATGATCTAATATTCGTCCTTCGAAAACAGATCGAATCTCACGACTATATGGCCAGAGTTTTCAACTCCATAATCCTGTTCAACAACATCTTAGTGGACTTTGACAGAGATATTTGGGGATACATTTCTTTGGGCTACTTCAAACAGGTGAGAGCAACAATCTTCGTTAGATATATCGTTCCTCATACATCGAGCCTAACTAATGCATTCTCAACTGTAAGCAGATAACCAAGGCTGGGGAGATTGGATCCTCCACGATGCCTCACAAGGTTAACCCAATCGACTTCGAAAACAGTGAAGGCAATTGTGGAATTGCAAATGGGGGCTTATCTCATCTAAGCACAAAGTTACCTATATCCCGCATGCAGGTAGTCATGTTTCGTTACGGTATCTTTACTGTTGCTATAAGGCTCTAATTCCTTATCTCTTCTGTGATCTTGTATCACAGCGGGACTTGACTGATTCGACTGTCCTGAGGAACATGGGCGTGGGGTTAGGACATTCTCTTCTCGCCTACAAAAGTGCGTTGCAGGGAATTTCTAAGCTCCAGGTAAGAAATACTCTAAATCGAGCTAATTTGCATAACATCACATTGCAGTTCGACAATTGAAATCATCATCGGCTACTGCTTTTCCTGGTCATACGAATGTAGGTCAACGAAGCTGCCCTGAATGCAGACTTGAACCAGTCGTGGGAAGTCCTTGCAGAGCCAATACAAACCGTATGTGACTTCTATCATACTTTCGTTCCTTGCTTGCTGTCCCCAGAGTTACTGAACTTATCTGCTGAATTCGAACACCACCAAAATTTCCCTCCTCTCTCGTTTATGTACTTGTCAACTCATACTACTGTCATATTTACAATGTAGTGTGCAATGTGGGCGGTATCATCTTGTTTTCATTGCTAATTAATCACTTTGCAATCTCTCATCAGGTAATGCGAAGATATGGTGTTCCAGAGCCATACGAGAAGCTCAAAGAGCTAACCAGGGGACGAGCAGTGACTAGAGAAAGGATAAGAGAGTTCATCGAAGGCCTGACTATACCCATGGAAGCCAAGCAGATTCTGTTAGACCTGACGCCCCACACTTACATTGGGGAAGCCGAAGAACTGGCAAAGAAGATGAATGTTCTTAAGAGCTCAGTGAACGGAGCAACGCATTCGTGATTGCACGTTATGGCTTAGTAAGTTGGTCGAACGAACCAATGCTTCATGTATGATTTTGATCCCCTCGGAAGTGTTCCTGAGAACTCGAGGAAAACCTCTCCGGTCATTTTACGGGCCCGAACTTCAGGTTCCGACGGTTTCATCGGAGAAGGTTTACATTTTGGCGCCATTCTGTAGGTGAAGCCATGGATGTACTAAAATTTGAGAATTTTCTTTTTTTTTTTTCTTTTTTTTTTTTAAAAATTTTTTTAGGGAATTGAGAATTTCTAATTGCTTCTAGAAGATAAATACAATCCCTATTTTCTCACTCTTGCTTTACATATAAATAATTTGAATATAAAAATCACTGTACATATAATTCAAATTTTGAGTTTGAATAATTTTTTTCATAAACATAAATAGACAAATAAAGCCTTAAAATATGAAAAAATAATATAATAATTACAAAGAACAAGCCCTCCAAATTAGACTTTCTACACAATATAATAAAAGAAAAGACTTTTTTATACAAAGGAATAACAAAACACAATATTCTTCAATTCACACACAACAAACTCAGACCGCCGCACCCAACCGCCGCTCCACGCCGGCGCCGCCGCCAGCGACCGGAATGCAGCCCAACGACCTCGCCAACACGCTCGTGAGGTGCGACTTCCCCCTCATGCTCGACTTCCACACCCCCCACTGCCCCTTCCACCCTCCACCGCCGCCGCCCTCCGCCGCCTTCTCCGCCAGCTTCCCCTGCCGTTGCTTGATGGCGCCAAGCTCCATCTCCGGCTTGAACTTCACCGGCCCGAACATGAACATCCTCCTCCTCGACTTCTCCGACATCGACGTCAGCGAGCTTATGTTCACCCTCTGCACGTGGTAGTCGAGGTCTGCCGCCGTGGAAGACCTCGGCTGCACGAGCTCGCCGGAGAGCCGCGTTGATGCCGAGAGGCGGCGGCGTTCGGACTCTGGTGACGAGGGCTTGCGGAGGGATTTGGATCTCACGGTGGCGAAGTAGTCCCGCTTCTGGTACTCGTTGAGCTCTTCTTCTTCGTCTTCCTCTTCGTGGATGATCTTGCCGCAGAAAACGATGTCGTTGTGGTAGATGCCCGCCGCCGCCGCCGCGGGGTGGGCGGCGGAGAACTCGAAGAGGTGGTTGGGGTGGGCGGAGGAAGTGGCGGAACCGGAGTCGGTTTGTGGAGTGGGGAGATTGCTGAAGGAGAGCCTGTGTGGCTCTTTCTTCTTCTTGTCTCTGTACTTGTTGAAGTAGAGAGAGAGAGGACTGGTTTTCAGCTGTGATTGCTTCCATGTATAATGTATTGGTATATGAGAATGAGAAGTTTTAGAAGGTATAACAATGGTGGATGTTGGTGTTTGTGGAGGAGTGTATATATATGTGTATTTTTGGGTGGGGGTAGGATGGTCAATTCCTTTGTGACCAAGGTCTTCTACTTGTAGAGGACAGGGGCAAAACAGACAATTCAGCTACATGCATGCATACCTGGACTTGGTCTTCTCCCCCATGTATAACTGAACTACTGAAGACGTGTTTTTTTGTATATTTAACTAATTAATTAATTAATGGTTGCAAGGAAAAAACAGGTGGAAGAAATCTTTAGTCAAAGAGTGGAAAAAATTGTGTTGAAATTTACTAGTAAAGGAAACAGCATAAAGTAAGAAAGAGGCAACAAAATAACGGCCTTCGGCATTCTAGAAGACCGTTCGACTTTCCCATTTTGCCCTCGTCAATTCTTGCATGGCAAGGAAGGAGGCTGGGGCATTAACGTAAAAGTTTATATATAGCTGATTCATGAGAGTCATCAACATTAATGAATAATCACCTGAACACTAAAAGTCAGCTATAAGAGAGTTGAACGAGAGTTGAACATGGTTCGGTACTCGGCTCTGAAGCAGGTCTCGAAGGTCGTCGGGCACATACGACATGTCTATTCGACGAAGCGCAACACAGTTGTTCCAAACGTAAGTCGTCAATTCCACGCCATGCTCCCTCACAAACCATCCATGATGCAAGAGACGAAACACTTTGAGATGCTGGTGAGGGGACCTACCTGCAACATTCGTCATCTCCCCCATGTATGCAGTCCGAGCTTCACCGGGGCCAAAAAACTGCAGATGTAACAACAATGGTTATCCATGATTCTGCACTTTTACATAACACATTATATCATGATGGCGATCGAGTCACTGACCTGTAATGCGAATTCTTCAAGACGAGGAGATGCCCACATCAGACGAGTAACGGGCAGGAGACTGTGATTATTATACCTTTCGAAACAGGAAATGACCAACTTCTTCAAGTTAGGCATTTGAGGGAAGGCCTCATTCGTCCAAAACACCTATGGAGATAAAAAAAACTTTAGCATGAGTACGAATGGAAAAATCTGAATGAGTAGTTGAAGCTATGTTCGATGTATGAAGTGGTCTAACCTTGGGACAACGGAGCCGAATTTTGAGATACTGCAGTTGGGAAATGTGGCGAGATGCTTCAGAAGCAAAATGGTGCTTCACGAATTCGGATGTGATAATATCAAAGGCCGCCTCGACAAGGCTCGGGACATTCTCGAGTAACAACTTCCCTGCTCCTTCGCTGAACCTGATGAAAGTAAGATTCAGAGCATTTACTTCTACATATATTCCACCACTGCAATGGCATATCTCCAATCTCTTCAACGAGGGGCTACAAACCTCGATATCAGAGGTCAGATTAGCAGAACTGATACTCAATCCCTCCAACAGAGGACAATTACGCAAGAACAACTCGATATCTTCACCACTCACATCAAAATATGCTAGCTGCAAGCTCTTAAGGGACTGAAAGAAGATAAGAGTTCGAGGATCACCGTATAACGTGTTGAGCTCCCTCAACAACTCTGTAAGAACAACCTTATCCGCACCCTCAGAACAAAAGAAGCCCAATTCCAAACTCTCCACTTGTCTCAAGAAAACAAATTCAAGCCATTTGGTAACTTCCCGCTGGGCTGATTTGTCTACACATAAACAGATTCTGAACAGTTTCAAAGATCGAGTTTTATGCGATTGGAGAATCGAATTCATAATATGCGCATACTTGTAAGCAACCTCCCTTGAATCCCCAAAGGTATAATGATCAAAGTTGAGATTAGGGGTATGTTTCCACGAGTCCAACCAACGAGAAGAAAGAACGCTAGTGGCAGCAGCTTCCTCCAATCGTAGGAAAGATAGTATGTTTGAGATGATCTGATCAGGCAACTGACTGATTCTATCAGATTCGAGATTGAATCTGAGATTAGGGATCTGCTTCCATAGGTCTAACCATCGAGAAGAAAGAACAGTAGTGGATGCAGCTCTCCTCACAGGGAGCAAATACAGAATCACAAACAGAATTTCATCTGGCAATGCACTTAGCCTATCATCATCTCCTCCATTATCAATCCTTCTTCTACCGTTCTAATCAAAATCCAAACAACGCAACAGTCATACACAAAAGAGCATAAACAACAACAACAACAACAACAACAATGCCAGAAAATAAAAATCTCAATGATTCAATTGCATGATTCACACACAATCAATGCTCATTTTCAGCTAAAGATGAAATATACTGTACCTCACCAAGAGAAACGTCGCCTAAATTAGAACAGAATTTAAAAGTAAAATAAAAATGAAAACCCTAATCTATCCCCGAATTAAACCACCCTACCGCTGCAATTCAGATCATTCAACCCCCCTCCACCGCCTCTACCACCGCCTCCCCTTTCAGAGACCTATTGTCTCGCCGCGAAATAAACAACACTTTACTACTATAATTTCATATTTTGCGAAGTGTATGATCTCGAGATTACCTGAGTGAGCAGAAAAACAGCGTCCGGTTGCGAAAGCTCCTCATCCATGGCAGCTTCAGTGGGTTTCTACCTGAGAAATTAGCATTAACAGAGAGGAAGATTATTCGAAAACTAGTTCGATTTTTGAGTGCAGAGTGGAATTAGAAGAGAAAAGGTCGAGAATGAGGTGAGGTTAGCAATAAATTTTGAAACCTGCCTCTTCAATTTATTTTCCATTGATCTATCTTGTCACGCCAGAAGCCTATTTACTGTGGCGGCAGCTTTATTCTTGGAAGCTGTGTTTCTTCAAAATTTCAACGATTACTTTAAAGGCCAAAAATAAATTTCTTTACTTCCTGTGGCCCAAAGCTTGGGACTATTACGGGTAATTTCGATGCTAGGTTGAGGGTAATTGGATCATAGTTTGAGAATTATTGCCCGTAATTTCAATGCTAGGTCGAGAATAATTGCGTCATGCATCCCCGGCTTTTCAACTTCACCGGCGAGCTTATGTTCACCCTTTGCACGTGGTGGTAGAGGTCAGTCGACACCGAAAGGCGAGGGCGGTTGGACTCAGGGGAGGAGGGCTTACGAGGGATTTGGATTTCACGGTGGCGAAGTAGTCTAGCTTCGTTGAACTCTTCTTTTCGTTCGTCTTGTTGTTCATGGATGATCTTGCTGCAGAAAACAATGTCGTTGTCATAGGAGTGCACCGCCTCGGGTTGGGCAGCAGAGAACTCGAAGAGGCGGTTGGGGTGGGTGGAGGAGCCGGAGTAGATTTCCAGCATGGGGAGAGATGGCTGTGAGGCTCTTCTTCTGCTTCTTCCATGTACATCATGGTGGATTGTTCTCTGTGAATGGTCTTGATTAATACGTTCTCGAAGGCCATTCGAGTATATCGTTTCGCCCTCTTCGATTTTTGCATATGATTCAAGGAGACGGTAAAAGGCATCGAATAAAATCCGAAACAAACAGTCTATAATCACCGTGAATCGCTTAGCTATATATACAACACTACTACTATTATGAAGATAAATAAGCATTCATCAGTACCAAGGAAACTAGTGAAGGAAACTAACATAAGAAAGAGGCAACAAAATAACGGCATTCGGCATTCTAGAAGACCATTCGACTTTCCCATTTTGCCCTCGTCAATTTTTGCATGGCAAGGAAGGAGACCGGGGCATTAACGTAAAAGATTATATATAGCTGATTCATGAGTCACCTGAACACTAAAAGTAGCTGAACGAGAGTTGAACATGGTTCGGTACTTGGCTCTGAAGCAGGTCTCGAAGGTCGTCGGGCACATACGGCATGTCTATTCGACGAAGAGCAACGCAGTTGTTCGCAACGTAAGTCGTCAATTCCACGACATGCTCCCTCCCAAACCATTCATAATGCAAGAGACGAAACACTTTGAGATGCTGGTGAGGGGACCTACCTGCAACATTCGTCATCTCCGCCATGTATGCAGTCGGAGCTTCAAAGGTGCCAGAAAACTGCAGACGTAACGACAATGGTTATTTAAACATACTAAACCAATCTGCACTTTGTTATATAACATATTATATCATGATGGCGATCTGAGTCACTGACCTCTAATGTGAATTCTTCGAGATGAGGAAACGCCCATATCAGACAAGTAAAGGGCAGGAGGCTGTGATTATACGTTCCCAAATAGAAAATGACCAACTTCTTCAAGTTAGGCATTTGAGGGAAGGCCCCATTCGTCCAAAACACCTACGGAGATAAAAACTTTAGTATGAGTACGAATGGAGAAATCCGAACGAGTAGATGAAGCTATGTTCGATGTATGAAGTGGTCTAACCTTGGGACAAGGGAGCAGAATTTCGAGATACTGCAGTTGGGAAATGTGGCGAGATGCTTCAGAAGCAAAATGGTGCCTTATGAATTCGGATGTGGAAATATCAAAAGCCGCCTCGACAAGGCTCGGGACATTCTCGAGCAACAACTTCCCTGCTTCTTCGCTGAACCTGATGAAAGTAAGATTCGGAGCAGTTACTTCTACAGATTTTCCACCACTGCAAATGCATATCTCCAATCTCTTCAACGAGGGGCTACAAACCTCGATATCAGAGGTCAGATTAGCGAATCTGATACTCAATCTCTCCAACAGAGGACAATTACGCAAGAACAACTCGATATCTTCACCACTCACATCCAAATATGCTAGGTTCAAGCTCTTGAGGGACTGAAAGAAGATAAGAGTTCGAGGATCACCGTATAACGTGTTGAGCTCCCTCAACGACTCTTTAAGAACAACCTTATCCTCACCCTCACGACTAAAGAGGCTCAATTCAAAACTCTCCACTTGTCTCAAGAAAACAAATTCAAGCCATTTGGTAACTTCCTGCTTGGCTGATTTGTCTACATATATACGGATTCCGAACAGTTTCAAAAATCGAGCTTTATGCGATTGGAGAATCGAATTCATAATATCCACATACTTGCACGCATCCTCCATTAGATTCCCAAAGGTATCAAGATAAAAGAAAAGATTATGGGTATGTTTCCACGAGTCCAACCAACGAGAAGAAAGAACGCTAGTGGCAGCTGCTTGCTTCAATGGTAGGAAAGACAGTATGTCAGAGATGATTCGATCAGGCATCTGACTGATTCTATCGGATTCGAGATTGAATCTGAGATCAGGAATCTGTTTCCAAAGGTCTAACCATCGAGAAGAAAGAACAGTAGTTGATGCAGCTCTCCTCACAGGCAGGAATGAAAGTATGAGAAACAGAATTTCATTAGGCAACTGGCTCAGCCTATCATCATCTCCTCCATTATCAGGCCTTCTTTTACCATTCTAATCAAAATTTCAAACAACGCAACAGTCACATACAACAAAAGTGCATAAAAACAACAACAATGCCAGAAAATAAAAATCTCAACGATTCAATTTCATGATTCACACACAAACAATGCTCATTGATTATATAACACAAGGGGAAAAGAGAAATTTAGAATAGAATTCGAAAAATGAGAAACCCTAATCCATCCCCAAATTAAACCACCCTAAACTCTGCAATTCAGGGCATTCCTCTCCCCTCCACCACCACCACCACCACCGCCTCCCCTTTCAGAGAGCTATGTCTCGCAGCGAAATATACTACTGTACAATTTACTACTATAATTATATCGACTCACGAGATTACCTGATTGAGCAGAGAAACAGAGTCCGGTTGCGAAAGCTCCTCATCCATGGCAGCTTCAGTGGGTTTCTACCTGAGAAATTAGCATTACAGAGAGGAAGATTATTCGAAAACTAGTTTGATTTTTGAGTGCAGAGTGGAATTAGAAGAAAGTAGAGAATGAGGTGAAGTTAGCAATAAATTTCATTTATTTTCCATTGATCTTGTCACGCCAGAAGCCTATTTACTGTGGCGGCTCTTTACTTCATGTAGCCAAAAGTCCGGGGATCATTGCGGGTAATTTCGATGCTAGGTCGAGATTAATTGCGTCATGTGTATTTTTATTTTTTTTCGAATTCGAGACCTTTTAAGTTCGATACGTTAATCTTACTCCTACCGCTAGGCCAACACACGCACAAATATGCATGCAATTTTATTAAATAGTTAAGTAATCGCGTTATGCATCTCCGGCTTTTCAACTTCACCTGCCCGAACATGAACATCCTCCTCGACTTCGCCGGTGACAGCGAGCTTATGTTCACCCTTTGCACGTGGTGGTTGAGGCCCGTCGACACCGAAAGGCAACGGCGGTCGGAGGGCTTACGGTGGAGTGGCGAAGTAGTCTCGCTTTGTTGAACTCCTATTTTTCTTCTTCTTGCTGTTCATGGATGATCTTGCTGCAGAATAGAATGTCGTTATCATAGGAGTGCGCCGCCTCGGGGTGGGCAGCAGAGAACTCGAAGAGGCAGTTCGGGTGGGTGGAGGAACCGAAGTAGATTTTCCGGCATGGGGAGATGGCTGTGAGGCTCTTCTGCTTCTTCCATGTACATGGGAATGAGAAGCTGTACAGAAGGTAGTATAATGGTGGATTGTTCTCTGTGAATGGTCTTGATACGTTCTCCAAGGCCATTCGAGTTTATCATTTCGCCCTCTTCGATTTTTGCATAGGATTCAACGAGACGGTAAAAGGCATCGAATAAAATCCTAAACAAACAGTCTATAATCACCGTGAATCGCTTAGCTATATATACTGTACTACTACTACTATTATGAAGATAAATAAGCATTCATCAGTACCAAGGTGGTCTGATCGACAGTTGAACATGGTCTGGCAATTGGCTTTGAAGCTGCTCGTGTACGAGGTCGGGCACATCCCGACCAACGACTTCCATTCGACGAAGAGCAACACAATTACTCCCAACATAGGTCAGTAATTCGTAAACATGATCGCTCAACCCCTGCCGCAGGCCATCATAAGGCACATCCAGATGAAACACTTTGAGATGTTGGTGGGGAGATCTACCGACATTCGTTATATCTTGCATATACGGTTCTTCACGGTAGCGATCAAACTGCAGATGTCCAGATATGAAAACAATTATAGATAGATAGCAAGTACAAGTGGAACGGAGATTGATTCACTCACCTGTAATCTGTATTCTTCAAGACGAGGAGCTGCCCAGATTACATGAGTAACTGCAAGTAGGCTGTGAACACACGCTTCGAAACAGATAACGACCAACTTCTTCAAGTTAGGCATTTGAGGAAAGGCACTCGTCCAAAACACCTATGGAAATGAATAAGAACCATATAAGTATGCATGAAAAAACAGAAGGAGACATTTGATTTATGACAGACGCGGTCTAACCTCGGAACGGGGGAAGTAAATGTTGAGAAATTGCAGTTGCGAAATGGGGAAAGATGCTAAATGCCGCGTTACAAATTCAGATGTACTTATCCGAAGTGCTGCCCGGACAAGTCTTGGAACATTCTCAAACAACAACTCCACTGCTGCATCGCTGAACCTGATGAAACCAAGATTCGGAGCAGTTACCTTTATTGATTTCCCACCACGGCATTCGTGTAACACCAAGCACTTCAACATTGGGCCACAAACCTCAATATCAGAAGACAGATTTGCGTGACGGAGCGTCAATCCCTCCAACAGTGGACAATTACGCAAGAACAGCTCAATATCTTCACCACTCACTTCCAAAAATGCTAGGTGCAAGCTCTTGAGGGATTGAAAGAAGACAAGACTACGACTACGAGGATCCCCACATATCGTGTTGAGCTCCCTCAACGACTCTTTAAGGACAACCTTATCCGCATCCTTAATACAAACGAAGCTCAATTCCAAACTCTCCACTTGTCTCAAGAAAACAAATTCAAGCCATTTGGTAACTTCCCGCTGGGCTGATTTGTCTACATATAAACGGATACTGAACAGTTTCAAAGATCGAGCTTTATGCGATTGAAGAATCGAATTCATAATATCCTCATACTTCCACGCACCCTCCCTTGAATCCCCAAAGGTACAAGGATCAAAGTCAAGATTATGGGTATGTTTCCACGAGTCCGACCAACGAGAAGAAAGAGCGCTAGTGGCAGCAGCTTGCTTCAATGGTAGTAAAGACAGTATGTCAGAGATGATTCGATCAGGCAACTGACTGATTCTATCGGATTCGAGATTGAATCTGAGATCAGGAATCTGCTTCCACAAGTCTAACCATCGAGAAGAAAGAACAGTAGTGGATGCAGCTCTCCTCACAGGGAGCAAAGACAGAATCACAAACAGAATTTCATTAGGCAACTCACTAAGCCTATCATCATCTCCTCCATTATCAAGCCTTCTTCTACCATTCTAATCAAAATCCAAACAACGCAACAGTCATACACAAAAGAGCATAAATACAACAACAATGCCAGAAAATAAAAATCTCTACGATTCAATTGCATGATTCACACACAATCAATGCTCATTTTCAGCTCAGGATGAGATTAAAACAGAATTAAAAAAAAAATAAAAAAATGAAAACCCTAATCCATCCCCAAATTAACCCACACACAGCTTCAATTCAGAGCTTTCCTCTCCCCTCCACCGCCACCGCCTCCTCTTTCAGAGACCTCTAGTCTCGCCCACGAAATACATAAAAAATGATTTATTTTATGAATTGCAGAATCTACTGCCGCTAGTTTGAACAAAGCCAAAACATGAATCAAAGCGAAAAGACGACGATTGGTTTTGAGATTACCTGATTGGGCGGAAAATCAGTGCTGAGTTGCAAACGCTCTTCATCCATGGCTGCTTCAGTCAGTTTTCAAATGCCGGCGAACTCGCTTTCGAGCAAATCCTGTCTCGTTTGGTTAGCTATGGCAGCTCTCTCTCTCTCTCTCTCCCCGGAATGAAATTCTGGTTTTCCAAAAGAATTGAGAAGACTATTCGAGTTTCCCATTTTACCCTTGTCCATTTTATACTCCCAACGATTTTAAAAAACAGTTAATAAAAAAAAAAAATGCGGGAATTGATTTATTGGAAAATTTCCCTATGCATCACATACACAATTTTTAAAGTGTTCGAATTAGTCAAGTCGTAAGGGGTTAATGTACGTACTAAGTACATTCACATTAAAAGTTTCCGAATTCGAAGGCTCTAAGAGGGAAGTTTGTACTACTTTTTGAAAATTATTGAAATTACGGTTCGGTACTTGGTTCGGTATTTAGTAGGCAATATTACCGCCAACGATTGATCGACAACTTAACATGGTTCGGTACTTGGCATCGAAGCCGGTGTCGAAGGTGGTTGTTGGGCACCCACGACATATCTATCCAACGAAGCTCAATGCAGTTGTTCGAAACGTACGTTACCAGTTCCACGTCGTTATCGCTCACACCCTGCCCATTGTGATGCAAGAGATGAAACACTTGGAGATGCTGGTGAGGGGGCCTACCTGCAACATCCGTCGTCTCCGCCATGTATGCAGTCGAAGCTTCACGGGTGCGAAAAAACTGCAGATGTAACAATGGTTATCCATGAATACTAACCAATCTGCACTTCACATTATATCATGACTTCATGAGATTGAGTCACTGACCTCTAATGTGAATTCTTCGAGACGAGGAGACGCCCATATCAGACGAGTAACGGGCAGGAGACTGTGATTATACGTTTCGAAACAGGAAATGACCAACTTCTTCAAGTTAGGCATATGAGGGAAGGCCTCATTCGTCCAAAACACCTATGGAGATGAAACATAAGCATGAGTACGAATGGGAAAATCCGAACGAGTAATTGAAGCTACATTCGATATACGAAGTGGTCTAACGTACCTTGGGACGAGGGAGGCAAATTTTGAGATATTGCAGTTGGGAAATGTGGCGAGATGCTTCCGAAGCAAAATGGTGCTTTACGAATTTGGATGAGTTTATATCAACGTCTGCCTCGACAAGTCTCGGGACATCCTCGAACAACAACTTCCCCGCTCCATCGTTGAACCTGATGAACGTAAGGTTCGGAGCAGTTACTTTTACGGATTTTCCACCTCTCCATTTGCATATCCCCAAGCGCTTCAACGACAGGCTGCAAATGTTGATATTGGACTTCAGACTAACGTAACAGATCATCAATCCCTCCAACAGTGGACAATTGTGCAAGAACAGCTCGATATCTTCACCGGTCAGTTCAAAAGATCCGAGACGCAAGTTTTTGAGGGACTGAAAGAGGATCAGGGTACGAGGATCCCCACATATCGAGTCGAGCTCTCTCAACGTCTCTTCAAGGACAACCATATGCGTAACCTCACTACAACAGAAGTCTAATTGCAAACTCTCGACTTTTCTCAAGAAAACAAATTCGAGCCATTTGGTAACTTCCTGCTTGGCTGATTTGTCTACATAAAAGCAGATTCTAAACAGTTTCAAGGATTGAGCTTTAAGCGATGGGAGAATCGAATTCACCATTTCCGTATACTTGCACCCACCCTCCCTTGAATCGTCAAAGGTACAAGGATAAAAGTCGAGATTAGGGGTATGTTTCCACGAGTCCAACCAACGAGAAGAAAGAACGCTAGTGGCAGCAGCTTGCTCCAATCGTAGGAAAGATAGTATGTTCGAGATGATCTGATCAGGCAACTGACTGATTCTATCAGATTCGAGATTGAATTTGAGATTAGGAATCTGCTTCCATAGGTCTAACCATCGAGACGAAAGAACAGTAGTTGATGCAGCTCTCCTCACAGGCAGCAATGAAAGTATGAGAAGCAGAATTTCGTTAGGCAACTCGCTTAGCCTATCATCGTCTCCTCCATTATCGAGCCCTTTTTCACCGCTCTATCCAAAATTCAAACAACGCAACAGTCATATATATATATATGCACAAATGAGCATATACACAAAAACAACACCGCTGCTCGTTCAGAGGCCTCTTGTCTCGACAACGAAATACATAACAAACTAAATCGATTTATATTTTGAATTTACATAATCTACCACGGCGAGCTTGAACAATGCCAAAACAGTAATCAAAGTGAAAAGATGACAATTGGTTTGAGATTACCTGATTGGGCAGAAAATCGGAGTTAGGTCGCAAACGCTCTTCATCCATGGCTCTGCTTCAGTCGGTTTTCAAATGCCGGCGAACTCGCTATGAAGCATATTCAGTTGCTGCAGCTACAGGAAAAATAAGGAAGAAATCATGAAGAGTGAAAGTTAGATGAAGTTGTTATTCAGTTGCAGCTTCAGGAAAAATAAGGAGGAAATCATCAAGAATGAAAGTTACATGAAGTTGCCAGCTCGGCTTTTGTTAGTTAAGCAATAAGTAGTTCACACTTTGTACGTTTTCTTTTTTCCGCGTAGATTTTCTGTTCCGAATTTGGTGTCTCAACCGGACCCAAGTTCCGATTTAATTTATGTTATTTTTATACTTATTTTTTTCCAACAATTTTATTATAAACATCTTTTACCATTTAATTTCTTTTTTGTTGGTTGTATTAAAATTAATTTTGAAATTTCAAGATAATAGTACTATAAAAAAGAATTATTTTTTGAGATTTTAGGTGCAATTTTTTTTTTTTTTATGAGATTTTGTAACAATAAGTATAGTTCGATGATTTTTGGCTGATTTGTCTACATAAAAAACACCAGAATACCAAAAATCAGCATTCAGTAGGCAATGTTAGAACCAAGGTCCGATCGACAATCGAACACGGTTCGGTACTTGGCTTCGAAGCTGGTCTAGAAGGTAGTCGGACACACGCGACATACCTATTCGACGAAGAGCAATGCAGTTGTTCGAAAAGTAAGCCACCAAGTCCACGTTATGATAGCTTGCAACCTGCCCTTTATGATGCAAGAGACGAAACACTTTGAGGTGTTGGTGAGGGGACCTACCTGCGACATTCGTCATCTCCGCCATGTATGCAGTCGGAGCTCTTCACGAGTGCGAAAAACCTGCAGATGTAAGAACAATGGTTATCCAAAAATACTAACCAATCTGCACTTTGTTAGACAACACGTAGTATCATATGATAACATTAGTTTACATATTGCGTCTATCGCCTTGTACAACTAGAATGGAGATCGAGTCCCTTACCTCAAATGTGAATTCTTCGAGACAGGGAGATGCTCATATCAGACGAGTAACTGGCAGGAGACGCATTCAAGTTAGCCCGAACATGGACATCATCCTCCTCGACTTTGCCAATCATTATTAAAGATCCTTATTTGAGTACTCGTAATTCAAGTGCAGAAACCGTTTTGGTTGACATAAAAAACATCAGTTAAAATCCGAAACATTCATCTATAATAACCGTGAGTCGTTTAGCTATATATAGAGAGACTACTACTACTATTATGAAGATAAGTCAGCATTCATCGGTACCAAGGTGGTTTGATCGACAGTTGAACATGGTCCGGTAATTGGCTTTGAAGCTGCTCGCGTGTGAGGACGGGCACATTGGGACCAACGACTTCCATTCGACGAAGAGCAACACAGTTGTTCCCAACGTAGGTCAGTAATTCAACGACATGATGGTTCACACCCTGCTGCTGGCTATCATAAGGCACATCCGGATGAAACACTTTGAGATGTTGGTGAGGAGATCTACCACCATCCGTTATACCTTGCATATGTGGTTCTTCACGGTAGATTAAAAGCTGCAGATGTCAAAATAATTAGATAGATAGATAGCAAGTACAAGTGGAACGGAGATCAAGTCACCCACTTGTAATCTGAATTCTTCAAGACGAGGAGCTGCCCAGATTACATGAGTAACTGGCAGTAGGCTTTGAACACGCGTTTCGAAACAGACAACAGATAACTTCTTCAAGTTAGGCATTTGAGGAAAGGCGATCGTCCAAAACATCTACGAAAAAAGAAAAGAAAAACGAAGCATAAGTATGCATGAAAAAACAGAAAGAGTAGTTGGAGCTACATTTGATGTATGACGTGGTCTAACCTTGGAATGAGGGGGGAGGTAAATGTTGAGAAATTGCAGTTGCACAATGGGGAAAGATGCTAAATGCTTCATTACACATTCAGATGTACTTATCAGAAATGCTGCCTTGACAAGTCTCGGGACATTCTCATACAGCAACTTCCGTGCTCCCTAACCCAAGCTGATGAAAGTTAGATTCGGAGCAGTTACCTTTATTGATTTTCCACCACGGAATTTGTTTATTCCCAAGCGCTTCAACATCGGGCTACAAACCTCGATATCAGATGTCAGATTTGCATAGCAAATACCCAAACTATCCAACAGTGGACAATTACGTAAGAACAGCTCAATATCTTCACCACTCACTTCAAACGATGCTAGGTGCAAGCTTTTGAGGGACTGAAAGAAGATAAGAGTTCGAGGATCCCCACATATTGTGCTGAGCTCCCTCAACGTCTCTTCAAGGACAGCCATATGCTGAACCTCCCTACAACGGAAGTCCAATTCCAAAATCTCGACTTTTCTCAAGAAAACAAATTCAAGCCATTTGGTAACTGCCCACTTGGCTGATTTGTCTACATATAAAGAGATTCTGAACAGTTTCAAAGAAAGAGCTTTATGCGATTGGAGAACCAAGTTCACCACTTCCATACACTTGCCCTTGCACACAGCCTCCGTTGATTGAAAAAACAGAAGTCGCGATCATAGTCGAAGTCGAGATTAGGGGTGTGTTTCCACGTGTCCGACCAACGAGAAGAAAGAACACTAGTGGCCGCAGCTTTCTTCAATGGTAGGAAAGATAGTATGTCAGAGATGATTCGATCAGGCAACTGACTGATTCTATCGGATTCAAGATTGAATCTGAGATTAGGAATCTGTTTCCAAAGGTCTAACCATCGAGAAGAAAGTACAGTAGTTGATGCAGCTCTCCTCACAGGGAGCAAAGACAGAATCACAAACAGAATTTCATTAGGCAGCTCACTAAGCCTATCATCATCTCCTCCAATGGCATTATCAAGCCTTCTTCTACCGTTCTAATCAAAATCCAAACAACGCAACACTCATACACAAAAACAACAACAATGCCAGAAAATAAAAATCTCAACGATTCAATTGCATGATTCACACACAATCAATGCTCATTTCCAGCTAATGATGAAATTAAAACAGAATTTAAAAAATGAAACCCTAATTCATCCCCAAATTAACCCACACACAGCTGCAATTCAGAGCTTTCCTCTCCCCACCACCGCCACCACCACCACTACCACCGCCTCCCATTTCAGAGACCTATTGTCTCGCCGCGAAATATATAACAATTTACTACTATAATTTCATATTTTTCGAAGAATATATGATCTCGAGATTACCTGAGTGAGCAGAAAAACAGAGTTCGGTTGCGAGAGCTCCTCATCCATGGCAGCTTCAATCGGTTTCTACCTGAGAAATTAGCATTAACAGAGAGATAGATTATTCGAAAACTAGTTCGATTTTTGAGTGCAGAGTGGAATTAGGTGAAGTTAGCAATAAATTTTGAAACCTGCCTCTTCAATTTATTTTCCATTGATCTTGTCACGCCAGAAGCCTATTAACTGTGGCGGGAGCTTTATTCTTGGAAGTTGTGTCTGTTCAAAATTTCAACGATTACTTTTAAGTTAAGGCCTAAAATAAATTTCTTTACTTCCTGTGGCCCAAAGCTTGGGACTATTACGGGTAATTTCGATGCTAGGTTGAGAGTAATTGGATCATAGTTTGAGAATTATTGTCGGTAATTTCAATGCTAGGTCGAGAATAATTGCGTCATGCATCTCCGGCTTTTCAACTTCACCGGTGACAGCGAGATTATGTTCACCCTTCGCACGTGATGGTTGAGACCCGTTGACACCGAAAGGCAATGGCGGTCGGACTCACAGGGGATTTGGATTTCACAGTGGCGAAGTAGTCTCGCTTCGTTGAACTCTTCCTTTTGTTCGTCTTGTTGTTCATGGATGATCTTGCTACAGAAAACAATGTCGTTGTCATAGGAGTGCACCGCCTCGGGTTGGGCAGCAGAGAACTCGAAGAGGCGGTTGGGGTGGGTGGAGGAGCCGGAGTAGATTTTCAGCATGGGGAGAGATGGCTGTGAGGCTCTTCTTCTGCTTCTTCCATGTACATGATGGTGGATTGTTCTCTGTGAATGGTCTTGATTAATACGTTCTCGAAGGCCATTCGATTTTTGCATAGGATTCAAGGAGACGGTAAAAGGCATCGAATAAAATCCGAAACAAACAGTCTATAATCACCGTGAATCGCTTAGCTATATATACAACACTACTACTATTATGAAGATAAATAAGCATTCATCAGTACCAATGAAACTAGTAAAGGAAACTAACATAAGAAAGAGGCAACAAAATAACGGCATTCGGCATTCTAGAAGACCATTCGACTTTCCCATTTTGCCCTCGTCAATTTTTGCATGGCAAGGAAGGAGACCGGGGCATTAACGTAAAAGATTATATATAGCTGATTCATGAATAATCACCTGAACACTAAAAGTTAGCTGAAGGAAAGGAGAGTTGAACATGGTTCGGTACTTGGCTCTGAAGCAGGTCTCGAAGGTCGTCGGGCATATGATACATGACTATTCGACAAAGCGCAACACAGTTGTTCGAAATGTAAGTCGCCAATTCCACGCCATGCTCCCTCCCTAACCATCCATAATGCAAGAGACGAAACACTTTGAGATGCTGGTGAGGGGACCTACCTGCAACATTCGTCATCTCCCCCACGTATACAGCCGGAGCTTCAAAGGTGTCACAAAACTGCAGATGTAACAACAATGGTTATTTAAACATACAAAACCAATCTGCACTTTGTTATATAACATATTATAACATGATGGCGATCTGAGTCACTGACCTCTAATGTGAATTCTTCGAGATGAGGAGATGCCCATATCAGACGAGTAACGGGCAGGAGGCTGTGATTATACGTTCCGAAACAGAAAATGACCAACTTTTTCAAGTTAGGCATTTGAGGAAAGGTCTCATTCGTCCAAAACACCTACGGAGATAAAAACTTTAGTATGAGTACGAATGGAGAAATCCAAACGAGTAGTTGAAGCTATGTTCGATGTACGAAGTGGTCTAACCTTGGGACAAGGGAGCAGGATTATGAGACACTGCAGTTGGGAAATGTGGCGAAATGCTTCAGAAGCAAAATGGTGCTTCACAAATTTGGATGTGATAATATCAAAGGACGCCTCAACAAGGCTCGGGACATTCTCGAACAACAACTTCCCTGCTCCTTCGCTGAACCTGATGAAAGTAAGATTCGGAGCAGTTACTTCTACAGATATTCCACCACTGCAACTGCGTATCTCCAATCTCTTCAACGAGGGGCTACAAACGTTGATATCAGAGGTCAGATTAGCGTAACTGATACTCAATCCCTCCAACAGAGGACAATTACGCAAGAACAACTCGATATCTTCACCACTCAATTCCAAAAATGCTAGGTCCAAGCTCTTGAGGGACTGAAAGAAGATAAGAGTTCGAGGATCACCGTATAACGTGTTGAGCTCCCTCAACGACTCTTTAAGAACAACCTTATCCTCACCCTCATGACAAAAGAGGCTCAATTCCAAACTCTCCACTTGTCTCAAGAAAACAAATTCAAGCCATTTGGTAACTTCCCGCTGGGCTGGTTTGTCTCCATATAAACGGATTCTGAACAGTTTCAAAAATCGAGCTTTATGCGATTGGAGAGTCGAATTCAAAATATCCGCATACTTGCACGCATCCTCGATTGAATCCCCAAAGATATCAAGATGAAAGGAAAGATTATGTGTATGTTTCCACGAGTCCAACCAACGAGAAGAAAGAACGCTAGTGGCAACAGCTTGCTTCAATGGTAGGAAAGACAGTATGTCAGAGATGATTCGATCAGGCAACTGACTGATTCTATCGGATTCGAGATTGAATCTGAGATCAGGAATCTGTTTCCAAAGGTCTAACCATCGAGAAGAAAGAACAGTAGTGGATGCAGCTCTCCTCACAGGGAGCAAAGACAGAATCACAAACAGAATTTCATCGGGCAATGCACTTAGCCTATCATCATCATCATCTCCTCCAATGGCATTATCAAGCCCTCTTCTACCATTCTAATCAAAATCCAAAAAACGCAACAGTCATACACAAAAGATCATAAAAACAACAACAATGCCGGAAAATAAAAATCTCAACGATTCAATTTGCATGATTCACACACAAACAATGCTCATTTTCAGCTGATGATGAAATTAAAACAGAATTTAAAAAAAAAAATTGAAAACCCTAATCCATCCCCAAATTAACCCACACACAGCTGCAATTCAGAGCTTTCCTCTCCCCTCCACCGCCGCCGCCACCACCACCACCACTACCACCGCCTCCCCTTTCAGAGACCTATGTCTCGCCGCGAAATAAACAACAATTTCACTACAATTTCATATTTTTCGAAGTATGCGATCTCGAGATTACCTGATTGAGCAGAAAAACAGAGTCCGGTTTCGAAAGCTCCTCATCCATGGCAGCTTCAATCGGTTTCTACCTGAGAAATTAGCATTAATAGAGAGGAAGATTAGATGTAATCGCACGCGATTCGAAAACTAGTTTGAGTGCAGAGTGGAAATTAGAAGAGAAGTAGTGAATCAAGTGAAGTAGCAATGATTTCAAGCTAGGGTGGCAGCTTTATTCTTTGAAGCTGTATTTCTTCAAAATTTCAACGGTTACTTTAATTAGGCCAATAGTAACTTTAAAATTATGGCCAAAGTTTTGGGTTTAAAAATACGTTATAAATGGAATGACTCGAAAGAAACGAGACATTTTGAAAGAGATCGAGCGAGTAACGGTATGCATACAAAAGGTAAGTTATATAAACATTTTGTTATGATAGTAGTAAGTAGTAACACATTCCATCTTTTAGATATGGTTCATTTCTCGATTTAAGACGTGTTATCCTTGCGGAAAGGTCAGTCGTGCTAATTTTTCTTTATCGTTCCAATTTTATCGGATGTCTTCAAAGGGACACCGAATGTTATTAGTATTTCATCGATCTCTTTTAATTTCGATGCGGCGGCGTAGCGGCAGTTGCCGGCGGTGGCGGTGATATATTCCGAGCTAGAAGAATATGCACGGATATCAGCTGAGATTGAATGGTGGAAATATATACACAGCATAATTCAATTCTACAAAGAAAGAAAAAAATGATTCAAATCTCTCAAATTGCGACGCCCAACCCCCACCGGTTGCCGGCGCCGCCGGCCGCCCGGACGCAGCCCAACGACCTGGCGAGCAAGCTCGCCAAGTGCGATCTCCCACTCAATGCCGACTTCACCGCCCCCCAGTGGCTCTTCCGCGGCGGCGCCGCCGCCTTCTTCTCCGCCGCGAGGGCCATCTTGCCCTGCCGCTGCTTGATGGCGCTCAGCTCCATCTCCGGCTTGAACTTCACCGGCCCGAACAAGAACATCCTCCTCCTCGACTTCGCCGACATCGACGTCAGCGAGCTTATGTTCACCCTCTGCGCGTGGTATTGCCCGCCGCCGACGAACCGTGTCGAGGCGGAGAGCCGCCGCGCGTCCGGGCGGTGCAACGGAGGGGGCTTGCGGAGGGATCGCGATTTCACGGCGGCGAAGTAGTCCCGCTTCTGAAACTCGTTGACCCGATGATCATCCTCATCGGATCCGCCGCCGTGGATGAGTTTCCCGAAGAAAACGATGTCGATGTCGAGGCCGCGGTCGGCGGCAGCGGAGAATTCGAAGAGGTGGTCGGGCTCGTCGGAGGGGCGGTGGGGAGTGGCGGCGCCGGAGAATGGGAGATCGCAGAAAGAGAGTCTGCTATATTCTTCTTCTTCTTCATCATCTACTTGTTTGAATAGTGGTGTCATGGCTTCCTTCATGGTGACAGATCAAAGTATTTTATTGAAGATGAAAGTGTTTTTTCAATTTGAAATTTTAGTGGGATTTGATTGTTCAAATGTAGCTACTTATAATAGTACCATGGGATAATAATAATAATATTATAGCTTCTAGAATCTAGGGAAAATATGGATGTGACAAATCTACTAACTTGGTCACTAATCATTCTAGATATTAGGGAAAACTATTATTAATCTAATTAAGTACAATAGAGTCATTAGTCAACAATCTACCTTGATGAAATTCTAGAAGTCATGTTCCAATCGATAAATAATACGGAAACGCTCTGTATTCATCGTAAGTATACTAGTATACTTATATACTACCTCCATCTCATGAAAGTAGTCCTGTTTGACTTTGGACTTTTCGGGCACGACCTAGTACGGGTTTTAAAATATAATTTTGAGGTATTTTTTCTTTCACGAGATATCATGACACTCGTACTACAGTATATCGTAAAAGAAAAAATACTTTAAAACTATGTTTTAAAACCCGTATTAGGTTTCGGTGGAAACACGTGCCCAAAAAGTCTAAAGTCAAACATGACTACTTTCGTGAGATGATAGTACTATACGGTTGATGTGACAATTTTACATTACTAACTTCTTCTTTTTTAATGCCGGTTAGTTTTATTAACAATGATTTAACTTTCATTAATTGGTAAAACCCCTACTATTTCTCCTATTTATTTAGTAATAAGAGTTTTTAAAATGTTACTAGAAGAAGCATATATAAATCAAATACTAGGTCAATGAGTGGGAAATTATAGTGTTGAAAAATATAGTAGTAGTTAGGGTAGGAAACAACGTTAGAAAGAGGTAGCAATAACGTAACGCGCAAATATTATTGGTATTTTTCTAGATGAACTATATAAGTACCTATTAATAATTAATTAATTAATTAATTAAACACCATACCTTCCACGCAGGATTCTATCATGCGTTGAACTATATGCCTCCCAATCTAGAAGCAGTCGGTGATCTGTTGCAAAAAATCATAGTCATTATATAATCAACATTATTTTATTTTCTAAATCAATTGTCATTTGATCGGGTCGTCTCACGTAAATTGTCCCGTTTTCTTAAATAAACAGCATTAATCTTTACATTTTAATGTTGATACTTTACTTTTTAATTTTTGACACTACACTTAAAATCTTATGTTTAAAATCTTATGTTAAAATGGAACAAAGACGATTGATATGGGACGGCGAGATTATTAAGACAATTGATATGGCACGAAAGTGACTATTATTTAGATTGTACTACTACCTCCATCTCACGAAAGTAGTCCCGCTGTCCTCTTTAGTCCGTCTCGTTTATTAGTCCCGTTTCCTTTTAAGGAAATAAATTAGTGTCATTCAGCCCATCACTTCTCACTTAATGACCCACAATTAAGCCCAAATTAAATGCAGCCCAAATTAATCCCAGCCCAACCCAAAACACACCTAACCCTAATTCTCTTCTCATTATACGCCAACCCCATCGATTTTCTTCACACATTTCTCTCCTCCCTCTCTCTCTCTACCTCCGACTCTCTGCAGAAATCGAACCACCATCTCCCCGACGGCCTCACCTCTTTTCCGTCCGCCATCTCACTCCGACGCACAACCTTCCTACAGCAAACACCATGAATCACTTCCCTCTTCCTGTAAACCCAGATACCCCTAGATTTGAGAGGGAGGCAGAACGCAAGCAACCTCTCACCGGATCTGAGCCGTCACAGCCAGATCTGGGCTCCCTTAACCCTAATTTCTCCCCGCCTCCACCTTCTTTCAGCCCCGTAAGTTTAGGGTTTTCTGTAAAACGGGCGCCTTCCCGTAAACAGAAAAACCCTAGATCTGTCCCTCGCCGTTGTCACCGTTTAAAGGGCGGGGCTAGGGGGGGAAAGCTGCATCTTGATGAAGAATTCGGTGGAGATGCGGCGGAATCAAAGACGGCGCCGCCTACCCCCACGGTCAAAATCCTGCCCCCGACGGCCTCACATTCTCCGGCGGCGTATTCCCGACCTAGGGTTATCAATGGCTGTGATACGAAGATATTTCGCCGCCTCCCCCGTTGGGCTTACCGCACCCTGCCAAGCTGGATGGATGTCGGGTCCGGAGCTAAAGCCGCATGGAGCTCCGAAGAGGCGCCGTCGGAGGTGAAGCACATGAAGAAGGAATCGAGCTGTGGGACTGAACTCGGGTGACCTCTTTTCTTTCTTAGATTTAATTTCTGTTTTTTTTTTTGTTGGCTTCTTGGATGAAAGAGTCTTTCTTGATCCATTGCTAATCTTTTTTTTTGTCTTGCATGTTCTGTCTCTTGGAAGGAATGCTCAGTTTGGTGATTTTGTTGTCCACTTCTGTGGATATGATGAATACATGGGTTGAATGTGTTCTGCTAACCTGTTGGTTTCTTATTTTGTTGACATCGTATGAATTGAATGGCAAAGTGGCCTGTGGGAATTTGGCTTTAAGTAAAAAACTGCAATGATGAGAAATCAATGCATTGAATGGTTGCCTGCCTCTTCTTGTTGTATGTTGTTTGTCTCATCTTGAATAGGTAATTAAATGCATTGCATGGTTTCATTATAAACTCTGCATCTTACAATTAAAATGTGCTTTTTTAAGCAAAAAAATTGAATGATGAGAAGTAAATGTTGATAATGGTTGCCTGCCTCTTCTTGTTGTATGTTGTCTGTCTCTTTTTACAGAGGTAATTAAATGCATTGCTTGGTTTCATTACAAAATATGCTTCTGTTTCATTAACACCATTAAAAACTTCTTCTGTTTCATTAACAACATTAAAATCTGCCTTGAAAAAAAATCTGCAGTGCATTACATTAAGTAGCTTTACATGCTTTCTACCCTTTACAAAAAATGATAAAAATGGTAGATCAGATTCTTTTACTTACAATTAACTTGATTTTTAAACCAAAAAACTATTCACAAAACCTGTTTTCTTCCAAAAACTGCACATAAAACCTGTGTCTTGGTTAAAACTGCCTTCTTCTACTACATATTCAAATCTATTACTCCTCCTCCCACCTGTGGCACTGAGATGCCCAATTCTTCCATTAGGATCTCAATCTCAGCTGTGTTTTCTTCTCTGATCAGATGATCAACACATTCTCTGACCAAATAATCAGGCACTTCTAGATTTTGAGGCAGCAGACCTTGCCTCAACAAAGAATCCTTCTTCATGTGTGGTTGTTTGTAATCATTCTTCCCATTCAATTTCATGATTTCAGTCAAAACACATTGTAGTGAAAGGAATACCTTATTCAGTGTCATTGAGTCCAGCTGGTTGAAACTCTCCTTTACTGCTGCTATAATGTCATCTGCATTTTTGCATCGAATCCTCTGTTGTAGGCTTTGAATTGCTGTGAAAAAACCTAGGTCATTTGCATTGTAATCAGGAGAGTTAGCTGGTTGTTGCACCAGCTTCATTTGAAAGCCATCTGAATTTGCTGCATCTTGAAAATCTGAATCTCCATTATTGATGTGTGTCCTACAATTATCTTGTTGAATCTTGATGTTTTTGCTTAAGAAAGCTGGCCATTTCTGTTTTATGGCTAGAATAACCTAAGATATACAATCACCAACAATGCATGTATTAATTGGAATACAAAAACTGAATCAGACTTGTAAATGAAAAATTTGTGCTCATTAAAACATAAACTGAAGTTACCTCTTTGATTATGCAATCTTTAATCACTTGTCTTGTGATGGACTGTATTGGTACAATCTCTTTAGTGCCTCTAGGTCTTTTCTTGCTGTTTCTTTGTGCTGTTTTTTCTCCAACAAATGGTCAGATTCCAATCTTTCCATCAAACTTAACAGTCCCATCTTCATCAAAAACTGGTCTTGAAACTGCACACAGAAACATAACCTTTGGTATGAAATTCTTTGACTGTGTGACCCTCAATGGATCTGCTTCCATTGGTGTGAGGTAGTATCTGAAGCTTTTCCTTGTTAAGTAGAACCATTTTTCGTCGATGTGAATGGTGTTCTCCATTGGCTTGAATTTGCATTTGTTGACTGTGAAATCATAATGTATGGCTTGTAGACAAAATGATAACCTTGTTAGCATGTTTTCAGCTGTAAGAAGAGACTTAATGGCATTTGTATGAACTCTGAGCAGTAGCTTAGCCCATCTTCCCACAGTGGCTCTTGAAATATCTGGGCCAAGAGCATTTGAAAGTGCTGATATTGAAGTCCTATTCCTCTTATCTATCTGCTCAATCCTTGCATAATCTATTTTGTGCTTCAATTGTCTGATTCTTCCTATGCTCTTTCTTGGAACAGAAATCACCTCACCTGCTTCTTTTTGTGCCAATGCAGTTTGCCAGATTCTTCCCACAGTCTTCCTGCAAACATTGAACAGCCTTGCAGTCTCTGAAATCTTCCCACGGGGGAGCTTCCCACGGATGATGCTCCCCAACAAGCGCTGCATTACCTGGGTTCTCTGGAGATCTGAGAGGTCTGCATTCTTGCCCATGGCTTCCTCTGAAAAACTGGAGCAAACTGAAGACTTTTGTGTTTGATTTATGAAGTTGGAAGTGTATTCTGCCTTACTTATAGAGTAGATTTAGGTATTTGGGGAGAAGTTTATGTTTTTGAATGCCAAAATATCTGGTTTTTTGGCTCTAAAACGTGTTCATTAGTTTTTTTTTTTTTTTTTTTAATTCAGTTGTACAGTAAAAAATGAACAGTAAACTCCGCTACAGTATTTTTTAAACAGTAAAAATTTTCTTAATTATTCTGATTAAAGCTCCTAACAGCCCCCTTATCCAATTTTCTTGGTTCTTGTTCCAAAATGAAGTGGGACTACTTTTATGAGATGGAGGTAGTACTATATTCTAAGTGGACTCGATTCGACCCATTGGGCCGACGAGTGTAATCCATTTACCATACGAGTGTAATCCATTTACCATTATTTAAAGCTTAAAAGCCCACAAGTATGATCCATCTATTTATTTAAAAAGTTATTAAAAAATAGTACAAAATGAGAGAGAATTCTATAATTTTATTTTATTTTATTCTATAAATAGTAACTTCTATTTTGTATTATTTTTAATTTTAACTTTTCTTTTGAAATAAATGTATTCATGATAGTATTACAAATTATTAATTTCTTTTCATTTTTTTTATATTCTTTTGTCTATAATTTAATTGTTCTTTGAAATTGAAATTATTATTATTTTTATATAATGCAATATTTAAACTATACTAAAATGTATTGATGATATGGATTGCAAATTATTAATTTAAGGGGCTTATATGAACTTATATGAACTTTTTTTATATGGACTTTTATGAATTTTTTTTAGCAATGGTCAATCATGTGATATTATTTTAAGGGACTTACTTATGTTAACTTGGCCCCATGGTTCTGTTGGAGACACTTATATTAATGGTAATAAACATATTCTAATTGGATATGCTCAAGATGAAACTTAAAATATTTCTACATAATTAAAATCAACTGATCGTAGAACATATAAAATCCCCACGCATCGCGTGGGTGTGTTACTAGTTCACTATAACCAATGCACCATGTTTTACGTTATTCTAATTCTCTCGTCTCATTTTATTTTGACACAGTTTAAAAATGTTTATATAAATGTAAAATAATATAGCATAGCATATCCTACTTGTTAAAGTACTAACGTATTTCACCATAGCATATCCATTTATTTTTGTAAACCATTAAGATGAAATTAAAATTTTATGTACCACTTACTTACTTACACTTATTTATTTTAAATATAAAATAAAGTACGTGTTGGCCAAGCGATTAAGTTTCAAGGCCAAATACGAGCCGGATTTCGAGTCCGAGCCCGATTTGACCCATTGGGCCAACAAGTGTAATCCACTTATTTATAGCTTAAATGCCCACAAGTGTGATCCATTTATTTATTTTTCTAAAAAATATAAAAATAATGAATTATTTAATTTAAAAAGTTATTAAAAATACAAATGAGTAAAAAACGAAAAACGGGGCATTCCGAGAATTGAACTCGGGACCTCTCGCACCCTAAGCGAGAATCATACCACTAGACCAAATGCCCATTTTGAAATGATTTTTTTCATTTTATTATTTTACAAAACCGTCAATTTCAATCAATGTAAAACCCCTACCCCTTCGACAGTTCGACTACTAAATATCTGAGGGTTTTTCCATTTTCGAATCGGAAATTAAGATGGCGAGAACTGCTCTGCTTCATCTCGTTCGATCTCAATCCAGAACCTTCCGTTCAGGTTTCCCCTGCTACATTCAATCCAATCCGTTTCTGCAATTTAATGATTTTCTGCATTCAAGCCGCTTGATTTCGTGTTCCATTTTCGAATTTAATGTTTTTACTCGAGGATCTTTTCCGTCCTCAGTTCTAGGCAGCTAGAGTTGTGCTGAAATTAATCGGTGAATGGTTGTGTTTGTTGGAAATTTTATCAAATACATCTGGATTTGTGTTTGTGTTAAGAGTGTTCTAGCTAAAATCGTCTCATTTGCTTTTGTAGAATCACTAGTGAAGTAAGAATTACTAGCATTCCATTGAATTTTCGTGATCTCAATCTATGAGATACCCTACATGAGATTTACTTCTTAAAATGTCTGTTTTCTATGTGAATCGGAAGCATATTTTGAGTATTACGAGCTTATGATGTTTCCTATAATGATCTCTGGTTAATGCTTTAGAAAGGAGTTCGTAAACTCCTGAGAAGGGGACTTGGTTTACTGCAAGTTTGTTTGAGACGAACAAGTAGAGGCTGACTCGGTTTAGATCTTCAAAATTCTATTGTGTTCTTGTATTTCCGTTCAGAGAGAATGCATTTTATTAATGGTCTGGAGAATGTAAGCAGAATTGGAATGCATGAGACGTTTCGTCAAAGAGGAAGTGAAGGATACGAGTTCTAAGATATCGTGTAATCTAGGTTTCATGTTGCTGTTACTTGTTACTGTCTTTTGAAGATTTTTTCAAGTGTAAAAATGCTCTCAGTACCGTCTTATTGTAGGTATAAGATGTGTAGGAGACTAGTGAGTATAGGATCTCACTGAAGTGACGGCTGATTAGTGCTTGAGGGGATATAGATGTTTTAAATTTGGAACAGGTCTTCCATGAGAGTCTCAAAAACATTCTTAACTAAGTGCAACGATGGCCTTGCAGCAGCTTATTGTTGCTTGCAGAGAGATTGTTACTTTGCATTATCACTGACCGTGGCGTGGCCGTATTTGAAAGAACTAGGCATACTCCATTTGTTGCAGGAACCAAACAGTGTAGAAGGGTGCCTTTGTACTATAAATATTTGTCTTGGTTGGTGACTTGGTGCTTGCAAATTGGTGGTGTTGTGTTGTTGAATGAACTCTATTACACTCCTCCTGAAGAACTTTTATGAGTTTCTGGCATGTGATGCTTATCCTCCTTCTGTGTCAGTGTGTCCTTTAATCATCGTGCAATTGCATATATTTAAGGGAGTTAGTATTGTCCGATAATAGAAGCTACGTCACCTTCCCGGAACAAACTAGGGTGTTAACTTGTTTCACTCAAAGGTCCAAGTTCATATCCTTGATTTTCTCTGTCTTCACCAAACCAAAGGTGTTGTGTTATTATTGATCTGCATTTGTGCTGCTGGATCTGTTTATTCCCCTTCCAAAAGCCTATTCTTATAGTCGATTTTTACAGTTAGCAGTAACATTTCACTCTTTTATTCTACTTCATTAAACTCAGATAGTGCAAAACATGCTTACTCCACAATAATTTTCATATTTTCTTCAACAGGTGATCGCATTACTAAGGTCGTCTCTTGGTCTCATGCATCCACTACCAAAATCGATGCAAGCCCTACCACTCGATTCGCTTCTTCCCAAATACGCTGGGCATCTCAAGCTGCATTAGCAAAAGACGACACTGAGATCAGCACCGGACCTCATCAGGTAAAAGAAAATAAAAAAGAAGACAAGGACAAAGAGGTTGTTTACGATGGTCCCCAGGCAAGCATTCTCAAGAAAGTGAAGTATCTGTCACTTACCTCATGCCTTGCCGCTGCTACCGTGGGTCCAATTATCACCTCCGTGTCTTCTCTTGCCATGGCCGGGAAAGTGACAACAACAGCCACTATCATACTTTTTAGTATTGGGACTACTGCAGGCCTTCACTGGTTCGTCAGCCCCTACGTTCACAAACTGAGGTGGCAGCCTGGATCTGACTCCTTTGAGATCGAAACGATGTCATTCTTGAATAGGCCCGTGAAACGTACTATCAAGTTTGAAGATGTCAGACCCCCACAGACTCAAAGGCCTGCCGTCTCTTTCATGGCTAACGGTGAGTTCTATTTCGTCGACCTTGAGCACTGTCATGACAAGGCGCTGGTGGAGAAATTAACCCCAAAGAAAAAATAAGTCCACTTTCAAGAACGCTTGTCTGCAGCATTTTATGGTGGTTTTCTTAACTTCTGTGGTTCAATAAGTACATCGATGCGTTGTTTGTTAGGTTTACGTATGCTTGGATTGTTACCGAGTGTTATCGAACACATTTTTCCTTGGATATTCGTTCGGTTTGATTATGCTAACTCATAAAATCGGAAAAAGATACGTAAGCAGGTAGGACGTATGGAAAGTAAGCGAATGCATGAAGGCTTTTGGAAGTCTAAATATCAAGTGAATTCAAAATTGTTGCACAAAGACTCCCATTATTCAAGTTGTGTAAGAAAATTCAATTGATCATATTCTCTCCATTTTGTTATACTTAAATAAACTTATTATCAACGAAACGAAGATAATCTCTATATAACTCATTTCCATATAAGAAAAAAAAAAAAAAGCCATTTACAAGCAAGAATGAAGTATAACTTTAGCACTTATAAACAAAAATTAATACTACAAATTTAGCCGGATCACACGACCACAATATCTATTGTCATGTGTCACGACTACGATCATGCACATTCATGATACAAAGTGGCGTATCACGACCACAACACGATAATGACATGGCCATGACTCGATCACGACACATAATTGTGTATCACAACCACGAGACATGGTTGTGAGAGGTCATGTTTCATGACCATGACTTAATAGTTTATCGAACTCGAGACTTTTCATGTTCAATACGTTAATCTTAACCTTTATCGCTACAAACACTTACCGGTATATATTTAGTTTCAAATAAAGAAGAGCCTTTAATTTCTGGTCTGGGGTTTTTGAAAGAAGTCGTCAATTTTTAATTTTGTTAAACCCTAAAATATTTGGGGGTTTTTGCATTTCTCGATCTAAACAAAGCTTCAATCGGAAATTAAGATGGTGAGAGCGGCTCTGCTTCATCTGGTTCGATCTCAATCCAGAACCTTCCGTTTAGGTTTCCTCTGCCACATTCAATCACTCCCTTTCGTCAATTTAATTCATCTACTGCATTGAAGTGATTGATTTCGTGTTTCATTTTGCATTTTTTTTGTTTTTCTGTTACATACTTGTTCAATCGCGCGAGATTTTTTTCTGTTCTCGGTTATAGGCAGCTAGATTTGAGCTGAAATTATTCTATCGGATCGACGAATGGTTGTGTGATTGTTATAAAGTTTATCAAATATCTGGATTTTTCGTTTTGTTCAAGCTAAATCATCTCATTTGCTTTTGTTAAATCATGTCATGTTTTTTTAGTGAATAGGAAGCATGGTTTGAGTATTACGAGCTTATGATGTTTCCAGAAAAGGAGTTTGGGTTTAATATAAGTTTGTTTAAGATTAACAAGCAGAGGCTGAATCAGTTAGGTTTTCAGAATTCAACTAAGGATGTTCCAGTATTTCGGGATCATATATTCAGACGAATGCATTTTATTAGCGGTCTGGAGAATGTAAGTAGAATTAGTCTGTGTAAGCCGTTTCGTCAAAGAGAAAGTGATGAGTTATAAGATATTCTGTAATCTAGCTTTCATGTTACTGTTACTGTTTCTTGTTACTGTCTTTTGAAGATAGTTTCAAATGTAAAAATATAATCAGAAGCTGTCTTATTGTAGTTATAAGATCTGTTAGGTAGTATACTATCTCACTAAAGAGACGGCAAACTTTCATAACTAAGACAAACGATGGCTTATTTGGAGGATCTTACTGCTAGAAGCCATATTTCTTGATCTCACTCATGTTGCATATATTGGCAGAGAGATTGTAACTTTGCATTATCCCTGACCATTGCTTGGCCGGATTTGAAAGAACTAGGAATACCGCCCCATATGTTGCAGGAACCAAACAGTGTAGAAGGGTGCCTTAGTGCAGATTGATGCAATATGCAGATTAGGCTTCGAAAAAAGAACCAAATATGATGAAAGAATAACTTCATACTGTAAATATATATCTTCTTTGGTGCTTGCAAATTGGTGATGTGTGTTGTTGAAACTTTAGAATGAAATATTATTACAAGTGCAAGTTTCTTGGTCCAGAGTGCTTATGCCAGTATAAGAAAGAGGAGAGTGTCTTACCTAAGCGGGAAGTGGCTTGAAAACACTTCTCTTGAAGAACTTTTACGAGTTTGTGCCAGTTGATGCCTATTCTCCTTCTGTTTCGGTGTGTCCTTTAATCATTGAACTAATTCCTTTGAACACTGCATAGTGAAGGGAGTTAGTATTGTCCGATAATAGAAGCTACGTCACCTTCCCAGAATACACTAGGGTGTTGCCTTTTTTCATCCAAAGGTCCAAGTTCAGATCCTCAATTTCTCTGTATTCACCAAACTAAAGGTGTTGATTTATTATTGATTTGCATTTGTGCTGCTGCGGCTGTTTATTCCCCTCTCAAAACCCTTCTTGTAGTCGATTTGTACAATTAGCCATAAAATTTCATCTTTTACTTCATTAAACTCAGATACTCTACAATCATTTTCACGTCATATTTTCTTCAACAGGTGATCGCACTACTAAGGTCGTTCCTTGGTCTCATGCGTCCAGTACCAAAATCGATGCAAGCCCTACCACTCGATTCTCTTCTTCCCACATACGCTGGGCATCTCAAGCTGCATTAGCAGAAGACGACACTAAGATCAGCATTGGACCTCGTTTCGTAAAAGGAAATAAAAAAGAAGACAAGGACAAAGAGATTGTTTACTACGGTCCCCAGGCAAGCACCCTCAAGAAAGTGAAGCTTCTCTCACTTACCACATGCTGCTTGTCTGCTACCTTCGGTCCAGTACTAACCTACATGGCTTCTCCAGACATGAGTATGATCCTGAAAGGGGCAGTAGCATCCAGCATCGTACTTTTTAGTATCTCGACTACCGCAGGCCTTCACTGGTTCGTCAGTCCCTACATTCACAAACTGAGGTGGCAGCCTGGATCCGACTCTTTTGAGGTCGAAATGATGACATGGTTGACTACGCATGTGAAAAGGACTATCAAGTTTGAAGATATCAGAGTTCCGCTGACTCGAAGGCCTTACGTCTCGTTCATGGCTAATGGTAACACCTACTTCATCGACGCTCAGCATTGTCGCAACAAGGCGCTGTTGGAGAAATTAACCCCAAAGAAATTTTAAGTTCAGTTTCAAGAATGTTATGGTAAGGGCTTTCTTCTCTTTTGTAGTCTAATAAGTACATAGATGCGTTATTAGGTTTACGTATGCTCGAATTACCGACTTTTATCGAACGCCTTTCGACTCGTATAATTAGCTCATTTCCCCAATTTTATGAAAAAGATATGCTTTCTTATGGAACTTAGGGTTCTTGGCAAGTTGAATTGTGGTGTTTGCTTCTTTATTTAGTTGGCCCTATTGAGTTGTTGGCCTAGTTTCTAGATTAGGTTTAGATTTTTTTTTTTTTTTTTTTTTTATTTTTTCTATTTTATTTATGCCATTAAAAAAAGGTGATAAATAAAGTTTTAGATAGCACTATGCCTAGTACTTCCAAAATCATTCCACTATAGCTCAGAGTATGTGATTGTTGACTTTCTTTGCATATTGGCGTATAGTATTATTTGAAAATACTCTCTCGGTCCCATTATATTAGTCTCATTTCTTTCGGCACATGAGTGGAGAGTGAGTGGAAAATGTGTGGTTGTAATTAATTCTGAGGAGAGAGAGTGAATTGTGGCCAAATATTCTTTGCCATTTTAAAAAATAGGACTAATAGGTGGGACAAACTAAAATGACAAATGAGACTAATATAATGGGACAGATGGAGTATTAGACTTGATATTATGAAACGTTCTTCACATTGTTTGAAGAAAATACTCCTGACGTCCCGTTTTATTATATCGACTTGTAAGACTAGAAGAAAAAAAAGCGTAATCAGGCATGACGGAAGGAATGTAAAAGTGTGCTTGAAGCCTTTTGGAGTCTAGTTGTAATGTCAAGTGCATGAACTCAAAATTGTGACAATAGAGAAAGGAAATGAACAAAGTAACAAATTTACTACTACATAGTATAAGGTTTCAAATTATGTTTTGCTATCCTTTTTTTTTTTTTAAATACAAAGAAAGGGAGATATTTTAGATGATAACCTTGAAAAAGAATCTAAGCTAATGATGTAATAATGTTAGCTACTCAATTATGTGGGAATAATTTATGAAAATGGTTGTTACGTAGTTCCCTTCAATCCTATTATATTAGTATATGATTCAAAATTAGAGAAATGGATACCTATGCTAAGAAAAGACATGCTTATGCATATTTTTTTTCCTTTCTAACCAAAATTGCAAATGAGCCTTGCCAAAATTGACTTCCATTAATCAAATTCAAATTGAAAATTCAATTAAATAATATTTCCCAACCTGTTGCTTTATATTAAAATGGAACGAAGGAGGTAGTAGGAAGCTGCCTCTAACTTAGCTATACCTCTTCATTAAAAAAAAGAAAGAAAGAAAGATTACAAAGGCGTTCTAGAATATGTGACGGCATCATTTACCAAATCTTTTAAATTAGCATTACGTATTATTATTGTTATTATTATTATTATTATTATCATATTATGAGATTGAAACGTGAGTCAACACGTGAAGGGCAAGTAGGAGACCATTTTCTTCTTTTAACTCATTTTATTTTCTTTCCTTACACTCCTTTTTGTTTGTGTTTAGTACCACGTCTCATTTTATTAGTCTTTCTTCCCATGAGATAATAAATGCTACATTTCATTTTGATTGTTATGTCTACTATTGACATGAAATTTTAAATGTAGTATTAAGACTAAGAAGTAAGGGGGTTTACATTAATATATATTATTTTCATTTCAAAAAACATGACAATTCATATAGGATGCCCTGATTAAGAAAACAAGACAATTGCAGTGTGACAAGTGTTTGACGTGGATTTTGTGGGAATGGAGGAATGCGGTTTTGTTCGAGGGTAGGGTGTGGATTTTTAAGAGAATTGAGGTTGAGATAAAATGTAGGTTCTGGAGTTGGTGTGTGGCGAGAGGGGACGTAGATTCAAACATAGGTTTTCTCTAGTTGGATTGAGTAATTCATGTACCCCTTGACAAGTTAATAGTACTACGACCAGTTTATCAAGTCAAGTCTTTTTACTTTTTTGGATTCCTAAATTATGGGACTACATTTCTTAAATCTTTGCTAACACACCACTAATTACTTTTTTGAGGAATGATACTGTGTTCATTGTGGGTATTTTTAATATATTTACGGTTATAGATGACGTAACATACTATTAATAGACTTTTATTTTAATTATACACAATTTTCTCGCATCAAAAGATATGACTATTTTCTTACATACATTACTCTAATAAATTACGTAAAGAAATCAAATTAGAATTGACGTAAAATTATTCCACAAAGAAAAAAAATTGACGTTAAAGAAAAATGTATCCGGAGCCCCGTAAATGACCCGCCCGTATTTAACTGGGCCCCATTTTCTAGAAATGAAGACTTATTCATGTGAGTTTTTACAATTGAAAAAAGATGTTTATCTTATTATTTATTTAAATTATTAATCGCATTTTTTTATAAGTTCAATAGAACATTTAGTTAGGGAAATACTACTATTCAATACGAAAAAACATTGTTCTTTTATTGAGCTTATTTAAATGCATAGGAAACTACCAACTACTAAGTTCTAAGAAATAAATTGAAGTGCAGCACGTTTGAGAATCTTTGACTTAATTAGTTAGATAATTGATTTCAAAAAATAGTGATTAGGAGCCATTTGGAGCGCAACTAATTTATTACTCCCTTCGTCCCATTTCAATTGGATTGATTCATTTCGAAATTGGATTTTCTGCGCAGTGTTAAAAGAGAAAAAGTATGAGATCCACATTTAAAAGCAAAGGTTAATTCTTTCTATTTAAGAAAACAATTCAATTGAAATGAGACATCCCGATTAAAGAATGAAGCCAAGTAAAGTGAGACGGAGGGAGTAACAATTAGAGATTTTCTACATTAATCAAAGCGTGTATAGATCTAATTATGTCAAATTTGAACTTCATTACAAATTAATTCGAAACGCAAGAGAAGTGCAACTCAAACGAGCTACGGATTTCGGTGACAAAAAGAAAAAGTACAAAAACTACATAAAAATATTCACACAATTCTTATCTCAAGCCTTCAATACGTGGATTATTCCAATCCAAACTTTCATTACATTATTTCTTCTCTCTCTCTATATATATATAAAAAAAAAAAACTTTTAGTACATCTATTAGTATAATTAGTCATATATTATGGCCCACAATAATAGTTTTAAAAATAACATAAAATCCAACCCTCCCTTCTAGAAAATCAACCAATAAATAATAATCAAACTTATTTTAAACAAAATATTTCTAAACTTTTTTTTTTTTGTTTTTGTTTGCTCCATCTAGAAGAAAAGCCAAAGAACCAAACCCTAAAAGCCATCAAACCCCAATTTCTTGATTACTTTATTTATAGTCAAATTAACACCAATCCTTTTTCATGTCCCACAATCTTTGTCTCCTACAAAAACCCTTTTGCATATATAAACACTCCAAAAACCACACTTACATTTCACCAAAACAACACAAAAAAAGTTCAAGAATCATATAATGTTTGATGATCAAGAATCATTCTTTGAGCAAAAAAACATGCATGAAGCATTAGATGAGTTAGATGAGACACTTTCTTTGTGTGACCTCCCATTGTATGGTGACCAAAGTGTTGAAGAGTGGGGAGAGGATTTGTCCCTTGAGTCACAAGGATCAACCTCCATCTCCTCCTCCGAGGAGCACGACGACTACTTCGAGTTCTTCAGCAACGAGCTCGCTCGCCCCGCCGTTCATTTCCCACAGGAGGACATCGTCTTCTGTGGGAAAATCATCCCTTATAGGAAACCCGATTCCCCGGGCTCCGTTCCATCGAAAGAAGTCGAGATCGAGCGACCCTCGATTGTCGAGAAGAAGCCGGTTTGGAGCATATTCAAGTGGAGATTTGCCTCCTCCACCAAAGGCTCTAAGGCTAGTGACAAAGGTACAACCGCCCCGATGCAGGAGAAGGATCGTCGACGTCGAACATCTGAGAAAAGGTACAACACGAACAAGCAGGGGAAAGGGTATGATTCCACACTGCATAAGATATCTGTTTTGACCTCATCATCATCTGGGAAAGCAAAATGGTTCTTGTTCTTGACTGGGATTTCAAGATTTTCGAGTAAAATCGAGGTGAGGGACATCAAGAACAGGCAGATCCGCCGCCACAGCCCGAGCATGGCACCATCACCGGCAGAGGCCGAAGACCCGAGCCAAGGCTCGTCGTCGGGCCTGTGGGAGGTGGTCAGAGTACTGAGTTGCGGTGGAAATCACAGTCCGGACTCCATGGTTGTAACTTCGACATGCAATCGAGGCGAGGGAAGATGACTATCTTCTTCATATTCAAGGCATTTTGCTTATTTCCCTTCATTTTTTCAGTCTCATTGTTACAAATGTTATCAAAGATTAGACAGCAGCTGGTGAAACAATTTTCTAGTGTAAAGTAGAGTTATCGATTTTGATTGAACTTTTTTTTTAGTCAAGAATCAATAGTAATATTTCATTTCATTGATAAATTATGTTCTTAGCAAAATTGGGTACATGTTTTTTCAATTCTCTCTCTAGTGTATCAAAAAGTAGGGGCTATGATCTCCAGATGCTATCAGAATCGATGAATAGAATACAACAAATCGAAAAATGAGACAGAATTCCTCGAAAACGAAGCTTATAGAGTTGTCACTGAGCTTCAAGGGGCTTTCTTCCTTCGTTTATCAATCACGGTCCCGTTTTCAGCAGAATGGTCTTTTGCTTCAACATGAACATCAGCAGCTGCTGGTTTCCTTTTAAGCTTTGCAGCATTTTTCTTTGAAGTTTTTGGCTCTTGCACGCTGCAAAGAGAATATGGTTTAGTAGGAAACACAAACACTCCAGAATACGAGTTTGATCATTCTAGATTGCAGTCAGGAATGCTACTAGTCAGATTCAATCGAATGAAGATAGTCGACTTTAATTCTATAGAGTAACTAGAGTTTGAGTGACTGTACCTTTTCTTATCGAGTTTAGGCAACTTTCGTTCACAAGCCTTGTCCAGGATACTTTTGTAATATTGAGTAAATGGCGAATTGAGGCTCGACTTTTCAAGCTGCAAACGTATTTAACGAAAGATACTTGGTTACATGATTTACATCACAGATATAGGTATTAGAAATCAAATTCAGATGATAGAAACCTGCAGAAACGAATCTGCTGATTCGTGATCAAGAGGGGAGAAAGATGCATCGTCTCTCCTTTTCTGCACGAAGTTCACATTCTGCTCCACCTGCAGTAGCAAAGGTAGGAATTAGCTACAAGTTACAACAGTCGTTTTCTCAATTTTCTTATTTTGTGGATTAGTGAAAATATATGAGTAATATGTAAAACATGCAAGCAACAATACCTGTTCAATCAGACGCCTTACGGTGCGACGCAAACTTTCTAGAGTCGTAATTTCAAGTATTTTTCTCAGGCGGATTAATGGAATAGTAGCAAGGTCAGGGAAAGAAATTTGGTAGCTCCACTGAGAAAAGTGAAATACAAGGAGTTTGATAGCATAATGAAAGCATTCTTCTTGGAAGCCTTTCGATTTCAGATATTGCTTGGGCAGCTGCAAATGTCAGTTCACGATACTGCATTAGATCGAGGAAAAATAGAAATTCTGACTATGATGATAATAAGTAAAGAGTATCCCTACCCTCAAGACTGCCGAAATATTGAAGGGGTTTTGACCTTTTCGTCCCTCTTTGATAACCTTATGTTCCAAAATATCCAGCACTAGCGAAGCAAATGGTATAAAATTTCCACTGGAACTCGATAGAGAATTCAGCCACTCAATGCACTTGAGTCTCAGAGGTAAATATCTTGGACCCGAAAACATGTGAGCGAGACCATTAATAAGTTGAACGATGGTAAAGAACAAGGACTGAAGATCATAGTCGCGTATATTTGCCGATATGAACTTAACCCAAAGATCAATGCAGTTAAAATATTCCCAACTGCAAATCTTTCTAACAACTTCCTGTAAGGGTAAATCAATACAATCACTATCCTCATCTTAAATTTAGAAAAATAAAATAAGAAACGAAATCAATGTCAGACCTTTTTCTTTGTTTGTATCCCCAAGCTGAGTATCTTGGCACATTGACTAAGAGACGCAACAGCCTTGAGAGATGACTTTTGCACATCTAGACAACACAATTCAACTATGCAATCCCTCAAGTATTGCATGTGTTCTACGTCGGTGATTTCTGTTACTCTAGATTGAGAAAGAAACGACACAGAAGTTTTTGATAGGCAGGTATTGAAGAAATCAGAACCAAACATGGCAGCAATATCCCGTATGACAAGGAAAGAAGCTGATGATAAGACCCTTCCGCCTGTGGCCCACAAATGCACTGTTGCCTGTTTGATTATTTAGAAGAGTTGTAATCAGATGATAAAAGCTCTAAAGATGAAGATGGAAATGACAATAAAAGAATGCATCTAGTATATTTATAATCTCTAAAAATACATTTATTATATTCGGACTTTGCTGTAACAGTCAGTAATGCAATAAACTGCAAAAGTCCTGAGCACCAGAGAACAGTTGGGATTAATAAAAAGAACAAGAAGCAACCTACAATGTTGCGAGACAGATAATTGACGTTACCTTAAGGAGTCGTTGGGTCAGTGGTGGAAAGGCAACGAAGAATACCAGAGAAGCTCTGATCCTCGTCATAGCAAAGGTCAAAATTTCTAAGTCGGTAACCTGATCCAACAAAAACAATGTACTTCTCACGAAAGATTTGACAAGAGGTTTCATGTTTTTCCACTTTGAGGTCTTCTGTAGTTTCAATACTGCATCCCTTTTGATGTTTGAAGATGAAAACTGCAGTATGCCTCGAAATGCATCATCTACATTAGAAAGTGTAGAAATGAGAATGTTGCAAAAGGTTTCACTGTTATCAATTCTATGGCCAACTGATTCAGCTCCATAGTGACACGCTGCACGATAAGCATTTAGCAGGCTAATGAGCGCTGGCTGACTATGATCTTCTTTGACCATTTGGCACCATTTAACAATGACTTGATCAGAAAGAGACTTTGCATTATCTTTGGCTTCATCATCATCATCCGGCTCCCCTTGATCGCTTAGGTCACCTTCATCTGAAAACTGTTTGAATTGACAAAAAAAAAAAAAAGAAGGGAAAGAAGATAAGTGCGAAATTGGTATAAAAAAGGAATGTGGGATACGAAGCTGATATACAAAATCCTGCTACTTGGTCTCCATGCTGAAACTCCATGTATCATTAAACATAATCAGCAGATTTCAGGGTGTATGACAATTAGACAGCATACGATGGCTCTGAAAACATTTCCAATATGAAGTTTGTTTTATAAGATGGAAGAATTAAAAGCTCACTAGTTGGGACGCTAAAGTCTTACATTTCTCCACCCAAATCACTTAACTTTCTGACTAAACACTAAATAAGCTCGAGACTTGAGCATTAGTCTGTCAGAAATAATCTTTCAAATACCCATTAATTATTAGATCGAAGCAGGCATTTTACTTGGATTCTTACTTTTTCCTTATATAAGTGAAGCAGCACATCATTCAAATAAGAAAATATCAAAAACTTTACCGTGCCACAAATAGGAAAATAGAACACGAAAAAAAAAAAAGGAAAGGGAGCATAAATTTAGTAAATATCTTACTGAATCTTCATCTCGAATCGTCTCTGTACTGCTCTTGACACTATCTAAGTATTTACAGAATTCCGGATCCTGAAATTTGGACATCAAGTTATCTCACCAAATCTGAGAGCAATTTCTTCTTGTCATTGCTTTTCAACAGAAGTTCCATGAAGCAAAAAGTATAATATAAAATTACCTTCTTTCTCAACCTATCCAATTTCTTCTTTAGAACGGCAAGATCAGAGTGAATTTTATTATTCTGAGCTGAATAGACAGTAGTGATTTCATCTGCATAAAATTAGAATTTTACTAAGATCCTACTCGAGAGGGATGGGTTGCATAAAAGAGACAAATCACAAAATTTAAAATCGATTAGAATTTGACCTTCTACAGTTTTCTCAGTTTCGCTTTCTACGACATCCGGGCAGCTCGGGTCCTAGATATAAAATAAACAATCATCAGCTAGGGATATCATTGAAATTATGTGAGAGATCAAAAGACAAATGGAATCCAATGTAGAACCTCAGAAAGATAACCATCACTGTCTGATGCAAGTGCAATCTCATCACTTTCATTTTCAGTGAATACTGCATCGAGAGAAGTAATTTCAGCGCCCTCGGGTTCTCGGCTTCTAAAAAAAAGGTTGAAAATGTGCTTTATCAATTATCATGGTAGATATCTCAAAGAAGGACCAACAAACGACTAAAAGAAAAGAAAAAATAATGAAGAATACACATGGAAACTATTAGCGAGGCAAGTGCCTTAACTTCAGTCCTAGGCTCCCAGCAACAGACGACAAATAGTATAATATCGAACATATTCTCCAACAAGGAGCAAAAGGACTAGAGCATTAAACATGTGAAACAAATTCACCTTGTTACCTTCCATTAAAACTTCCTGCAGTGTTATCCACTGTCTCTTCGGGGTCATTTTGCCCGTCTTCTGCAGAGCAAACAAAATGGCACAAATCAGGACACTTGAAAAAGCAAATGAATGGCTTCAACTCTAAATTCACAAGTCTAGTAAAATTAAATAACTCCTATATCTCATTTGAATCATAATTTTCAAACATTCCGTTATGCTTATGCCAAACAACTAATCTGATAGATAGACAGAGCTTCACTTCACTATCATCCCACCACACCTCAAATTCTAGCACGAAATCAATGAAAAACAACGCAAAAACAACGCAGCGATGACGTCCAGTCTAGAAAATTTTGGGATTTACAGCTCATTCAAGAGTAACGCATGTCTATTACTGAACAGGAACACACACATCATTATTTGCTGAAGCAGAAACACACAACATATCCAACAGAACTCAAAATGCAGGCAGCAGAACTTTTACGCAAAAATTTGTAAAACGGGTAAACAGATTACTAACTTGGAGCTTTCCTCTTGAACAGAGCCTTGGTTTTCCGCCGCTGCTTCAGCACGGATTGAAGATGCTTCTTCGCAAACTTTCGCGCCTTCTTCCCTAGCTTCCCCATGAAATTACCGTTCCTAGATTACGCAAGTCTACAACAAACTGGGATTTACAGCTTTCCCGATTGAACCCTAAAAGCAATCGAATTTAATCCCTAATTCAATTTGGGGCTGGTGAAGATGGAACTGAGAAAGGGTTTAACTAGGGTTCAACGCTCATTTTGCCAAGAAACGCTACTTTGAAATGCGCTTTTGCACCTTTCTCTCTCCTCCGTAGAAAAACGTGTTACTATTAATTAGGTCTTTTGTTATCCTTTCGATTTGGGCTTTAAATATCTAGCCCATTATATTTGGGCCGATTTTGTTGGCCCAACTAAAATCTAGGACAAGGATAGCAATCCGGCCCAAATTGAAAATTGTAGTGTAATTTTTTTTCATTTTCTCCGGGTTGCCCCAAGCCCATTAGGCTTACGGCATTTTTGATGGCCCTACCCAACTTGAAATCTGATCGAACCTTCATTTCTCGAAACTCATACCAACCTAAACTCGGACCAGCTTATCGGGCTGGGCTAAAAATCGACGACTCTTACATTACTAGAGCTGCCAAATTTTAATCTGCCCTGCCAAGCCAACCCAATTGCAGCCCAATCAAATTCGAGCCAACCCGACCCAGAATGCCCATAGAGCCCGATAATCTCGAGTCGCCAGCATTACAATTTTCACTTTGAGCCTAAACTGGACTAAGAATCTTTATGGCTTGAAATATTTCAGGTCACCACCCCAATCCAACTCGAATTTTGTAATTGACCTAATGGGCTCGATCGAACCAGCCCGAAATCACACACACAATTAAACAAACACAATTGAATAGATAAGGTGAATAGTAGCTTGCATATGGTGACTACAATTTAAAGCATAGACTAAACACAATATACATTAATAGGTAATCAATATTCATACTACATAAGTAATGAAAAATAATGATGAACATAGACTAGGTGGGAGTGGGATCTAAAAACAATAAAAAATAAAGGCGAAAAAATTGAATAGTGTAATTGTGATTAGTAAAAGCAGTGGATGTTAAATTATGTCCCCTATTAAAGCAATCATCAATTAAGCCCCCATTTAATCTCCCACTTTCCATCCACAAACCTACTCATTTAATTCCCCCCCTACTCCTCACACCACTCAATTTTTCACACTTATAATCTCAAATTTTTCAATCTTGTCACAAATTTTCACTCTCGTCCCGTCGTGCCACTGATATAAAGATAAGTTCCTTTTTCGTATGTTCAACTAATACCGGGATATAATATTACTTGAAACGGTAAAATTTTACTCCTTCTGTCCTACTGATATAAAGATATTTTCATCTGTCCCGCTGATATAAGGATATCACCTCTATCCTACTTAATTAATTCGCTTTGTTTTTGGCACAGTAACCAAGAAAAACAAAAATCGAGAGATTTTAAAAGGTGTTTTGTGTGTTTTAGGCAAGTTGACTACTCGTCTTAATTTACGTGTCAGAAAAAATTAAATCAAGAGAAATAAAATTAAGACAATGATCTATTTTATTTTACACGTTTATATTATTAATGGCCGAAGAAAGTGATATTGACCCTTCAAAAAGAAAGAGAAAGGGAGAGTGATTTTGAGTGAGTATTTAATACCATACCACCTAATTAATCAAACTCGGAGTTTTAATTAAATAGATAATCGAGTTTAATATATGAATGTAATTTAATTAATGAAGTCAATGTTTAAATATTTATTTATTATAATAATTGCTGCATTAAGCTAAAACGAAGGTAACTCGAAATGTTAATATTAAAGTAAGTCCCAAATAATTTAATTATAATTAATTATACGTCTTTGTTTTAGACCATACCAACCAATAAATATACCCACAAAAACAATCCCCACTCTCTTTATATTGAAACCTTTTATTTAATTATAATGGCACCCACAAAATTTATTTCCCTTCTTATCTTTTCTCTTTCTTTTTTCTTTTTCTAAAAAATTAAATTAAAATAAAATAAAAATCATAAATTCATCTAAAATTTGCCATGTGCACTCTTAAATCGAGTTGACATTATACTATAGAAAAATAATAATATATTTATAAAAGATTAAATAAATATTTCGAAATTAATTTCACTAATTAAATAAGATTTGAATATTTTTTCCGACCGGATTCACGGCCTAGGCCGTAGATTTGTAAGTGTACAAGTTTGTAAGCACAAGGTATAACTGTGGGAGTGATTGCATTTGCATTGTAAGATTCCCACCACTCTCTCTCTCTCTCTCTCTCTCTAGATTTTGATTTTCTCTCTCTTGCGCTGTTTTTAAAGGCAAACTATTTACTGCACACAGCGGAAAATGCAAAACAAAAGTCCTCTCTCTCTCTCTCTCTCTTTAAGAAGCCTTTTCTCTCTCTAAAAAGCTCTCACCGAAAAACTCAGGGCCTATCTTTTGAGAAATGCAACCAAAAACCCTAGTGAAAAACCGGGAAAAGCTGAGGAAGAGGCTCTCCGATCTCAATTGGAGCATTCATTGAGGTGATGATCTGATGCATTTTGGTAGTAGAGAAGAGAGGTAGAGAGAGAGTGAGAGAGAGAGAGAGAGTGTGACCGGAGGTAGAGAGAGAGAGAGGGGTGTGTGTGTGTGTGGGTGTGGGTGTGAGAACTCAGTGCCGTTGGTTGAATTAATTTTGGTTTTTTTTTTTTCGATTTTTTGATTTTTTTTTTTTGGGGGAAGGAGGGTAGGAGTAGAGATGTATAAGAACCAGCTGCAGGAGCTGGCGCAGCGGAGCTGCTTCAATCTGCCGGCGTACACGTCCTTCCGGGAAGGTCCCGATCACGCGCCGCGGTTCAAGGCGTCGGTTAATTTTAACGGTGAGAACTTTGAGAGCCCTAGCTACTGCTCCACGCTCCGCCAGGCGGAGCACTCCGCCGCGGAGGTGGCGCTGAATGCTCTAGCTAGCCGCGGCCCTTCGAACTCGCTCGCCGCCCGAATTCTGGTGAGCTTAGAGTTTTTCTTTTTTGAATTTTTTGTTGTTTTCTATTTTAATTTTTCATGCCGTTTTCTTAGCTCGGGAATTGTTTTTTTTCCCCTTTTCCCTTTTGAAATTTCCGTTTTTTAGCGTTTTGTTTTTATGCTTCCGCTGTGGTTGGTAAAATTGGAATTACTGCAAATTTAGGAACTTGGGGATTAGAACAGAATGCAATAAAATGTGGCTTTTGATCCCGTGAGAGTCATGTGATCTTGAATTTGAGGTGGGATGCTTGTATGTATGATGTTCTGTTCTTGTGTGGTTTGATGTAAGTGAAGCTAAATATTCGTATCATCGAATGCTGCCTTTTGTTTTGTGAATGACCAGTTCATGGAAGTTGGCATTTAGTCTGTGTTGGAACTAAGATTCATCTTGAGTTCACTAGCTCGGCTTATGAGTATGTCTTCGGTGATGTAATAGTTCTTTACATGCTTTAGTGTGTTTCTTTTCCTTAGTAGATTTCTTAATTAGAAAAACTTAAATGGCTATTTTCCTGCATTACTTTACTATTAGCATTAGCAATAATATGCTTGGTAACTTCTTTCTCTTGATACATACGATTTGAGATTTTGCAACAAACCAAGGTGTAACATGTTAAGTGATAATCTCTTATGTTTTAGATTGGATGTAGAATTTAGACGTTTAGGAGGTAACGTATTTCCTTATCTGCTGCTCTAGATGCTTCACGAGGTTTTGGTGAACGGTGGGTCAGATTTTCCGGATACTTTCGGTAGCTTTATTAGCGTTTTGGTTACTTTTTGGACATATGTAATAGTTTCCAGCTAAGTATTACTTGTAGTGAATTTCATTGTATTTTTGAATTGTTTGTTAGAATCTTTTAGGAAATGCTTCGCTGGTTCAAAAGGCTGTTGTGCAGCTCACGCCATTCTCGTGTTTTAAGTCTCATCATATTGCTGAGCTGCAGATACACACTTTTTGCTTTACCTACCAATTCTTTGAATTAATCCTGTGTGATGCAATGTATCCGTTACAAGTACAGGTAGGATAGTCTTGTGCCGTGAAGAATACAATTTAATTAACTCAGTCTTTTCTGGTTTTCATTGTATCGGTGAATCCTACTGTGCTATAATGTCACTTAAAACATTAAATGCCATCTCATCTGGTATGCTGGAGCTGTTAAGGAATATGAGTTAATTATCTCAGCCTTCATGGTTCTGATTAAGTAGGTTTCCACTATGTCATTAGTTTATTACTCGACACAGTAAATGAGTAACCTTCCAGTTAGACCGACTTCCCACTAATTGTGCCATGACGCTCACAACATATCTAGCTTTATTATTTGCATGACATTTAGCAGATACACCAAACCTGCACTAGGTTTAACAGTCATACTTTCTCTCATAATCAGTCTACATATTATGTGTCAACCCTTCCAAGTTATAGTCTGTTTGGATTTGCACTTTTAGTAATCAAATGGTAACGATTTGAGGATTACGCATTACACTTCCTACCAGATCCTTGTTTAATAGGAAACCAATTTAAGACTGACTGAATCTCATTCACATGAAACCGATGATCATTCAGTGGAGAAAGTATCTATAGCACACTTATTCATTTTCATCGCTAGTTTACAAAAAGTCACGCTGTATTGAAACTATGCGGTTGTTCCTTGTAGCTTCAAAGAGCTAGAATAGATGAGGGTTGTCTTGTGAGAAATTGCCAAGCACGATAAGGCGAAGCGCGTGATGTGCATGGAACATTTAGAATATTCTTCAATGTGGACTCATCCTCAAACGAAGGCCTTGTACATGAATTATATTATTATGGACTTTGCAGACCAATTATCTTGCTAGATAGAATCAATAGCATTCATTTTTTCTGAATATATGTACGGATTTCTAAATCAATGTTGCTGCTTACTGATGCTGTACTATGCTGAACTTTGCAGGACGAGACAGGTGTATATAAGAATCTTTTGCAGGAGGTCTCCCAAAGAGTGGGAGCATCTTTGCCTGCTTATTCGACCTTTAGAACTGGTCTGGGCCACCTTCCTGTTTTTACCTGTACTGTAGAATTGGCAGGCGTGATATTTACTGGCGAGCCAGCAAAGAACAAGAAACAAGCCGAAAAAAATGCGGCCATGGCAGCTTGGTTATCTCTCAAATCTTGTAAGTGCCCGATACTTGTTATCTTCATTTTTCTTATATCAGTTCACCGCTCTGTCACATTATATATGGAATACAAAACTCAGTTAAAAAACAAACGAAAATAGATGATAAGGAGAAAGCAAGTCATACAGCTTCAGCCTTTTCCCCCTCTACACATCTGAGCTTCTTATCAGGCTTTGAGTATTCATTTCAACTTACGTAAATACTGTTGAGACACAGTGGAAATTTTCGTTAAATTTGGAAGTTATTAGATAGAGCGGATGCTTAAAACAAATTGTTTAGGAGAGAAAATGGAGTCCTTAGCCAGTAGGTTTAAAATTCTTAGCTATCAAAAGCTGTAATTTTGTTACTAAACTGCAAGAATCCTATAGCTGATACGTATTGTGCCCCATTTTTTTCTTTCCTCAGTAGTGCAGCAAACGGAGACTCCTTATGAGAAGACACATAAGGACGAGCAGGAGCACGTGACAGTAGCTCGAGCGTTGCAGAAGTATCTAATAAAGGCAAGATTGGCGAGAATACCTTTCCCTATAAAATTCCCCACACTAAATCCAAGGCCGTCGAGCACACAGCAGTCTCCAACCACAACATCAAGAATCCTTCCCTTGATATGCCCGAAAACTGCCCAACAACGCAGCAGGCCTAACCCAGCAGGCCCCACATTCCAAAAGAATGTTCAAACAGTGAACCAGCCAATGACGAATGAGAACCTTGCATCATTGCTCGACAACCTCAATCTCCGGAAGTTCCCAGCAGCTGGAGCACCGCCCTATATCCCGGTCCGACACTGCAACCCACACAGTAGGATTGCACCACCGGTGACGATTCGTAATACGATTCCGGTTTTCTCTGCACCGCCACTCCCTTCACCGCAGCCAGCCTTAGTGATGAGGCCACCAGCTCTAGGCATGGCGCCACCCGTCTCCATCAGACAAGCAGTTCCTGTTTTTGCTGCTGCTCCAGTTCGGATGGAGCACCCATCTGTTAAAGTGGAGGATCCCCGGATGTCCCGCCCCACTACCCCTCGAGTCGAGGATCCATCGTTTCCATTTTCAAAGCTTCCCTCGGTTCCGGCTGAGGACCCACATGGTTACAAGAAGCCTGCTCCCGTGGCACCAAATTCTGAAGCTCAAACAGTTCAAGTCGACTTACCCAGAACCGAAGTTCTCCCAGTCGAGCCCCAACTTCCTAAGATACCTAGTCCACCAGTCAGTACGAAGCCATCAGCCGAAGAAATGTCTGCCGAGAAGGACAAGGTGCAGGAGCCAGCCGGGGTCGAAGGGTCTAAAGATATGAAGATATGATAGGCAGGGTATTCTGAAATTTGCATGAACTACAGTGGGTTTCTTTCAGTATGGTTTTAATCTAGGTTCTGGCTTTTTTCTTTTTCTTCTTTTCTCCTTTTTTTTGGTCTCATTTCTTTTGTTTTTGTGGGAGAATTTCAACTGCTTCTAAGGGGTTAAAACTTCTTAATATTTCTGGGCAATTCTGTTGTGATATTATTATGCTTTCGTGTATCGTTTTCGCATTTCGGTAGAGTATGCAGTAAGTGAACCTTTTATTTGTCTCTTCTCAATAATAACATTAGGTGTTGTGAAATGGCTTAATGTAACACTTAAAACTTGGTTTGTCGTCTCGTTGATGTTTTCTTCTTCTCTCGGAGTTTTCCCGTTGCTTGTTGCTGCTCGACTTACAGCTTCTGGATTTGTCCAGTGGTCCGATTGGGAGATATGCTTGACCAATCGTTGAGAGTTGGAGAAGCTTGGTTGGATCAGGAAGAGAAGGCGGCGTCCACTGCTTGTAGAATCGGGGCAGTATCAAAACGGAAGTTTCTGAAGCTCCGACTAGGAGAGGAAGTGTAAACATCGGTCACAGTTTTGGTTGATTGGCTATCTGTAATCGAGCTTCCACCTGAACCGTTTCTCGCCTTCCACACAGTAACTCCTGCATTAGAAATGACTGATTTTCACATCAAACTGAATCAAGAGACACAATTTATAGAGATCCAAGAAAGTAATCCTAGGCATAAAGTAACAAAGTATGAAACTTTCTCTAAATGCCATCAACCATCTACGAAAGAACATGTGGGAGAAAACACGACATCCTGAGTGAAAACGGTGAATAAATCAGAGCTAAGCATAACTAGAATTAGGAGGAGACGGAACCTTTCGCTGGTCTGTCTGGTCGAGGTGCCACAGGAGGTGAATGCACTGAAATCCATGACTTCAAAGATCTACGCAAAATCGTTTATCTATTTTCTTAGTAAGAATTAGATAATTATGGATTTCAAGAAAATTGATGATCGATACTCACGCTAAAAATGGAGCAACCATGTAGAGCTTGAGGCCGGTACTCCCCCGAGAAATGACATCAGCATTTGAATGCTGAAGCTCATCAATCACTTGCCAAGCTATTTCCTGCAATAATTAGTGAAATCAGATAACGATACCAGTGACATTTAACGAGTTTCTGAATCCAAATTGGAGAAGGAATCGTGCATGATTTGCAATTTACGCGTACTGAGCCAGAAGGTTACAGGAAATTAAGCTGATAAACAGAGAAACGGAGACATTTTAAAAAAAATTATACTATTTTCTAACAGCTTAGACGTCGCATTTTCCAGCTGGAAGGGACTTCAAAGGCTCACATTATTCGAAGAGGAAAACGACATACGCTTATCTCTTTTTTTGTAAGGGGAGCGAACAATGTGCCTTCTCTCACACCAGCTACTATATACAATCTCACTCTCTGCTGTCCGAAAATCATCTCAATGTACTCATCCTTCTTAAGAAGTTTTGATACATCGAACCCCGTTTCTTCTAAGACCTGCACCTCACAGAAAATGATGTTAGCAACAGTTAATATGTTTGAGTACGGGGCAAGAGAATGTAGGATGGAAAAGATGCCATACTTCTCGAATGGCACAACTGTGATCTTCCTCGTCTTTGTTCTTTTTACCACGGGGGAAACTCCAGCTCGTCCCTTTCCATCCCTTCACTAGTAGGCACTACAGAAGGGACCAAAACACATGAAGCTAAAAACCCAGTACAAACATCAAAAGCAACGACCTTTACATAGCGTAACTTCTATCCTAGAGAAAAATTAAGGATCGAATTCTGTGCTTAAATGGTTGCTCATCTCTAAGATAAACGATAACGAACATAAGGTCATTACCTAATGTGAAATAATGCAATCACGAAAGACTTTAAATTTAGGTCCTTCAAATCTGGAAAAATCAGTTTCGGCGACATAATAAGGCAACTCAAGCATAATTCTAGAGCCAGCATGTACGAAGTGATGACCAGTACATAAAAAGACGAGTATGTTCCTTGATCTGGTAGTTTAATACATAGTCATAACACTTGAATTTAGAAGTTTCAACTACGAAGAACAGCCAATGCCAGCTAATGCACAGAGGTTGTAAAAAACAACGGTTAACTACTCACCCTTTCGTAGGTTTCGTCCAGTATAATGGCCCCTGTGACTGGAACTCTGACCTTATAGGAAGTGAAGTCCTTAAATATATCGTCTATATGAGCAACATACGGCTTCAAGACATCGCAGTTGTTGAACACTACATCATCTTAAGGAGAGCTAGGATCGTCCAATTCACATAAACAATAATCGGATCAAATTCAAGACTATCTACGCAGAGTAAGTCAAACAAAAAGATGCAAAGGCCTAACTTTCAAGTGCATTCAAATCAGAGGAAGTGAAGGATACATAGAGAAGTAAACTCCTTCAAAGTTAATGATTTCAACGACGGATTATTTTCAACCGAGTTATCTTCATAAAACCAATGTGCATACTCAATAAGAAACAAAATCCTCTCAAATGACTGCTGATCTTCCTTGGGCACATTCAGAACGAAACGACTGCGAAATAAAAGGACAGAATTCACAGTTAACATTAACAGAATTAAGCAATATGCAACTAACAACATTCCCAAGTTATCCATTCACCTCATATCTATCAATCAATCAAGACTTATAATCTCTCAACCCTCTTCATCATGGGAAAAAGAAGTTCCTACTCACACAATTTCAAGCACATAATTTGTCAATAATTCAAATCTCTCTCTCTCTCTCTCTCTCTCTCTCTCTCTCTCACACACACACACACACACACACACACACACACTTCATTTTCCAATTCACTAATATATCAATGTACCTTGAATTATCTCTAACAGAAAGCTATTGCTAATCGGGCTAAACAGAAACATAAGATTGAAAATATAATTAAAAATCAAAACTTTCGACCGATTCTCAAATTAATTGTGCAATTTGATGAAAGTAGAAATGTAAATTGAAACTTTGCAAGAAATCCCATCTGAGTACCTGCAGAGATCGTCGAGGAGCTCCTGAGGAGGAAGGGCATTCTTGGAAGGAGCAATCGCAAATCGGTTCATGCCTGACATCCTTTCTTCATCAAAGCTTTCGCCTTCAAGCTTCAATAATATTCTGGGTCTGAATATTTTGAATGACATCAAAACGACGTCATTTGATTAATTTAAAATGAAAAATAAAATAAAATAAAGCTTCAATAATATTTTGGGTCTGAATATTGTGGACTCGATTTGCATTTTTTATCTTTATATTTTAAAATTTCTATTAAATTGATCTTAATGTGATATTCCTTCCGTTCCGTTCCATTTGATTATATAATAAATAGATGTGAGATGTAATTATTAAAACCGACCAAATAAAATGAGTAAGGAGAGTATATAAGATAAAATGGAAAGGTTATGTATTTGAATTTGGAAAATTTAAAACCTTACATGTAAAACAATGTACTACTATCATGTAACCAAATTTATAAGTAAATAATATTTCCGGTCTCATTTCACTCGTTTTCCTATTTTAATCGGGAAGTCTTACTTCAATTGAAACAAGCAAATTGAAATTGAAGGACTATAAAATACTCTACATTGCACTATTATTGTGTAATTGTCGTCCACAATATTTTGGATCTATCTTTTTCATCCGTTTAAAAAAAAAAAAAATTTTATAGTCATACCATTTTATTTTTTTCCCAATCAGGCAAACATATTCACACACCCACATAAGGCGTCTCGAACCCCTAACCTCTTGGTTCGGAGAGGGAGCGTCTTACCACTTAAATATCATTTAACTATTACTTTAACACGTTGCCGTCACACGTTTTAAACATCACCACAATATATTAAATTCCGTGTCAATCCCTCCGAATCTTTACCGACATAGAAGCTTGTGTTATCTCTTAAAAAATCGCCATTCGAACACATGCTTCCAAAAAAAAGATCTATAGTCATTTCCTAATGAGTCTAGACATGAAGATAGACATCACATTATATTCAAAAATAGTACCCAGTCATTAATATTTTAAACTTGATTATATGATAAAATTATACTCATACGTCCCGAGTTCCTTTGCACTCCAGGTGTTCGACAAAAGTCCCCAAAAATAAGAACATGTTCAACATAAACATGAAGTAAATATTTCTTTTGCACTCCAGGTGTTCGACAAAAGTCTCCAATAAACGTAAGAACCGTGTTTAACATAAAATTGGAGTACTATCTAAAAGAGGAAGAAGTACAAAAAAGCATCCTATGCACTAATCTTCCAGTCCCGTACTTTATCAAAACGTCCCGAGATTATCCGCGGCGAGACTAAGCTTTCGACAAACACACACTCCCCGGAGCAATTGACCCTGTTCTTCACCCTCACGATGGCACCATCTCTCGGAGAGTAAACCACCAAGAACTTTCTTTAAATTACGTAAACCTCCCCGTCCCGACCCTCTCCGTAGAAAGGGCCGTGCACGTAAAGCCTATTGTTAATTTGAGGCCTACAAAAATCAGGGAAGGTGAAGGTGAGGAGTTTGAACCAAGAATCCTTCACTCCATACTCCTTCATCACCCAAACCTCCACCTTTTCCTCCCATTCCTACAAGATGGCGAGGCGCCCGCCAATCTCCCCCGGCCATGCCTCGTCCGTACTCACAGGGAGCTCGATCATCCCAAACTCATCCTTCTCCAGGTCAAAATGTTCGATCTTGCATTCAGTGTAATGGAACCAGTGGAGGTTCCCACATGCGTATTTTTCCCGGTCTGATAAGGCGAAGAGAGGCTGGTGGAGTCGATGTTTATCGTCTTCCACGACTTTGTCTTCGAGCTATAAACCCTACCAAGGCCGGGATCATCGCTGCAGAATATCGCAAACACCTTGTACGCGCCGCTCGATTCGTCCCACCCGAAGCCGGTCTTTTGTTCCAAGCGGCCAAACTCCCACCTTAAGCCGATCTTTTGTTCCGTGTTGACTTCCGTCTGCAGCTCGGTGATGACCCTCGTGGCCGGATTCCACAGGAAGATGCTGTCGTGATACTTTCCGAGGAAGCACGCAACGCCGTCGCAGCAGCTGATCAGCATAGCGGCCCACACCGGCTGGTCGTTCGGGAAGTCGGCGGAGTAAAAAGGCTCCTTCGGCGTCAGTAGCCAATTCAGGGAGCAGTCGTTGAGGTAGTTTTCATTGTGCTTCAGAAGGACTCTGTGGTGCGCCAAACTAGGGTTTCTCGTTGTGTTCCGGCGATGGTTCTCGACGAACTGGTCACTTTCGATCACAGAGCACCACGATTTCGAGACGGACTTGAATCTCAAGAGTGATTTCACCGGCAGCCTTGTTAGTATTTCTTCGAAGAGGATTTCTTCGGGAAGGTTACGGTGAACACGGAGGATGAGAATAGGGTGTTCTTCGAGGGTTTCGTCGTGCTCGACGTCGTTGATCAGTGAGAACCATGGCAGTATTTGTTCGATAAGGATGCTTTTGGGAATGTGAAGAAGGTGACGGATGAGGAGAGATAGGGTTTGGCCATGCATCTTCTTCTTTGCAGATTGAAACAAACCGAAAACGTAAAGAAGACTCATAACTACGCAGTTCAGCAACAATGTGTTGGCTACGTTCACGGACAGAAAAGGATAAGAGAACGATTTCAAGCTATATTTCCTTCGATTCTTTTAGAGTCGAGCACTATGTATATGTATATATAGAGAGTTACTTTGACCTTTTCATTTCCTATTCGAAGTAGCGTTAGTTTAACAAATTAATCGGGAACTTGTGAGGTTTAATTACCTAAAAATAGACAATAATTCATGAATTCGAGATCTAATTAACTTCAAATTAGTGTTATCTTAGTTTAATTAGATTCCTTTTCTTATAAACTAGATAAACCCTTTCAAAATAAGGGTCTACTTTTATCGGTTTTGTTAATGCTAGGTCGAGTGTACTGTGTACATGCACATTTCTCAAACATCCATACTCAAGCATTTTAAATATTAAAATAATTTTAAAATCCCACTTTTAATATATACTCCCTCCGTCCCATTTGTAAAGGGATAAGTTCTATTTTCGTCCGTCCCACTTATATAGGGATATTACCTTAAATTTCTAAATTTTAACCCATAAAAACTCATTCACACTACTTTATCCACCACTATTACTCTCTTCTTAATTACGGTGCCGGGAAAAAGTTATCTTTTTATAAGTGGGACGAAGAGAGTATATAATATAGTTGTGCATGAACTCTTAAAGAATTCAACCTAATATCGATTTTTCCTACTTTTATCCATTTAAAACAAGCGGTTTGACCAACACATGCACACAACTTTTTAAGTATGAGATTATTTTATCCAATACGTGTCTAATTTAATATTACAAGTGAAACGAAATTAATATGAAACAATAAGTCCCTGAAGGTTATATTTAAGATAAGTGATTTTAAGATGGAATATATCGTTGTAGCTATTTTAAGGAGCTTATAAGTTGTTTAATTAAGCCTTTAGTGTTATACTATAAATTAACTTTTGTAACTTAAATTTCTCGAACACTCCATCCGTCTTCCATAGTTTTACACTATAAATTTGTCGTTTTAGGATGTTCATACGAATTATACACATCGTTACTTTAGTACATGCATTCACATGGATCACGTACAAGGTGGATCGCAAACATTAAAACTCGTACATCAAAACAAATTAAAGGAAACAACTAAACCCTAACTTCATATATATATACTTGCACTATATTCACAATTAGAGAAACAACTAACCCTAATATATACTATAGTACTAATTAAACATAAATACTATGAACCAAGACTACTTACTAAGCTGAAGGGAAAAGAACCCTAATCATCGACGTCCCAAGATCCTCTGTGGCGAGACTAAACTTTCGACGTAGACGCGCGCTTCGTAGAGACACACGACGTTTTTGACCATCGAGAGGACGTCGTCTTCGGGAGAGTAAACGAAGAAACTGTCTCCATAGATTATGAAAACATCTCCATTTGGTTTCGCTCCAAATAGAGGGGTCATTGCATAGTTTCTGTACGGAGAAACATCGAACGAGAGAGCTAGTAGTTTGAACCAAGAACCCTTCATTACCCAAAGATGCAACGATTTTCTCTCTTCATACCTAACCAAAACGCTAAGGCAACCCCCAATCTCTCCCAAGTAGGTCTCACCCGCACGCTTCGTATCGAATGGAAGCTCGATCCTCCCATACTTTCCGCTCCCCAAATCGAACGATTCGATGTAATCGGTATAAACGCGTTCGAAGTAAGTTGCCCAATGAACCTCCCCACGTAGGAACAGCCCGATTCCGTCTTGTAAACAACGAGCGCCATGCGGGAACGTTCGCCACGAGTTATTGTTCGAATCGTAGAGGTTGCATGCTTCACGATGGGACGCAAACACCTTGTACGCGCCGCTCTGTTCGTCCCGTCCGAACCCGAACTTCCCCGTCGCGCACTCCGTTCGGGGAAGTTCTTCGTAGGCTCGGGTGGCCGGGTTCCACAAGAAGAAGCGCCCGGGGTGAATGTAAACGCAGACGATGCCATTGCAACAGCCTACAAGCTCACATGCATATAGCTTTGGGGTTGGATGAGAAAACTCTATATTCGAGTTCGGGTTCGAGTTCGTGCTCAACAACAACTGCAGAGTGCAATCGACCAGTCCGGTTTTATATATATTAGGATCGAGAACGGCCCTGTGGTGAGCCAAGCTAGGGTTTTGCGCTGAATTCTTGAGCTGGATTTCGACGAATCTGTCGCTTTCGATCTGCTTTAGCCATGATTTCGATACGCACCTGAATCTCAAGACGGATTTCACCGGAAGCCTCGGCAGTATTTCTTCGACTACGATATCTTCGGGAATCTGAGGACCGAGAGGGCTAAGAGGACGAGGATTTTGGCCATGCATCTTTACAGAATTTGTTGTCCTTCAATTCTTTGAAGATTTTTTCGGAGCCAACTGTGGATTATATTTAGTTCTTGATTATAGTACTGTCCTAGTCCTATTCTCATTTGAATTGGAGTTTGTTAATTACTCTGCTTATGTATTTAGCTAAATTATATTGTACCAAAATTTGCGCAAAAAAATAGAATTCAATACTAAATTTAGTAACTATGCCTCGGCGATTTAAATTTCCGGCGGCGATAATAAAGAAGTTCAATTCACCGGAGCATAAGCATTTCTCTTTCCGTCGTTTATGCGAACAGATTGTGGGCAAAACATAAACAGCTTTTGCTTTATCTTTATTTCTTTCTCTTGCCTCATCTGTTTCGCCATTGTTCCCCTTTGAAAATTGGAAAATATATTGAGCATTTTGCAACGATCCAGTTTCCGCAGGAAAAAAAAATTCCCTGTTAGTCATTTCTACGAACACCTTGTGTGCAAGACTTTAAACATTTCTCTGTTTGTCATTTCTGCGAACACAGTGTGTGAGATTGTTAAATTCATCGGTGATGCTTATTCAAAACTTGTTTTTGGAAGAACTAGCTAGTTATTGGAAGAAAAGCTTAGTTGGGAAAATGAAATGAACTTATAAAATCCTATAGCCACCATTTCTTCCCCTCTCAACTTTCGATTCGACTGCCCAACCTGCGCAGCCGAATTAGACGGTTGCTTCACATCACGCTTCCGGGAAGACTAAACTCTCAACATACATACATACATACACTTTGGGTCGACATGAATCACCTATATGCCTCTTAAGAAAATGTCATCTTTGGGAGAGTAAACAATGGAAGTTTCTCCATAACCCACCACAATCTCTCCATTTGGACCTTCTCCGAATCGAGGGTATGCACAATCCGGACAATCCTTTAATCTAAACTGTTGATCAATCTGTCGAAATTCGTGACCAAAGATCTCAAGTTCGAGGCCTCCTTCCTAGGCCAATTTTAAAAACACTGATTGTGTGTATTCAATTCATTCTCTTCAAAGAATCACCTCGCTCCTCCGGATCTTCGATACTAAGGGTGCAAATACAAGTAGGTTCAACAATAATACAGAGCGAACTAATATCCAAACCCAATTGTTATAAGTTACAGTTGAAAGTTGATAAATAATAGTACTCTCATTGGTTTTTTACTACTACAGAAGAAGGAAACACAACCAACAATTCAAATCAAACTCTTGAGAAACAGAAAAAGCATAATCAAGAACTCAACCTGCTATAAGAGCTCTCTCTCAACGTAATGCTTTGCTTCCGAAAAACAGAATTTAGGAGCGAGAACTCAGAAATCCGGAGAAGCTAACAACAACTAACCCTATTGCACAGCCTCCTTAAATAGAATGCGTATCACAAAGCCCTAAGATTCTTCGAGGTGAGACCAAACTTTCGACATAGACACGAGCTTCGGTGAAGCTCATAGTGTTCTTGGATGCTGGATACACTTTATCTAACTTGGGAGAGTAAACAAAGGAACTGTCTCCATAAATTACAAAAATCTCTCCATTCAAACCCTCCACGAGAAGAGGGTTCAGCGCGTAAATGGTACGCTCGCACGTAGCAAGGCTGAAAGAGACCATTTTCAGCCAAGAATCCTTCACCCCATAATCATTCATAACCCAAACATCTAAGCTCAAGTGTTTCCGATCATTGCCCATCAAGCAAAGGCATCCTCCAACCTCTCCCAACCACGAGTAGGAGTAATGAACATCCGGAGCCAAAGGTAGCTCAATCTTTTCGAACTTCTCCATCACCAGATCGAAGGATTCAATCCTCCTTTTATGAGAAGTGACCCAGTGAATCCTTCCTCGCAAGAACTGCCCACTTACACCAATCACAGCAAGCCTCCCATGCCCTACCGATTTCCACGAATTCGTCTCCGAGCTATAAAGCCAGCCAGTTCTCTTACTCAGATCCCACTCAGACAAAACCGCAAACACCTTGTATGCACCATTTGTTTCATCCCAACCAAACCCAAATTTCCTAAACAAAAATCCCGGCCCAACATCGGGTAATTTCTGGGAGATTCGAGTGGATGGATTCCACAGGTAGAAGCTCCGATCTTCCACGTTGAAAAAGCACGAAACGCCATTGCAGCAACCCACGAGATTACCTGCCATCGGCTGATTACTGATCGGATCGGCAACAGATCGTTCAACCGATTTCAAAAACGAGGGGAGAGAGCAATGGGTCATCCAGCATCTGTTCCGATGGTTCTTAACGACTCGTCGGCGCTCCGATCTCGGGTTTTCCGTCAATTTCTGGAGGTGGGTTTTGACGAAGCGGTCGCTGCCGATCAGAGAACGCCATGACTCCGAAGCGCAGCTGAATCTGATGAGCGATTTCACCGGCAGCTGTAAAAATATACCCTCGATTATCTCTTGAGGACAGAAGGATTGTTTGCGTTTCGTGTTCCTCGAACTATCCATTAGGGTTGGTTTTGTCGCGAATTTGAAGATCTTTTCCCCCCTTTAAGGCGTACATTTATAATGGTGGCCGGTGAAAGTCGGATGGTATCATCTGTCCCGATTTCGATTCTAAATCGAATTTTAAACTTTAATATATTTATAATATTTCTTATAAATTTTAATATATTTAAATATGTTTGATTTAAATTATAAAAGTAAAAATAAAAATTGTTGATTATTATTCATTTAAATTTTGGATTTATCAACCATAGCATAATACATAAAAAAATTAAGTTAAATACTTCGTCGGTCCCCTCATGTTAAAACGACACCGATTTTAAGAAAATAGTAAGTAAAAGTGAAGAAAATTAGGTAGTCGTGAGATAAGGTTTAACGGCATAAATAAGGCAATTTTTTTAGGATATTAATTAAAAGTAAATAGTCATTTTACCGAGGGAATCCTTCCATTTTATTTATCGCAATTGTGCTGCCATGTTAAGCACCCATTCCCGCGGATGAGATCCTCTGTTCCCAAATTGGTGTACCAATGGTGTACCGATAAAAAATTAGGAAGGTTTGACATACACTAATAACCAAATTTAAAATGACAACTAAGAGAGAGAATTCAAACCTTCATAATTTTGTATTAGGTACACAATTGGTACACCAATTTGGGGACAGAGGATCCCACCGCCATTCCCGTCTCCAACAAATCGGGATCAAAAGAGGAGTGAGAAAGAAGAAAATTAAAAATTAAAAAAAATAATAATAATAAAAATAAAATAAAAATAAAAATAAAGACTAGCTAGTAATCCTATTGCATGGTTATAGCTCATCGATAGCCTTAGCTGAGCTTGAGCTGCTTCTTCTTCATGGTGGTGAGACTAAACTTTCGACGTAGACGTGCGCGTAACCGAAATCGAAACCGTGCTTGGCTGCAGTAATAGTAGCATCTTTGGGAGAGTAAACCATGAATCCGGCTTCTGAAACAAAGAATATCTCTCCGTTCGGCCCCTTCCCGAATTGAGAATGAAACACATACATCATATTCATATCCATGCTCATGATCTTTTCCTCAGGGAAAGTGAGGAGTTTGAACCAAGAATCCTTCACTCCATACTCCTTCATCACCCAAACATCTACGCTCCTCTTCTCACCTTCGTCGAACAACAAGATGCTAAGGCTTCCTCCTATCTCTCCCAACTGCGGCGGCCAGTACTTTTCAGCACTCGGGGTCGGAGGCAGCTCGATCGTTCCGGAAGCTTCCCTCTCCAAATCGAAGCTTTCGACGTCATACCGGCTGTAACGAAGCCAGTGAAGGCTCCTACCTACAAAAAGCCCAATTCCGCTACTAAAACTATAACCAATAGTTTCCATACCGGTGACGGCTTTCCAAGAATCCGTCTCCGAACTATAAACACTTGGGGTGATGACGACGGTGCTGTGGCGGCAGAATAGAAATACCGCAAACACCTTGTATGCACCTCTCGATTGATCCCAACCGAAGCCGTACTTTTCCAGCAAGCTTCCTTCTCTCATTGTAGGTAGTTGGGTGGTGTTTCTGGTGGACGGGTTCCACAGGGAGAAACTCCCGCGGCGTGTGGCGTTGTCGAGAAGGCAAACGACGCCGTTATAGCAACCCACTGCAACATACTCCTTTCTTAGTACTGTTGTTGTTCCATCACCATCGACGGAGGAGGATCCTTCGTTCGACGACCTCATCAATCGACGGAGGGAGCACTCTTCGAGCTGTTTGCCATCAGTTTCGTAAGCTCCAGGGCTCAAAACGACTCTGTGGCACGCCCAACTAGGGTTCTTTGTTGAGTTGTGGTACTGAGTTTTGATGAATCTGTCGCTTTCGATGAGAGAAAGCCATGATTTCGAAACGCAACGGAACCTCAAGAGTGATTTCACCGGCAGCCTCGGCAATATTTCTTCTAACACGATTTCTTCGGGAATCTGAGGAAGATGATGATGTTGGAGGAGGAGAGATTTTTTTGCATGCATCTTTTCTTTGCAGATTAAGTATGAGGGTTTTTTACTATTAGGTTTTTTACTTATCGCCATTATATATATAGTTTACATAGGGTTACCTTTGCTGTGTTACAATCCGATTCCGAATTGGAATTAAAATTTTGAATCCAATTTTAATAATTTTGTAGAAATTTAAACGATGTCAAATTTTTGTTTGGATTGTATATTATCCAATCATAGATGGACACGTGTGTATTAGAAAATTAGAAGCTCGATATGTCAAGGGTAGGAAAATTAACCGGTGCAATTCGTCCACGACGAAGAGGGAATTGAATAAAAAATTGGTAGGTACGTATCGTTTTATTCTCTGACAGGCCTTTCGTCGAACAGTTGGCGTTAAGCTTGGAGGCAGATCCCAACATTTGAGAAGAAGAATATGAGAGAAAAGTATCGGTACATAATATATATAGCAGGCGGAGTGATAATTTAAGAGATGAAAGTAAGTCAGCATATGTAGCAGCAATTGCCGGAGAAAGTTTACCGAAGCAATCTTGACTTTCCGGTGGAGACAAGAAAGGAATGGAAAAAAAATCCACAATTGTGTGAGAATCGGTATCATTGAAATGGAAGAAAATTAAATCTACGATTGATTTCCATATTTTCTTATCATTGGAAAGGAAAGAAATGTATCGGCTTGAGCTGAACCTAATGGAAATTCGAAAAAATTAATAAATAAATCAAATTCAATGTATGAAGAAAGATTTATGTTCGAATATCACAAAGGAAAATCTTTCCAAGTCAGAATTCTACATTAGCAAGGAGTGGCCATCTAAAAACTGGAAGTCTTGAACCTCATTATATATACCAAACTTTCATAGTTGATCAAATCAATCCGTAACTTCGTCCCATTCTAGTTGACGCGTTTCATTATTTTATACCTTATATATGTTCAACTAACTCATCAATTGAAATAGGACTGGGGTGTACAAACTAGCAGATTAATTAATCAATATATACATGTATACTACTTTCGTTGACGAGTTTTATTATTTTATATCTCACGTAAATTTAACAAGCTCGTCAACTGAAATAGTACGGGGTGTACAAACTAGCAGATTCATTAATCAAGAACTAAGTGCAACTTATTAATTCCTTCATGACCCAAGCATACTTCTTCATCAACAATCCAAGTTTCATGTGTTTTCTTCAAGATACATAATTTAGGAGAGGGGGAGAGAGAGGGGGATCAGAAATTAATCCAGAACCTATATATCAGAAAAGGAAATACTAATTGCTTAATTAATCTAGAAACCCTAGCTAGCTATTACATGGCTATACCTGAGCTTGAGCTTGAGCTTCTTCGTGGTGAGACTAAACTTTGGACGTAGAAATGAGCGCTATGAAAACGGATGTCGTGGCTGGCTTCTCTAAGAGTATCATCTTTGGGAGAGTAAACCATGAATTTAAGATTTGCACAAACTATGAAAATCTCTCCATTCGGCCCCTCTCCGAATTCTAGGAGACGCCTATGATTCATGTTCATGAGCTTGTTCTTAGGGAAAGTGAGGAGTTTGAGCCAAGAATCCTTCACTCCATACTCCTTCATCACCCAAACTACTATTCTATTCGTCTCACCGTCTTCGAACAAGAGGCTAAGGCTTCCTCCAATCTCTCCCAAATGCAACCACATTGACGACTTTGCAGCATTTGGAGGCTCGATCCTTCCAAAAACTTCCCTCTCCAAATCGAAGCTTTCGATATCATGCTCACCATAACGGAACCAGTGAAGACTCCCACCTGCAAACAACCCCCTTCCACTAAAACGGTCAGTAGTTATCATACCGGTGAGGGTTTTCCATGAATCCGTCTCCGAACTATAAACACAAACGGTGATGTAAACCCCGGATTTAAATAATGCAAACACCTTGTATGCACCTCTCAATCGATCCCAACCGAAGCCGTACTTGTAGATCAAGCGTCCTCCCCCTAATGGTAGTTGGGTGGAGTCTCTGGTGGATGGGTTCCATAGGAAGAAACTGCCGCATGCATAGTTGAAATTGAAAAGGCAAACGACACCGTTAAAGCAACCCACTACAAAACAGTCCTTTATTGGAGCATGTGTTGTCGTACCATCATCATCGGATCCTTCGTCGTTCGACTTCAATAACCGCCGCAGGGAGCACTCTTCAAGTCTGCAATTTCTACTTTCGTAATGTGTAGGTGTCCAAACCACTCTGTGGCGTGCCCAGCTAGGGTTTTTGGTTGAGTTTCGGTACTGGATTTCGATGAATCGGTCGCTTTCGATGAGCGAAAGCCATGATTTCGAAACGCATCGGAATCTCAGGAGCGATTTCACCGGCAGCCTCGGCAATATTTCTTCAAACAGGATTTCTTCGGGAATCCGAGGAAGATGATGACGATGATGATAATGGAGGAGGAGAGATTGTTTTGCTGCGGTAGGGTTTTGGGTTTGTCCATACATCTTTTTTATTTGCAGATTTAGCTATGAGGGTTTTGCGGTAGACATATTTCTTTACTTCTTCTCGCCATTATATACTTTAGGGTTCACCATACATGATGGTTGAAAACCCCGCTTTACCCGGTACCCGATATTATCGGGTTTGGGTATTTATCCCCGATGCCCGAAATTTTAAATATATTACGTAACACTGAACCTGACCCGAACCCGAACTTTCGGGTACTCAAAAAATACCCGAACCCTTGACGTACCCCAATTCCCAAGGTACGGATGCATGCATCATGCATCAAAACGATTTATACCATATACATACTAGCATATTAATCAAAAACGTACTCCATGGCGCGACTTTTAAACTTTATGTTATTAAAGCTTTAAAAAAAAAAAAACAACGTACTCCTTCCTAACCCAAACGTTTGATACTCAGAATACCTAAATCAAAACTAGTTATCGTATTACATGGCCTAAACGACTATCTCATACCTATATATGCAGTGGGAAAGTGATGATTAAACTTATAATCCTTTTATCAAAATTAAATAAGGTCATGATTAGGCATCCTTTAATCCGTGCTTCTTCAATATCAGGTTCCAGATTTTTTGACATCCCTAGGGCGAACTCAAGGTCGAACGGTGCGTTAGTCTCGTGAAGGACAAAGGGTTAAGTTTCGAGATAAAAAACTCCATATCGAATAATAGATTTTATGTGCCAATTAATAAGAATAAATAAGAACCTGCAACTGTAATAATAACCCAACTTCACGTGTTTGCTTCAAAGAAACAAAATTTAGGGGAGGGAGAGAGAGATTAGAAATTCAGAAGATGCTATATTAGATAAAAAAGAAATAGTGTCCATGTGTTAGTCTATCGGTAGGAGTTAAACTTTATGAACTTGTAACGGGAGACGAATCTAATTCTTCGATTCGAAGAAGGCTCACTCCAACCCCTCACGCACGGTGCGCGAGACGAAACCGATGTGTTTTGAAAGATACTGTTATTAAGATGAAAAAAAAGTAGACCTTTTAGCATATACATAAAAGGATTAGTAATCAAAAATATGGCATCTAAACTATCAAACTAAACAAGGAAATAAATAACCAAAACTCTCTCAGGCATTATATCGAACAGGTTTCTTTGTCTCATGCCGTGGCCTATTCTCGGCGATCCTCACTAGCGGCTCCGGTGGTGAGACGAATGTTTCGACGTAGACATGTGCGGTACGAATGCTACTGATACCGTTGTTGGCCGACCTAAGCGTACCATCTCTGGGAGAGTAAACCATAACTTCTTCTCCACAAACTACGAAAATCTCTCCGTCCGGTCCCTCTCCGAATAGAGAGCGACGCCCGTAGTTTATGCTCCTGAGTTTGTCCTTTGGGAAAGCGAGGAGTTTTTGCCAAGAATCCTCCACTCCGTACTCCTTCATCACCCAAATTTCCAGCCTCCTCGTCTCGCTGTCTTCGAACAAGATGCTAAGGCTTCCTCCGATCTCTCCCAAATGCAATTGCGGATGAATGATGAGTGGCGATTTTGCAGCACTCGGAGGCTCGATCCTTCCGAAAACTTCCCTCTCCAAGTCGAAGCTTTCGATATCTTCGTCCTGGCCATTACGGAACCAATGAAGCCTCCCACCAACAAACAACCCAATTCCACTCATACAACCATTCCTTTTCATACCGGCGACGGAGACGCCTTTCCACGAATCCGTCGCCGAACTATAAACTCTACCGGTGACTCCGGCTGTCCATATAATTTCAACAAACGCCTTGTATGCACCTCTCGATTGATCCCATCCGAACCCGTACTTGCCCAGTAAGAGCTTGCTAGTCATCAAGAAGATTTCTCCGATTGTGGGTAGTTCGGTGGATTTTCCGGTGGATGGGTTCCACAGCAAGAATTGCTTCCCGTTCGCATAGTCGAGGAGGCAAACGACGCCGTTATAGCAACCCACTACAAAACACTCCTCTCTTTGCTGATTAGGCCTTGTTGTACAATCATCGACGTAGGAGGATCCTTCGTTCTTCGACGATTTCAGTAACCGGCGCAGGGAACACACTTCAACTTTGCCAGTGCTTTCGTTTAGTATAGGACTCAAAACGACTCTAGGGTTCTTTCTTGAGTTTTCGTAATGTGTTTTGATGAATTTTTCGCTTCCGATGAGCGAAAGCCATGATTTCGAAACGTAACGGAATCTCAAGAGCGATTCCACCGGCAGCCTCGGCAATATTTCTTCTAACACGATTTCTTCGGGAATGTGAGGAAGATGATGATGGAGGAGGCGAGATTTTTTTGCATGCATCTTTTTTTTACAGATTAAGTATGAGGGTTTTTTCCTATTAGTTTTTTTACTTATCGCCATTATATATAAGTTTTTTACCTTTGCTGTGTTACAAATCGATTCCGATTTGGAATTAAAATTTTGAATCCAATTTAATTTTGTAAAATTGTAGAAATTTAAACGATGTCAAATTTGTGTTTGGATTGTACATCATCAAATCATAGATGGACACGTGTGTATTAGAAAATTTGTTATGTCAAGGGTTGGAAAATTAACCGGTGCAATTCGTCCACGGGCGAAGAGGGAATTGAAGAAAAAGTTGGTAGGTAAGTACCGTTTTATCTCTGACAGGCCTTTCGTCGAACAGGTGGTATTAAGCTGAGAAGAAGAATTTGAGAGAAAAGTATCGGTACATAATATAATAGACAGAGTGATGGTTTTAGAGCCAGCATATGTAGCAGCAATTGCGTTTGTCGCAGGAGAAAGTTTACCGAAGCTATCTTGTCTTTCCGGTGGAGACGAGAAAGGAATGGAAAGAAATTCCACAATTGTGTGAGAATCGGTGTCATTGAAACGGAAGAAAATTAAATCTACGATTGGTTTCCATATATTTGCGTATCATTGGAAAGGAAAGAAATGTATCGGAAATTCGAAAAAAATAATAAATAAATCAAACCTACGTAGTTTTAACGGTGGAATACAAACGGGGCACCATTTTCAGGACGTGCATCGACTCTTCTTGGTATTCCTAATATTTGTTTTAAATGTATCATGAACTAGATAAAACTAGGTCGCAAGTATGATGCCCTGCAAACGCAACTCATGCACCCTCCTGGCCATTGCGTTGCGTTCAAACGGGAGCGTTTTACCATTAGATTGTGCTTTGTTGTCACAAGTATCATGCCTTGATCAAATCATTGCTCCGTTTATATAAAGATAACATTTATATTCATTATATGACAGAAGAAAATACTAATTGCTTAATAAATCTAAGAACCCTAAATAAAAACTAGTAATCCTAGCTATTCATCAGATGGCTAGCTAGCTCATTCATCCCTTAGCAGCTGAGCCTTCTTCGTCGTCACCGGTGAGACTAAGCTTTCGACGTAGACGTGCGCAGTATCGAAACTGATACCGTGTTTGGCTGCTGTATAAGTAGCATCTTTGGGAGAGTAAACCTCGAATCCGGCTTTGGAAACGAGGAAAATCTCTCCATTCGGTCCCTCTCCGAATAGAGAGATGAACCGGTTATGGTTGTCCATGAGCTTGTCCCAAGGGAACTGGAGGAGTTTGAACCAAGAACCCTTCATCACCCAAACTTCTGAGCAATTCTTCTCGCGGTTGAACAATAAGACGCTAAGGCTTCCTCCGACCTCTCCCAAATGGAACCGCTCTGCTTCACTCGGCGGAGGCATCTCGATTGTAGCGTAAGCCTCCCTCTCTAGATCGAAGCTTGCAATGTCATACTGGCCATCACGGAACCAGTGAAGGCTCCCACCTGCAAGCAAGCCACTTCCACCCCAACAACCGATCATAGTTTTCGTACCGGCAACATCTTTCCATGAATCCGTCTCCGAACTATAAACACTAGTGGTGAGTCCGTTCCGGCCTATAATTCCCGAAAAAACCTTGTATGCACCTCTCGCTTGATCCCAACCGAACCCGTACATTTCTATCAAGAAGAGTCCTCTCATGGGTGGTAGTTCGGTGGATTTTCGGGTGGACGGGTTCCACAGCAAGAAACCCCCTCGCTCGATATCGAGAAGGCAGACGATGCCGTTACAGCAACCCACTACAATACACTTCTGTCTTGGCTGATTAAGCTTTGTTGTACAATCATCGACGGAGGAGGATCCTTCGTTCTTCGACGTCAATAACCAACGCAGGGAGCACTCTTGGAGTCCGCAGAAATTGTAAAATCTAGGAAACAAAACGACTCTGTGGTGTGCCCAGCTAGGGTTTTTTGTTGAGTTTCGGTACTGGATTTCGATGAATCGGTCGCTTTCGGTGAGAGAAAGCCATGATTTCGAAACGCAACGGAACCTCAAGAGTGATTTCACCGGCAGCCTCGTTAATATTTCATCGAACAAGATTTCTTCGGGAATCTGAAGACTGCGATGATGATGGAGGGGGAGAGATTGGTTTTGGCCATGCATCTTCTTTTCCTTGCAGATTATTAACTATGAGCTACCTAGGGTTTTCCCTTTTAGGTCACGATCTCAACATAGTATTTCTCTTACTTCTCTTCTCGCCTTTATATACTTTAGGGTTTACCCTACATATAATATATATATATATAATATAATTGATATACATACTCCTCATAGGCATTAGATCAAACAGGTGGCGTGCAGAAAAATCTGTGAGGCTTCACTGCATACTCCTTCCTCTATCACCTAAAGATCATGCTTTTTCTAGTGAATATATAGCTGTATTTCTATGTAATTTATTGATTTGCCTTCATTCTTCTCAGAGGCAACAGATCGAACAGTTGCCGTGCAGCTCCTTTAAAGCTGCTGTTCTCGATACACAAGCTGTAAATCGATATGGGTTATGATAAATTTTATTTATTAGGTAATATGTAACGGTGAAAAATAATTCTCAAACCCCAAAAGGAAACTGAAGAATGATCCTTATTTTTTGGTTGGTTCCGAGAATTCTCATATAAAAATTAATGGAAATGAGGAGATCTGAATTTTTATTTATTTCTCTCGAGCGCGATGAACAGTTATTGGAACGGTAAAAGTTTTTTTTACTGAAGAACTGTAATAATTTTTTATTTTTATTAATTTTTTTTAAGGAAAAAAGTCAGATTCAGACAAAAGTGGAGTTGATTATTGTCTGTTAGTGAGCCTGCCTTTGTTCAACTACAACAACAAATTTCACCAACAATTTGGAGAAATGAATCCTTTTCTGCCTAATTTTCCCTTCGATCCCAGGAATTTTTGAGTCCCAGAATCAAGAAAAGTCCAGAAATTTCGACCCCTTTTAGAGAGAGAGAGAGAGAGATGCAGATGATTTGTGTGGGAGGGGCATCAGTGGTGGTTAATAGCAGCATCTTTAATGTAAATCCAACTGCCCAAATCAAGAATCTCAAGAATCAACCGTTTTCTTGCATTTCCAGTTTCTCTCATTCTCAGATTTTCACATCTCCACCTCAATCAGGTATTTTCAGCTCGATTTACTCTTACATGTTCCATTTATGTGCTTCTGATTATGGATAATCTGAAGTGAATATGAGCCAATCGGGGGTATGTGTGAATGGTGTTTTGATAGTAACCAAGATTGTCTTTTTGTGTTGACTTTATTCAATTCAGACAGTGATAATCAATAGTGAAATTAAGGTAGAAATGGTGTGAAATCATGGATATTTGATTTGATTTTTATATATATTTTTTAATTATTAGGTTAGCCATGTATGTGTATGTGATTTGAACTCTTCCTGTTACTCCTATGGTGCTGGTACAGCCTACCATGGTTGAAGCTATCTCTTTGAGGCTTTGAAGTTATAGTAATTGATGTAATCGGTGAGATCTTTCGTCGTTGTAGGGCAAGCATCGAAATACTGATTAGCTCGATTCGTTATTGCTAGTATAGTTTTGCTTGGAAGAGTTAGTATGAAGGTGCCTACATGACATTATTAGGAATTTATTGTATGATCAACCTGGCATTTGTATCTCATCGAGAGGATTGATTCGAATAGTACTGGGATTTCTTGAAATTCGAGATCTTGTTTACCTTGATTATCATTTAGAATAGCGTTCGTGTCAAGTGATGCAGTGGCCAATCACAGCTGGCTGCGAGCAGAGTAGGGCATTGATAGTGTTAGTTTGTCAACTAGAGCATACGTTTTCTGATAGATTTTGCCATAAGATTGGGTAAAACGCATAGCTACAAGGAGATCTTTGAGCTTAGTTGTGCATCTGGTTAACTTGTGAAAATCGATTTACATCAAACTGGTTTCTTGCCATTAGGAAAACCAGAGGTCTCCTGATTCGCACTCTTTCTTAAAGCTCCGATTTTTTTCTGTCATGGTTATTCTCCATTTAGGACCATTAAGGGCTTCTTGAATTGGTGAAGGCGGAAATTATGTATAAACTTGCAAATAGTCTGATTGATCTAACAGCCATTCGTAGAGCTATAAGTAGTTCCGCGTGATCAGTAACAAGTACATTATCATCACGACTCAAAACTTTCATTACGTAAGTGAACTCGAGCAAGATCCATCTCTAGTTTTGACTTCTGAGTGTAGGTCCAGGTGACAGCTACTGAGTGAAAATCCGTCTCTCAGTTTCTTTTATCGACAAAACTCGTTATCTGCAAATTGAGGAGTATTTGTTATATATACTCTCTAATAGATTCTTTTACTTTCCTAAAAGTTTGAATATCATCTGGTTGTTGTGGTAGTTGGGTGATGTTTTGTATTGCCATGATAATGATGATGGCTCCTGCATCGAAGATTTGAAAACTTTTCCCCGATATGCTTGTTAATATGCAAGAAAGGCACGTCTCATATACTTTGGATCCAAATCTTTCGATGATGATGTTGATGGGCATGAATATGCTACCAAAAACAGTTTAAGATCGACTTTCGTATTTGCAAGGTTTCAAGGAGATTAAAATCCGAGGTTTCTAGAGAATGTTGCTTGTTGGATACGTTCGGTTTCATTATTGTATTTGCATATCCTTTGCACATTACCATCTTGCTTAGTGGAATCTGATGATTGGCTTCTTCTCTTGTCATAGGTTCTTGTAGAGCCAGTCAAGTGGCAGAGTTATTCCCCGCGGTCTCTCCTGAGATCCTCATTCGTGAGGCGAGGATTGAGGACTGCTGGGAAGTCGCTGAGACGCACTGCAGCTCTTTCTTCCCTGAATTCTCTTTCCCCCTCGATTTCGTACTCAGAATCGACAGGCTCATCGCCATGCTCTTTGGATTCTCACTACCAAAAGGCTGCAGGAGGACTTGCCTCATAGCTGTAACCGAAACCTCTGAGAAAGTCCCGTTCTTCTTAGGGAGTGACGATCTTAGAATCGGAAGTTTTGATGGAAAACTCGGTCTCAACAGAGGGTACGTAGCTGGGATCTTGACAGTCGATACTGTAGCCGATTTTCTTCCTCGAAAAGGGCCTCATCGACAAAGAAGGTACGATTTTTCGACTATTTTTACTTCAAAGCTGGCTCTGTTCTCTGCTTATAATAAGCTGGTGACCTTCAAAGCTTGATGAATATATCGTGACCACATCCAGGACGGGAATTGCGTACATATCGAACGTCGCAGTCCGAGAAAGATTCCGACGAAAGGGAATCGCAACGACGCTGGTTGCAAAAGCAGAGGCGAAAGCTAAATCCTGGGGCTGCCGAGCCATCGCATTGCACAGTGACCTTAAGAACCCAGGCGCGACTACACTGTACAGGAATCGAGGCTTCCGACACGTCGAGGTACCAGCCGGAGCAAAATGGCCGGAGCCGAAGACGTCGCCTGACATGGAGTTCAACTTCATGATGAAGCTCCTCAACTCCACGGAGAGTTCTGACTTCCCAGGTAATGATTTTGGGAGTAGAAAACCACTTGAAAATGGTATTTGTAGATATTGAAGAAGATTCAGATATTTGGATGTAACTAATTTCATGAAAGATTTTGATTTTTTCCATTCAATGATGGATTCAATTGATGATGTATATGATACTATTTCCAGATTTACGAACACGAACGAACCCCTTTATTTCACGGATTCGAAGGGGGAAACGTGGCTCCTGTAATCGAGTTTTGTACATTATTCGTTCTGGTTGGTGTTTATCTGTAAGGCCTGGTGATGGTGAAAATTTATGATTACATTGAAAAATGCACTACAAAAAAACTCGAAAAGGCTCGTTTGGAGAAAAAGGCGATCAGTTTCAGGAAGACGTTCAGCGCATCGAAGGGTCTACATTTGGACGAATTTGTTCAATGCAGATGTATCGAGAGCTTTGAACTCTCTGACTGCTGAATGTACAGCTAGGCCAAGTCTGATGGCATCTTCGTTGCTTGGTGCCTGCGGAATCCCCAAAGATTGGTTATTTTTATGCAAAAGATATGTGTAGTGATTTCTCGAATGATAAGCTAATGATTATCACCTCGATGTTAAGGGGGAGAACGGGGTCGTGAAGTGAGAGTCTTAGAAGGAACCATCCACCATAGCCGGACACCCTCACCTATTTATCAAACGAATCATAGACAGTTCGTGAATCTTTTCCACGACAAGGAAGTAGATGAAAGAAAATCCGTGTGAACTCGTGTGCCTCGTGTAATAGGATTTATGATGGTATTCAAAACATGTGGTGAATGAAACAGATAAAGTTGCACTGCAACTTACTCCTTCGTAGTTAACGGGGGCTTTCTTAAGTTTTGGATCTGAATCGATCATGTTCTCCAAATGTTGTAGCACAGCTTCTCCATATGCACGGAACGATCTAAAAGTACAATTATATTAGTAAAATCTGAAGTCTAACTACAGTATTAGACCGCAAGGTGAAAAGCTTACCCTCCTTTAAGATCTTCATGATTTTGGTCGATTTTAAGTCTAAGTTCAACAGAAACGGCTGGTTCTTGAAGACCTTCCACCAAGTCCGTCAGAACCTTGCTGCCTTTACCTACTCCAGAAGCCTTAGCGGATGCTAGTTTATTCAAGAGTTTGACCTACGAGTAATCTTAAATATTTCAGTAAAGAGCGATATAAACATTCTTCAAATTTTGAAGTGTATATTAGCTTAAATGCTGTTAAAGCAAAGAACAGAGAGAAGCTCTGAGAAAATTTAACAGCTAGATTTCTTATCAAGAAAAAGTCGAGCATTGATTTAGCTTAACAAGAAGAGGACTACCATGGTATAAGCTCCATCATCAAGCCAATGATTCTCCTTAAGTGCTCCATGGCCACTGGTTTCAATAGCTAGATGTGATTCCTCTCCCACGGAATTCTGCAATTATCGCTTTTTTATCAGAATGAAGAATTATTGGATGGTGATTAACAAATCTTAAGCTATTAATATCAGGAAGTGGCTAGTAAATGAATAATGTTTCCACACTAAAGCGCAAAGGATATTCTTCAAGTTGAAAATTCCCTCTTTTTCTCAACCAATGTTTCTCATAGCATAACAGCTTAAATTAACCCAATGACAAGAAAATTGGACTCGAGTATATGCATCTCCTTGGACATAAAAGAAGGTGACTTTTAAAAACCGTAAAACAGATTCATGAGTAATAATGCTATATATTGCTCCTTTAGCACATAGTGCATTAGGCATTTACCGCATTTGAGCCTGACAGCGTCATAAATCAGATTATAGCACAAACAGTTCTTGAAACATATAATGCAATTTATTATGAAATGAGCACATTACCAAGCGAATAGCTTCGTCAATCACGTTTTTGTAGCCTCTTTTGAATCTATGGTGCTTCCCACCTGCCAATATAATCTAATAGTAAGTATACTGTTAGAAGACTCAGAACAAGAATAAAACAATTAGCACTTATCTTACCCAGCTTCTTTTCGATGAATTCCGTCAATCCATCTGATGTCACACTGTCAGTGACAATCGTAGTCCCAGGGTGCTAGTTAAAGAAAAAAATTAAAATATACCTTATGTCAGGCTAAGGCATTACAGATATGCTAAAACTTAAATATGATAATGACGAAACCATACATCCTCCAAGACAATTGCGGACATAAGGGCTATCAAGCGATTTCGGTTTAACTCACGGCCACTGGAGTCCACAGCAGCAGATCTAACAAATACAGAAAACAAGGTTTAACAGACGATCTGATGTATATGGAGAAAAAAGAAAATGGGGACCAGAATGCTACCTGTCAACATCAGTATCAAAGATGATGCCCAAATCTGCTTTGTTGTCGAGTACAGCCTTGGTGATAGCCTTCATTGCATCCTTATCTTCTGGGTTTGGAATGTGATTGGGAAAATATCCTGCAAAAGATGGTAGATTCAGAGTCAAGATACTGCTATACTGTTTCACCACAAGCAACACAGAATCTTCCAGATACGTTACCATCTGGCTCTAGGAATTGACTTCCAGAAGTGATAGCACCCAGGGGCTCGAGCACCTTCCCCTGATAGACCATCAATGGAACAATCATTAGCTGAGTTACTAAAGGATCTTGAATCAGAAGATTGCATAGACAAATGTCATTACTATAATACAATGATGTCTGGACACCTTACTTAAGAAGCATATTGTAGTTGTTTCCATATATCCGTACAAAAGACTCTTGATATGTTGATTCAGCTCAAAATCAAATTCATACATGAAATGGCTTCTCTTGCACAGAAGTAGAAGAAAGTACTAAAAGCATATCAGCCAAAAACGCATGGAAATGGGATTGAAACAATGTTTGTCAAGTGGCCATCAGCCTGTTTTATATGAACTAGTTTTCCTATATGAGTATCAGTCCTATGCTTCACGACATGCTCCTCAATCGAAAGCTTTTGCTATCTTTAGTGTTATGTTTAAATGCCTTTAAAGACCATGAGGGAAAAGAAAACAACAGAAAAACATCTTTGACTTTAACAGTTCAAACTCACAGCAAAGAATCCTCCAGCCCCATTTCCTGCATCAACAACGATATGGAATCCCTCCAGTGGCTTCTCTGGAAGTTAAAAAAGTAAGCAGGGTGAGAAAGATTGGTCCTGTAACTAATAGATGGCTATATCACTAAAACGGGGATTTGCACCGAATATGACTTGCATAAAGTTTTTCTATTTCTAAGAGAAAAGAGCACTCTGTACTCGGTAGATTTAGATGAAGAAGAAAAGAGGGGGAAGAAATCAAGAATAAGCTTAGTGAAAGATATCGAATCGGATAAAACATGGAACTAGTACTCTGTTGAATTCGGACTGCTTATATCAAAGTGCTGCAGTGTAGTTTTCATATAAATGCATATTTGAAGGCGTACCTATGTTGCCTGCAGCTTTCCGAACTGCAGCTACCAGATCAGATGTATAAACAGCCATGTAGTCTACTCTTTTTACAGATTGTGCTGCTTTTTTTTCTGCTTCCCTCAGACCTTCATCACTGAAGTTTTGGTAAATATCAGCAGCGCGCTCCAATATGTCTTTGATATCCACTTTCCCAAGCCCGCCATCCTTCGTGAAGAACTTAAACCCATTTCTATTGTAAGGAAGATGGCTCGCTGTTCACAGAAAAGACACAAGGATCTCAAAATGTTCAATCTGGAAATGATAAGAATGAAATCTAGCCTTCTGTGTGGAACAGATTACAAAAAAGTAGGAAAGAGATGGCACCTGTTATCATTATAGATCCAGCTACTGGACAAAAGAATTCTTCATTTTCAGATAGAGTGCTATTGAACATTGCTGGTGTGGATGCTAATCTACAAAATAATTAATGTAATTTGAATCTACAAACACAGTCCATCTTTCAAGCATACGTGGAAAAGTAATTTCAGAAACTTGAATCTATATGAAAATGGAAAGTAGCAGTTGCTATAGTTGGCTGCACCATCTATAAATAAAAAATTAGTTTCTCTGCAAGAATTTCTGGCTTAGACCTAAATATATATTCTATCTATCACAAAAGCAAGATGGAGCTCTCAACGCACCCGTATTGGATCACATCAACACCGCCGCCAGCTAGACCTCTGGACACTGCATCCTGTAATTTAACCAGAATTCAACCTTAGCAATCAAATAGGTTGGTTAGGAAGTAATTTAATAACAAAACGTCTGTCAGAACACACAAAACGTCATTAGCAATCTAAGCCCTCTAGTAACAGTGAAAAAGATTGAAATTGACAGATAAAAGATAATTACATTATACAGAAAAGCAATTATAACAAATTGACCTTAGGCCAAAACATAAAAGCTGGTTATCCATGCATTAAACCCATATGATTGGGATTGTACAGCCAGCATATAGACCGAAAAGCACATATAACTGGTACCTGCAACTTCTGTGCAGATATTCGTGAATCATGGCCTACAGAGACTTTCAATCTTGTAGATGAATCAGGTTTCTTTCTATCCAACAACCATGCTGCAAAAGCTGCGGCAATTGCTTCTGTAACTGGTTCTGTGAGGTTCACCGGTTCACCCTCAACGCCATCGACAGCGACACCTCGAATATCACTGGCCCAAGAATGATGGCAAAAAATGTGCAGCAGTAAGGAAATGTGAAGTTGAGATCTTGGTGGAGCTTCATCCAAATAACAGACAAACTAATGAACTCCAAGAATGATCATTCAAAGCCGAAATAAAATATAAAGAGCATCAAAAGCCATTCAAGTGTTGACCCATGAAAACATGGAACAAAAATTCTTTATCAAAAGAGGCAAAATAATTTAAAGGATCCTTCCATACAAAATTTATCAATATACATAGTGAGAAATGGTCTTCAACAAGTGATACTTATAAAGGAATGGTATATCATGTGTGTTATTCAAATGCTTACTGAGTGGAAATGTAAAAATTACCAGTGAATAGAAAGGATGTCAACATGTTTAATAGCAGATTACCTATATAAGTTCTTATGCTACAGGGAACAGGATAGTTCTTAGTGAGCAGCATCACACAATTAATTATGACATATAAAGTCAACTCCTCAAACTTCAGGAGTTTAATGTAGTCACCAATACAAAGAACCACTAAGAAGTCTCGACTTACACGGAAACTTGAAACTTCAACGTGCATTAACAAAGTAACAACAGATATTTATCTGACTTCATGAATGAAAGTTTATATAATCCACAGGACACAATCAACAGACCTATTCAATCTATCGTATTAAAAAAGTAAACATTAAACCCTTGTCTGACCTGCCATTTTGAAGCTTGAGAAATGCACTTTTGTCAACAGAAGGCATGATGGTGGCAGATGAGGCGGCTGCAAGAAGAATAGAGACAATTTAACAAACAGAATACAAGTGGCTAGGAACATGCCACACACCAACGTAAAAATTAGACAACAAAAGTTTCAAATTACTAACAAAAATGAAAAGAAAATCAGTTATATATGTACAACGGTATTGTTAGATCAATCAAAACATTCCAAAAGGCCAGGGTCCAGGAAGGGTAAGCCTGAAACAGAATATAGACCTGAAATAATGAGAGTCTAGAACGGACCATTGCAGTAAACAATCGCTCTGTTAAAATTCGAGAATGTGGATAAGTTCTTGGCGGAGGTGTCATTCCATGCCAGCTTCCCACTAAGGTAGGGAAGCAGATTTTTTCTATAAGGGGTACAACAGTCCCTTCCATTTTGGGAGCTTAATTGCCTATCCTGCTGGCAGCAATTTGCTACCAGAACATGTTGGACAATCTTCCCTGACATTGCTGCATGAAAATTGAAATTTTGCACCATTATTTTGCTTATAAGAGCTTAATAAAAAAATCACAATCTTAATTAAGTATTTGCAAGAAGTTTCTTTCTGTCTCGGAGGTTTAACATAGTTTCTAATTTCATCAGTGTATGACTTTTCTCGTAGCTTCCCCAACCTTCGTATCTCTTCCTCACACATAAGGAACGAGGCAGAAATTTCAAAGTTAATTCGAGTATTAGAACACCACTCGACTCTCTTTCGAAATATCTGATCACTTAAGCACCTATTTCCTCATAACTATACATAACATCAATAATCAAAATACACCCACAAAAGCTGTGCTACGCCCCATCACCAACTAAAACAAAACTAATCTCTACTCACTAGAAGTACTCAGATTTTTCGACATCGCGATTATATTCCGGCCATGGACGCCAATACAAGCACCCTAACTAAATCACCAATTCTAAGCAATTCATTCAGACAATAAAACAATCACCTCACCATCGATAGAAATAATAAAACTATTCATTTCATTTCCAATCCATTTATCACAGCAACGACACCATAGCCGAGAAAAGCTAAAATACATGAAGAGCTTCAAATTCGAGGTCATCGAACAGCTATAAACTATCAATACTGGAAAAACAAATGAATCGCAACCACCGCGTGTAACATGAAAAACTCCGATTGTATGTATATCAACAGCGAAAATAAAGAGGCAAAATTACAAAATAAAAAATCAACATACCTGCCATTTTTGAAACTCGAAACCAGTTGAATCGCGCGAAGAAGAAGATGGTTAGAGAGGAGTAGCGATTGGCGAAGAAAACTATGGAAGAAGGCTGCTGCGAATATGCTGATTAGGTGGCGGAGCTGGAGATCGCGACACCTGCCGGCTTTTCTGGTAAACGCGATTTTTCAAACACGACTTTAGTTCAAAGCTCAAAATTTTCATATACTACTAGTATTTTGAAATGTTATTGATATTTGGTTTCCTTTTTCTTTCTTCCGTCCGGATGTTTAAAAATTCGAACCGGAGGTTGAACGGGTGGTTCACAATTTTCTCAATTATATAATGATTGAACTGGCTGAAATCGAAAATAATCATTAAAAAGTTGCAAACCAAAATCACGATCGATTTATGGTTCAATCGATTTGACTGTCGGCTCGGTGTGGTACTACTTCCATGATTCCATCACATTTTAATCTTAAAAGAAATTGGTTACATATATAACTAAAGGAAAGTATTAGTTTTATTATTAAAATATATTCTAAAAACAATCCTACTAAATAAAACTAGACCTTAGAAGATTGTTATATTTTCTTTAAATGTTAGTTTGTTAAGTACAATTTAAAATGTCAAATTACACTTAAAATTTTGTCAAGCATTGTGTAGGCCCACTAAGAATGGATTATTATGGGCTGTATTGGGCTTAGCTGAACAAAAATATTGGATTAAATATTGGGCCTAGCCCAATATTATTGGTCCTATTCATTGGGCTTTTCAAAAAATATTGAAGGCCCAAAACAATTGCTACAAATCAATTACTACTTGGAATAATTGAAATGTTTGAAATGTAGTGACATATTCAATAAATTGTCACTTAAGTTGATTAATAGTGCTTCTGACACGCGTTTTAAAAAAATGTTATGTGGTGTGGTATTATAGTATATACGTTGAGATTATCGAATGTAAAAATAAAATGGTTGTGGTGATAGTGCTGAAAAAGTAAATGTGAATATTCTAGTGGAACGACCAAAAGGAAAAGTTATGCGTATTTTGTCGGGACGAACCTGATGTTGGTCCAAGATTTGCTAAATCCATTTGATGTTGGGCTTTATTTTGGGCCTATATGTAAATACATGTAGTATATGTTAATACTTGTAACCTTTCTTTATATATATTTATATAATTATACCCCTAACTTGATACTTTGGATACCATATATTAGTTGAAAAACACAAGATTGTTTGGTATAATGTGATGTTGACCTAAAACTATGCATCAAAATTATTTTAAAGGCCATGAGTTTCTGTTCCCATGCAAAAATAGATTTAAAACACAATTAAAAACCCTAAAATATGCATGAGTTGTATACAATTGAAACCTAATATCTAGGGCAATAGGGTTGACTATTGACTTAGACATTGCTCAAATTTCTTGGATCTTGTTTTCCCATAGCCAACCCACACACACGTACAATAACTAATTACTTACATCATGCCTACCTATTTTTAGATTTCAACCCTCACATAACGTAGAGAATCTCTCATCACAGTTGTAGGCATGTAGCCATAGTTTATAATTTACTCAAACTTCGAGATCGTAAGCGAATTGGGTCGAGTTGAGAACACGTTCAAACCGAAGTGAACAAATATTGAATTTTGTACGTAAGTTATTGCCTGACAACTTAAGTTGTTATAAACTACTATCAATTCCGGCAATAACCAGTTGGAATTAGTTGAAAACGCGTTCAAATCGAAATGAATAGACATTGAATACAAGTTATTGTACGACAATAATCAGTTGAAATTCTAGTGATCAATCTCTTACGAACTTTGAATCGTTGTTACAACATCAAGATCTGAACAGTATTTTAATGTCAGATCGGCATTAACCCTAAACCTAATATATCACTTAAACAAATACTACTATATATCAACATTAATTTATGTTGCCATGAAATTTTGCAATGATGTCTCACATTCAACGCTTTCTCCTCGTGCACAATCAATAACAAGCTTCGTGTTTGCAAAAATAAACATATTGGGCTTCTATCTAGGCTGGGAGCCATTATGAACCCTAATATTCAAGATCCCAACTCATTTTATTTTTGTTAAATACTATTGTTTGATCTCGTGATTGGGGATTTGATAATCGTTTTAATGGCTCTTGAATGTTGTCCCTAAGATATTTCAATTTCTCAATAGATAGGGTTGAGTCTCGATTTTTAAACACAACGCTTAATCGACTAAACGCACAATAACTCCATTCAGATCTAGTCGGCGAAACATAACAAAATACAATCATTTCAATTATATTGATCATAAAGTTTATCGATCATAGCTAATACTCCCTTCGTTTCTTTAAGACTTTTGCTTTGAAAACAAACGATCTTATCCAGCTAATTCATAGGATTGTTGTCTCCACACATTCATTTGATATTTTTCAAATTTTTAAATGGAAAATAGAAATTAAAAAAATTAGGGCAATCGCCTTTGACTTTGCATGGTTTATTGTTCGAGTGTGGGTGCGTGCGTGCGTGTGTTTAGAGAGAGAGAGAGAGAGGCCCGAGCGTCAACACGGCGCAAGCGTTGTTTCTGGGCCTGAGGGTTGACTATTCGAGGCTTCTCACGTGACCCCATTTCCTTATGTTTTCCCCTCTTAATTAACCCATTAATTAATTAATAATCCATTAATGCTTCCCCCTAAATTAACCTCTTTTTAAATTCCTACCATTATTATGAATTTATGGGGAAAAAAAAAATTACTCTCTCCGTCTCTAATATTACGAGTTTTACGAAAAAATCGATAAGGGTATTGTTGACTGACATCATAAAATGAAATCCAGACACATATATTTTTGACCTTTGATACTGATAACTAAACAAGTTCGTTGAGCATGCGATAGAAGGTTACGGTCTGGTATAAAGGATGTCGAGTTCGAATCGTCGGAGGTGGTAGTGTTTGACCCAAACACCCCTCTAACCAACACACACAGCACTAGGGATTAGTGCCCTAAACATTACCCCTGCTCGATCCTTAATTACATAATTAATTACCCTCTAATTAAAATAATTTAGGGCCCAAATCCCAATTGATCTCGCCCTAGTCTTGCGCCTTCAGAGTAGGTTTTCATGGTTGGAAATTGAATTTTTTTCTTTTCTTTTCTTGGGATTTTAATTTTAAACTCCAGCTTCGGATCCTTATAAATGACAGTCAAACCTCAATCAACTCCAAATCATATTTTATTACGACAGTTCGAGACACTCAGTCGAGACGGAACGCAATACTTTATATCGAACTACGATATGGCACGAAAATGTGTAGGTCCAAAACTTCTATTCCTTTCATTTCATAAAACGACGTTACAGGGCTGAATACCGGTATGAAAAAACCGATTTTTTTAATAGGCAATAGGGATTATTTTCATATAAATAGCTTAGGACATAAGAAATTTCCCTAACATGTACAAATCTTGATATAACACATGCCATTAAATGCTAGCACCGACAAAAATAGTTATTGAGGTTGTCTAAACACATGTTGGAAGAGGTTTTTACACAATTTGAAGCTTTGATAATCACATGTAAGAAGAGTGTTTAATTGTGTGATTAGCATTAATTTGGGTTTCCATAATCAAAAGCCATGTTTCTTTTTAATTGAGTCGCTTAATTAAGTTAGTAATTACTTAGTTTACACTTGTCAATTTTTAGATTTAATTAATCTTGGATATTTATTTATTTAATTAAAGAAGTTATGCATGTTGAGTAGTTGACATCATCATACTAAAACATGCCTAGATATATAATTAGTCAAAGAACAAAAGTATCCATGGCAAAAGGTTCACATTGAGCTAGAAGAAGTAGTTATTCAACTCATGATCAATTAGAGTTGTATAATTTGACTCATATTTAAGTTTGATTAGCAAATAATAATAAGAACCTCCGATCGATAAGAGTCGGTTGACTGTTTTTTGCCTCATAAAAAATAGTCAACTGACTCTTATAGATTCGAAAACGGAGGGAGAGACATAATAGGCAGCCAACCAGCCCTCATAGGTTTGAACGGATCGAGAGACAAAAAAACAACCAGCCGGCTCAAATAGGTTTCGAATAGATGGAGAAATATAAAAGCAGTCAATCGACTCTTGTAGGTTGAGACGGACAGAGTATTAAACTAATTAGTGACATTGAAAGTTAGTAATAGAAAATCTTCATAATGAGAAATTAGGACCATACAAGAGTTCGTGAAGAAGAAAAAAAATTGCTCAAATGGGAGTTTTCCCACTACTTCCAAAATGTAAACCTAAAATTAATAGTTTGATGAAAAACTATACAAATTAAAACATAAAAAAAAAAATTTAAAATTTGAGCCTAATTTCCAAGATTGACACTCCCAGAATCCACGAGAATTGTTAGCCTTCTAGCATTCTTGATGAAATCACTGCAAAAAAACAACAAAGCAAAAGAATCTTGAGATGAATGTAACAATCTTGAAAGATAGATGATGATGATGATATGATCCTCTACCTCAGGGGCTCGTCTCCGACGTGTTTTGCGTTCCCACGGGCATCGGTGTAGAGCACGTTGCTCGAGACCTCTGATCTTTCCATTCCGAAGACAGACGACAGTTTCATATAAAGCTCGTCGTAAGAGCGTAGCCTAGTTAGGTCGAGGGTCCGTCCCACGTTCTCCGACTCCACGAACACCTTACACGGGCCTGCCTCCTGCCTCGGGAACTCTCCGTCGGAAGCTTCCTGAGGAAAGTTCTGTATCACGGCCGATCCCGAGCCGTTGGACACGTTTGCCTGATTTCCGTCGGAGCTGTCCAAAGATTGGCTCTGAGAGATTTGGTCTGCGGTGAGTATCGGCTGCCCGAAGAGGTGAAACGTCGGGGACCTGGCCTTGTTGCTTCTCTTTACCGCCTCACTCCCCATTTTGAGCGAGGCATCGTAGCCATAGTCGAGCAGCTGGAAATCGAAGGGCTGCAGTTTCCTGAGCTCGAGGTCCGTTGGTGGTAGTTCGAACCGAGCATGCCTGGCTCCCTGTAAGCAGCACAAGGGGCTGCTGGGGCTGAGGGGGTTGCCGAAGAGCGACGGGATCTGAAGATGGCTGTACGGAAAATCCGCCGGCTGAGGCAGCCGCGCCCTCTTCCTCGGCGGTGAAAACGGGGAAACGAGGCCGTGGCTGTGGCCGTGGCCCGGCACCATCGTCGAGACTAGTTCAACCAACCATGGATTCACTCTCTTCACATTGTGCAGTAAATCAGGCTCATCCCACACCACCTACACAAGAATCCATAGATCTAAACTTATCAAGAACTCAAAATTCATCAAAATCTCAGAATCAAACAATGCAAGAATTGAAAATGGATCATCACATCAAGATTCACAAACATATATACGTAAGCAATTCGAAAAACTAAAGATTCAATTCAAGAATTCACGACACATTGCATAAATAAACACGATTTCGAGATTGCAAACACGAGTTAAATTTACCTGCAGAAGTCTCCAAGGAGAATTAGGCCAATGGACAGGATCATCAACATGAACAGAGGAAATGGTCCCCATAAACCAACTGATCCTCGACGAATCCTCTGTCTCGAACGCCATCTTAAACCTCGTCCCGGAGCACCAATGCACCCTCGTGGCAGCCCGAACGGCCGCCTCCCTGACCACGAACTCCGGTGATCCGGCACGAGGGTAGTAAACGACCTCGAACGCCTCCCCGTTGGCAGCCAACCTAGCTGCCTCAAACACAGCCTCAGCCTTCACATTGCCCCTGTCCTTCAACCCCACCTCCCCTCCACCCCCTCTCCTCCCACCATTACCCCCCAAACCCACACACTCGCCTAAAAAGCTCGAAAACCCGACTCCGGTGTTCCATCCACACGAAACCTCCGCCCCGCCACCGATCCCCCTCTTCGCCCTCCGTATCCCGACACACAATTCCCCGTTCTCCGCCCTCAGGAACACGATCGAATCCCCGGCCACGAGCTTCTTATGGTTGACGAAATTGCTCCAACCGGTGGTGAGGAGGTGGCGGCGAGGGGTACCCCTGTAAATGTGCCTAAACTTCCAAATGACGCCATGGACGTCCTTAGCTAAGATCGTCTGCACAGGGGGCTCGGCAGAGTAATCCAACCGAGGGAAAATGGTCTCCGCGCAATACCTAGGGACGGAGAATCCGCCGCCATTGTTGGCGTCGGACTGAGTTAGCGTCTTCGCGAAGGAGTTGGTTTTCTCTCTCTCCTCGCTCCTGTCCACTCCCAGAAACCCCCTCTCATCGCCATTGACATCGGAATCGCTCCCCCTCGAGGGGACGAGCCTAATCCTAGCGTAAACCTCATCGCTCTCGGAATCGGCCAAGTAACTAATCGAGGCCACTCTGCACAGAACCAGAGGCGGAATTCTGGGAAATTTCAAGAAATCGACGGTTTCATTAGCGTGCTCGGCGTGGCCTTGAGGGAAGTAGTAGACCTTGGAATCCGGCGGCGGGATTTGGGCCATTCCGCCGGCGCAGGCGTGCCAGAGCTGTGGGTCCAGGCAGTTCTCCGGCTGGTTCATCGGCTTGCTCAACGAATGCATAATGTTTATCATTTTCTGCAGAAGGGAGGAGGCCCAGAAAGGGAAATCAGTCCAAGATTGAATCTTTGAGGGTAGAGAGGGAAAATCTTGAGGTTTTGGAGAAGTTTGTTGGGTTGTGAGGGATTAATGGAGGAAAAAATGGGATCTTTAGCTTGAAGGGAGAGTGATGGTTGGTTGTGTAGGGCAATTGAAAAACATAAAACAGTAGTGGTTGAGGAAGGAAGGGGGAGGGGATTTAAGAAGAGAGGGGGAAGAGAGTGAGTTTCATGAAAATATGGGGACAGACACAGACACAGACACAGACAAGGGACAAAAGACAATACACACAACACACACAGGCACACAGTTGGAGGGGAGAGTTTTTAGAGAGAGAGAGGAGTGAAGAGACACCTGAAGTAAGCTTTGGTTTGCCGACCAGAAGGTGGCAGAGGGAATTGATATTGACAAATGATACCAGATAAATTTAAGTGGTTTTCTTCATTTCTGTTCCCGTCCCGTCTCATTTCAAGTGACTTGTTTCGTTTCGTCACGGATGTTAGGCGTAGTGTTAAAAATAAAAAATAAAATTAATTCTTTTAATTTTAAGAAATGAGTTAATTGAAGTGGAACGATTCGATTAGTAAAGAAAATCAAATGAATGAGACGGAAGGAGTATTTATTTGTGGTGGGATTTTTGTTGGAGGAGATGCCTTTTTGCTGTTGAGTGTGTATCCAATTTACTGTTTTTTTTTTCCTATAAAAAAAAAAAGATTAGAATTGAATAGTTATTTCATGCCTTCAAACTTCTCCACTATTGTAGAAAAGCCAATTTTTCAACTGTTTGTCATTGTTTTATTTTGATTGAATTGATTATTGGAGTAGGTTTGTATTGCTGGAAATTCCATATTCACACTTTATCAACATCTGTATTATTACCCGTCGTTCGCATTTGAAATGAAACGTTTCTTGAATACGAACATCAAAGAAAGAATCTAAAGCGTAAAAGAAATAAGACGTTTCAAACGGGATAAGCCTAAAAGATAAAGACGAGACAAAATCGATGAGACGGATGAGTATAAATTTAATTTTGGGAAGTGCTCAACATGAGATTACAAAGTCCCACTATATTTTCAATCTTGAAATTATTTGAAAATTTAGATTTAATTGAATGGGATGCACAAATAACAAAGTGAGATTAAGATGTGATTAATATTGGGTTTAAATAGTCTCGTAATTAGTGGTAAGGGGAAAGCCCATTATTAATACTATCACATTCTACTCTATTTTCTCACACATTAACACAATTTCATGCAATTTTTTTAGTGAAAGTGGAATTTGTTTCTTTGTGTTGTGTATAAGCTGAAAAGTCAAAGTGTTATTATTATTATTATTATTAATTATTATTATTATTATTATTATTATTATTATTATTATTATTATTATTATTATTATTATTAGTTAAATGTCCAAATATTGGAAAATCAGAAAGAAACCAAAACATCAAAGAAATGTGACAATAGTATTAGCTTTTCCAAGGAAAAAAAAAATCTAAACTTAATACTTCTTCAGTATTTATCTATCATTTTCTTAAAAATCTGTCTGGCTGTATCGTTTTTCTTTCAACGCTAATATGGGGGACGGAGGGAGTAATATACGTAAGCAATGGACACTAGTATAGAGGTACAAGAAAAGCCAAAAGAGATCGGCGATTAGCCAACTTAAACGAGTGAAACACTTGTTAATTAGTGCTAATCTTTGAGGAAGCAAACACTAAACTAATTAATGAATTACCCCTTAATTAATTAATGATTTTCCCTTAATTACAACCATTAAGCTAGCCGGTCGGAGATTGCCGTTTCACAAACGATGATTTTGCTTGATTTATGAGGTCGCTATTAACGTTGTAATTATTTTGTTTTTATTTGAATTAATTAATTCTAATTTAGCATAATAGACAAATAAAAAATGGTTTAAATAATTATTAGAATTACTTAGTCAACCCATTTGTGAGCAAAAACCGATGTTAATAAATCTCCAATTCGTCCTTATTGTAAGAGACATACCCATAAAATGCTTCGAGAATTATTAATAATTTAATTTAATGGGGATTTTTGATTCTTATGGAAGTCAAATTATTAACCCTAAAAAGTGTAGTTGTCTCATGCATAGGGTTTATTATATTCGAAATCATTTTTTATCGTCAAGATAGTTTACGATAGTCTCGTGAAAAACTCTAATTTTACGTTGAAACGAAGTTTAACTGAAATTTTAAAGTAAGTATTTTTCTTGAATTGTGATTAAACTAGTGTAATTAGCTCAAGAACATAATTAAATAACTAATTAATCACATTAAGTAGCCATTTATCTTGATTTTAAATATATATAATGAAAAAAAATGTATATCATTTGAAATTTAGAATATATAATTGAGAAAATGACTTCATAACCATCTTAATTCATTTATATTTCCACTATGCCCCTCATTATCATAGTTGGTGTATAATGTTTATAATCAACATAAAGGGTGTTCTTATATACTCCACTTCTGACCGACCTAGAGACGTTTCTATATATTGGCGAAACGAAGTTTGGTGGAACAGATGGTATATTTTACTATTTAATTGTATTTTGCAATATTAAGAAAACGAGTGATATGATGTATAGATATATTTTAAGTGACCCACTCACAATTTTATTTATATATATATATATATTTTTTGCAGATTCCTGAAATAGTAGTATATCTTTTTTTTATTTATTTATTTTTTTCTAAAGTTGAAATGATTAATGTTTGATTAAGTTAAAAGATTCCATTTGTAATAATTCACAGCAATACTCAATTAGAGTAATGATTTCTTTCTTAAAATCGTCAACACAATTTTGGACATTTATACCACTTTTAAAGGAAAATCTAGGAAAGCTATAGCCCAACATTATTTATTTTTTGATTAAATTTTATGCTTTCTTTCTATTTTAAGGTCCAAAATACTTTAATTGTTCTTTGGAAATCAAATTTTTATAGGTGTTACGTCACTAAATCTACCCATAAACATATCGAACATCCAATTTTGGATACAATTAATAATTTCCCAGTATGTGTGTTTGTTAGGAGGTTCTTTCACATGACATCGATGATCGATAGTGCCTCTAATCTCACTATTTAGCAAAGCTGTCAAACTGACGGGCCGGCCGGTCCAAAAGTGTTTTGAGCCGTTAAAAGAGCCTAACGTGTTGTAATTTTTTGGGGCCAAACAAGTTGTTTTTTTGAGCCCATTTGACTTGACGACATTTTAAAATTACTTGTGCTTTAATTTAATGCATCCGTTAATTCGAACCTTAGATCTTACAAAGATTAAGGGTTTGGAAGGTGGTATATTAACTACTACATTTGTCTCGTCTCATTTGTTATTTTCGTCTGTCTCATTTATTGGTCTTATTTTTAAATGATAAAAAGAATATTTGACTATAATTAACTCTCTATCATTCGAATTGATTACAATCACATGTCCCATCTGTCTTTGGTTCTTTTGCTCGTCCCAAATAGGACTAATAACCCAGGACGGAGGGAGTACTAACGAATAGTACATAATAATGATGCTATAGTTAAAAGGGAAAGGAATGGGCCATCTAGGTGAGAGAGGCCCACTAAGCAACTAAACACCAACACTTGGAATTTAAATGGGCCCTCAACCAAACATATGCAAATGGGTGTGTCCAAATTCTCTAATAATCAAATCCAACCACTCTATTTGCATTTTGTGTTAGTTCTTGTTTTTAATCATGGTACATACCAAGAAAACATCTTAACAACCACCATTTAACTAACTACCTCTTTAAATATGGTTGATTAGTCTTGTTTTCGATATGAAAATACAAGAGCTGTCAAAATAAGTCTGATCGAGACCTAATTACAAGCGAGCCAACGAGCCTACATAATTTTGGACTAGTAGACCCGGCCCTAACCCTAGTAGATGCATGTTATCCTCCTCCGATGCCAGGCCGGTCCGGTACCCTTTAGGCCTAGACTTGTATTCCTCCGTCGACCTCGTGGGCTCAGGCGGGGCCGGTTCTTCGACACCCACTACACAACAATGGAGAACACAGACAAAAGATAGCAAGGTCCAAAACAAAAAAACACAAGAGTGTGAAAATCCAAAAGCACACATAAAATGCAGAAAAGGAGCAGCAAAGAATTAAAGAACAAAAAACTAAACTCAAACTCATTACCAGTTCAAAACCAACACTACAAAGCATAACTATCAACTGCAAAAAGAATTCCCACACTCAGTTTCTGGGAAAAAAACTATATATAAATTTTTTAAAACCTAAGCTTCCCTAGACTCTCTCTCTCTCTCTCTAGTTTCGTTTTCTTCGTCTTCGTCTTCCTCGCCTCGAGTAGCTACAGTATGATGAACAGCTCTAAACCTCCTATGCCCTCCTCACATCACTGTACAAAGAACTAAAGAACCAAGAAAATGCCACAACAAAGCACCAACTGATACGACCCGGGCCTTTTTAGGTTGAAGTTTTGGACTCGGGCTCCGGCTCGGGCTTGCATCTCATCTCGAGGACCTTCTTGTGCGAGTTCGAGTGCAGAGCCGGGACAAAAGTCGGGCTGGCAGCCGGCCGGTATTCAGGATACAGCCGTCCGGACTTGTAACGAACACCGCATGCATTGCACAGCGTCTTCGGTCCCAAAGGCCCCGCCCTCCACTGCGGAGTCTTGGTTATCTCACAATGCAAGCATTTGCGGACCGGTGCCTCCTGCTGGGTCGCTGTCGGGTCCGCGGGTAGAGCAGCTGCCTTGACTTTCTTGCTCTTCTTCGAAGGCAGCGACTCAGCGACGTTTTCGGATTCTGAGGAAACTCCACCGGCAGGGTTCTCCACGGAGGAGGAGGAAGGGGAGATGAGCTGGATCATTGGCCTCGGGTTGAAAGCCGGTGGTCGAGGGCGCTTGCTTCGTGCCCGTTGTGGGCCCCGGTGGCTCGAGCTGAGAGGCACGGACGTCTTTCCCCCGGACGAGGAAGAGCTGCTGCTGGTGCTGCTCTCGATCACTGAAACAGGGCTCGACGTCTGGAAAGTGTGCAACGAGCCTTCTTTGCTGTCGTTGCGTAGATTCTCTTTACCGAGTGTCAATCCTCCGCCTGCGAACGAATCCTCCACGAAAGTCGAGAGCCACTCCAACTGTACTATATCCTCATACTGCAACAGAATCAGATCAAAGTTAGGGGAGTAATTCGTTATGAAGATTCATATAATATGCTTCGACCATCGTATTGTAACTTCAACAATCGATACTACGACACTTATATACGAAAAAACGAAACAAGAAATCTATAGAAAAACATAGGATATGATAATCAAGACACCAAAACAAGTAGTTCAGAACATTCATATGATTCCAAACAAACTTCCTCCTCTCCGAATTCGATTTTCGAATTTCACACAATTCCACCAACCATACAAAAGGACAACACATTCAAAGATCCAAAGCAATCACATCATAGCATTTATAGTTCAAATAGCTGTTATATACGAGAGGCGGAAATGCTCACCGGAACGGAGAGCTCAGCCGCGAGGTCGGAGGCAGAGCTGCCGGAGAAGAGAGGTTCGCAGTTCTGCAAAGCCTCGTCCCACGCCGGAAACTCCTTGCAGTCACTGGAGCTAACTAAGTTAGCCTCATTGCACTCATTGTCCGAGGGAAACTCGATCAAATCATCGATTTGATCGAAGAAGTTCCCGCAGTCGATTTCGTCTATCATTTCTGGCTCCATCACCTAAACAATTCCCTGCAAGAACACAAGAATTGCTTCAGAAACAATGCTTCAAAACTGTGTAAAATGAAAAACAAAAAAAACAGAGAAAAATTCCAAAAAAATTAAAATCAAAATTGTGGGAATGTAAGAATTGTGGCTGACAGCTGATGCAGTGCTGGAAACAAGAAGTGGGGCGCATCTTAGCATCAAAAGGTGAAAAATCTCAGTTGAAGAATTTGTTTTTATTTCTGGATTCTTGCAAGCAAGAATCTTGAAAAAAAAAAAATACACCCTACTTAATAATTTGAATTTAAGCAGAATCAGTCAAGAACAAATGCCACCGACACGAGAATTTTGCATGCTTCAACACAGAAATTGCACGAATTCAAGGCCCAAATGCAGGAACATGAACAAACCTCCCCAGAAAATTAAAAAAATGATTAAAAATCTAAACTTGTAAGAACCCAAATGATTTAAAATGCTGAGAAATAATGGGCAATGAAGGAAAATTCAGAGGGGGGAGGAAAAATCCAATCTTTTCTGAGAAAAGGGGAAAAAATTGCGGAATTTCGAGTAATTATTGATTGAGAAAATCACATCTTTCAAGAAAAGTAAATATCCATTGCATTTAAAACCTTCCCATTTTCGATTTCTTTTTTTTTTCCCTTCAAGGAAAACGCATGTAAATGAAGTGAGTAAGAGGTCGAGAGAGAGAGAGAGAGAGAAGGGAAAATGCAGGGACGAACCTCAATTGAAAGGAAAGGGAGGTTTCTTGTTCGAATTGTGTAGCAGAAGCAAGAAACTCAGAGCTAAAACCCTCAACTGAAACTGAGCTAGTACTAAATTATGTGAAGTGTTTGTGCATGTATGTGTTTCTTGTGTGATACTCGAGAGCTAAAGAAAGAAAGGAGAAGTGCGTGAGAGAGTGAATAAGAAGAGGAAGGAGGAGAGAGAGAGGAGGGAGGGAGGGAGGGAGGGAAGAAATGGTAGGTGAAATTCTTGCTTCAATGCAAGCTGTCATTTACACTCAGCCTTCACTGTCGTGATGTTTAAGGCTTGTTCAGTTGTTCGAGCACGGGTCCCACACCACTACCACCGCTCTTCCCTCTCTCTCTCTCTCTCTCTCTCTCTCTCTCTCAAAACCTTCAATTTTTCCATACGCGAGATCACATATTCACATGTACAGTGCCATGCTCACGATTCTGGTAGCAGCTGCTACTATACGCGGATAGTACCTTTTTTCTTTTCTTTTTTGAATAAAATTTTTAATTATATTCCAATTTTGAAATTCTATTTACTTCCTCGTTGCCATTTCAATTGGCTCGTTTCATTTTGGCACGATATTTTAGACGCAGTGTTAGGAGTGAAAAATAAGGGAGGCATTCGATTAAGAAAGGAAGACAAGTAATGTGAAACGGGGGCAGTACTAAATTAATCGTAATTCTTTCTTGTTTTGTTTCATCCATAATAATGCAGTTTCTAGCGACAGAATTAGCGATAGAATACATTCGGATATACTATAACGACCGATCAACGACGAAATAGCAAATTTTAGCAACTGAATGACGACTGATTAACGACCGACACTGGCGCGATAATCGATACATGGCTTAATAGGTAAAATGATTACTTTTGCCGTTTATTCCTTTATTATAATATATTTGAATTAATTTCATCTTTAATTGAGAAGTAGCTAGGTAAATTTAAGATCTCTTGCTCTATAAATTGAATTGAATTCAACATCTTATCATATTTAATTACTCCATTAAATTTGAAACTATATGCATAATTAATTAGAGTTTAATGGTATTAATTGAATTATGCATATTGCTCTACCTTTTTCCCCTTACATAGTGGGATTTTATTGCCTTTTTTTCTTTTGATTTTGAGCCTAAACTTTTATGGGAAGAGACTTGGATTTTTTTAATGATAAAGAAATATAATATTAATGCTTTCGAATATTAATTTATAGAAGTGTGTGAGCTTTGGATGATTTTTGGACTTTATTAGCGTAATATTTTGAATTTGTTGATAGAAAAAATGACATTTTAATTAAAAAAGCGCGCGAAAGTGAAATTTAAAGTTGATGAATAATTGTGTCTTATATTTCATAATTGCTTTCTATGATTAGGTTAAGCGCAATTGATTGATTTCATGTAGCAAGTAAGTACACGACAATAATAACAACAATAATAAATTAATAATCAACCGAAAGGAGCTGATATTTTGGTTTCGCCTCTATAATGGGATACGTTTACATTCACACGACTGACGTAGCGATGATGATGTAATATTTTAAATATAAAAGTGTATTATATTAAAACAGAGTAGTCGAGTTAAACGGAACGGAACAGAACAAAACGAAACGGAACCTCGTGACTTGCAAGTGAACCTAATTAAGTCAACAATTTAGGAGAGCGTTTTGTGGCCATCACATGTCACAATTTGAATAAATCATAATTAATTAATGTGACCAAAATTGCTAATTTTTGTTGTCAATTTGAGGGAAATATCAAGTTAATTAATTATTAAAAGTAACTTAAATATATAAAATTGACTGGCTATAGCTATTGTTAAATTTATTTATTAAGAAAAGGGGGAGTATGGTAAACTTTTAATTTCTTTTTATTCACTTTTTTAACCACAAGAAATTAATTAATATTGAAAGTTATAAAGTGAATCTGGTGCTGCAAAGCTGGATTTTATTTTAAATAACACGAAGGAAGATGCTACGCTTTAACGGTCTTTTCCCCCAAGTAATCTTAAGCTGCACTCTTGGAATCACAATTATTATATCCGAAAAAATACTACCTTCGTTTCAACCAACTTGACTCTTTTATACGAGTATTAAGACATACAAACGAGTCGAATGGAATTGAGACGACGAAAACTTCATTGCATAATAGTACTTCCTATCTCACTTAATTAATCCATATTTCCCTCTTTCGTCTGTCCCATTTATTAGTTTTGTTTTCTAATACGGAAACAAATTAATACTACTACATAAGAAGACATTTCGAAACCTAGTTCTCTATCTCTGTTTTACTTGATTTCTGTGTCACGTCTTAAGCAGACTAATTAAGTGGGACGGAAGGAGTAATTGGGAACAAAAGTCTTTATGTTTAGGGTTTCTTTTATAAGCTTACTTGGAATTCACTCCATGAATCGTTTCCTTCTAAAAGACTTCACCTTTTTTCTAAAGTGGTTCTGCATTATATAAGATTTCAATCTCAAGGCTTGAGTTGAAGAGACTTATCATCATTCATTTCCATTTATGGAAACCCACACTTTACTATATGTTCTATGTATTCAAATATACAATACGTGATAATAGCTAGTAACCCTACTTATAAACGTTCTTCAACCCGTCGTGAATATAAGTTATAACGTGCACACGACTGATGTGATATTAACTTACTTAATATGTGTAACATACATTATTGCTTTTTAAACATAATTTCGCGTATTAGCATGTCAGAATTTATTTGTACACAAACTTTTTCCGATAAATATTTATAAGATAATGTAGTCACACAATTATGGGTGTTGATACAAAACTTTACTTCAAAGGCAATGAATTCATATGTCATGGCTCAAATATAATGATAATATTCACCAATAAGCTAATCATATTTATCTGAATTTTTATCCAAATATTTTTGAATTTTTTTTTTTTTTTTGTAGATGGTGATGAATTTAATATTATTATTGAATAATATATTATCACTGACCTTACACATCAAAGTAAAATGACCTAAGTGATGCTATAGTGCTAATTAATTATATTTTAATTTATAGAACATGGCTTAATCGTGTCTGCTGCCTAAGCTTTGGAAAAAGGGTTTGTTTAAAGTAAAAAATGGTTCAATTAATTGCTGTGTTTAGCAGAATTCGTACATATTATTTCATCAGATCCAATCCAGATCATGTGAAATTTCAAATTTTAATAAGCTTTTCAAATTTGGTGAGTAGATTAGAAACAAAATGTATAGCACCTACACCGATCAACGGTAGATAATTAATGTTTGAAATTAAACATCATACGTTCGCGCGAGTCCTTCTTACTTGGTGCCTAGAGGTGGCAAAACAAGTCCAGCCTGAGACGAAGGATCATTGTGATTTTAAGTCAGACTGAGCAAAATGTAATTAGCTAGACTAAATTGAATTTAGGGTTGAATCGGGCCCAAGCAACCCGGCCCGGCCCATGCAAGACACATTTACACTAAATTGATATATATGGGTCGGGATGTGCTTCAATTTTTTCGGTCCGTTATAATATTAAGTACGCGTTAAGCCAAAACTTCAGACCAGTCTAGCTCAATTGCTTGCCAACTCTAGTGGTTTGATCTTTAAATTTCACATCAATTACAAATAAAAACAGATTGTATCCATGTGCTGGCCCAACGAAAGAAGCTTACGTATGGAATAAAATATTTCGAGCTCGAATTCTTCGTAATTTAGTTTTAAATTTGATTTCAACAATAATAAAAGTAAGAGGCTAGATAGTGAAAATATCTAAACCTAGGCAAACCTTCACACATTTCGAGAGATATTAATGTTGCTATTCTCTTTCTTTTGTGAACAACATAAAATCTTCCAATTGTTTCTAGAAATATATAAACAATGCTATAGTTAGGAAATAGATGATGATTAGAATATATTTGGAATTTTCCAAGTTTTCAAAGGCATAAATCCATAGATATTTTTGCTATAGTGGGACATAGGGGCATGTGTCCATTTATCAAACCCTACCAATTTCACAAAATTATTGCTTGATTTACTCACTAATATCATTCTTTTTCTTATTCCAATCATTCCCACCAAACTCGCATGCCCACATTCACATGCACATGATCCACTCACACACATGAAGATGAAGAGTCGACATGTTTAACTTCGATAACGTTTGTTGCGGAGGACGCATAAAAGAGTGATTGTTAAACAATGCTTTTTACGTCCACCACTATACTGTAAGTATTTTTTCGTTTGAGACTTCCTAATATTAGTGTGATGAATTAAAATTGAAAGAATATCTCAGCAGAATTACTCTTTTGCCCTTGTTTTTCTGTTTACGCAGCGCGAGACTTTTACTCCACTATTACCTACTTTTTTTTCCTTTCATTTTTACCTACAATTTTCTTAAAATTTATGTCGTTTATCTTTCTACGCTAATACGAGAGAGTGCAGAAGTATAAATTAATAATTAAAGGCCGTAAAATATAGATTATCGAAGATATTTAAGATGAAAAGAAAAATATAAAAAAATCACCGAGGGAATAATTTTCGCAACCAGATACGGGTATTGGAGCTGACGTGTCGGTGCCGACACTGATTACCGTTGACGGTACCACCGGTTATAGCAGGTGACAACCTCTGACATTAAATATTAACCGCCAAGAGACGGTACTTTCACGGCGTCGGTGACTGTTATATTTAAATACATTTTATTTTATTTTTTCGTTTTATTGCATTAAAAAATATTCATTGGGCTCTCCTTTTTTTTTTTTTTTTTTTTGAAGTAATGGATTGGGCTTTCCTAGTTTGGATTAAAGATTCAATTTAGTTTTGATTTAATTAGCAAATAATTGTATAATACAATAATAATGTGAAATTATGAAAATGTAGAAAATTATATCCATATGTAGAATGAATTAAAACTCAATTATTCTAAGCCATAGATTTAAGTAAGTGTAAAAATTCAAATTCACCCTCAAATCCCTCAATTCAAACTTTTGAACAAAATTTATACGCAAGTGACTAGAACTAAAACACCATGTAATAAATTACTGGTACTTATTTCATCCTATTTCACTAGTCTTATTTCTTTTCGACGCGAGATTTTATACGTAAGTGTTAAAAATGAAAGTAAGTGTTAATTCTTTTCATTTAAAAAAAATATGATTATTAAAGTGAGACGGTCAAAATTTACATATATGACTAATAAAGTGAGTCGAATAGATTATAGGATAATAATGCACCATAATCTTAGTAGCGGAAACCTACTTCAATCAGTCAAATAGAAATATGATTTTATTACAAATTGAGCTAAAATACTTGAATTTCAAAATTTAATTTAAACTTGATGTCATACAATGACATGTATTTTTTTTTTTTAAATAACATAATTCTATTAGTACTATATTCTACTTACATTACATTACATCTGCTTTATTTTTATTTTATTTTTTTATTTTTTTCTCTCAACTAACCTTGATTTTGAAAAACATAAATGTCAACCTCTCCCCTTAAATCAGGACATAAATATAACATACGTCCAACTTTCATGCATCACTCCAATCAAATGCCAAAATAAATAAATTACAACTCCAGCATGGTTTGTTCATTGCTATACGCAAGACGTTTAAATATATACCCTTCGTTTCATTTTAATTCTCGAAAAATAATACTCCTATCATTTTTTATATCAGCATAGAAAGAGAAATGACACAGGTTTTAATAAAAAATAGGTAAAATGTAGAAAATAGATAGTAAAAAAACAACTGAAAAAATCTTTCCATTTTGATCCATCACACTAATATGAGACACAAAAGAAATATTTTACACGGTACATATATTCAACCTTAAGACATGTATGATGAAACGAACGGAGTATGTGAAGAGGAGTGCTACTAAATGTATACATATTCAATATACCTACGAAGATATAATTACAAAAATATTTTTAATACTATACATTTAAAAAATAAATCTACAACAAACTGATACTAGTATTATTATCATAAATTTTTTAAAGAAAACGAAAATAAATATATTACGTGTAGGGTATTACCGTATAGGTACTGTATAACCGTATAGGGGAGAGCGTATATTCAAATATTATTAAATTTATATTAGCAATATTAATGACGTCACCCATTTCCCCAAGAGAGGTCAAAAATTGGGAGCACGTGAATCCGCCACGTGTCGCATAAAAAGTCCGCTCTCTAACTGCCGATGACGTGGAAATTAATAAATTATTCGCCACCGATTTAGGCGCCGCTTATTTTTCAATTTTCATGTGAGTGACGGTGGAGGGTAAAAAAGGAAATTCATCTACCTTTATTAGTTTCCCGGGCACCGATCAGTTTGAAAATGGCCCAATTTTGTGGGGCTAAAAAAGGAAAAACACAAATTTCTGCCCACAATAAATTAAACCTTCATAAATATAGGTTATATCCACATCCAAACAACCACAACAACCACTATTCCATCTATATGGAAACTTTAAATACACCACTCATACATCTACAATCCAAATTTGTTCTGTCGTAATCAGAAGAAAAACGAACGATTCAAATCGATTCCTATTTTTCACTTCAGATCGTTTCAAAACGATTGCTATTTGTCAGCTTGATTCTTAATCATACAAAATGAAGCAATTTAATAACTTTTCCTCATGAAAAAAAAAGAGGTTCGTGATTTATTTAACATTATCCCGTTTAATTTGAGCAAAATTTAGCTGAATTGTGTACGTGTGTTGACCAAGAGGTAGGCAGTTAAGTTTCGGAGCCAAAAATCTCATGTTTGAGTCATATGTGCCACGACCTTTAAAATTTCCTGTTAATTGTTAAAAAAAAAAAAAAAAAAACCCTTAATTTTCTGTATTGATTTTTTTTTCTTTCAAATTTTATTAATGGATCCATATGGGCCCACTATCGATGGGCTTTGGCAAAATGATCATTTCTCTGTCAAAGAACACACACACACCAACGTGGGTGTGTGTGAGAATGGATGTTGAAGAATATAACTATACTGTTTGTTTGCAGCAACTATGTATATTATGAGCATTTCTTTCTTTGAAAAAGAAATGTTGTTACCAATAAATGGTGAAAATCTAATCTAACTCTATTTTTCTCTAAATGGTGAGATTTTGAAAAAAAACTATGTAAAGAATCAACCTATGTTCTGCTGATTGAATCAGTAGAAACTGCCTTTGCTGCATCCAGATGGTTCAGTCTACACGTCCCGATTAAAACTTCCGGCAGCTCTTCCGGTGTATTTCCCTGGAAAACAACGTAGATGATGAGCTTCGGAGGAGTCTGCAAGTTCTCAAGGTGTAAAAATGTGGCCCGGCCCGGACGGAATCCCGAAACAAAGCCTTGCTCATAAGAAGCCCAATAGAAATTTGGGCCGGGTCGAAAAAGTTAGGACATGTCGCACGTAGCTGCATGCAGCCCGAATATGGCCCGGTCCAGCCCGGCCAGGACTGAATTGTACAACTAAATAAGCATGAGATTAAGAGAGAGTGCTGGTGTACCTGTATTAGAAATGCCATTTCTATGACAAGATTATTTAGGTATCCGAGAACGAGGCCAACGACGCCTCTTGCCACAGCCGATGAGCCAATGTCGATTCCAAGCTGAGGGTGTCGATTGGCATGTTAGATTCGAGAGACGTATATAAAGGTATTGAAGATGTTTTCTACTTCACATATTTCGTATTAGGGCTACTATCAACTCATAGCATTAACTTTCGACGCGTTTTGCAAAAACGTGAGTGATCTAGTTGAAAACGTCGAAGGGTTAAGAGATTTTGTACCTCCAAGTAGTTCTTCCCTCGAAAATAGTTCACTTGGGTCGCTTGACCAACCAAGCACGCCTTCCTTCCCACGCTCTGCTTTACAATCCACGAACCCTGCAAGATATCCTCGAGAATGTATCAAACGACGTGTTTTTGGGCAAGCGGAAGATCCAAAGACAGTTATGTTAGTCCTGTTACACATCCTCACCTTTGATATACATGGAATGAGCTTGAATGTTGAGTTTCTAAATGAATCGTCGCCATTGATGAATCGCTCCAACAGAGGTGTTTCTTTTAACGGAGACGTTAGCATGTAATATAAGGCCAAACTATAAGTCGTTGTGCCCGGAACCTGATTCGTTTACCACAAGTCCACAATCATTAAAGTGCTCGAAAGTTCATTTCAAATCAGTGTGAAGTTGAGTACTTTACCTGCATGTTTATGACAAGAAAGAACTCCGATCTACCCTCGACCGCGTATTTCTGCAGATTTTCATTGAACTAGGTTCAAAAATCGTACTCCCCAAATAAATTCGTTGAGAGAGAGAGAGAGAGAGAGAGAGAGAGAGGGACCTGAACAATGCCGTTGCTTCTGCTAGCAAGATCATCCTCACGAATGCTAGATTTTATCCAATCGGCTCCGACCATCTGCATCAAAGTGCCTTTTGCCTTGATCTAGAATCAGACAATGAAACCGTATAAGAAGTTTCACTACTGAAGAAGCATGCGATGAGTGATCATGCATCTAGTGCTGAAAACCGGAGTTTTCGACTAAATAGTGTTACTACGAGATGATGCCAGAAATCAGCTTCTCAAGATTGTGCAACATATTTAGAAGAAAACGACGGTGAAACATCAAAATGCAACCTTTTTCTGGTCATCCAGATATGTTTTGCTACGGACGAGGAATGAGGTAGGATCTGCTTCGGCCCAGCTGCAACGCATGTTCAGAGTGGAATCGTTTTGCAGCGTCGCACCATAACATAAATTTTCTTCCCACGATACAGATTGTAAGTCGACATAGCCCTTTTTGTGGACTGGAGAGGGAAAAAAAAAAAAGAATGGCTCAATTAGTACTTCAACCATCGTAGAAGTTTCGATAACCTTTTTATCTAGTTTCTCGAAGGGCTAACCTGCACGATCTTGCAATCTTTTGACAAAGTTTACCGCAGATGATAACTTCGGCTGGTACGAGTTCTGAAAATTTCGGCACAACAGAGTCCATCTCAGAAACTATAATTCTTATAGAATGTTAAATGTCGTTTTACTCAAAAGGGGAGTTCGAATTCAGGAATTGAAAATACCACATAACGTGTATCTGGACTCGTATCCGAAGGCCATCCTTCCTCGTCGTCTGAAGGTTCGGGAACGTCGAAGAATTCATCCGCTGCATCATTTAGTCCTGAGAGAGGAGTCGACAGATCCGCTTCATTTTCTATCATTTTGCAATCAACTATCTCCGTTTTGATCTCCTCGTCACTCTCGGGGACACTGATATCCATCGTTCTTTCTTCTTTCGTCTTGAACAACTCTCTTAAGGCTGCAATTAGGAGATTCCATTTAGGAAAAAGAAAAGAGTCGTCACATAAAAAATAAAAGGCGAAACAAACGAAGAAGATGTAAAACTCGACCTGCAACTGTTCCAAGCATACAGATAGTGATGGATCTTGCATAAGCTTTTCTGAGATAGGATTTCCAACACCTCCAATCAACCGAAAGCATGTGCTTAATAATGCATTCTTTGCCTCGATTCATAGGAATGATCACGTATCCACCACCTACGAAAGCATAAAACGAAGACAAATTCAATACCGGGACGTTCACTACTTGGATCAACTCCAATATGCAACGAAGAAATGCATCATTGTTCGACCATACAGTCATGCATCCGACAATATATATATAAAGAGGAATTCTTGAATTTCCGAGTCAAAGCATACATTACTTTTAACGGAGGCTCGGACATATCCATTTTGCGATTGGCACTTTCTGTGAACCACCGAATGGTAAAGAATTACTGCAATAGGAAATCGACTCGAAGTTAATTTCAAAACTACAAAGTTTGAATTCGTTTCCTAACGTAAAAGTACCATATGTGCCATCGTCTTCTCTCCTCCAATAACGTCGCAGTAGCAAGTCACGACGCTTCATCGCCCTAACGAAAGAAATACAGCATTTGATAAATAACTCTAGTCGAAATCCAGATTTAATTCCTTGAATAAGTGAAGAATCTGACCAAGGTAGGCAATGCTTATATAGTTGAATGTGTACTATATCCGTGTGGCCATCGAGTTGCTCGACAACGCTACCTTTGTAGAAACAAAAATCCCACCTGCAGAAAAGCACTTTGAATTTGAAAGGAGTTCCTCTATTCCAATAAGATCGAAAGTGTTGATTGAAGTGACTCGATCTTCAAGAAAATACGATGGTCGAGTGAATTTGAATAAGATAATGATAAAAACGAAGCAAGTTGCGTAAATTACTCTGTCCTTGAGGAATCAACAGCCATGAGAGTGCGAAAAACAGCTTCGGGTGTTCCGTTGATGACACCAACTGCCATTATAGCCGGATGGCCACCCCACCTCTGAATATATAAACGACAAAAGAAGTTCAGAAATATGTAAAGCACGAAACCAACAATAATCGAGACGAAAGTATTAAGTCATCAACCCGAATGTTGGAGTCTCTGTCTTTAGCTTCTTTGAAGAGACGTAATCCTGAATATAGCAAGACATGAGAAAAGCTGCGATTAATGCACAACATTTTAAGCTGATTGAAGCACTGCAAGTGGATCGTTTACCGTTTTGACAGCCAAATATTTTCCACGGTGAAGGTACTATTACGTCCGAGGTCATTGCGTCCACGTGAAAAGAAGGCGCTGAGTTCCAGTCAATCGACCTCTTTGCCATTCTTTTTGAAATACTCAAGCTGTTATTTCAAAGTTAATCAATCAGTTTCTACTTTGAGAAGCCGGAATTTTTCGGATCAGCACATGAACTCATAATCATACGAAAATCGGGAGAAAATGAAAGGAACGCTTACTTAAAAGGCTGATATTTTCTTTTGGAGCAAGATACCAAATCTACTGGCTTAACTGCAGTATCCTGCAAAGAACAGATCCACCTAGCTGCTTCTTCCGAGCTCGTTGCTCCAAGCTGCCAACGTTCCAATCCACATTACAATAAGTTCGTCGCCGGTTAAAAGTAAAGTCATGATAAAACCGTACCTTCAGCTGATCATTGTGATTTGCAGTATTGTATAGTGTGAAGATGAAAAATAACTGCAAAACAAGAAAAGAAGCATAATGCTATTTTGCTAACAAATCGGGCATATATGCAGAATGAAATACTTCAAGGAGACGTACTTTCCTACGATGGCTGCCTCTCCCATTGTCCACAACACGAATGCACGAGTCTATTATTGCACTCCGCACGGGCTCCTGAAACAAGGAATGTCGATCACTACTAAATAAAAGAAGTGGGATTCGAATAAAGCATTCCGTAGATGGATCATATCCTTTCAATGCATTACAACGTATACTTATTCGAAGATCGATCACTACACTCTTTTCTTAAATCTACGATCGAGGAAGTAAAAACTTCGAGTCGAAATACAATCTCCTCCTCCAAAAGGTTCTATAAACCTCATTAACTTGTTCTGCACTTCCACTCACCAAACATGAACATCATATACCAAAAACCCAAGAATTTGCAGAAAACAAGACCAAGAATTTGCAGAAGTTATTCACATAAACATTAAATCAAACACATGAAACTCAACAATAGCAATTTCAGTGAAACTAAATTCATTCAATCAGCTCCCTCAAAACACATGCATACATACAACATATTTGCAGAAAACACAACTGAATCAATAAAATTAAACTCTCTCTCTCTCTCTAAAACACACACACACATAATAACAGAGAAAAGAAAATGTGCATGTTTTCTGGGATGGAAACAAACACACACACCTCTGTGTGAGAGGAGGGGATGGATTTGAAGCTCTTGAGGCAGTTGTCTTCAAGAATGAAGAACCTCCTGCGAGAATACTGAAGCCCTATACGATTGTAACGAATCAAATACAGCCACCCCTGCATTTTCCCTTCATTTTCCGACATTCCCATTTCTCCCAATACACAATTTTTTTGAAATTCTTGAAAAAAAAAAATTAAAAATCCAAAATTCGTCGCCGTAAATCAAGAACCCGTTTCCGAAATGTTCCAAGATTGCTTTTTTACCAAGTATAGACGAATATACATACACATATAGAGAGATTCAGATATGTGCATGTATGAGAGAGAGAGAGAGAGAGAGAGAGAGAGAGAGAGAGAGAGAGGATTTGATGAATGATCCTCTGATTCCGCCAAAAGGGAACCAGAGCATCAATTGAAGGATGCCAGAATTTTATTGGCTAAATTCCAATTTGCAAAATTTTCATTTCTTTAAATTCTTGAAAAAAAAAACAAAAATGTTTCGAACAATCTTTTTCTTGTTTTTGCCTAACTGATTCTGGTGATTATACGAGGTTGTCTACTTGCCAGCTTCTTCTCAATTCTTCCAATTTTGAATTAAAAAATATTTTGATAGTATTTTATTGTTAATTTGCCACCATTAATTTTGTAATTAATTTTCTTAATTAAATAGATTAAACATAAATATGGTGCTTAGCACTACTTTTTATTTTTTCTTTCCAAAATTGAAGTTACAGAAATATATAATATCATCACAAAATTCACATAAATTTGTTTCTTGATTAGTACTTCAAGAGTAAGGATTATTTTAAATTTTAGAAGTTGCTAGAGAAGATTTATATTCCAAATATAACTTCCAAATTTATGTATATACCTTAAAATCAATAATTAGGTTGATATTTTTTCAACTCTTAAAAGGAAAACGTAACGTCTATAAAGACGACGAGAGTATAAAATTCAGACACCTCATTTTAACTCACTACATTTCACTTTAACACACTATCATCACTCTCGTCTTAATTATTGCGGTGAAAGAAAATGTCCCTTTTTCCGGTGGGACGGAGAGAATATTGTATAGTCTACATATTTAATTTAATATATTATTAATATGTGACGTATGGTATTGGCGCCCACTTTGTTTATGTTGATTGATCATTCATTTCTTCCAAAGATTACCATTTAATTACTTGCTCCTTTTAGCTTCTTCTCCCAAGTCAAACCCTATCTCTTAATTATATCTTCCTATGATTTTTACTTATTCACTTACGACTCTTGTTTGAAAAAAAATCTCGAACTCTATATAAAAAGACCGGTTTAGATCATAAAAAGAGTAATGACTTAATATTAATATGATATCAACGTCAATCGATAATGAATTTATTTATTCGTAATAGAAAGCTCGACACAAAATATCGGATCGTCGCTCTTGTCAACCCTTTCAAGGTGGTGAACGGTTCAAAATATAAAATTAGTCAAGTCATTTCTTTCGGAATCTAATAAAAACATCAAGGTCACACACCATTTCAACACAAATTAATACTACTATTTATTTTTAGGTTTGTTATTTTATTCATTACTTATAGCACATCTTGGCAAATGGGCACCAGTTAAACTTGAAATTTATATTATAAAAATTGATAATATTATATAGTATAGGATTTGACCATTTTGAATCTCATTTCGTTGGATTATATATACCTTATTCTTATATATATACTCTCTTCGTCTCTTTATAGACATTATGTTTTCCTTTTTGGTAAGTCCGACAAAAGACGTTACGTTTTTTTTATTGGATATAATATTATTAAAAGGCATACACTCTTCACTTGAACACATAAATCCACATTTTTTTCACATAAATAATATATAGGCTTATAATCTTTATTGTATGATAATGATTTAATATAAACTCTATTCTTAATTAAGAAATGTTACTTTGAGACGCTATACGGCCGATTTGACTAAGAGCGGCTTAATTGTGATGACGTACATGAATTAATCTATTTTATTATTTTATGATTTTAAAATGGTCACACCCTAGATATTTTTATTTAAATAACAATGTCATCGGATTTTAATTGTCACTTTTATTTAAAACACCTCTGGCCAATTTGACATATCACCGGTATAGTTGTCAAAATGTGTCCAGCCCAACCCAACCTGATGGACGGGTTAGTTATTGGACCGGGTTAGGTTTCATAAAATTAGGACTGACCAAGAAGTGTTAAAAGTTCAGCGTGTTCGGGCTTACTGACCCGTATAAGTGATTTCGAACTAATTAGACTGAGTTGGGTACATGTTTTTTAGGCCCATAGATTTTTTGGTCAGGCTGGGCTAGCCACATTTTCACCCAGAGCCCACCAACTCGCCCGACAATTTGACATCTCTAATAATTAATCATTTAATTAGGGGGTGTATTCAATTGAGATTCTATTGGATCTTTTTCGGATTTTAGAAATCCGGAGGTATTCAATTCAGAATTTTAAAAGTCTATAAAATCTTGAGGTATTCAATGCAGATTTTTCTATTATCAGTAAAATTTAATATATAATTACCATAATAATAATATTGATAATAATAGTAATAATATGAAACAATTGAAAGGGTTTATATATATATAAGTTAACATAATACACAAACATAAACCCTAATCAGAGATTTTAGTTGCGTCGAAGATGGATAGCGCAAGGAAGAAGAAACCTCTCCTCCATCATCATCATCATCATCAAATTCCTGAAGAAATCGTGTTTGCTGAAATATTGCCGAGGCTGCCGGTGAAATCGCTCTCGAGATTCAAGTGCGTTTCGAAATCATGGCTTTCTCTTATCGAAAGCGACGGATTCATCAAAACCCAGCTCCGGAATTCAACCCAAAACCAATCATACACCCATTGGAGAGTCGTCTTCGACCGCAAATCCGGACCGAAGCAATGCTCCATGCGTTCCTACTTGGACGAGGAATCGCCAAATATCTCGCCTATCATCGAGTATGATCCAACCATTGATGGCGAAAGCGAGCCTCGCGGGCAGCTGCAATGGCGTGCTGTGCCTTGTCAACTGCCAAGACGGGATCTTCTTCTTGTGGAACCCAGCGACTCGAGACCACATCGAGCTGCCCAGGATCGAAAGCTCGACTTCGAAGCTAGGGTTTGGGTGGGACGAGTGGAGCCGCGCGTTCAAGGTGTTTGCGCTCGTGAGGTCTGGCGATGGCGGTGAAGGGGGGGGGGGGGGGGGGGGGGGGGGGGGGGGGGGGGATTGATAGGTAGGGTTTATAGTTCGGAGACGGAGACGTGGAAGGAAACTGTAGGTTACGGAAGCACCTCTTTTCAGTGTGGGACTGGGAAATTCGCACGTGGGAGGATTCACTGGTTGGCCAAGAGTTGGGATCGTGTCGAGTTCTTCGACTTGAGGAGGGAGGTGTTTGGTGTGATAGAGTTGCCGGATGTTGGGCTTTGCCTTTGGATGTGGGAGGTGAAGGGATGCCTTGGGGTAGTTTTTCATTCTTATACTACTAGAGATGGTGATGGTGATGGTGATGAAGGCAATGGCGAATACGAAAGGCGGCGTCGAAGAGTGTGGGTAATGGAGCCGGAGGAGGAGGACGAGGCGCTTTGGGTGGAAGTGGTGAAGGAGCCATGGGCGGACCTCATCTTTAAGCCAGGCAAGAGAATTTTGGGTTGCCGGGGAGGGTTTTTTTGGGTCGAAAGTTTAATTAGTCTCACCAAGAACAAGAACAATAAGAGAGAGAGAGAGAGAGAGAGAGAGAGAGAGAGAGAGAGAGAGAGAGAGAGAGATTAGTAGCTAGCTAGTTAGGTTCACTTTTTTGTTTATTTTTTTTAAATTATTTTTTTAATATATATGATATATATGTAAACCCTAATCAAAGATTATATATATTATTAAGTTAAACAATTAAAAGAGGGTTTATTATATTATTTATAAGTGAGGTCGCATAATTAAGTACGTAGCAAAAACCCTAATCAAAGATTTTATTTTATTATTCCTCGTTGAAGAGAAGGATAGCGCGAGGAGGAGGAAGAAGAAAGCTGTTTAGATTCGTGTTGGATGAAATCGGTGCTACGATTCAAGTGCGTGTCGAAATCATGGCTCGATCACTCGTGGATGAGAAGAGCGGTGCACAAAAGGTGACGGGAATGTCCGTGCTCGTTCGAAACGCTTAATCACATGCACCGACCGAACGACGATGGATATCGATGGGGCGGCGTTGCAATTGAGAATTCGTAGTCTATTTTATTAAAGACGGAATTCGTAGTCTATTTTATTCGGCTTTGCACCGACGAACAACGATGGATATCAAAGACGGAATCCGTTGCCGTAGTTTTATTTTTTATTTTATTTTTGTTGTTGTTTGAAGATGAAAATATTATTGTCGTCGTTTCTACAATATTTGATATACAATTGTAACACATGAATACCATCCATATTACTTAATTGTGCTCCCAATTTTAAGTGATGTATAAAAATAATAAAAGAATAATTATGTTGCTATAAAAGAGGTATGTTATAAATTTTAAAACAAATAATAGCAAAGGAAAATTGAGAATTCTAGAAATAGAAAAAGTTGATTGTCTAAAATAATAGTTCTTGTATATTCACAAAATAAATCACAACCACATGTAAAATTAGTTATTGAACTATCAATAAAATGTATATATGTATAAAAGTAGAACATGCCTTAGTATAGAACCAAACTTCCCTGTATGTCACACAAATCAAGAAAAAACTATTAGAAAAAATAAATAAATTAACATAAACAAATAGTTAATTAACCATTCTTCATCAATAGAAATTAACTATTTATTAGAGTTTAAAAAAATTTCAAAATTAAAATAGTACAGATAAAATAGAATTACCATGATAATAATATATTGTAAAAAGAATACTTACAACTGCATGCAATTATGGTTTGAATTGAAGAATAGGTTGACGCTGGTGAAAGGATTTATGCTACCTAAAATAACATTAAATAATACCGAAAAAGATTAAAAAAAAACAAAAAACTAAAACTAGAAACCTATCATTACTAATCTGTGAGAAAAGGGAGAGAAAAACTCATACTCAGACTCCAGCCCTTTCTCTTCACTCTTCGATGTGGCTCTTCCACCAATTGTCGTCGATGCCGCCGGCGCCGCCTCCTCCTCCGCTTGCAGCATCTGTCAAACTGACATGTGCCTAGCAAATAATGAAAGATTGTCATTTCAAATAAGACCAAAAAAAAAAAAAAAAAACCACACAAATAGATCATCATCAAAATCAAAATGCAAGTCAAATAATATAATCTCGAATAAATAAAGCACGGAGTAGAGTATACGAATGACAAATTTGTTAAAATGTTCGACTCAAGTGTGCAATTCTGCCTAAATAATGTTTGTCTATTTTCTTTTTTATCTATCCACAAATTTTAAGGTTTTTCCATTTTAGGTAGTGGATAAACTGGATCATCAAGCAAAAAGTTACAATTATACCCTTGAAACGTCACTTTAACACATGAACACTGTAAATTTTAACCCATCGGTCACAATACATTAATCTTCATTTCTTTCTTTAAATAATAATAATAATAATAATAATAATAATAATAATAATAATAATAATAATAATAATAATAATAATAATAATAATAATTCTATTTACTGAAAATTGGTTGCGTAGAATTCGTGAAAAATGTAAAATTAGCAGAGAGTTTATGCATGTATGGGATTGAGATGAGGAATTGGGGAAATGGCATGCATGAAGTTGGGCTCCAAAGCAGATGTGTTTCAGCTCGAAGGCCAAAGCTGGTCACACACTCTCTCTCTCTCTCCTCTCTCTCTTTCTTGATTTTAATGGTGTTTGGATCACAAATATTTCTAATTTTCATGTGTTAGTGGCGATCAAAGTGAAATAACTCTGTAATAGAATGATGGGATCGTTGTGAAAAAATTATGTTTTTTTCAATTTTCTTGAATTTTCCATTTGTGGGATTTAATCAATTGTTTCATTGGGATCCATATTATATATGTGCTTCGGAATTTGATCTTGTTTTTGATTTCATCTGCATTTTGAAATGAAAAAATCTTGATTTTAAGGAAGTTAGAATTTAATCATGAAAGGTTCGTTCTCGAGAATCGTAATATAAACCGACAGATTACACTCGTCTCTATAAGTTTAAGCTTTTAGATGAGACGAAATTCACCGATTTCAGGCTCTGCACCACCGGCCTTCCTAGCGATGTTTGTGTCGAAGTCGGAGAGATGTCCTTCCATCTTCACAAGGTCTGTCTCTCACTCTCTCTCTAGTTCATGATATGATCTCTTCTAATCCCTTTTTTGCTCCATGCATTGCAGTTTCCTCTGATGTCGAGGAGCAAATTCCTCGAGAGGATGATCAAGGAGAACGACGATGAATCGAAAACTACTCTATATCTCTACGACTTGCCCGGAGGCGCAAGCTCCTTCCTCTTCGTAGCCAAGTTCTGCTACGATGTCAAGTTCGAGCTCACCGCGACCAACGTCGTAAGCCTCAGATGTGCCGCCGATTACCTCCAAATGACCGAAGACTACGGTGAGGGCAACCTCGTCTCACAGACGTCTACGTTCCTCGAACAAGTCCTCACCGGTTGGGAGCAGACGGTCCAAGCCCTCGAGACGTGTGAGGGCGTCCTCCCTTTCTCGGAGGAGTTGAACATTGTCTCAAAATGCATAGACTCTCTTGCTTCCAAGGCTTGCGAGGATCGGGCCTTTGCCGGCTGGCCGGCTGGCCAGCCGGCTAATCAGAGCCCGTCCACACCTGCGGTGTGGAACGGGATCTCCTCTGCCTCGGAGCCTTGCTCCCCTGCTGAGGACAAGTGGTATGATGATGTGGCGGTCCTCCACCTTCCTCTGTTCAAGAGGCTGATAAATGCGGTTGCCTTGAAAGGGATGGCGCCTAGTCGGATCAGCGCGGCGCTTACCCTCTACGCGAAGAGGCATCTCCCGTTGCAAGGGAGGAGGTCGAGCTTCTGTGAGAGGAACAACGAGTCGGTCCACTCGTTGTCCGAGGAGGAGCAGAGGAGCCTCATTGAGGAGATAACGGAGTTGCTCCCGGAGGAAAAAGGCGCGACGCCTACTAAATTCTTGCTTAAGCTCTTGAAGTTTTCGTTGATCTTGGATGCTAGCTCTTCGTGTAGGGAGACGTTGGAGAGGAGGATCGGGGCGCAGTTGGATCAGGCGAACTTGCAGGACCTTCTTATACCGAACACCGTCCCTTCGGAGGAGACCGTGTACGACGTGGAGTGTGTTCAGAGGATTGTTGATCATTTCTTGGATATGGTTCAAGAAGATGATTATGAAGGGGAGGAGGAGAGGTCGACGGCGGAAGGCTTCGATTCGCCTCCGGCTCTGACCGTGGTGGCTAATTTGGTGGATGGATATCTAGCCGAGATTGCATCCGATGTGAACTTGAAGCTCGAGGATTTCGTGCTGCTTGCAGCTTCGCTCCCGGAGTATGCTCGGTCATTAGACGATGGAATCTACCGTGCCATCGATATATTCATCAAGGTACGCTTCGTGTCTACGTTCGTATCTTCGTGTTTTCGTGTTATAAGTATGGTTCTTCATCTGTGAGGAAAATGTAGTCTTGAAGTGGTGAAATGTAACAAATTTGGTGTTTTTTTCCCAGTCACATTCATGGCTAGCAGACACAGAGAAGGAGCTTCTCTGCAGGCTAATGAACTGCCAGAAGCTCTCGATCGAGGCCAGCACGAGCGCGGCGCAGAACGAGGCGCTCCCGTTGAGGGTGACGATGCAAGTCCTCTTCTTCGAGCAGCTCCGTCTCCGGTCCTACATGGCCGGGTGGTTCGTGGTCTCGGACAGCCTCGGGGGAAGCAACGACCGCAGCAACAACGGGCTCAGCTCGGTCGGGGCCGGGGACCACAGCTCGACGCTGCACGAGGTGCGGGCCCGGGTGTCGAGGCTCGAGAAGAAGTGTGACAGCATCAAGAACGAGATTAGGAAGCTGGTGAAGACAAAGGGGAGGTGGGTTAGCTTTTACAAGAGGTTTGGGTTGAAGGTTAGGACTAAGTCCTTTGATCTCAAGAATGCAAAGTCTCCCACTAATGGAGAGAATGGCGATAGGGAATGAGTTGGTTGATTTAGTTTTGGACATCATGTTAATTGTAGTGTATTCATGGAAAACAGAAAACGAAGCACAACTCGGTTGGTATGATAATTCCCCTCAGATCAGAGTCGGGGGTCCGTTTATTTTTAATGGATTCTTTAATTTAATTTCATATGTGATTCTTGAAATAATCGATGTGTGTCCCAAACCAATCGTCTCGTTTTGTCGTTTCATTATTATAATAATACTAGTTTACTGCCCGTCGAAAATCGACGGGTGCTAATTATTTTTAACGTTTAGATATTTTATAAGTGGAATTTATTTCAAAATATTTTATACTATGATTCTCGATTTTTATATATTTACAAACAATAAAATGAAGTTAAGAATAATAAATGCGAAGACCCAATCCAATGTCATTTCATACTACATTTAAATATTCGCTGTTTAAAGACTTATAAATGATATTGGTGTCGAAATCGACAAAGCCATTCCTCATGAAATATTGAAAAAAATATTTAAAAGTAAATGAAACAATGTGAAAATTATATAAGAAAACCGGACCAAAATAATCAAGAAAATTTAATCGCAGCAACTCTTCGTTCTTCCTCTTTTAAGCGTAGCTGCTCTTCGTTCTTCCTCCTGCAATTTACTCTCCTGTTAGAAAATAAGATCCAAATATAATAATTTTATGTATAAAGTATAAACATTTGAATTTATAATTACCTCACAACTTTTGAAATATATTCGTGTACGCAACATTAGTCGTGGTGTCGAAGCTATTGCCATCTTCGTCACTATCAAAAATTTGAGACTTTTTTTCCGTGATCTCGATATCATAACGTAAAACCGCCCATGGTTGAAGACCGGTTTTGATAGGTATAACCCTACGTTAGAGAGGGATTGTCCTTGACCAGTGGCGGAGTCACGTTATAGTGGTGGTGGGCTTATGTCCACCCCACTTCAATTTTTTTTTTTTTTTAGTTCATAAAATTTCGATTTTCGTTGGAAATTTTCATTGTTAGCCCACGCTAAAAGTGAGAAAAATGAGTAAATTTGGTGTCGTTTGTATCACTCGTCATTTGAGCCCACCCCATTTTAAATTCATGGCTCCACCACTGTCTTTGACTCTTATTTATTGTCATAGCAAAACAAACAGACAGTGAAAAATGCCTCTTTTGCAATCTAATCGGTAACATAATTTGATCTGATGTAGTCATCGTCATTCTTGCAATTGGAAACTTCTTGCCAACATTTTTTCTTTCCTAAAATCGGATTCGCTTCTATCACATGGTCTCCAAGTTTTGTTATCATCGTCCTTGTGTCATTGCAAAGTTCATTCAAAGGATCAATATTTCTCATGAGCATGACGATGCACCTTTCTTGTCAAAGAGAGTTTGTAATTAAAAGAAAATGACAGTTATATCAAAATAAGTCAAGGCGGACGTTGTTTATTTTAATAAACAAAAAATGTCAAAGAGAGTCTCAAGTAGCCCGTTATTTATTGTAATAAAAACAAAATGTCAATATAAAGTCTCCCGTTACTTATGTTTATAAGAAAATAGATTTAAAATGGTATATTTTGATGATAGGTGCATTTGTATTGAGTCGAAATTCGATACGAATCACTTTATAACGTTATTTTAAAGTAAAATATAAATGAAAAATATTAAAATATTTCAAGGCACCCGTTGTTTATTTTAGTAAAAATAAAATATCGTTATATCTAAATAAGTTAAGATGTCTGTTTTGAACCACCACGTTGATCGACATGCAAACGTGTCAATTCCTACATCCGCCATTCTTATTTATCTAAAATACATATATTTGTAAATATTAATTATATAAAATACTATGATAATGAAAATGTTAAAATATGTTAAGCCACTCGTCAAAATTCGATACGAATCACTTTATAATTTTAAAGAAAAAATATAAATGAAATTATTAAAATATGTCAAGCCGCCCGATGTTTATTGTAATCAATAGGGGTGGGAATTCGGGGTTCGGGTTTTCGGATCGGGGCCAAAATACCCGAACCCGCGCGGGTTTTCTGGTACCCAAAACCGGCCCGAAAGTTCGGGTTCGGGGTCGGGTATAGCATTTTTAAAATTATCGGGTATCGGATAACCCGAACCCGAAGTTCGGGTACCCGAATAAACCCGAAAAATCCAAAATTATTAGTAATAACTAATAATATTATAATAATATATTATATATTACAAATTAGGGTATTAATAAATTTAATAGAAAATATATAATTATATTTCTTGAACTCCCGTTGTCGTCAAGCAAGCGAAGGTTGCGAAGCAGCAAGCACTCAACTCTCCGACTCCGAATGAATTAACAGTTGAATGAATGAAAATTATGAAATGAATGAAATCAGTAAATTACAAACTTATCAATTATTTAATTATATAATTACCAATTTATCATCACTTAAAATTCTAAATTAATTAAAAGTTGGAGATGATAAATTGACAATTGATAAAGGATAATAGCATAAAACCAAATAGTTAATTAATATGTTTACAACAAATTAAATTTAAAGAAATAATATTTGGCGAGTTAGTAGTTTCGATCGAGCATATAAGCATATAGAATGAATTAATGATTAATTTTTTAAATAAGTAATTATATAAAATAAAAGTAAAAAAAAAAAGTCCCGGTTTTTTCGGGTACCCGAGTATATTTTCGGGTTCGGGGTTGAGATTTTGGGATTTTCGGGTTCGGGTACTCGAAATTTTCAGGCCGGGTACCCGCCCCGATCCGAATTCCCACCCCTAGTGATCAAAGTATAAAAGAAGAATATTAAAATAAGTCACGTTGTCCGTTGTTTATTTTAATAAAATGAAAATGTCAAAGATGATCTCAAATAGTTATATTTGTTTTATTTAAAATAATTTTTTTTTTATTGTAATAAAAAGAAAATGTCAGTTATATCAATATAAGTCAAGCGACCCATTGTTCATTTTAATAAAAATAAAATGTCAAAAAGAATCTCACGTAGCCCTATGTTTGTTGCAATAAAAACAAAATGTCGTTACATCGAAATAAGTCAATTCGACTAACGCATGAGTAATAATAATAGTAATATAATAATAATACCTTCTATATATAATACGTACTATTATATATAATAATAATATAATAAAAAACACAATAATACCTTCTATATAATAAGAATAACGCATTTATCATAGTTAATAATAATTAACTATTATTATCGTACAATATATTCTATTGTGTAGATATATTATACAGTATATTGTTACTAATGCGTGAGTAATAATAATAGTAATAATATAATAATATCTTCTATATATAATACTTAGAATAATATTTTTTTTATAAATAAATAGAATTTTTAGATAAATAGGAACGGAGAACATAGAGAGCGCCACGTAGGCATGTGAATTAACGTGGTGCTCCGAATCCGTTTTGCTATTATATATAAAAGGATGCTCGTTTTGAATAAAAAGGGGGACGATTCATTTGTAACGGAACAATATTGAAACGGCCCATTCTCAATCGAGAGTATGATTTGGGCTTCTAATTAGAACACGAAAAGAGCCCACTCTCTCTCTCTAGACGTAGACCGGCGAGAGGTGGACGGTGAGCTAATCTTCGACGAGGAGGGAGCTTAATCTAGATGTTGATGCACTGAAGGTGAGTGATTGTCTCTGAAATCTCGAATTCATCGGTTTGTTACTCTGATTTGAAGCTCAATTACTGTCAATCGATTCAATTTAGTGCCTATTTTGGGTGAGGGTGTTTGTGGAGGGAGTGGATTTGTTGTTGATGGAGGAATTTTGGTTCAGGTGGGTGTGATTCTGTGCGGAAATGACTGTTGCTCATACGACGTCGGTTCAGATGGCGAAGGAGGATAATAATCGATCGGCGCCGGCGACGGCGACGGCTAGGGTTCAGCCGTCGGCTTCGAAGTTCAAACGCTGGGGGAGGCAATCGCCGTTTATGAGATATGGCCTTCCGATGATCTCGCTCACTGTTATTGGAGCACTAGGGCTCGGCCATTTGATACAAGGAAGGTCAGTTTGAATGTGAGTTCATGGCATATCAAGCATAGTTTTCTATTCTTCAGTGGCTGCATTTGATTCATCACCCCCTGAAATTTGATAGTATTGCATAATTTTAGAGAATGTGTTGTTGAGTGAAGGAATTTGAGTTGATTAGGTAGATTTTGAGAACGATGGTGGCTCGAACCTTTCTTTGAGGGCATTGCTAGTGCCTAGTAGTATATAGATGGAAGCTTCGTATGGCTCGAGGGTTCATTTGCAGTTCTTTTGATAGTTTGTGTTTCAGCTCGTTGTTTGAATATTCGATTTAATGTGCTTCCTACGTATCAAGTTATGGCTGAAGTAGTTCAATTCTGTTTCTGCTTGAGGATTATCATATGTTGATTTTGCTTACTGTGAGTTGCATCTAGAGTGATTAGCTGTTGGCCTCAGAACATATAGAGACTGTTCGATTTAGTTAGGTGTAGTTCGGAAGATTTTATTTGATGTCATAGTTGGTTCAAAGGCCATTCATGCATACAGCATTCCTTTTGGCCGAAATTGTGTTATGAATTTGATTTGAGAAATCGAGAATGTTTGCTTACCTCCTCCTATAGGTTGCATTTCTTAGATTTATCTACCCGTTGTTTTGAACTTACTCGTTGGATAAATGCATATTGAGTTGAATGAGTGTTCAGAGTCTCACCTATAATCTCTTATATTAACTAAGGTCTATCACAATGCTGTATGAAACTGTCTACCACGATCGAGATATTCTGTGTTTATCCACTTTGGGTGTTGACAGTTTTCTTTTTGTTATGGAACAATTGAATTCTATTTTTTTCCCAGCAAGGACATTGCTAAAGTGAGGGATGACCAAGAATGGGAAATAATCGAGACAAGAAAAGCACTATCGAGAACGGGACCTGTGAATGCTTACAACCCTAAAAAGACATCACTGGAGGAAGAGCTGAAGGTAACCTATATATTGTTGCTTCTCTCTTTGAAACCGTATAATATGGTGAGTTTTTAACTTAAGAAGATGTTCATTCACAGGCTTTGCAACAAAAGGTCGACATAGATAACTATGAATACAAGAAAATCCCCAAGCTCAATGAAGGCAGCAAATGAAACTGGATCGATTTCTTTTAGAAGCTTCGACTCCTACACTTGAAGGGGGCTTGTTTCCATCTCTAATCTTCAAGTAGTCTGCATGTAACGGTCAGCCAAATTTGCGAGAGAATAAGGTTTCTCCTGTCTTCCTAACTGATTTCGATCCTGTTATCTTTGCTCTCTATCATGCTACTTGTTATGCTAGTTAACATCTTCCATTTATACGAAAAGCTCGAAAAAAAATACCACTATGTAGTCACATTACTCAATTAATTTGCCTCTTCTGAGTAGAAATAGCAAATTGAGTTCACCTCTACTTCTTTATACTTCAGCAACTGTGCTTGCATACATTATCGCTAAATGAATATAGCATCTCTCTCTCTCTCTCTCTCTCTCTCTCCATTGAAAGGGCAGCTGCAGAAAAGGTAAAGTGAGCTTGAAAAGGAAGCTGCTTTTGCTATCATGAAAGTTTTATAGTCAACTCCAGATTAACTGTAAAGTCCCATATTCCCATATTCCCTTTTTTTTAATTATTAACTATTATTAAATCTTACACAGATTTAGCCCTTTTAAATTCTTGACTTGTGCTTTTAAAATCAAATTCGAATTGCTTTATAAAAAATCATGCCATTATCTCATCATACCTCAAAACACTTACATTCAAGTTGAGGCCAGCTATTCCCTAACCATATAAGTATTTCTTCCCAATCGAAACGCACCCCTTCTCGGAAAAGCTCTCACGGAGTTCAGACAAGGGGTGCGTTTCGGACGGATACGGAGGGACTAATTAAAAGGTGGATAAGTTCATATTTCCACAAAATACAAACTAATAGCAATACTAATCTCAAAAACCATATACCCCTATCTACACCACCCTCAACAATCACACAAAGACTAAGAAACACAAGTTGTTACCCTAGCTACATCTTCCCCAATATACCCCAAACCCCTTTACAGAGCTTATTCCCTTCACAAAATTAGACAGGAAAATTTACTATTCAACCCCCACCCTACACCAAAACTCGAAGAAAAAAAAAAAAAAAAAAAAAAAAAAAAAAAGGGAAAAAAATGGCGGTAGCCACTAGCCTCGACCTTCCTTCGACTATCGAGGCCTTGGTTGCGAAGCAAACGACCATACTGGCCTTAGCAGCCTCTGGGCCGAGGGGCTGCCGAGCAGGGAGGCCTGAGAACGGGTCACCATCTCCACCATTGACGGAGTCTGGTAAGATTGAACGAGGCTTGATCCGTCTGTGGAATCGCCTCTTGCTGTTGCTCTCTGCCATGAATGGGAGCTCAATCCTGAGAGAATGTAGGCTCGGCCTGAAGCTTCGTACACGTGCCTGCTAGCCATTCTCTCTTGCATTTCCTTGAGTTCGGCGTCGAGCGATAGACAGAGCTTGTCGTGAGACTTGGCTGAGACGGTTGTGGATAGAGCTTTGCGGATGTTCTCGAGGATGGTGATGGCTTTGGACAAGTCTCCGTTTTCGGCTGCTGTTCGAGCTTCTGCCATGGCTTCCGCTGCCCGGATCCTGTTCTGCTGTCTGTCGACTTCGATGGAGACCTTTTCTTCTCTTCTAGAAGCGTCGGTTCTCTCGATTCGAACTTCTTTGCCTTCTACGGTTATGGATTCTTTCGTCAAGGGGTCGTTGTAGATGCAGTTTATTTTCAATAGCGATGTCTCGTTTCTTGAAGCTTCTGCTGGTACATTTATGGAAACTAAGAAGTCCCTTTCTTCATCTGCATACAGATCTCCGACATCGATCGACCCTGACCGTTTATTCGAGAAGATCCGATTCGGGTAGCTTCCAGCTTTCAACGAGGAAACACGAATGCTTGGATGAGCGCACTCGATATTCACATTCAGATCCTTCACAACAACACTTAAAAGGCCACCAATGCACTGAGCGAATGCATCTTGAATCACACTCTCCGTCTCAATGAAGGAGAAGGTACCTCCAGAAATCTCTGAAATCGAATGCATAGACGATGCATCGTGGTCCGCACCGAACCCGAATGCATGAACCGGAATCTTGAAGCCCGAAGCAGCTTCGGGACGAATGGACAAAGGAAGAAGAAGCTGGTAGTTATTTCTGCCACCATTGCTGTTAACTGTGTAGGTATCCTGCCCATCTGAAAGCAAAATTATGCTGCAAACGGGGTTTTTCTCACGTCGATCATCCATGATCTTCGCCCCCTTTCTCAACCCTTCGGCTATGTTAGTACCTCCATTAGCAATTAAAGAGTTCACAGCTTGTAAAGCTTGCTGGCGGCCAGCTTCCGACATTCTGCGTAGAGGAAAGAGACGACGAGCTGTGGAAGAGAAGGCAATCACAGCCAGCCGATCGTTTGGGCCAAGATTCTGAATCACGAAGCCCATAGCTCGTTTGAGCAACGCGAGCTTCGTCCCTGCCATGCTCCCACTTATATCAAGAACAGTGACAAGATCCACCGGAGCCCGAGGAGTCTGAGCAATCTTGGGCGATTTCGCATCGTTTCTCAAAGCATTGTGCCACGAATTAGACAGCGGAGCTTTCAGATGAAGCAAGATCGTGAAATTGTCCGAAGCCCTCGATTTGGCGAGGGACGGTACCTCGGTGTAGGTCTCGACCGCGACCCGACTCCGATCATCGAACTCAGAGGTGCTCGGCTTCTTCTCAGCACACTCTATCTCGTGATCCAACGACTCGTCGTCATTGAAGATTGCAGGCTCAGGCGTCTTGAACAGGGGGCAAGCGTTGCGTGTGGAGGTCGATCGAGGAGGCGGGAGGCGGCGGATCACGGTCATGAAGTCGTTGTTCTCGTGGAGGTCAGCAGGATTGAGACGAACACGAGAGTCGGGGCTCGGGCCTTGGAGAGGGATCTCCTTCCATTTGGCTCTACATACTGGGCAGATTTGGTTGCCATGTTTCACATTCGAAGCAATGCAGTGGAAATGGAAGGAATGAGAGCACTCCGCAGTGAAAATCGCCTGCCCGTCGCCGCGTTTCATCGTCGCCAAACATATGGAGCAAGTTTTCTGCAGATTCAGACAACCAACAAGGTGAGAAACACCATTGCTTTTTCATCCAAGAATCAATCTTGACATAACTTTCTTACAAAAACAAGAATCTTCCCCCAAAATTTGAAAAGATTTAAACAAGATTTTGCATTAAATATGCTAAAGATTCAATCTTTTAAACAAAATCATCCCAAATTCCAATAATAGAGCACTAAAATTGAATCAAACTAGTCAAGAAATACCCAACAAATCCAAAATCTTGCTATAAATCTCAAATTCTAAAAAACTTTCAATTTCTCTCTCAAGATTGCACCTGTATAAGCTAAAAGACAACCCACAAAAACTGAATCGAACCCAACAATTTCACAATCAATCAAAGTAAGAATTGACAACCAAAAACAAGAAAGCATAATCAAGAAATCAAGAAATAGAAGGAAAAAAAAAAAAAAGCTACCTTGGAAGAAGATCTACTCAAACTCTTGGAGAGCCTGAGCCTATTGGAGGAAGGGGTCGGCGGAGCAGATGTCCAGTCACCCGGCGGCGACAGCAGGGCGGCGTCGGAGCGCCGCTCGGACGGCGGCGGCGAGTCCTCATCGTCGCCATTGTCGGCGACATGATTTCTTGGGCTGTAAACACACAGATTCAGCCCAAAAGCCAGCTTAACTTTCCTCCATTTACTCCCCATTTTCTCCCCTTCGCTTTATGAAAATTCCCCAAATAAAGCAAAATCTTGATTCAAGAAAGGGAAAGGAGTCTCCTTTTTTGAGAAACCAAGAAAACTTTTTCCACCAAAACAAAAATTAAATAGAAATTCAAGAAAATGAGGAAAGCTCGGTTCTTGAAATGGGGGTTTGAATTCAATCGAAGGAACAATTGAAATCGGAGAATTCAGCTCAAGCCCTTTTGGTTGAATGAAGGGATAAGATTACTAGATTAGTCAAGCACGCAAATCAAGACAAACAAGAACACCAAGGAGCTGCTGGATTCGGACTTTGGTGTGTTCTTTTATGGGTTTTGAAGAGTAAATCTGGTTATATAACTGGACAGTAAGAGGGGAATTGCTTCACTCTTCTTGTTGGCGGCCATTAGAGAGAGAGAGAGAGAGGAGAGAGAGAGAGAGGGGTTGAAGTTGAATAATATCACCAAATGAATGTAACTATGGAGAGACGTGAGAGCTGACCTCTGCTGTTTGTTTTGTAACTTTGTGAGTGAGTTGTATTGATTGGAGCGAGAGAGGAGGGGTGGGGTGGAGTGGGGTGGGGGGGGTGCTTTTGACCTTTGCCTGTGGTTTTTGTACGAAGAATATATGTAGAAATTGTTTGGTACTACTACAATACCATATGGTATACATGTGAGTTTTGAGTTTGACCTTTTTCTTTAATTAATTTAGTCTTCTTCAATTTGTCAACATTCAAATAATTGGATTGTGATCTTATTTAGAAAATTAAGCAATATTTTATATCTTTTTTCCTAAACCACTGTTTTAAAAATCGAACCGTAGATCCAACCGAGACTTTCGGTTTTCGATTTTTTGGGTCGAACTATGGCTGAACTAGCTGAAACCGAAGAAAAGTAAAATCGAAATCCTGATCAGCTCATGATTCAACTGATTTAACTGTTGGTTCGATTCTTTAAAACAAAGATATAAATACCCAGTCGGGATATAAAGAGTTACGTAATTTGTAACAATAATACTACTATGCTTGATTCAACCTCTAATAAGCCCATCCAATGCAAACTTTAGACCTTAATCTTATAAAATTAGTATTAATCATTTTTTTAATTTGACCGATTGATTAGTTGTGAATTATGGGTTCCCATTTACATACATATAAAACTATAAATGTCAAAATCAAACACAATTAAATTTATAATGACGCAGTAGGAGTTTGACAATCCATGAACACGACATACTTTATTTTGTCGTATATTTTTGTTGTATAGTTTTAGTTTACCTTTTGCATGTTTCTTTCATAACTCTAGTTTTATTTTTTTAATTAGCAAAGATATTTCATGCAATCCACGTTAAAGCAACCATACCAATCTAGAACTATTGATTTAATCAAAATTTTGGGAATTTAAATATAAAATTTGTTTGAATTTTACAAAACATTATAAATATAAATAATTCAAATCAATCAATAAATGGTAAGTATTATTTTATGTCAAAGATTGAGTCCAATTTTCTTGAAAAAGTTGCAACTATAGTGAGAAAAAAGGTATCCTTGTGTGGGGCAATTTCAATTACTTGTATTGTTTATTTCAAACCTACTCCAACATTGTACTTAAAAACTTCCAAAATTAATGTACGACACATTGAATGAAACGAATCGAAATGAAAAGCAGAACGTTTTGATTGGATATATGAATGAAGACAAATATTTTTCAAACAAAAAAAATTATACACACTGCTCTCTCCGCCCCGTTAAAAAGGAGACGTATCTTGAATAAATACGAGGTATATATAATAAAGAAAGGCCTATGTCGCACTTATAATCTTGATTATCTTTATTATTTTGCAATAAATAATTATGTCATCTAGAAAGGGAGAAGAAAAAAACCTAAAAACCCCACATTTTGCTAATTTCTTTGTTTATTTTTGGCAACTTTTTTTTTTTTTTTTGACTAATTGAAAGCTCTCGAGTGGATATAATTGGCATTATTACATGGTAGACCGAAAATGCTCACTATAATCATACCATTTTGTGATTAAAAAAAGTTCAAAATGGGTAAAATAAAAAAATAAAAAACAAATAATTGTTTTTAACTAAAAAAGAAAATTGTAAAATTGTGGCTATGGAAGGGTCAAAATGGTAAATATTTGTTTGGTAAAAAGACATGCATATGATTATGCATATTATCACACGTGCACATCATTACCCCTAAACCTAATTAAGGCTAATTATTTTCTCATAAATCGTTAATTAATATATTAAATTAATTAGCATGGTAAGAGTTAGTCTTATCGAGTCGAAGAATTTTCTTATCTCATAATTTGAATACTGTAGTATTATTTCCCCCTAAAGAATAGTATTGATTGAGATAGATTTTGAATAGGTTTTGACTTATAATCAAGATTTTTGAAAATTAATCATTATTGGAATGTGTTGTATATATATACAACAGAAACACTCTCATGTACACTCTTAGGGGGTGTATTCAACTCAGATTTTGTTGGATTTTTTTGGATTTTAAAAAGTTTGTGGATTTAAAGAGTCTACAGACTCTACATAGAGTTTGACTGACTTTCTCTTATTGATTTACATGGATTTTCATAGACTTGATAGAATTGTGAAATACTATTTTTTATATATTAATTTATATGAATTTACATAAACTCTGACCTTGTATCACACTCGTATATAGAAAAGCTATCCAAATATATTGAAAAAAAATACCAAAATAATATATTGATTAAAAAAAATACATTATTATTAATCATAATTATTATCACCTTCATTCCCATATAAAAAATAAAAAATAACTTATCCAACGAGTCTGTAAATAAAAACTGCAGAATATAATTGTCACATGATTGAAAGAAATATACGGGAAAACTTAAATCTACAATGGAAAAACTCACCATTTTCATTCTACGAGTTTATGTAATAATTTGCTGAAAACGAAAGAGTAATTAATAAACAAATAGATTAATTATCGTGGAAATATATTTTATTTTTTAAATAACTTCCCTGAAAGATAATATGTAAAATCTTGAAAGAAATAGTAATACGTAGGAATCTTGAAATCTTTGGTTATTTGCAGGGATTTTAAAGAGTCAATTCTATTTGTATTTTTGGAGAGAATCCATGGAGTATTAAAATCTATAGATTTTTGAATACTAGAAGATTTTTTAAGACTTTTAAAAATCCATAATGAATACCTCAAGATTTTTAAAGACTTTTGAAAATCTAGATTGAATACCCTCAGACTTTAAAACTCCAATAAAATCCCATAGATTCTATATTGAAAATATGCATAACGTTGTTGTAGCAGTTAGTGTTTTAAAAATAAGACTGAATTGGCTGTTAAACCGGTCGAACCATGAACCTATTATATTTTCGGTTCACATTTTCCCTGTGGGTATCGGTTTCAGTCGGTTCAACCACGACCCAACTGAAAAAATTGAGAACCGGAAGCCTTGCCGGTTCAACCTGAGTTCGGTTTTTAAAACATTGGAGACAGTTTCATGTTTGCAACTTTTACATCAAGATTTACTTTTATTAAATAAGTTAAAGTATGTATTTAAATTATTTTACTCATTAATAGTATTGTCACGTTATCCGTGAATATATTAAGCACACCCTCGATGAGAATCGGATCATTCCACATATATAAATAGAAGTATATAATCAAATGTTTAGTATTTTTGTCTAATAATGGAATAGAAATATGTTTGGTAGTTCAAAGCGTGGAAATTTTTCTAATAAAATTTTGTTTTTTCAACAAAGGTCATCGATTTCGGCAGCACAATTAGTCAAAGTTTGGCACTCGAGGAGACTTGGTTGTTTAAATTTTAATTATTTTAATTATTCACACGAGGATTATTATTTAATTAATAATAAACTACCAAATTCAAATTCGTCCTATTTGTTTAACATAAAATAAAAAGTGTTGAATTTTTATAGTAGTAAAAAATTTCTAATTAATTTTCGTATCTCCACTGATTTTTTCTTCAATAATTTAATATCACAAGAAATGTTCAAAATTCACATGTTAGAAAATTAAAAGGTCAGAGGAAATTGTTTATCGTGCCACATTTTTTCTTCATGAATTGCAATAATCCAAATTATTATTATTTTTTCTTTAAATAATGGTTCTGAAATTTTTATTACATGTCACATTTAAGCACAGTTATCTCAGCCACATGGAAAATTAAAAAATAAAAATAAAAAACAATGAGTTGTCATTATTTATCAATAAACCTAATTCTGACATCATAATCAAAGAAAATTCTAAGCCCCAAAATAAAGGGAATATTATCGTTCTTGGCTTCTTTGTCCAAACAAAATGATATGAAATTTGAACTAATTAATACCCCGTCACCGTAAGATGATATGTCTCTTTTGTCAGACGAGAATTAACAAATGATGGGTTTATGTGTTAAACTGAAAATGTACATGCAGTGTAGTTTTCTTCAATATTTTTTCTCAAATAAGTAACTGTATCGTCATACATGAGACATACGAAAAAAAGGAAAATGTATCGTCTTAGCTATAAGATCATGATTCCACCAATTGATCATTATTAGATCAAAGGCATTGAACATCTTTAGTTTGTGGTATATAAATTCCCATTTATTAGTGCTAGTAGAACATATCTCCATTAATATAAATTGTTGGTAGAGAATATAATAGAGCATCAACAAAAATAAAAATTGTCCAATTACATGCCTTCAAAATGGAGAATCTTGACCAAGAACCTCTTATCTTCTACAAAAAAAAACTAGTGCAGAATCCAAATCTCCCACAAGGAAGAAAACAAGAAAAACAAATCACACTACATAGAATTATCCCTTTCAAAATAAAGTAAATAGAGAATTTCACAAATAATTAATTTTTTTTTAAAAGAAAATCAAGAAAAGGAGAGAGAGAGAGAAGCATATATATATGTAATGTAACATAATTTGATATTTGAGTGGGTAGTGGTGTTCTCTATTCCTTCTCCCACTTTATTAATTTTTACTTTTACTCCCCTCAAAAGACAACCTTTTAAAAGTGGGAAATGCCATATAACTTTTATAAGCTTGAAAAATAAAATAAAATTTAAAAAAAAAAAAGGGGGTTCATATTCTCTCTCCCCCACAAAAAAACATCAACTAGGAACCAAGATAGTGACTCCTTTTCATTTCACACCTCCTTTTGAGACCACACATGCTCCCCCTTAAACCTAATTTTGTGTGTGTGTGTTTTCACTATGTGAAAAATCAAGAAACACACACACAAATGTGAGTTTATTTAGCTAGTGTGTTTGATTTGATGTGAGTGGGAAGCACGAAGTAAGCAATGTTTTCATCTATAATCTCATACACCCACAAACCCCCTAAACCCTAGGTGTGTGTGTTTTCAGTGTGTGTCTCGTTCTGCTCGACGCGTTTACATTATTTTACACTTACATGTACGTATTTTCAAGAAACGCATCAGACTGAGATCGACGAAGAGAGTACAGTTTATAAAATACCCACAAACACACACTCACTTATGCTACCATCAAGTAGCTATAGATCCATGAACAAAGAGAATCCTTTGATAATCCCTTTATTAAAGGTATAGGATTCCCTTTTACTATCTCCCCTCTAAATTTGCCAGACTTTCTGGGGCAAGTCAACTAGAAAGCTCACTTTTTTTCAAAATTATACCCCTTTTATTTTTTTTCCAATTATTCCTCTTTTTCTTGATTCCAAATTCTCAACTCTCAAGAAAATTTTACACTAATTAATTAATTTCCTTGTGTAATTGCCTCCCACTAAGCTTAAGATCATTTGATTAATCCCTTTCTTGTTTCTTATGCCTACACATACACAAATCACATAGCCTCTCCTCATTTTCCCATGCTTAGATTCTTAACTAAATTAATCTACTAGTTTGACTCCCATCACTACAAATTAGGGTTTTCTAAACTAGGATCGAAACCCTAGACTTATCGATATTCTCCAATCGTCGTGTACGATGAGACATAACATCGGTCGAAACCGTCTCTATTAGCTTAATCATACTGATAATCAATCAATTAGGGTTTTCGCTTAAGCAGATCGTTAATATTCAGAATTTTAACGGCCCAAAACATCGTAATTATGCAGGTAGGGCAGGAGAGTATCATTATCTCTCGAAGGTGGCATGGAAAGCAAGCATCATTACAACTTGTTACATGAATATAGCTGGTAATTATTTTATTAAATATTATTGTTTTGTATGTTAACATTAGATCATAGGTTTGTTTGATAATTAATTATATCTTTTAGGAGAATAGTGGTGAGATATAGATGATGATTAATTGTTCCAACTTTCTATGATACTTTGGTGTATAATAATTGATGTAGTGCCCATACACATCCATCTCAATTCAATTGATGGATGAGTCAAGAATTTTATTGAGTAGAATTCCCACTTAATTATGATGTCACATGCCCATTCCATCATCACCACTATTATAAGTCAAAACCTAATCCAATAAACTTGCATATATCATCACCTTAATTAATTACTACTACAACTTATTAATTTAAAATAAATAAATAAATAGTGATTGAATTAATCATCTCCTATCTACTTCAATTTTGAAAAAAAATATATATACTCCCTCCGTCTCCTAAACTAGTCTGGACTCTGGAGAAAGGAGTACGTGATACACGTTTTACTAAAAAAAAAAGTAAGTATTATTGGAAAAAAGTGAAAATGATGGGTAAAATTTTGAAAAGTAGATCGAAGAGAAAAGTGGTAAAAGTAGGTAATTGTGAAACGAGTAGGAAAAATAAGTAAAAATATTGTAAATAATATAAAATATTAAGTGTAAGAAACCAATCTGATCGGGGAATATTTCGGTTTTCAAAACTATACCAATATGAGTGACGTCTCGAACGAGTAAAAATCACGATAATACGAGAACATGGGGAGTTATTAATCAATTGTATCATTTTCATGGTTTTATTATAGTGAGAGAGAGAGGATTAAATAGACGTGTCGGTCACAAACGAACATATGTCATGACATGATAATTGGATGGTAGTATTATACGTAGAATATACATGTAAGAAGTATTGATAAATTAAAATATGAATTAAAATACGGTATTTATAATACGGGCCTTCTTGTTCGGCCCAATGATTTGGGCCGGCCCAATTTGGATTTTCATTTATTCGTTAATGGGCTACAAATAATTCAAATTGGGCCCAAGAAAAACTCATCAGAAATAATGAAATGAAAAGAAATTAATGTAATTTTTTTCCTTCTTTCAATTTATATATGTTCACAAAGAATTGCTTTAACAATTTTTTATTTAAAAAAAAAAAAAAGAGCAAAATGACTATTTTACCCTCCAAGATGTGTGTATATTTGTGTGTATGACCTTCATCCTCAGTTACAGTTTAAGAGGTAGCTTTTGATTTCTCATATGGTTTTCCACCTCAACTCTACATGTATCACTCCGTTCTTCGAGTCGATCAAGTGATACTTCTGGTTGATACGGCCGTTGTGCACGACATCAGCAAGGTTGATGTCGACGTGCCCTAGTGATTCCTGTGTTCGAAACAATGAATACACGAAGGTTGTAGACTTGTAGTCGAGGCGAACTACCTTATAGGTGCAAGAACGAAAGAAATAGGATATGTCGTACCTTCGAGTGGAAGCTGAGGCTTGTTCTTTTGCTCATGACCTTTATGTGGATCTTGTCTTGCAACGGGGGCTCTTCGAGCAAGAATTGGAACTCCTCGTTCCATAGAGGATTTCGCGTCTTCCTCACCATCTAAAACACCACCAACGTCGTCGTTTGATCATTTGATAATGCAAAGAAACACAATGTATGTATTATAAATGCAACTTCTACCTTTGATTTCTTCGTTTCGCCTCTAAAGATTACCAACGCGTAGGGATTGTTGTGTTTCGACCCTTCCACATCGTGTGCACCTTGCACGGTGACTAGGAGTAGGCCTGCACCCGACGCGCTAAGATTGCTCACAACCCTATCCATCACGCTCTCTTTCCTATCGAGAGTCCCACTAAAACTGTCATCTTCTCTGAACGGAGCGTAGGTTAGCTCGAGAAAGAGCTGCCCTCGGTGCTTCTTGTTGCCAGGTACAGAGATGCTCGTGTCTTTCAACAAGTCGAGGGCCACTTCTTTCGTCTCGTTAGGATTCAGCATTTTCAGAGGAAAAATTTGAGTCCCGAGCCTATCGTGCGACCCTACCTGCAACGGAAGTCCAAGCAGTTTACGTTTCTGGCAAAAACAACGACCGCAGCAGAGTCCGGTGCTAAAGGGAAGAAATCGTCCTTTGTGGTACCTTGTCCCAATCGAAGACGTTTATGTGGAGTATTTGAGCTTGAGGATCCTTCACCGAGAGCTTGAATTCCTCGTTCCACTCGGGATTCAACGTCTTCTTCTTCACCGTAGTCTTCCTAGTATGAATCTTCTCCCCACTTAGGCTTAGCTTGACATAAGGGTCGGACAAGCCAAGTAAATCCATCTTCAAAAGCTTCGTTGCCCGTATAACTCTCACGTGCAAGATTCCGACTGGCTTCTTCACAGTCACCCTACAGTGGAGACGGAAAGTTTCATAATACGATTACTGAATAAAATTCTATGCTCGAAAGAAACGTGTCGACTCACGTTGAAGCATCAAGAACCGGTATTTCAAGAGATTTAGGCCAAAGATAAAGACTAGCTACTTCTTTTCTTATCCTTTCCTGCAAGGATTGAATGAAACAGTTACCTAACTTAGAAACAGATTAGATTAGAGAGTTCGGGACGAAGTTTAAGGTTTGTTACTTGAACGTATCGATAGAGGCCAGGAATGGACATCACGTCGCCTCCCAACACCTTCACCCCAAAGTCTATATGCGGCTAAAACAAGCACGAAACGAAACTCTCGTTTAACAAAACTAAAGAAAGTTGGATGAAATTTGGCATCGACTATCTATTCGTGCGTACCTTCTCCAATAAAGACACTACGATGCTAGCAAAACACGGAATAGTAGGCACGAGGGGCTTCAAGGTCACTCGAGGCATAGCAAAAACTTGCAAATCGACTAGCTGTAACAAAATTTAAAGCCATCAATATGCAATGAAAAAACATGTTTTGTGACATGAACTCGATCATGTACGTAGGCTCGACTTCTCACCTGAACTGTCACTTTTACAGACGAAATAGTTACTGCAACGATTATATTAGGATTTCCTGCCCATTTGACAGCCGGTTCCAACACTAGTTCCCGTTCATTCGTCTCAGAGACTTTCAGACCTATCAAGAAACATCAAGACATTCTCTCACATTCTTCTCTACACCAAAGACGAACATCCGATTCAGAATAAAGAACTAGTAACGACGAAAGCTCACCATGAACTATCGGTGGAAGGCTCCCTAAGCTTAGATTCTGGAACTCCATGGCTTCTATCTTGAATTGCCCTACGTACTCTGCAAAAATCGCCTCTGCTGTGCTTCTAATCGTGTTGCAGATTGCCTGGACATCGCTGATCAAGTCAAATCGAGTTCCTTGATGAACTACTTAAATAATAGTTCGAAAGGCTACGAAAATACCTTCTCCACGAAAGGCCACATATCTGCTATGAACTTGTTCAACCAATCTACCTGCAAATTCAAAGCATTTTCCATGGCATATACTATAATTAGACATTCTCTCTGATTAAACACAATGCACCCGAAAGTAGGTATGTAAACATGTATTTACTCTATCATAATCGGGACTCTTCAACCAAAGGGGGATCTCCGGCATAAGGTCTTCCAATGCAGCTGCATCGAGTTCAGCAAGTGGCCTAGTCTCGACATCCTAGAGACGAATTCAAACAAGAACTTCAGAATGTTATGCAATCGGTACGGAGAGAGTTCAGGAACATGAATCGACACGAAGAATGGATTCGAGAAACGACACTATCAACAAAACTGGCCTAATCCATCACTCATTTCATCATCTTTGAACATAAGAACATGACTTCTACTACTAATCTGTGATTTGATTCCTAATACTCATTCAACACAAGATTGTAAACCTAAATGTTTAAACTGGATTCCATTTCTTTGCACATCATAACTCAGAAGAAAGCAGAAATGCATACATTTCTCAAGAATCACAGCATTTTCATCTTCTTTTTCATCCCTAACTTTTCCAAAGTCTCAATCCAACAGTAGATGAATTCAAGAAAAGTGCAAACACACACACACACACACACACACACAGAAAAGAAACTCATGATTACCTCAACTTGTTCGGATTCAGAGTAAACAAACAAATAAAACCCAATAAAAAGGCCAATCGGAAGCCCAATCCCAAACCCAAAAATGCCCAATAAACTGCTCAGCAATCCCATCTCTCTCTCTCTCTCTCTCCCTCTCCAAGAACCAATCTTTTTCACTTATTTTTCTTCCTCAGACTGCAGAAAAAAAGGCTGCGCCTCCAGAGAGATAAAGACGCGGAGAAAAGCCCAGAAAAGGAACAAGAAAGAATTCACAGATGGGAGGATTCGGAACAGAGAAAAAACAAAATTGAATTTTTAAAAAAAAAAATCACAAAAAGTTAAAAAGGAAAACGATGAAATGGAGTCGATCGCGATGGAAACCAAGAAAGGGAAGAGTTTGGAAAGAAGGGCAGTGAAAAGCAAAACCGCCAACGGGCGAACAACGCTACACCTCAACTTTTCAAAATCCTCAACAAAAGTTATATGAATAAATAATTTAATACTACTCCAATTCCAACAGTAATATAAAAAGAGCATTTACATCGTACTCTCCGAAACTAGACAAAGTTTTTAAAAATAATCCCACCAAATCCACTTCGGAACAATCAAATAGTGTTTCTCATATTTTATTTTATTTATATACAAAGTTATTGATATATGGGTGTCACGTTATCGACGCAAGATATTGTACGTTACCATCCTTCTAATAAATGTTCACTTCAATAAAATTGAATTTATTGTGTATAATATATACTCCCTCCGTCCCGCCCGATTTGGCCCGTTTTCCAAATCGGGGTGTTCCGGCCGACTTGGCCTATTTCCTTTTTGGGACCAACATTACACTTACACTTTTTTAGTTTAATACTTTTAAATTGTTAAGAATTAATTTGATTGGCTAGTTTTAATTTTCCTTTATTTGGAATACAAATTCAAGGTTATTAATTAATGTAATTTATTCCTCCTTAAAAAGTGTGCCCAAACGAAATGGGCCAAATCAGGCGGGATGGAGGGAGTAGTAGTTTTTATTATGAAATACTTCCTCCGTCCCAGGATTCTCGCCCCATTTCTTTTCGGCGCGGGAATTAAGACGAAAATGTTTAGTGTATAAAGTGTATTTTGTAGGTAATGTAATGTGGTTTATGTATTTAGACATATTTTAGAAACAGAGCATCATAGATGCATAAAAACATGTTCTTGTCTGATCTTAAATGAAAGATCGTATCAAGACCTTTAATTTGATATAAAAATCATAAAAATCCGATAACAAACGAGCAAGTTATAATAATTTAAACTTTCAAAATTTAAATTACATTGAAGTACGTGCAGAAAAATGAGTGGATGAGATTTAAGTATGGAATGTTAATTGTAATAAGGGAATTACTAATTGCACAATTAACACACTAATTATTTCCCAAAAAGGAAATGGGGCAAGAATCCTGGGACGTCCCAAAAAGGAATACGGGGCAAGAATCGCGGGACAGAGGAAGTATTAATGGGAAATAGTAGAAACATATGTAGGTGGGCCCGACATCCCTTCTCATGAAAAATGAGGTTTGTCTCCAAACTGGAAAGTTCTCGTCTTCTCAAGTTCTATGTCTAGTTTTCAGTAATTTTAAGTTACCCAAATAAGGGAAGGTCGATCTTGCAAACCCCTTCATCATGTTTGCAATGCAAACCCCTTAATCAAGCCCCTACACGTGGACTTCACTATAAATTGCATTTTGTAATTTTTTTAATTGGACTACAGTAGTTACTTTTGTACCGTAGATAGTTTTTAGCTCCTGCCATTTAACTTTTGGCTTCCATTAAATGTCAACCTTTTTATTTATTTATAAATAATTAAATTTACCTCATTATTTTTTAAAATATATGAATATATTTCTTCATTACTTTATCTCTCTAAAATTTTCGTATCGTCATTTTCTCTCTCCAAAATTTTTGTATCTCACTACTTTCTATTTTTTAAAAAATTATCATTCCGTCACTTTCTTACTCTAAAAATTTTCTTATCACTTTCTCTCTCTAAATTTTTTTCATAAATTTTTTTCACTAAATTTTTTTTTCCTCCGTCACTTAGTTTCTCTCTCTAAAATTTCTTTCTCTCTCTAAAAATTTCACTTTCGTCACATTCTCTCTCTAAAATTTTATTTTCTCTCTAAAATTTTTAACTTTCGTCACTTTCTCTCTCTAAAAATTTTCACTTTCGTCACTTCCCCTCCATCACACCGTTCACGTGGAATCCACTATCTGTTTTCTTTTTTTTTTACTTTGCTACTGTAGTATACTCCCTCCGTCCCGCCCGATTTGGCCCGTTTTCCAAATTGGGGTGTTCCGGCCGACTTGGCCTATTTCCTTTTTGGGACCAACATTACACTTTCACTTTTTTAGTTTAATACTTTTAAATTGTTAAGAATTAATTTGATTGGCTAGTTTTAATTTTCCTTTATTGGGAACACAAATTCAAGGTTATTAATTAATGTAATTTACTCCTCCTTAAAAAGTGTGCCCAAACGAAATGGGCCAAATCGGGCGGGACGGAGGGAGTAGTTTTTTTTGTCCTTTTTGATAATTTTGTTTTTACGTTAATTTCAAACTCTTAATTAGATTAAATCAAAAAATTATTTATGCTATGAATTGACCAAAATATATTATAATACCACACACATATATAAATTACTACTAATTAATTGTAAAATTTAATTAAATTAAAGATCTAAAATTTAATTTGTTGAATTTCGAAAGCAAAGAAGTGATTATACTACGTAAAAAAAAAACGAAGGGAGTACTAGGAGAAATTGGAATATAACCCTTTAAAAAAGAGAGAGAAAAACTTTATTTTTATTTATAACATACCATGTTAGAAAAAAAAAAGTAAGGAGTATTTTATATTTATAGAGTTTCTTGTTTTATTATTTTTATTTGTCCTAGATTTTTTTTAATTACATAAAATATCACCCCAATTTCGAATTTTAAATTAAATATTATGAATTGAATTCATTGCTTGATTCACACTGCACTAGTGCACTGATGCCAATGAAGAAGAAAAAAAGGAAAAAAAAAAAAAAAAAAAAAAAAAAAAAAAAAAAGGAAAAGGAAAGAAGAGAGGATAGTGGAATACACGTGGAGGGAGATTAGAGGGGGGTTTGCATTGCAAACGATTTCTTGAGTTTGCAAGATCGAATCTGCTCCCAAATAAGAAGAATTTTATCAATTTTTAGAAAGATGAATTTCGTATGTTAGAAAAAAAAAAAATCTTTATTTTTATCGGGAAAGGAAAATATGTTATAGAAACGTCCGGTACAAGGGGCATCAGTCCGATACAAATTTTCTATTAAGTGTTGACAAGAAAAGTAGTCTAGTGGTGAAAATTAAAACTTAAATTGGAGATGTATTGTTCAACCATTCATATCTCATTGTTGATAAAAATTCAAAATTCCTACTTAGATCCTAGACTAGTTGAGCCTAATTTTAATTACGTGTCAATTTTCATTAATAATTTCGTGTACTTTTGCACGTCTAAATAGCATAGTATGCACCTAATCAAATAATACTATTCGTGCTTAGTTGACTTAAAAGGATAAAAATTGTACATAAATATTTATTTGTGCATATTAATATTGTCAAAGATATTAAAATTCTAGAAAATATAAAATTATAAGAGTTCTTTTAACCTTTTGAACAAAACAAGCCATAAGACGATATAAAACATTACGAATGAGACGGGAGAAGATGAACTCGGCATGAAAATTGAATTTCCGCGTAAACTTCGGTGAGGCCGAGCCGGGCCAATTTTGGGCACTTGATTTATTTTGATGCTCTTGTTACAAATTAGTCTTAATGGGCCAATAAAGGCTTCTAGTATATAGTTAATGGGTTTGATGGAAATTAACCTTTACTTAATTGGGCGGAATAAAGGCTTATATTATATTTAAAATATCATCCATTTCGATTAGTATTATTTGAATTTGAAATATGATGTGAATTGGAAATATATTTTGATAGGTATATTTGTAAAAATTATGAAATGTGCATAGTATTATGCTTCGCTCGTCGGACCCATTTCACTAGTGTTGTTTCTTTTTAACACGAAATTTTATTCGTAAATGTTAAAAGTGGAAAGTAAGAGATTTATATTGAAAAATAAATCTGTAAAAATTAATTCTTTCTATTTTAGGAAACATAAGTACTGAATATATATTTCTTCACTTGAATTAATCCACGATTATTGCATCTAACCCTTAGATATTCTATGGTATATAAATGGTGGTTGGTGAGGAAAATGAGTTGCCTCTAGAACTAAGACCACTTCTAAGAATTGATTTTTTCTAGTCAATTATGTTTTAGAGTGTAAAAATAAGCAAATTAATTAGTAGGTAAGAACCAACAACCCCATGCATGCATATTCCACATCATTCCACGTGTCAAGATCGCAGCCGTCGATCGATTCCCATGCACATCCAACGGCTCCTATCCATCTCCAAATAACACACAATGCCAAATGTTTTTCTATTTAAACAAACCACAATATATTAGCCCTTCTTCACAAGCTTCACAAAATTTCAATCTCTTCACATATATACTAAAATAATATGGAAAATGCAATCGAAAATAGGCTCTTAGTTGAATCAAGAAACGGCGATCCCTTGATGTGGGCGGCGGCGGCAGAGTCGATGGCTGGCAGCCACCAGGCCCGTCTCTATAATTATTGAGGCCCTGTGCTAATTAAAATTTTAGGCCTCTGAATTTTACTAAAATATGACAAAAATAAATAATAATAATAATAATAATAATAATAATAATAATAATAATAATAATAATAATAATAATAATAATAATAATAATAATAATAATAATAATAATAATAATACTATATTGCGATAATGTCTTACAAAACACTCCATAAAACAAATATGCAATGAGTTTCGATTTTTGAGTGGGGAGAGATTGAAATATCTTGCAAATAAATAGGATAAAAATGTTCCGTTGAATCCCATCAATTCAGATAGATTAAATGTAAAAGACGTTGTGTATTGGAATTAGAATTGAAATTGAAAGAAGCGAGATAGGAAACAGGAAAGAAGAAAGAGAGAGGGAACGCTGACGCTTAATTAAGGAGGAGACACGATTATGGAGTATTAGAGAATAAAGAGATAAATTAAAGAGGAAGAATAAAAAAAAAAAATCTGATGGGCCCCTATTTATTAAAAAATTTAAAAATAAAATAACTGGGCTTGTATTAAAAATTTTGGGCCCCTATTTATTTGGGGCCCTGTGCTGGAGAACTTCCTGAACATGCTAAGGGACGGCCCTGGCAGCCACCTCGACGAGGTGAAGCGCATGGTGGCGGAGTACCGGGGGGCGGTGGTTCGGCTCGGGGGCGAGACGCTGTCGATAGGGCAGGTGGCGGCGGTTGCCGGGAGGGAGGCGGCGGTGACGGTGGAGCTGGCGGCGGCGGCGAGGGAGGGTGTGAAGGCGAGTAGTGATTGGGTGATGGAGAGTAACGGCGGCGTCACTGCTGGCTTCGGCGCTGCCTCTCATAGGAGGACCAATCAAGGTGGGTCCCTTCAAAAGGAACTTATTAGGTATAACTTTATTGTTTTTATCTTTCAATCTAACATGCAATATAAATAGTATACTATTTTTATATGATTGATTATCGAGGCGCTGCTAAGTTGGTAAGACATTTATCTTCTGAAGAATTAGAAAAAGATTACGACATCGTTCAATATAGGTTTCTGAATGTCGGAATATTTGGGGACGACGTCGATTCCTCCCACACTCTCCCGCGCTCCGCCGTGAGAGCCTCAATGCTAGTAAGGATAAACACACTGCTCCAAGGCTACTCCGCGGGTGCCCCTGAGGGGGACCATAACGGCCTCAGGCGACCTGGTCCCCCTCTCCTACATCGCGGGCTTCCTCTTGGGCCGGCCCAATTCCAAGGCCATCGGGCCCAATGGGGAGACCCTCAATGCTGGCCGGGCTTTCACCCTAGCGGGCCTAGAATCGGGCTTTTTTAATTTCCAGCCAAAGGAAGGGCTCGCGCTCGTAAACGGCACCGCGGTTGGGTCGGGCCTGGCCTCGACCGTCCTGTTCGAGGCCAACATCCTCGTAGTCCTCTCCGAAGTCATGTCCGGCATCTTCGCCGAAGTGATGCACGGAAAGCCCGAATTCACGGACCACCTAACGCACAAGCTCAAGCACCACCCGGGCCAGATCGAGACGGCCGCGATAATCGAACACATCCTTGACGGAAGCCCGTACGTCGAACAAGCCCGAAAGATGCACGAAACGGACCCGTTACAAAAACCTAAGCAAGACCTATACGCCCTCCGCACCTCCCCACAATGGCTCGGCCCGCAAATCGAAGTCATTCGGGCCGCCACCAAATCCATCGAGAGAGAGATCAACTCCGTCAACGACAACCCTCTCATCGATGTTTCTAGAAACAAGCTCCTCTATGGAGGGAATTTCCAAGGCACCCCCATCGGAGTTTCCATGGACAACACTCGTTTAGCCATCGCTTCGATAGGGAAGCTCGTGTTTGCTCAATTCTCCGAGCTTGTCAACGACATGCACAACAACGGATTGCCCTCGAACCTCTCCGGAGGGCGCGATCCGAGCTTGGATTACGGCTTCAAAGGAGCAGAGATCGCCATGGCCGCTTACTGCTCCGAGCTTCAGTTCGTGGCGAATCCGGTGACGAGCCACGTGCAAAGCGCGGAGCAGCACAACCAAGATGTGAACTCATTAGGCCTAATCTCCGCGAGGAAAACGGCCGAAGCAGTCAAAATCTTGAAGCTCATGTCTTCGACTTTCCTCGTTGCGTTGTGCCAAGCCGTTGATCTTAGGCATTCGGAGGAGAATCTCAAGATTTCGGTGAAGAACGCGGTGAGCCGAGCTGCAAACAAGGTTTTTATAACAATGGGGCCTTTGAAGGGTTTGCTTGAAGTTGTGGAGAGAGAGCATGTCTTTGCCTACATTGATGATCCGTGCAGCCCTAACTATCCCTTGATGCAGAAACTGAGGCGAGCGATCGTTGATCACGCGCTAGCCAATGGCGAAGAAGCGGAGAAGAGCCCAAGCAGTTCCATCTTCTTGAAGATTGGTGCCTTTGAGGAGGAGTTGAAGTCCTTTTTGCCTAACGAGGTCGAGAGGGCTCGTCTCGTGCTGGAACGCGGTACGCCTCTCGTTGAGAGTCGGATCGAGAAGTGCAGATCTTATCCGTTGTATAAGTTTGTGAGGGAGGAGATGGGGACTAGTTTCTTGAGTGGGGAGAAGAGCCTTTCTCCCGGTGAAGATTTTGATAGGGTTTTTAGGGCTATGTGTGAAGGGAAACTCATCGATCCATTGCTTGATTGCTTAAAGGAGTGGAATGGTGCTCCTCTTCCTATTTGTTGATTCAAGTATTGTACTACGACGTTTTTTTTCTTAATTTTTGTGCCGAAAAGATTTGGACAAGTAAGAGCGAGACGGAGGAAGTATTACTTGAATTGATTATAGTCACAATTTTGGGATTTAGTTGTTTACTTTGAGAATTAGTAATATATCGCAATAGTATACAATAAATTTTCACATAAACTTTCTTTCATTATTACAAGAAATATAAAGAGGATGGATCATATAGAAATAAGTCCTGGTGTGAGAAATAGGAATAGATCTGAACCGTTGATCTTAATTTGATCTATGGCTGTAATTGATTTAAGCATGATTATAAGGTATTATAAGCATGATTAGGTTTAAGCATGAATTTGTACATTAAAAAGCATAATGGTGTTGTAAGCATAAATATATACTGACTTAAGCATGATTTTGTATAGTTTTAAGCATCTTTCTCATTTTCTCACGCAAGGATTTAATTGCACACGAACCACTCCCGAAATATAAATACATCATATATCATTTTATCACGAACACAAATTATCAAAAGTAATATAATTCTCAACTAGGAATTGAACCTAATTAAGTCTATTAGGTTCGAATAATTCACAACCCGACTCAATAACAACCGATCGATTGCATCTGAGCACGTCATTATTCTGCTATATAGGCTCGATTGACCGTGATTGTTATTACGACGGATCATCTCGATCACCTTATTCTCAACCATACTTCGGCTTCGTGTCCATATAATTTGTGGAGATGCGTATCGACGGCTCGAAAAAAATTATTTAATTATAGGAGGGGGATTATCATAGTCATCACAAACGTAGTAACAACTACACCATGTTTCATGACGATTGTAAGGGATTTGACAATCAGCTGCAAAGAGTTGTACATGTTGCCCTAATAGATAGGAAAAGCATAACTCCCAACATTTTTCACCTCCAATTTTGTCAATTGTGCAATTCTGCCTGAATAATGTTTGGCATACATCTTCTTGCATTTGCCTCCTCCATGAACCTATAAAAAGTACAGAGAAAAGGGTCGAGAAAAGAATTAAAAGCGCGAAATATGTAAAATATTTTGACATGACAACGATCACGGGAAAGATATATAATCTTTTCTTTGAGCTAATTATAATGAGATATATATATTGAGTTTGATAAATTCTCTAGCTAGAATCTAGGTTAAATATTCTTGCCATAATTTATTTCATTCACTATTGTATGTAGTAATTATATAGATTATGCAACAAAGAATTTAGTTACTAATTACCTTGAGAATTGGTAAATTAGAGCATAATTAATAATTTTGTGTATAGTATATGATATTGTGTAGAATTAAATTAATATGATATGCGTGTGTATTATCGATATCGTAAATATATTATATCATCACCAATAAAATATATATTTGAAAATAATAAATAATATCATCGATCAAGTTCAAACAATTACTCATAATTATCGACAAACAAAAACGAGCCGAATTCGAACACGCCGATAATAAAAAAAATGAATCAAATACTAGTAGCTAGTAAGTTGATTTTGATACTAACATATTCGTATAAATTAAATTCAAATCTATTAAAAAATATAATGAAATGTGACGCTCTTATTCAACTTGAGGCTTTACTCCTTAACTTCGTTCTTTACTCCTTAGCTTATTCGGCTTAACCGCTTTCGGCCTGGTCCGTCAACGGTTCGGCCGGCCAGTCTACCCGGTTCATGATTTTGTTCAATCCTTAAGCTTCTAAAATCGTTTTCCGTTCCTACACTTTTCCGTTCAGGCCGCTCTTCGGACTTGTCACGAACACCCATACAAGTCGAGCTTCCAAAACAACTCCAACTACGAAACTTCTCACGATATCTTTGAATCCGGCTCGAAGTGTTTGGATTATTAGCTTGGCTAATCTTTCCTTGTATGTATTCTCTATAATCCGGGGGCTCGAAGCAAACCCTAATTTTTTCGATCAAGTTGCGATAGTCGCGGAAGAGATCGTTGCTCTTCATCCATTGATACCATTCGGAAGCATACCCTTCTAGCTTGAGCTCCAATATTTGTATCCTTTGATTTTCCGGGATGCCGTTGAGATCGAAATACGCTTCGATGTTCGATATCCATTGTTGAGGATTCTCCCCATTGAATTTTGGCGCTAGAACAAGATCATCTCGTGTTTCTTCCTTCCCCGCCATATATGTTAGAGAGAGAGAGAATTATTTTCGGTATTATCAAAAGAGTTGTAAGAGACCTATTTATAGATTTAATTAAGCCGTGTATATATTAAACCTAATGCTACTCAAACTCAAAAATCCAATCCTAATCTATCAAAACTAGTCGTAATTTTAAAATTAAAAAAAAAAAATCAAAATATGAGAAAACCAAAAATAAATCGAAAGAAATCGGGAATCTGATGATTAAATATGCGTTTTGAATTAAATATCCATCGTTATTGTAAGTTTGTAGTACTTATATAGTTCCAGCTCTTCGTCAGTTATAATTACATCGCCAGTTTGAGCGACAATGATAGCCTCTAGATCGAGACGTATCGATAATTACGCTTCGGGTACGTATGAACTCCGGTCAAATCTTCTCTAAGAGAAGTCAAAAACCAACGAGGGTTCCTCCAATATTCTATTTCGATAATGACGGTCAAAATACAATAGAACCTTGAATAAGTTTGACACCAATAACATAGTGGGCTTAGACTTGGCCCATATTCTAGTTGGGCTTCTAACCTCGGTCCAAATACAATACCACAATCAAAGAGCATAACATAAAAGGCTAGTAAATATACACATGTTATCGTACTATTATCTCCTCTCTTTCTTGGTCGTATCAGACGACACGATATTAATCAATACATAGAGATAGTTGACCGTTGAGATAAAAAGACAGTACTCAACTATCTATATATAAAGGGTGAGTTAGTTGAGGGACTTGGTACTTTAGACAAATCGAAGATGAAATCAGATGTATGTTTTGAAGTTGGTGCTTAATAAGAGAAGCGGCCGAGCAAAATGTTAGTATTGCGGATTGGTAAGAAAAAGTGAGTTGTGAAACGTGCAAGATTTGATGTCGTAACGGGTCGATAACCCTTGTACCGTTGTTCGTGAACTTAACATATTCCCTTTTCCGATTAAAAAAAGAAGGAAAAAAAAATATATCTTTATTGAAAAATTCTTCATACAAAGATCAATCGCAGCTTCGAATAATTGTAAATCAAAATAATCAGGGTTACAAAGCCAAAATAAAAAATAAAAAATCAATCAATAAAGGGCAATTGTAATAATTTTTCTTTTCACTTCTTATATAATAATTGTTAACAAGAATGCTTACATATACAAAAAATTATGATTGGTGCAGGAAGTTTAACAAAACATTTTGTTCCTTTGAGTTGTTCTTTAAACATAGTCGTGCATTCTTGGGTACAAACACTGCAATCATGAACTACAAAGCTATTGCTGTCGCAAACCTTTCCTCCATTTGGCATCAATAAATCTGCAATAACATAAATTCAAAAATGATAACAATAAGAGAGAGAGAGATCGAGAGAGAGAGAGAGAGAGAGAGAGAGCTTGCCGGCAGAGACGAAGGCTAGGGAAAACATGATCACTAGCAACAGAGATGCCAAGAGCTTAGCCATTTTCAACGATAGTAATAATCAAGCTCGCTAGTTATGAATTATTTTTGTGATTGGAATAGTGGTAAACACGTGTGTGTATATATATATATATATATATATAGGTAGAAATTCGGATGTAAGATATATGAATATGCCTATAATTAATTACAGATAATGTTTTTTGATGAATTAAGCTAATTAGTATTGTTTGCAATACGCATTAAGCATGAAAATACTGAATAAGTTAATTATACTATATGTTTTCATATTTGAAGGTAATAACTAGTATATTTAAATATGATTGTGTATATCTTAGTATATGAGTATATAATGTAATAATAATATTTGTGCTAGTGATATTGTGATAATTTTCCTTCTTCTGCCTTGATTCAAAAGCTGCAATTTAATGTTGTAATTAAATTACTACCAAAATATTACAAAAATATTGACTATATTAATTTCATTTTAAGAGTTCATTCGCTATATATTTTGTAATTTTTTTTTTTAATTTTCATCTCAATCATAATTATTTGCATAAATGTTCTGGATTATTTAGACCTATTTACATTAGGGGTGTTTTCGTGTCAACCTAATGACGAATATACATGTTAAAGCTTAACTTGAACATGACTCAACTCGACACAAACATGATATTGACTTGATAATAACCTAATATATCATGATACGATTTTAACTTGATTGAACATCTACAACCACAAATACTCTCTCAGTCCAGAGAGAGAGAGAGGAGAGAGAGATTTTTTGGCTTTAAAAATAAATCAGGATTGATATAAAAGGAAAAATAGAGATTTGAGCTTTAAAAATATATTGGACTTAATATTTTTTAGGGGCCCATTTCTATAGAACTTGCTGGGCTTGCTCATAGACGGGCCTGGGACGGTAGTACTTAATAGTTCATACCTTGGATAAATAAGTAAATAAATAAATATTTCCTTAATTATATCCCACTTACATATATTGTGTTCTCTCATTATTTATCTTATACATATTTGAGAAACGGCTCATTTAGCGGGATCGAGAGAACATATATACAAGACAGAAATCGAGAACATATATTCGAAAAACGGCTCACATAGTAGCATATAAGTAACTAATTAAAGTCGTTGGATTAATTACAAGATTGAGTAGTACAAGGAGGAGGATACAAACACTCACATTTCCCATTTTCTTTACAATCCGAACCAAAGAGTGTGTGGCTAAGCTTAATCATACACGCATTGCAATACTCCTGACAACTATTTCCTAATGCAAATTCACAATCATGATCCGTTTCAAGCTTGCAAGCCTCATCCTTTTCTCCCACTTTCAAAGGACCTGCGAATCAATTCATCAATCACGACCGATCAGGATTACAGAGCGATAAACAAGCAAACAGGAAAAACGTAAAGAAGACACAGATTTACGTGCATGGTTCACCAACGACGTGTTGGCTAGTCCACGGCCAGAAAACGAGAACATATTTTATCAGACGACTAGGTTATACATTACAAAATTGACCCATGCAGTTGTATATATGAATTGCGAATAAAGAACACAACGGACAACAACATGGAGGAGTTGAAACTTAGAACCTTTGGCCCTGAAACTTAACTCCTACATGCTACGTCAATACACGTACACGTTACGAGAAGTTTTTTTGTTTAACCTTACCAGCAGAGACGAGAGTCAAGCAAAAAACTATAAGCAAAAGAGATGCCAAGAGCTTAGCCATTTTCTGTATAAAATTGTGGATGAACAAATGTGAAATTTTGTGTAAATATATATAGAGAGAATATAGGAAGATATTTTAGGAGCTAATAAATTTTGTGAAATTTTGTGTAAATATATATAGAGAGAATATAGGAATATAGGAAGATATTTTAGGAGCTATATTTTAGGAGAATATAGGGTTTTATAATTATAGTATATGCAAGATTTTTATTATTTAATCGAGGGAAATTATATATACTGTATTCTAATTTAAGTACCATATATTGATGTGTGATTTTGAAGAATGTGTGAATTAATTATAAATTGCACCAATTTTATTATGTATGGAAAATAATTTGTTAAGTTATTGCACTAACTTGTAACTATATTCATTGCGTAATTTGTAATTATAAATATAAGTTTTATGATTTATGGACAATTGATGAAATCCTAAATTCGTTGATAATTGAACAAGTAAAGAGTAGTTTGAAAGTATCGAGAAACAAGAAAGTAAAGTACGCAGGGAATTATCGTGGTTTGATCGAATGATCCACGTCCACGGAGAGAAAAGCGAGAGAGATTGTGTATTCATAGTATTCTGTGTATGTTACAATATAAGTTTTCAAAATATAAGTTTTCAAAAATAATTCCACTTTTGTTCCATTTCGGTACAGGATTCATGAATCCCCACTCCCGGATTCGCGTATCCAATATTTTTTATTTTTTATTATTTAAGGATTCGCCACGTGGTGAATCCGATACAATCGCACGAGAATTGCACGAGAATCGCACCCTGTAAGAATCTGATACGTGCATCATGTGATATATTTTGAAAAATCCGTGCAAACATAGCGTATGATTAACTTTCACGGAGTGGGTTTTCTGGGCATAATTAATTGAAACATATGGGTGTTTTTTTGCAATTCATAAAATACATGAGTGTTTGATGCAATTTCGATAAAACACAAGGGGATTTTATGTTATTAACCCTAAACAAAACGTAGATTAACAGATAATAGAAACATTCATCTTAAATAATTGAGGGCTAAGTTCTTATTTCAACGGTAAAACACAGAAACACACTCTCTCTCTCTGCTCTCAAAATGTCCTTGTTATTGTTCGTCTTCTTATCCTCCTCTGTTTCTTGCTATTTATTCATCTACGCAAATGCAGACAATTGTACGGCGCAACAATGCAAAGAAGGTGGTATCAGATACTCGTTCACGCTTACAGGTAGTCAGCTTGAAAACTGCGGGTATCCAGGTTTTGATCCCAATATTAAGTCATTATCACTTGTAATGGTTCCTTGTTTAAGCGATTAAAGACATCGGTTCTATTTTGTTTCTTTGTATGTTTTCCCTCAACTATGTTTTCAGAGATCATGTGTCGTTTTCCATACGTTTCGACCTCTCCCTAATAATGGACTTCATGGCGACGATATTCATTTGAGTTGGTCTAAAATTGTCCCACCAGCGCACGAAATATTTTCTCCGATCCAACCACAACCTCTTTAATTAGTAAAAATGTTTTAATCATTTGAGTTGGTCTAAAAATGTTTTCTCTCATTTCCGTACAGGATTCGTGAATCATCATTCTCGGATTCGCGTATCCAATATATATATATATATATATATATATATATATATATATATATATATATATATATATATATATTTATTATTTAAGGATTCTCCACGTGCGAATCGCACGAGAATTGCACGAGAATCGCACCATATAAGAATCTGATAAGTGCATTATGAATCCGTGCAGCATAACGTACGGATACACCTATTCAATTATATTTTAAATTTTTTAATATATAACATCCATATAATATTTAGAACTTAAAATTTTAAGAAGCAAATATATATGATTTTTCTCGACTAAAATATAAGTATTTTAATAGTACAATTTAATTTAGTAATAATGCAACAATTCAATTAAAAATGCTTATTAAAGTTTCAAATTAAAATTTTAAATATCATAGCACGTGATTTTCGTTAGAGTGTCATAGCACGTGATTTTAAATTAATTATGTATTTCAAAGAATAATACAAAAAAAATATAAGTTTTCAAAAATAATTCCACTTTTGTTCTCTTTTCCACAAGATTCGTGAATCCCCACTCTCGGATTCGCGTATCCAATATATTTTTTTTTTATTGTTTAAGGATTCACCACATGACGAATCCGGTTCGAATCGCACGGAAATCGTACGAGAATCGCACCGTACAAGAATCCGATACGTATACTGTGTTATATTTTAATCTTTTTAAGTATACTAAAATTTTAAATTGACCAAAACAATTTTATTTAATAATGCTAAAAATTCGAATTTCAAATAATGTAAGTAAGAAATAAAGGTGCAAATTGAACACTCATAATAAAGTTGTAATTTTCAAAGAAAATTATTGATATTTCTTAATGAGTATGAAAATGCATTAATATAATGATGATGATGATGGACACAACTGATACAAATAACATATGCAGTAACTGAGTAACATAATGTACAACTTGTTACAACTAGCTACACAGTACGTACTTAATTAGCAACAATACGTTTTTGTCCCCATCACTGATCCCCATTCAATAAAAATGATAGACCCTTTTCAGGAAGGTAGAAGGAAAATACTACTTCCTCTGTCTCACGATTCTTGACCCCATTTCTTTATTGGGCCGTCTCACGATTCTTGACCCCTTTCCATTTCTGGAAATAATTAACTTTCTAACTACACAATTAATTCTCCCTTATTACAATTAACATCCTTATTAAATAAATAAATAAATAAAGTAAAAAAATAAAAATTCTTCCCATTTACCAATTTTCAATTTTCTGTTTTTATAAAAAAAGTAAAAAAAATTCCTTTATCAATTTTCTGTTTTATGAAGTTTAATTAGTTAAATTGTTGGCAAAAGTTTTAATTTTTTTTTTAATTGCATTACATTTACATATTTCGTAGTGTAGTGTGGTTTCTACAATTTGTTTATATTGAAAAAAAAAATTATATATATATAATTAAATTAATTAATTTACTAAAAAAAATAATTTTGAAGTAAGAAGAATATTATTTTTTAATATTTATTCAAATATTGCATAATACATAAACAACACTTTATCCCTAAACAACACAATTAAAATACTAAACACTCTCGTCTTAAATCCCGTGTCGAAAAGAAAGGGGTCATCAATCGTGAGACAGAGGAAGTACTAGCTAGCAACAATTTACTGTTCCCTCCGTTCAAGCTCGATCGACTTTGTCCACGATCTCAGCCATCCGCCCAAACGCAACACACGGGCAACACACAGTTAGCAAACCTATTCAATTCGCGACCAACTTAGAACAAACTTAAAACATTAAATCTAATCAAAGTGAGAAAGAAATGGAAATTCAAAGTCGATCGAGCTTGTCAGAGAAGCAATCACACAGCCAGTCGACCAAGGGGCTTTAGAGTTTGGCAACTGCGGAGGCGGCGTCTCGGACTGAGCAGGCCGGATCGGAGCAGAAGAGGAGTCAGATGCGACGGTGGCACCGGTTGAATTGAAGGAGTACATAACGGGCCCGTTTGGTTGGTTATGTATAGGGGTGACTATCCGAGAACCGGTTCTTTAGGAAAACCGGTGCCGAACTCGTATCGAACTAGGAAACGGTACTGGTAAAAACCGATTCCGGTCCGGTAACCGGTACCAGACAAATAAAAATTTTCGGTTCCCAATTAATCGGTATTGAACCAGGAACCGGTTTTTATATAATTATTAATTTAAATTTAAATATATATGTATAGAGAATAGATCATATATATAGAGAAATGATATGCCGCTCCCCTCCCGTGGGCACCTTTCGTGGGCACCTTTGTTCGTTTGCTCACTTTAGCATTATTTTGTTCGATTTTTTCGATTGTTTTATACTCTAATACCTAAATAAGTAATATTGAAATCATAAAATTTACAAAATACATAAAAATCGAGGCTCGATTTGTGTTTTTCGCCCTCTAACTACAAAAAACAATAAAAACACAAATCGAGCCTCGATTTTTATGTATTTTGTAAATTGTATGATTTCAATATTAATTATTTAGGTATTAGAGTATAAAACAATCGAAAAAATCGAATAAAATAATGCTAAAGTGAGCAAACGAACAAAGGTGCCCACGGGAGGGGAGCGGCATATCATTTCTCCATATATATATATATATATATATATATATATATATATATATATAGGGAGTGGATCAAATGAAAACCAAAATTTTGGTGAAATATGAAAACCGATAGATACCGTTGATTTCGTAGATCCGATGGATATGATTTTGACACGTCATAAATGTTATAACTGATTTTTTAATTGTTTTATTGAAATATTAATTGGAAGATGGGGGCAAACAAGTAAATTACACCATATTATTTTAAAAGTTTCCTAAAAATATGAGATTTATTAACTCCCATGAATATTTTATATGGTAACTGAATATTTTTCAATTTTTTTGGTTTTGATTTGCGTAAAAAAAATTCTGATTCTTTCTTGCTCATTCTCCAAAGCCGTCGATGCACACTGTAAGTAATCGTTTATGATTGAATTGAATAGTTAAATGTTGTTTTCTTTTGATTTCTTACATCATGATTTTTTAAATTTTGATTTCTTTTTGCAAGGATTTTATTTTCTTCTTGGTAAAGTAAAGACGAATAGATGGCGATGCAAGTTTTTCTTCTTACCCAGATTTATGAATTTTACTTCACCATAAAAGCTTGAAAAAAGCATTTGCGAGACAACGACGTGTTATAAAGGTAAGGATGATTAAGAAAGTATTTAATCCATATGAATTCACCCCATTGGAATTTCAGACACCATTGTTCCTCTGCACCGTCCCCCACGGGCTGGAATTCTTCTTCTTCTTCAAACACCATTGTTCCTGTGCCGGATTGTTACCGCCGATGGCCCTTCGATGAAATAAACCTGCCAACATCCTTATATTGCTTCTCCTCTATCATTCTTTTTCATTGTATTCCAGAAAATTTCTTGTAAAAAACTCTAATGTTTCTCCTAATGTGACTGAAAATAGTTGTCGATTGTTTAAGGAGATAGTTGGCAGCTATAGGGATGTCGGGTGTACTGGGCTGGAATTCAAGAATTTCTCCCGCGATTTGAATGCATTTGTGGATGGTGTCGATGCTCAGATTCTGCTTGATAAATTTAAGAATAAGCAAGATATATTATCTTATTTTCCGTTGCATTTTTTGATGCATTTTTTGTTTGTGAATTATCATGCATTTTTTTCCATTTATCGTTGCATTTTTCTTATTGAATGATGCACATTTTTGTATTTTTCATTGCATTTTTCCTATTGAATAATGCATATTTCTATATTTTTTTGTTGCATTTTCCCGATTGAATTATGCATCTTTCTATATTTTTTATTATCGCATTTTTTTTAATTATCGTTGCATTTTTCTATATTACAATAGAAAAATCAAATGATACACTTTCACCTTTTTTTCTAAATTTTATATAATCAGCAAGCAACTGCATATCATCTGCTTCACTATTTGACGAGCCTTCACTTGGTGACGTAGATTTTGGCATTATTATTAGCACCCACATGTATTATCTTAATGTAGTCATGTTACTGAAACTAAGTTCATATGTATTGATTAATGCAACAAAACTCTCAGGAAATGCAACGATCTTATCAAAATATGCAACGATATTGTCAAATAATGCAACCATATTTTTGCACCAAACAAAATATGCAGCAACTTGCAGAGAAAAAATGCAACGAGATTATCAACAAATTGAATTTCTCATGCAACTGTAGACAACTCTAAGTGTTCGTTCGTGGCAATCAGAAATTTTGAAACACCATGCACTGCCCTATATTTAAATAAACCAAAAGAATTTTCAGCCATGAAATTTGAAAGTGAAAAAGTAAGCTTAATAACAAGAACAGATCCTGCCATGAACAATACTCATTTAAATATAGAAATATGCATGAACAGGTCTGCCATGAACACTGTTCATTTGCAACGAAAGTAGTAAAAAATGCAACACAAACAACAAACCGTGCAACCATTCTCAATACTAGTATAATAAAATTTAAAAAATGCATCAATACATACAGAAAAATGCAACAATATAGGGTAACATCTAACAAAGAGTGCAACAAAATCCGCATACTAATACTACATACATATAAAAATGCAAAAATACTCACAGCATGTGCAACGACATACCACAGATGCACCAACATATAAAAGTGCATCGATTCTAGCTACAAGTGCCACAATATAGAATATGCAACAAATATTACAAAATAATGCAACAAAAAATTGCACCTAGCCATACAAATAATGCAGCAAAATACAAAACGTATTTAATATATTGAAACTACATAGAATCGACGAAGCCTTAGAGACATAAGGGTACTAGAGGTTGAAATAGAATAAGAGATACACAAATACTAAGAATTAAACGGATAAACGGCGACGCCGACCATTACTAGAGGGCGTCGGGGTTGCCTCAGGCTTTATGGACGGCAACAGCGAAGGCGTGGCATAGATGGATCCGCAGCCACGTTTCCGGCGAGATCGATCGCCGGGAGATGAGAGCGTGTTGCTCATTGGACTCGTCAGCCACGCATCCGGAGAAGACGCACCTGTAATAGAACAAGTATCAAACCAATAGGTCGGGGAGCGCAGTCTAGTGGTAAGACGCTTCACCTCCAAACCAATAGGTCGGGGGTTCGAGACACACTAAGGGGGAAAATGGGGAACCATTATTGATCCTCTTTTTAAATAAAATAAAAATAAAAATAAAAAAAAAAAAAAAAAAAACCAGGTGACTTAGCGCACCTGGCCACCGGGCTCCCCTCTTGAATGAGTGGACCTGGGTTCGATCCCTCATGGGAGCGAATTGGGAGATATAAGGTGGACTTGGAGATATTCTAGGAGTTTGGGAGCTTGGCGGTACTAACATCTAATCTAACAACTAACTTTGCCCGATCAAAAAAAAAAAAAAAGAACAAGTATCAAACCAAATTCAAGCAAGTAATATTCTACCAGCCAAATTCAGATACCGGATTCAGCCCTAATTCCACTATCGAATACAACCGAGCAGTATCGAAAATCAAAGTAAAAAAAAAAAAAAAAAAAAAAAAAAAAAAAAAAAAAACTAAAGCTACTCACCCAGCGGATTTCCAGTTTCAGAGAGAGAGACCCAGAGAGAGAAATCGACATAGAGTGATGCACATTACCTTGAATATTTTTTTTGACGATGTCGTTGTTGACAGCGGCGCCGTGTAGTCGACGACGAGGATATCAAATCTGAATTTCCCGATTTCTTTTCAATATTATAATTTGAGTGAATCCCTAAAAATATGCCCACTTCCTAATTAAGATAAAATTCCCTATTACTAAATACCTTCTTTATCCTTTCAGACTTAATTTTTCTATTTAATTCACTTTTTAAAATCTCAAATTAATAAAGTTAGTTTTAATCTTGACCATTGGATGCATTATAATCAATGGTTTATATAGGTTTATATATTTCACACTAAGGGTGATTTTCACCATATCCCAACCCTATATATATATATATATATATATATATATAGAGGATATATCATATAGAAACTAATGTTAAGTTGGAACTTAGAAACCGTCCACAACCGTCGATCTTGAAGATCTAACGGTTGTAAGATTTTCTGATTTACTATTTTTAAATTCCAATTAATGATTTTTTATATTATTTTTGATAATTAATAAGGATATTTTAGACTTTTTCATATTATGGCAACTGATTTTCCTTAATAATTGGATTTGATTTCAATTTTTTCCTTAAATATTGGGATCTTAAATTAATATCAATTTATCTACGTATTCTTCTTTCTGCGTCTTCTTCTCCTCCTTCTTCTGCGTCTTCTTCATCTTCTCCTCATCCTCCTCCTTCTTCTTCAGACACCGTCGTTCCTCTGCCGGATCTTAACGTCGACAATGGCCCCTCTACCGGATATTGACGATGCCGATGGGCCATAGTCCCTGCTACTGCGTACACCCAGAACGCCGCCGCCGGAGATCCGACCGTCGGATTGCCGTGAAACTTGCACCGAACCTTGCAGGGAGCCGTCCGACCCCGCCCACCAAGTTTGGGGGCAATCGCACTGCCCGATTCGCCGGAAAAGGGGGTGACGGCGCCGGAACCCTAAATCCCCTTGTCGTCAGATTCAGATGAAATTACACTAGTTTGTGCGCCTCTTCGAGCTGAACTAGATTATGTAGTTTATGTGGTGATTGTGGCCGGAAAAACTCGCCGGAAAGTGAAGAAAGGTGACTGGAGAGATAGCCATTATCGGCGTGAACTTGAAAATCCAAGAGAGAATTTCTAGTGAGAGAAAGTCTCGCACGCTTACTCTTCAGTACCCATGATGCGTGTATATTATTATAGTGCATATTATGTCAATTTTGTTGCATTTTAGATTTCAGTCTGATGCATTTTCATTTTATTTTTATACTAGTGTGTTTAGTGTCAATAATATGCATATTATGTTAATTTTGTTGCATTTCCGATTCGTTTCGATGCATTTTACTATTCTTTCATTTGGTATATATAATAAGTTATAAATTGCATATTCTTGTAATTATGTTGCATTTTCCTTTCATTTTCAAGGCCTGCATACGTAAATATTTTGGTAGATTATTGTGCATATAACTTTGATGCATATTCGGTTCGGTTTTTCATATTAGGGTTTAACTTTCCCAACAAGTTAGAGTTTAATATTTCGTATATGATAGGGTTTAGCTTCCCCTACAAGTTAGGGTTTAGCTTTCCCTATTAGGGTTTACTTTTCTCTACAAGTTAGGGTTTAGTTTTTTCTAATAGGTTTAGTTCGAAAATATGCAACGATAATACATATTTTATGCAACAAAAAAACGTATGTTGATCCATAAATCAAATTTTGTAAATGAAAAGAAGATCTATTAATATTCAACAACTCGTGACCTAAATATTTGCTCCAAAACTATTTGGATGTGCAGCAATTGTTGAGTAATCACAAACAACTCATTGTAACTCAAATTGAATATCAATGCATATTCTAGTCATTTTGATGCATTTTTCGACTGTTATGAAATTTATCAAATTTTGAACTCAAATCTCATTCAAATCCGATGGGACTACCCAGAAACATGTTCTACACTTCAAGACGTTTCCAACGGTAGGTCGCCCATCTAAATCCGATCGACGATGAGGCCGGAATTGCGTCTGGAAGTTTACGTCGCCGTTGAAGTCGCGATTTCCGTACTGTTCCGACTTCTTCAGCGAATATCTCATTCGTTTCTCCACCAAAACGAGTGATACACCCATGAATCTCTTTGTCTCTTCGAGTAGAATAAAACCCAATTGTCCGTTTTACGATTATTATTAAGATCTGGCCGGAAATTGCATTGTTGCAAGAGAAGTGCAGTAGTGTAGGTTGGTTATGGAAAATCCCTATTATTATGGAATGATATTTTATTTCCTTTTTTTAATTAAAATTCTGGACGAATTTGTCCTTAATGACACAATATTTTATTTTTTTAATGCATTATTTCATTTAATCTCATCCATTGGATCATTAAGATCAACGGATATGGTCGGTTTCTAAGTTTCAACTTAAGGTTAGTTTCCACCAGAATGCTACCCTATATATATATATATATATATATATATATATATATATAGAGGGGAGATCAAATAAAAAACACATATCCAGTAAGAAATAAGAAAGATTTTTAGCCGTTGAAATTGGCCGATCAATGGTCATGATCATTAGGTAATTTCTTAATAAAATAATACCTTATTAAGTATTAGTGAGGTTAAATTTGTACTTTAATCCACAACTAATGACTGTTACTTAAAAGTAAAAAAGGCAAATTGCTTAATTTTTGTCAAAAATATATTGACATGAAAATATTCTCCTCAAATTCAAAAGAGTTTACCGTATGATGTATTCATTTCTCCATTCGTTTGCTGCTTCAAAGTGAAATTGTTTGCCATAGTCTTCATTGTTTTGATTCTGCCATGGACTCCTCAGGTATTACTGTAATATATTTTTCTCTGGTTTACAAGATTTATCTGATAGCAAATTGGTTTTTTTTTTTTTTTTCTTTTCTTTTTTTCCTTCGTTTTATAGCTCTGCTGTGTGAACTTGCTGTGTGAACTGCATTTTTTAGATGTTGTTCAATAATGATTTTTTGTTCATGCATTATGAAACTATTGTACATGCATTATTATATGGCAAAAGTGCAATAACAAACCATCGATGATCAAATTAAAGTAATTGTGATTCAGCCTTCCCATTTTTGGTGCATTCCACAAAATCATCGTCATCTGCATTTCCGACTAAAACGAGCTGCCTGTCATGCTTGAACTTTGTTCGCGCTGCCATCAATAAAACAAGCAAAATAATTTATGTTCATTCAGTTAGTGCAACATTTCAGTTATTGAAACACACACATGTTAAAATTTCAAACAGGGCAACCACCTTTCAAAGGATCGTGAAACTGCACTACTACACAATTGAATATGCATTGCGAATTATAGCAATCCAGCCATTAGTCTTTTGCAAGACTCAAGTGAAAATGCCCCAAGAAATTGATGAACTATTTTCTGCATACACTTTCTGCATATGATCCTACTTTGGTGATTAAACTGATTTTATGGGGAACTAACCAGTACAGGAGACACATACCATTGCGAAGCCCTACATGTCTACTTTCATATGCAAAAAACGGAGAGTCATTTGGAGTTATATACAAATAGTTAAGCCTGTTTTACTAGATAGTGACAGAAGCATACGAGAATCTGCTAGAAATAGTTTTTTCATGTTTTCTTATGACTATAAGGGAATACAGCATGTATTTGTAATTAACAGTAGTGAAGGTTCTGAAAGTACAGATATGTCTAATGTGGGAAAGGTTAAAAACTCGTTGAGTAGTAATGCATCGAATGATTATATGTCTTGCATTATATGCCATTAGAATCTGCATAATGAATATTTACATATTGGAAAATACATGTTCATACAGCAGAAAATGGATGATACAATGTTATATGATGCATTATATGACCTTGACTTATGCATTATGAATATATATATATATATACATAAAGCAATTGCCTTTTCCCCCTAAGATATAAAATAATATTACTAGGCAGGACCACACAAGAGTGAAAAGGCAATATTACGTTTCAAAAACAAAAAACCTTGGTCCACAGCCAAAGATTACTCAAAGATTACTCAACTAACTCCTAAATCCTTTGGTTCTGTATAAATAATTAACTAGAAACAAATTCGAACAGTATTTCTTGAAAGTTTATTGCAGCCCTTCCCCATCAAATTTACAGTTAATTTTCTTCAATTATAAAATATAGCATAAAACTCATTCAAGCATATAATCAAACATTTAGCAGACTACGTGCATTGAAGGATTACAATAATACCTTCCTCCCATTGTCGTTTTTTTGATAGCTTCGTCAGACTCATCACCTCTTCGATGGAGTGTGTTCAGACGCAGCAAGAATTTGAAATATTATGTAGTCCACATCGTATCTTCAAGATAATGCACAAAATCTGCAGATAGGTAGCAGAGAACGCAATTTTAAGGATTTAGTTTATGTAATCCCATCGCATTCGCTACTACCATAAATAATTCTATAATCTTTACCCTTTTTACCCTTTGGCTTAATTCAATAACGTTTCAATTAAAATTCTGACATAATGCAGCTTCCATTTCAAAACCGTTAGATTAATTCTGATCTATGGCTCACATTATTTCTTATTTTTTACTCAAAGGGGGTTTTTTACCAGATCTCACCCCTATATATATATATATATATATATATATATATACTTAGTAGAAACTTGTTAATCATTTTTTAGCAATTTTTTTCTTTCAAATATAAAAATAAAATAAAAAATCTATATACTATATAAAAACAAAATACGAAGGGTATTTGTGTAATTTTACTTCTACTTTTAAGGGTATTTTTGTATTTTCCCTTTACTTTACTTTATTTTATTTTATCCCTCCTAATATTTTCAGTAATTTTATAATTATTTAAATTTACTATTGAGACATCTATTTTCACGAACCGTTTCTTCCCTCCACCCATTTTGTATGTACACAACTCTTCAGAAAGATTTTAATACATATAAAAATATTGTTTGATCCCCATCGAAATTTTTATGGGGTCATCAAATGCTCCTAAAAAGAAATAGCCGGTCATCTTCCACGATCTGGGATTGCGATTCGCCTCGAGGTAAAAACAACAATTAACTACTCGAACCTGCATTTTTCGAAGAAAATTTTGTATTTGTGCGAACTCAGTTTGCACTATGCATCACTCATTATCTTATCTACTGATGCATGACTGAGAAATCGGCGTGATTTCGTAATTCCTTTTCTTTCTATGTCAATGTTTTAATTTTGATTTTGATGTGTTTGGGCTTTGGATTTAATAAATAAAACCTCTGATATTACCATCATTTATTAAAGGGGGTCATGTATGAGAAAACACTTTCCACTGAATACGTCTTTTCTGTATAATCATCAAACTCCATAAATAGGCAAATGCTATGGGTGCTGAATCGATATTGGATTGCAAATTCTGTCAATTATTATCAGGTACCCTTTTGTACTTATCCTCTATCTAATCCTTTCGTATTTACTAATTCACACATATGTTTTTTGTATTCAAACACCAACCAAATTTGTCTAAATCGGTGCCTAATCGACATACATTATAATCAGTTGAAAATATACTATTAAGTATCTCCTTTTTAATGATTAAGATATCTTTTTAGAATATTAAATTATACATACGGTATGTATGTTGAAATATGAAATTATTGTGTTTTATGTTAATATTGTAGGATGTGTAACATGAGTATACTGCGTTTGCGATAGTAGAGGAACTGCACAATATAATAATTGTCACGGCTTTATGGGCATTTATATTAGGTACCATATGCATTCTTTAGATGATTACAAGAAATATTTAAAAGAATGTGCAAACAATATTTTCTTTGAAATGTCTGTTATATAATTCCATGTCACGCACAATAAAATATTTACTGAGTAAATTTTGCATGTTTACCAGGAAGAGATTTTCTTTGAAATGTACGTTAAATAATTCCATACCATTAAAGACACTTTTTTTTTTTTTCCCTTAATAGGTTATATAAATATATTGATTCCTTAAAAAAAAATGGCATCTTAGAAGTAAATAAAAATAGTATTCCCTCCTTCTCTTCTTAAGTGACTCTTTTTAATTTCACTTCTAATTTATAATATTAATATTTTAAATATTTTATTAGTAAGCTTCTTCATTGTTGACTGCCAAAAGCTAAAAACTCTTTTTTTTTTTTTTTTCGAATAAACGCAACCCTTCAAAAGGGGTGTTAAAATCAAATATATAATTATTCATGCTAAATTAAATGACTTATTCAGTCTGCAGACGCAACTCTTGATGACAATTTTTATCCACTCCCAACCGACATGAAAACTCCACGCCTTTATTACTCCCATGGAGTAATAAATTAAATTTTATTTTCTAAAATGACAGTATTCAACAAAATTAGAAAAATAAAATCAAAATTTGTTAGAACTAAATTTAAAGTTAAAACATAGATATTATATAACATTGAGTTAATTTATTATAAGTATTAAAATAATGCGTATAGCGATATACATTGATTTGAATTAATTCATCAATTTAAAATATGTCGCAAAATAATAACTGAATTTAAAATACTTAATAAATGCTTCTTTCATTGAAATTTGAAATCCGTTCATTATACGGGAAAATATTCTAGAGGAAGTAGTAAGGATCAATTCATGTCCAATTATTCATAAATCATTAGATTGAGAGAGTCCAGCCAATTTTTCGTGTTAAATTATTCATGAATTATGAAATGGAGAGTATGTACTTTTCAAGAAGTAACTATATACTCCCTCCTATTTTTAATAAGTGTCATTTTAGACATTTTCACACATATTAAGGAATAACTTTTTTGCCTAAATTAACCTTAATAAATGATCATTAACATTTTATATTTTTGATTAAATTGTGGACTACTTCTATATCTCTCTTCATAAATGGCTGGAAGAATAAATGAAAACAATGGGCAATATTGGAAAAAATTAATAGAATGACATATATTAAACAAATAATGAAAAATCTAAAATGACACTTATTAAAAATAGGAGGGAGTACGAAATTTTTTAAGAAACAAACAAAAAAAAAGTGCATATAAAATTATATACGAAAATTTTAAGTAACAAACAAGAAAAAGTTCATATTAAAAAAAATTAAGTACTTTTCCGTTCCCAAGAAATAACTATATACTAAAATTCTAAGAAATAAACCAAAAAAAAAAAAAGTGCATATAAAAAAATATCAATAATATACATATAACTCTTAAAAAAATAGCTGGATTAAATTTGTCGTAAAGTTCATGCTTTCTTTATCTCTATATATCCATTTCTCTTTCTAAGGTTTCACATCCTTGTGTCGTACAATTTCTATCATTCATGAGATACAATTTAGTTCATTCTAGGAAGAGAAATATTGAAGGTCAAATTAGATAATTGAAATAAACAAAATTATAGTTGAAAACTAAACGTAGTACTGGATCTCAAGGTTTATACGTAGTTATTCTCATAGTTACGAGGATGAGATATATGAATGGAGTTTGAAACTCGAGATTGATATTTTGACTAAGTTGCAAGTTGTCTGGGTATGAGAACATAGTGGATCTCAAGGTTGTGTACGAGGAGGAAAGATATCAGGCATCTTTTGATGGTTCATGCTGGTGGAGAGGAAATCGGGGACTATTGGGTTGTAGTACTCGATAAAGAAGAAGGAGGAGGAGGAGGAGGGTGGTTCCAGTTTCATGGCCAATTATGTGAAGCATTCGAATTTGTGAGCCAATGAATTATATATTCATGTTTGGTGTTAGTCTTAATTTATTTTTTTGTATATAATTGTCTTCATTATTGTACATGTCTTGAGTTCTCTATAGTGTGCGGTTTTTTTTTTCCTTGCCTTCTTTTACCGTTTGAGCTACACCCCCCTCTATAGTGTACCGGTTAAGTGTATGAAAATTAGAAATTCTCTACCATTTATCTTACAAATACTAAAAACATTTAAAATTCTTAAATTACTATTTGAAAAATCTTTGAAATAATGGTCTAAATATGAATATATATATATATATATATATATATATATATATATATGCATAAAAACTTTAAAATATAATTTTGATTCAGTTTACGAGGCTTAAGATTTATTTATCGTAAATTAATTATGTTATGTAAGTACAAAAAGTTTTTACCGTGCATCGCTCGGGTAAGCATTTTAGTAATTATGATAAAGCTTAGACACCAAAAAGTTAATAAGAGCTCAATTAAAATAATAGAGGCAAACATTGTTCAACACCTTCATATAGATTTGTACATTCCAACGTTGTTGCCGTCAACTTGTTTTGTTGCCGCCGTCACCTTGTTTTGTCGCCGCCTAAATTCTTTGATTGGACAGACGATTCGTAGGCCTTCCGCATCTAGTTGAAGAATGTTTCGAGAAATAGCGGATGAGCGATATGGGTAGAGTTTTTGCGGATAGTGATCGGTAGTTTTAAAACTGCTCAACTTTATCTATAAAGATATGTAGATATATAAAAGATACAAAATAAAAATTATTGAACGAACGTGGAGAAAGAGAAGGATGATTCTCAACTGTCATTTTTGCCGGGAAAAAAAATAAAACTGCCGATTTCGTTTTGTTTTAATATAATATAGATTAATTAATTTCATACAAATATAGTACGTAACCAATATTTGAGATTAACACGTAAATGCATGCATGCATGCAGCTACACGTCGGCGTTGGGGATTATTCTGGCTAGCGTACGGGTTTATTTTTATTGAATGATTTTCGTATTTTTTTTAATAATTAAAAGCAAATTTAAATCACGTATTACGGAGAACTTCGAAAACCATTTTTAATTTTAATGTTTTATAGATTACCCCAATTATGGAATTAGAATAATGTATTCTATATGTCTATATATTATACGGTAAATGAATGGATTTTGAGATTCATTCAAGCTTTATCAACAAAAATAATGGTGCAAGTTGTAGTTTTAAATTAAATTATGTGTTCATGAGGGGTAAATTTGTAATTACACTTCTAATTTTTCAGCAGTTAAAACTATTATAAATTGATTTTTTTTTTTTTTTCATTGTAATTCTGAACAGACACATCCTTCCGAAATCACGTTTGCACCTTTTGTGAAAATTATTTTTTTTAACAGTTGTGTCTATTTACGAGAAAGTCCTCCATTGTATAAGAAATTGTTGTGTTAAGATCGATCTCCAATGGAGTTTCACACACACCCATTGAGAATATTTATCGTTGCCCCCAAACTCTCCTCTCCAACTCCGCCTACCATTGCCGTCTGCAGCCCCTTTCTTTTGAAGAATTAGAGTACAAAACTGTCTACTGCAACTGTAGAAGATTTCGAGAAAAAGGTTTATTGTTACGTGATTCCATTTCAAATTTTGTAAACAACCCAGAAAGAAAGATTAAAACTTTGGGCGAATTCTACTGGAAATCGAGAGGCTCACCGCCGTTTTCCCTGTGCCTAACGAGGGGGAAGTAACCGAGGACGGCGCAGACGGCGGCCACGAGATTGCCCTCCTTGATCACGAATCCGGTGATCTTGACCGTCAATTGCTTACCTTCGACGACGAGCGTCCCATAATTTAATGTAAGTAAATTTTCATTTTTTTGGGTGCTAACTTTTTTAATGATGAAACAACTAAATTTTATTTAAGGGAGGATTATATTGGACAATTACATTAGCTAGACACAGTTTATTTCATTCAAAAGCTCGAATTTGTATAGAGAAAATGAAACAATTCATTAATACAATATTATGCAAGTAAAATTGATCATGAACGTGTAGTTAAATTTTCGATGGTGAAGCTTGAATGAATCTCAAAATTTATTTATTTACTGTGTACCATAAAGACCTATGGAATGCATTATTTTAATTCCATAATCTATATATATATATAAAACACGAATCTTCAATTTCAAATCAATTGGAAATTAGTTATTTATGGCAATTTTGTAAATATAATAAATTATGAGGTTAAAAGATAGAAAACAATTTTCCTTCTCTCCCATTTATACGGTTATTGGAAAAACAAATCATTCTTTTTCTTTTTCTATCTCTATTTTATATATATATATATATATATATTTGATAGTTTTCTTGCAAATTTTTGTATTTTCAATATAAATAACATATACAATATGTATCTTGAATTAAAGAGTACAAAAAGATCTTTAAATTAATATAATATATGTTAAAATTAGAATAAATATAAATACGATATAATCATTTTAAAAATTGAAGAAAACTTTATATATATATATATATATACTATATATATATATAATATATATATTTTTCATGAGTTGAATTTTAATAAATAAGTAAATAACTCTAACTTCCTTAAATTGTGGAAATTTGTTAATGACATTTTATTTCTAATTCTAATTTTAATTTTTATCGATGGATAAGCTATTTTAAATTTTAAAAATTAAATTGGGTATTACATTTAAAAAGACATTTATAATTAAATATTATGTAAAAACAATAGAAACAATTTTACCAATCAATTCAATTTATCTTTAAAATATTACATACATCGCGATCCCACGAAAATTCATACACAGACATTTGTACATGAGTTGAATAATATATTATTATTTTTATACGCTAATACAATTTTAAAAAGTTGAATTTGTGGATTTAGAACAAAGTTTAATGTTTTTCATAAATTGGCTTAAGCTTAAAAATTTCACAAAAATGATACGAATGAAACTCTTTGTAAAACGGTAAACTATAAAAAAAAAAAAAACAAAAAAAAAATGCTCTTCTACCCATTTTTAACACATTTAGTGTACTTGGGATGATGTCACACCGTAATAGTTTTTATTTTTTGGAGAATATATTTATAAGAATTTTTCTTAATTATATCATCGTTACGTAAGTCGTCAGTTGATAGAATGTATATGAATGTTCGTCAATAAATTATACCATTATATGAACTAAGGGAATGCCCTAATTAAATTAAATGACATAATTAAATTAAATGAATAAGGGAGTACTATTTTAAAGGTGAAAATTTTAAAGTTTACTCAAATACTCTATATAAGCATGCACTTTACCGTGCATCGCACGGGTGCAAAAGCTAGTAGGGCTAATCTGTAAAACACCAAAATTAAAATGATTTTTAAAGTTTTCGATCTCTTAATTTTCTTTTAATTTTTTTTACGAAGAATTCTCAATAAAAATAAACCCGTGCAAGGCTCTAGCTATATAAATGAGTCAATAAGTGAAATTCAAGGTATATTTTCCATGCTTCTTCATATTTATTTCATTGGTTAATCAACACACATAATATTTGCATGCTATAAAAAGAATAGATGAATTTTGTCTGCCACATGCATAAACCCCCTTTCTTTTGTGCATTAGATTATTAACACTTTACTTTGTGTTCTTTTTGGAATATACTCCTTCGATTTTCTTGAAAAATGGTTACGTTTTTATTTTAGGAATTTAGGGTGTTATTAGAAATGGGTCAAGTGACCACTTTCCAATTTTTTCATAATTAAGAACGACGTCGCGTTCAGTAGCATCCCCCAGATCAATGTTCAGTAAGTTTAATTCCAGCGGGGCGATATCCATCCAGTTTCTCATTTGCAATAGGCGCGTGCGTCTGCCCTCTTCAATCTGTAACAATTGCACCAGCAGAGGATAGGCCACATGCCCAGGTGGTAGACCGTGCAGCACGTGCTGGATTCCGGCTATGTTCCCCTGTATGGTCTGCATTTGCCAAGCGAAATCCTGTAGCTCAGCAGTCAGATCATTGATCTCTCTTTGCACACAATTTACTGATGACGACAGGTGTTCAAAGTCTCCCGTCCGTGATCGGACGTATGCCCAGGAAAACCCTGTTAACAAGACACCAAGACATGTGAGCTTTTTTTCTCAAAATGCATAGTAAGAGTACAACACAAGAATCACCAAAATTCAACATCCACTTGTACAACAATACATTATAAATACATTATCCGTATTCACTTTCCACAACCTTAATAAGAGCTCAATTAAAAGTTTTAGTGAAATAAAAAATTATATATTAAAACACAAAAAACCGATTCCTTAACCGGTAAACTAACCGGTCCAGTTTAGTGCAATTTCGATAAAACACAAGGGGGTTTATGCTATTAACCCTAAACAAAACGTGAAAATTAACAGATAATAAAAACACCCATCTTGAATAATTGAGGGCAAAGTTTTTTTTTTTTTTTTTTTTTTTTTTTGGAAATAGTATTTAAGATTTGTAATTAAATTTGGAATCGGGGGTTTTCGGCAATTTTGCCTTTGCATGAGTCTATCAATGTACGATTTCTAGAAAATAGAAAATAGAGCAACAACATTGCCACTACAAAAAATTAGTGTTTTAGGTACACGTGCATGTGTGACTAAACATATGATTATGAGTGACGATTGGGATTTATCCACACTTAACGTAAGTGTCATCATGTGTCACTATTTACCCGTGGAGGAAGTACATTATCTACACATATATGTATGTGTGGGGAAATCATAGCTACACATATATGTGTCATAAAAGACATGTTTTATGTGTTACTAAAGGCCATCATATATGTACATAAATATATATATTTTTAGACCCATTTTGTTTATAATATTAAAGCTATATTATTATAAAGTAAATTTAATTGGGTTAGAGAATCTAAAATTCAATACGAAATACAAAATATATATCCAATACGATAAAAAAATATTTAATTTTTAATCATTAAACTTAAAAAAATCAAAGTATACAACAATTGAGCGCTTGGCAGCTACGAAAGAAAATAAAAAAAAAAAAAAAAAAGGGAAAAATCTAAGTAACTATACAATTTATTTAGCCTTTCTGATGTACTCATGATCTCCTCGATCTCCCGCAAGATCAAAAAACATAACATAATCAACGAAGATTTTTTTATTAAGTAGTCAGTGTGAGAAGTTTGGTTCCTTGATCCTTTTTCGCCTTCTGATGCACCGAAACTCACTTCTGGCATAGATATCAAAAATATAATTTGATAAATCACGTAGCAAAGGGTAATGGTAAATAACTACTATCTAGTTTAAGCAGAAATAACATACAAACGTTTAATTTATTGAATAAAAAACATGAAAAGGATAAATAGAAGATTGATGAAAAAGATTCACCGCAAGGAAGATGTTGACTAACGATTTCGAAGGCCATCGACTTAACTTCCTTTACAAGTGTAAACGAAATCTTATTGAAATCTCCGATTACCTCCATCGGCCTTATGATACTTATGATATCTTATTGGGGGAAAAGAAATACTGGTATCTGATTAGGATGATTAGATTGATATGTACGACGTGGATATAGATAAAGGGCCAAAGGGGGTATTGGAGCAGTTTGAGCGGCATGGAGTTTGACAGAAGTGGGTATTTGAATTTTTTATTAAGCGAGTTTATTTTGAGAAGAACTTTTCTTTTCGTATATAAGCGGGAAAAGTTCCTCACGTAATCTGTTATATCCATATTTCGAATTTTTACATTTTATTACTCTAAAAATAACATACTACTAATTAGTTATTAGCGTTTTAATATAGTAATTACTTTTTGTTGCAATAGCTTATTATTTTCGTATTGAATATTTGATTATGAGTAATTAAATTTGTACATATATATGTTACATATGAGACATATTTAATTTTTTGATACATTAAAATTTTCATTAAAATATAAATGTTACTAAAGCTTTTTACCTACACATTATAAACGTCACTAACTAATGCAAATTGACAAATTGATTCAGCCACACATTTTATAATTATGTGTGATTAAACTGCCACACATTTTCATGTGTGGCTAATTATGTGTAGTTAAAAATTCAATTTCTTGTAGTGTGCGAAAGCTAGGGAGTCCAAGTAACATTGAGAAAGCGTCGAAGACGACGGCCTAGAAGCATAAGGTCGGCGTAAAAAGTAGTGCCCGGAACAGGATACAGTCGCACCCTTCAAGCAGGGGCGATTTGCAGCAGCTTTTCGATCATTTGGTAGTCTGCAGGATCTCGTATGCCAAAATGATTGACCGTATTCAATGCCTCCCGAAGATCGTCCACAGCGACACTCGTACTCGCGATGAGAGACATCTGCTCTGAGTGACCTGAATCCATCCTTCAGATCTTTTGACGGCAAAAGAGAGGGCCAGTAGAATTTTGCGAGAAACAAATACTGGCACCGAAAGCAAAAACCTAATTAAATCTAAGCACAAAGTACTGGATTTCGAGGGCAAAGTTCTTGTTTCAGGGATAACCACACAAACACACACACACTCTATCTCTTTGCTCTCAAAATGTCGTTGCTATTGTTCGTCTTCTTATCCTCCCATGTTTCTTGCTATTTATTCATCTACGCAAATGTAGACAATTGTACGGCACACCGATGCAAAGAAGGTGGTCCGGTAATCAGATACCCTTTCACGCTTAGAGGTCGTCAGCTTGAAAACTGCGGATATCCAGGTTTTGAAGTTTATTGTAGTGAAAGTAATGATACTATGATTGATTTATCATTCCCGGTTAGCCTTACCGTCATGAAAATTGACTACAAATCGCTAAAAATTCACCCTTTTGACCCAAAAAGATGTCTTCCACGAACGTTTCAACCTCTAAATTTATCATCGTCTCCCTTCAGTTTCTACGATGCCGATTTGGTTGATTATGTCTTGTTTAATAGTTCTGATCCAATATTGAGTCATTATCACTTGTAACGGTTCCTTGTTTAAGCGATTCAAGACATCAGTTCTATTTTGGTTCTTTGTATGTTTACTCTCAATACTATTTTCAGAGATCGTGTTATCAGTGAAGGAGGTAGAAGAAGTGCAACAGTACAAAATATGGTTTTTATTTTGTTAAATGAAATTGAAACAGACAATACTACTCCCATCCCTCTATCCAATATATGTGTCAAATTTTTATTTTCGGGACATCCCAAAATATATGTTAGAAATTACCCTCACTTATATTCTCATATATAAGTGTGACATCTCCAATAATAACAAATTTATCAAAAATTTCTTAAAATTTGTACAGATTTAGATTTAACATATAGTAGTGCATAAAAGGAGGGAGTATCATTTATAATTTCTTTTAAGTGCCATGAGAATAATTTTAAATACATAGTAATTAAAAATAAAAACTTTGAAAAACGAATCGTTCACTTACTTGACAAAAATATAGTTGACTCAAACTCTAGTTCACTATGCACGGGTATAAAACTAGTTAATTAACTAGTTATGCACCCGTGCGATGCACGTGCATTGCACTTGCATTGCACGGGCAAAATTGAATTTAATATTTATTATTACTCCTTATAAATATTTTAAAGGTTATGAATTACAAATAGTAAAAAAAATTAACTTAACACATCACACCTTACACTTGCAAGTCACACAACATTTCTCTTTTTCCTTCCTCTAGCTACCTCCTAGCTCAGTTAAGTTTGCATCTGATCCTACCTCTCTTCCTCACTCTCTTTAGAAAAATAAAAGGTCGTTTATTCCTTTCAATGTCCCTCATAGTCATAGTCCTGTGTAGCACATATTTGGGTGCAGCTGATCTGAATAGTAATTGCACTGTCCTTTCTAGGTGCGGCGAGATGAGCAACGTTCGCTATCCCTTCCAAATAGTAAGCAGCCCTAACCAATGCGCCGATATGGAGTACTCCTGTAATTTATTGTGTGAAAACAACGAGACCATTTCTATCTCGAATCAAGAAGATACCGGATGAGATCTATGATAATCACCGGTTACGTCGTCAAGATCAGGGTAATTGATGCCTCAACAAACAAAACCGACATCTGCTCCTTCCTCTCCTACACTACTACTCGATGAATATCCTCTTTTTTTACCTGGTTTTAAAAGTGTAAGGTTGATTAGCGTCATCCGTTGAAGAATAACTATTCAACCTCCTACTTCAACGGGGGTTGTGCCGGCACTTATGACAAGGTTGGTAGCAGGATCAAAGCTTCGGAGATCCCGGAAAACTGCACATTAGACCCCATAACGTACACCAGTTGGGAGTTCAAGGATGTCAACAACGTGACTCTTTCAGAAATCCACGGAGCTCTTGTCTATGAGTTTGAGCTCGTTGTCGGGATCCCACTACCCCCGTCGCCAACAATCATAACATTTTCATTTACACCCGAGGGTAAGAGTAAGATCTATATATATATATATATATATATATATATATATATATATATATATATACACACACACGTAGCTCGAGTTAGTTAGATTGATAATATTTCACTATATATGAACATTCGTTCTTTCTTATAGATATATATTCAATTCGTGCGTGCAGGTCTCTTATGAGCAGCGTTATTCCCTCCTATAATATCATCATCATCGGATTCGCTGCAGTAGTACTACTCCATCATTATTCTTACCAATGCGACAATTCCGTAATCACCTTACTATATACATTATTCATTAATCAATCTCGATTACTTAAAATGTTATACTTAAATATATCTATATATATGGAGTTGGATCAAATGAAAACTAATTATTACGTGAAAACTAAAAACCATGCATTTTTATGCATAACATGATGCATTTTTGTGCATAGCATGTTGCATAAAAATATATATTATTTTATGGATTTTTATATACATACAATATTATTTTTTTGTATGCAACATGTTATGCATAAAAATGAATGGTTTTTAGTTTTCACGAAATAATTAGTTTTCACCAGATCTCATCCCTATATATATATATATATGTATCAACTCTACTCCTTATAAAGGCGCCAGAGCTTCTTAGGCCCGGTCATATCATCGAAGTTGTAACCGGTATGTAATACTATCTTATCCTATCTCTTCGCTTCGTTACTAGTCCATATATATATAGGAGTATTATTTGTTAACATCTATGTTGCACGGATTCTTCAAAATATAGCACAGTGCATGTATCGGATTCTTATAGGGTGGTGCGATTTCCGTGCGATTCTCGTGCGATTCCGTGCGATTCTTGTGCAATTTGCGATTCATCACGTGTTGAATCCTTAAATAATAATAAAAAAAAATATTGGATACACGAATCCGAAAGTGGGGATTCGAGAATTCTATACGGAAAAGGAACACCAGTATAATTATTTTTGAAAACTTATATTTTGGTGGTTATTCTTTGCAATACTTAATTATTTTAATTTGACTTAAATTAAAATTCAATAAAGAAAAAGAAAGTGAAAACCCAAATAAGTGAAATCTTAAAGAAAATCATACGTTTTTTTATTGAATTGTTGCAGTATTACTAAATTATATTGTATTATTAAAATACTTACATTTTGATTGAGAAAAATCATATACGTTTGTTTTTTGAAATTTTAAATTCTAAATATTATATGGATATTATATTAAAAAAATTAAAAATATAATTAAATAGGCGTATCCTTGACGAATCGTATCCTAAATTTTTTAAAAATCCGTATACACGTATCCGTATCGTATCGCCCTCGCACCTTCGTATCCATGTCCGTGCAACATAGGTGATATACCAAGAATGCATATATGCGTCTACTCATCTTTGGTATTTAAGTAGTATATATACTAGTACTAGAGAATCAATTGGCAAAACATAAAATGTGTTACACTAAGAAAAATAGATTGGGTACCGCGGTATATACCGTCATTACTGTAAATATATTAATATTAAATATAATAATTAATTAAATTCTAACATCTACAGACTTCTATGGTGTTCTAATAGTATGTCAGAACGTAAATGTATGAAGATAAAAAAAAAATTAAAGTTTGTTCTAAGAATTAATCATCTCTTCCTTTGGTTCATGTTGTTGAAGGCTCGGCCATTTTAGCACCTAGAATCCTCCTCCTTCCCCTAGTCCAGTGTCTTCTCATCTGCAAATTTTCGATTCGATCGGTACTCGTACCGAGAGATTAAGAACATGACACGAAACATCCAATTGGTTCCGGTGACTCGATGAAGAAGAAGATGGTCAGATGATTTTCGAACTTTGATGGCCGGCATAGAAGGCCTTTTCCGAAACTACAATTCATTTATTAGAATTAGGTTTGTATGTTAACAATTCTCACTATAAAGTAATTTACACTACAATGGCGACACTTATTAGGGGACGACGACGCTTATTAGGGAACGGGGGAGCAGTACGGTTTACAAAATTAATTCAATTGATTTTCGACATCTTAGGTTTTAACAATTGTGCTAATTGTAAACTAAAATACAGAGAAGTCTCTCTCTCTCTCTCTCACATTATCATGTTAGCCTATCAGCCAGAAAGGGTAAGGGTTCTTCCTCAAATAATCTTTCCCGCGCCTTTGCTGCCTGCATTTCTCACAAATAACAAAAATATTACAGTCGTGTGTGTGGCCGAGCAGTAAGGGGTTAATGCCTAAAGGCGAAAGAAGATAAAGACGAAGCGAAGACCTGTTTTTCCCAGTTCGTGGAGGCGGTGATGATGGCGAGCATAACCGACTGCAAAGTCGACCCGCACAGTATCCCGATCCACAGCCCCTTCCCTCGAAGATCGAACCGGAAAGCCAATGCAGCCGCCATCGGGACCCCGAAGAGATAAAACGCTACCAGATTTATATAAGCACCGAGATGCTGCCACCCGCATCCCCTTGCAACACCTCCATTAACAAAACAACGGGGCCATCAACGACAGGCGTAGATCATGCAAAGATCAATGGTCGAGATTCAAAGCGTACCTGAAAGGACTCCTTGGATGCAGTCTGCTATAATAGATAAACAGACGAGAGGCGCCATGGTAGCAACGTAGTCCACGACTTCCTTCTCGTTGCTGAAAACATAGCCGAAGCGGTTCCCACTCGGATAGAGGATAAGGCTAACAACTAACGCATTTGCTCCTGCAATGAGCATTAGAGCGCTCACGGATAGTCGAGCCCCCTCCGGCCTTCCAGCTCCCAGCTCATTCGAAATTCGAGTGCTGAAACTTTAAGTTTCATCAGAATAACTTCAAGAAGTGTTGGCTATGGAGAATTTAAATAAGAAAATAAATCCTAAAATTGAGCCATGAGTATACCTTGCTGCTGCTGCTAATCCGAACGGTATTGCATAGAGTGTTACGACGATATTTAAGCTGTCGACACACAAAAGGAGAGACGGTTAATTGGAAAAGCTCGATTAGAGTTGAAGGCATTAAGAAGAAAGTCAAGGAAGAACCTACCACACGGAAAGAACTGAGGTTTCGAGCTGTGGATTTGGCAACAGCCCTGCAATCAAAATCAGTAGCTCAAACGACCACCATTCGAAACTACAAACAAACCAAATTCAAGAAACAAAAAAATTACAATTGTGTAATTTTACGATTATAACAAGTGGAAGTGGTCGCAGGGGAAGTTGATTACCAGATCATGAGAGCGGAAGGGATTGCAAAGCGGAAAAATTCTCTCATGCCTCCGAACATCTTTGTGGAAATCGGTGCACGAGTCTTTTTGCATTGAGGGGAGAACTTCATGTACAGACCTAGCATGGCTACGTTCAACCACATCGAGATATCCATGGCGAATGCACCTCCGAGATGCTTCGATCCCGACTTGAAAACCAGAGCCCAACAGAGCGGGAAGTGGAGAAAGAGAGAAACGCAGGCGCTAACGAGCATGGGAAAAATCAAGCTCTGCATCTGATAATAACGGATGAGTGGTTGAAGAACCGCGGAGCCGAAGAGTGCAGGGATGAGGCAGATTGAAAACTTCCCCGCCTCACGAGAAATTTCGGGGTCTTGGCCTACAGATATCAGCAGTTCCTCCACGTAAATCCACAAGATGGAGATGGGAAGGCACACAAGTATGAGAGAAAAGATGGCGGTGTAAGTCTGAGTTCCGACTTTTTTGTATTGTTGAGCTCCGAATGCTTGTCCGCTGGTCGTCTCTAGAGCACTGGCCATACCCAACTGTTGCACCGCAAGATCACATAATCATCAGAACACAGTCAATCCACTTTCGATTTTAGGTTCTTTCGTGATTTATTTTCAATCTACTACAACTAACAGAAAATCTGATGTATGAGAGCATGAAAGTAGTTGGAAAGTTCAGGAACGGTTTGCAGGGAGACTTCGTGTATTACGTCTCTTTTTTCACAGACGAAGCACTAAACTCAGAAAGGATTCATATCAGCTAGGTAAGCTATGTTAATTCAACTAAGCATAGTTGGAAACTGAGTCAATAAAAGCCACCAAATCCATACAACGCGAAACCTCATACACCAAGACATACGAGACACGAAGGCAAGACACACGCACGTATCCAGGATATGTGATTGAGCAACCATCTTAGGATTAGTATTCTATCAACTCAACAAAACTGATAAAAGAGCAAGTGTGGATTGCAAAAACACATTCACACACACAAAAATCGTTCCACTCCCCAATCCCCGTTAGTACCAATCTTATGACAGGAAAGTATAAACTCTAAGATCAAAGCAAAGCAATGCCTCCCGACACGACTCTAACCCCCCCGACTAGATTCCGCTTCTTCGTCTCCCTTCTACATTATCAATCAACACTACTATCACACGAGACATAGAATACACATTCCAATCAAGCAAGCAATTCCTATTTGAATAATTCACAAAAATTATTCCCACTTCCAATTTCTTGCTACAGAAAGTAAAGAATCAAGTCGTTTATGAGCTCAAACAACAAAATTCCTCAGCTAAAACACTGCACATTCAAGAATTCCCTAAAGGCATCACAACAAATTACATCAAAACACAAGAAAACACCCCAACAAAAAAAATCAAACCTTTTTACGAAAGCAAGCGACAAAAGCCCAAAATATGCAGTAATACTATGAACTCAGTTAAATAAATCATACAAGAAAAAAGGGATTTCTAGAGAGAGAGAGAGTACAAGGAAACTGAAGCCAGTAATCCCGGTGAGAGAAATAGCGATGGCGGCGCTGGAGAGAGAAAGTTCGCCCAAATGTCCGACCATAATCAACGATATGATTTCAAGCAAGTAGAAGGACATGGTAACGGCCACCATTGGCACAGCTACATACCCCAACCTCTTCATCTCCTCCCTTATTTCCTTCCACCTTCCTCTGCTTCCCTCTGTAAACAAAAACCCCTCCTTCAGCTTCTCCCTCTCCATCTCCCTCTCTCTCTTCTCTCTCTCTAGACTAACTGCTGAGGTGAGGTCTATCCATGGCCGATTAGAGGAGTGATTGTTTCTAGTTACCTAAATCGTATACAACACCAAAGGTGGCAATTTTGAATTTTAATTTCATTATTTACGAAAAAAACCCACACAAAAGTGGGTCCCACCACTTTAATTTGGCAAATTTTAATTTAATTTATGAAGCTTTTTTTGTGGTAATTTTTGATAATTATAGTTTAGAGAATTGGAAAAAGAAAAACGACGAAATACCAAGGTAATTATTTGTGATGATTTTGCATTTTTTTTATTGTGTTTGTTATTTTTGTTTAATGATTTTAGTATATATTGAGTAAAATAAATAGAGATTGAATTGTTTCCGTAAAAATTCCGAAATGCTTTTGGAATCATAAAATTAAGAGGGATGTTTTAAGGAAAAAACAAAATTTGAGATATGAAAATGATGTTCCGTCGTTACATCGCATATCATTGTTGTCGCTATATTAGGAGACAATTACATCTAAAGAGTTTATCCACTAATGTATTACTCGAGTTACAAGTATGTTGAACAATTGTTACAGGATGGAGGGTTTGTATAATAGAACTAGATGGATTCAAGGCCCAAATTGAATAATCAAAATCAAATTTAGGCAAGAAATAAATACATGGCCCATCATCTCTCCAACCCACTTCAAAGATATCTCTTTTCAGGCGAGCCAAACTCAAACATGCTGATATTTTGCTCGATTCGACTCATGCAATTATGCTTTTCTTTTCTTAGGGCCAATTAAAATTACTAGCAAGTGCCTTAATCTCAAAATTAACTCACATTTCAATAAGAACATCTAATTTCCTTAAATGTATGGACATTACATTGTGGCAATGGAATGTTTACGTTACACTTTGATATCCTAAAACGACATTCACTCGTTTAGTGATCCATCCTATCTCGTTTAAGATATCACGTTTCTTATATAACACTCGGACTTTAAAAAGCATGCATAATTGCTCACTCTAGTAGTAATACTGCATGTTAATTAACTATCTATAACTTTTCAGAGTTTCCAAGATCTAGTGAATAAAAAAAAGTAATACCACGAAATAAATACAAGTAATCAAGAAAATTGAAGAATGGGAGTGGCTTTGATCGGTCAGACCCTCTATCCCTCTCTCTCTCTCTCTCTCTCTCTCTCTCTCTCTCCCTCTCTCTAAAAACTACAGTAGAACACAAACAGCATTTTTGTCCATGGCCAAAAGAGAAAAGCAATGACTCGTGTCAGTGGCCTCAGCCTCCCAAAAACAGCAACAAACAACCAAGATTAAATTTTTATTCAAAACAAACACACAAAATCTTCATTAAAAGAAAAAAATTTCAACCCACAATCAGCAGATTCTGTCAGTCATCTCTGAAAAAACCCTAGAATTCAGTGACTCTTTGATAAAGGCCACATCTTTTTTTCAAAAGCCTTTCATCAATCTTTTTTTTTTTTAATTCCCACAAAAGAAATCAAAAAAGGGATGATCATGATCATGATCATGATCATCATCACATCTCTCTTTATCAGCAGCAGAAAAATTAGGGTTCTTGATCTCTCTCTCTTCATCACCATCATCATCATGAGTTCTTGATTTTAGGATTCCAGTGGGGTGAATTGGGAATAAATCCAGTGTTTCTTGATGGCTGCTGCTGGAAATCCAGTCCATTGATTTGGTGTTGTACCTTTGATTTGTGGGAATTTGCTTGATTGAATCAATGCTTTGTGGGATTAGTGTTCTTGACCTTTTGAATGTACCTTGCGCTGTGGGGAGTTGTACCTTTGGATGCTGCTGGTAAAACACTGCATCATTCTTTGGTGGAGGAATGTAGCATGGGCTACAAATCACTACAAAATACAACAAGAAGAAAAAGGGTTAGTTCAGAGAATGAAAAACCACTGAAAAAATCAAATCTTGAAATTTTTTAATGTTTTCATTTCTTTATATTGGAAGATGGGATAATATAAAAATCTAATCTTTTTAATTCCCATTAATATAATGAAAAAACATTCATAACAGAATATGAAAAGACAAGACGTACAATAAGTTTCAAAAATCACACACACACAAACACACAGTAATAGGTGAGAGATGATCAAATCAAAATCAAGAAACAAGAAACTATACCATTTTGATAAGAAGGGTAAACTGGGGAATTAGCAGCTGCATGAAGAAACCTATTGTAGAAAGCAAAGCTCTCTTGCTTCTGTTTCTGCTTCTGCCTTTGCCTTGCCTTATGGTTCTGGAACCAGTAAAAGACGTTTTTGCCCTCGATGTGCCCATAATCCCTAAGCCTTGCAGTAATCTGCTGAATCTGTTCTGCAGTTGGAGTTCTCAACCCATTCTTGTACAAGCTCTCAAGCATGTTTATCTGCTCCTTTGTTGGGTTCCATCTCGACCCTCCGTTTCCGAGATTCTGATCGCCACCCTCCATTCTTATCTTCAAGAAAGTGAGAATGGGAGGTGGGTTTTTGGGAAAAATTGGATCTTGATGGAGAAGGTGATGATATGGTTGCATGGGGTAATGTATGTAAAGTGCCCATTTTATAGGGATGGAAAAGGGGGATGAATAGAGGAAAGTAGCCCTAGAAATTAACCAATCATATGGCCATGAATATGCGTGCATATATACTACAGAGAAAGAGATAAACAAAGAGTCAAACGAGGGAAAAAAGGACACACAAGATTACACTCAGAGAGAGAGAGAGAGAGAGAGAGAGAGAGGGAATGGGGTTTGCATGCGTATAGTTTTTGGTGCAGAAACATCTCTGAAAACATGGAGGGTAGCGGCTGAGGAGGTTAAGGGCAGGCATGCATGGAATGACGGAAATGCCCCTAGGGAGGGGATGCATTGGGAATGAAAGTGAGGGGGGAGAGGTAGGGGTAGATTAGGGGAATGGAGGAAAAAGACAGGCGGTTGGGTTGTGAGGAGTATAGGGCCTAGGCTTTGGAAATTGCAGAAAACTAAGTACTCTCTCCGTCCTTAAATAAGTGTCCCGAGCCGTAAAAAATTTTGTCCCTAAATAAGTGTCCTATCACATTTTTCCAAGTAAAAATTACATTAAAGTACCAAAATTACCCTTCTTGGAAATCTAAAAGTGGGAGAAAGACAAAAATAAATAAATAAATAATCAAGGATTTTAAGGGCATAAGTGTCATTTTAGCATTCTCCTTGGTTTTTTCAAATTGGCGGTTCGGGACACTTATTTAAGGACGGAGGGAGTAGAGTGCAGAGAGAGAGAGAGAGATTGGGAGGATGATGAGAGTTTGAGTTGATTCAGAGGTAAGAAATTGAGAGGACCTCTTTTCTTTTCTTTGATTTCTTTTTTTCTTTTGGTGAAAATGTAAATGGCAAAAAGTTTGCTTTGAAATATGAGACTTGGTTTTGCTTCTATCTAAATCTACCACTATAATTACTACTCGTAGTAGTTGACATCACATCTCCATACTACTCTCTCTATGCGATAAATAAACGAGTCACGTTAAAAAATCAGAAGAAGTAATATTCTACTCGTAGTATATTATTCCTATACTCGCACTCACTCAACTTTTTCACTATTTTTTAAGTCACAAATTACCAATCATAATCCATAGTTACTTTTGATTATTTAGAGAGAATTAATCAAGAAAAGATTTATTAGATGAGTATTTATTGGGCTATTATATATATTTTTTCGTAACCATAAACTGCTGTTTTATAATTAAGTTGGAGTTAGTGAATGCTAATTACCTCTTGCTTCGTTTGAAGCATTAATAAATATAGATTAGGCTGGAAATTTAATTCTCCAAATGTTTATTAACATAGTAATCATGATAAAATTTGAAATTTGAGGAACAGCATCAATTAATTTTTGTGGCTTCTAAATTTAAAGCTTTATTTTTGTTACTGTTGGATTCAATGCTTCGTCGCATATTTACAATTCCCCAGAAATTAAATTGGAGAAAAAAAAGTAGAAGAAAGCTTATAAATTTTTCTATTCGTTCCATTTCATTAGTTGTGTTTGCTATTTGGGTCGTCCAATTTCACTTTTCTTATTTTCTAAAATGGAAATAAGTAAGAGTTACTTTTAACATTTTGTGTATGAAATCTCGTTTCGAAAAAAAAAAGACTAGTAAAGTGAGACCAAGAGAGTCGTAGATGTGCAAAATCTTCCAACACTAGAGTTGTGTGTATATTTTTCTTTAATGAATATGAAAAATATACACATTTAATTTTTCTTGTCACAGATTTTAATAAAATGTTAAGAAACTGAAATATCAATTAAATTGGAAGTGAAACACATAACATATTTTTATATATATTTTAATTAATTTTATTCAGAAAGAATGAAACTTCTCTCCACATCTTTCAGGTCAAAAAAATGGCTACACCCAGATTTCTCTAACACAATATTAGAAGCGACTACAACTAGCCTCTCACAGGCATGGATTTCGTCGAGCCTTTCGACTCCGGTCGCATCCATGGTTAGATCTCTCCGTGGCTGGTGATATGACCTGCGCATGCGAATCAATGGCTGGTTAAGCACAAGGACGAATAGTAAACGCAAAACAAGAAATCGACGAAATGTACATTTTGTTCGATTTCTTAACTAGTTGATTCTAGCCAGAAAGTGAAAGTGTTAAGTAGCTTACCATCTCCAGGAAGGGTTTGCTTCGACTGGCCAGTGTATCTTCGAACAAAGTGATGACAAAGAACTTCGAACCCCGACCAAGCTCTTCAAGTCTACAAAACAAAATGCAGGCAGTTAAAAGGAACGCCGTCAAGTAGTGATTGAAGCTACCAGTATAAATTTCTCAGAAGTCGGAAAGATATATTACGATTAGAGATGTATTTAATCAAAGCATAAGATGGAATTACCTGCAGATGACTCGGAAAGAAGTAGGAGGCAGAGTGCAGAAACAGCCGATGGAAGTAATTGGGGGCTGAAGTTAAGCTGCTGTAACAAGAAAATTATCGAGGCAGCTAATACATCTTCACAACCGTATCCCACATTCTGTGCGGACCCTTTTTCAGGGCACTCTAACCAAGACTGCAAATCATGGAGGCTAGATCCTTCGGGGAAACCACCATCATTGAGTTTTCTAGATTTGACAGAAATTTTTCCGAGGATTGCTGAGGCAGTTAACCAGCGTAAAAGTTTTGAAACGAGGGATTCTTCAGAATCCGAATCTTCAGGATTAAACACTTCTTCTGACTTTGACTGGAGAGCAGTAGAAACAGCCCACGTCAAGAACTTCAAAAGTTTCTCCCGATCCTGAAAAATACAGACAATGAAATTTAGCGTCTAAAATGCTTGAGCTTGAACGTCTAAGAAACTTGGCAAACATAGATACGAGAGGAGAAACCTACCATTTGCAGAATAGTGATGGGGGGAGCACTCAAGAGAACATCTTCCAGACCCAAATTCATAATAGGATTGGAAACCGATTTGGAGCATACTTCAACAGCCTCGTACAGCTGATACAAACCCTCCTCTGACAATGTAAAATGTGGCTGGTATATCTTCCTTGTCTGGGAAATCTTCAGCACTGATGCCAATATTCGCAAAATTGAGGCACAAATGCTGCTCTGATTTTTCACTGGTTCAACGCCACTGCCTAGGAGTTTGTACAGATGCAATGATAGTTCTGAAAGCTGCTCCAAAGCATGTTTTTGCAGCCACTCGACGATATTTCTCGGTGATGTGATAAGAGTTACAACCTATTTTTGAGAGTGAAATACGATTAAACGAATCCTAATCTCTCACCAGAATGGAAAAAGATGATAACAAGCATATAATTTGGCATTAGAAGAAAAGACGATGAAAGAAACGAATATATACCTCCAATATTGTAGGCAGTTGTGTGAGGGCAAACTTTTGTTGGTCTTCGATTCCACCCCCATAAAGAGGTGGAAGAATCGATGACAACCATGAAATGACTCCACAGTGTTCAACTAAAACCCAGACTGCTTTATGTAAGAGTACAGCCTTCTTTATCACCTACAGCAGATATCATGCATTTCAGTTTTTAACTCTTCAGTAAGAAATATATTACACACCAAGTAAAGCCGCAAAGAACGCACAAAAATAATGGAACCAATCAGACCTGAATGATGAGTTCCTTCGACTCATTATCTGAAAGAGGAGAGGAGTAAAATCCAATGAGGGTCTCAAAAATGGAGTTTCTGATGTATGTTTGAGCATCATCTTCTGTATTCAGCCCCACACACAACAGTCGAAGCATCCATACTCTGTCTGATTTAAAAGTAACAGAGGTACTCCAGAAAAAATTCCTGAATAATGGTATAGCCTGGCAATTTTAAGATAGCAATAGAGGGTCAAATCGTAGCCAAGGACAGGTAAAGCTTGAGAATAATGAAAAACTGAATCACGAGCGCAATACCTTTATATTCACGCTAGGGGAATTACTGAGATGCTTGCTTATGGTAGTATAATTATTATTGGAAGGATCCAACAGTATCAGAGCAGCCTCCGCAGCAAATAAAGCAATGATGGATGGAATCCTTTGCCATTGCTCTTCGATTCCATTTTGCATATATTTAAGTAGAAGACGAAGCCGTACCACATCCTTCTTCTTTTGACATTTCTGTAGACAGGATTTTAATTTGTCAGATATTTAAAAACTAGAACATCCACAGAGTGTGTCCGAAAGAATTTTCGAACAGTAAACATAGCGCCTATTTTGACAATTTTCAAAACTTTTTGACTATGGAGAAAGCTAAATAGTTTTTGGGCTTTTTCCTTCAAACTCAGCTTAATCCTTATGGTAAAAGACAAAAGATAATAAATGAAAAACATAAGCAATTTTACTTTGATAGCAACAATGCAACAAGAGTTACAGCATATTAAGTATAAGAACTTTTCAGTGTAATCACTGAGAAGATTAGGTACCTCCAGAGCACTGTTGAACTTATCTAGGGCTACATATCCCAATTTCCTCATATCTTCATCAGGTGAAGATATGCTGGCAAAAGCAACAGAAAGCAAGCCTAAGCTAGCAAACTCAACAGGTTCGATGTAGCTCATTGAAAGACAGTGAATCGAGAATCGAAGGATGAAGACAGGATCGTATATTTGCAGCTTATCAGTTTCGGAAGATCCCTATACAAAGTATAATCAGTGAGCATGAGGGCAGAACAAACATTATCGTATTGGAAAATGGTAATTCACATACGAAAAATTCAAGTACAAAAACAAGATAACTGAACGTGTCGGGGACTACCTCTTGCTTAACTGCAGGACTAGGTTTTTGAAGCTTCAGCGAACTTCCTCCATAAACAGCTCTGCTGTATGGGAAAAAGAGTGCGGTTTGAGCACAAATCTTCGGGTCAATCGGAATATTTTCTCTGAACTTAACTTTTCTACGTTCGTAGACTTCCATGCTATTTTGGTCAACAGACTGCATGTCCTTGTCCTGTTCCAAATCTTTTCTCACCTTTGTAGAAGCAACACCCCATAGATAATCTGTACGAGCAACAGTTCCGGCACATGACTCATCGTTGGACTCTATATCCAACAATAAATTATATATTTCCAAATCAACCTCAGAACATGTTGCCCCATAAGAAGCTAGGAGAAGATAAACCAACTCTTGAGCATTTATACCAGTGTCTTCTCCAAAATTTACTTCTCTTTGCTGTGCATATATACGAAGAAGTATTCTGATAAACTTAACAAGTTCAAGCATATAAAGAGTCTTCCCATCTGTTAACTTATCGTTTTTGCAATCCAAAGTATCTAGGCTACCACCACCAATAAGAAACAGCCTTAAAATACTCTGCATGGGGGTAAAAACAAGTCCAAACTTCGATGAAACGAATGATTGACCGGTCAACTGTATAGAATTTGCAAACTGGGAGTGTGCAAGCAACAGCTGTATAGATGAAGCAGATGAAAATTTCCAATGAGATAGTAAGGTGAGAAAAGTACGAAGCATCTTCAGAGTTACAGGATCTCCAAACCTGTAGAGAAGAAACGATTTTACAAGTTGCTCTACGAAGGGGTGAGAATCCAACTTGATCAGAGAATCATGCATATCTCTAGTCAATTCCAATACATTGTTCATTACAAAGACGTCCAAAAATAACAAAGGTAGTTTCCCGCCATCATCAATTACAATGTTATCAGTGTTCCCCGGAAATTTCTTGACAATCAGTATCCAGGAATTGATCAACATCTTTAGAAACTGGATTCTTGATGTTTCCATGTCAGAGGTAGCTAGTGGAGAACCCACCTTTTCGTCTCCCCTATCCACCTGAGTCTTATTTTGAGTATGATCTGTAAACAACAGCATCCTGCACAAGTTTATCTTTGCAACAACTCTGTTCACAAAATCTACTGGCCTTTTAAGCGAACGACCTCCAGTCTCACTGCCGAAGTCGTCAATCATATTGTCTGAAGTAGATGGGCACATGGAATTAAATAGATCTAATCTTCTATCAACAGTCATGACATCTTTACCTGATATAAGGTAGTCTCGTGCCATCAGGATTGTTTTACCAAGAAGACTATCTGTGAAAAGATCTGAATATTCTTCTTTGGATGCAATCAACAGGTCATCAGATCCAATCCTAAAAACTTTTCTGGAGACAAAGCTCTTCCACTCAGAAAAACCACTCAAGAGTACACGAGCATAAACCAACAGTATAGTTTCAACGGACTTCTGGAGCTGTCCCTCAAATTTAGGAATAGTTAAATTTAAGTACAAGAAGACGGTAGGCAAAACCATCAGTAATTCTTCATCAGAAAAGCTGCATTTACCAGTTTCTTGCATCACATTGGCATTGGGAAGTAAAGACTTATTCAATACTTCAGAAAACATAGATCCAAAGACAGACATATGCAGGGGGCTCATCACAGCAATATCATACATTAGGTCAGCTTTCGTACGGTTAATCTTGTGTAAGCAGTGTGTGAACATATTTACAGGAATGGTTGCAACAACTCTCTGCAAAACCATAGCAGATGAAAGATGCGAATGATGAAAAGCTTTGTGAGTTTTTACAACATTCAAAGCTTTAAGCAGACAAGCATCCGCAATATTCAGATTCAAATGGCGGCCAACCCGTAATAAATGGAGAAAGATCCTCTCAAAGAGAATAACATCTAACTCCATTGCAGTTCCATCAGAAAACGTATATGGTTTATTTTCCGGGTTTGGTTGTCTCATGTGCTCTGAGAGGAAATCAAAAGTGCAACTGGCAAGGTGCAAACCAATAAAGAGGGCATTTCTTCTTGATGGCATGTCAAAGGCAGCATCATCCATATCAATCTCAGAGAACGACCAGCTCACCAATTCGAGCAGCTCAGAGGAAGATATGAAACTAATCAAAGAGTGTAAAGCATAAAATGTTGGGAGCAAGGGTTTAAAGTCTCTGGACTGTATGCAAGCATCAAACCTACTCTTGAATATCAGAAATAGTTTCTCTTTCAGCAACTCAAATGCTTGGGGTATGCGCTTTCTGCCATTTAGAACTTGTGGAGATATTTTACCACCATCTCCCATGAACAAGAGCTCAGACGCTGTTCTTAACAAATTCAGAACGTTGAGATCCATTCTACATATTCCTTGTTTGGTTAACTCGAGAAGTTTTTCCAAAGTTTCTCCGAAGACTGAATCTGGAAATGCTTTGTCGCCGGACAGAGAACAGTCCAGTGCTGCAGTTAAAGAAGGATTGTCATAGATGATTTCTGCCACATCAACCACACTATGTAGTGGCAAAGGCTCCGAAACAACAGTTTTTGCATTCTCAACCAACAGTTGTCTCAACAAGTGCTCTGCAAGTACGTTGCATATTTCAGAAAGCACATCAAGCTCCTCTGAAGATCTAGTTCCACAGCATGACCTTATATGATTTATCCAGAAGAGTACATTGCACAATGAAGAAATTAAATGATCAGGTGCAATCCCAGTAACCTTATCCAACAGCAACTTCTGAAGTCTTGACCTCTCAACTAGAAGCAAGCTGCTACTTTGTGCGATAGATGAAACAAGTACATGAAATGGGGAAATTTTTAAATAACGAGATAATGCATAAGAAGCAGCTCCTACTGAATCAAGATCAACTTTATGCAAATTCCCACCCTTTTCTTCACAATGCTCAACGCTATCCAGAGCAGCAGAAAACACTTCAGGCCATAGTTCAATGGCATCATCAAGATAACTTGGTTCCAGGAAGAAAATGGATGACAAAACTGAGAGAGGAACCTCAGACGGTCTACTCGATATAGATAAGACTGACGGAAAATTTTGCAGTACCTCACTGCGTCTTGTGCACATCAATGAGAAGGAAATCCCTACGGTCACTCCAACAATTCCAATCTGATACTCACTTTTCAAAACTTCTTTGATATCTGTAAGAGTATTCACAAAAGAATTATCCGATTGCTCAATATCCTCAACACTGGAATATACACCATAACAGTGCCTATGCAAAATATCGCGTGCAAAGCGCAGCAGGCTCTTTAGTGGCCTCCATTCACATGGACATTCGGTTAGTGCCAGGATATCAACATTGTTGTTCTCAAGCTTCTCAGACAACACACGATCAACTAAAAACGACAATGCTTCAGCTTTCACCTGCCAAAGGATTATTGCGTGGCATCAAACAGTACTGGTGTGAGAAAGATGACAGGAATTGCTTGTAAAAACAAATGTGCATGCACAGATAACATGAAGATTAAGTAAGCATGCTGCTATACCTGTGTGTCCAATAGATACTTGATTGTGTTGGAAACATACAGTGATATCAATGACTTTTGAGGAATGGTGAAGGATCCAGATTCAGAGCTGAGCAAGCGCAAACACTTCTCCAGTACACATATAACAAAAGGGCTTACTTCAGGAGACAGAGCTGCTAAACCATGCAAAATCAGAAACTGAACAAAAATGTTTTACATTAAAATGTAAAAGATTAGAAAGAAAGGTCATGTTACCAAATTACCTTTACCACCTTCTGCATCACAGATGTGATGCTTCAGTGATTCCATATACTTGTATAAGTTGTTTCCTGCCGTGGAAACAGCATCACAGAAAAAAGAAACAATAACTGATGACAACTCTTGGAAGATCTGAACATCTAGGTCTCCGAAATTATGATCTGTGTTGTAGCCAGGTATAAAAAAGAACCAGGCACAAATTTCCTTCACATTCTTGTCAAATGCGCCAGAGCTTAGAATGGCTGCCTTTGCCAAGGCATAAGCTTGTTCCTTTATCTGTTTGAGTGGTGAACCCACTAATAAGGCTAGAAATGGCTGTAGATGCTTGTACATTTGTGGTGGAGTTCTGATAGGTGACACGTCTTTAGAAAAATGGCTAACATGTTCATTAAGCAGTTGCAATAGAGATTGCTGCAGGATTGTTGGTAATGCCAGAGGATTGTTTGGTATTAATTTAAAGAAATCAACTGATCCCTCCATGGCCATGGGCATTGTTTGCTGCAAGACAGTATAGAACTCCGTAATGAGTTATGAACATTGCCAGAAAATAGAGAAATCAGGCATTTGGAAAATTATGCACTGGAAGTGAAAAGATGTCAAGTAATATAATCCGTATCCTCAACATTTTAACAGTTATGGTGTAATATATATAAATACCAGAACTTACATAATAGATCTTAAGTGAGTCAAGTATCTTGGAGTAAAAGAATGTATCCACATCTTTCATATCTGTCTGTGTTGTGGAGAACTGACTTAAACCCCAAATATCTCTAATATTTTGAACAATACCGTTTCCATTCTCTAGCTGTTCTTCACCATCTGAATCTACAACTTCCCCTTCATCAGGCAAATCTACTTCAGAAGAGTTGACTCCACTTATAAGAATATCCAAGTCTTCACTTGCTTGTGAACTTTTCAACCTCTTACTAGCTTTAACACAATCAGCTGACTCAATTTCTGCTTCAGCCTTCCTTTTCGAACCAGTCTCGAGACTCTTGACGTGGCTATTTAAGGGTGAAAGCAAAGACAACAAAACTTGAGGATCGGGAAGCAACATCCTCACACCATTCTGAATCTCCGCCTTCAAAGCTCCCCAACCATGCACTGTTTGATGGTCTGAATAAGAAGAGTCCAAAGTTTTCACCCAGTAATCAAACAACTGTAAGACCTCAATCACAAACTTCAGTGTTCCATGTTTCACTAGAGAATCGGCATGAAGTAACCCCTTATTAATAATTGATCTACTGAAAGGGCATGGTACGATGCATTTTATAATGTTCTGCACCTCTTGACTGTCGGGTGCAGGCTTATCAACAAACCTATGCCCAACACTGACTGAGGAAACCACATCTGCAGCCAACGAAATAGCAGGAAACCTGCACATGACACGCATGCATAAGGGTAATGCATCAATTAAAGGAAGTAACGAAATCGTAATCACCATCTCAGTCATGAGTATTAAGTTTAGTAACATAGAAGCTGCATGCCTTCAGGGGCCAAATAATAGCAGAATTAATTCTTATACTACTATTTCTGAACTAGTTTATAAATGGAAACGGCGCATTATCCATCAAACAATAAACACAAAGTAATGATAAACACAATAATATACTGTAAACAACAGAAAACGCATGCATCAGAAATTAAATGTCTATTAGATACAACACACCTTCGCCTCAAAAGAATATCCACATGAATAATCTTCTAATAGTAATTTAAAATATAAAAATTGATCATGGTTAAACTAATAATCTCAATCATTCAGATATCGCATGAATGGTTTTTCTCCTTGAAAAATTAAAATTGTGAATCAATAAAATACAGCGGAAAATGACACCACATCTTTTCACTAAACGCTTTTCAAGAGAATGAAACGTGCATATCAGCATGAAAAACAAAATTATGTCTCAATACTGTAGAACAGAAATCAAGAGCTAATACCAGTTATCTGATGCAACATCTTCAATGCTATAAGGGAACTCATCCAAGTACGAAGAACCAAACAATGGACGCCCTCTCACGATAGCCAGAAGCAGTTCCTTATGGTACACAACTTCACTCGCCTTCAATTTCTTCATTAGGCTCAAAAGTCGCTTCGGATTTCCACGAAGAGGATTCGGATGCCTATTCAAATCTGGCATCAATCCATTCTCAGGATCAATGCACACCTTCAACAAAACATTATGAGCCAATTCTGCTGCATCTTCGAACCCTCCATTCCCAGAAACACTAATCAATTGCTCCAAAGTAACATTACCGAACAAAACACTTCGAAGCCCAGGAGGAACAATGGATTCAGGAACAAGAACTCTATCCCTCAAAACTGAAAGAACATAAACTAAAGTCTCTTCATCATCATCCCCTAGCCCCCTCAAAACCCCCGAATACATCTCCTTCTGCTGCAAAACACCTCTCAACAACCTCGGATGCCCCACCTCCAAAAAGGACATGGCGTACCGCACGAATGCTTTCCTCGTAGAGTGAATCCTCCTCCTCCTCCCTTCATCGCCCTTCTTCACCCTCAACCTAACCTCCGCCAGCTTCGGGAAAACCGCCAGCTTGAAGTCGAAAACCTTCGCCACTTCCCATGCTAAGTGCGAATTACGCAACACAATCGCCGCTAGCAAAGATAGCACAGCATTCTGCCTCTTGGCCTCTTTGCTATTCAACTCCTTATACAAATCGCCCATCCTCTCCTCAATCAACGACTTCGCGAACTTATCCAACCACCCTCCGACATCGCCGCCGCCCTCACCACCCGCATTCTCCCTCCAAAGCTTCAAAATCGCAGAAACCAAATTCAGAACATGCAAAAACCCGGGCTTCCCATTGCGAAACTCCCACGCCTGAGATATTTCAATCAGCTTGGATGACGTTTGAACGTACGACCGCAGAAATTCCGGGCCGGAATCGGATTTGAGCAGTTTTATGAACTCTTTCGCCGCGTCGGAGAACATCTGCGACTCGACGGAGTTTAAGTTGCGGAGGAGCTCCTTGAGCTTAGCTTCACGGCTGATTATGACGGCGAAATCCAAGGGGATTTGCTCCTTCTCTTCCATTAGCTCTGAAAATTCAAGCTCGGAGAGAAATGGCGTCTACTTACAGTGGCTTTTTCATAAACCCTAAACCCCTAATTCTTGGTCGGCAACCCCTTTGATTATTTACAACTAATTAAAACCTAATCAAATTTGGCCCCGCTCGGATGCGGTCTGGTCGATGGTAACGGCCTGGTCGGGTCGAACCCGGCCCGCACATTTATCTAAAAAAAGAATCGATAAACGTAACAATTTTCATGAATAAAAGTAATACTTCGTCCGATAATTGCGATTTTCACTTTTTATTTGAAATTAGTAGTAAGAGTTTCTTTTCTAAATGTGTGTTTCGTTCGAGACAAATATCATCAGTTTAGACGATAGTCCGTGTTTTACTTTTCGTAATCATCACACTAAAATTTTGAAATTCTTAGCCAAAAGACTCTATAGTTCAAAGAGGAATTGAGGAATACAATTTGATTAGTACCACAACAACAACAAAAAAAGTCACTTCAAATTTGTGTAACATTACAAATGGAAAATTATTCAATAATTAACCTAATCTCTTAGACTAGAATAGATAGTTTTACTTTTAGATATTTATCATTTCCTTTGTTTTTTTTTATTTAAAAAAACTACTTAAATTTGTTAATATAAATACACTAATAAATTGAAGAGAGGGAGTATTACTTTATTTAAAATATAAAAAAAAATCATATTTTCTTCTGTTGATTATTACGTATCATTTAGGAGTTTTATAATATAGAATTAATATTTTGAATTGATAACTAATAAATCACGTGAAGACTAAGTAATCCGACGTGTATTTAACGACACTTGGCGGAAAAAGACTTCACTAAATGCTTCCAAACCGCCACCGGAGGAAAAAACACACACACACCCCTCTACAATTCATCGCCGCCGTACTGCGCCGCCGTCCGCCGCCGTAGCAGACACATAGCCCAATTCTATAATCAATCTCGACAGCTCCACTCCTTCTTCTTCTTCTTCTCTTTGAATGCCTCCGACTCCTTCATGTGCAAATCCAAGAAGAAGATGACCAAGCTAGTGATCGAGCCCGCCGCGAAATCGCCGTCGTCATCGTCGAGGAAATCGAAGAAATCGCCGCAAAATTCCTCCTCAAACCCTTCCTCCTCCACCGGCTCCGACAATTTCATCATCCCTAGCACCGCCTCCACCTCCAGCTTCTACCGAGACCGCTCCTCCGCCTCCGCCGCCCGCACCTCCCTCTCCAGCCTCCGCGAAACAGTCCTCCCCGACCAGCCCCACATCTACGATTTCCAGGAAATCCGCGCCGCCACCAACAATTTCCTGCTCAAGCCGCATTCCTCCTCCTCCTCCTCCACGGCGTGGCTCTGCAGCATCCGCGACCACCGCTCCGTGGTCGTGCAGCGGCGGTTCCGCCGCCAGATGGACACCGCGCAGCTCGTCGCCCGCCTCACGGTAATCTGCAAGAGCCACCACTCTAGTATAATTAAGCTCAAAGGCGCTTCGATTTCCGATAGCTATATATATTTGGTGTATGATTATGTTGCCGGAGCTAGTCTCTCCGATTGTTTGAGAAATGCTAAGAACCCTAATTTCACAGTGCTTTCGAGCTGGGCCTCACGCATTAGCATTGCCTCGGATATAGCTCATGGCTTAGATTATGTTCATAATTCGACTGGATTAGGTTTCGAGTTCGTCCACAATCACATAAAAACTAGCAGCATCATCATTGTTGAACCTAATTTGAATGCCAAGATCTGCCATTTTGGTACATCCGAGCTCTGTGGCGAGATCACGAGAGAGAGAACAGAGTCGAAAGAATTCAAAAGGCTAGATAGCAAGATCAATAAGTTCGAAGGGACTAGAGGGTATATGGCCCCTGAATTTCAAAAGAGTGGGGTTGCCACACAGAAGTGTGATGTTTATGCTTTCGGGGTTGTGATTCTTGAGCTGCTATCGGGGATGGAGGCGTTAAGATATAGTGTTGATGAAGAGAGTGGGAGTTTTGTGAGGATATCGGTTATAGATACAGCGATGAAGGCAGCAGAGGGTGGCGGAGGCGGGGTGAGGCAGTGGGTGGATAAGAGGATGAAGGACTCGTACCCTGTGGAGGTGGTGGAGAAGATGCTGAAGTTAGCGTTGGATTGTGTGGCGGATGATCCTGATAGGCGGCCGGATATGGGGAAGGTGGTGGTTCGGGTTTCACAGATGTTCTTGGAATCACAGGAATGGGCGGAGAAGATGGGCGTGGTAACTGACTTCAGTGTCTCCTTCGCTCCACGGTGATGTGATTCTTTCTGAGCTTCTAACTCCAGATTTTGGTTTCTCGTTCCCTGCAAATTTTTGAATCGTGTAAATGATTGACAAACACACTTACCAATTCTTTCTTGGTTACATATTTTCCATACTTTGTGGTATGTTTAGTCTTTAGCTCATGATTTCGGCTGCCAACTTGTGAAAGTCTGAATCTTGTAAAGGATCGGGAACACACTAGCTGCAAAACTTGCAAAAGATCGAAAATCTTGTAAAGTCGCAATCTTTGTGGTATGTACTACTTGTATATGATGATAATGATTGATTCTGTTTAGTTCTATCAGAATTACTTGCAACTTAGAATCTATCTATATTTTCACGTCTCCGAATTGGAGTTTTCTTTTGAGCATGTCCACGCCTCATAGATGGTGAAGATACTTCGAGGCTCGAGCTGTTTCTCCGTTGTGCAGATAACAAGATTTCGAGACAGGAGTTGCTTGCTCCTCAACATTGAAACAGTCAAACAGGTACAAGATTTCCTGCTAAACAACAGTGAAATTTGCTCATTGATATGCATCAATTTCAACTAGAAATGTTGAATGTGGAAATGCTTATTGCCACTTTTGTCTCAGTTCATGATTAGACATAACTGCAATCTTTTAGGGTTCTTGGTCAAGTCTTTGCTTCTTTCAGCTGATGTATTTTGAGTGTAGGAGATGACTATGTCCTCTTTTTTTTTTTTTTTAATTAAGATATTCTATTGGTAGTTATCTAATTCCACCAAATTATTGGAATAAATTAATCTAGGTGTATATTATAGTGTAGATCATTTGTTTTTTGTAGGTGTAATGAATAGTGTTTTTATGGTTGAAGTCTACTCTTGTATATCAAAAGATCGTGGACAAAGAGACTATTTACACCGATCTTCGAAGGAATTAGTCCAGTGGTGGACAAAATCAATTTCGATCTTGGAATCCTTCACTCTTTTGTTGGTGTTTCTTAATCTTAATCGATGCTCTAGCCTGTTTATCTATGACCTGTCAGTTCGTGTTTCGAATTTTTTGATTTTCTTTTTAAGGGATTCGAGTAACCCTCGTGATCAAATTTATTCGAAAAGCCACAACACCACATAATGGGTTTAAAACATGCTAGTGATGGCCCAATTCTATAGTTCCACATGAAGTAACCCTATTCTTTATGTTCCAACAGTGATGGCCCAATTTTATGGTTCTTCAAAAGAAAATTATGTTGTGTTGTGCACAATTTGATCCACTAAGAACTTGTATTGCTAGATTATCTTGCTAACTCTCCCATTAACAGAAAATTGAAACATTGTACCACGGAAAATTTAAACTCGAGACTATTCTTTTGTAAACTTTTATTTCGAACTCAAGAAAACACGATTCAGGTTCACCATTGTAGTAGTATTTTTTTGTTGGGTTACTATGAGTACAAATATGATAATTTTTTTAAGGCAATTACAAATATTATCTCATCCTTTTTCATTTTACTTGACGGGATATTTTACGGCTAAAATCTCGTATCGAATTAAAACAAACAATTTTTCTGGTACGGAAGGAGGGGTTATTTATAAATATTCCAAAAATAGAATCCGAACATATTTCTTTCTCATATCCGATCCCAGCATCACTCTAATTAGGGCGTGTTTGGTAGGAAAGATGGGATAAGGTAAGATAAATAAACCTAAGACTAATAGTGTGAATAGTAGTAAGATTATTAATCTACGTGTATTTGGTAGACGAGATAAAAAAAGTCGGATAACTAATCTAGCGTTTGGTAGACAAGATACCAACCCTAGATTAAAGTTGTAAAGACAAAAATATCCTTGTAAAATTCTAATATTTACACTATTGTCCAACACACAGGGTTGTGGAAATAAATTACTCATCATATTATTCTTATAAAATTATTTTCTACTGTCATCCACCAAAAAAATTAGCTTGCATATATCTATCTATAAAATAACCTTACACTTCCATTTAAATTGTTCTATAAAGTTGAAAGCCATTTTTTCCAATCACAACTTAAAAAAAAAATATATATATAGCATCAAAACAAAGTTATAAAATACGTGAAATTTTCTAAGGAAAAGAAAATGGGCGCTGCTCTAGCCTAACAATATCCAAATTAAAGTAAAAAAAAAAAAAAACTTTTCTTTTAAAAATAACCATAGTATATAAATTTTGTTAATTATGCAAAATATTTTGAAAATTCCTACATGCACTTTTCTATTATGAGACAGAATTAAATAGGCATTTTTGTATTTTCTTAAAAGGAAGAATTGGATCAATCCAAAATAAATAAATAATCAAGAATAGGACTTTTTTTGTGTGAGTATGCATGTTGACCGAGAGGATTGGATTATAGAAGGGCAAGATTGAAAATTTTGACCCTAATCTAGAGTACTGTTGGGTTGTCGGAGGGTTTTTGATCCGATTACATATCCCAGCGAAATAGGGAAATAAGCTCGGGCTTTGCCATAATAACGGGCCCCCAACTTTATCCATCATACCTACCAAACACCCATTTAATTCAAGATAAACAATCTTATTTTGCTTTATCTTGCTCAATCTTATGTACCAAACACACCCTTAGAGCATCTCCAACCCATACTCTTAAATGGAGTATTACTTCATTTTGAAGTACGGAGGGCATTCCAACCGTACTCTATTTTACAGCAAGAGTATAGAGTATTGAACAGTAAAACTCTATATATAGAGTTTTACTGTTCAATACTTCATACTCTATTTTCACTATTTGAACAATATTAAACTATAAAAAAAAAATAACTACATTTCATTAATATAATTTGATTTATAATTTATTGTATTGTATATTTTATTTATAACTAAATTTTATAATTTTTATTTAATTTAACATATTTAATTTTATATAAATAAAAAATTAGCAATCCACAATACTTAAATTATGTTATTTAAGATACAATTTTATTAATTATTTAATATTTATGATACATTAGGAAATGTTAATTATGTAAAATAAATTTAAAACTACAAATATAGTATATATATAAAGTACGTGGTTTGAATGAATTTCTAAAATAGAGTATGTCATACTTTATTTTGAAGTGTAGCATACTGCAAAATAGAGTATAGGGTTGGAGATGGTGTTAGGTGTTACGTACTCGAGCTAATTATCAAGCGTTCTTGTTCTCTCTCTCTCTCTCTGCAAATTAACATCCATGTCCATGGCGTCTTCTTCTTCCTCTCTCACTTCCAGTTTTGCTGATTTAAAACCTATGGCGATTATGGGCGACAATTATCGTTGTCTACACTCACTTAGACAAGATTTTGCCCCTTTCTTGAAATCCAAGTCAAGTTTTAGCTCCACTTTTCTCTCTCTCTCCGTAACCCGGAAATTGCCCAGAAAACGATTCCAAGGTAACCTTTTGAATTTGAAATTCGCTCTTTCCTATTTTTGATTTCTTGATTACTCGGCTATTTATTAGTTTGCGTTGATTGTTTGATAGATTATGCGACGTTCCGAAATAGTGTAAGAATTTGTGTAGCTAATGATTTATACCACACCCTTGTGTTAGTTTCTTGAATTGATTGAATGCCCTTGTGTTTAATCGCCTTAATAATGTAAAAAGCTCGAATCTTGCAAAAATGGGGAAATGAGAAGTGTAATTGTTGCTTCAATTTGATGGTGTGATTTGGATTTAATCTTAACCGTTGATGGTATTGCTGCTAAAGGATTAGTTTTGATCTTTGGTTGGCTTAACAGCAATGAACTTTGGTTGATTTTCTATTTGGCAGTGAAATCAGTCGTTGCTCCGACGGAATCGGTGTCCGGCTTCGACGAGATGGTCTCTGGAACTCAGCGCAAGTATTACATGCTCGGTGGGAAGGGAGGAGTCGGGAAGACTAGCTGTGCTGCGTCGCTTGCTGTTAAGTTTGCGAATAACGGTCATCCGACTCTGGTGGTTTCGACTGATCCTGCACATTCTTTAAGTGACTCCTTTGCTCAGGTTCAGTTATCGTAGTATGTGTTTGTGTTTTATAGTTTGTTAATGAATTCGGGAAATGATCGTTGCAGCTGTTGTATTCGTTTTGCCTCTTGCTCAGGATCTGACCGGGGGGAAGTTGGTGGCTGTTGAAGGTCCCATTTCGCCATTGTTTGCCCTTGAGGTGAGTGGAGAAGTGTTTGATCTATGCATCGCGGTCTTGTTCTGTTAACCTAATCAAGAGACTATTATCTTGTGTTTCCAAAGTGGAAAAATTGAATGAGTTTATGGGACAGATAAACCCCGAACAAGCAAAGGAAGAGTTTCGAAGTGCCAGCAAGAGCAACGGTGGAAGTGGGGTCAAAGACTTCATGGATGGAATGGGTCTCGGGATGATTGCTGACCAGGTAAACCTTTGTCAATGACTAAAATATCGTTTTTACTCTGTTAACGTAAAATTCACGTGAATGTATCTGAGCAATGTCCATGTCTAATTGTGTTAGCATTGCACACGGCTTTCTGTCGTTATTTCGAGCTACTTTATTATTACCAGATGTCTGTACCTTCGTTTCACTGTATTCGAGTAATTGGTTTAGAGCACTCCAATGTTCTTGTTGCTTGAGAGAAGAAAGTCCTTATCTTCATGATTGGCTTCGGATAACTTACTTTTGGTTTCGTGTGGCCATAGCTTGGGGAACTAAAGCTCGGAGAGCTTCTGGATACGCCTCCTCCGGGTCTAGATGAAGCTATCGCAATTTCTAAGGCAAGTTAATGGTGATTGTATGGGAAAGTCTTGCTTCCACGTTCTAGGCTCCGTTACTGACTACAAAAACCTTTGCCAGGTTATTCAATTTCTCGAAGCACAAGAGTACAACATGTTCACACGGATAATATTCGATACTGCCCCTACTGTGAGGAGACTGCAACTTTTTCTTTTTTTCCTTCGTTTTTTTATTTAGTTAGATCTCGATGTTTGTTTACACTGAAGTGCTATTTCTGCAGGGCCATACACTGCGGCTTTTGTCGCTACCGGACTTCTTAGATGCATCCATTGGGAAGATATTGAAGGTAAAATTCAAGATAGGACCCTAATTGTAAAGTAGATATCCAAATGTTTGTAGCCAGATTCGTAGATACGAAAACATAATGTTTTTGCTATTTATGTCTCTCTTCATTTCTTTCATACGCTGAATCTTCAACCGTTACCTTTTACTTGACGATCTTGCAGTTGAGACAGAAGATTGCTTCAGCTACTTCAGCCATAAAATCTGTATTTGGCCAGGAAGAAAATCGGCCAGATACTGTAAGCTTCGTTTATCGCTTATTTTCTTAGACACGAGTTCCTATTCGACTGGGTTTGTGATTTCATTAATTGTTTTGTAGGCTGACAAATTAGAGAAACTAAGGGAGCGAATGATAAAAGTGAGAGAGCTTTTCCGTGACACAAACGCCACGGAGTTTGTAATAGTAACAATCCCTACGGTAATGACATTTTACTTCGATTCACTTTGTATCGTTTCTTCATCTGAACTATGCTTTCGTGTTCGTGATTTTAAACTCTAATCTTTCAGGTGATGGCAATCAACGAGTCGTCAAGATTATGTTCGTCGCTGAAGAAAGAAAGTGTTCCTGTGAAAAGACTAGTCGTAAACCAGATCCTTCCCCCTTCTGCCTCGGACTGCAAGTTCTGTGCAATGAAGAGGAAGGTATAATATAACCATATCTACTTTCTCGAACCGAAAACTAGGAATCCGATTCTTTCCTTTTTTGTTACTACAATACACAAGACATGTGGGGGTCCTGTATACCTCTGAACATAAATTTGTAATTCAGGATCAAACACGTGCTCTTACCATGATCGAGAGTGATCAAGAGCTCTCGAGCCTGACCATGATCCAGGCACCTCTTGTCGATGTTGAAATCAGGGGCGTACCTGCACTACAGTTTTTAGGAGAAATGGTCTGGAAATAGACCATGCTTCGATTCCGGTAGCCATCAGGTAATCGTCTATTAACTTATACAGAACTTCTGTATCGATCGGAGTATACATACTCCCCATAATGTGGACCAAATGCTGTGAATACCGTACTATCATGACTGCGTATGGTGCAGGTCTTTATTAGCAACGGTCTCAAAAGTGTTCTTTTTCGACTCAGACTCATCTGAACGATTTAGGTTTCAGAAACGTCGTCCAATCTTTAAGGCCAATCATGGAACTTCGTAATCTCTACATGGCTTGCAGAACTATGACTAGACGAATCTTGGCTTTGTTAGCTCAGACGAGCTTCGTTGTTCACCCAGAAGTTCATGGACAGGACAGAGGAAGGAAATGTAGTTACCATTAAATTAAGTTTCATTGCATTTTATAGGAGATACATAGCTAAATCTCAGTCACACACATGAATTACACTTATACGTAGCTCGTATTTTATATACCCGAGTTTTGAATTCTTCGGTTGATCGTTGGAGTTGCAGTATGAGACTGATCTCTTTATTTAAGGTGTTCTAAGAGTTAATAAGAGTGCATGTAACTTGTAAATGAGAGGATGCTCTCTCCCGTCGCTACTGAGCTCGAACTCGAAAGAAAGCAGGATCTACGATCGATCCGACAAACACGAGACTGCAGAGAGGTATGTTTCAGTTTCCTTAAGATATATTAGTAAAATTTATACTATTAAGAACAAAAGAATGTATAAAGATAAACTACAAGGCCAAAAATTTCGAGCTTCACTTCTTCTCTAAACCTAACATGCCGAAGAAGGCTAAAGCTCGACAACCTGCACCGGTAGCCATGAGAAGCGATATACAGAGATTCCAGTCGTGGAGGTTGTAGCCGGCTTTCAGAAGTGCACCACACCTCTGTATGAGCCAGACTCCATGGTAGCTGCAAATAGCGAAGTTCCGGCAGATCAGATTCTAGAAGACGTTATTAGAAGGTGACGATGAGTTTAGGTGAGCTTCGACTTACCTCTTGGCATTCGAGATTATGAATGCTTCTAATGCCCAGCTCGGATAGCACAGTCTTGTCAAAATCTTGATGAAATTGCTGTCTTTTGGTTGAGTGGAGAGGAGAGTGAGAACAACCGGTAGAAGTACAGAACACTGCACGGAATGCAAGAATACGACGATGAGACGAAATCATACTATATCATGTATTGTAGAGGGAGGGAGAGAGAGGGAGTGATGATCATCACCAGCTGAGAAGGGCCGGGTTCGAGGAAGATGGCCAACGTGTAAGCAATACCGGTCACACAGTAGACGAGGCAGAGCAAGACGATGTAGTTATCCAAGAACGTCGACCTTGGATTGCTGAAGAAGTAAAACATGGAGAGGTACACTAAAGGCTTGATCAGTGTGTTGAAGTGATCTATCGTGTCTTTGGCGACGAAATGGGCAAGGCTGCTGATGCCAGAGGCACGCTCCCGCCTGTACTCCAACTTGTCGAGAGAGAACGTCCTCAGAGCCGCGATTTTGCTCAACAGAGCTGAGTACAAGTGAAGCAGTAAGTACCTAAGAAGATGGCTAGAAGCAAAAGAAACAAGATTGTGTGCCTTTTAAACTTACAAGTAGCTATGACTGTGTAAGTATAGCCAGCTGCACCGAAGCTCTCGTCTCCCGATTTAGCAATCAGCCCCAAACAAGCTCCGGCAAGCAACAAGATCAGAAAGTCTATGGCTTGGATTCTTGCTTCTCGAAGCCGTTGCTTAGCCATCCTGAACGAGGCAACGAGGCATGATCATAAGTTTGATCATAAGTTAGTAAAGGCGGAGAATCGAAAAGAGTAGTTCCGTTTCTACCTTCCAAGGAAGTACCGATACTGCACGAGGACGAGGGGTGTCCTCCTACCCGACAAGTCATTCGATTTGAGGAAATTATTCCGAATCACATCAACCCGAGCTTCCACTCGGTACTTCAGATTCTGCCACAACTCTACCCAAAGGGAAAGATGCTCAGTGCCAAGATTCTCTTGATGTCCTAAATTAGCATACATTGCATCACCAACACCAGAACCGGAACCGGAACCGGAACCAGAACCGGAGACGGCTCTTTGCATATCGAGTGGAATAGGATAGCCTTTGTGAAGCATCCATCTAAGAGGAAGCTCTTCATAAGTTAAACCCGAGCTCGTATGAGGCTTCACCATCCCTTCCAAAACATCTATGAAGTAATCCGGTGGATTTATACGATCCGGTACATTAACACCGAGGCTTGAGAAGTACTCCTCGACTTCACTAACCGCCCCGTGGTAGGCGGTAAGCCCCCCCTTAGCTAGAAGTATCAAATCATCAAACATGTTGAACAAGGAATAGCTGCAAGAAATTCCATCCTTTTCAGTTTCTTGAAAAATCTTGAGATGAGTTAAAGAATTATATAAATTCTTACCTTGGTTGATGAACAACCATGCAAATGTTTACGCCTTCGAGAGCTTCGCGCTTGAGCGCCCGGAGAAGGAGCTGAGACGAAGAGCTGTCTAAACCCGAAGTCGGCTCGTCTAGGAACAAGAGAGAAGGTTCCATTACAAGCTCTAACCCAACATTTACGCGCTTCCTCTGCCCTCCGGAGATCCCTCGTTTCTCCACGGTTCCGACTAAGGAGCTCCTCACCGGCTGCAGCCCGAGTGACTCGATCACCCTCTCGACTATTAGTACTTTGTCTGCTTTTGGTAAACTTGCTGAAAGCCTGCAGTTTGCACTGAACCAAATATTCTCCTCCACTGTCAAATTCCCATGGACGACATCATCCTGAGGCACGAATCCAACGATCTTTTTATACGAGCTAATCGGCTCCGCCTTCCCGTTTATGAGGACGGACCCCGTTATCGAGCATCCGACTGTTTTTCCGGCCAATGCTGAGAGCAAAGTAGTCTTCCCTGCCCCAGAAGGCCCCATGAGAGCAGTGATCCTTCCAGGGAGGATTTCTCCGTTGACAGACCTTAAAAGGCGCCGTTTTTTCTGCTTCAACCTCACCGTTAGATTCCTGAAGGCGATCTCCATCCGAGGCCTCGTCCTCGTCTCAGTACCCATCGCCATTGAGATCACTCCGGAGAAGGTAAGGTCCTTGCTCCTCTGCTGTTGAGCCTTCTCCTTCTCAAGCTGAGAGTAAGCATACTTGAAAATCTGAGTATCCGTACGGATGTGCTTCGTCTTCGCCTTCTTCTTCTTGTTGTCCACGCCTCCGGATTCTGGATCCACGCCTTCGAAGCCATCACGAAGCTCCTCAACCTCGTCTATCGGAGGATATCCGGATACAGCACCGTGCTGCTAAAAGATCAAGAACAATTGTGATCAAACTTGAGGAGAAATGAATGATGCAAAGCTGTGAATTCCAACCTCATTGGATGATGCAGCGGTTCTTCGTGAGAACGAGCTGGAAAACTCGATTGCTCGCCTCCTAACCGCGGTCTTTGCAGCCTGCCACCGCGCTTGAGCCCGAGCATTCTCCATCACGCTCTTAACCGCGGTCTCTCTTGACCTCGCGTACCTCTTCTGCCTGAGTGTGGTGACTTGCTCATAGCAGTTGTAGAAGATGAAGAGAGCTAGACTAATGGCAACCTGCAGCAACAGTTCCAAGAATTTTTCGATCCATCGCTTTGTTCTTCTTCAAAAGTTTCAAGAAATCATGAATGGGAAGCATGTGGTTGAGGGAGCTTACAATCAGCATTAGTCCATACTGGCTAATGTTCTGCCTGCTCGAGTTGGCATCGCACGACGTAAGCTTGTAGCATCCTGCAACGAGAGACGAACATTGCACGAAAAAACGCATAAGAAACACCTCAAACCAGCCAAGGAGTTACATTCAGGTGAAGCAATGGACTTACTTTGCTCAGAAGTAGATCCCATGAGGCAGTAATGGCTGAAGTAAAAAGAGACGAAGAACGATCACACAATCGAACGAAGATCGAAAAGTATACATATATACATGAACAGAGAAGCTAGCATCCAACTCTATAGCCCTAACACAAAATATGAGGCTTCCTACACATGATGCAGATGTATATAACATTCGAACAACGGGAGAAGAGTCGAGACCTGGTGGAACAAGGGATTTCTCGATCGTTAGTCGGGCAGTAGGATCCAGCAGAACAGAACATGGAACCACCTCTGCTCACATCTGCCCACAGATTAGCCCCTCCACAGGTATGATTCTGCTGCCCCGGAGGTAGCTGGTACATATATCTGCAGACGATAAAAAGATCGTTCAACACAACGATATTCGACTAACTACTTAGCAACGGAACACATATGCAATGCCAGAACTACTCATCTAGCAATGCAACACAAGAGTCATGCATGAACTACTTAAGAGTGCAAAACGTGAGCAAGATTATCGACTCACGGATCGCATAGTCCAGTCGAGGCGTTGTGCGTGGCCCGTGGGCAGTAGGATCCCAATGGACAGGCTGCAAAAGGGAGCAAGAGATTGTAACTCAAGTAAGCAATGATCAAAGCCATTAAAGCTTCCATTTTCATATTTTTCTCTCATCAAATTCAACTTCTTCTTTTTTTTTTCTTTTTTTTTTTTTCTTTTTTTTCAAATTCAAGTCATGAAATCTTCAATATAACTGCATAAACACTAGTTCATTGAGGGCTAAATATAACTACATATATATTCAATAATAATAAATAAAATAAAAATGAAAAATGATAAGAGGGCTCACGTATCATGCATGTGAGGCCCTGAGGGCAGAAGAAGCCCTCGCAGCAAGGCTGGCAGGCGGAGGTCCGGGGCGGGATATCCCGGGAGTCGGTGAAGTTCACGGGCCGGGTCGGGCCGGCGCTGCAGGCCCATCCGGGCTCGCAGCCCGGAACCCATGCTGAGGAATTGCAGTTTCTGTTAGGTTTCAAGAAGGAAGATGAAGATCTTGAGTTGGCTATGAAGTTTGTGAAGTAGAATCTCAGCTCTGCTGCATTGCACACCCTCTGCGACAAATCTCCTACACATATATTGTTGCCAAATTTTTTTTAAAAAAAGAATAATAAACATTGATTACGTGGAATTTTGATGCATGGGAATTCGTCGTCTGTTCCGAATTCTGTGTCCCAATAATAATAAATTTATGAAGAATCGAAGTGGACGTCATACCTTGAGTTTCAACGATGCATTTGGACAAGAAATCCAAATTAGATGAATAATTAAAAGATTCATTCCACTCCAACTCCCTGCATATTTATATACTCCATGAGAGAGAGAGAGAGAGAGAGAGAGAGAGAGAGAGGGGGGGTAGATTATGCAGTAAATTAAATAAACGCACGGGTCTGCAACACAGAAGCTGGCCTTTTGAGCAATCTGAGTATGAAGGAGGTCGGAGGTGACGGCGGAGAGACGGGCGTAGACTAACGCCGTCAAGGGGTTGAGAACTGTAGGATCAGTGAGCTGAGTGGTGTTGATGCCGCCGTTACCGAATTCCTGTTGGCACTGCACCAACTGCACCAACGCCAACACTACCACAAAACCTATCACTAACTCTTTAACCCTTCCCATTTTTACCTATATTCAATCATCAATATCACCTCTCTCTCTCTCTCTCTCTCTCTCTCTCTCTCTCTCTCTCTCTGGGGAGATTCTGACAAGTAAAGAACAAGAGAAGAAGACTTCATATGTATAGATAGCATTTGGTCATCATGTATTTTAGCTGATGAGAGGGGGTTTCTATAATTGTTGACTAATTCAAGAGTCAATCTGCATTAAAAAATTAAAATAAAAAATTATTTCACCTTTTTCCAATTTATTATGTCCATTTTTTGAAGGTATTTTTTCAACAATTCTACATATATAAATTAAATAAAAATACTACTAGCTACTACTAGCATATAACAAGTCTATTCTACTTGTAGTAGCTAGTTTAACTTCATGAATTGATCAAACATAGTTCAAAACATAATTCATGAAATTAAAAAAAAAAAAAAAAAAAAAAAAAAAAGCTTGGACCAAATTATTTTAATTGTATTGACTTGTCATTAGGTGTAGATTGGTAAACCAATAAAGAATAGACATGATCAATAGCCCTAAGTTTCCAAGAAAATCAAATCTTCAAATTCTTCCTACTTATCAAGTTCGTAGAATACTCTCTCGTCCACGAAATATGTGAGGTTTCATAATTCAGATCTTTCGCACTTTATTTTATGTTTTATGAAACAAAAAATAGTTTTTGTATATATCAATGATAGCCAAAGAAAAAGATGAACAAGAACTCGATCGTTGGCATAGGTCTTTTCATATGGTCAAAGGAAAAGATGATAAGTAATTAATTGTCCAATCACGTCAAGATTTATCTCTTTTTTGTTAATTTATTTTTCAAATAGGTGATGACTAGTCCAATTTTATTTATCATATATTTCTAAAAAAATTATGACTAGTTATACAAGCTTAATACTAGTATATTTAATAATAATGGTAATCTTTTCGTGTGGATTAGTTCATAAACTAGACTCAAACAAAACTTTGTCCTTGCTTCCACTTGTGCAAATTGTTACAAATACATTATTAGACTCCACTTGTTAATCACTATAATCCATTTTTATAACGTTTCGTCTCTAATTTACGGATAACGAAAGAGTGCTCAGTTTTAAAAAAAAACCCTCTCCCTCCAGCCAAATGTGATCGGGATTCGAGTCACTACGAAGGAAATTGAGAACAATTATTGATTCCGAATTAAAAGAGAAATCAAGGAACCCAAAATGCTTGCTTATAACTGTGCAGTATTTTCATTTTTCAACTGCAACCACATTGTGTAATAAGTAACATACAAATATTTATTATTCAAAATTGTGTTTATTCGTGTATTTATATACATGTATTCTTTGATATTTACACAAAGAAAATGTTTGGATTTATATGTACACATTGAATTCTTTGATCCAAGCTAACTTACACTACAATTTTATCACCTGAAATCTGATCAACACCTCAAAACCACATTCCAAAACTCATCAAAGATTCATTGATCTCTACTTCTTCCGCAACGCCAACATCCCAACGAAGGCGAAGGCTCGACAAGCTGCACCGGTAGCCATGAGAAGCGTTATGCAGAGGTTCCAGTCGTTGAGGTTGTAGCCGGCTTTCAAAAGCGCGCCGCACCTCTGTATGAGCCAAACTCCATGGTAGCTGCATGTAGAGCAAGTTATGGCTTGTCAAACAAATGCATCTAGAAGAATCTAGAAGATTCTAGAAGTTTCTAGAAGATGTTACCTCTTGGCATTAGAGATTATGAATGCTTCTAAAGCCCAGCTTGGATAGCACAGTCTTGACAGAATCTTGATAAAATGGCTGTCTTTGGGTTGAGTGGAGAGGAGAGTGAGAACAACCGGTAGAAGTACGGAGCTCTGCACGACACATGGAGTCAAAAATCGAAACCAAAAATCAGAATCGAGTATGTTGAAGTGAATAAGTAGGTTCATTTAGGTCATCACCAGCTGAGATGGTCCCGGCTCGAGGAAGATGGCCAACGTGTAGGCTATACCGGTCACGCAGTAGACGAGGCAGAGCAAGACGATGTAGTTATCCAAGAACGTCGATCTTGGATTGCTGAAGAAGTAAAACATGGAGAGGTACACTAGTGGCTTGATCAGTGTGTTGAAGTGGTCTATTGTGTCCTTGGCGACGAAATGAGCTAGGCTGCTGATGCCGGAAGAGCGTTCTCTCCTGTGCTGTAGCTTGTCGAGAGAGAAAGTTCTAAGCGCCCCGATTTTGCACAACAGAGCTGGGTAAAGAACGAAAGAGTAAGATGATGACTAGAAGCAAAGAGTGTGAAGAAAGAATTAATGTAAATCAACTTACAAGTAGCTATGACAGTGTAGGTATAGCCAGGAGCCCCGAAGTTTTCGTCTCCCGATTTAGATACCAGGCCTAAACATGCACCTGCAAGCAACAGTATGAGATAGTCTATGGCTTGGATTCTAGCTTCTCGAAGACGTTGCTTAGCCATCCTGAAGACAGTATGAAGCATTTTTCATAAGCTACACACAATCAAATCAGTGAATATGTTGATAACAAGAAATCGAAGGATATGGTTCCACACGTCGTACCTTCCAAGAAAGTGCCGATACTGTGCAAGAATGAAGGGAGTTCTCCTCTTAGACAAGTCATTCGGCTTGAGGAAGGTGTTCCTTACCACGTCGAACAACGATTCTACTCTGTATTTGAGATTATGACAGATCTCCCCACAGAAGGAAAGTTCCTCGATTCGAGGATTTTCTTGATTTACCGAATTAGGATAGCCTTTGTGGAGCATCCATTGAAGAGGAAGGTCTTCGTAAGTTAGTCCTAAGTTAGAATGAGGCTTCACCAATCCTTCCAAAACATCTATGAAATAATCTGGTGGATTTACGCGTTCGGGGACAACTATACCGAGATTTGCAAAGTAATCTTCGACATCCTTAACTTCACCATGGTAGGCAGTACGCCCCCCCTTAGCCAGAAGTATCAAATCATCAAACATATTGAACAACGAATAGCTGCAAAAAGACCGAAGATATATTTCATATTTCGTCTCTCGAAACTTTGAAACAAGGCAATGAAAGAAGGTTGCATCTAACCTTGGTTGGTGGACAACCATGCAAATATTTACACCTACAAGAGCTTCGCGTTTGAGTGCTCGGAGAAGGAGCTGAGAAGACGAGCTGTCTAATCCGGAAGTTGGCTCGTCTAGGAATAAGATGGACGGTTCCATTACCAGCTCCAATCCTACATTTACGCGCTTCCTCTGCCCTCCAGAGATTCCTCGATTCTCCACTGTCCCAACTAAGGAGTTTCGCACTGCCTGCAACCCGAGGGTCTCGATCACTCTCTCAACGATTAGTACTTTGTCTGCTTTTCGTAGATTTGCTGAAAGCCTTCAAACACAAAAGATTGAATTGCGGTGAGTTATGTCACGTTTTTAAGAGAAGGATTGTGTTTTTCTAACCTGCAATTGGCGCTGAACCAAATATTCTCTTCCACTGTCAAATTCCCATGCACAACATCATCCTGAGGCACGAATCCAATGATCTTTTTGTACGAGTTTATGGATTCCGCCTTCCCGTTTATCAGAACTAAGCCGGTTATCGAGCATCCAACTGTTTTTCCAGCCAACGCTGAAAGCATGGTTGTTTTCCCCGCTCCAGATGGACCCATAAGAGCAGTAATCCTACCAGGAAAGATTTCTCCATTAACGGACCTTAAGAGATGTTCATCTTTCCGCTTCAACGTCACTGTGAGATCTCGGAATGTAATCTCAATCCTTGGCCTTCTCCTCGTTTCATTATCGATTGTCATTGAAACTACTCTAGAGACGGTAAGATCTTTGTTGTGCTGCTCTAGAGCTTTCTCCATCTCGAGCTGAGAGTAAGCATACTTGAAGATTTGAGTATTTGTTCGAATATGTTTGATCACCTCCTTATCTCCAGTTTCTGGATCAATGCCTTCGAAAATCTCATGAAACTGTTCAGTTCTCTCTACTTGATGATTAGCAGATACATCATCAGGCTGCTGAGAAGCACTAAAAATTGTAAGGGAAGTGAAATTCGTTAAATATTAACATGTATCTACATTGCTCGACGTCAGTATTCTAACCTGCAGGTCATTGGGTAAGACGGTGCGTGAAAATGAATGGGAAATCTCAGATGCTCTCCTTTTAATCGATCCCATTGCAGCAAGCCATCTTGCTCGTGCTCGAGCATTTTCTTTCACACTCTTCACCGCACTCTCCCTTGATCTGGAATACCTCCTTTCCCTCATTGTGATGACTTTCTCGTAACAACTGTGGAAGACGAACAGAACAACGCTAATTCCAACCTGAAACATCAAGAACCTTCAATCACAAGTCCTCTAAACCTTCGAAAGATTAGGAAAATGGATCTTACAATCAGCATATATCCATATTGGCTTATATTCTGCCTCCTTGTGTTGGAATTGCACGATGTCAATCTGTAGCATCCTGCAAATTAGTCCTCATGGTTAGACTGATGAGGTATATACGATAATCTTACTGTAGGAAATGCATATAGTATGTAACATGGACTCACGAGTCTCGTAAGTAGATCCCATTCGACAGTAATGCCTGAAGTTCAAAGACAAGAAACGACAACATTACAAAAAACGAATTGAACTCACTCAAATGAAAAGAAAAAACTTCAGATCAAGAAACACAGGTATTGTGATCAAGTAAAATATAAGTATCGAAGATGAAATCGCATATGCATGATAGTGTAAAACTTATGAACAACCTGCTAGAACAAGGCGTTTTTTGAGTGTTGGTTGGACAATAGGAACCTGCAGAACAGAACATGGATCCACCTCTACTAACGTCTGCCCAAATATTAGCCCCTCCACAAGTATGATTTGGAAATCCCGGAGGCAACTGGTACATATATCTGAAAAACGAAGATCAATAAACACGATGCATACTAAAAATCCGACAAGCAAACCATATATGCAAAGATATACTACATAAGATCTGCATCAACACAATGCACAAGCATTTAACATGGCAAGACACAGACCCTCTACGTTAATGATACGAAACACGAGCATAGCATCAAACATAATGCAGAAAACTACTTAACAAACTGCAACAAAAAGAAAAACAACGGTGCAACACAGACCACATTCCAGATAAGTAAGGATTATCGGAAAAAGAAGACAAGACGAGCAACTCACGGTTCGCATATTCCGGTGGAGGGATTGTGCACTGCTCTGGGACAGTAGGAACCCAATGGACAAGCTGCAAAATATTACCAAACACCATAGCCATCAACAAACAGTCATGATTCATCAAAACCTTTCAAAACTCATATACTTTTATCATCAAATCCAACACAATCATACAAAAAATCAATGAACAAATTCAAAAAATCCCCCCAATCTCTTACTTCCTTTCTTTATTCAAAAAAAAAAAAAAAAAAAAAAAAAAAAAAAAACTCAATTCAATCCCAATCCACTAACCCATCTACTAATCGCATCGATTCTAACCAAGGAATCCGACTGAAACCGAAGATTAAACAGCTACTGTAGCTCATTTCCCCCCAAATTTTTTCTGCAATTACGCTAGGTTTAGCTGCAATTCAAACAATCACTGGGCAAGAAGAAGAAGGAATTGAAGAGAGGAGCGACTCACGTATCATGCACGTGAGGCCCTGAGGGCAGAAGAAGCCCTCGCAGCAAGGCTGGCAGTTGGAAATCCGGGCCGGAATTTCTTGGGAGTCCGTGAAGCTGATGGGCCGGGCCGGGTCGGCGCTGCAAGCCCATCCGGGCTCGCAGCCCGAAACCCAGCTCGTGGAATTGCAGTTGGCGTTGGGTTTGAGGAAGGAAGATCTTGAGTTAGCTATGAAATTCGTGAAGTAGAATTTGAGCTCCGACGCTGTGCAGATTCTCTGCGCCAAATCGCCTATACATACACATGGTGTTGTGTTTCCCACGTAAAAATTCGATCTTTAAATTTCAGTTAAATTATTTCGTTACTACACATTTCGTCCCGTCGGATGAGTGCGTTTTTTTCTATGGGACGAAGAGAGTAGTAAATTGTGAAAAGGAATGAAATATCTTTTATTGATAAGAAGGTTGTTTATCGTTATTATTCGATCGAAAATTGTTTCATAAAATAAATATACTGATGTGTAATATAGATCGATCTGAAAGGTAAGAAAACGAGACGTTTTGAATGAGACGAACTACGATGCTTTTGTACCTTGAGTTTGAGCAATGCAGGTGGACAAAAATTCCAAATTAGAAGAATAATTAAAGGATCTATTCCACTCCTCCTCCCTACCATCATCAAAAGCTAGTTAAATCATCGAGAGAGAGAGAGAGAGAGAGAGAGTATGGTATATATTATACGTACGGGTCTGTAATACAGAAGGTGGCCTTCTCAGCCATTTGGCTGTGTACAAGATGATAAGTGACGGAGGAGAGACGGCGGTCGAGTAACGCCGTCAGCTGCTTCAGAACCGTAGGGTCAGTGAGCTGAGTGTTGTTGACGACGACGACGCTGCCGTTATAAAAATCGTTATCGGAAATCTGTTGGCACTGCACCAACTGCACCACTACCAACAGCACCCAAAAACCGGCCACCTTCTTTAAGCATCCCATTAATTACTCTCTCTCTCTCTCTCTCTCTCTCTCTCTACATGCATCACACACAACACTTCAACTGTGTGTATGTATTTGTGTGTGTTTCTGGGTGAAGTTGAAGAAGAAGCTGAGGAAGAAGATGAAGAAGAATTTGATAGTAAAGAAAAATAAGCAAGGAATTTAGTTTAATTTAGTTTATGCAAATGAAAATAATGTAGGAGTTGACATTAGCCATTGATTTTCCTTTATAATAAATACCACTATTTACCATTCATTACCTGGGAAAATTAGCTGACTGTTTCAAGACTAAATTTTCACAATTTCATACTAATCTTCCCCTATCAACCGTAGACATGCGAAACGTACTCGACGACTGTCATGTCTGTCGTTAGCCGTTGACATAATTAAGAAATTTTATGATAAATATATTTCAAAAAAATTCAAATAAAAGAACTACATTTTAAATGAAAATCTTATTGATATCGTATCGTTGCTACATTAACCGTCGTCACGTTAAAACTAATGAATCCTTTCAAGAAATTAAAACATACTCTGACAGAATCAGAAGATTTGGACAAAGACTTTTTTATACCTTATATAAATTGATAATTAAATATAGTTGTGTAAATTAATTAATAGAGGATTAGAAATGATCAAGAACATGAATTTTCTTGGAAATTTTCAAACCGTTGATTTTAATTTCTTAAAAAAAAAAAATCTCACATGAAATTAGCCTCTCGTTATCGTCATCAGCTGCAAAAATCTTGAATTTTTCTACACACTCTAATTTTTAATCAATAAATATATTATATTCTCCTACTATATTAAATTTTAATCGAAAAGATAAATGATAATAATAATAATTAAATTTTCGTGTGACTATTCCACGAAGTTCTGTTGCGTATAATACAAATTTATATATTAGAAAGAATACACACACTATATACTTCTTCTCCAACTGCATTTTTCTATAGGCACTCCAAGAATCACTACCTCCACACCTCTACGTACCCTATGAAATTAAATCACGTACAAAAATACATGCACCATGCTCATCTGTATCTATGGAAACCCGAACCGGTAACGGAACTCGAATCGGAATCGGAGCCGTCGTCCGATGAACTCCTGCTCGCCTCGATGAATAACTTACCTCGAAAAGGTTTTACTTCTTTTGGAACGTTACCATGCCGACGAAGGCCATGGCGCGAAACGCTATGCCGCACAAGATGAGGAACGTTAGGCGCAGAGCCCAGTGGTGAACGTTGTATCCGTACTTGAGCAAGGCCCCGCAACGCGTGAGCAGCCACACGCCGTAGTATCTGCAAGTCGAAGCGTAATCTTGAAGATCAATCGAAAATGCAGGTGAAGGGATTCGGTCTCATGAGGAAGAAGTACTAGTAGCATCAAGCTTACCTTTCAGCATTTGCAATAACGAATGCCTCGAGAGCCCACTTCGGGTAACAGAAATTCGCAATATCCATCACGATGCTGCTCGCGTGCAGTTGTGTAGCGATCAGGGTCAGCACCACGGGGAGCAGCACCGAGCACTGCAAGAAAGGCGAGAGGTAAGCTTTGCTATCAATATAAGCGGAACTCGAATACTAAAGGACTTGTTATAGTAATTACTTACCAGCTGAGAAGGACCGGGTTCGAGAAAGATGGCCAGAGCATATGCAATGCCGGTCACACAATAAACGAGGCAGAGCAAGACCGCATAGTTGAATCCGAAGGATGATCTAGGATTGCTGAAGAAATAAAACATCGAGAGATAGACTACGGGCTTTATAAGTATATTGAACATGTCTACGGTGTCCTTGGCCACAAAATGGGCTAGGCTGCTAATTCCGGAAGCGCTTTCTCTCCAGTATTGTAACTTGTCGAGAGAAAACGACCTCAAAGCCGCCACCTTGCAAAGAAGAGCTGAAAATTTGCAGAGAGCGAGAGAGCAGAAGTAAGTTGCAGTATCAAAAACTAGAAGGCAGCATCCGAAATTCTTGGAGTTCGATGAACGTATGCTGGCCAAGTGAAATAATCGATGATCGATGAATTATAAAGAAACAGAGAATTTGTGACTTACAAACACCAATGATTGTATAAGTATATGCGCCATAACCGAAGGTTTCATCATCCGCCTTCGTAAGAGAGCCCAAGCAGGCTCCGGCAATTAGCAGAATCAGATAATCTACTGCTTGTGTTTTTGCTTCTCTGAGTCGCTGCTTACCGATCCTGGGATTTTAAATAACATTACGAAAAGATAAAAGTCGAGAACTTAGATATCTGATTATAACATATCTTGAGATTGTATACCTTCCGAGAAAGTGCTTGTACTGTACGAAAATACTTGGTGTTCTTCGATAAGATAAGTCAGTTGATCTCAAGAAGTTATGTCTTATCACATCACGTCTTCTCTCCACGTTCGCTTTAACATCTTGCCATACATCCCCAGCAAAGGATCGTTCCTCCATGGCAGAACCTTCAAGGTCATGATCATGATCATGGATGTTGACAGCTGGCATGGGCCGCATAGCAGAACCGGGAGTACTGGCAGCTCTCATATCTTGTGGAACGGGATAGCCATTATGATGCATCCACCGAATAGGAAGTTCCGTGTAACTCACACCAGAGCTCGAGCTAGTTTTCACCATCCCTTCCAAAATATCGATATAGTAATCTGGAGGATTGACGCGTTCTGGAACAATGATACCGAGGCCACGAAAGTACTCCTCGACCTTTTTCACGGGTCCGTGGTAGACAGTTAGGCCACCTTTCGCGAGAAGTATCAAATCATCAAACATCTGAAACAATGTGTAGCTGCAGCCGAAGAATTAGATTGTAAATCAGTAAGAAAAATCGGATAAATCTTTTTCGACTTCAGTGGCAATTCTTACCTTGGTTGGTGGACGACCATACAAATATTCACTCCTTCGAGTGCCTCTCGCCTTAATGCTCTAAGAAGTAGCTGAGAAGACGAGCTATCCAAACCAGAGGTGGGTTCGTCTAAGAACAACAATGAAGGTTCCATCACCAACTCGATACCGACATTCACACGTTTCCTCTGGCCTCCGGAGATTCCTCGTTTCTCCACAGTTCCAACTAATGAACCCCGTGTTGCCTGCAATCCCAAGGAGTCGATGACTCTTTCAACGATTAGAACTTTGTCCGGCTTTGGTAAATCTGCAGATAGTCTTCAAAATTTTAAAATGTAAATGCAATCAATATAGAATTCCATCAAATGAAATAGGAATATGATAAACGATAAAGAACGTCAAAGATACGTGACAATCCATTAATGTCGACTTTCAACGAAATGCATTTCACATCACATACCTGCATCTTGCACTGAACCATAGATTTTCCTCCACGGTCAAATTTCCGTGCACAATATCATCTTGAGGCACAAAGCCGATGATTCTCCTATAGGAGTGGATCGAAACATTCTTCCCATTCACTAAAATCATGCCACTAACCGTGCATCCGACTGCTTTTCCAGCGAGAGCGGAAAGAAAAGTTGTTTTCCCAGCTCCTGATGGGCCCATGATAGCCGTTATTCGACCTGGTTTTATCTTCCCGGTGACAGATCTCAAAAGATTTCTACGTTTCCCTTTCAGAGTAACAGTTACGTCTCTGAAAGCAATCTCGATCAACGGCCTTTTCCTAGTCTCGGTGTTCGTGGCCATTGAAAGTACTCCTGAGAAGGTAAGGTTCTTGTTGTGCTGCTGCTGAGCTTTCTCTCTCTCGAGTTGTGAATATGCATACTTGAAAATCTGGCTGTGAGTGTGAATTTCCTTTTCTTTCTGGATTTTCTTCTTGGCATTTTGATTCCTATTCTCGGAATCAGAAACATCGATGCTACTATAGATTTCTTCTCTTGGCTTCCGTTCAGGTTGAGCAGTTGACATCTCGGAGCCACGCGACGCAGATTGGTATATCTCGTCTCTCATTTCACTTTCTTCGTCGTTCAATATTTTGATCTCATCTTGATTTGGCACTGACTTCTTCGAGAATTTGCCAGAAAACTGAGAGTGCAATTCGATGGCGTGCTTCTTAGCAGCTTCTTTTGCCACTTTCCACCTCGCACGCGCTTGTGTCTTCTCCTTCACGGTTCTTGCAGCTGCTTCCCTCGACTTGGCATATCTCCTTTCTCGTGTAGTAATAATTTGATCAGAGCAATTGTATATGATGAGCAAAAGAGTACTTAATGCAGCCTGCAGGAAAATAGAGAAGTTGCTCGAAAATCGACAAAAGGAAGAGGACGGCCATAATCGAAGCCAGCGAAAGGCCACCGAGCTCTAAGAACACTTACAATAAGCATAACACCATATGCATGAATATTTTGAGTCACTGATTTTGAATTACAAGTAGTCAGCCTGAAGCAACCTGTATATTAATCATTCGAGACGTACAAATCCACGGTTACTAAAATCCAAATCGTTGTGAAGACAAGAAGAGAAGTATGATGATAAGGCACACTTACTCTGCTCGTCTGTAGAACCCTTTGGACAGTAATTCCTGAGAATTCAAAAGCGAAAAATGATCATCTACGACTACCATGGTCGGTTTCGCAGATTCAAAGTGATAAAATATTGGAGCATTTTAAAAGGGTTTACGGAAGGGATAATCAGTACCCAGTGCTACATGGCTCTTGCTCGATACTCGTTGGACAATAAGAACCAGCAGAACAGAAAATCTCGCTGTTTGTACGAGCATCTGCCCACACGTTTGCACCACCACAAGTATGATTTGGCATTGCTGCTGGAAGTTTGTAATTATATCTGAAAAAATTCTTAGTAATGCACACAACGTAGGAGAGGAGAAAAACTATAGACGAATCATAATCGACAATCTAACTTACGGGTCACATCTGCCTGAATCTGGATTGAATTCAGCAATTGGACAGTAGGAACCAAGTGGGCAGGCTGCACAGAGTCCAAACACATGTTCGAACGTGAGTAAGACTATCTCAGTTCTGTATGCACGATGCAGTAAAAACCTCGATGCCAACAAGCTATGACTAAACACACGATTGAGTATTCGAACTTTGAAGTGATCATCCATCAAAGTAAATGGTAATGTAGCCCATACTAACTATCACCCGAAGTAAACACTTACGTATCATGCATGTGAGGCCTTGAGGGCAAAAGAAACCCGCACAACAGGCACCACAATCAGACCCTCTACCAGGAACATCCCGAGAATTCTCTAGGTCAACGGAATCTTCACTATTATCAAGGCCACACGCCCATCCTGGCTCACACCCTTGTGCCCAATGTGAGGAATTACAGTTCCTGTTAGGCTTGAGGCCGTTCCCTCCATTCGTCAAGCTACTAAAGTATAATTCAGCTTCGGCTGCTGTGCAGAAGCGTTGAGTAGCATCTGCAGTTGAAAGGTAAAGATATTACAAGACGAAAACAACAAGCAAGCATTCATAAGAAACTCGAAATAAAGCTGAGAAATCCTAAACTGGATCACAAATTTGATGAACTTAGCAGCATAATGTCAGAATTTAAGTCCAATTCTCTCTGTTTCCATATATGCTCTCTCGGTTAGGATTGCAAATGAATCAAATCTAATCGAATATCATAACATTAGGCTTGGATTCGTTAAACTATTCACGAATTCGAATAGCAAATTCTAACATTCAAAACTCTATGAGACTAAGCCAACTAGCAAGAAATGCAGGTGTTAATATCATAACAAACTCAGAGCAAACAACATCAGCAATCTTATTCTTGTAGAATCAAAACTAGAGAGAGAGAGAGAGAGAGAGAGAGAGAGAGCAAAGTACCTCCAGTTTTGGCGATGCAGGCAGTCAAGAAACTCAAATCTGAGGAATAATTGAAAGCTCTATTCCATTCACCTTCCCTTCAAAATGAAAAGAAAACAAACAACTATCAAAATCCACAAATTTTCTTCAATTTTCTCCCAAAATTTCCTCAAAAATCAAAATCACTCCCATTAAACTAACAAGAAATGCAGTTTCTCCAAAACCCACAAAATTTCACCAAAAAAAGGAAAGATGGGGAAAAGGGGTATACGGATTCTGGAAGCAGAAGCTGTAGTCTTGAACGAGCTTGCTGGAGAGAATGGCGGAGGTGAGATTATCAAGACTGCTGTAAGCTAACCCCGTCGGAGACTGAAAAGACGGCGGAGCTAGCAGCTGAGGCGGAGGCAGCTGGTCAAGCTGGCACTGCACGAACCGCAGGAAACCGGAGGGGAAGATCGCGAGCGCGACGATGATGCAGGCGCGTAAATCGAACTTGAATCTCGACCGCCATGGAAGCAGCTTCAACCTCATTTCTTCTTCTAAAAAACCCAAATGCGGATTCTCCGCCCCAACTCAAGATGATTGCAATGGTGCAGATTAGATTATTTTTAATATATAATTATTATTCCATTTATTATTGATTTGGGAGGAGAGTGATGCAGTAGTAGTGGTGAACAAGTAGAGATTTTCAGAGGGAAGAAGCAACAGTTGGCCTGCAGTTTTGGGTTCTCTCTCTACAGTTGGAATTATTGCAGTTCGTTAAATTGAATTATTAGTGTTTCTTTGGTTTCGTACTATTTCGTTTTTCATTTTGAGACGTCTCGTTTAAAAGTTTCTCGTTTTCTTTTGTGAAAACTATTTCGCATCCTATGTTTTCTTTATTTTGCTTAAGGAAAAACAAACATATGAACGGAACAGACTACAGAGCGAGTACGAAATAATAAAATAGGTTATCGTGATAAATAGATAAAATAGGAAAATCAAAATTTCGCAAACTATGTTCAGTGCAACTTAGTTGGTAAATACTTCATCTTTCATTTTTCGTGTAATTGAATCGAGGGTTCAGTTATATAAATCTCTAAAAACTCCGAGATTCAAATAGTATAAGGGAAAAAAATGACTAATATAAGAATATCATGTATCGTGAGGCTACCGTAATTATGTTCTCATCAAGTACATTAAGTATGTTTACGATGTTCATATAATTCATTTCCATCAATTATCAAATGCATACTCCTTAGAAGTTTCATAATTAAAATAAATTCAAACAAAATCAAGAGAATTAAAATTTGGTTTGAATTTGTCAAGGATAAAATGGATATGCAAGAATTAATTATAAGTCAAGTCCATGTGCATAAGGCAAAATGGTGACCATATATTAAGCCTAGTTGTCTATTCATTCATTAACTTAGACACCTCCATTTGTCCCCATTTCTATTTCACATTCATGGAAAATTCATATTTTTGTTTTTTGTGTTACTATCTTATGTTAGTTGATTTTTATTTGGCTAAACTTTATTACAATAATTAAATAATTCCCATATGGAGCTTCAATAATAAAAATCACTCAACAAAGATTCATATGTTTGTTTGTTTGTTTCCCCTTGAGATGGAATTGGGGAATACTACAATAGTATGCTACAAAACCTATAGTCGGTCTGCGCGTGTTTGGTCGAACAATAGAGAGTTAATGCAGATTCAAATTCTTCGTATTGCGGAAAATTATAACCTACGATCATATTAGAATATAATAGTATAGAATATGAATAAATATAATTTAATCGTACTTTAACTTAACCGATGTATCCATCGTTTCAAACGAATTTTGTCTAACATGATCTTGTAACGTTTCGTTAAATTTAACCAAAGACGACGTCGTTTGATAAAAGGCCCAATTATATATATATAAATTGGAAATCATAACTAACCCTCAAAAGGCCCAAACCTCAATTATATTGGGCCAACTGCATTTCTTTATGTATATTTTACTATTTTGGGCCTCACTTTTCTTTTTCCATATGAAAAATAGCAACTCTAGAATTATGTTTCTAATTAATAATTATGTTTCAACATTTCAACATATGAAATAATGTCTTAACATAACAAGTTACTCATTTTATATTCATATGTGAGGTATATAATAATAAAATGAGTCACTTAGGAAGAGACGGAGGGAGTAGTACAACATTTTTTACGATAGTATCCTAACATCAATTTCGGTGACTATGTGCCTAAATAGCTCACCGAAATGTCACGTCACACGTACATATTGTGATTACGATGTTAATTTATATTTAATGCTCGTAGAAATTCAGACGTAAAGTTGTCAAAAACTCATTTAAAATTGGAGGATTATCTATCATTGAATTATGTCTCTAATTCTTATTTCTTGCTAATGAAAATCCGAAAGGTCGACTGACTTTATTCAGTTTTAAAATTTTAATCATCAATTTATTTTATTTTATCTTTTTAAAAACAAAGTGGGATTCTCCTCAACACTATTTATGTACATATTTAGTACGACTATATATCGTTGACGTATTATTTGTATGTTGTGAAAGGGATGGTCGATCAAAACTTTCGTTTTATAAATTGGGCGAGAAGAAAGTTGATTGAGTTGTGAACTATTAGATGATTGTTGTAACGAGTAAGTACCCCTCGTACCTTTCGTTGTTTTTCCGAGTACTCAAAAATCATGAAACGTGGGGGCCTGCAATTCCGCCGCGTAAAAGCCCCAAAACCGTGTTAAAATTGCCAACTTATTAAGCAATTTAGTGAAGTGCCATTGACATAATTCCATCAATTATAATTAATTAAATCACATACACACATACCTTTCAATTTATAAATTATTTGATTGCTACAACACTGCCATTTGTCAATATAATGAGTTTAGAGAACTTAATTTTTTTTCTTAAGCAACGGATAACTCGAACTTGAAATCTTTAGCTCTGAAACTTAACCTTCTATTGAGAATGTTTATTTATTTTTTTAGTATATAAAGGAAAGATAAAATATGATCAAGTCAGTTTATAAAAATTAAAGCTTTTCATGTTTTTATTCCAAAACTATATTGAAATAAGAGCACTACTTTATTAGCCGGCATCCCACCGAATGCATAATCACCTGTTATGAAAATCGAAACGAGCTGATTAAAATGAGACACGAAAATATAAAAGTTTTAAACAGAAGAACTAAATTATCAACTGTCAGAAAATCTTTGTGAAATTTTGTATTCTAGTAGTATATGATTTTATTATTAATTCAACGTATTAATTTTGTCCATTTGTTGTATAGTTAGGAGGAAAAGGTCAACCTTTTAAATTAAATGTCACACTTGATTAATTATTTAGGTAATGATACTCTGTCCATACCACTAAATTATTATTTTACTTGATTCTTGCAACACTTTTAGTTCTCCTACCTCAGCCAAATTAATATTGGGATTAATATAAACAATTAAAGATTATATAATTCACCTACAAGAATTAAAAAATTGAAATTGAAATGCCACTTGAACTTCAACTAATGTTAGTCAAATCCAATTTCTTGAAGAACAATTTTTTTTTAAGTAATTAATTAGTTGAAGAAAAAAATAAAATTAGGAGGCAAAATTAGTTAACGCGTCGAATCGATTTCTAATTCTGTACATAATTTAAGAACTTCGATTTGAAATCTAAGAAACAATCAATTCAAATTCAACCAATTTTAAATGCATTGATAGTTTGAAGTTCGATGAATGAAATGAATACCGTCCCGTCTCATTGTATTTGATACGCAAAATGAAAACGAGTGAGTTATTATACGATATTAATGAACTGCATGTTAAAGATCACATCTTTTTTTTTTTGTTCCATGTAAATTTCCAGCTCACAAAGCATATTCTTTGTGTTAAACTACCAATTTCTTGCCTTGGTGGTGTGAAATAATTCCAAAAATGCAATCTTTACAAAAATTGAAATTGAAATTGAAAATGCTCATCCATTTTTGTACTCCCAATCTCCATGCCAACTAGTAGTACACAGTATGACAGTACTCTCTCTCTCTCTCTCTCTCTCTAGTTTCCATTTGTAGAATGAAAATGGCATTCCACATTTTGAATATTTCATGCTTAACCATATAAATTCCATCCACAGAAAACAGAGTGTAGTTGTCTAAAACCCAGAAATTCAAAAAAGAAAGAATCTTTTTTTTGTCTTTCTCCAAAATTTGAACTTTGTTTTTAATTTTTATTTTAAAAGAAATAATTAAAATGTTCCATGAATCGTCACTCTTTGATGCAATGGTGTTATCAATGGAGGTTTAGAAGTTGGTGAGCAAAACTCCAGCTGCCTACCATTGACTTCCCCACAGATCATGGGATCCTCGTCGCCACACATGCATCATTCCCCTCTCTCTCTCTCTCTCTATTTATTTTTATTTTTACTTTCTTGATTTCAATTTTTCAGGAAAAAAAATAAAGGCCCACAAATTTCTTGCTACAAAATTATCCAGGAAAAAATCATAAAAGATATTGTTGCTTCTCTCTTTGGTTCTTGCAGGTGAGCGGGTTTCTCCAAACTCGAATCTTTTTTCTGGGTTCTTTATGTTTTTTATATATTTAGAATTATGGGTTTTAGTTTTCTTGATGTTGGAGCTAACATTGTGTGGAGGAAAGAGGTTTTAACTTTCAAGATTTGATTTTTATTGGTAGCTAAGCAAAGAGGGTTTGATGTTTGATGATTTTTGTGTGAATCCTTTGCTATGATTGTTAATGATATTGCTCCCCATGCCTATATAGAGCTAAACCATGCCTATTTAATCTGTCCCAACGAAGTCGTTACGTTTCTTGAATATATGTGAGTTATAAAATAATGATACTTAACAACTTTCTTGAGATAGAGAAAGTATATGATTGATGAAATGATGATTTTGTTGTGTTTTCTTTATAATGTTGCCTTGATAATATAGGGAATCAAGATTTTTGTACGCAAGCTAATGTGTGTTGATTTTTTGCCTCAAATTTTAATCTGCAGTAAGAAATTGTTAGTTAATTGTTGAAGAAAATGAGGTGCTTTCAGTTCTCCAATGGCAATAAGGCTCTTAAGCCACAGGGTGTGAAGTACCCTTCAAATGGCTCATCCACGTCCATGTCCACGTCCACGGATCTCTATCCGAGGAACTTTGGGTCGGAGTTCAACTCGCAGAACATATCGGATATAAGCAACGCGTCCTCGAACAATAAGGTGTCCTTCCTTAGTCTGTCTCAGAAGCACAGCAACCTTAGGGTGTTTGAATTTGCAGAGCTGAAAGGCGCGACGAAGAACTTTAGCCGGGCGCTCATGCTCGGGGAGGGCGGGTTCGGGCCCGTGTATAGGGGCGTTTTGAGGGAGGATTCGAGTAAAAGGATCGATATTGCTGTTAAACAGCTCAGTAGCAGAGGATTACAGGCAAGCCTATCTTCTCCTAACATTATTGCATAGAGGTAACTAGTAGTTTTTGGCATGATTGGAACTAGAAAAGATGCTTCCAACCTTAAGAAAACTTTGTATGAATGAAGATTTTCGGTTTTTCGTTTAGGTTGAGTTCTTGGTAATCTTGTGTTTTTTCTTCCTGAATTGAATCAGTAGGTGCCCTTTTCTTGGTGTTGAGCTTGCATGTTCGATTTCCACTAAACGTGTCGCGATTGAAACTAGAAAAAATGCTTTCAATCTTAAGAAATTTTTGTAGAAATCAAGATTTTGGGTTTTCATTTAGGCTGAGTTATTGGCAATCTTGTGTTTTTCATTCTTGAATTGAATCAGTTGGTGCCCTTTTCTTGTTGTTGAGCTTGCATATTCGATTTGTACGAAGCTTGCTCCGATTGAACTGAAAATGCTTCAAATCCTAAGGGAAGTTTGTAGAAATCTTGATCAACAAATCAAGATCTTGCTTCATCAAGTCCTTATCTTGTTGTTGTTGATTCATGCGAATTCGATTTCTTAGACGTACTTATCTCGTGCGTGCAGGGGCACAAGGAGTGGGTGACAGAAGTGAATGTGCTTGGGATAGTTGATCATCCGAATCTCGTGAAGCTCATAGGCTACTGTGCTGAAGACGACGAGAGAGGCATCCAACGCCTTCTGGTGTACGAATACATGCCAAATCGGAGCGTCCAAGATCATATCTCGAGCCGGTTTCATGCTCCTCTGCCTTGGGCCACTAGACTAAAAGTAGCCCAAGATGCTGCAAAGGGATTAGCATACCTTCATGAAGGCATGGAATTTCAGGTATAACTATCCTTTTCTTCTAATCAATTTTCGCCTCGAAAGTATTATGTTCGATCCCTATTACATATCGTGTGATGAAATGGATGATAATCTATTTCTTGATGTGTGCAGATAATCTTTAGAGATTTCAAGTCATCGAACATTCTTTTGGACGAGCACTGGAATGCTAAGCTTTCGGATTTCGGGTTGGCGAAGTTGGGCCCTGCAGATGGATTGAGTCATGTCTCTACTGCTGTATGCTCTCTCTCTCTCTCTCTCTCTCTCTCTCTCTCAAGAATGCACACTTTAAGACCTTGTTTGTTTATGCAGTTTAACTTCAAGTGTCTCTCTCTCTCTCTGTCTCTCTCAAAGAATTTTAAGAGTGCACACTTTTAAGGCCTTGTTTGCTTATGCAGTTTAACATCAAAATCTCCAACTGCTTTTGTTCTTGATTAGCAAAAGTTGATCTCTCTCTCTCTCTCTCTCTCTCTGCCTCCAACAGGTAGTAGGCACCGTAGGATACGCTGCACCGGAGTACATCCAAACGGGGCGCCTGACATCCAAGAGCGACGTCTGGAGCTACGGAATCTTCCTCTACGAGCTCATCACGGGGAGGCGCCCTTACGACAGGAATCGACCAAAGCACGAGCAAAAGCTCTTGGATTGGGTCCGTCCCCACCTCTCGGACATGAAGAAGTTCGAGCAAATCCTTGACCCTCGTCTCAACGGGAAGTACGACATCAAATCGGCTCAGAGGCTTGCAGCCATCGCCAACCGGTGCCTAGTCAGACAACCCAAGAATCGGCCTAGAATGACCGATGTTCTCGATATGGTCAGCCATGTTATCAAGTCGACGAGCCCTCACGCTCTGGAAGCTCCTCCGGTCGAGCTCGCCCTCATGACGGTCGGCGTCGAGGCGTCTCTACGAGAGCGCTTGAAGAGGAGGGTTCTTGAGCATGTAAAGGGAGATGGTGAATGCTTGAGGTGGAAATCATGGAGGAAAGGAGTTGGAAGTGAAGATATATGAGTGAAATATGTGTGTGTGTGTGTTTTCTTTAATTTTTCTCTCTTTTTTTGGTGAAAGATGAGGTTTTTGTTGAGGTTGTTTGGAGTCTTGACTTGAACTAGTTGAAAGTGTAAATAAATATATGCATGCAAAAAAAGTTACAATACTAATGAAAGATCTTGTCCATTTTGAGAGGCAAATCAATCATAGTACTCTCGTTTGATTACGCATTTTTTTTAATTATTATTTTATAAATTTAGTAAAATAATAATAAAATGATGTAATCAGACATGCACGATATAAAAATAGAGTTGTCAAAAGCCTGGATCAGCCTAATCCGGCTCAAACCTATCGGGATTTTAGAAAAATGAGGCATGCTGGCAGCTGGCCTGACCAGAAGTTCAATCGACTACCAAAATACTTACCCAAGCTTGCCCTAAACGGAATTCAATCAATTCACAGTGTAAACTGCTTGAGCCAACCGTGCCGGCCCGAGCCTGTCAAGCTTTTGACCGTTTTTGTCCAGCTCGAATTCGACGAGCCTCCGATATCAAAACCCAAATCCGCTCAAATTACTGGCGGGCCAAGATATCGATCGAGACGGGCTTTTTTTTTTTTGACATCTATGTATAGTACTCCTTCCGTCCCATTTAATTGTCCATGTTCTCCGTCCCATTTAATTGTCCACTTACATAAAGTGAATTACTTTTACTCTCACAACTAATATAATAATTAACCCCATTATCTCACATGGCCTTGGTTCCTGTGCCACCTCCTAAGGGGACAATTAAATGGGACGGATGGAGTATAAGTAAAGTTTGTTATAAATCCTCACTAGAACACAAGAAAGAAGCATGTATAAATAGATTTATGAGGTCATATGTGACAAATTTTTCCTCAAAATAATATATATTCATCCCAATCTAAGAAAAAAAACAAAGGAATTCTTATCTTATCGAATCAATTTTACTTTCATTTATCAATCAATTTATTAAAGTTTATATACATAAATAAATGTTGAGTCACTCCTATCAACATCACAATTTTTTCTTTTTTCTTCACACTAAAGGAAAATTTAATTACTCCACGCCTTCGATTTTTGTTTCCACTCAAAAAGTTGATCGACATGAAATATAATTATTTTTAAATCAAGAATAAATTATAATTTAATATGAATAATTAAGAAGAAGAAAAAAAAGGCAAGCACCATGCACATTATATTATCGGAGGAATAAATAAAAAGAAAAAAAATAAAAAACAAAATATTTAACGGCTCCATCGCCCCCAATCCATCTGAGTGGGGCCCACATAACGGCTTTTCAAGAACGGAGGTCGACGGCAGCCGCCGTTTTTTCGCGCCGCCTACAAATCCCTACCTTTTTTTCTTCCTTCCCATTCTGCGCCCATAATCGATACTTCCTCCGACTATTTTACCTTTTTTTAAAACTCTCTCTCTCTAAAATCATTATTAGTTTAATTTTCGGTGGAGCTTCTGTTCGTTTCTTCGACTCCACACCAAAAGGGTTAGTAATGATTTTTACAGATCACGCCTCTTCTTTTCAAGGGTTTTCCATGGCTAGATTTAAGGTTTCTTGGTTCTGAAGGCTGGTATGTTTCTGGGTTCTTGAGTTCTTGATTAGTAAAGTTGATTTTTGGGTGTTGATTTTGATAGTTGAGCTTCCAAGATTGGATTTTTATTTGAATTTGGGGTTGTGGTGGAGATGGGTTCTTGTTCTTTGTGAGGAATTTGGATCTTTGAATATGCTTTGATGGGGTTTGAGTAGTGGGAATTCAAGCTAAAAAAAGTTAGGTTTTTTTTCTTGATTATATTTCAAGATTGTGGAAAAGATGACGAATTGGCTCAATTTTGCATATTCCCATATCTTATTTGGATCATAAGTGGAAGAAAATTTTGAACTTTATTCAATTTTTATGTTTCTTGATTCCATTATTTGATTATGTAATGAGAAGGGAATATTCCTTCAAAGAGATAATTGCTTGCTAAATATTCTATTTTTGTGGTGTTAATCTGCAGCAACTAGCTTCTTGGATAGTATATGAGAGTATGACTATGTATCAACATGATCCTGATGTGAGGTGGGGTGGTCTTCACCTCGTCGACGTTTGCTCTCTTTCGAATGGTTATCCAGAAACCGTTACATGTTATGAGCAGGATTCGTCGTGGACGGAGTCTGTGACAGAGGGTTTCTGTAATCCGGCGCCCTCTTTTGAAGGGGGCGACGCGTATCCATCAGGGTTTCCGTCTTCTGAAAATATTCACCATCAAGGGGGTTCTAGTGTTTCTCTCGGTTGGCCTGGTACTTCGGATTGGAACTCGAGTTCTGGTAGGGAAAATCCTATTTCTATGCTGCCTTTCGTGTGTTAGTGTTTCTCATTTCTTTGTTTTCGTCTTATGGATTATGCGTTTGCAGGGTTTCAGACGGGAGAAATGTCGAGTGAGAACGATAATCGAGGTTGTTTCCCCGAGATAGAAGAAGAACCAGCGATTTATGATGAAGTTGGCAGACGGCTGAATCATATGGATCCAGTCCCGGTAAGTTCGTACGTAGCTAGGTTATGTTTTATTGCTCAAGTGGCTGATTATTTTCCACCTGATACATATTAGCACCTATTGTTACGTGAAGCATTAATGGTTGGATCTTGTTTTGATGTTGTGATCGTTGCTGCTGCAGCACGTTCCGAGGATTAATGGAGACATTCCATCGGAAGATGAAGTTTCATCAGATCATCAAAGGCTTCTAGACAGGTATTGCTCTACTACAACTTGGTAGTTTTCTAGTTACCTACTTTCTTACATGTTGCGATTCTTAAATTCTGCGTCCACACCAGGTTGAAGTTATATGATCTAGTCGAACTCAAAATTCTGGGAGACGGGAACTGTCAGGTTAGTCCTATAACATATCGACTTATATGTTTCATAATAACTTATGAAATCTGCAGTTGCCTCTTCGTATGCTTTCCATGTTTCTCACCACTCGATCTTTAATGTTCTTTCTGCAGTTCCGTTCACTGTCAGATCAAATATACCGAACACCGGAGCATCACAGCTTCGTGAGGGAACAAATAGTCAATCAGGTTTGCGCGTGATTTTGATGTGATGTAGTGTTTTTCCGATCATAATTAGTAACTCTGTTTTGGAAATTTTATCGTATGTGACGATTATCAGCTGAAGTCGCAACCTGAGCTGTATGCCAATTACGTCCCCATGGCTTACGACGAATACTTGAAGAAAATGAGCAAGTACAGTACCATCTAACCAAATCCGATGCCTCTTTCACTTCGAGAAACGTTCATATCACTAAACAACTTTACATGATTGCAGAAACGGAGAATGGGGCGATCATGTCACGTTGCAAGCTGCTGCAGATTGTGTACGATTCTTTATAATGCTCGTCTCTCATGGATATTGGTCATTTCATCTCATGGATATGCTTTCTTGCAGTACGGAGTCAGGATCTTTGTCGTTACTTCGTTCAAGGATACATGCTCCATCGAGATTCTTCCACAGCTCGAGAAATCAAACAAGAGTAAGATTTTCTTTCCCTATATGTCTCTCCTTCGTGCTTGCTCTCGTAGGCAACGCGGCCTTCACAAGGGGCATTAAAGTCATTTCACAAATAATCGAAACCTTCATATAAATGCAGCTATGTTGCTGAGCTTCTGGGCTGAAGTGCACTACAATTCGATATACCTTTCCGGAGGTAAGCATTCACCACCACTCAGTCGAAGAAAATCGCCACGAGTCTTCGTTTTTACGTTCGTTTTCGTGCTGCAGAGTCGCCCGTCGAAGGCGGAAAGAAGAAGAAGAAGCGATCATGGTGGACTTGAGTTGTGGGAGAAGATAGAGAAACCTCTACTAATTATACACTGTAATTTATATGTAACAATTTTGAAATGCATGGAGGAATAGGTATACATAATTTTTAATTTACTTTTTTTAATGAATTTTTACTAAACTAATTATTGATTAAAAATTGTATACAATTGAAAAAGAATTGAGATTTCTAAATTAAATGAATTTTTTTGTTCCAAAACAAATTATAGTACAAAAAAATTGACTCAAATAACTCATGATTTGTGATCAATACACCTTTGTACAGTAAGTACTACTCTCATTGCTCAACGTACCACCACTTCTTCTTCCTCTGCACCACCACCTCTCTTTCCCTCTGCAGCCGTCCTCACGTCAATCTGTCGATGATTTTCGAGAGGGCCGAATAGCTTCCGAGCGCAGACGCCACCACGCCTATCGCGATCACCGACACACACATCGCCCTCTAGAGAGAGAGAGAGAGAGAGAGAGAGGATCATGATGGTGAAATCTTGAACATGAAGCAAAAATGCATGTTTCTTGATTTAGTGTTTTTAATTCTTACCTGTAGTAAGCTTAGTTTGCCCCTTAGGATACTCAAATAGCAAGCACACGGGAGAATCAACGTCTGGAAAAAATCGAACTCGTGAGGCCGAGACGAGCACAGATTCGAGGAATCGAGCTAAAAGAAGGTGTTGGTTGGAGAACTTACCACTAGCATTGTGAGAAAGGATCCTATCAATGCACTCACCAAACCTGCATTACAACGAGAGGCGGCCTCGGTCAATAACTCGCCTCGATTTGTGGGAAGTTCGCCATATCTAAACGAAGAATTGTTGTAGAAAGCACGAAGAACTCACCGAAGAAGGGGATGCTTAGGCCAACGATTGTCGTGGAGAACACCAATAGTGTCCTTATGACAAGTGAATACAAGTGGGAGTTGGCATTCGTGGACGGGATCAATTCTTCGAGACTCATTGCCACGGGAGCCATGGTTAACGCATACGTGCTCGTGGTTAAGGAATAGAGACGAAGGCAAAACAAACGAAAGAAAGTGTTTACTATAAACGTATAGAATCGAGTAAAGGATATTTTGTGAATGGATTGACAACCTGCAAGAGTGAAAGAATCGAAAGTTAGTAAATCGTGACAGAAAATCGAAGATTTTTAGTTTGAAGGTGAAGAACGCTTCTTACGGTAGTCCACACGGCAAGTTTAGATGCAACTAAATCGTTAGGCATGTTGAGGGTGAACTGAGATCTCGTTGCATCTCCGAACATGAGATATCCCATCGTACCGGCTCCAGCATACAGCAATGTGCAAAGACCGAAGCTGCATCGACTCTCCCGTGTTAGATTTAGAAAGAAATAAGTCATCTAACATATGACTTAGCAAAGAGGAAATTCGAACGTATAGGATTTACCTCGTTAGGAGTACAGCAGGGTACTCGCTAGGTTTCTGCATCGATGAATATATGTTGGGGAAAACTGCATGCCCCGAGTAGCAAAAGCCATAAAGCCCGATAGCTACGGGTAGGCTCGGAAGATTCAGAGCAGAACCTTTCGCATGAATATTAACTCCGTCTACCGTTCCTACCCAGAAAAGGCAAGCAACGACCAAGCCTGATGCGATCACCCCTCCAGCTGAAAACGTCGAGAGAGAGACTAATTAAGCATTTCACCGGAGAAGGAAAAACGTTACGATAATAGGAAGAAATCCTCACCGGAGATGTAGCTGAGGATGCTCAGATCGCGTAGCCAGACAGTAGGAAGAACTGCCAAAGTGATGCCTAACGCGAAGACATGGTGCGAGTCCAACTCAAACGCTCCGAAGTTCATATGCGCGTTTGGAAATAAAGACGACAAGTTGTCGCTCTCCAATATAATATATTCAACGCAACAGGCCTGCAAAACGCAGACGATTCAGCCACATAGGAACGTAGACAAACAGTAAAAGAGCCACCGATCACTCTCATTTCTCCGGTTTTTTCATAAGTAACACGGTGAGAAAATCGTTCTATTGGAAAATAGAGAGCAAAGTAGCTTCGAGTGTTGCAAGATGTGTACTTACGTATAACTCGACGTATAAAATAATCTGCATACAGAGGAAACGAATGTCAGTTACGAACTGTGTTTTTATCTATCGACTGCAAAAACACCGGAATGCTAAATGAGCAAATAACGTACAGATATGCAAATTCGTCCCGTGATTCCAAAGGCAGCCTGTCCGATATCCGGGTAGGTTTCGAGGCCAGGCTGGCTGTCCAAACAATGCCTCAAGAGAAGTCCGGTGTAGAACGAGAGGCAGGCAAAAAGCATCAATATAATGAGCCCGAGCCACCCTCCTTGACTCACAGCATAAGGCGTGGAAAGAAGTCCGACTCCACATAACACATTCACACCTAAACGAACGAAGCACCAGAGTACTCAAAACAAAGAGTCTACACGGCTCTACAAGGGTGATTCTAGAAGAAACAGAAACGAACCGTTGATGACAGCCTGTCCGTATGTGCTCTGGTAAGAGATTTCCGGGTCCTGTGCGACTGAAGCTCTCTTATCGAGGACTGCTTTCCGCAAACTGGACTTTCTCGAAAGTGCAGGGGAAGGAAGATAATGAGAACCACGCCCGTCTCTGGGTCTATCCGGCTCTGACGGAAGAAGTGGCTTTGTGAATGAAGGTAGCCTTTCTGGAGTGTATCTTCTGATTAGAGACGATGATAGGAACGAGCTTCCTAATTGTGACATCGATGGTGGCCCCAAGAAGGTGAGGCTCGGAGACGGAACAGAACCGTACAGATCCATGGTTTGCCTGTAATACATTTCAACTCGTCGATCATTTTACATGCTGAAATTCGTAACGAATGCTAAAACTATCGACTTCAAATGCAAACAATCGAGGGAAAAGAGCTGATCCGTTAACACGAGCATCGCCATAAACAATAATCGATATTCGATCCATTACTTAGTTGGATCACATCTTCAGTTCACCATCAAACCATTACATACTCAAAACACACGGACACACACATGAAGAAGAATCGATACATCGGTTACTCAGATCCCATCTTCACCCCCCGTTCGACATCAAACCACGCCATATTCAAAACACACACACACACACACACACACACACGCACACACACACACAATAGATCAAGAACAACCATATTCAGCTCAACATCAAACCGAAACACACTCGAAAGTCGAAAACACACACACACGTGTGCACACACAATAGATCATGAACAAAATTCGATACATTGGTCAATAAGATCCCATATTCAGCTCAAAAATCAAAACAACAACACACTTGAAAGTCGAAACACACACACATGAATACATGATAGATCATGAACAAAATTCGATACATTGGTTAACAAGATCCCATATCCAGCTCAAACATCAAACAGCAACACACTCGAAAGTCGAATCACACACACACACACACACACACACACATAATAGATCATGAACAAAATTCGATACATTGGTTAACAAGATCCCATATTCAGCTCAAACAGCAACACACTAGAAAGTCGAATCACACACACATTATAGATCATAAACAAAATCTGATACATTGGTTAACAAGATCCCATATTCAGCTCAAACAGCAACACACTCGAAAGTCGAAAAACACACAATAGATCATGAACAAAATTCGATACATTTGTCAATAAGATCCCATATTCAGCTCAAAAATCAAAACATCAAACACACTTGAAAGTCGAAACACACACACACACACACACATGATAGATCATGAACAAAATTCGATACATTGGTTAACAAGATCCCATATTCAGCTCAAACATCAAACAGCAACACACTCGAAAGTCGAATCACACACACACACACACACATAATAGATCATGAACAAAATTCGATACATTGGTTAACAAGATCCCATATCCAGCTCAAACATCAAACAGCAACACACTCGAAAGTCGAATCACACACACATTATAGATCATGAACAAAATTCGATACATTGGCTAATAAGATCCCATATTAAGCTCAAACATCAAACAGCAACACACTCGAAAGTCGAAAAACACACAATAGATCATGAACAAAATCTGATACATTGGTCAATAAGATCCCGTATTCAGCTCAAACATCAAACAGCAACACATTCGGAAATCAAAACACACACACACACACACACAAAAGTAGATGAAGAATGTGTGTATGAAATCAACAACCATACCTATAACTTTGAGGCCAGGTAGGGTTCAAGGAACCCATTTTGCTCTCCCGATTAGCATCATCGTCCTCATTGTCATTGTACGAATTCTCCGAATCACTCCCATCTCCGCCTCTGTAATAAGAACCCTCCTCATCCAATTCCCCCTCACTTTCCATCACGAAACTCTGATCCGACGCCGAGTTCTTCATCTCTCTCTCTCTCTCTCTCTCTCTCTCTACCCCAATGCTCCAGACCCAATTCAAATGGCAACCCTATTTATCAATCCACGCAAAGCTCGAAGCTTTAATCAAACAAATACATGAAATAAACAAATATACATGCATGTGAGGCGCTCCATGTGCAAGGGCTCAATAATACAGAGAAAGAAATCATCCCTTTTCTTGAAAAACAAAATTCAGAAAAAAATCGAAGGATTGAGGCTTCATTACTGAAATTACGCCTAGATTGTTGCTTCTATACAAAAATAGACCAAGCTTTTTACCTCCCAAGAAATTACTTTTCTTTTCTTTTTTTTTTTTTCAATTTTTTCCAGAAACGAAATTGAAAAATGACACCCGCATTTTCAGATCGCCAAAACAGAGTATATGCAATAAGATTCATAATCACACACTAATTCACATTCCTTTTTCGAGTTTGTATTATTTCGATAATAATATTCTTTCTTTGTTATAAACTACTAGAAATATTTTAATCGGGTTATGAGAGGGGTGGGCGTGTGTCGGGGATCTCGAGTTCGAGTTTTTCGTCATTAAATTAGTCATAAAGTGATTAGGACGTAAATTTATAATAATTTCCAAGAGTTCGAGTTTTTCATTGTAAGTTGGTAAAATTTCCTATTATGGTGAAATTATTTTTATAAGGTGATTAGAATGTAAATTTATGACATAAAATTCCAATAATTTCCGGACTTATGACATGCATTATGCATGTTACGATCCGACATGACTCGAAGCCTCGATCCAACACTAAATTACTCCCTCCACGAGGGACTCATGTCCAATTAACACGTGGCCAATTATTAAAGCTGCAAATATTTATGATAATTTTAAAAAATACAAAAAAGAAAAAGTAGAAGATCTTCGCGTATTCGAATCTCCACGTCCCAAACAATTACTCCCTCCGTCCTTAAATAAGTGTCCCGAGCCGCCATTTTGTGCAAACCAAGGAGAAGGGTAAATTGATACTTATGCCCTTAAAATCCTTGATTATTTATTTATTTATTTATTTTTGTCTTTATCCCACTTTTAGATTTTCAAGAAAGGGTAGTTTTGGTAGTTTTGTGTAATTTTTGCTTGGAAAAATGTGATAGGACACTTATTTAGGGACAAAATTTTTGGCGGCTCGGGACACTTATTTAAGGACGGAGGGAGTATTATGTACTCCCTCCGTCCCCTAATAAGTGTTCCGAGCCGTCAAAATGCAATAACCAAGGAATTGTATAAATTTACCATATTAACCCCTAATCATTACATTGAAAGTTGAAAAAGTGAAAAAAGTGTAATGATAATAGGGGTAAAATTGGAAGTTTAGCCAAAATTTTACCTTGAAATATGTGATAGGACACTTATTAGGGGATAAAAATTTTGGCGGCTCGGGATACTTATTAGGGGACGGAGGTAGTACTCTATTTTATTTATTATTGCAAATTTCATTTTCATCTCCATACGTAGTACACAGCCGAATGTTAGGTCACGTTAGCTGTTTCTTTGTCCCTATATATTGATTTAGCATGTTTTTCGATCCAATCTAGAATACCAATTATTAGCATGCATGCATTCCAAAAAATATAAACAACTAATTTTCTTTTAATTTAATTAATTAAAATTTAACGACAACGTCACGAGGGGTCTAGGTGTTTTGATACGACAATCTAACAGACATTGACGTCACACTAAAACTTCTCTATTTTGTTACAAGGAATATGATCGAACACTAACAAATTTCAAGATTTGTTTCCTAAACTTCGACGTATTATGATTCGGGACAATTTGATAATATTTTACAGGGCTTCACCCATCCATTTTATGGCATATAATTATTTGTTAACATTTAATTTCAATTTTATTACGTAAAACATGGTTGAAAATTTTTTGTCATAAAATTTTATTTTAGTTTGTTATAATATCTCATTTTTTTTATTATAAAAAAACATTATCAAACTAATTATTTAATTCACGATTCGTAAACAGGGTTGAAAATTTTTTGTTTGTAAAATTTTATTTTATTTTGTTATAATATCTCATTTTTTTATTTTTATAACAAACATTATAAAACTAATTACAGTAGTACGATTTATTACACGATTCTTACACGTAGATGGGGACAGATGATCTCGTCAGGAGAAGAAAATGTACGTTAAATTAACGTTAGTTCTAATTAAGGCAAATTTCGCATATATATATATAGAGAGAGAGTAGTATTAAATTAAATTCAAATATTGCAAGAAAACTCTCCACATTATCTCAACGGCTCTCAAAATCTTCTCCTCCACCGATCTTCTTACATCATGTCTCGCTACGACAGCCGCAGCCACCGCGGCACCGCCGCCGGAATCCGGTTCGACTGCTCTATGCTGGCGGAGGACGAGACGGTGTTCCTGCTCCCGCCCGAACGCGGCCGCCCTCGGTTTTTGAGCGAAGATCGGACGGTGATACTAGATGATCTGCCGCAGCGGAGGATCGCCGGCGGTGAGGGGGTGCCGGAGGAGGCGATCGCGAAGTACATCGGAAGCAGAGTCCGCCGCCGCCGTCGGGAGGCGGGTGAAGAGAACGAGGGCGGCGGAGTGTGCGTGGTCTGTCAGGATGATTTGGTTGGGAAAGATATGAAGATCGCGACGCTCGACTGCGCGCATGAGTTCCACGCGCCGTGCATCGGGAGGTGGCTCCGCCGCAGCAACACTTGCCCTCTGTGTAAAGCCACCGTGATTCTTCTTCCTTCTTCACAGAATTCGTGAATTGCTTTTGTGTAGAGCTATCATGTATATTCTATATAAAATTCGTGAATTTAATCAGAAATTTTTGCCTTGGAATTCGTGTATTTCATCATCTTCTTCTTCTTGAGAATTTTAGGGTTTAGGGTTTATAGTATTGAAGGAGAAGAGTTTAATTTACAGATTAATGGCCCAACGGGCCGAACTATATTGTGGTTTGGGCAAGACCGGGCCCACACATGATAAATCAATACTAACATTCCTTCTGTCTTCATTAAAATGACGCGTTTGAATGAAAACATATCATTTTAAACGAGCCAATCATTACTATTTTCTTATTATTAAACTTTACGTATTTGGACTACTATTCGTACGAAGGGCCCGGCCCGTAAGATGACCAAGTGAATAGTGTTTTCGACTATGTTTTGAATATAATTACACTAAATTACGATAAATTATTGGGACGGGCCAGCATAAACCCATCATATGAGTTTTTCCTTATCCCCAAACTTGGGTTCAACCGTATACCAAGTCAAAATATATTACGTAGTTTATTTATTATACTTTTTATTGACGTAAATTCAAAAATCTCTTAAACTATTAAAAATCTTTTTATTGACGTAAATTCAAAAATCTCTTAAACTATTAAAAATTTAAAACTACGTAATTTTGACTTGAATATATGGTTGAAACACAAATTTAGGGATAAAGGGTACGAAAACCCACCGGGCCAAAGATCAAATTTGGACTAAACTAGGCTGGTTTGAATATAACTTAAAAATAGTGTATAAAAAAAATAGAACCGAGAAACTATTACAATATTCTATGCACTTCGAATTAATTATCGATAACGTGTTTATAATAATTGATGCGTACAATTTACATGTACATTTATACGGTACCGGTAATATACCGGATCAACTCTAAAACCGATACTCGTTAAATTTAAAAAAAAAAAAAAAAAAAAAAAACGACGACGACGAATGTACATTTATACTACTTCACATTTTTTTTCACTTATTGTTTTTTTTGTCAGTAAAATGATTACATTTATACTACTTCACATTTTTTTTTCACTTATTGTTTTTTTGTCAGTAAAATGATTATACATAAACGATAAATAAAATAAATGGTTTCATTTTGTCCCCTTTTCCTCTTCAGTCTCCGACGCCGGACGTCCTTGGCGTCTCCCAACTCCACTCCGTCCCAGTAATCAGGACCCGCCCTGAGAGTATTTGTGAGCTGATTTTGAAGGTCCAGGTAGACGTGGATCTCCTTCAGCTTTTCATCATTTTTGACCTGGACGTGTGGCTCTCCCACTAGCGCTTTCAATGCCTTTCATTAGCCTCTTCCGAAGGTGCTTCCAGCGCATTCGGCATAACTCGGTCCAAATCATTCCTAGTCGCTTCCGACAAGTCCGACTTAGGGTCGAATGAAAAATTGTTTTGATAATGCTGATTTAGAAGGTGAAGGTTTCTTCCGTGAAACCACAGCCTGTAACTTGTGAACGCACGGCTACTTGGATTCTAAGTCAACGAAAGTATCGATCCATTGTAGATAGATTACTATTAAGTATGTCGGCTTTCAAACAATCATTAAGTGTTGCTAATTGTTATAGAATTTTGAATACTTTTCTTATTTTGACAAATGTTTCTTGATACAAATGAATGAACAAGGGTCTATTTATACAAGTGTGGGTGGGGTGCTATATCGTTCACGATTCTTGATCGTTCGACCAATCTATAGGCTTATAACCCTTATCTACAACCTTTAGGGATCTTTACAAATGTACAAGAGGCCAGGTTTTGGAATATTTTATAAAGTGTCAGACAAATCAAGTAAATTCTAAATTATTCCAAAAAACCTCCGAAACTTGGCCCCATACGTGCGGGATCACTACTACAAAAACGCACATAGACAACACATCTACGACAACGGTTCCGTGTTTTTCCTGTTGTTGTATCCCTAAAAAGTGTTGTCGTTTTAAAAACTGTTGTCTATGAGCGACCGGAGTACGCTCATAGACAACAGTGTTTTATGAACTGTTGTTGTATAGTGTTGTTGTATATAAATTTCACAACAGTGTATAAATTTGTTGTCGTTTAGTGTTGTCGTAGTTTATAACAACGTGTGCTTTTTTAACTGTTGTTGTATGCTATGTTGTTATTGATATAAAAAAAATACTTACTTAATTAAATTTTCCCCCAATTTTCAAAACCCCCCAAATTATCAGCGCGCGAGACCCCCACTCCAAACGTCTCTCAATTTCTCAAGCCGCACCACTCCAATCGTTCGCCGCCCTCCGTCGTTCGCCGTCCGCCGCCGTCTGCAGCGGCTCTTCACTGAGTTCACTCACTCTCTCTCTCTCACTCACTCACTCTTGCTCCCCCAGCCCGCATTCTCGACCAGCCTTTCCCCCAAACAAAATCGGCATCGCCGCCGCCGCCGCGGCTCTTTCTCAACCTCTCTGATTAAGGATTAGCATCTCAGGTAGCATCTCTCTCTCTTTCACTATATAAGCATAAATCTGGATTTGATTGCAATTGATTATCTGAAGAATTGTTGCTGGGAATTTCTTTACTCCTCCTTTTTCTAGGTTTTAGCATTTAATCGTTGATTTTTACTGGCTAACAAGTGGCGAAAAATGCTAGTTCTTTCTGTAAATTGAATAGCGAGATTTTTGGAGTGTTTGAGCGGTTATTTAGTTGCAGAGTGTATGATTTGATTTGATTTCCACTTATGCTTTAGTTTGCCGATTACAACTTTTGATCATTGTATATATTTGTATGTAAGTGTAGCGGATTTGTGTTTGGAGATTTTTGCTTTCTTTTGGCCTATTTTGCACGTTTCATTGATGTTGAGATGGAATCGAGGTGACTTTGGGGGTCCTTTTTGAACTTCTATCTCAGAAAAGGAATATCTTGGCTCTGAAATATGCTGAGGTTAGTCAAGAGATTTGAAATTATTGATGTTGAGTTACTTTTATCACGCTGAAAATCGAGAAAGTCATACTTGATGAACCTCCAGATTGCCTTTTAATGTTGTTCTCTTTAATTTCTGGTGATGTAATTTTCAGTTGATTTTGAGTGCCTTCGCTTTTCATACGAAGCATAATTTTACTTGACCTGGGGTCTTTCTGAGTGCCTTTGCTGATTTCCACCCCCTCCCCGAATTTTCTGGCCCCTGTCTTTGGGTGTGTGCGTGTTGCCTAATTATTCATAAGTGTGTAGCATACCTTGTCGTGTACTTAAGTTGGATTCCCGGTTCATCTTGGATACTGTTGAGGTTTTATGTTTACTTGGCTTTGCATCCATGGGTTATAGTATATAGTAAGCATGCTCTTATTGTGGAGGGAAAATTCATAACTTGCCAAAGTAGTGCTAAATGAAATTGAATTCGATTCATCTTTGATTCTGTGAAACTTTTGTCTACTGCTTTCACTTGGCTTGCATTTATGGGTTCTATATATATATACTAAGCTTGCTCTTATTGTTTGATGTTTATTTGTTTCCAGCAGTTTTTAGGCTTTCAGTGAGGTTCTTCTACAGACTCGTTTTGAAGTTCCAGCTAAACTAGAGCATATCATCATCTTATCGTATTTTACCTGTGCAAAATGCACGGTGTTAAGAAATCTGCCTCAGCTAATACCAGGCGCCCTCTTAATATGCCTTCTACTAATCCTTTCGATTCTGATGATGAACTGGAAAACAAGCAACCCCTTGAAAAATCTGGAAGAACATCTTCGGAACCGTCTCTCTTCAAGTCAAATTTGAGCACAAATCCTTTTGATGATGAAGAGAGAAATGCAGGCTCTTCTTCACAAAGAAATCTTTCTTCGGCATCCGAAACCAGATTCAAGGATGATTTCCGCAACTCTGGAGGACTAGAGAACCTTCCACTTTAGCTACTTTGCATCAGCAGGGAGAGCAGATTTCGAGAACTCACATGGTTGCAGCTGAAATGGACCATGATCTTAGTATGGTATGTCTTATCATGTTATTAGCTGTTACTCCAGAGTTGAAAGCAAGAGAGAAACAGATTGATGATAAAAAAGCAGAGGTATGTTTTACTGCAATTTTGAACAACTGCCTGGTGGATGGTCTAGTAACATCTGGTCTTCTGTTTCAGGTTATGGCTTCCTTGGCTGATACTGAAAGTAAGCTTCAGGAGGCCAGAAAGGAATATGATCATATGCTAGAAAGCAAACACTCAGAACTATCCAAGCATTTGAAGGAAATATCTCAAAGAAATGATCAGGTCTGCTTTTTTTTCCCCCCCTTCACAATTTTAACTTCTAAGGATTATGCATATCCTTGTTACTTTCTAGATCCATCAAGATGACCATTTGTTGGAATTTGATCAGGCCATTAACGATATTCGAATGAAGTATGAGGTGGAGAAGCAGGAGACTGTTAATCTTGAGAAAGAAAAGGTTCATTTCGGTTACTTTTCCGTTATGAGTTACTGCATTCCAGTTCCTGCATCGTTTAAATATCATCCTATCAACTTTCAGGCAGATAAAATTGTCCAAGATGTGGAGAAAAGGTGTGAGCAAAAAATTGAAGAATTCAAGGAAGAATCTCGGCAACACTTGGCGAGGGTAAAGGAAGAACATGCTGCAGCGGTAAGGACTCAAACCTCTTAAATTCAGATTTCATACGCGAACCAATAGTTCCAGTTTCAGAATATTATTTAGAGAAAAATAGAGAAGCCAAGGCAAAACTAAAGAGCACTTGAAGATGAATTCACTATTTTCATTAGTTTTAGATAAAGTATAGCCCAACTCCTGAAATGCAGTTGAAAATATCTTCGACTGATTCTTGAATACAACCATATGTGTGTTAGGAAAGAGCTAAGTATGGTTTCCTCTGTCCAGAACCATATATGACAGAAGTGAAATTAATATCATCTGTCCTCTACTTACCCAACATTCTGAAACAGATCTAAAATATCCTTCGTAGTTCATAGTTACAACCTTTTAACGTGTTTAAAGAGTGGGGCATGCAAGTCCTCATCCCATAAACTCTTCAAGGACAGAGCCAATATCGTGTAGATGATCTGCTGGGAGTCTTTAGCGATCTTCAATCAGCTATTAGGAGAGTCTGACAATTGATGTGGTGGTGCTCGAAGAGCAAGTGCACCAGATGCTTCGGGAATGGAAATTTGAACTTAATAAGCCCTTGTCAGCTTCTTCTTTGCAGCAGGTAATCCATCTTAACTAGAGTGCCTAGATTTATGCCTATACTATAGTTGCATTGATAGTTCATGGAGAAGTCTCCTCTTGAATTCTGTGTTATAGCTTGATGAGAATGTAGATTCAAATTATGATTGTAGGACCCATAGAATCATATTGCTCAGCTGTGGTTATTTATTGGAAGTGTAATTTGTGCTTTAGATTACTTTTTGAATGTCCAAGATCATTCTTAAATGCTTGTTAAATAGTAGGATATTTAGATACCTTAAGGATGAAGGTTTCGGTGTATTAGAATTGGCTTTACAGCCTTTACTCATTGGGATATTGATTGTTCAAGATTTTGGCAAACTTATATGAAACTACCCTATGTTTTATTTAACAAACAAATGATACATTTTACCTTGTTCGATTATTTGGCGACTAATTTTATTTTACTTGTTCTATTCAGGCTGTGATTACAGAACAGTATGGTTCACATGGATGCAATGTTAGAGAAGATGGCGGATTTGCTCCCAATATATCCTGGTAAGTTTTCTCACTGGTCTCTTTTGTACAATGTGGATCTGTATCTGTTTTCTTAAGTTTTTACTCGTGCAGCTTGAAAGAAGGCTTGGATTTTGTAAAGGAGGCTATTGAAAGAACGGGATACAGTGAGAAAATAAAGATTGTAATTCGTGCTGCAGCCACTGAATTTTGCATAGGAATTAAGAGAAGAAATTCAAGGTCGGATGTCCATGTTACTTTTAGATTAGTGTTAATTTTGGCTACTATTGGATCTCTTAGACTTGAAATCCTTTGAGGATTTTTTTAATTTTTTTTTTTTTAATTGATCATGACTAGAACTTAGAGACCTTGTAATGGATAGTTGTATTAATTTGATATTCTTATTTATAATATTTGAAATTTATATAATCTGGTTTAATTTTAATACTCCCTCCGTCCACCTATTTCTGACACGTTTGCTTTTTGCACGGGTTTTAAGACGGGAGTGGTTAGTGTGTTAAGTGTATAGTGTTTTGGGGTGTAGTGTATAAAGTGTATTTTGTAGGGAATAAACATATTTTAGAAACAGAGCATCATATATGCATAAAAACATGTTCTTGTCTGATCTTAAATGAAAGATCGTATAAAGACCTTTAATTTGATATAAAAATCATAAAAATCCGATAACAAACGAGCAAGTTATAATAATTTAAACTTTCGAAATTTAAATTATATTGAACTACGTGCAGAAAAATGAGTGGATGAGATTTAAGTATGGAATGTTAAGTGTAATAAGGGATTTACTAATCAACCTACTTAGTGGCTAATTATTTCCGAATAAGGAAACGTGTCAGAAATAGGTGGACGGCCCAAAAAGGAAAGCGTGTCAGAAATAGGTGGACGGAGGGAGTATTAATTTTGTTGTTTTAATTATTTATATATAAAAATAGGTGTAATAATTAATAAAAACAACAACATTAAAATACACATATACGACAACAGTTGAACTACTGTTGTAGTAATTCACAACAACAACACGTCTACGACAACAGTTGAAACACTGTTGTGGTAATACATAACAACAACAGTTCAACATACTGTTGTCTATGAGCGCGTATCTACGACAACACAGCCTACGACAACAGTACGAAATTGAGAAAGACAACGGGTATTAACTGTTGTCGAAGACCTTTTTTGTAGTAGTGGATGTGACACTTTGGCCAATAGAAAAAAACTTCGTGCGGGACGTGACACTTTGGCCAATAGAAAAATACTTGATGTGATAAACCCTAAGACTTGGACGCTACTAAAGATCTCTCGGAACAACTACGCAAGGATTAGGGTTCTGGGCTGAGGAATCCATGGAACCTTAGCAATCATGGGATTAAGCAATATCAGTTGTTGCAGAGGACGCCATGTGGGAGGGGAGCTGTGTTCATTTTAATTATTGAGAGTTAAGAGAAAGAGGGGGAGAATTTAAAAAATTATGGGAAAAGAAAAACGCTTTTCATTTCGTTATTATATTACTGTTATATTACGATCGATTTGCTCATTTATTACCTTCTTATAATTACTTTTTCTATCACTTTTAAACGAGACCTTTAATTTAATACAAAAATCATAAAAATTAAAAACTAAACAGAAAATCAAACAAGTTCGTATAACTTGAACGTGAAATCAAACAAATCCATAATCAAATGGGAAGACAAACAAAAATTATGAACTTCTTTTTACTTTCTTGATTTAATTCTTTTTCTAGTTTACATTCCATGAATTTATGGAGTAATTAAACCCCAGAAACAAAAAAATGCACAAGAAAAAGCTCATCGATTCCCCTCACAAATCATCATCATCATCGATCGTCGGCCTCTTTGTCTTTGTCTTCGTCTTCGTCATAATCATCGTCATCGTCATCGTCATTTTCCTCTTCGTCGTCGTCATCGTCATATGTGCTCATGCACGAATCTCCACTGTCATCGTCGTCCTCTTCATCCTCGCACGAATCATCGACGTCATCATCATACCAATCATCACACCTCTCCCTCCGTCTCATGTTTATTTGCTTTTCCTCTTCCTCTTCCTCTTCGTTTTCGTCATCCTCATCCTTATCATCATCCTCATCCTCATTGTCATTTTCCTGATCTTCGTCATCTGTGCTCATGCAAGAATCTCCACTGTCATCATCGGCCTCTTCATCCTCTTCGTCTGTGTGATCTGATTCATACCTCCGCATCCACTACAAGAAAACAGTCTTTTCCTTGCGGAAAATTCCGCAACAGAAATAATGAATTCCGCCACAGATCGCTAGCGGCTGCGGATCGGCGACGGAAGCTGGTTGCAACAGTAAGGCGCGTCGGCAAATGAAATCTGTGGCGGATATTTCCGCCAGCGATTTTTTGTTGCGGATCCGCGACGGAAAGCTGTCTGTGGCGGAATGCTTGCGGACATTCGTGGCGGATCTGTGGCGGAGGTGTGTCAGGTGTTTTATCCGATCTGTGGCGGAATGCTTGAGGACTTCCGTGGCGGATCTGTGGCGAAAATTATATTGACGGGAATCCGCCAAGATTCCGCAGTAGATTACAGTTTTCTATGTCTCAAATCCGTCACGAATCCGCAACGGATTACTGTTTCTATTTGTGATATCCGTCGGCGATCCGCAAGCAAATATATAATTTTTTTAATTTTATTTTTTATAATAAATTCTGCATTCCTGTTATTCAATTCTGTTCACACCAAACAACATTAAATAAATATGCCAATATGAATTTTTGGACTCATCTAATACCAACAAAAGCATAGTTAGAACTCCAAATACACATATAATACTACATACTTCATTCAAGTCCTATTTAATCTAAATACGTGTTTTCATAGTCCAAAGTACTAATACTAAACTACTCAGTGGGGTCCGAAGGATCTGCAGTTGGAGATCTTAAGAGAGAAGTATATCCCATCTCACTTCCCGTCTGACTCATCATGAATTTTCCCAACTCCCTCACCTCTTGGCGAAGTTCGGTCAACTCACTCCTCAACTTCTGATTTTCTTCTTGCAACTTTAGAACAGTCGGATTGCACGACACATCGATAGGCTGAGTCGTGAAAGTGTGTTGGGATCTAGAATTAGAAGCATGAAACTGTGACAAGTTACCTTGACCAATTATTCGGCCCTTTTTGTTCATTCGGTTGACTTGTAGGTAGATTTTGTTCTTCTCCTCTATTGACACGGAATTTTAGTCACACAGAATTATCATTGGTAAAAAATCAAGTGATCATGGTCAAGGTGAAAATACATATTCCACAATTCAGTGGTAGAATTACACATTCTGTGCTTGCAATTATAAAAGCAGCAACTAAGTCACTGCCCTAGAAGCATAGACAACTACTTTTGATACTGAAAACATCATTACTTCCTTTTCAACCACTTCCATTTCTCGTTAAATGCCGGTGATCTAAACAGTGGCATCGTTTAATAGTTGTACTAAATAGATCCATATTTTGTGAAACAACCACACCATAAATAAGCTCTGAACAAATTCCTTAAGCACAAAACCACTTTCCAGAATTCCGCAAACACCCAACTATACCAGAAAAGTGTCAATACACAAGAAACCCTTTACCATTTCTACATATTTCCATTGCATACAAAGCCATTTCATAAAAAATAACGAAGCAACAACGCATCAGAACAACATCTACTCCCCACATTCCATTTTCAGCAAATCAACTAATTCCAATGCCGCCGCATTTGACCGCTCCACCAACCACTCGACATGCATTTTTCCCGGAAGAGAGCTCGACATGCGAAAGAAGTACAACTCAAGAAACAATCACAATCACAGATTTGGAGGCCAGATAAGATGAAGAGGTCTCTCTCAACATACAAGTACATATCTACTTTGCATTTCTCCTTTGAGTTGTATCTATTTGAAGTTGCCCAGTCTAATCAAATAGGGAATATCTATTCGAGTTTATTCCGCAGAGAAGCAGATGAAAATAGATACTAAAGTCTAGTATACTTTTTATTTAGCCATACTCACTTTCCCTTCAAATTTACTTCTTCCACTAATGTCGCAATCACAATTAGAACAAAATTGACTAGTGAATAAGAAAAAGGAGCCGGCAGAGACAAGGGAGCTCTTACTAGATAGGCTTCTTCCTGGGCGACGGGACTGGACCAAGCGAGTGCAGAGAAGCTCCGGTGAAAAGGAGTCGCGATTCCGGCGAAAGGCAGGTGCGACTCCGGCAAAAGGCAGGCGAAGTAGTAGCTGTAGAAACCCCTAAACCCTAGAACCAAAAATAACAGAAATTAATCGGTACATTATGTAGGAGATAGGAAGTACAAGGGGAAAATCGAAAGTGCAAACGTTAAGGCAACAATTTTTCCGGCATGGTTGAGGAAGCTTCGGCGACGGCGCGGCTGCAACTTTGGAGAAATTAGCGCGTAGATGAAAAGAAAGGGGGGTGAGAATAATTTAAATGAAGACCGTTGCGGAATGCCGACGGACTAAAATTCAAAATTCAATTTTAATATATTGACTAATTTTAATTGCAGAATGCTTTAGATAATAATTCAAATCTGTTGCGGAAAATAGTCCGCCAGCAAAATTCAATAGCTAATCCGCCACAGATCTGCAAAGATTTAAATCCTAAATCAAATCTGTGGCGGAAAATAGTCTGCCATAAAATTGAATAGCTATTCCGCCACGGATCTGCAAAGATTTAAATCCTAAATCAAATCTGTGGCGGAATATAGTCCGCCATAAAATTGAATAGCTATTCCGCCACGGATCTGCAAAGATTTAAATCCTAAATCAAATCTGTGGCGGAAAGTAGTCCGCCAGCATTGTTCAGTAGCTTTTCCGCAACGGATCTGCAAGGATTTAGATCCTAAATCAAATCTGTGGCGGAAACTAGTCCGCCAGGAAATTCTGTAGCTATTCCGCCACGGATCTGCAAGCAGTAAGTATCCGCAACGAATCTGCAATAGATTGGCTGCGTAATTTTTCTCCGTCGGGATTCCGCAACAGAAATGACTGTTTTCTTGTAGTGATCGGCATTGCATCCGGTAGCGCAACTTGTCCCTCTGACATAAGAAGTAAGCATCATTTGCTTATAATAATCGTAGATATCGAATTCCTTCCGCTCCTTGGTTATCCGATCATAAACTACTAGCTGATAGAGACGCGGGTTACTAAGACATCTTCTTTCTAGGAACAAGAATCGGCCATCTATCAACTCCACCGGTATTCTCTCAACATTGAAAAGAACTACATCGAACACTTTAGTCCACGAACATTCTTCCCGTACCCAAAACTCAAATCCAAATCCTCTCGTATCATCGTCCGATCTGCTAAAGCCAATAGCACCTAGCGAACCGCGATACTCAACAACATGAAAGCCTGTGTTCGAACTATGTGGGGGCGAATGCAAGCAATGGAAGCTCTCCGTAGTAAAGTCAAACGAAAGAATATCATAACCGAGTCCGAGCTTGATTGATGAACCACCATAGCTGAAACCAAGCAATGCTGTCCAGTAACACCTTCCACCAACGTAAACACCGCTCGTTTGGGAAAAACACTAGCATCGGGAGTCGGGATATCCTTCCAAACACCACTCTTGAGCGAGTACAGCTCACACCTTTCATTGTAATCTCGGAAGCGACCCCATTCGTAGTAAGGTTGTTGAAGAAATCTTATGACCTTGAAGTCATCGGATTTAGAATCGTAGCCCAGACCTCTAGCAAATAACTTGAACCGGGGCTTCGACTTGGGCGGAGGGGGGAGGCGTTTCTGCTGTCTGGTGGTGAGGTTGCAAAGCACGATGTTGCCCTCACCATCGTCGAACGAAAACAGTCCACGACAGCTACCGCATGTAATGTACTTATTGTACATATAAGACGGAAGGCTGAGATTTACACAGGCCACTTTGGGAGACAAGTCCACCGGAGAAAGAACAGTTAAACGGCACCTATCGTCCCCGCCGTTGCCGCCGCCGTAATAACGTTTCACAACGATCCCATCCATTCTAGAGAGAGAGATCAGGAGAAGTCTATGGCCAAACCCTAAGTTCCCTCTTCCCGCAAAAACAAAACTAGGGAGAAAAAAAACACTACTTTTTGGCCTTATAAATATGAACCGGGTGGGTGGGTCCCATAAACCTAGTCCAATTAGATCTCAAATAAATTAAAAACTTGTTAATTAGAAACTTGTTACTTAAGAGTTGAGACATATAATACCAAATATAATTATATAATTGCAAATTCAAAAATCTCTTAAAACTATTAAAACTATATAATTTTGACTTGGACACACAGTTTGGAACATAAATTTGAGGACAAAGGATCTCATCCATAAACCCACCGGGCCAAAGATTAAATTTGGGCTAAACTGGGCTAGCTTGAATATAACTTGGGCTTTATAAATTCTAGTCTAAACCAATTGGGCCTTTTAGCATTTTGACTTGGCCCCACTCAGTCTAAAATTTGACCGAGCCTTCATTTTCGTAGCTCATATCAACTTAAAATCGAGCCAGCCTGTTGAGCCGAACGTGCCCAGCTCTAAGAAATACTGATGCTAGTATTCAAATATACACTCTGATTATTTGCTTCCAAATGTTGTACATAAATTTGTTTTTCGAGAAGAACATGAATTCTAAAAGTATGTTCCCATTGATTCTGAATCCATTGAAACCTTAATAAATCTTTTAGTATAATGTTTAGTAATTTTATACCAAACGAAACGAATGAAGTACTACTAATTATATATCTATTTCGTTAAAGGATTGATACAAAATTTAAATTTCGTATTATGTAACTATGAAAAACTCGAACTCGAATCGAACTCTAGACGTTGTAGTGACTTATGTCCAATTAACACGTGGCCATTATTAAAGCTGCAAATATTTATGATAATTTTAAAAAATACAAAAAAAAAAAAAAAAAAAAAAAAAAAAAAAAGGTAGAAGATCTTCGCGTATTCGAATCTCCACGTCCCAACCAATTATTATATACTCTATTTTGGGAGGGGATCCTAAAGACAAAAAGGATTGTCTTCCATGCCTCCCCCTTCATCAATTGACACATGACATTTATATCTTCTCAAAATATTCCAAAACTGCTTCCATATTTTTATGAAGTAAAAGTGGTATATGAATAAAGTGGGGCGGCTTGGTCCCATCCCCCCCACCCCAAGCCACACCCCCCCCCCCCCCCCCCCCCCCCCCCCCCCTCCCCCCCACCACCCCACCCCAATTCTGTCACCCACCCCACTACCACCTTATGGCTCACACTAAAAATAAATTATAAAAATTATAAAAAAATTAAAAAAAATTAAAAAGAAAGAAAGAAAGAAGGTATATAGCTAAATACTCGTTTCATTTTGTTTAACTTCAATTATTTAGCATGAATACGGAGTAATTACGAAAACCTTCAATTGTCTACAATGGACACTCTTGTTGCGACAATTATAAGGTTTTTTTTTAGTTAGGTTAGTATATTTAAATATTTTATTTATTAATAGTATGTCGTTACATCCGCTGAGTAGGTCATTCTTCTATGCAGTTAATTTATTGAAACATGATGAAATATTTAAATATAAAACGTGATGAAATATTTAAATACAATTTATATTTGGCTGAATTTGACCCGTTTATTTTTATACTAGTAATAATTAGTCATTTAAACAAAATTTTCCTAATTCATGTGTCGACATCCCAATTTGTTGACATGTTTCCTTTTATAGTATGATTAATTAGTTTAATAAAAAACTCGATAATTCTCATATCGAAAAGAAATACGCGGAGTAAAAGAGGACATATGGAGTATTAATAATGATAAATCGGCAATAGTATGTACTTATTTATGTTATACTCCCTCCGTCCCACTTCACCAGTCCACTTCCTTTTTGGCGCGAGATTTTATGTGCAGTGTTAAAGTAAAACAAATATGTTGATATTTAAATTTTCAATGAAAATGACTGCTTTGCTTGAAAAATGCTACTCTTCTTTATCTACTTTTCTATTACTTACGAACAACAGACGACTTGACATTGAATGTGTGTAAATTTAAATTATTGTCTCTCAATGTCTTATTCTTTACAATATAATTCAATATTTACATTTTTAAAAAAAAATTATCATCCTACTTATTTTTTTCTGTCATTTTTCATATTCTACCTAGATGTTGCGATATAATTTAAGTTCTGTCGAATTTCGACGGGCACTGCACTAATTGTTGTTTAATTAATTTATTGGGTTGGGTTTGAAGAAAATTGCGCCGACTCTAAATTAAATCAACAATTTTAATTAATTGTAATTAAAGTTGTTATTAATTAATTCTACTGGTCTAAATTAAATTAACAATTTTAATTTAAAAATTAAAATTGTTATTTAATTTATTTTATTGGGTTGGGTTTGAAGAAAATTGCGTCGTCTAAATTAAATTAACAATTTTAATTAAATTGTTTTAAAAAGTTGTTATTAATTAAATTTATTGGGTTGGGTTTGAAGAAAATTGGGCTTCTAAATTAAATTAACATTTTTAATTAAATTTAATTAAAATTGTTATTTAATTAATTTTATTGGGCTGGGTTTGTAGAAAATTGGACAATAAGCATCGCCTTTGAAATAAAAATCGAAACAAAACAAATCAAAATAAAAATAAAAAATCCGGCGACCATGCCGCCGATTCGACACTTACCATGCCGCCGATTTGACACTAGCCATCAAAGCAGCAAAAAATATTGGTTAAGAAATTCCAACACCCCTGATAGTTCGTCGATTTATTGAGTTAAATTTTATATTTTTTTACTCCGTTTGTTCTGTAATGATATTCAAAGCTATTCTATTACATTCTTTTATTCTAATAACTTATGTATGGAATAGACATTCTACTCTAATGTATTTAACCAAGCTGTCTTAAATATCTATTAAAATTATATTCATTATTTTTTGGAGTTTGAGCTTTATCATAATAATATGATTTTTTTTTTTTTGGTTATTGTATATTGTTCATACTCTCATATTTTTTGTTTAGTACCAAACTTTCAATTATCTACATGACCAAAAAGAGATAAAATTATGCTTTCTAGTTTCTGCAATTCTTTTACCTTCTTTTTTCCCCCTAACTTCTCATTAGATTCAAAATAAAGTATCAGATTATTTGAAAATTACTATTAATAAAACTTCATTATATCTTTAAATAAAAATGTATGTTCATTTAAGATTATATCATCTCGATGCAAGTATAAAAGAAGAATGCATGGTATGGGTCTATTTGGCTAGTGATAAAGGGGTTAATATTTGGGACTAAATATCCCGGTTTCAAATCATTCATGAACTTTAAAACCTCCTATTAATAATTTCAAAAATTAATAAAAAATAAACATCATTATCTTAATCATATCCGAGTAAATAGATATAGTATTTATACAACCAATAATTAAAGAAACACAAAGAAATTTATTATAAAGGAAAAAATATAAAATGACCATTTATATACTCTTATAAAATACATATCCGAGTATAATTTGACTGTTTATAATATTCAGTTAAAGTGTTGGATTTTCTGTTTATAAGTGAAACATAATCCATTTTATCAAAACATTATATCAACTAATATAAAGGAGACATTTTCAATTAATTTTTAATCTTTAAAAAGTCAAATTAATGAAAATTTACGAAAATATTCACAAAATATTATTACACCTCATTAAAAATAATTAACACCCAATCATATTAACATGAGATATATAGTTCAGAAGTAGTATTTATCGTATACTTGTATTATATATGAAGTTGCACGTCGTTTATTATGACTGAAATGATATGTCAATAAAGAGTAAAAATTCTTATTCAGTCTCTATTGTTCTTCCGATTAGAAAAATGCATTAGTGAATGATACTATTTACATTACTTTGCGTGTTTTAATGCTCAAGACACCGGTTATTTAGTATCATAATAAAAGTAGGACATGGATAAGTGTTCTGCTATGATCCATGGGGAAAAAAAGATAGCGTCGAATTGAATTATAATTGAATATCTCAATAAGATGTGATATTCCTTTTTAATTTGTTTCCTTTTTGAAACGGCAAGTAACCCGTTTCCTACATAATTGATCATGAAACGTGATGTTTCTCGAGTATTTATATTCGAATATAAATTTTAATATATAATTTTTTCATTAATATAAATATTTTATATATGATCTAGGATTAAATTGAATTGATTAAATCCTCAATAGTCCTAGCAGATGTCGCATTTAACCACTCTTCATTGCTCAAAATTTTGATACATCTAGAAACATCACTTATATTGCAACTATTCAAAACTATACGAGCTCCACGTCTTTATCAATAATAACAAAAATTTGTCATAAAATAAAATAATGGGAGTAGAAAATTAAATATAAATAATCTTTTAGAATTATTGTACTCATTTGAAATCACTTGAAAGTACTCGTTTGTAATTTGATATAATTGAAATTGTTTGGAGAAGAATAATTAATATCCGTTGGGGTGATATCTTCTTTTATACTGGTACTTTGATGAGGAAGTTTTATAAATAATCAACGTGGGATAGTTGAAAACACATTTAATTAATTAATTAATTAATTAATTAATTAATTAATTAATTAATTAATTAATTAATTAATTAATTATTAGACCATATGAATGACAATTTTGGTGAAATTCTACATAATGCCAACTTCGTAAATAAATTAGAGTAATATATTTAACGTGCTATATAGAGGAGAGATCAAATAAAAAGGAGGTTGTTGTAAGAAATAAGAAAAGATCGTAACCTTCCAAATTTAAAGATCAATGGTCAATAATCATTCTACTATTTATATTATATTTTATTCATTTATATTTGTAGAGGGTTAGTTATGTATTTTACCCTCTTTATGGACGGTTATTCCCCTACAATTATGGGATTTAAATTGCATATTATAGATTACACATACAAATATGTATAATACAATTATTTTCACATTTTTTTTTCAATATTTCTATTGAAAAGAGAAGTAAGTAGGATTATTTTATGTTTTTAATTATACGTCATCAAATTTACATTTTTCCCCTTTACGTTTTAATTTGCTTCGTGGCCAATTTTAATAATGCATTTCATTTTGTATTATAATGCATTCCATGCAATGTACTATATTACTATGCATAATTTTCTTCGCATAATATATGCACAATTAAATACTACTCGTACTATAATGCATAGAAAATGATGCATAATGCTACATATTATAATGCAATTAACTTTATCCTCTTACTACGACATTGAGTAAATTATACTATAATTTTGTTATAATGCATTAAAAATACTATTACAGTGCATTATAATCTTTAACTAGATGCATTATAAAATGTTATTACAACAATTTTTTTTTTATAATGCATGATTGAAAAACTGTCTCTTCATATTTGATATTCACATATAAAAATATAAAGAATATTTTATAATGAATGCATTAAGAGTTGAAATAATGCATTATTTATAAAAGACATGCATTATAAAACAATCTCAAGTGCATTAGAAAACACGGAAATGCATTATAATACTACTTAAATGCAAAATAAAATAATGTTCCATGGCTATATTATTTTTTGAAAATTTCTCTTCAATTTAATTTGTTCTAATTTTTTTTAATGTATAAAATATTTAAATATACTAACCTATCTAAAAAAATAAATCTTATAATTGTCAGTTGTCACAATAAGAGTATCCACTACAGACAATTGAGGGTTTTTATAATTATATACGCTAAATAACGGAAGTCAAATAAAGTGGAACGAAATTATACATGATGTTAAATAAAGTGGGCCATAGGAGTGGGAGGTGGTAGTGGTTGGGGGTGGGTGATTGGGGGGGGGGGGGTGGCGTGGGGAGGAATGGGGCCTAACTGACCCTAATACCATTTACTGTAGTGGTTGGGGGCCTAATACCATTTACTGTAGCTTAGTGGCTAATTTTGGTGGTTTTGGAATTGACACTTGTCAATTGATAAAGTGGGGGAGGCATGGAAGACAATTTCCATTGTCTTTAGGATCGCCTATCCTCTCTATTTTATTGCAATTTTCTCCATACGTAGTACACAGCCGAATGTTAGGTCACGTTAGCTGTTTCTTTGTCCCTATTTATTGATTTAGCATGTTTTCGATCCAATCTAGAGTACCAATTATTAGCATGCATTCAAAAAAATATACCGTAAACAACTAATTTTCTTTTAATTTAATTAATTAAAATTTAACGACCACGTCACGAGGGGTTGAGGTGTTCTGACACGACGATCTCACAGACATTTACGTCACACTAAAGCTTCTCTATTTTCTTACGAGGAATATGAACTAACGTTAACATTATACTCCATAGAAGGTAAATGGATCATCTATCCTCATTTTCATATACCAATTACATCGAATTTTATTAATTTTTTACATTTTCTTTCGACGACTTCGACGTACTATGATTCAAGATAATTTTATAATAGTAATATTTTACAGGGTTAACTCATCCATTTTGTGGCTTATAATTATTTTTTAGCATTTATTTCAATTTTATTAGGTAAAACATGGTTGAAATTTTTTGTCATAACATTTTATTATATTTTGCTATAATATCTCATTTTTTATTTTTATTTAAAAAAAAAAAACATTATAAAACTAATCATTTAATACACAATTATTTAAATTAACGTTAGTTGTAATTAAGGCAAATTTCGCCTATATATATTAAATTAACTGATAATATTGCAAGAAAACTCTCCACATAATCTCAACTGCTACATACAATCTCAAAATCTTCACCTTCACCGATCTTCTTACATCATGTCTCGCTACGACAGCCGCCGCCACCGCGGCTCCGTCATCGCCGGAATGCGGTTCGACTGCTCCATGCTGGCGGAGGACGAGACGGTGTTCCTGCTCCCGCCCGATCGCGGCCGCCCTCGTTCGTTTCTGAGCGAAGATCGGACGGTGATACTGGATGATCTGCCGCAGCGGAGGATCGCCGGCGGCGAGGGGGTGCCGGAGGAGGCGATCGCGAAGTACATCGGAAGCAGATTCCGCCGTTGCCGTCGGGAGGCGGGTGAAGAGCACGAGGGCGGCGGAGTGTGCGTGGTTTGTCAGGATGATTTGGTTGGGGAAAATATCGCGACGCTCGACTGCGCGCATGAGTTCCACGCGCCGTGCATCGGGAGGTGGCTCCGCCGCAGCAACACTTGCCCTCTGTGTAAAGCCACCGTGATTCTGCCTCCTTCTTCACAGAATTCGTGAATTGCTTTCCTTTGTTTTTTAACTGTGTAAAGCCATTATATATAGTCTATATATATAATTCGTGAATTTAATCAGAATTTTTATGCATTGGAATTCGTGAATTTCTTCTTCATCTTCATCTTCTTCTTCTGAGAATTTAGGGTTTACAGTATTGAAAGAGAGGGGAAGAGTTTTAATTTACAGATTAATGGCCCAACGGGCCGAACTAAATTGTGGTTTGGGCAAGACATGGCCCACACGATAAATCAATACATTAATATTAACATTCCTCCTGTCTTCTTTAAAATGACACGTTTGAATGAAAACGTATCATTTTAAACGAGCCGATCGTTACTATTTTCTTGTTAAACTTTACGTATTTGGACTACTATTCGTACGAAGGGCCCGGCCCGTAGACCAAGTCAATAGTGTTTTTCGACTATGTTTTGAATATAATTACACTAAATTATGACAAATTATTGGGACGGGCCAGCCTAAGCCCATCAGATGAGATTCTTAATTTATCCCCAAACTTGGGTTCAACCGTGTACCCAAGTCAAAATTACGTAGCTTATTTATTATATTTTTATATACGTAAATTTAAAAATCTCTTAAACTATTAAAAATTTAAAACTACGTAATTTTGACTTGAATACATTGTTGAAACACAAATTTAGGGATAAAGGGTATAGAAACCCACCGGGCCAAAAATCAAATTTGGACTAAACTAGGCTAATTTGAATATAACTTGGGCTTTATAAATTCTAGCCCAAACCAGTTGTTATTATATTACTTTTAAAATAATAAAAGGAAATTATGAATTTCGTCATTTTTCGACATATTACGATTTGCTCCCTTATTACGATCTTATAATTACTTTTTCCGTCACTTTTAATGGCAAGTTTTTTTCCACAGGTTTACATATAGTGATACAATGTTTCAAATTTCACTTTTTATTTTATTTTATTTTATAAAGCATTGGCTCAAGCCAAGGCTTTTGTCTGCATAATTAATAAAACTGCTTTAGTAAAATGATAGTTTACGGAAAAAAAATCAAACTTTTATCGAAAAAAAAACAAAATGTTACCCCCGCCAACCGTTGCATCGTACGTCTGTATAAGCCTCTGAAAGTATGCTTACGGGGTCAGGCCGGTCTGGACGCCGTGCCTCTCCCACTGACGCTTCCAATGCCTTTCATTAGCCTCTTCCGAAGGCGCTTCCAATGCGTACGTTCGGCATCACTCGGTCCAAACCATTTCTGGTCGCTTCCGACAAGTCCGACTTAGGGTCGAATGGAAGATTGTTTTGATAACGCTGATTAAGAAGGTGAAGGTTTCTTCCGTGAAACCACAGCCCGTGACTTGTAAACTCACGGCTACTTGGATTCTAAGTCATCGAAAAGTATCGATCCATTGTTGATAGATAATTATGTATGTTGCCTTTCAAACAATCATTAAGTGTTGCTAATTGTTATATAACTTTGAATACTTTTGTTACTTGAAGTTTGACAAATGTTTCTTGATACAAATAAATGAACAAAGGGTTTATTTATACAAATGTGGGTGGGGTGCTATATTGTTCATGATTCTTTGATCATTCGACCAATCTATAGGCTTATAACCGTTATCTACAACCTTTAGGGATCTTTACAAATGTACAAGAGGATTTTGGAATATTTTACTAAGTGTTAGACCAATCAAGTAAATTCTAAATAATTATTCCAAAAAACCTCCGAAACTTGACCCCGTACGTGCGGGACGTGACACTTTGGCCAATAAAAAAAACTCTATGCCATAAACCCTAAGACTTGGACGCTACTAAAGATCTCTCAGGGACAACTACACAAGGATTAGGGTTCTGGGCTGAGGAATCCATGGAACCTTAGCAGTCATGGGATTAAGCCATCAGTTGTTGCAGAGGACGCCATGTGGGGAGGGGAGCTGTGTTCATTTTAATTATTGAGAGTTAAGAGAAAGAGGGGGGAATTTATAAAATTATGGGAAAAGAATAACGCTTTTTATTCATATTACGATCGATTTGCTCCTTTATTACATTCTTATAATTACTGACTGAACACAAAATCAAACAAATTCATAATAACTTAAACGTGAAATCAAACAAATCCATAATCAAATGGGAAGACAAACAAAAATTATGTACTTCTTTTTACTTTCTTGATTTAATTCTTTTTCTAGTTTACATTCCATGAATTTATGGAGTAATTAATCCCAAGAAACAACAAAAAAAAAAAAGCACAAGAAAAAGCTCATCGATTCCCCTCACAAATTAATCACATCATCATCGATCGTCGGCCTCTTTATCTTCGTCTTCGTCATAATCATCGTCATCCTCATTGTCATTTTCCTCTTCGTCATCGTCATCGTCATATGTGCTCATGCACGCATCGACTTCACTGTCACAGTCGTCATCTTCATCCTCGCACGAATCATCGACGTCATCATCATACCAATCATCACACCTCTCCCTCCGTCTCATGTTTATTTGCTTTTCCTCTTCGTCTTCGTCTTCCTCGTCCTCGTCCTCGTCCTCTTCGTCATCTGTGCTCATGCAAGAATCTCCACTGTCATCATCGGCCTCTTCATCCTCTTCGTCTGTGTGATCTGATTCATACCTCCGCATCGGCATTGCATCCGGTAGCGCAACTTGTCCCTCTGACATAAGAAGTAACCATCATTTGCTTATAATAATCGTAGATATCGAATTCCTTCCGCTCCTTGGTTATCCGATCATAAACTACTAGCTGAACGAGGAGCTCGTTACTAAGACATCTTCTTTCTAGGAACAAGAACCGGCCATCTATCAACTCCACCGGTAATCTCTCAACATTGAAAAGAACTACATCGAACACTTTAGTCCACGAACATTCTTCCCGTACCCAAAACTCAAACCCAAATCCTCTCGTATCATCATTCGACGTGCTAAAGCCAATAGCACCTAGCGAACCGCGATACTCAACAACATCAAAGGCTACTCCCCGACCATCACTAGGCGGCGGATGCAAGCAATGGAAGCTCTCCGTAGTAAAGTCAAACGAAAGAATATCACTACCGTAGTGTCTTGATGAACCGCCGAAGCTGAAACCTAGCGATGCTATCCAGTAACACCTTCCACCAACGTAAACACCGCTCCTTGGGGAAACCCTAGCATCGGGAGGTCGGGATATCCTTCCAAACACCATTCTTGAGCGAGTACAGCTCACACGTTACGTTGTAACCTCGGTTGTAACCCCAATCTTGTTCAAGAAATCTTATGACCTTGAAGTCATCGGATTTGGAATCGTGGCCAAGACCGGTAGCAAATAACTTGAACCGGGGTTTCGACTTGGGCGGAGGGGGGAGGCGTTTCAGCTGTCCGGTGGTGAGGTTGCAAAGCACGATGTTGCCCTCAAATTCGTCGAAAGAAAACAATCCACAACAGCTACCGCATGTAATGTACTTGTTGTACATAAAAGATGGAAGGCTGAGATTTACACACGCCACTTTGGGAGACAAGTCCACCGGAGAAAGAACAGTTAAACGGCACCTATCGTCGCCGCCGCCGTAATAACGTTTCACAACGATCCCATCCATGAGAGAGAGATCAGGAGAAGTACTCGAGCTATGGCCAAACCCTAAGATCCCTCTTCCCGCGAAAACAAAACTAGGGAGAAAAAAAAAAAAAACACTACTTTTTGGCCTTATAAATATGAACCGGGTGGGTCCCATAATCTAGTCCAATTAGATCTCAAATAAATTAAAAACTTGTTAATTAGAAACTTGTTACTTGAGACATACAGTACCAGATATAATTATACAATTTTTAATTGCCGCAAATTCAAAAATCTCTTAAACTATTAAAACTATATAATTTTGACTCGAAAATACAGTTTGGAACATACGTTTAGGGACAAAGGATCTCATCTATAGGCGGGCCAAAGATTAAATTTGGGCTAAACTGGGCTAGTCTGAATATAACTTGGGCCCTATAGTTTCTAGCCCAACCCAATTGGGCCTTTTAGCATTTTGACTTGGCCCCACTCAGTCTAAAATTTGATCGGGCCTTCATTTTCGTAGCTCATACCAACCTAGAATCGAGCCAGCCTGTTGAGCCGAACGTGCCCGGCTTTAAGAAATACTGATGTTTAGTATTCAAATATACACTCTGATTATTTGCTTCCAAATGTTGTATAAATTTGTTTTTCGAGAAGAACATGGATTCTAAAAGTATGTTCCCATTGATTCTGAATCCATTTAAACCTTAATAAATCTATTAGTATAATGTTTAGTAATTTTATACCAAAAGAAACGAATGAAGTACTACTAAGTATATATCTATCTTGTTAAAGCATTTATACAAAATTTAAATTTTGTACTAAGAAGAATTCGAACTCGAACTCGAACTCGAACTCGAACTCGAGACGTTGTAGTAACTTTAGTCCCTTAAAATAAGAAAAATAAGAAAAAGGGTGAGAGAGAGAGATGAAAATACGAAGTTGCCTTGCCCAGCATTCTACAATGCAATAGCTGTGATCCGATCCCATCACGCCTATTTCAAAATACGAGCCCTAGCTTCCGCCACCGCCGCCGCCGCCGCCCCGCCGCTTCTAGAAATTTCCGCGCCGCCTTCCTCACCGAATTAAGGTATAATCTCTCATTCTTCGAGACCTATTCGCCGCCGTCTCCTCAATCCGCTAATTCGTCGAACACTCGCCTCCGAACAAGGTAATAAACCTATCACCTTCCTCTTTCTCGTTGATCGCAATTTATTTCTGAGAATGAACCGAGAATTGTCGTGGCTCCTGCAATTCGTCTGTGGATGAACGGTTTTGTTCGAATTCGACTGCAAAATATCTTTCGAGAAAAAATGAATTCCGTTGCAGAATCAAAATTTTCATGAGCAGGCTTCGTAATTGAATGTTTATGGTGCCCTAGGTTTACGTGTAGCTGAATTAGCTTGTTTGATCTCTCTGTGTATCCGTTTCTGCGTAATGCTTGTAGATGTTTGAATATCTCGGATTGCTGTAATTTCAGTATTTTTGATGTGGAATTGACTGTAGAATTGGAATTGAATGAATGCGAGAAATTTGCTTCAGCTGAAAATCTATGAATATCTCTGCGATGTCCCCTGCTTCTAGCTTGAGGGTGGTTAGGGTTGTGGTGGGAGTGAAGGAAGTATGGTGGTTGTATTTATGAGTGTTTACCTTTTCTGTTAGTTCAATATTTGGGTGTGTGAACTGGATCACAGTCTGTTTTCGAACTCCGGTGATCTGACTTAATGCTCTGGTCATTGCTTCGTCTCGAAATGCTCGGCTTTGGTGATCTTGTGTAGATTTATACCTACTCTAAAATGTGATTTGCTTGAACATGACTCGAATTTGTCTCTATTGTTATTGCCTAAACATGAGTGTATTTGCTCTGACTGTGTATTAACATGATTTGTTCACGGCTGTGGCCTAATTCTTCTGCATCCGAAGGTGTACTATAAACTTAACGAACGAAGATTTGTTGGGATATTGGTTCGTGGTTGTGTCTTTCTTTGTCCGACTATAGTGGTCTTAGGATTGCCCTGTGAAAATTTCATTACTTATGATTTTGTAGCAAATGCTGAGAAATTAAGGTAAAGTTTTTGTATACTTAGCAGATGGTTAAAGCATACTCTCAAGAACACACCTACAAGCACCCATGGGAGAGGGTAACAGCTGCTTCGTGGCGAAAATTCGCCGACCCCGAGAACAAGCGCACCCTCTCCCACATAATTGATGTCGACACCTTGAGCCACAAGCTCGAAAAAGATTCCGGAAGGCTCTACACCACTCGAGCAATCACAGTCAATGCTCCTGGCCCATGGTTCCTCCGCAAGATCATCGGCCAAGACATCTGCCACTGTGTCGAGTCAACAGTGGTTGATGCCAAAACCCGATCAATGCAGCTTGCCACGCGCAACATCAGCCTCGAGAAGTTCATCGAGGTGGAGGAGAAGATACGGTACGACCCCCACCCCGAGAACCCGACAGGATGGACCGTGTGCAGGCAGGAGACGAGAATCACAATCAAGCCCCTGTCGGCTCTGGCCACAATGGCAGAGAAAATCGAGCAGAAGTGCGTGGAGAAGTTTCAGCACAATAGTGTCAAGGGGAGGGAGGTGATGGAGAGGATCTGCAAGTATCTTGAAGCTGAATCTAGGGGGATTTCTGCTTGAATTTTGATGATTTTGAGGTAACTTTTCAGCCCTTTTACATAGTTTAATTTAATTTAACTCGTTGCGATCTCGATCTCCGGTAGTGGAATTTACCAGTGAGGCTGTTGTTGTAAATCCGGTTTTGTTTGTTGAAATCTAATTGGAATAATTGGACTTCTCTTCCCCCTCACAAATGTGGTGATGGGGAAAGGATTGAAATAAAGTGAAGTTGAGTGTTTCTTTGCTAAAAAGTACGAATAGTAAATTGCAATTCTACTGTTTTTACAGCTTCATTGATAAGAAATACGGGTAGTTAGAATGTTGAATAGAGTCCGAAGTCGAAAAAACAGGTAAGATTCATCTAGATGGCGGCAAAATATAGCCTTGCATTGCTTGGTTTCGGGTGAGTTCGGGCCCGAAACATATTTAGCTCCAATGAGACTTCGAGTCAATCCTGATCACTTTAAACTGGCAAATGGTCCGTTGAGCGAGTTAATCACGATCACCTAAACTGGCAAATGGTCCGTTGAGCTCAGGTTTTGAGGCGAGGTCGGGCTAGACACATATTTAGGTCCAATAAGTCTTCGAGTCAATCTTGATCACATAAACTGGCTAGTGGTCCAGTGAGCCCAGGGTTCGAGCGAGGTCGGGCCAGGCACTTATTTACATTGAATGAAATTCCACGATACCAAAATGTCGAAAAGCCCGATTGGCTTAGGCCGTTAACGCATAATTTGAGATTACAAAGGGACTCCCGATTGAACCATAGAAACGCCAAAACCCGATAGAATTAGAAAGCGTTCGTCTCAGGCCGGATCGAGGTTGGCCCGGCCCGATAATTTGCCAACCCAGTATTCTAGAACGGAAATCTCATCTGCAAAGATTTGAGAGTAGGTGAATCTTTGATTCATTCTCGTGGCAGTTGGTGCTGCAAATACAATCCAATTCAATTATGAGTAGGCCAAAAACCGGTTCAGCTACTCCTTCCACGTGGACACTATACACTCGACCCACGTGTCAACACCACATTTGTTCGAAACACTTACGAATATATACATTCATTATCTATAAATAAATAAAAAATGTTACTATATAATTTATTTAAAGAATTATTTATTTATTTAATACTCACTCATGCACATTAAAGTAGTTCTTGTGATTTCAGGTGGAATTAATTACGTCACATGTAATTTGCATTTTGCCACTCTTTTTATTTTATTTTTCTCTATATCCTAGCTGTTCCATATATTATGTATATGGTTTAAATTTTTAATAATATTTTATTTTATATTCGAGCCTTCACATCCATTTCTTTCTACATATTCTTTGGTCTCTTTATCCCTTTTTTAAAAAAAAATAAATATTTAATAAATATTTTCGCACTTTTAGAATATTTCACCACAAAAATTTGAGGTTTCAAAACTAAAGCATAATATTAATAGTATTTGTAACTAATATTAATTTCAAATTAATCAAGATAAATGAATCATATATTCCCATTCATTGATTTTATTTTACCTAAATTAAGAAAAAATATATAGTTAATTAATGCATATATACTCCACAAATTATGATTATCCTAGAATATAATTCTTGGTTTACACATAGATATTATACACAAGTAGTATATGTATATTGCTGGAAAACTAGGTAATGAGCTGGTAAAATGTCACACTTTTTTTCAGCCTCCATCACGAGTTCATTTATAACTTTAGACTTATTCAAAACTTCCATCTCTCTCTCTCTCTCTCTATATATATATATATGTATATATACATCATTCCACATAAACAAAAAATATATCCATACTCGAAATCAAAACCATACTACATTTTCATGCAGAAAAAGATCAAGAAAAACAACATTCAAATGTCTAGGCCTACTACTTTCTTGATGGCCATTCTTCTCATGTTCCTCCTCCTTGTTCTGTTCGCGTCCGAAAGTTTTGCTTCGAGGCCCCTAGGGTCGAAATCGGAAGATTACACGACGTTCAAACCGAAAGTTGAGAAGGAAGAGCATCGGTTTGGAAGCAAGCAAGTTGAAGGCTGCTTGCCTAAAGGGAGGAGGCACTCCTCGGCTCCGAGTCGATACATAAACTATCAACCTCTCGACTCGGATGTTTGTTCACCGGTGAATCATAAAGCCGAGAAGCCTTGAATGCGTCGTCGTTTTACGCGTAATTTCATGTAAAAAGGAATATGTATAAGGTTTTATGTGTTACACGCTTGTTATGATCATAGTTTGTGAAATACTCTCTTTGTTTTATTTTCTTTTATTTGTTTATTTTATATTTAGGAAATTATACAAAGGACAATATATATAAAATCACATATTATACTACTGTAACATTATTATCTTTTATTCTAAGTTCTTTTAATTTATTTGTCTCATTTTAAATGTCCTTGCATGCCCTATTAGATTTTCAACGCGTATTCTTTTTAATATGACAATTGACAAACATAACTCACACGAACGTATCCAAGGTGACTCGAATCCAAGGTGACTCGAACGAGTTTTTACCACCTGATTTATTTTATAAAAACACGCCTCATCAATTACAACTACCATTTATAATTATACACCTATAATTACCAATTATCAATTGATAATAATCTAGTTATTCTCCTAAACTATGGTTAATTATGGTCGGCAAATTAATGGGTCCAATTACTCCATTATCACACGTGGAAATTAAAATAAATAAAAATAAAAAACCACCAAAATTAAGTGTTGATTTGACTTAGAAAAATAGAAATAGAAATAAAATTTGTAAAATAAAAGGGAGGTGCAGCTAGGGCCATTAGATTATATAAATTATGAATAACATCTTATCATCAACTTATCAAAGTCTAGCTTTTAGCTAGCTTCTTGTCCCATATATAAATATATATTATGATTGCTTTATTAATTTTCCATTTTAAATAATTAATAATGCATTGGACGAGGTTATTTTGATTATGTGTCCATTTCTCTAACCATATATTATTCATTTTCCCTTTTTTCATATTTAAAATTTTAGAATAGTACTCCCTCCGTCCCATTGCAGACGGCCCATTTGCTATTTTGGGACGTCCCATTAAAAACGACCAATTTCCTTATATGGAAATAATTAATCCAAACCCAACATAGATTATATAGAAGCTCAATTAATTATGTAAATGGAAATCCTAGTAAGTAAGTTACAGTAATTATTATGAAATATGAAAAAAATTATTAAATAAAATAATTAAGGTTATGCTAATTAAACATCTTATAAGAGTGAACATATTTAATTATTATGGAGTATTTGTTATTGTGCCCAAACCAAATGGGATATTTTCAAGGGGCAAAAAATATGCTATCTAAGTAGCTTAAGAGAAACAAATACTTGTTGAAAACTTAACAAAACACAAAATGTATCCAATTTACATGTGAGTGGACTAATTTACCCCTGGTCATAAATTCAACCACCCTGCATTCAATTACCCTCCCTCCCACTCCCGCTTCTAATTCGCAGCCACTATTCACTTTTACAAATCCCACTCAACCTCCTGGAAACACGATTCCCAACCCCTTCCTCTCCCAAAACCCTTCCTCTCCCAATACTCTCTCCCTCTGTAACTTTCGCCGGCGAGGAACCTACAATGGCAAGACTGGAACGCGGAGCTCCAAACGGAAGCGGAAGCCCGAGGTGGAATCATCTGAAATCGAGGAAAGCCCGTCAAACCCGACGAGCCCGACGAAGAGGGGAAAGAAGAAGAAGCCAACGAGGCAGAAAAATCGCGAGCAAGAAGACGAAGTACAGGAAATTCCTCCGGAAACCGGAGAAGACTCCGGCAGCAAAAGTGATGCCGACAAACAGAAAGATGATAGGCCCTCCGGTTATCCATTCACCACAGAAGAGGTAAAATAGTGTTTTTCATGTATTTTGATTTATAATATATAATTTTCATCATTGAACACAGATCTGCATTAGTTAAATTTCTGGGTTTTTTGAATTGATAAAGCAAACGGTGGGTCTTTGGATTCTAACTCGTAAAAATGGTGAGAGGCTGTGTACTATCTGGGTTTTTGGATTGCATTTTTTTTAAAACTTGATATGTATGTTAAGTTTGGATGAATCAATCCCTTTTTCGTTGGCATTTGTTAGTTAGAATCCATTGTTGATGTTGTTATTTTAGAAATCAAATGTGAAATATGGGTTAGAATTCATCCGTCGTTTGAATTTTCATGAGGAACTATTTGTATTCTTGCTTTTCAGTTGTGTTTTGGTTGTTTTTTTTTGTGCAATGTTGTTAATTTCTAACCAATATTTTTAAAAAGTGGTCTTTTAATTGGTGAGAAATGTTAAAATATCAACTGGGATTTGATGAGAAATGATAATTGTGGGCAGATCTGGGTTTTTGGGATGAATACAATTTTATTCTTGTTTGTTGGCATTTGTTAGTTAGAATCCATTATTCATGTATTTATTTTATAAAGCAAAGGTGAAATATGTGTATTATGGTCTACATCATTTGGTTAGAAAATTAGCATATTGGTTAGAATTCATAAATTGTTTGATTATTCAGTAAGAACTGTTAGTATTCTTACTTGTCAGTTATGTTTGGTTGTTCTTTTGTGAAATATTGTTAATTTCTGACCAATATGTTAAAATAGTGATCTTTTTGTTGGTGAAAAAAGTTTAATATCAGCTGGTCTTTGATAAGAAATGATAAATTGTTAGTGATAATTTGGACTGTAAAGTAAGAACTGTTTTTTTAGTGGGAATTTATAACAGTTGAGTGAGAATTTGTTATAGTTTTGGTTATAATTTGTTATAGTTGATTGAGAATTTATTAATTTCTAACATTGTGTGTTCTAATTTATACAATTCTGACCCTTTACTTGCAGGTTGAATGGAAATTCGTGAGGCTGGGACAGCTCAAGCAAGCCAAAAAGAAATCCATACCGGGCGGGTATGAAGGACTATGTGGTGAAGTCAATGATCTGCTTAAAGGCCTCAAACACCAAGAAGCCGACAAAGTCAGATACTCTGCAATGGGAGAGTTTACAAGGCTGGACAACAACGCTACAATAAATGGTAACATGCTACACTATGTGCTCTGCCATCAGGTCATCCCAGACCCCGTCATTGACGACACAGCCCTTTACTTAAAAATTAGCCGGCGGGTCGTGAGGTTCTCAAGGGAAGAGTATGCCCTAGTCAGTGGGTTGAAGTTTGGCCCGGCCAACTTCAACCCTTACACAGTACACGACATTCCCCCCAATTCAACATTCTCAAGGCTGTTCGGTGAGAATCCAGACACGACGTTGTCAAAACTCCGAACAACGGCCAATGCAAAGAAGTTCATGGTTGATGGGAAGTCGGTGAAGGCCACGCCTGATGACTGGGTAAAGATTTGTAAGCTGTTGTTGTGCTTAGGGTTTGTTTTCGGAGTTGATGGTTGCAAGAAGAAAATACCCACCTGGATGTGGGTGCTATTGGAGAACGAAGACGAGTGGGAAAACTTCCCGTGGGGGAGCATTTCATTCCAAGTTCTGCTGGATACAATCAAGGGAATCACCACGAAAACAAAGGAAGAAGGGACGTTGAACATCAACTTCAAGGGCAACACTGTTGCTTTTTCTGTAAGTAAACACTCGTCTTTGCATTTTTTCTGCAATAAACATTTTGCCATATATTTGTTATTAAACAGTATTTGGTATGATATACGTAGGCTTGGATATTCGAGGCCATACCCGCTTTCGGGGAGACCATTGGTTTTAAAAAGGATGAACACCAAATCCCGAGGTTCATGGAGTATTCTTATACAACCTCAAGGGCATGGCCAACTGACAAGCAGATCAAGAAGGTTAGAATTTATTTTCTTACAACACCTGCTAGGAAAAATATATGTTGTCTTTCTGAGCTCGTTAGAATTGTAATTGATTCTAATTATTGCACTATTGTGTGGTTAGAAACTTTGGAATTCTTACATGTTCAACATTGTTTCTTACTTGTCACAGAGGGTGTTGCGGATGCTGAAGCCGCGTAATGACGAGAAGGTTTCCACCTTCTGGAAATCACTGGAGTTGGATCCAACCCCGCATCCATTCGCTTTCCAGTACGATCCGACTGATAGCATGAAAAGAAAGGGGAAGGCAGAAGAGGATGATGATGAAGAAGCGGTGGCAGAAGCATCTGGACCACAAATAGCCACAAACTCAAGTGTCCTTATCGATGCCGCTGCTGAAGCTGCTGTCACCAAGAACCAGGCCGCCATGAATGCCGCCATGAAGGCCATGTTGGAAGATTACCACCAGAATACACTCAAAGCAATGCTGGCTGAGTACCATAAGAATCTGCTGGATGCCGTGGCTGAAAAAGTAACGAATCTATTGCTGGAGAGAGCCACGACGGACAACGCTTACAATAGTGGTAGCGACGTCCGTGACGCGCTTGGTAGTTTGGATCCAATGGCAGACACTCAAAATACGGTGCCCTCTACGCCCCTTGAAAAATCTCAAGTGTCTGAAAAAGCTGTGATTAGTACTCCAGCAACAACGAAAGTTGTTGCCGTTGAGGAAAGCACAACTATTCCAACAGGCGCATTGGAATCCCCCGGCAAATCCCTGTTCTCCTTGGGTGTGAATTTCAATGCATCTCAAGTGGAGGAGTTGGTGCCGCTGAGTGTGAAATCCACTGTTCAAGCCGCAACAGGAACCGCAGAAACATCTACAGCAGCAGCATCCACTGAGATAGCAGCAGCATCCACTGATGTACCAGCAACATCAGCAGCAGCGACGGCACAGGCAGCAACAACAAAAGCACCAAAAGCAACACCGCCAGCAGCAACAGGGGGGACCACGGCAGCACCAGCGGGAGCAGAAACAGCTACCCCAACAGCAAACCCGGGAGATGGTGGGCAGGTATAAAAAAAAAAAAAATTGAATTGATTTTCATTGCATCGGTTGAAACAATTTCCAATTTTCGTATTTGTTTTATTGCTTGTCTGAATTTGGACTAAGTATTTCCATATTTCATTGCATTGTAATGTTTTAGAATGGACAATATTGTAATGTTTCTGTTGCTTGTTTTAAAATCCGATGATCGACGGTTAGAACGATAGTACTTCGTACCTTGTCATTAAAAGGGTAATGCTTTTTTACAATCGTAATGTAAAAAAGTATTACCTTTAAATCCCATCTTTTTGGTGCGCCAATGGTGCGAAGTCTTTCTTCTAACCGTTCGCACCGGTGATGGGCAACACAAACATTGCATAAAGGCTCTATTCTCGGATTAGAGCTTTAAAATTCCCAAAATAATTGAAAATCCTAGAGGACAGTCTTATGGAAATCATAAAAATTTAACTATCATATAACTCTGATAGGTTTTTTTTTTTTTTTTTTTTTTTTTTTTTTTTTTTTTTTTTTTTTTTTTTTTTTTTTTTTTTTTTTTTTAATTTGTTAGAACATACCATAAATCTTACTTAATGTGTTAGAATTTACTTTAATCTAACAGACTACTAACGAAATTGCTTAAATCTTACCGAATGTGTTAGAATATTCCTTAAATCTTACCAACTATGTTATAATTTATAAATTTCTTACCTGTGACACAAATTATGAAATAACATTTTAATACTCCGAAAAAAAGGGCTTTGGAGAATTGGATGATGGCTTCTCGGACAGTCAGATCAACCGGGTCTTTGATACCCTACCAATCCTGACTAGAATTGGACCTTTGGATGATGTCCAAAGGGCACACGATTCGGTACGACCATTGCGGACAATCTTTCCATCAAGAGCCGTCCGCAGCCCGTTCTTGAGGGAAGACAAACGGCCAAAGCCGGATGACTTCAAGGCGTTTATGAAAAAAGGGAAAGCAACGTAAGTCTCGGAAATATTAAAATTTGAATCATTTCTCATCTAAAAATTTCACAAACAGGAATTATTTACTTTCAAATTGGGTGTAACAGACGCAACGTAGGATTGCCACTTGACGTGGGCAAGGAATTCTTCAGGGCCATTAAACAAGAGAAGAATAACCTAATGGAAGACCATGTAAATTCTTACCTGGGAGTGCTAGTTTCAAATCCGGTTGTAGCTGGATTCACACATCTCGACCGCAACGTGGGGATTACTTGTTGCTTCTTCATGGTATGTCATTAAATAATTTAAATTCTAACGTCCTTACTTTAATTTTTTGGACTTGAATCAAATCCTAATTGTTGTTTCCTATTTTGATTGTTTTAGTGTGAGGTGGAACGTGTGTTTGAGGAAATGCATAAAGGTAAGAAACTGGCAAAGGGGGGGTTTGATCATGATTCATTTGACCCCAGCGAGGAAGAGGTTATACCTGCCGAAGACATGGAAAAATTAGTTGCTTTTGCAGACGGTACATACCCACCCTGGGGTGATCACGTAAGAGAATGAACTGATTTTGAGAAGGTTAGATAGTTAGAATGTAATCATTTCTGACTATACAGTGTTCATTAATTTTAGCAGAAACTGAATACTTAGTATGTTATCCAAAATTAGGTAATAGCTGTGTGCTACTTTGACGAGGAATGGGCCACTGTTGAAATAAACTTCGGAAATCAACAGTTGGTGATCCACGATCCTCGGTCTTCAGAATTCAAGGAGGAGGACGTTAATAAGAGGCTAAACCATTTCATAGCGATGGCACGCCTCGTGCCTCAAATCATGAAGGAGATCGGGAGGTTTTCAGAAGCGTAATGTAAGAATCCCGCAATACGGCCAGTGGGAAATTATTATAGCTCCTCCGACAGGTAATAATTTAATTCTTTGTAGTTAGAATATTCTAAATTCCAACCAATCATATATTAATAACGTAGAAATAGTTAGAATATATTAAATTCTCAATAATATTATTAATTTATAACCTTGATCTTATCTTTTAGGAAATCATGTTAGGCACAAAGCATGGGGGTAGTACATTTTTGAATGTTTCTAACAAGTTGAATTAATATGAAAGAATTTAATTAGTATAGTTAGAATGTACGAAGTATTAAATTCTAAATAATGTCATAGTAATTCAGAACACATACATTTTTCAATATATTACATTATCACCAATTGTGTGAGAGGTTAGAATCTACACTATTCTTATACTTTTGGATGTACATAGCCCCAGAAAGTGATATATGGCGTGCAAAGAAGAACAAATCAGATTCTGCCCTATACTGCCTTAGGTATGTGGAAAAAATGCTAGCAAGAGGGCCAGAGTCACCACACCTGCTCAGGAACAATGATGAAGTGAAGGCATACAGACAACATATTGCACAAGCAATCTTCTACAACAGCACCGAACCAGTGCCTTTGCAGCAGCTGGTGGAAGGAATGTATGGTGATGCAACGAGGCTGTTTTAGAATCATGTGTTGGTAAGTCAAAAACTTTTTTTTTTTTTTTGGGGGGGGGGGGTTAACAAACATTGACGCGTTTCTGTAACCAATCCAGGGAACGCATGTCCATTTTTTGTAAATGTGGTAATGTATGTAAAGTGTCTGTGCATCACTAATTTTTTGTATTTTGTAAAGCTTTTGTAAAACAATGATAACCATCTGATTTAGTACATGCATAAATCAGTTATGATGCACATTGTTGGGAATGAACCTGTTGGGAATGCCGCTTAATAGGTTTAGAATATACGCAATTCTAACCTTTGATATGAGATTATAACGTAATAAAGATGGTATTTCTAACAGATTTACACGACCTGTTGGAACCCCACGTCGAATGTTAGAATTAACGATATTCTAACCTTTATTATGCGATTGTAACGTTAGAAAATTGGTACTCCAAGCAGGTGGACTGAACTTGCTTGGAATTCAACGAAATAGGTTATAATATACTATATTCTAACCTACAATTGGTATTTGTAACGGGTGGAGTAACCTGTTTGGAAAGCCACAAAATAGGTTAGAATATACTAACAGATAGACTTAACCTGTTGGAATCACATAGCAAAGGTTAGAATAAAAGACATTCAAACATTTATTAGGACATTTTAACGTTAGAAAATTGGTATTTCTAACGGGTTGACTAAACCTTTTTGGGAAGGCACGCATTAGGTTAGAATATACTAAATTCTAACCTTCGATATGAGATTCTAAAGTAGTAAAGATTGTATTTCTAACAGATAGACATAAACCGTTGGAATCGCATAACCAAGGTTAGAATTAAATCCATTCTAATCTTTATTATGGGATAGTAACATTAGAAAATTTGTATTTCTAACAGGTGAAAGGAACCTGTGTGGTATTATATCAAATGTTAGAATATAAAAAATTCTAACCTTGGATATGGTATTATAACGTTGGAAAATTGAATTATCTAACAGGTGGACTGAACCTGCTGGGAATGCCACGACGTAGGTTAGAATATACTGTATTCTAACCTACAATTGGTATTTCTAACGGGTGGACTAAACCAGTTTGAAAATCCACGAAATAGGCTAGAATATACCACATTCTAACCTTTTGAATGAACACGAAATAAGTTAGAATATAGAAAATTCTAACCTATAATTGGTATTTCTGACGGTTAGAACGGTTTGAACGATAGTACTTCGTACCTTGCCATTAAAAGGGTAATGCTTTTTTACAATCGTAATGTAAAAAAGTATTACCTTTAAATCCCATCTTTTTTTAACCTGCTGGGAAGGCCACGTAGTAGGTTAGAATAGACTATATTCTAACCTATAATTGGTATTTCTAACGGGTTGACAAAACCTTTTTGGAAAGGAACGCAATAGGTTAGAATATACTAAAATATAATATTCTGACCAAGAAAAATAATATTAAGCAATCGTACCAACCAAAAAATATAATATTCTGACCAAGAAAAATTGACAAGTCAAAATGTCAGGGGGGACCCAAAATGGTACTAAACAATCGTACCAACCAAAAAAATAAAAAGCATACTGATTTGTTTTTTTTACACAACAAAAAAAAAAAGGGAAAGAAAAGCATCCTTTGAAGTCATTCAAACCTACGCGGGTCTTTACACGATTGTCGTGTATGTCCTTGAACACCGCAAATTCCGCATTTCTTAGGTTGACGACGTCGTTTCTTGATTTGATTGGTGCAACCCTCAACATCTACAGCAGGGAGGTCTATACGTACATTGCACACATTGGCATAATGTCCCACCTGTTTGCATCTAGTACATGACTTACTGGTTTTTTGACTTGGAGGGGCTCCAGATGGTATACGGATTGTCTTTGGCCTACCAGCTTGCTTAGGATTTGTTGGAGTCTCGACCATCCGATTCGCAATGTCATCAGGATTATGCCAATCACAGAGGGCAGGCACAGGCATGATCAAGGATGAATAAGTAGATCTCCATGTTTGAGTAGAATAGTGTGAATGTACATATGACAAGGGGTTTTCATTACGAAACCTATGAAGAAAAATCAATTTATTACCTATAAATGTATATACGAAGGTAAGAAATGTTTTAGATTCTAACCTTCACAATAGAAGACATACCTGATTGCTGCTGCTGCATGTGAACATGGGAAAAGATCCATTTGAAATACTTTACAAGTACATTCCCTCTTACTTAAATCAACAATATTATTTGCCGTAACATGTGTAATGTTGAATATGACATTAGATATGGGCTGCACCTTCAATGAGTTTGTGTAATTTCTAACCTTTGCTATAGATACATACCTGGGAATACAAAATTGACAGCATTACGGATGCTGATATGCTGGTCTGATACAATCAAAAGATTATCTGGAATTCCGAAACTTTCCCGTACATGAGTCAAGAACCAAGTCCATGACATGTCATTCTCTTTGTCGCCTATGCCAAATGCCAAAGGCACAATTTGATTATTACCATCCTTAGTAGAAGCACAGAACATAACACCCCTATACGTTCCCTTCAAATGAGTTGCGTCAATTACTAGAACCAGGCGACAATAACGAAATCCTCTTATAGCTGCATCTAATGCAAAAAAACAGTACTGAAAAGTATTTTCCTCATCCGTCTGTAAGTCGACAACAGAACCAGGATTTGTTTCTTGGAGCATGTGTAAATAATTAGCAACCATCTGAAGAAAAAATAATAAAAAAATTTAGGCAATCAGGAAATATATAGTGAGAATTTAATATATTCTGACCGTATAGTTAGAATCATATAGTTATATTGCATATGAATAGTGGTGATACACTGTAATCTAACTATACTAATGACAGCTACGGTAAAGAATCTCTGTAATTCTAACTTTATGTATTAAAAAATTATGCTTTTGTACATAATTCTAACCTGGAATGACTTGTAATGATCTCCATACATAGCTTTCAGAGCTCGATTCCTTCCTGCTAAGGCAGTTGGGTATTTCAATCTTACGCCAAATTCTCTTAGACTGACCCTGTATGTCGCGTGGCCTAACAACAAATCCATCCTCGCCCATGGAAGGGAGAACGTACTCAGCAATCGCTCTTGAAGAAGGAGTCGGCTCCGAAGCCATTCTCAAATCTGACACGCATGAATGCTCTACGAGTTTGTAAATTCTCCAAGACGAACCAATTGCTTTGCTCTTGAGGCAGAACACACAAGTTAATTCGAACTTGCATTGTATATGGAATCTATCTTTATTTGATACAGCAGTACGGAACTGGGCAAAGTTTTTCAAATGGTAAGCATGCACAGCACATATCATCGATTCTTTAGTCATGAAGATGGATCCAAATTCAATTTGACCTGTAGTAATGGGTTCTGCACAAATAGGAGACTCGTCGAGGTCTTTCGAACTATGTTGAGCTGCATTAAATATATGATCCAATCTGTTGTTGGTCCCCGTAATAGAGAGTGGGAAATTGCAATTAGGCAAGGATGTCTGAGGTACAACAACAATTTCTCTCGAGCAAGGTAAGGGGACAGCATTAACATAGAGAGTGGGATATTTTGTCATGTCCATCAATGTAGCCCATTCAAAGTTGTTGGTAACTTTCATCTTGATGGTCTCACCTTCATCCACTTCAACTAAAGCTAAGATTCGAAAAGAGAATCTACTAGTGTCCTTATCCAAACGATCTCCAAGCTTCTCTACTAAATCTTCATAACTAAATCCATTAGTAGGAATTGGTATATAATCTTTTGTTCCCCCAGTATATATACCATTACACCACACACCGCCATGAACAATGATTAAAGGAGTGATCATTTTGCTGCATAAAATGATAAGATAACGAACAAATATTAGAGTAAGAAACTACTGAACAGCTGAAAAATGTATGGTATTTAAGTAAGAAATTACTGAATTCTAATTGTCACTATAAAAAGGAAGGGATAGTACATACTGAATACATACATTTCTAACCAATTGAATGTGCAATGTAATAACCGTCCTAAATAATTTGAGATAATTAGTCAAAAATATATGAATTCTAACTATCCACAGATTACATATTAGATATGTTTTAAAAATATCAGCTGCAAGATATTGTAATTAAATAAGAAAATGATGAATTCTAACTACAACTACAAAAAGTTAGGGATAATATAAACTTACTGAACTGGTTAGAATCTAATCTATTCGTATTCTAAAATCCGATGGAAATGTAATGAACATGAAGAGAATTTACATGCAGTACGATTTTATAAATTTATTACAAATTTAATGTTATGGAATTCTTATTCTGATCCGTACAGTTAGATTCCTACGACACAAAAAAAAAAAAAAAAAAAACACAACAAAAATCAGACTGTTGCAGAAGAACAAAACAAAAAAAAGAAGATTTGCAGGGGAGAACAACCCCCATTCATTATTCTCACATAACTAAAGGAAAAGTTGCAGAAGAACAAGAAAATTACAAACTGTACAACATAAAATCAAAATCATAAAAACTAGACAGAAGCTGAAAAATGTTCATAATACAAGCAGCAGTTCGGAAAGATGAACTGCAACATGAACTCGCCAGAAAAATGATGGCTGCGACAGGGAAAGAAAAAAAATAAAAGATCTGCACCACATATAAAACCATACAACTCCCTTACATCGTTATCGGCCGGATAAAGAAGTTCGATCAAAACAAGGACGTCGCCGGAAATCTGAGACTTACGTCGTTATCTGCGTCTAGGACGAAGAACTTGGCCGTGCATCGCCGGAAAAAAAACCCATGTTCAAAGGTTCAATGTCACGTGGAAGAACTATATGTAAAAAATAGTAGGCGTCTACAACACTTGCCGGAAAAACAGTGTAGCCGGAAGATGGTCGACGTTGACAGCAAGTGAAGATGACGTCGCCGTACGCCGTCCGACGAGATGTGGAGAATAAGGAACTGTCAAATGTCAGCTGCTGTTTTGGAGAAAGGAGAGGGAAGAAAGAAGTGGAGAAGAAGGTTCAAATGTCAAAAAGTGATATAGTTGTTAGGGGTATTTTTGTCCACTCACATGAAACATAAATAGATTTTGTGTATTCTTAAGTTTTGAACAACTATTTGTTTCTCTTAAGCTAGTTAGACAAAGGGGTATATTTCCTCTATTTTCAAGGGGCATTATGTAAACTAGCCACTCTAGATAGTAAAAGATAAATTCTAGCCACTAACTTAATAATTATAAATTCTAGCCATTTCGGACATGAAAAGACAAAATTACCCTTAATGATCCCGATCGAGCCTTAATGTTTTTTACCTCGAGCCTCGATCGATCACTTCTATAGATGAGCTCGATCGTGCCCCAATGTAATATATATTTTTTTTTTATCAAGCAAAGAAATTTTATTAAGCACAACTAATGGTACAAGAAGTACCCATCAGTACAAACAACAAGGCAAACCAGAGAAGGAAATAAGAAAGAAGATGGCGCAGCAGCCCCCCAAGAACAGCAGCCAACAACAAAAACAGAAACACAGCACACAACAATTAGCCCGACTTCCAGAGGTTGCTGAGAGCATTATTATTCCATACTTCGAAGCTCCAATGTAATATTACCTTGAGGCACGATCAAGTCTTCCTATAGGTGGATTCGATCCAGCCTTTCGCACTCATTGAAATGGGGTTCGTCGAGCCCGATCGAGCCTTAATATTTTTTATCTGGAGCCTCGATCGGTCACTTCTATAGATGAGCTCGATCGTGCCCCAATGTAATATTACCTTGAGGCATGATCAAGTCATCCTATAGATGGGTTCGATCCAGCCTTTCGCACTCATTGAAATGAGGTTCGTTCGAGCCCGAAAATGAAGAGGGTAAGAGAGAGAAGCCCTAAACCCTAACCCTATAAGAAATAAACCCTAAACCCTAACCCTCTAAGAAATAAACTCTAAACCCTAACTAATGAAATAAGGTCGATCGAGTCATTGTTATACGAAGACTCCATTGAGCACAAGAGGTTCGATCGAGCCTCTCGGGACAAATCGAATTAATGAAACAAGTTCGATTGAGCCATTGTTATACGAAGGCTCCATTGAGCACATGAGGTTCGATCGAGCCTCTCGGGATAAATCGAGCCTTAGTGCAATTTTACACTATGGCTCGATCAAACCCGATAGGCACTAATAGATCTACAGGGCCGATCGAGCCTCCATTTGAGTCATGTATCAACGATGGCGGTGGTGATGACGACAGAGGCAATGACGTGGGTGGAGTGGCCCTTGAGCGGTGCCGACAACCGATTCAGAGAAGAAGAAGAAGAAGAAGAAGAAGAAGAAGAAGAAGAAGAAGAAGAAGAAGAAGAAGAAGAAGAAGAACGATGGTGGCAGTTGGAGGAGGAAAATAGTTGGAGAAGAAAGAACGATGACGGTGGCAGCGGACATGGGCGAAGAAGAAGAAAGAAAGAATGACGGCGGCTGGAGGAGGAAAATATATGCTGATAAATATTTTTAATTTTAATTAATTTTTCATTAAGGGTAAATTAGTCAGTTTAATTAGGAAGTGGCTAGAATTTATAATTTTAAAGTTAGTGGCTAAAATTTATCTTTTATTATCTGAAGTGGCTAGTTTGATATATTATCACTATTTATTTTCAATGGGACGGAGGGTGTAGTATAGTTTTTCGTACTCATTCTGTTAGTTCAACATTCTTTTTTGTATGTTTCACTTATTAGTTTCATTTATTTAAAAAAAAAAAGACAAATTGATACACAATAACACTTTTTAAAAATCGATTTATCTATATTTTACATAATTCTTATGCTCAAGCTTGAGACTAATAAATGGAACTGAAAAGTATTATAAATTATAATAAGAATTTATGAAAAAAAATAAATGAAGCTATATACTACTCCAAACTATTAATATAGATGGAAATGGCAAAGAAAAGAAACCTCCACACTCGCATATAAAAGAAATTAAATTGGGGAAAAAATACAAGAGATTTTCATTAATTAATTAATGTATCATTAAATGACAAAAAACTCATTTTGTCCCCTCAAATTAAGGGGGTGTATTCAATTGAGATTTTACTGGATTTTTGTAGACTTTGAAAAGTAGATGGATTTTTATAGACTTTTAAAATTCATAGACTCTATGCAGAGTTTGACTGACTCTATTTATTAATTTTGATGGATTTTCATGGACTTGCAGTATTGTGAAATATTTTTTTTTATATAATTAATTTACATGAATTTCCATAAACTCTGATGCTGAACTATTGTAACTATTTATAAAAATAAATAAATGTATATGAGTCACACTCTCCGTCCCTTCTAAGACGTTACCTTTGCTTTTGAGCACGTGAATTAAGAAATGATGAATTTGTGTGTTAAAGTAAAAAGTGGTTATGCAAAAGTGATTTTCCTTTAGTAATTTTTTACCAAATAAGGAAACGTAACGTCTTTCGCGGGACGTACCAAAAAGGAATACGTAACGTCTTAGAAGGGACAGAGGGATTATATATTCTTTAGAAAAAAAATACCAAATAACTTTATCCAAATTGTTTGGATATGTTTGTAGAGGAGTTTCGAAATTCATCAAACTATGCCATCTTCCAAACAAGAATCATACTTTAGAGAAAGTCCAATTAATGTATTTCTAATAAAAAAAATTACTCTTATTTTTTCCGTTCAAATGTTATATTTCAGTTTAGTCATTATTCCATATACCTAAAAAAAACATAGCAGTAATTTAACCATAAAAAATCAAAATGAAAGTTGATATTTAAAACTTACATGTTCGAATTTTATAACAATGAGGATTTTTACTTAAAGATTGATTTACATGCAAACCCATATACTAAACAAATTTTTAGTACTAGATAGTCATAATTTGGATGCCTTTTAAAAATAAACTATAATTGTTCGGTAAAAAAGTAAACTATAATTGCTCGAATTTTATTACATATCAGGGTGGTTGAGGGTGGCGGAGGAGGCCCGGAGGGTGACGAAAATGGTGATTTTGAGTCTTTTCAGAGAATTCGTAGAAATCTCTGGTTTTTATAAAAGATTTTGAAGAGTGAAATCTCTTTATATTTTTAAAAGAGAATCCAACAAAATCTATAGACTGTTGAAATCCATGGACTGTTGAATACCTACAGATTTTTAAGACTTTAAAAAGTCTGCATTGAATACCTCAAGATTTTTAAAGACTTTTTAAAATCTGAATTGAATACCTATAGATAATCTAAAATCCATAAAAATCCAGCAAAATCTAAATTGAATACACCCCCCTAAATAACAATAATATTACCACACAACTTGTAATATAACTCTTACGATTGATTTGAGACGGAGGTAGTAATACTGTAACATAGTAAATCTATACACAAAATATAATATAAAAGCATCTCCTCCACCGCTACTAAACTAAGCCACTTCACTACCCCACCCTCCTCCTCCTCAAAACAACACCACCACCACCACCCTCCGCCGCGATGAAAGTGGAAGAGGAGGGAAGATTCTGCGAGAAGCTCATCGGAGACGACCCGATGAAATCTTTCCGACGGAGGTGCGGGCGGTTAGCGAAGGAGCAGAGGGCAAGATTTTACATCCTCCGCCGCTGCATCGTCATGTTAATTTGCTGGCAAGATTGCAACGATTCTTGATTCTTAATTTCTTATTTCTTCCATCTTCATCCTTTATAGTACTAATATATATATTGTTTAATTAGTTAGTTGGTTAGTTAGTTAGTTAGTTAGTTAATTAATATTTAATCTATCCTTATTTAGAGATCTTCAATTAGTTATCTTCTGCTCTTTTCATTAATTAATGTATAACCTAGTTACTTAATTTGTAGAAATATTTCATTGTTTGGTTAGATTATATATTTGGTTATATATATAGAGCTTATTTTCGGAATCTATTCCAAAAATAATCGGTTTTTGAAAATTATACTACCTCCGTCCACGAAAATAAGTATATATGTTGTTTCGGCATGGATTTCAATACATCGTAATGTAGGTTTTAAAGTATATTTTGAAGTGATAATTCATCTTACGGTATACTGCGAGGGTCAATATCTTAATAATTCAATTTTGATTAAAAATAAACATAGTACCACAAATTAATGTGATACTCCATAAATTAATAAAATTATTTAAACAGTATATTTCTTTTACCGAATGTGACAAACGGTTTTCATCATTTTCTCAGTTTATATATGCATGTATTATAAATGAATTGAGTCTTTTAAAAAAGAGTTATTTAAAAAAAAAAATGTTTTCAAGAAAAGCCAAAACTAGTATACAGTTTATATATAAGAGCCACATAGATATCTATGGTCAGATATCTATGGTCATTATGATAAAAGAGTAACACGTAACGTGTTAAGACTTGACGTGACAGTAATATAATCTATAAAAGTTATTATGAACATATCTTTAATATAATCCTACTCTCTCTCTCATAAGTTTTTCTTTTACTTTCTTCTTAAAATGATAATGGGAAAATAAGAAATTAATTGGCCAATTCAAATTCTCACGAGTGCATGAAAAAAAAAGGTATAGATATTACATTTTCAAAAATTAAAATAAAATATAGAACCATAATAAAAAGTAAATATACTTTTGTGGAGATGGTGACGTGGAGTAGCCTGAGCCGGGTACATAGAATCCATTATATTATTATTAATAATATACCGAAACTTATCTTGTCTCGTTCGAAATGTTTTATATTCTTTTCTAAAGTCGTTCGTAGTATCTTCACTATGAAAAATGTGAAAAGCAATTTGACAAAATAGTACCCATTTTCACTATTGGTGTATTTCTTTTCCCCTCTAACACTTTACCAGAAGTGTGATCGAAAATTTAATCTTCGAAATTGTAAAATAAAATAAAAATCCAAAGATAGCTAAGCTACAAAACCCTAAACCCTTAGAGAAAATGAAATATCATCGAAAAAAGGTCCCCTACAATTTCTTTCAATTGGTCACTCCAAAGTGGCTTGGTCTCATCAAATTTTGGTACAATATATAAATATATTACACGTGCTATATACATAAATATATTCTATTCATTGCCATGCCTAAATAATTGCATAAATGTACTTTTCAATATGCATATTGTATTATGAATTTCACATAAAATGGTGCAATCAAAGGAAGGTGGTGCCCTCGATTTCATGATGATCGGTCATCGATTCAGTCGTATTAAGAAAATAACTACTCAGAACGAGATATGTTATGTACAAGCGATGCTCCGATTGCTGATCAACGACTGCAACTACTCATATCGATAGGCTAGCTTGAAAAAATGTTTCAAGTGGCATGTTCGATTTCATATTTGATTGTTAATTTGCTTGTCGATTAAGTTGTTCTTTAAAGTCGTGTCGCTTTCATAAATCATACCAAATGTGAGGCTACAGGCCACAACTTAGTCTTCTTCAATGTGCATGAACCAATCGATGTTTATGTGCGATAGTATCCAACGTATATCGTACTAAGATGTATGGTTCAGATCACTTCTTGATTTCAATACAAGACATTATTCACTCCTATAACACAGAGAGAGTGAGAATGGGGGGTTGGTAGCAATTCATCTCGTGATCATGTTTTCTGCTTACCTTTCCAAATCATTGTCTTTTAGTTTATACTTCCACTATCCTTGATATTTTCTTTTCCACCAATTTTTAATTTATTAATTACATATACATCAAGACAAATAATTTTCTCAACATGTTTTCATTCTATAATTTTCTCAACATGGTTTCAAGCAAATAGTATATGTCTACACATGTACACAAATTCACAAAACATGTAGTGAAATTCCTTGTTTGTTGGTGGAGTACTAATTAACAAAACCTAAAATTAAACCTACCAATTAATTGTGACATGTTCACGTACATATAATGATAGCTTTAACTTCACGATCGACAACCGTAAAAATCGTACTAAAAGCAACAGGTGCAGAGTCGTAATCGTAACTGTGTTAAACCGAGTGAAGTAGTGGTCAAATGTATAAATGGGAAGGGTCTAAGTAAGGGGGAGTCACAATCAAACAGTAATATGATAAGGTTACGATAAGATGGAGATGTAATAAAAAAGTTAGAAAGAAAGAGTGATAATAATATTATTTTGTCTAAAAATGAAGTGGAAAATGGCCCCATTCCATATTATCTCTAATTCATATTTCAGGTGGCCTTGTCCCCTAGGAAGTTGCTTTGTCTAATCATAACTTACATTCTAAATATCACAACTCTAATTATATATTCCCTCCGTCTCTTCCTAAGTGACCCCTTTTATATTCATATGTAAGGTATATAATAATAAAATGAATCATTTAGGAAGAGACAGAGGGAGTATAATAATTCAAGAAAAAAAGAAAAACCCTAAACATGGCCAAATGCTTCATGAATCTAAAATAGTCCCCAACTTATATCCTAAAGACATGCTGGTGCTGCATTTGTCTCGTTTATAATGAGTTTACGAAATATTAATATAGACATATTATAAATGGAACCGAGGGATAATTATTAATTAGTAGTATAAATTAAATTAGCAAATATGTTATGGTTTTTCATCATTCACAGTCATCACTCGCCTTTTGTACTCGTTTGAGATCGAGATACAGAATGCTCCTCTACTCATTGTGAGCACATTAAGTTCTGCGTTTTGCAATTTGTTTTAGGGCTTCGATTTTCGTTAGTGTTCAGTTTTTTCTGATAGTTTTTCTTTGTAAATTAAATATTTACAATTAAATTCCTCGACAATTTTCTAGGGATGTCAAACGGGCCAACCCACCGGGTTTCGGGCTAGCCCTATCGGGTTACGGGCTTTTCGGATCGGGTTAATCGGGCTTTTTTTTCTTTCGGGCTATTATTTTTTGACCCTAACCCTAACCCACCGGGTTTCGGGCTAGCCCACCGGGCCATTAAATATATAAAAAATAAAATTGATATCGTATAAATATAAAAATAATTATTATTTTAGCACATATTTGTATAAAAAAATTAAATAAATTATTAAATATTGTGAATTTAACAAAAATATTTATGAATGTCAATCTTTATTTTACTTTTCACCAAGCGCCGAAGTAAAAAACGTATAGAATTTAAAATGAAGGTTATATTTTTATTAAAATAAATTAAAAATACTCAATAATAATTAAACACAACCTAATTTATCAAATTTATAAGTAGAGTAATGAAATAAGTCATGGATTCATAATTTATGGTAATCCACCGGGCCAACCCACCGGGCTTTCGGGCCAGCCCTATCGGGCTCGGGCTTTTTTCGGTCCAGCCCTATCGGGCTTTTTTACTTTCGGGCTATTATTTTTTGGCCCTAACCCACTATTTTTTTCGGGCCAATCGGATCGGCCCGTCGGGCTCGGGCTTTTTTGACATCCCTACAATTTTCTCCGCCACATAAGCCCTGAACATATTAAGTATGCCCACAGTTGGTACGAGAGCCTTCATTATTCAACATAAATAATCACTTTCTATTGTAAAGATAACTGAAAACACCTCTACTCCACGGTTAACTCTGAATTTAAGTTTGAAAATAAATTTCTATTCTTTTTAAATATATACATATTTATAATTTTAGTAATTAGAACCAAACCTATGGGCTTAATATACATAAATAAACCTAGGGTAATTCTATCCACAGCCCCAATTTTTCTCCTCACAGCTAGGGATGGCAACGGATCGAGGACCCGGTCCAGATCCGACGGATCCGGCCCGTTTTTTTGGATTTGGGTCTTTTAATTTTGGACCCGACGGATCTGGACCGGATCCGGATCTTTTAAAAAAAATTCGGATCTGGACCCGGATCTGAAATTTCAGATCCGGATCCGGCCCAGATCCGGCCCGCAAATCCGTTAAATATATAAATAAATTTTATTTATTATATATGAATATATGATATAATATGTATTATATTATTATTTTTGTAACCCTATTCTATATTTTGTGAGATGCAATCTTCTATATTTATCTCTTTAGATAACTTATTTTAATACACTTCTTATTATGTTTTGGACTAGATAATGCATTCGTAATTTTTGAAGTGATAATACATTAATACTACTTCATTTGAAAGATTGTAATATATATATATATATTGAAAAAAATTATACTATTACCATTGTAGTGTATTGAAAAAAAAATTCATTTAAAAAATAAAAGCGCGGATCCGGATCTAGATCCGTAGACCCGTGGATCCGTTGGATCTGGGCTCGGACCTAAGTTTTTTGGACCCGACGGATCTGGGTCGGATCCGGATCTATGGGGAAAATATGGATCTGGATCTGGACCAAGCAAGATCCGGTCCAGATCCGGCCCGTTGCCATCCCTACTCACAGCCTCCAATTTAATTAATTAAAATGAAATATTAAGGAATTTACGTTTTTATCCCTGCAACAACTTGAATTTTCATAGCCACTGCGTTCTTCTTCTTTCATTCTTCAGAGGCGCCATTTCATAGCCACTGTATTATCTCTGTCTTCCTCCCTTTTTCACTTCGCCCGCGACCATCGACAGCAACAACCACCACCGTCACCATGATCCATCGAATATTTGCGCGAAACTATTTCAAATTCTGAATTTTGAAATCTACGAATTTACAATCAATTTTCTCTATTTTTTTTTTCTTAAATTTCCAACTATGGCTGCCTCACTACGTCGTCGTCCCGCAACCACCGTCAAATTCACTCAATTATTGTTCAATACTCATATTTTTACATGAAAAGAGTTTAACTATTCATCCATCGTCGCCGCCGATGAACCCAATGTATATAGCTCTTCGTGATATAATCAAACCAAAAACAATTTTAACGGAAATAAGAATTGTTGTTCTAGTTGTTGGCTGCATTGTGTGGAAATCAAAACGCGGAGAGAGATAGGAAAGAGGGGGCTGTGCGGTAGAGATACAGAAAAGATTTAGAAGGGTATTATGGTAGATTTCTTATTAATTTTAATATTAAAATAAACAGGGGGCTGTGTGGAGTAATTTGGTGACTGTGGATAGAATTACCCATAAACCTATGGTTAATTACAATAAATAGGCCTATAATTAATTAACATAAATATCGAGCCCAGTTTAAATGGGCCGAATTTTTTGTCTCGGCCCATTATAATTAGTAATGGTATTTAATTTGTTTCTTTTTACTAATCTAATTTCCTTTTTATTTCTTTTTATCAAATTCATTAAAAAAATAATCCTATTCGAAGAAGGAAATGGAATGACGATTTTGCCCCCAAAAGCTCTCTCCCTCTTCCTATAAATATGCAATTCTCCCCATAACCGTAACTCAATAAACTCCTCTCTCTCTCTCTCTCACACGCACCTTCGACAATGGCGACGAGCAGCGAGAACAAGGCGACAACCAGCCAATCAGCATCGGAAATCGAGACGATAACTCTGAAATCCTCCGACAGCCAGGAGTTCGTGGTCCCCATCTCCGCCGCCGTCCTCTCCATCCACCTCAAGAACATGGTGGACGATGACTGCGCCGCCGGCGTAATCCCCCTGGCGAACATCGACGCCGCAACCCTCAGCAAAGTCATAACGTACCTGAAGAAGCACGACGCCGCCGCCGGCCTCTCCCGCAACGAATTGAAGAGCTTCGACGACGAATTCGTCTCCGGCGAGTCCGTCGGCGACCTCCTCGACGCCGTGCTGGCCGCCAACTACCTCCACATTACGGAGCTGATCGAGCTCCTCAGCCTGAGGATCGCCGACTTGATCAAGAGCTACAGCGTGGATCAGGTGAGAGAGGTGTTCTGCATCGGCGCCGACGAATTCCTGCCGCCGGCGGAGGAGGAGAAGATCAGGAAGGAGTACGACTGGTCTTTCCAGAGGCTCGACGAGGACTGAATTTGGGGATTTTGGAATTTGATTTGTTCCTTTAGGGTTTCTTTAGGGTTTTAGATGTGGATAATTGATGGGTGGGTTTAATCTTGATTTTGATTTTAGTTTTAATTTTTGTTAAGAGTTTTAGTTCTATTAGTATTGTTTTTCTATGCGATTTGTGAATCTTGTTGAGTTTTTTTCCTACAGAGTATATCTCTAATCCCTTCCTGACAAAAGAACTCATCGAATCCTCGACACTCACACATATTCATGAAACGAGTCGTTTGAGTCGAAACCGAAGTACATTAAATGTAGATAAATATTTTATCGAATTAAGATTGAAATACAATTAATCACTACAGATCTCATTCATAAAAATTTAGCCCAATTAAATAAATAAACAAATTTTATTCAACAAATTCATTATTATTAAAAAAAAAATTATGTAATTTACGATTAAATGGAAAATAAACCATAATACAAACACTTGATCAACAAACATTACAACTATTGCCAACTGTTTTAATCTTCGTGCTCGAAAAATTTAACCCTTTATCAACGGGACAAGACGAAAGAAAGAAAAATAATTATATTCCAACTCCAAATTTTGTAAAACAGGATTCATTTTTATCAAGTGGTAAAAGTAAATGAAATAGACATTGCGCCAAAATTTTGATGCCAAAAACTCCAGAGGAGAAAACGCCACAACCATATATATATGCAAGCAAAACTCGAAAAGAATGCACACGAGAAACGCGCATCATATCTAGTAAATGCAGGCCTAACACGTGTATAAACAATCACAGAAACCTCGATTTCTTATGTAATTTCAATGTCGTTTCCCAGAAAAGGCGGAGTCACTTACTTATCCCACACACCTATGAAGGTTTCAACCAAGGAGCTTCCACTCACAACTTTGGTTGCTCCTATAATCACATCAAATGCTGCTCCTTCCTGAAGGAAACGAATTGGCAGTACGAACTATGTCAAAGGTGACAGAAGAATAGGCCTATATTATGATGCTAGAAACATAACAAGATTATGACCGAACTGATCCGAACATTTGGTACACCATGAGAGAGAGAAAGACAGTAAAAGCTCTCCACATAATGACACTATATCTCTTCGATGAGACGAAATAAAAGCTCTCTACGTACTTCTTTGAGGATTAGTTAATAGTGTACCTGAGAACTGAGGAAACGGAGTGCAGATATCTCAGCAAATGTAACTCCACCAACGAAAACAACCAGGACTAGAGCACGCCTTCCATTAGCAGGTCTGGAAGAACATAGAAGATTGCATGAATTAAAAAGAGGGTTCAAGTATTTGCGTTCTACCAGACTATCCGACAACTTAGTTACTGCAATTTTTTATTTTTCTGGATTTATCAAAAAGTAGAAAAATTGTTGCAGCAAACATATTCCCTTTCAACCCTTTTAAGCGGGAAGATTATATAATAAAATTCGGAAAATGCTTAGTATTTCCCTGGCAAGTTCAGCAATTGGAATTCATATACAAAAAGTGAGGAATACTTTTCTGAACTGCTGAGCGATCCAGGCAGCGTATCATATGACGGGATGCTAGGAAATCCACCCTGTACAAGCATAATAAGGGAATCGCTTTGAGCTATTTTGATGTAGAAAATTAGAGGACGGTGAGGAAGATATGTAAACATGACTGACTCTCTTGGTTTCCATGTGTGGACCAGGCAGTAGCTTCAGTATTTCTTCCATGGGGCGCCTACAAGATGTATTATAAGAGAAGACAATTAGTACAAAACATAAACTGGGCAGTGAACTAATTAGTGCTGAGTACAACATAACTTTATAGTTGAATTACTTCGTAAGTAGGCCTTGGTCCGAATCTGATATCTTCACTTACAGATATAGTACTTTATTTCAGGCGTAATCACATAATTCACAAAAGTATTGAAACCACCATTTCATAACAACTACGTTTCACGAAAATAAAGCAACTTGTCATTTGGAAGAACTAGAAACCCCCAGAAAAGCACGAGATAGCCATAGCCCAATTGATTCAAAGTATTATACTTTGACTATCAGCCAATTCGGTATTAAGTAGTAGCTCAGGAAAAGTAGACATGGATAAATGAAGCCAGAAGAAAACAACATTGTAAATTCAAAAAGTCACACTTACTCACAACTTGGTTATTTTTTTCCTACCGAATTAGTAAGCACGTAATTTCCAGATTTCTCCTTGTCATATTTCAGCTATGAGTGGTTAAAAGCCAATAAATTAGACAAAACCAGCTAAACGTTGACTAAATAACAAACATACTCCTCTTTTCTTTTCTTTTCTTTTCTTTTTTTTTGTTCTAATGGGAGAACTTAGAAAATAAGCTCACCATCCAGATCGGATTGCCTGCTGTACGAGTCGAATGCTGAGAGGTGCATATCCAGAGAAGACGTAGGAAATATCATTCGGACTAATAAAACAAGCAAGTTCAAAGAAGATGTCAGTAGGGAAAAACTGCGCTGCACTGCATGTATGTTCAATAATGCTATTGGCTAAGCTTTTCAATTATTATCATCATATGCATTTGAAAGCAAACAAGGGTTCTTAAGATAGTTAGAAGTAAAAAATGGGAGACATATATTTATAAGCAAAGTAAGAAGTGTCAATACGGAAAGAGAAATACTTAGCAGTGTCTGTATTCTCAATTATTAGTTGTAAAGCACGTTTGATGGTCGGCCAGTTGTTTCTTGAGGAGTCCTGCAAGAGACAAAATAGCACGGTAAATATTGTATGGAAGGAAATTGTACTTTAACTAGGTGATAGGTGTATGGAAGAAAATCGTAATCTAACCTGTTTCTTAAGCAGCCCTGCTTTTTCCAGGTTATCCAGTGTAGGAATATGCTCAAAACCATAGCTCTGAAGTAGTTCTTTCCTGCGCCAAAAGTTAATTAAGTTAGAGAAGATTTGGCGTTCTATACTAATTCAAAAGAAAATGGAAACTCTATATTTCACTTGCCTCAATATGTCAAAGTTCCTTTTTGTCAACCCTGCGTTTGTTACTGATAATAAGATTAGAAACCGCAGCACGTTGACAAGAGGCTCCTGCTTAAAAATCATTTCTTCAATGAACTCTGAGCATCTGTAGTGAGACATCATTATTCAGGTCTAGTAGATACTGGTAGCCCATTGACCACAGGTGATGGACATGAAAGTAGACATGTCCTTCAGAAATTTTGCAATTAAAACACACTAAACACTTAAAGAGAATTCCTGATCATAGGCCTAGCTGACTAGATGAATGTTTTGTACCAGGAAATAATTAGAAATCAGAAGTCAGGAATCAGCTTAAGAACAAGAAATGTGCCAGTCTATGCTCGGGAGAAGCGACTGATTAAGAACAAGAAATGTGTACAGATGTGCTGAATCGTGAATGACATCATTTATTTATCACAAACTCCCCCAAGATAATTGATTCTTTTGGATCACCATTTGACAATCAAGATATCTCTATGACATGCAGTTGATAAAGCAAGAAAAAATCTTACAATCATCGGTAAAGATCCCAATATAAAAGAAAAATGGGTGCAAAAGATGCTCAAGTTAATAGCATACATTTCATAGCTCTGAGCCTCCACAAGTGTTTGTTCCATATCAAGTTTCCCTTGAAAAGATTGTTTTGATGTAAATGTTGTCAAATGCTGAGCAAGATTTATGTGCCTCTGAATTGACAAAAAGAAAATGTATAAGCTCATGGAACAACTCTCAGCATAAGCTTGCATTGTCAGAAAGAAACTCACAGTCATTTCTGGCAATGAGTTGAGCTTCTTCACAAAATCCTTCAGCTCAGATACCGTCTGTGTCTGCACACAGAGAGCAGAAAGTGGTAATCTCATGCTACGCTAAAAAATTGTTATCATGAAATTCATCATCCAAAATTTTGAAAATAGGCCTGAGTAGGTTTTGATAATTCAGACATCAGCATGTGCACTCTGTTAGCAACTGTTCCCATATTCTTAGGGTATGTCCACATCCCATCTCATTCTCTCTCTATTCTTCTTTCCTTTTTCTTTCTTTAAGAAACTATTTTTGTTGAAAAATAAAGAAACTATAGATTAGAAAGGGGGAGAAATCCCCAAAGGCAAAAACTAAAAAAAAGGTGTACAAATACAACTCTAATCTCTAATGATGTCTGACAGTCTGACACTGAAAGTGACCTTAAAGCCTTTGTGATTCAAGGACCAGTTGACATGAGTTCCGTATCACATATCTCACACATAAAATCAATATTTCCTAAAGGATTTCTGGCTCCGCAATCATTTATACCTCTATTTCAAAGTGTATATTTTTTCACTGGGCCAATCTCATTTTCTTATGGTAACTCCACACTCCACATACAAACATTCAACTTTTCCATGACGAATTTCTTAAACGAATAATAACCCTTGCTTAAGTGATGAAAAGGCAACTGGCAAGGAACAGTTATATGGAAAGAGGGACTAAACCTTGAGTTTACACAAAAGGCTGCCAAGTGAATTTAGATTCAATTAAACATGACAAATGTGAGCTATTTATTATCCTCAAATTGCAAAGATACTTGATTCTCAATAGCATGCAAGTGCAAACTAAGTATTCCTTAGCTTGATTAGTTATTAAATGAAAATTAGGCCAGATATTCACGATTGGTACAAATGAAAAATAGACATAACCAGCTCAACAAGTATCTTTTTTAACAACTTACAGCAGTTGAAATTTCCGTATAGTCTTCCTTCATGGACATTGCCTTTTGACGAAGAACCTGAAACATATTAAACATTGCAATTGAAGGAGCTTCAACAGTAATAGGCGAGAAAGCTATCAGAACAATAATTTGAAAACACCATGTACAGTAAAAATTAAGTACTTGAACTCTATGCTGTCTTGACAACAACCGTGTACAGTTATAGTATAATTTTAGAATACTGTGCTATAGGGAAAAAAAATAAAAAAATGGCTTTAACCTGGACAACAACTTCAAAATTTAGATCCCGTGTCTCTTTGAATAACTTGTCACTGCGAATGATTTAAAGTGGTAAGTGATAAATGATAATAAATATTTATACAAAGCATTGTCACTATAATAGCTTTTAAATGAATACAATGTAGTTTCAAATGCCACTGCCTATCAATAGCATAGTAATGATAATCCTTTTGGTTCCTTTCTGATTTTGCTTATGAGTATCTCTAATAGGTTAAGATTCTGAAGGTTTGCACCCAAAAGATCCTTTCGAATTCAACTAAGACTCTTTAATTAGAAACTATGTTAACAATGCATCATCAGAGAACAAAATGTTGGTTACCTAGAATTAAGGGGAATCTTCATCTTCTTCCCTTCTTCCTGCACTCCCATAATGGATGCATCTAGCTCCACAGCTCCATTGTTAATACCAAGACACTGCATCAATCCTATTAGAGATAGCTTATAAACAAAACCAGATAGAAAATAAAAAAGAACACCATGCAATGCTAATGATGGGCATTAGGAAACAGCGTCCTGAGAGCATGCAATTCTAAATTTACTTAGCCGCTGCGAGTGTTTATCCATTTACAAGAACAAAGTAATAAAAAAATGTCGGATAAACATTTCTAAATTTCAGGGGCAAGTTGAATCTATCAGATTAGTTTTTAAGGAAAGTTTTTCAATAAGTTGGAATTTCAAAATAAAAGCTGATAATCTCAGCATCCTCATATCTTGTGTAGCACCAGTACACAAGTTTTAGTCATTGGAACAAGTTTACTGAAATTCTGAGCTTGAGCACTAATCTTGATCTTAATTGAATAATAATTATGTTCCATAATACTAGCAGTCTAGCTAGCACTATTACCTCGTCTATCAATCCCTCGTATGTCAATTGAGTACACATGGGAGTTATCATGTCCACCTGCAGGAAGAAAATAATAAATTTAAAATCACAAAGGCCTCTATACACGGCAACTAAGAAAATATGACAAAGTGTCATTCAGTTAAAGTAAGCAGTTAACACAATTTTGAATTTAAAAATAAATAAATAATGACAATGTGTAGAGTATCCTGATGGATGCATGCAAAAATTGCGAAGACAGAGGAAGAAACAGAGACTGCATTGATAACCACTGTGAGTCACTCACAAAGCGTGCAGAAAAGAACCTTGCATCGAGGAAGACTTTTAGCAACTTCACAAGCAATTCTCTGTTTAACACATTTTGATTTTCTTTTCCATAGTATACAAACTAATAGACAGTTTATTAGAAAGTCTTAACAATTTCTAGGCATCACCGATCAATTAAACAGGAAAAATTACTCAGAACTGCAGAACTCAAATTAGATTGCAATTAAGAGGGGAAGGTGGCAGAATATAGAACAAGGAATGAGAATAGGAGAAAAATGATGTACCTCTCTATCTATAAGTATAACAGTATTTATTTCTGAAAAGCCCACCTGCAGTTTTCAAGAAGAACAGAGTCAGTATTTTACTTCTATATAAGATTGAGGACGTCTTGTGACTACAAAAAAAGGTTAGTTACATTTGAAGTATTAACAGGTTCTTTGGCTTGCATACGAATCAAGATATCAGCAACACGTACTGCTCCTTTTCCTTTAGCCCTGACATTCGGTATCACTCCACAAGAAAACTGCATTCAACGTCCATAGGGTCAAGAGAAAAGAAAATGAGCAGTAAATATATTTTCATTCAACATTAATAAACCACAAAGAACATTAAATCAACCACACCTCAAGATTGTGGATGGCTTTGGCAATATTCCAGAGAGCAGTGCCATCTCCATCTACCAAATAGTCCTGTTAAGCAATAGGATACGTTGAGTCAATAATTGAAGGAAAGCGGATGTCGAATTGGTAAATAGTTCTGGTCACAATCTCATACTTTTTCGGCAAGGTCAAGTTCAAATGAGAGAACGTCTTCATCCAGTGGAAGCATGTATAAAGGAAACTCTCCAATGGTCAACACATCACGTACTTTCTCTTCTTCAAGTATCTGTAGACAGCAACATATAAATATAATTGCCATCGTCATCATAAAATAATTCCTAAAACCTATAGATGTTTCAATTCATGGTGCTTACATTCTCACAAACAACCAGTCTGCGTGGAACAAAGTAAAGATGATATTCTCTGTGAAGCCCTTTTGATGTATCATTGTGAATGTTGGAGCAGATGAATCTCATCAACTCAGGTTGAGCCCGAACAAGGAAGATCACTTTGGTTCTTTCGGTTTGAACCGGCTCAGCTGTTAGATGACGCAATTCTGCACCCTTCTCCTGATTACAAAAGGACGCCAAAACATTAACTCTCTTATATGATCTTGATTGTGTTCGAATTAGCAACAACAGAACTGCTACCAATTACATAACCAACTAAGTTCTCAAGCATTTGTTAGTGCTTGCATTCACTATCGCTCTAATCCTAAACATTTGACCAGATCACTCAAAACTAAACAGCAGTTCGTTCGATCCACTCGATGGGTAAAAGGATTTTTACAGATTCATAAACTTCGGCACACACTTGGCAACAGAATAATGAATGATATCATAGCCTTTAACATCAGAATTCCATATAATTGAATTGAATTCAAGCCATTCCTACAACAAATGGAGATATAAAACGAGCAGAAATCCGTAGAATCGAACAAAAATGACACAAAATACCTTTAGTTTTGAGCTCAGGATAAGAAGTGACAGAGTGCCACTAAGCTTCGGATCGATTACCAAGCATTTATCCCCTCGAATCTTAACAGTAAACATAAATTGCAAAAATCAATACCATACAAGCAATTACAGTAGAACGAACACGATTGAAATTCAACTGCACTGAACAAAACTTACATGCTCGAGGATATTTATCAGCTCGTCGTGAGCTTGTGCTCTTGAGTTCCATGAACAACCACGGCAAAATCAAATTCGAGATTGAGATGATAATTGAGTCAAACAACGGGAAAGGGGGAAAACGAAAAAGGAAAAACCAGAAATCTTACCGCATGGCATTGAGATTTATGGGAGCATTCCCCAAATTGGGAATCTGCGCCATTGTTACTCGCTCTCTCTCTCTCTCTCTATAAACTCTTCTTCTCTGCAGAGTGATACTTTCAGAGGGCTTCGCCAAAATCGAATTTCTATGAAATGAAATAAAATAATAAAATAATTGCATTTCATTTATATACTTATATATATATATCAATAAATTTATGTTTATTAATCGCAAAATTTTACAAAAATAAAATAAAATTAAAATCGATATAATTGAAACGTTCGGTTGTGTGCGTGTGTTGACTAAACGGTATGACCTTAAATTTTTAGGCTAAAGGTCTCAAGTTCGAGTCTCATGTTCCACAATTGTCGAAAATTTTACAACACTCAGACATTCGTATAATTTTAAATTAATTACCAAAATTCATCTAGGAAAATGTATGTGATGTATAGCTTATAGTATATGTAAAATTTTGTTACAAGGAGCCTTCATTACATATGAAATTCGATTGCATTCTTACATCTATAAGAGCATATACAATTATGCAAATACTCGTGATAGCGTGTTTTTACACATTGGGAATGGTCGAAAACATTTCCCGTGTAATATATGTAGATACCGTCGCACATAGTGTCGGTTGTGCACGAATCTCCTATTTCCAGGTCACATATTTTCCCAACACAGCCTGCAAAATCATAGATGTTTAAAATGTCAACTCTTCTTTACGTCGTAACAAAATCGAATCATCTTTCAAACGTGTTAGAAATCTCGAATAGTACCTGAGATGATAGTAGAGCAAAAGATAGCAACGACCAACGATTGAACAATCTTTCCCATTTTATCACTAATAGTATGTAGTAACGTTTTAAAATATTGCACATACATATATGTAGAAGGCGAGTTGGATTACAACAATAGTAATAAAAAATACTCCATTTTAAGGTGGATTTCCAAAGGTAAAAAAGGGAAGAGAAGATTTCTTTGAATTGATGGCAATTTTTTAAATGTTTGTAATTTATGTTCTAAAAAGAATATAATTTATAGTGCAACTAATTGAATAATTACATAATCTATAGATGTAGATTACATGATCTCATAAAGGTAAATAGAAATGTTTAAGTGGCTTGGTTTAAGCTATATCCTAATTGAAATGCATTCATAAAATACTAGTAAATCGTTTGTCTCGTTTATTATGTCTGATTCCTATTTCATGTCATCCCACCAATAATAATCAATTTTCGAAATGACAAATAAAAAATAAAAAATGATTATCTTAATTAAAATAGTTTGTTAGTTTGAATTAGCAACTATTTATATAAAAGATAAACAAAAGTGCACTTAAAAACATTTTGAACTTATAAAAAAAGTTAAATAAGAGCTACGGGCCTCCTCAGCCCATAGTCCATAAAAGGGTAATTCTATTCATAGCCACCAAATTGCTATTCATAGCCCCCATTTAAAAAAATAAATATAAACTAATAGTGATTGTACAGTATTACCCCCATAACCCCAACTTTAAATAAGACGTATAGCCCCTAATTATACAAATTATAATTCTGATAAAAATAACCCCCAAAATATTCCCAGATTCCATAACCCCCAATCATGTCCCCAAACCCAAACACTGCTAATGAATTTAATAGAAGCATAATTTATATTCTAAAATGGAATAAATAGGAATATGTGAATAAGCAGATATGATGAAGCTAAACACGATATCAATTATTCCACTTGAAGACAGCATGCAATTCTCACTACTAGTATTTGATAGCTTCGTAGTATTGTGTTTCAGGAGAATGCAGAGAGAGAGAGAATGGATAACTTCGATAAGTTCTTCTTCAAGGAAAAATTAGAATCCCTGATAGTCGTTCAGGAACGAACTATTAGAGATAGACAGAAGCTTGAGATCGTCATTGCGCCACCGCAGATCGAGCTTCCGGAGCGATTGCCGACGTTTGAGCCGCTGAGACATTTGCTATTTAACGAAATTGGCAGCAGCGGAGATGGGGATGAAGGGAAGAATGTGGTTGATGTTCGGATGCTTGGTACGCCGAAGAGGCATATGTGAGATTTCCCTTGCCTCAACATTCTCGCCGTCTTCGACGCCAATAAGTACATCACCATGTACAAAACCGCCTCCGCCAAGAACACTCATCAGCGCCCCATCAAACTCGCTCCATCGGCGACTCTCAACTCGTACTTGGACTCTACGAGTTGGAATAGCCAATTCATGTTGTTGCCTAATTTCCGTCAAGGCCGTCCCCGGTTGAAGCACAAGAAAGCCATGACAAGTATGGTAATCGGATGCAGGGGTTATGCGATTTAGGTATTATTACTTAAGTGGAATTTCAAAGCGGGGGCTACATTTTAGTCGACTAGGGGTAATATAGTACAATGGGTATTAATTTATATTTATTTTTTTGAATGGGGCTATGAATAGCAATCTGGTGGCTATGAATAGAATTACCCTCCATAAAAAAGGTAAAATTGGGCTAGAATTTAAGGAGCCCAAGATTATACGGGCCAACTCAACCCATCCTTTTTTCAAAATATTAATAAAAAATTACAAAATCGCACCACAAATGCACGTATTCGAAACTCTTGACTCCAAAACCTGCTCACCTACATTTAGGTCAACATGCGTACACTGACTCGCACTTGTCCCTGGTCGACCCCGATTCGACTGTTTTGACAACTCTACCTATAACCATTTAAAACACTCACTTACCATTTTATCATTCGGTCACCCTTAAAAACATAAAGATTGTCGTTCGACTCACTGTTTTAAATATTGGACCGGCCAGCCTAGTTCGACCGGCTTGACCAAGAACCGAAATGGAAACCGGTTTGGTTAATACCATAGAACTGTTAGTATGAAAAAATCGGATTTGGACCTAAAACCAGCCAAAATCGGATGTAACCGAGTAGAACCAGGAACTGGCCGGCGGCAGCTGTTATGAATAACCGTCTGGTTATTTGAAATTTAAAAAATTAGTTAGATTTTGTACCCCGAAAGTGTGAAACTTGGTCTGAAGGTAAGGCTAGCCTCATTACCAATTGAACTAACACATACTCTCCCTCCGTCTCTTCCTAAATAACCTTAATTAATTTATTTATTAAACAGTTTAACCACGATTCAATCGACTAACGGGTATATTCGATTCACCGGCTCCATTCCGGCATTGGCTCCACTAACGGGTATATTCGACTTTTTCTTCATCGCAGTGAGTGCAATAACAAGACACCTCTCCCATTATAAAATGTTTTAAACTCAGATTCCCAATTTAAAAAAAGGGAGTATATACTACCTCCATCCCATTGTATTAGTCCACATTGAGATGGGCACAACAGCCAATGCAAAGAGAGATATGTGGCTATAATTAATTGTAAGGAAAGAGAGTTAATTGTGGCCACATATTCTTTGCCATTTTTAGAAAGTGGACTAATATATGAGACGGACCGAAAAGGAAACGTGGACTAATATAATGGGATGGAGGTAGTATAAACAAATTGACTGTCAGTCCCATAACTGAATCAATCCATTATTCCTTTTTCCCATACACCGATTCCCCAATTCTGATCGCCCCATGGCAGCAGCCTCCATACGCCTCCGACGTCTCGGCGCCGCCGCCGCCGTGGCCGGCGGTGCGTACTTCACGGTCCTCACCAGCAGCCCCCCGATCGCCGCCAGCGACCGCGGCGGTGCGGCGGTAGCAGACGTCAGGCACAGAATCGCCGACCCCTTCGCCGCCGTGCCGTCGCGCACCGCCCAGGAGGCCGCGCTGATCGGCTCCAGCGCCGCGAGCCCCCTCGACATCCTCGTCATAGGCGGCGGGGCCACCGGCTGCGGCGTCGCGCTGGATGCCGCCACCCGAGGGCTCCGCGTCGGGCTTGTGGAGAGGGAGGATTTCGCGTCCGGCACTTCGTCGAGGTCTACTAAGCTCATCCATGGAGGTTTGCATTTCTTTGATTTTGTGTTTTATGCGTTGTGTTGTACCTTGTGGACCGAGAATTGTACTCTGTAACCCTCCTGAGGTGAGGCGAGGATGCATTGATCACTTTAGCTACCGACATGGAGAATCTGTGACTGTGTGCTAAAAGTGAGGAGTTGTTCTGTTCCTTCACGTGACCATACTTCAATTCAGTGCCCATAGCTAGAAAATTGTACTCTGTGACCCTTGGTTTAGCATTGAATACAAAATTAAAATGGTGTATTAGAATTTAGAATGTTAAGATAAGGGAAAGGTGGAATGTAGGCTTGCTGAGAGATGCGGCATAATTGGCAATCTAGTTATGTGTTAGCTAACTAACAGAACCCCTCACCCTCACTTTCCACTTTTATTTTTTGTTTCCAACTGTTTCACCTTATAGGTGAAATGCTTTTATCCTAGTCCGAGGATGCCGTACGATTTTTCTTGGAAAAATTCGAGCATTAGCTATTTGGTTTCATTAAGCATGTTATAGTCCATGCAACACCTGTTGGCCTGTGTAGAATAGACATATTCTTTTGAACTAAATGAGATGCGGAAGTTGTTTCAATGAGATTAGCAATTGGAATGGTACATGAATTATTTGCATCCACTATGAGTTTCAAGCTAATTATGCAGTACCGTATTATATTGTTAGTGGTACTGCCGAGCTATTCTCTGTTGAAGAGTCCATCTAGAGTTTCCATTATATGAATTAGTCTAACTATTTGCACTTGACTTATGATGGTATAGAGATAGTGGAATATTGTCCCTATGAGAAGATTATAACCAAATTTGCCCATTTAGTTTCTTAGTTTACTTTGTTAAACACGGAATCCGTTATTTATCCTTTTTATCACTACATTCACGTCAAATTAGAAGGGATATTTTTGCAGTTTGTTTACAACTTGCACTTTACATCCTCGATTTTCATGAGTATTTGGCGTTCCTGGTTAATCCCTTCCTATGATTTTAGGGGACCCATAATATGTTCTCAATAATTTTTATTCAGGAGTTCGTTATTTGGAGAAAGCTGTTTTCAAATTAGACTATGGGCAGTTAAAGCTGGTTTTCCATGCCCTAAAGGAACGCAAACAAGTTATTGAAAACGCCCCCCACCTTTGCAATGCATTGCCTTGTATGACACCGTGTTTTAGCTGGTTTGAGGCAGTGTACTACTGGATGGGTTTGAAAATGTATGACCTGGTAGCTGGCAGGCACTTGCTCCACTTGTCAAGATACTATTCAGCACAGGAGTCTGTTGAACTGTTTCCCACTTTAGCAAGAAAGGGAAATGATCGGACTCTGAAAGGAACTGTTGTCTATTATGATGGTCAAATGAATGATTCACGCTTAAATGTTGCATTAGCATGTACTGCTGCTCTGGCAGGTGCTGCTGTAGTGAATCATGCTGAAGTAATATCCTTTCTTAGGGATGACGGTACTGGACGGATAATAGGAGCTCGGATTAGAAATAATTTAACAGGTATGCCTATCAATTTTACTTAACTGATATCCCTTACCTCAATGTTATTTCTTGAGGAATATCTCTTATGACATGTTCATACGTGATCCCTTCTTAAATTGTTTAGCATCTTTTTGCTTGTTATATGGTGCAGATTGCCTCTGATGCACTTTACACATCAGTGCAACAATTTCTTCTGAAGTTTTACTATTTATTCTTATGCCAGACTACGCATGAATATCAAAGCAGAAACTTTTGCATATCTCCACTGCAATTTTTTTGTTCAAGAGAGACTGGAAAGTGGGTTTTTCCATCCCCTTCTGGTTTTTAATTTATGTTCCTCTGTTTCTCTTTCCTCTGATGCATCCTGAATGCCGACTTTATGTTGTTTCAGTTTCTGCATCTGAAGTCTTACTCTTACTTCATTTGCTTATCTTGGGCCCTTTAGTGCAATTGTTTTGTAACTTCATATTTTGCTTTATTAACCTATGCAGGCAATGAGTTCGACACGTATGCAAAAGTTGTAGTAAATGCTGCTGGTCCATTCTGTGATTCTGTGAGGTTGATGGCAGACAATGAGGCAAAGCAAATGATCTGCCCCAGCAGTGGAGTCCATATTGTGCTTCCTGATTATTATTCTCCAGAAGGAATGGGCTTGATTGTTCCTAAGACCAAGGATGGTCGTGTTATATTCATGCTTCCATGGATGGGTAGAACAGTTGCTGGGACCACTGACTCGAACACTTCAATCACAATGCTACCAGAGCCTCATGAGGATGAGATTGAATTTATATTGGATGCAATTTCCGATTATCTTAATGTTAAGGTTTGTGAATCACCATATGCTTGAATTTTGCATCCTGATCAATCTCAGATCACATTTTTAAATTCATGTGTTTGTTTGTAAGTTTATGTGGCCTTTTGCTTTAGTCATATGACGAGTTGATCTTTCCTCTGAATACCAAGAAATCCACTCCCCTTTCTTATTTCTCAATTTTGGCATCTCCTGCATATAGATTCATTGATATAGTAATGCAAATACCATGCTTTGGTAGCTTAAGCACCCATTTACTATAGAGTGCTATGTTCAGTGGTGGTCATAAATGTCACAACCTTTTCATTTGACTTCATTCATTATCATGTTCGAGCTATTTAATATAGTGAAATCTGTAAGACCCAGAGAGAGAGCTAGATTTGTGAGATGGAGTTGTAATTCTGCTTCGTGCACAGCGGAGCGCCAGGTTCTGTAGTTTTTGGTCATCTAATTACTAAGATTTCCTTAGAAATGTCAGACTTATATGTTTTGGTATGATATTCAAATTCGATCATCCCTGACATGAAGAGGCTTTAGGTTATGACATCGGTTCATGTAATAAGGTGCGAGCAACTTTTTGTTGAATATTTCTAATTAATGTTTGGAGAACTTTTAATTTAGGTGGAATTGGTTAGAGAAAAGTGCATGAGTGACGACTCATGACTCTCCTTTTATTTTTCTGACTCTCTCCAACCTTATTATAGTTCTATCATTATTTTTTCAAGGGGAGTTATAATATTCAAGAACGATTGCTAGGTGAGGCGAACAGATGTTTTGTCTGCTTGGAGTGGCATTCGACCATTGGCTGTCGATCCTAGAGCCAAAAACACTGAGAGCATTTCTAGGGATCATGTAGTGTGTGAAGATGTACCTGGTCTAGTTACAATCACTGGTGGAAAGTGGACTACGTACAGAAGGTAAATCAATCAGTAGCATAATACAGTGCTGAACATTTAAATATGGAATTCCACTATGATGAGGTCGAGCAGAACAATTCATCTATGCTTAAACTTTTATCCTTCAATTATATGATATTTTTGTTAACAGTTGTTTGCTTACACAAATCTTTTCCAGTATGGCAGAAGATGCAGTTGATACAGCTATCAAATCTGGAAAGTTGAACCCAGAAAGGAAGTGCATAACTTACGATCTGCAGCTTATAGGTGCCGATGGATGGGATCCTGCTTCTTTTACCGTTCTAGCGCAGCAATATGTGCGGATGAAGAGATCATATGGTGGGAAAGTTGTTCCTGGTGTAATGGACACTGCTGCAGCCAAGCATTTATCACATGCTTACGGCACATTTGCTGAACGAGTAGCTGCCATCGCTCAGGTTTAATCTTCCCCTCAGATTTTCACTTAATTCTTATCGCCTAGTATACATCCTGAAGAATATATCGGAGAAAGTACGCTGTGTATTACAAGTAGAAATACTCCCATATGTATAGGTAGTAGAAACTCGCTTACAAACTATGTTACAATCTATCCCTAAAATATGTAGAGATGTACAAGGAAACATAAATATACATATACTCTTCGTTGTAAGTGCTACATCGATAGCTTTAAAATATGAATATGCTTCTGAGCTTTGATATCTAGTATGTAATTGCGCTGGCCTAAGTAGTTAACTTTGATGTTCATCAGAATGAAAATCTGGGGAAGCGGCTAGCCCACGGGTACCCAGTCCTGGAGGCAGAAGTTGCTTACTGTGCTCGGCATGAATATTGTGAATCAGCAGTCGACTTCATAGCCAGAAGGTCTCGGCTCGCTTTTCTCGACACCGATGCAGCGACAAGGGCAGTGCCCCGTATCATCGAATTATTGGCTGCAGAGCATAAATGGGACAAGTCAAGGCAAAAACAGGAGCTGCAAAAGGCTCAACGATTCCTCGAGACCTTCAAGTCATCAAGAAACGCCCAGTTTCATGACGGCAAACATAACTAACGTGAGTCGTCTTCTATACAATCGAATCAGTAAATCGTTGTTCGAGCTGACTTGTATACTCGTCTCTCTCTGCAGGTTCATCAGATGACTAAAAAAGGAATTTCATACTTTGGCTCAGGCTCAACACATCCTGGAAAACTTTTTTCTCCCATTCCAAAAGGTCCATAGTTTCTTCCCATCGAAGAGTTTTTATATTTTATTTACACTATATTTATATATAAATATATAGTTCGATCCGGTACGTCGCCGGCGTCCACGAGAGCACTCTCTCTCTCTCTCTCTCTGCACATTTTGTAAAATGCAATTTAGGCTCCTCCTCAACCCCTTCAACTTTTGCCAGAAGAAGAATGAAATAAAATCAACCCATTCATTTTGCCTAAAACTACTGTTCATGAGGATTAAAAATCCATGTATTTTGGGATGAATAACCGCTGATGGATGTGAAATTGGCCTTCGATCTATCGATCTTTTTAGTTTCGTTTGCTTATGTCGAAACCGTTTGTACTTTGCAGGGTAGTATGGATATGTGTATTCAAATATTAACTCAATATCTGCTTTTCGGTACATATGAACGTTTGTACAGTAAGACGAGAGACGGAGAGAGTATTTCGTGGCACACGATTATGGCCATTGCCGAGTGACTTCCATGTTCATAGTACAGTAGTAATTCAACTTATAGCTCCACGAATTCAACAGTCTACTACAACTGTAATAAAAGTTCTTTAATAAACTGCCTATAAATTCTGACAACCATACTAAAGTTTCAAATCAAGGTACAAAGTTGTCAGTTTCTTTCCATTTAACTCGTATGTTGAATACATGACATCTGTACGTTTAAAGATTAATTAAAGTATAATTATTTTCCAATTCTTGTCTCAGTTTTTATTAAAAAAATCTATTAGTATAATAATTAAACGAGACAAGCGAGTCGCGACAAAGGGATAATAACGACGAAGACATACGTGTTTTGATATTAGATGGGACAAGAATGGTAATAAAATTCCGCGAGGCGGTGGGACCCACAAAAACCTCTGTTAGTCAACGCTTTCCTCCACATGCAATCACACTACAAAACCCCTAAACACAAAAAAATTTAATTAATAAAAAAAAAAAAAAAAGAAGAAGAAATTACAGTTACATTCAGCTCGTCGGAGAGCGACAATCAACCACCGGTGACACTCTCCGCCGCCGTCTCGAGTACCCATCATTTGATACATATCTTAGCTATCGCTCATACTCTTAACTTGTTTCTTTCCTCCAAAATCGACTCAGATGTGGGAGAATTCGATTGAAAGGTGACGAGAATTCAAGAAACGGGGTTCTGGGTTTCGACCGTGTAGCGATTCTCGAAAATGGGTCGGAGGGGGGGAGAGTCGGAGCCGGCTAGGTGGGGTTCCATTGTTCTTTTGTCGATGGGTTTGGTCTCTTTCGGTATGGTGTATATTTTCATGTCAACTGTAATGCGGCCGTCGTCGCTCTCGGCCGATTCGAAGGTGGGTTCTTTGGGGTATGTCGATGATCGGAATTCGGAGGCGGAGAAGAGTCGGGGTGGGGATTGTTGTAGAGGGATTCCGAATATGGAGCTTTGGGGGTCTGCTGTGAAATGGGGGACTGATTTCAAGTTCAATTCTTCCGAGCAGTGTTGTAATGCTTGTAAGGCGATGTGCACTGGGAAAGATGGGCCTTGCCTCTGTGATTCGTGGGTGTTCTGTGGGAATAAGGAGGCTTGTGGGGAGAAATTTGGTGAGGTTAGTAGTTTTAGAGAGAGAGAGAGAGAGTGTGTGTTTGTGTGTGTATGTGTTTCTTGTTTTTAGAGTTTTGCTTGATGTCTTGTGTGGTTGAATGATGGTTTGGATTGTGTTGATTGCTTGTTGTCTGCCATAATCTCGTCTCATCTAAAAGCTCGAACTTGTAGAGATGACCTAATTCTATTCATTTTTGTTATATCTCCCCATACTGTTTTAAGAGCTTTAGGTAGAAAAGTTTAGGACCGATTACTTTTGGCTGACAAATGATCCTGTTGTGATGATTACTTTGGCTTTCGAAGAACTCGGGGCGATTTGGAACTTGTTTTGCTTGTTGATTGTTCTCGTTATATGAGAGTAGTAAGCAAATGTGTATTTGCAAAGTTCATACGGACACTTTCCATTTTTGAAGGGAAGTAGCATGTCGTTTATGTTGCTAACGAAAGTTAGTTACCTATAGTGAGAGCTTATATGCAAAAGGCTAATTGATTGTTTATGAAGTGCACGTTGCAGTTTAGAGAGATGATGTTTCAATGTTTCGAACTATGTGACTTTTGACATGATTATTTCCTTTTGATTTTGTTGTTTTAGTGCTGGTTAAAGAAGCAAAAAGATGTCCTGTTTCCTGAGAAGCAAGATACCGGAAACAAAATCATGTGGACATCGGGTGTCATCTTTGGAAGAGGGGAGGTACGGATATATAAGCTTGATGACTATTGCCAATTTCGTAAAAAACATATACTTCGAGTATTAGAATTGCCATTGATTATTAAGTTTGCTATATTGTTGAATGTACATCATGCTTTTTGAAGTCCTTGTGGTGATCATAGATTCGTGCTTGATATTGCAACTAATTTTTTCGTCACATGTAATTTGTCTCCTGGAAGCATATCTTTTGGAGTTTGTGAACTTTGGTTATTTGGATTGGTTATTCATTTATGTTATTTCTTGAAGGGCATTGTTGCATTAGAGACGGAGCATGGAGTCCTTCACATCAAGGTAAATTTCTTGTATCCTTGATATGTGATAAAAACTGGACTTGCTTTTGATATTTGAAGGAATGTAGTACTTCGTCTGTTATGATTTACAACGTAAGAGTTTCAATGGTTGCTATTTCTCTGCCTGCATAATGCGTTACATGAGTTTGAAGAAAAAAAGCTACATCCCATTTTCGTATCAAATTATCAACGGCCTGGTTTCAGAGAAGCCCGGGTTTAGACCATAAATAAGAGTGCACCTGAAATGATATGTTTTAAAAGGAATGACCAAATCTTGATTTACGACAAATGCTATAGATATGGTTTTGATGATCTTTTGGTTTTCTCCGCAGCTTTTGCCTGAATGTTCCCCACATTCAGTTGCATACGTGCTAGAGTTGTTGGCTCAGCGACATTGTGCAGGTTGCCATTTCTATCGAGCTGAAAGCCGGGGTGAATTGTGGGATACAAAGGGAAATCACGTAAATGATGTAAGCAATTTCTTCGTATATCCATTAAAAAGAAAATCATGTTCTATTTTGCTTCACTCCCAGATAATTTTGACTCGTACCTCTCTTGCTCTCGTTGCCATATCCGAGCTAGTTGCTAATTCAAAGAATCATGTTCTTGAAGATTTATCTTTCTTGTTAAGACTATTCAATCTTTTCCTACTTTCAAACTTGGCAGGCTTCATACGGCCCTCCATTTGGTCTTATCCAAGGGACTTTAGAAGCCCAAGGTTTGACATTCGACCCGATTGCCTCGGAGCACTCTCCGATCATTAAAAGGGGCTCAGTTGCATGGGTCGGAACAGGACCCGAATTCTTCATAAGCTTAGCAAACCATCAAGAGTGGCGAAACTCATACACTGTGTTCGGTTCTGTGCTTCCTGAAGATATGACGATTGCTGAGAAGATCGCTCAGCTTCCCACGAAATCGGATGTTTGGAATAATGTGAATGTCTCAGTTCTGGAGAAAACTGTGCCTTTGAGGATCCAAAGAATCAGCCACAGTGACCTAAACCTCAGATAGAAGAGGTACATCAACTCCCCCCCCTCTCTCTCTATCTCTCTCTCTCTCTCTCTCTCTCTCTCTCTCTCTGGAAACATATAGAGAATCACATTAATTTATTTGTTGAAACAGATGCATGCAGTGTAGATGAGGATTTTGGAGCTACAGCAGCATGATTTTGAGCTTGTGAAAGTGCAGCAAGAATTAGGAAAATGGTGATTTTGTTTTTTCTCCTTTTCTGTCTCTTTGTTTTAATTGTATTTTTCTTTCTTTTTTGTACTTGATGTGAAATATACCTCAAATAGATAATAACTTAAAAACATTACACTGATGATGGCTTGAATTTACCTATTGGGTTCTTCATTCATTTGTCAAGTCTAATACTCCTTTCTTCCGACCCTTTGTACTAGTTACGTATTCCTTTTTAGTACATCTCGTAAAGACTGTTACATTTTCTTATTTAGTAAAAAAATATTAAAAGAAAAACATTTTTTGCACATGTACTCACCACTTAAACACACAAATCCACCAATTCTTAATTCTCGTGCTCTAAAAGAATGGTAACTAGTATAATAACTAATAAGATACCTAATCAAATACCACTTTCGCCCCGTCCAAGAAAACACCTTTCTTGAATATCCATGTGTAAAAATATTAGAAATATGACGTCTTGAATGGGACGGAGGGAGTACTCTTGAATATGGAATGGAATAGTGTCATTTCTCTCAACTTTGGGCTGAATTGGGCCTTGCTTTAATGGGCCCAAAACTATTCTCTGGGCCCAAAATCCATCTAGTTGTTTTCAACCTGGCCCAACTTTATTTTCCCAATAGGCCCAAGAAGTTTTATTCTAAACTTGGAAAAATACTAAACTTAAGCCAATTAATAATTAGAATTAGAGGAAAATAATTTAATTCAAAGAGTTTGAAATTCCCAACTTGATATTTAAGATTATAATAAATTGCATGTTTATATAGGTGTGCATTTCACCAAATGTTTTAGCCTTTTCCACTGTAATCATAACGAAATAATTAAATAGTACTACCTTCATCTCACGAAAGTAAGTTCTGTTTGACTTTGGACTTTTCGGGCACGTATTTCCACCAAAATCTAGTACGGGTTTTAAAATATAATTTTGAGGTATTTTTTCATTCACGAGATACTATGACACTCGTACTATATTGTAAAAGAAAAAATACTTTAAAATTATATTTTAAAACTCGTACTATGTTTCGGTGGAAACACGTGTCTGAAAAGTCCAACATGACTATTTTCGTGAGATGGATGTAGTAATCATTTTGTTTGTTATCCTTCCCAAAAGAATAATTATATTTTCAAATTAAATTCAGTTATACTAATGAAAGAGGAGGAATGTTACCCTCTCACTGTAGACATTCTTAACGTGTTTACAGAGGACTTGATATGTTATTAATAGATTAAAATTTTAAATATGAATTTCAACTTATAAAAAACAGTAAATTCTATCATGATCACATTAGCAATGAGCATGTTAAAAGTAGTTCACGATGGGTATGATAGCGTTTCTGAACGGAAGTTCAATGGGGTTGGAATAGATTGTTTCAAATGGGTTAATGGGCCCTACTTTTCAAATCATGTGAAATTATGAACACCTTTCTTTCTCTAATCTATATTTGACACTGACATCAATAATGAATTTCGTTGATTTTTATGTTGAACCAAATTTGGATCCGACGTGGACTATGATTTTGTCACGACTTTTCTCTCTAAATTCACTTGAAAATAAAATATGTTACACAAAGTTAAATGGGAACATCAATTATAATTTGCCCAAAATGATGAATTAGGAAAACAAAAAAAATCTTCATAAATATTTGGTGCTTGAAATAGTTGGATATAAAGTTAATTGAGATTGTCCCACTTTATATTAATAGCAATACATATGAGAAAATTCAAACCAAACTTACATTTATTTAGTCAAACTAACAATCAATTTCTAAACCTCTAAATTAACACACTCAGGTTGCAATGACGAGTTAAGATGATTCCCGTCCAATTAAAAAGTTACGAGTTCGAATCATATCGACTGAGTACATACTTTATTCGTGAAGAACCACAAAACCATGTAAATATTTTTATGTGAACATACGTATGTCTTCTCTAATTAAAAAAATAGTAATAACTGAAGAAGTGGGAGAAAATAATGAAATGGATTAAATTCAAGGATTGAACAAGTGTTTAGCAAGGGCAACAGCCTGTGTTTTGCCGGCATCCCATGTTGCTTGTCACATGTGTACCACCCGCTCGATAATTTGTACCTCAATAAGACAATTTTTTAATAATATTTTTATCTCTCTTATTACTCCCTCCGTCCCGGCCAAGACGATACGTTTCATTTTGTCAATTTCTGGCATGTTTTTCCACGCTTCTTATCATAGTATCACATAAAAGATAAAAATCTTCAAAAATCTATTTTAAAACGCATAATCAAGAAGCGTGGAAAAGCGTGCCAGATATTGGCAAAATGAAACGTATCGTCTTGGCCGGGACGGAGGGAGTATTATTTTGTGAGATTTTATTTTCAAGAATTTAGACTCAACTGATATTAGAACAAATTCATTGAATTTTACATAATACTCACTCCGTCCCACTTTATTACTAGTTCACTTGAATATGACACAGACAGTAATCAAGAAATTCAAGAATGTTACCGATAAAGAGACCTTAAAATGTGTCACTGTGTAACTTATATACTAATAAGTGAGACGGACGAAAAATGTAAGTTCGATTATTAAAATGAGACGAGATTATAAATATCTCTGTTTTGTTGATTCATGCAACTTATTTTTGGGAAGAATACATGGAAGCAGAACTTAGCTTTTTTTCATGTCTTTTTTTAATTCTGACATAGGAAAACAACTCTACAGAAAAACCCTCTGTACCAATTAATTTTTTTTCATTAATTTGTTATACTAATATATTATTTTCAAGTAAAATAAATTAATAAACGAGAGAAAAGTGCAAATAAGTGTTTTAAAAACCGAACCGAACCGTCGATTGAACCATGAACCCTCATAATTCCGGTTCATGATTTTTCAGGTTATTTCTAGTTTTGGCCAGTTGAACCACGGTTCAATCAAAAAAATCATGAATCGAAAGCCTTGCCGGTTCGACCTCCTGTTCGGTTTTAAAATATTAGTGCAAATATTTTATATATTTCATTTCACAAAAAGGGAGTTAATTAATTAATTGATTAATGTATATAAGCATTAATTAAAGAGAAGAAGCAGGAACAGAAATTCTGACTTCTGAGAGAGAGGAATGATAATCTGCTGACAGAGAAAAGTCCAAACAAAAAGATTTCTCCTTTTCTGCAGAAATCGGCCGTGACTGTGAATGAACAATGAACAATGAATTGAGACTGTAACTCGACGCGGGAATTCTAAAGATTTGTTTTTTAATTTTGGGTCGTGACTAATTTTTTAATTCGTGGAAGAGTTGGATCAATCGTGCCGGCCTCAATGTTTGGAGCATTCACCATTTCGTTTTCTCATATACACACACTCCCTTTCTAACGTTTGTTTGGGTTCTCTCTCTCGCTCTCTCTAAAGCTGTCGACGTGAGAGAGAGGACTGTTGTGGGGGGCTGGTTTCACACAGTGGTGCGTGAAAAGGAATGGCTTCTCCGGGCACTGTGGCGAGGCCATTGCACAAGCATCCGTCGTCGTCTTCGGCCGCTTCTTTGAGGAATAATGGCGGCGGCGGCGCACAAGGGCAGCAGCTTTCCGTCCGCTCCAAAGCTCCAGTTACCGGTTCCAGACGCTCTGTCACTCCAACTTCGAGAACTCGCTCTCTACCTCTTGATCATGACCCAGGTTTCTCTCTCTCTCTCTCTCTCTCTCTCTCGATGTCGGTGTACATATGCATACACACATGTTTTGGCTATGAAGAATTGCTGAGAATGTGTAAATGTGGGAAATGTACTTTTTTAGTTTCATGTGATTTTCTTGCTAGTGGAGTATTATTTTACATTTCAATGAAGGGATTTTTGAATTATGGTGCATTTCAATGGTATGGAACAGTAAAGAGTGATTGAGTATGGTTATGTGTTTGTTATTAATTGATGAAAGACTGGATATTTTGATCAGAAACAATGATTCTGGTAAAAGATGATGAGAAATTTGGTTGATATGGATTTTGATATGCTCCCCCTTTTCTCTTTATGTGCCATTAGAATCTGAAAGAGTGAGAGTCGCTGTCCGAATCCGACCCAAAAATGCTGAGGACCTGTCCGATGTCGATCATGCTGATTGTGTGGAACTTCAGCCTGAGGTATTGTTTGCACATGTTAATCTGAATTACGGCTCATTTTGTATGCACTACAATTGGTTGAGACATCTTCCATTGTGCAAGATCATAACATCACGTTACTAGCGTTTTCGGTTTTTATTGATCAAAATCTTTACCATTGTGCAGCTCAAAAGATTAAAGTTGAGAAAGAACAACTGGAGTTCTGAGGCTTATAGATTTGATGAAGTATTCACCGAGAGTGCTTCTCAGAAACGTGTTTATGAGGCTGTAGCAAAGCCTGTCGTTGAGGTAATCTTGAAATTCGTATATGGTGTACTCATAAGTTTCATAAGTTTCAAATTTTTTGGTATATAAGGAGATTTTCGTGGTTGTATTTAAAGAAGCCTAATATGTTAAGGTGTTTGATTTGCTTCGTGCAGAGTTTGCTGGATGGATATAATGGCACAGTTATGGCTTATGGCCAGACTGGCACAGGCAAGACCTACACACTTGGACGGATAGGAAAGGATGATGCATCGGAGCGTGGAATAATGGTTAGAGCTATGGAGGATATATTGGAAGGTACATCGGCATCAGACAGTGTTGAAGTTTCTTATTTGCAGGTACTTACATTGTGGTTTGCGAATTTCCTAGTTGGAAACAAAGTTTTGCTAGTTGGTTACTGCTCAAGATTAAGATAGGATCATGAGAAATAACTCAGACGTTCATTGTTTTTAGCTATGCTCTTAGTTTCTTCGTTTGTGTTTGATGGAGACCGTATTAAATTTCCTACAGTTATACCTGGAATCCATTCAAGATTTACTTGCTCCGGAGAAGACAAATATTCCGATCGTTGAGGATGCCAAGACCGGAGAAGTATCAGTGCCTGGAGCTGAAATAGTTAAAATACGGAAACTCGACCACTTCTTACAACTAATGCAACTTGGAGAAGCGAACCGTCATGCAGCTAATACAAAGATGAATACAGAGTCGTCACGTAGTCATGCAATTCTCATGGTAAATTACAAATATTTTGCATATAATAGACTCATAGTGCGTATTGTTTTGTCATACCCTCCAGAAATTGAGGTTACTACTATCCTTCTGTAGGTTTATATTCGTAGATTTGCACAAGAGAAAGAAGATGCCAATCAAGAAAAAGGCATCATCACAGGTAGACAAGGCTATCATGTGCCGACTATCCGGAAAAGCAAGTTGCTAATAGTGGATCTTGCAGGATCTGAGAGAATAGACAAATCAGGTTTGCGTTTTAATGGAGCTGAACTTATTTTTAGTTCCCTTCCCTTTCTATTTTTGGTACTTAAGGGATCATTTGTTCGTTCATTGTGAATTTCTATCCATTTGAATTTTCTTATTGCAGGAAGTGAAGGCCACTTACTTGAGGAGGCCAAATTCATCAATCTTTCACTTACTTCACTAGGGAAATGCATAAATGCACTAGCCGAAAACAGTCCTCATATACCAATCAGAGATTCAAAGTTGACAAGATTGCTTCGGGATTCATTTGGAGGTTAATATTCTTACCCGTGTTTTTTCTTTCCTCTCTACATCGTAAACTTCAAGCTAAAGGTTATCTTCTAAGTTCTGTATACAGAGAAAGCAACACATTTTGTTTCTCTTTGAATCTGTCTAATCCATAAAGCAAACGGCAGCGTCTAACTAGACTACATAAATGGGTTTTTTGCTCCAGTACGTACTGCGTATAATGATACAAGTGTAATGCAACAGGTTCTGCTAGAACTTCACTCATAACAACGATTGGACCGTCTTCTCGTCATCATGCAGAAACTTCAAGCACTGTAATGTTTGGACAAAGGGTGAGTGTAGAGTATAAGTTTTCAGTTTAACTTTAAGTATCCTCTACTGATTTCGGTGTATATGCAGAATCCAAAATTAACTAAAATTAGTACTGTATCTTGAATTCTCTGGATAAACTACTGAGCTTCATCTTGTTTCCTGCAGGCCATGAAAGTTGTGAATACAGTGAAGCTGAAGGAAGAATTTGATTACGAAAGATTATGCAGGAAGCTGGAGACTCAAGTTGATCATCTTTCTGCAGAAGTTGATCGACAACAAAAGTTGAAAGAGAACGAAACAAATGAACTGAAGAAGTTGGTAGAAGAATTCGAGAATTCTTATGCTGAAGCACAAAAGAATTTTTCTGTTAGGTCTGAGGTATCCATATCTAAACTTCACCTAGTATCGCGGTAGCTTTCTGTTTGCATTCTCCTCAGTTGTCATCATCGAATGAGTCAAATACGTAAAGTGATATTCAACCTCTGTTTTTCCTTTTATTTCATGTTTCTCATCAATGAAATCGGGGTTGCAGTTATTAGAGAAGGACAATGCTGAATTGACATCTAAAACGAAAGAGCTACTTCAAGAATTGGATAGTCAGAAAGAACAGAACAAAGTGTTGCTTGATGAGGTTGCACGTCTGGTAACGAATTTGAAGGATATCAAGGTGCGAAAATTCTGATATTTTTGCAGAAATTCTGTATCATTTGCTCGAAACTCTACACAAAACGACATTCTTAATGCTATCCTTATGCTTTTACAGTGTCTGGAGGAGGAAAACAATCGTCTTGAACGTGACTTGGGCGATGCTATGAATGATCTGAAACACCAAAAAGATCAAAATGTTATCTTGTCTGATGAGGTTGCACGTCTAGAGATGAATTTAAAGCGTAACAAGGTACACAAAATGGAGAAAAAATAAAAAATGGAAAAAACTCCCTCTGGCTTCCACTTGTATGATTGGCATGCTTCTTCGAAATAAAATAATGCCATTTGTTTCATTGTTAGTAGCAAAAGCAGCTAGAGGACTCATCTTATCAGAGAATACTAGCTGATACAACCCAAATGTATGAGGATAAGATAGCTGATTTGATGAAGAAAATAGGACATGAGAATGCTCAAAACCGCGACGTCGAAGAAGAAATCGAGAAGATGAAGAAGCAAGTAGCTGATTTTGGGTTGCTGCTTGAGGTGCATTATACATGTTAATGAATGAATACTTTTTCTTTTATACATTTTCCTCATTGAAACTGATGAAGCATCTATATATCATGTTCTCATACTTTACGTTCAATTTCTGTGATTTTAGTTTTATCTGATAAGAGAATCTGATTCTTTCAATTTGCTCTCCACCCTAACAGAAAAATCAGGTTGAGAATTCCAGATATCGGAAAGCACTAGCAGACACCACTAAGATGTATGAAGAGAGAATAGAGTCCTTAAACCATCAGATTGAAGCTGAGCGCTCACGTGCTTGTGACATTGAAGAAGAGTTGAATTTAACGAAAAAGCTTTTACGAGAACATCAAAGTTCATCCAAGGTGAAGTTTCATTTCTTTTTTTAGTACTATTTCTGCCCATATATTGCTGTAATGTTTCATGTTACTAGTTTCCATCTACCTTCGTACTTCCAAGCCATAGAAAAGAAATTATGAAGGAAAAGAAAAAAGAATCTGAAACTTGTTAGTATTTCGAGAAATTCTGAATCTTCTTTCATATTTTTTGCCTATCTAAATGCAAACTTTAGTTTTATAACGATATGGAGTTCACTGTTTCCTCCTAAAGATTGTAACAAATAGGAATTCAGATATGGATGTAAAAGACTAAATTTGCTAAAAAATAATGTCTTATTATTTCCATTGATCGTTTTTTCGTTTGCTATTCTAGGCTGATGCAGAGAAAGACATGAACGAACTTCGACTATTACACATACAGAATAAGAATCTAGAATCAGAAAAGGTATGCACAGCCCACTGTATTATCATATTGTAACAGGTGTGAAACTTACGTACGTTTCAGCTGACAGACTTCTATTGCACTGAGCGGTGGTAATTTACCCTAAATTCTACAGGCAATACTTAGAAATGAACTTCACGCAGTCAGACTAGCACTTCAAGAAGAGGAAAAACGAAGAAAAGAAACTGAAGCGGAACTGCTTCACATAATAAAGGGTGTTCCAGAAAGTGAAGATGGCTTTGAGGTGAATAAGGTTTTCCCTTCACAGAACTTAAATGATCCTCGAAATTTTTTCTAACTCGCTTGTGAAAGGAAGGGACCGATTACCATTTCCTTTTCTTGGTTAAAGAATAATGAAAGCTTAGGTTGTAGCTAAGAAAGAGGTTTCCTATGGCTAAGTTAAGTGACCTCGATTTGACTCAGTGATTTTATATCAGGAAAAGGTATCTTACGTGAACGAAAACATAACCAAGTCTTCAGCTTTATCTAACTCACAAGGCTCACACAAGTCTAGCCGATCAAGAGAAACCATTGTAAGCCAAAGGAATACGATTACCAAGATATGTGAGGAAGGTGAGATCTCGATTTTCTTGTCTTTTCTTCTATATCCAGATTTTTGAGTCGATGTGCTTTTGGCATTGTATGATTATAAGATATTCATTTCTTTTTATCACAAGTTAAACATGTTTCATCATGCAGTTGGCCTTCAAAAGATCTTATCACTTTTAGAATCCGGAGATTTAGATGTTCAAACTCATGCTGTCAAAGTTGTCGCCAATCTTGCTGCCGAAGGTACGTTAAGGAAGAGAGCCTGTTTAAGATGTTCTCATTGGCAATCGGGTGTTTCAGTTCTATTCTTTAGATCGGCAAAAATAACTTTCTTTGAGGTGTCGATGCATTTCTCAAAATGCTATTGCTCCATAACTGCTGTCAGTTAAAAAATAGTAGTATTTGTTTGTATACTTATCCCAGGAAATTGTTTGGTTGCTTATCGCTGATTAAATATTCCGATTTCAGATATCAATCAGGAAAGAATTGTACAAGAAGGTGGTTTAGATGCACTGCTTAAGTTAGTCGAATCGTCACATAACACAACGATACTGAGAGTTGCTTCTGGTGCCATAGCCAATTTGGCAATGAATGGTATCACATAACTCATTCAAGTCTTATAAATTGAATTTAAATATCTTGAATAGAAATTCACTAGCAAATTTATTGCCTACAGAAAGGAATCAAGGTCTGATAACAAATAAAGGAGGTGCTAAGCTTCTTGCAACTGCAGCTTCGAGAACAGACGACCCTCAAACTCTTCGAATGGTTGCTGGAGCTATCGCAAACTTATGTGGAAACGGTAAGCTGTGGTTCATTTTTCTGAAGAATCACAAAAATGGCATTTTCTCGGTTTTCTCTTATCTTGAGAGTTTACCACTTATCTATCGATGATACTATACCTACATTTATGTCGAGGTGCATTCTCTAAATGCAGAAAAGTTGCACGCGGTTCTGAAAGAAGATGGATCCATCAGAGCCCTCTTAGGAATGACGAGATCAGGAAACACTGAAGTCATTGCTCAAGTTGCAAGGGGGTTGGCTAACTTTGCCAAGTGCGAGTCGAGGAGAATCATGAAAGGTATCGTAATTTCACCTTACTTCACCACGATTCACATCGTCCGACCATTTCTAACAAATTTACATCAGGAGTTTGGAGGGGCCGTTCGCTTCTAATGGAAGACGGAGCTCTCTTGTGGTTGGTTGCAAACTTGAAGACGTCGTCTACTTCAACTAGACGCCACTTGGAACTCGCTGTTTGCCATTTAGCTCAAAATGGTAAGCATTTCATATAATCCTTCAAATATCACTTGCACCAATATGGATTTGCTCGTTCTCATTTCCATGCGATCCTGGTTTCTGCAGAGGACAACGCGAGGGATTTCATAAGCAGCGGAGGTCTGAAAGAGCTTATCGAGATCTCTGAAGAATCGAGCAGAGAGGATATCCGGAGCTTAGCGAGGAAGACGCTTAGGTTGAGTTCGTTTTTTCGAGGAGAAGAATGATTCATGGAGTTAGTCTTGTTTTTTAATCTCATTCTTCAGCTGTTGCTTATGCTGGTTTTCACCATTTTTACAGCACTTGATACATTACGAATTTTGATGGGGGTTTGTTTGTACATAAAATTTTGATGATACATATACACTCTGGACGAACATTGACGTAGAAAATAAAACTTTTAACTGAGACCGAGAGGCGGAGTTCTTCGTCAATGCTAGGTCACCCGGCCGGATGAGATTCAGTCGAGCAGCATCGTTTGCATCAAGCGTGAATGATCAAAGTGAAATAAGTACACAAAAACAGAAAAGGTGGCAAAACCGGTGGTTGCTTTCATGTCTAGACATGGAATAAAAGCAGCCTTCGTTCAAATCGTAGCAAACTAAAACAACGCACCATATATACTAGAGACGAAAAATACGCGTTACAGCCGAACAAAATAACCCAATGATACAAAATTGGATGTACATTAGATGGAAGGAAAGAACTGATGCTTGTCTAGTCCAAAGAATCACTCACAATGCTATATATACTAAATCTGCAGACGTAAGGGCATAAATTTCGATTCACGCTTGATTTTCAATCTGATAGGAAAGGCCGGGACCCTTAAAAACATCGTCAATCTGCAACCCCGAACCCCGACTACGTGACTACTCTGCTTGAGGCGAGAGGCGAGAAGAACAGTTTTGCGAAGTTTGTTTCTGGTTTTTCAACTGGGCAAAATCTCCGCCAAACGATCCTGACCATCCTCGGGAATTTCTCTCCCTGGGACATGGACTTTCAAGAGATTTACGTACCTGCCACACGAAATGTTAGGTTTCGGATGATGAATTTGGAACTTAGATTTCTGGGAATTTTGAACTTGTAAAGATTACTTACTCTATGCCTGAGAAAAGGTAGTCGTGTTCTTGAATGAAGGCGAGTAAAGCCTGGAAAACAAGAGAGTATAAATTTTCAGCTAAACATGAATGGTGTTCCAGTGGCAAATTGGTGAGAGTCGGGGGCGAAAAACAAGTACAGACAAAAATTGTTGAAATTGCAGAGCCTCGGTTTATGATAAATTACCTCGAACGGCATATTTAGCAACTCATAGTATGTCCGAACACGATCTAATCTTCTTTGTACAACTTCACTATCGATTGAAGAAACAGCAGCCAAAGCCTGACGAAGCTCAGAAGATTACAACTAGCCCTTTTCAGATTGGAAGTGCATAATAGCTATTCGAGAGACTTCAATAACATTGACATTTGATACCGAACACTAGAGTTTAATTTTTAAAGTCCATATTTTAGGTTCAGAACTAGTTTTCATACAAAAGTGAACTTCTATACTTCTACCTCAGAATTATCTGAAGGTTTATTCTTAAATACTCCCGGAAGCCGCAGAAGAGCTAGGAGGGAAGGGAAAGAGTGAGAAAGAGTCAAAGATCACTGACCTGTTCCAGTGCAATAGAATTACGGCAAATCTGCTGAACGCCAAAGAGGTTGATAGACTTCATTTCAGCCAAAGCCTAAGTGGGAAAAATGATATTCCTCATAAGCATAACAAAAGGGGTATTGTCTTTTTCCATGCAATTTCTCAATTACATTGCCAAAAATGTGGAGCAAACCTTTATGGATAAATTGGCGGCGATGGGGCATATCCCACCAAATATGTAATTCCGTTTCACATCCGCAACAAATGGTGTCATTTCTTCATCTCGACGTGTTATCTGGGTCACAAAAATTAAAACCTCAATGAATAGACAAAACATTATTTTCTATGAATGCAAGATATTAGCGAATAGAACATGAAGTAGTGGAACATTAAGTAAGCTAAGCCGGAGTATTTTTCTGGGAATAGACAACAAAGAGAGAAGCAAAACTGCCAAGATCCTATGTATGTGTGCTACATATAGAATGCTTGAAATGATATTAACCCAGTGTTCGACTAAGTAGCACAAAGCTCTAAGTGTGAGAATTCACCTGGGAAGTTAATGATATAACAAAATCATCCGGCTCTTCTGCATCTTGGTCATCCAAATACTCCCTCTTTGTCATTTCCTGTACCCGTTCACATTTTTGCAGAATGCGTTATTTTGTATGAAGAACAGTTTCCTTGTGAAGGCAGACCATAATACATCACCTTCTCAACACTTCAGTTGAGGAGCAAAAATGGCACATACCTGTAGATGAAAAACAGTCTCTAACTGCATCTCTATTCTTAGAACTTTGAGGCAATCAATAGCTAGTTTTCTGTAATCTTCAGCAAATGATGCTAGATCTTTTGGAGGCAAACTGCTTGTCCTAGCATGATGTGATCCGTTTTCTTCAACATTATTATAAGCTTTTGAAGATGACTTCCCTAGCCTACAAGAGAAATGGATTATGATGATAAATCGCAGATATTCCCCATTCGCTTAAATAATACCATTCTTATATATTTCATCAAGTCTAAGCGAATTATTAACAAAATCAACCATGATATTATGAAATATATTGCCAGTATAGGAATATCTGAAATGGGAAACAATAAACAAATGCATCTGACATAGCATAGCAGCAGATGCAAAATCTTTGCAAACAGGTTAGATGTTTTAATTGGTGCCAAAATCTAACAGTCAACTTACGAGGGGAATAAGATACAAAAGTTCACCTTTCTATTGAATCTGCAACATACTCCAATGAATCGCTCAATGAAGCCAATAAGATAAGTTTGTTATCATCACGAATGAGGTTCTCCTGCAGAATTATTAATCAAAGGAGAAATAGGTTAAACTGCCAACATGAGCTGCGAGCCAGATGTATACCACAACACCAATAAGGACATCAATACCTGCTTGATAGGTCTCAAATTCAGTAGTATATCACTCAATTCTACTTCTACTTCATTTGATTCAGCATCCAAATCATTGGTTTCAGAGGTTCTTTCATCTAATGAATTTGGCAAACATGCACTGGCAGGATCAAGTCGCAAGAGATTGTCCACGTCATGTCTCCCGATAAGCATGTAGCTTTGCTTCTCAAGAACTGCCTGATATTTCAACCAAACTACTGTTTATAAGTGCAAACAAAAGGAAGCCAGTAGAAGATCACATGTGAAGCTTCATGCTAGAGATTAACTCTTCTCTGACAACTTACATCCGTACCAATAATTCATTTCAGTTTCAATCACTAAGACATTCCAAACCCTTAAACTTCAACAAGTATGTACACTTAGAAACTAAAGGAAAAGGTTATTATAACACCTTCTTCCAATCTCATTTAATCCATATCTATGATGGTGCCTATGTACCATCAAGAATGGTAGCCACCAAGCAGAGACCCAAAAGTATGTTTATAGTCCTGGACATCTAATTTGTAGAAAAAACTTTGTTCTTGTCTTCTCAATTTATTTTTAGGTTTAACCTGAGTTCTTCAAATATTAGCTCCCAGCTTTAATAGGCATACATTTTCAAGTGTAACAAAGTAGTGGATAGCGCCAAAGTATTATCAGAAACAAGGAGTAGGAGATAGGAGAAGAAGGAAAAAAAAAAAAGGATGGACAGAACAGCTGTACCTCCATATATGATGTTCGACATCTTTCATATGTTCTTTCGAGGAATGTCTGCACGTAGTTGATGAGCTCACCAGAAAACTTTGGCATAGCTTGAGCCCACCCAAGCACCTAAAGCAATCATGTTACAGGTTGAGCATAAATAAAATTACTCTATTCTCATCTTTAATAGGCATTGTGATATGAATAATACCTCTTTTGCTAAGCTATCTATAGCCAACAATCCTTGTAAAACAGGTCGCCCTTTCCCAATTGATGGAGTGTATGATGCAGCTGAATTAGCTCGTGGCCGGAATGCAGCTGGACCTGTTTATGGAGGGGACTAAAATCAGAACATTAAGTATACTAATGAAATAATCAGTACATGATTAGCAAGCAACCATTGAATTGACCATAACTTCTTTTAAGCCATCTATCATATGACCTTTTTACACATGCATCCTCATTTCTATAGGAGAGTTAAACTACAATTTGTTCTCATTGGACATTATACATAGCAAGTCGCATAGTTGCTTATATTCTCTATTACACCTGCTGGCCATAGACGTAGCACCATGGATAGCGAAACATCTTTTCTATCTATTTTTAGAGCTAAGGGAGCCCTCTCAACATTAACATTTTTGGGAAACAAAACTTGAATCAAGTCGATCCATAATAGACAGAAGGATGTAAGGTCTATCAAATAATGAAAATAACAGATGTGTGCCAATAATTAGTAAAAAAAAAAAAAGACAGTAGTTAGTAGACTTGCTTGATATGGCCTGTTGTACGCTTTTCCGATAATCTACAAACATTGTTGGCAAAAAATGATCTTTCACAAAGTTCTCTGTAAATGCAAGCAATCCATCATTTCTGCAGAAGTTCATGCACCAAAAGATGAATCACAAGAAGATGCATTTATGGAGTGAGAATATATATAGGATCAGAAGCACGCACAACTATATAACTCATTCTTGCTGCATCAGATATGGCATAGATCACAGGATTCAGTTAGCGCAAAGGACGTGGGAAATATTGATTGCTACTGATGATTTAAGCAACGAAAATATAATCATGACAAAAATATTGATAGGCCATAATATTCAATAAATCATACGTATTATTCTTATAAGAGGTGTATTCTCAACTCAATATCAAGAAGAAACAGTGTTATTCCAATCAGCCTATGATGTTCGAGTTGTAATGTACGAGTCAAATTATTCAAAGTGTCACCGGCTGTGTTGATCCCTATCTTTCTTGTAGAGGCATACCAGCTTGAAACTGTTACTTTTTTCAGATAATTATCATTTAACTTGAAACCACTATACTTAAATGGCCAGGGCCCTCGCCAAGTCCTAATTATACCGTGATTATCATGTCAATTTGCTTAACAACTAGTCACTGTTTCATGAAAGTCCCAATTGTAAGAAACCATGAATTGTCACTACGGCGACTACGCAAACCAATAGGTATAGATAATGAAGTTCTCCTTGCACGCATCACTGTTTATGCAGGATTACAAATCTCAGTCCTTCAGGGCCTGCCTTAATATTCGCAAAATCCCCCTGATTTTTGTTCAATACAGGTACAAAATTTCCTCAGGTGTTTGTTAGTTTCCTCTTATCTTATAAACATGTCCGTAGAAGCAGACTGCAATGGTATATATTTGAAATGTGTAGTTTACCCAGAGTATATGTAAGGTTCACATATGATGTCGGACATATCTATATTAATATTATTCCAAGTCATTATATACTGCATATTTAAGATATTAATAGACATTCATAAGCAGTTAGTTTGAAAGTTGGAGCTGAATGTGCTCACCCAAGTTGGGAGAACTTTTGAGGAAGCATTGATGCAACTTTGTCTGTAAACTGCAAGAGTAAAGGCAGAAAAGGAATATGAAGTTATGCATTCCCTAGAGAAGTAACGAGCACTTGATTTACTTTCCCTCCGATTGCATTCTACTTGTACCTGAACTACTGGCCTATATACTGACGCTGCTAAATATATCCCTTGTTCCGGTAACACTGCCCCAGTCCCATAACCTTCTTGGAGTACATTTGATCCCTTTCTCCATCCCTGGCGAGTAAGGTCAGACCCTACCAAGAATTTATGCAATTTAGTTTGATGAAAAAAACAGGACTCAGTTGCTGGCTAGTAAAAGCAAATTGTTTGTTAATTTTCATACAAAAAACAGGACACGGTTACATTAGGACAGATAACTCTGTACCCTGGTTAGGAACGGAAGAAATAGCATCAGTGAACCGGAACGCGAAGGTAAGTCCATCTTCTGATCCATCCCTGGAAGCCAGACGAACAAAGGGTCATTACCTTATACTATAGACATTGTGACTAGAAACTGTGAATCAAAAGACAATGAGTTCAAATAGTAAAACAATTATTATCATATGTCATCATAATGATGCAGCGAAGGCTATACGCTGATCAATGTCCCCAAACTTGCAGTTCAATACCACCATAATAAAAAAAAAAAAAAAAAAAAAAAAAAAAAAAAAAAAAAAAAAAAATCACATAGAGAATGTTGGAGACATAAAACAAAAAGGATGGAAAAAAAATAATTAAAAAAAATGAAAATAAAAAATAATAATAATAATAATAATAATAATAATAACAATAATAATAATAAATAAATAAATAAATAAAAAATGATACCAAGCACATGAACAATCTGTAACATGCACAGAAATGAAAGAGTATGGCAAGTCCTTGCCTCTTGTCCTTAGAAGGATTCTTGCTAGCAAGTCTAGCTGTCTGTACAGCCGCATCTGCAGATGTAGCTTCAGGAGTTGCTCGTAGGATCTCACATATAAGTTGCTGGCACTCACTCTACAATCATATGGGAATATATCAATCAAAAGATAGCAAGCTTTTGAAAAGCATGAGGCTGAAACACAAAATGGGAAATTAAGTGAAAAACCTGAAGAACGTTTAAGGAAAAACCAATTGTGAAGCCTCCAGTATCACTAGAAGCATCAGAGTCATTATTCCAACTGACATCAGCAACCATTGCTTTTGGTGTGTTCATGTGAGATTGCTGTGAAGATTTTGACTCAAGCAGCTCTCCAACAATAACATGATTTTCTGAATAATACTTCCACTATCAGGAAAATGAAGAAGACAACAAAGAGTACAGAGATTATATGATTTAAGGAAACTTTACAGCAATAACCTACCAAATATCCGAACAACGGTGTCCAGTATAGAATCAAGTAGTTCCCTTGCTGAAGTTTGGGCTGTTCCAGAAGGCGACATTATATGAGAGACAGGGCTTACAGCTAAAGCTCCAGCTTGTGATACCCCATTTTGACGTTTTTGTTTTGCTAAGTGCTGCTCCAGCTGCCCCTTTAGATAGTGCAGACCCGTAACTGTAGGTGAGGCAGTGTGGCCGAGACCAGGCCTTGGCCCACTGGCTCGTCCTGCCTGTGCTTTGATCTTGGCAGTAATAATATCATGGATTGTAGGACGTAACCGTTGACTGGGAGCATGAGAATAGAGTTAGAAATAAATTGAAGAATTATCAAAGAGTACTACTCAAAAGAACAATATAATGGCTAAACTCATAATTTTCTGATAATTGGCCATGCATAAATAGTTACTAGGAATTAAAACTAGAAGTCTAGAACAATGAAAGATATTGAGGTGCTACATCTTGGTGAGAACCTAACAATTGCGACAGCACGTTGTTACCCGCCATAGAAAAAATTCCGACATACAGGTAAGATGGATAGCCTAAACACTGTAATTACCAAAATTCAATCTACTTTTTGTTGAAATCAGAAACAGTTCATATTAGTATCTGATGTGACATTGTGACATTGATTCCAGATCAACACAAATGATACTTATAACCTGAAGGATACCCAAACATAAAAGCATACCTTATTATAGCGCCAGCTGCAGCAACTTTTCCAAGCATGGAAAGGCACTCGACAAGAGTCTGCAAATATTTTACATGCAGTGGAGCATCACTCTTCCTCACCGCTTCCTGCATCAAATACATATGTGATTCAGCTGGGGTGTGAAAAACCAATTTAAGTTCATCAACATTTGTACTGTATGAAAAGAAGCATACAACAAATTCATCAGGAGTAGAATCTGATAGCCAGACGGGAATTTGACGAGAGAGAGTTCTTGCATCACCACCACCATTAGCCTTAGGAGTATACCCATTAGGTGCAGCATCGTCATGCACATCCAAGGTGCCATCCTCATTGTGGCCATCAAATGATGAACTAAAAAACAGAAAGAAAGAGATAAAAAGCTCATCAGAAAGGCCGGTTATCAAATCAATTCTGGTATTCACCTTGTGCAAAATTAAATTTGAAATTCCCCAAAAAATGCTAGGATTTACAACAATATATGTAATGCATAGTCCAACGAGGATTGGAGGCCTCTTGGGCACTAAAAAAAAGAGAAAATCCTATATTATAATTTGGAGACGTGATACATATAAGACATATCCAGGTCGATCATAACTCCTATGCCCAAATAGATAATTATAGCAAAGATGATAAGTTGACAGAATTGAAAAGTAAAACTCTCTCACCCCCCATCAACTGAACTGGGTCTATACACTCCATCCCCATCTCCTTTCAGCAACCTGGTTCTTCGTGAGAGAGAGTGTGAATAATTCATGGAAGACATACCAGCTGTAGCGGTTGGAATCGCATCATCACTTTCAAGCATACTAGAGACAACTGAGCTGCCACAAAGAAAGGTGGAATTCAGAAGAAGTAATTATCATAGCAAATGATCAAAGGGAAGAAAATAAACGAAACATAGTTTTCTGAAAAGAAAGCTAGCATTTCAACGAAAAAATCCAGATGAAAAGGTTAAAGGACCAAAAAAAGAATTGAATGCAAGCTTTCACAAGCTGTGAAGCATATAAATGCTAAACAAACTACTGCCCCAGAATCTAGAATTGACAAGAGGCTAAACGTTCGGTTGACGAATGAAATAGTTATCGGAGAAAAAGCTTCTCCAAGTACAAGATTTAAGGCAATATACCATCAACCTGCACTCAAACGTTTGCTTGCATCGCAAACCAATCAAGAAAATGGCTTCGCATGTCTAGAGGTTTCCGGTCTAAGAAATCCTGTAATTACCTGTATTCTCCCTTATTGTAGAGGTGAGAATGTAAATCTTCCAAAACTTTATAGAAAAAGGCTCCTCGCAGCTTTGTCAATTCCGATCGTACATCTTGAAGAGCACCCACCTGAACCAAGTAGATAATCAGCCATCAGATACTCCCTGACTTGTGATACCAACTTTAAAAGGAAATAGAGAACAAACGGCAGGGCACATATATAGCTAGAGGACAATAAAATCTCGTTGGAAACTAACAAAACTTGCATTTAAAAGAGAAAATAGAAACCAACCGCTTGGAGGCCTTCTCTCTCGAGCATTAAACTTGACTGGACATGTAATTGTACTGCCGCATAAAACTGCTTTTCAGCAATGAGCTTTTCAATACGCGCTGGGACCTATGCATTTAATAGAAATTATAGAAATCGGATCAGAAAGCACAAGGACTGAGTTTTATGCATTGCTACACAGAAAAATTATAAACATCATGAAGTTAATGGGAATATTTATTCAAGTCCAGTAGAAAAATAACTTATTCATTTTTCTACCAGCATACTGAAAAAAATAAAAGAGAGTAAAATCTTTCGAGTGCCTGAATGAAACAAAATTTGTCTACAGAACACACTGACCTTGGCTATGCCTTCAATTTGGTCTAGTAAAGAGATTATGTGCCTCAAAGTAACAGACCGGTACCATAACTGATGCAATTGCTTATTATGGGCACCAAGAAGTTTCTTTGCCTGAGCTAAATCAACCTTCAACTCCCCGATGCTTTCAGCAGATTCACTGAACAGTCGCAAAATCTGAAGGGAAAAGAGATATTAATAATAGTCTCTAGGAGTACACCGAAAAAAAAAATCATATACATTCAAGGTTGGTAATGCCACCCCAAGAGAAAAAGAAATGGAGAGTCATACAGACATGAAGAAGGATGCAGCACCCCAGAAACAATGCAGCTAAGTTAAGTTTCAGAAAAGTACAGTGTTTCTTGCGTATCTATTTTGACAAGTGTTCCATATTTTAGAATAATATACATCACCACTGATCATTATAGCAAACTATATTGAACGCTTTCCACTTATTTTTCTTATTTCAGGTTTTGTTTGGGGGGTTAAGAAAACAAGAAAAAGAAGAACTATGCAGCAGCATAAGTATATGCAATCTGATCGTACTTCGTTACATAACTTGTTTCATGGTCAGGTCCCTATTTCTCTCTTAAGCTTAGAGGTGTTAACAGCTTATAATATTAAGTACAACAACCTCTCTAAGATGGGATCTACATAAATGAGCTATACATAGCTAATACTGATGCTGCCATCTCATTTATTCATGAATTTTCAATTCTTTTAACAAGATTTGACCTGGAAAGCTAGTCAAACTTTCTCTATTAGAAAAGTGGAGCTAAGAAAAGGATTCAGTAGTAAGGAATCCGTATCTAGTTTTCCCAAACAGAACCTATAATCCTCGCACTTAAAATACTTCCAACTTTTAGAGTTTCCTCTTTACCTTAGTATCATTATTATGTGATCCCCAATTCTCAACCCAGATCTTAGGCAGTCTTATCACTAGGTCCAAAGCACAGTTCTATGCACCTATACTTCCATGAGCAGTCTGGCCAATTTAGGCCCTACCAATGTAATTATGCATCCTCATAAGAACTAGTAATCAAACTTGTAGCAAGTCTAGCTCCTAACATGCCACCAAAAAGTAAATAAATTATCTGATAAATAAAATGAGATCCAATAAGTATTCACAGCAGAATATGGGGCACAAAAATATGCATAACGCAAGCTCCACAAGCTACCAGAAATGTACATCAATCGAAAGTGTTTTGCAGAAACGCAACTCGAAATTACAACATTAAGAGAAACCTGAGAATAATTTTGGATAGCTTTGTTAAAGCCACCATGATATGCATGGACAACTTCATCAACAACTTCTTCGACGATATCACTTTGCTCCTTCAAAACTTGAACTTCTGCTTCACGGTTTTTGGATGTCAAAATGTGCACAACGTGAGGTAATGAATCGAAGCGCGCAGCAGCCCAGCTTTCATCTATTCTAGAAAGTTCTTCCTTTAAAAACTGCAAATACCATAATACAATAATAAATATGACTTTCATCAAATCAAACTTGATAAAAAGATGAGGCATTGTGAATACAGCATGAGATGGAAACTTGTATTTTGGGGTAGGGTAACCATCCTTTCTAAGAAATGATTGATATAGTGTCGACATAAAAATACTCATATGGAGTTCTTCAAACTTGCAAGATGTATGGGAGATAAAGTGTGTGCTCCTAGTCTCCTACAGATACTTATGCAAGTCAATCGAAGTACAAATAAGCTAGATAGTTAGATGCTAAACCCTGAACTTTATTGGATAGCCAAACAGCCGAGATAAAGAAAAATCACAAATGAATAGATTTGAGGTCATTCTACAAAGTGTTAACAGGTTGCCAGCTTCTCCTTTAATTGAATTGGAAACTTCAATTGCATAAACTGCAGCCTCTACGCACAATGAAGAGTTACATATGTGTTTGATTTCAAGACGATCGTGTTTACCCAAACCGAAGTCAATTCAGTACGATGGACAGTAATAACACCCACTATACTAAATTGACACTAAGGGTGGGTCCAAAGTAACAGGAAAATTAGAGAAATTATCAGCTTACCATACTTCTCCGAAGAGAACTCGCACAAGAAACCTTCAAGAAGCAATAGGACTACAATATCTACAACCTCATAAACGAACAAGTGAAATCCTACATGTTAAACTAAATATAACTGTGTTTATTACTCCATCTCTTCAACTAAATCTAGAAACAGCAATTGAGGAGTTTCGCGAAACATGGTAATCGACAGCAGAGCCCCAACAACTTAGCCATAATACTCCAAACTTGGAAACTCATAAATCACCACATCGAAGATTCACTAACATCACATTAACACCACATTCACCCAAAACCAACAGCATTTCTCCACCGTTTTCGAAATCGACTCACTCCTCTAAGGAATTACAGCAGACTCGCGCATAAATCACCATACAAATTTCAACTCCCCCGCCCAATTATACAAGGCGTAAGCGAAACGGCAACTACATTACACTTCCACGCAAACAATTAAGCTAACGAAACTGGAAAAAAAGGCACGCACACGCACAGACTGAGATAAACTCACCGATTTATCCTTCGGAAGGGGAAGTCCGTCGAAAATTGACATCTCAATCCAATCTCAGCTCAATTTCCAGCTCCTTCAAAACAAAAAACACAAAATCAGATTCCGAAAAATTCTTCGAATCAAACAAAAACAAAAATCTGAAGAATTAGGAAGTTAGATACAGCTGAGACGCAATAATTGAAGAGAAATCATGCTTACTGGATCTGTCAAAATTATGGATTGAAGGAAATGGATCGGATAAAATTGATTTAATTCTCTTCTGCAAATAAATGTTTCCCGACATTTGATTTTTCGGTTTTTTTTCAATAATAAGACTTTTATTTTGATAATAACTGGCAATCGAAGGTTTAGTGAGCTGGAAAATGTTTGATCGAGTCGATCCGCGTGGTGGTAGGGGGTATAACGGTCAATTCCTCGAGTCGATGCATTGTGGTGTTGTACATTCGTCGTCGTCGTATTTTTTTAATCGATCGAGGATCGGTTTTGGAGTTGTCTAATTGGTTCCGATAAACCGAGAGTACTGACTACCGGGTATCGAGTACCGGTTTTTTGGTACCCAGTCCACTAACCGGTATCACTTTTTGAAAATTTTATGATGTTCGATATTTCTCGTACCGTATCGGCAGTGACAACACGAGAAAATATAATTTGGGGGTGCGAAATAAATTGTATACTATTAGTTCATAACGAAAAAAATTCTCTCAACACTTACTAACAACGGTGAATCAATACCAACTTAATAAGCAAAAATACATATACTACGTTTTTTTAAATATATATGAAGAGAGATGATATGCTATTCCCTCTATGGTGCTCACCTCCGTAGGCACTTTCGTTGTTATATCATTTTGATAATACATTGTTCGAATTTTTCAATTGTATTATATTCTAGTACCTTAAAAATAATTATAAAAATTATAAAACCAAAAAAAATCAAAACCCGATTTATTTATTTTGATTTTTAACATAAAAAATGACTAATAAAATCATTTGAGCTTGATCTTTATTTATTTATTTTTTAATTTTATGATTTCTATAATTATTTTTAAAGTACTAGAATATAACACAATTGAAAAAATCGAACAAAATAAAATCAAAATGATAAAACGACGAAGGTGCTCACGGAGGTGAGCACCATAGAGGGAGTAGCATATCACTTCTCTATATATGAAATAGTATAAGATATAAAAACACACAGTATTGCCCCTTAGGGTGCCCAATGATTGAGGGTTTAGCTTGTGACTCGATAGGTCACGGGTTGGGTTCAAACCCCCGTAATAACTCCTGGATCTTGCCGGATAAAAAAAAAACACACACACACACTGTTCGGTGGTAGTAAAAAAAAAAATTGGGTACAATTATACCCTCATTGCCCCATGTTGAATTCGTCAGCGCGTACCGGGTACCGATTAAATTTTAATAAATATATATTTTTGATTAATTATTGAAACTTAGAATGATTTGATAGTTCTTGGGCCCAGATAGAAAGGGTTTGGGCTAATGGGTCGGGCCATTCCATCACAAATTTAGAACGTCAACGCATCCTCGTTGGCCAGCCCGTGGTAGGATGGAAGCAACGCCATGTGGTGAGGTTTAAGCTCATGATTCCTGACAGCTTCCGTCAGGACAATCGCCGAAGTGGTGGCTGTGAATGTGGGGCGAGCAAAATCGCCCATGACTCTAGCTGCCATGGCTTCGGGCTCTGCAAACAACAAGACTAAACCAAAGTCTTGAGAATCGATCTCCTCCTTCTCCTTCGCGGCTAAGATCGCTTTCCTTTGATGGACGTTGTCGACGTAGGGCGCTAAATTCCTTTGAAGACTTCGGCGACCATGCATAAACAACACTCAACAAAAGGGTTAAACGCACCGAGTGGGAGAGATAAGAAATCGAAATAAACACAAATAAAAATAAAGCAATTAAAAATACTACACAATCAAAAGCCTAAAGTTTTCCCCGGCAACGGCGCCAAAATTTGTTTCACTAAAAAGTGTTCGCAATAGACGAAATCTATCGTAGCACTAGCAAGTAAAACCTAAGTATCGAATCTCAAGGAAAACTTAACAGGGCAATTAATTATGTAGTAAAAATCTAATCTAAGAAAGCAAGTAAAGAATATTTTGGGGTTTTTGTTTTTAAATCCTAGGCAAGAAAATAAATCAAAGCAATAAATCAAAGCAAATAAATCTAATCTAGAAAGCTGGAAATTAATCTAAGAATTAAACTAGAAGAAAGCAATTAAATCTACCTAGGCAAAAATCGAAAAGAAAGCAATAAAGAAAGCAACGAAGGAATCGAAAGCAAAGAAAGAAGCATAAATAAATTTAGACATGATGAATTGAAATCTGGAAATTAAAAGTAAATTAATCTAACTTGAAAACTTTGAAAAACGAAAGAGAATTGAAAGCAAGAAAAACGAATCTAAACTTTAAACTTGAAATCGAAAGAACGAAATTAAACTAAGGAATATAAACGGAGCAATTAAGAAAAACGAATCTAAAACGAAAGCGAGCAATTAAAACGAATAAACGAAAGCAATAAAAGAACTTACGAAAATTGAGACGAAGAACGAAGAACTTGAATTAAATAAACGCCTTGAATTAAATTGCAATAAACGAAGAACGAATCCGGATCCGAACAATAGAAAGCTAATAAAAGTGTTTAAGAACTGAAAACTAAAGCTAAAGTATGCCAAAAGATGTCTAAAAGATGATTAAATTCGTGTACAAGGGATGACATATATATACTAGGTAAAAACCTAGATAAATAAGGAAAGATTTGCTGGCCGCCTAAGTTGGACAGCGTCCAGCTTATTCTGGACGGCGTCCAGAAGCTGACACTGTAAGATTACTCAACCATGACTGTGGACGGCGTCCAGATGGATCGTGGACGGCGTCCAGGTGCGGTCTGGACGGCGTCCAGATGGTCTTGGACGGCGTCCACTTCTTCAATCTTCACACGTTTGCTTCAACACTGGACGCCCGTCCAGCCCTTCTTGGACGTGCTTCTGGACGGCGTCCAGATTGGGTTGGACGGCGTCCAGATCTCCAATCTGTCCTCGTTCGTCCGAAACTCCGTCTTTTCGCCTTTTCAACCCGTTTCCGCTCCTTTTCATCCAAAATCACCTACAAGTACCAAAGAACTCCAAACAAACGAATCATAGCCATAAACACACACAAAGACACGAAAACATTACGAAAACGGACTCGAAAACACTACGAAAATCCTAACATTTACACACCAATCAACTACTATACTAGTAGATGTTACATCTAGATGGGTTAAATTAAATAACTATGCAAATGATTATATAAATATATTAGTAGTGAAATAAGAAAACATTAAATTAGATGTCCGAAATTTTGAGCACGAAAAAGTAAAATTGACTGTCAATTGCATTTTATTCTAAAAAAATTAGGTATTATTATAATTATTATAATACATTTTTTTGTATAATAATATAGATTATTATTGCTCTTTTTCTGATTATGCAATAATGCACACTTGTTAATTTGGTTATATACTGTCGCTGTATTCCGTTTATTTTTTTTCTTTTATTTTTTCGTATTCTTGAATAAATTGTAGTACTTTAAAGTAATTCTTTTTAATTTTTAATTTACTTTTTTTTCTTTTATTTTTAAATTGTTTGAATAAATTGCATTACAGATGGCCAGGCCAAAAGTCGAGGGACGAGGGATCCATATTTGCGTTGACTTGGGATCCGAGTCTCCACGAGTTCACAACCCAGCTTCTGGCTCCGCGGCAAAAATCTAGACCTTTTGACTCAGCAATATCATAAAAATCTCGGATTCAACCCGAAGCTCCACCTATCGAAAGCGATGAGGAATGATTTAGAAATCCGAAGCTCCACCTATCGAAAGCGACGAGGAATGATCATGATTTAGAAAGAGTTATGCCAAATGCGCTCGAACCACCTTCGGACGAGGCCAACGAACGGCACTGGAAGCGCCAGTGGCGAAGGCACGGCATCCAGACCGGCCTGACCGCAGAGGCCTACTTCCGGAGGGTGATAAGCACGTACGATTCGACGGTATATAGGCTCAGGTAACGTTTTATTTATTTTTTTCCGATAGAAGTTCGAATTTTTTCCCATTAAACTATCATTTTACTAACGCAATTTTATTAATTATGCAGATAAAAGCCTTGAGCTTTAGCTGATGGTAACAAAAAAGCAGACAGTTGGATCGGTCAAGCGCCGCCTCCGCTCCGTCTTAGGTGTGGACACATCCAGATCAAACCGGACGAGACGCTGAAGGAGGTCCATATTTATAGGGACACTAAAGATAACCTGGAAAATACTCCTAAGGCGGGTCCCGATTCCAAAGACGGAGTAGAGCTTGGAGACGCGGAGGATGTCAGGCTCCGGAGACTCAACCGGAAGAGGACATGAAGCCCCATTTATTTTATTCATTTATGTATATAATACATAGTCAAAAAAATATATTAGTGTAACTCGTTTTCATTCAAACGAAAGACGGAAGGAATGTTAATACTATCAATGTACTGGTTTGTCATGTGTGGGCCCGGTCTTGCCCAAAACACAATTTAGTTTGGCCCGTTGGGTCATTAGTATTCTAAAAATTAAAACTCTTCCTCTGCTTCAAAACCCTAGATTCGAAGAAGAGGAAGAAGTCGAAGCAGAAGAAAATTATGATTAAATTCACGAATTTTATATAATGGCTCTACACAATAAAATAAAAAATAAAAAAACAAAGAAAAGAAAAGAAAAGCAATTCACGAATTCAGTGAAGAAGAAGATGGGAGAATCACGGTGGCTTTACAATCTTTCCCCCATCACCACATTTGTGAGGAGGAAGAGAAGTCCAATTATTCCAATTAGATTTCAACAAACAACAAAACCGGTCCATCCTGTCGGGTTCTCGGGGTGGGGGTCGTATCGTATCTTCTCCTCCACCTCGATGATTGCGCGTGGCAAGCTGCATTGATCGGGAGCGTGGACTGTGATTGTACTAGTTTCTTTATTTTCGTTTATTAATCACGGACCCGTTTTGAGCAGAATGATCTTCTGCTTCAACATGAACATCAGCAGCTGCTGGTTTCCTTTTAAGCTTTGCAGCATTTTTCTTCCAAGTTTTTGGCTCTTGCACGCTGCAAAGAGAGTCAATGTTTAGTAGGAAACACTCCAGAATACGAGTTTGATCATTCTAGATTGCAGTCAGGAACGCTACTAGTCAGATTCAATCGAATGAAGATAGTCGACTTTAATCGTATAGAGTAACTAGAGTTTGAGTGACTGTACCAGTTCTTATCAAATTTAGGCAACTTTCTTTCACAAGCCTTTTCCAGGATACTTTTGTAATATTGAGTAAATGGCAAATTGAGGCTGGACTTTTCGAGCTGTATACGTATTTAACGACAGATACTTGGTTAGTTTATATTGCATGATTTACATCACAGATATAGGTATTAGAAATCAAATTCAGATGATAGAAACCTGCAGAAACGAATCTGCTGATTCGTGATCAAGAGGGGAGAAAGATGCATCGTCTCTCCTTTTCTGCACGAACTTCACATTCTGCTCCACCTGAAGTAGCAAAGGTAGGAATTAGCTACAAGTTACAATAGTCGTTTTCTCAATTTTCTTATTTTGTGGATTAGTGAAAATATATGAGTAATATGCTAGAGGTCTTGGCTACGATTCCAAATCCGATGACTTCAAGGTCATACGATTTCTTAGACAAGATGGGGGTTACAACCGATATTACAAGGAAACGTGTGAGCTGTACTCGCTCAAGAATGGTGTTCGGAAGGATATATATCCCGACTCCCGATGTTTTCGGGATATTTCTTTCCCCAAGGAGCGGTGTTTACGTTGGTGGAAGGTGTTACTGGACAACAAAGCTAGGTTCCAGCTTTGGTGGTTCGTCAACCGAGCACGGTTATGATATTCTTTCGTTCGGCTTTACTACGGAGAGCTTTCATTGCTTGCATTTGCCGCCGAGTAATAAGGGTCGGGGCATAGCCTTTGAAGTTGTTGAGTATCGCGGTTCGCTAGGTGTTATTGGCTTTTGCACATCGAATGATGCTACGAGAGGATTTGGATTTGAGTTTTGGGTACGGGAAGAATGTTCGTGGACTAAAGTATTTGATGTAGTTCTTTTCAATGTTGAGAGAGTACCGGTGGAGTTGATAGATGGCCGATTCTTGTTCCTAAAAAGAAAAGTTCGTAGTAACGAGCTCCTCGTTCTGCTAGTAATTTATGATTGGATCACCAAGGAGTGGAAGGAACTCAATATCTATGATTATGAGAGGCAAATGGAGGTTTGTCCTTATGTTGAGGGCCAAGTTGCGCTGCCGGATGCAATGCCGATGCAGAGGTATGAATCGGATCACACAAACGAAGAGGACGATGATGACAATGGAGATTCGTACATGAGCACATATGAGGATGAGGATGAGGATGAGGGAAAGCAAATAAACAAGAGACGGAGGGAGAGGTCTGATGATGACGATGATTCGTGCGAGGATGACAGTGGAGATTCGTGCAAGGATGAAGAGGACAATGATGACAGTGGAGATTCGTGTATGAGCACAGATGACGAAGAGGAAAATGACGATGACGATGATTATAACGAAGACGGAGACGAAGAGGCCGACGATCGATGATGATGATGATTCGTGAGGGGATGAGCTATTTCTTGTGCTTTTTTTTGTTTCTTGGTTTTAAGTTTTACTCAATAAATTCATTGAATGTAAACTAGAAAAGGAATTAAATCAACAATGTAAAAAGAAGTTAATGATTTTTGTTTGTCTTCCCATTTGATTATGGATTTGTTTGTCTTACAAGTATATAATGTTCTTTTAGAAAAAAAAGTGAAACTTGAAACATTGTATCACTAATTATACTTCTTCTATATAACTTCTTGGTAAAAAACGTATCATCATAAAAGTGACGGAAAAAGTAATTATAAGACCCGAGCAAATCGTAATGTGTTGAAATTTAGCCATACATAAAACTCTATTATAGTATTCATCAAGTGTCAAATACAAAATTTAATTATGTATACAAACAACAATTATAAATCTAATTTATAAATCTAATTTAGACCTAGACATTATTAGGGGGCAACCAACCCTATTTCATACTACCTCCGTCTCGTTATATTAGCAACATTTGCCAAAACGGTCCGTCTCAACTAATAGCAACATTTCCGAATATAGCAATAAATTAGTGTTAATGGGCCATCCCATCACAGAATAATAAGGGCACTAATTACACTTAATTAGCCCTAATTGGGCCCCTAATTATTAAAGCCCAAATCCAAAAAAAAAAAAAACTGGTGAGCCCATTTTTGAGGGGTCAAACCCTAACCTCATTTGCCACACTTCTTTTTCATTTTCATTTCTCTCGAACTCTCTTGAGCTCTCACCCGCCTCCCTCTCTGTGAAACCCTAGCTAGTTCTCCATCTCACTCTCTCGATCTGTCCCTCTCCCTCTCCCCTCCATCTCCGTCGACTCCCCGTCGACTTTATCGATGGTGGGAGCAAAATTATTCATCCCTTCGGATGATGAAGGAAGCCCCCAAAACCCTACCCCTCCCTCGCCGCCGTCTCCCCCCGTGGGAAATCTCCCTAAACGCGGCCGCCGGCCTACTCGTCCCATCCCTCTTCCCAGATCTGACCCTCTGGGTCGTATTCGCCGCCGTCGGCCTCGCCGGGAAAGGGGGGCAAAGCTAGAGGAATATCCAGACTCTCCGCCGCCGTCACCCCCCCCCCCCCTCCCGCCTCGGAAAACCCTTGGGCTCTCGTCACCGGAGGCGCCGGCGTTGCCCATCCCAGCCGCTCCTCCATCTCCGGACAGATCTGACCCGAAGAAATGGAGGCGGCTCCCAGATTACTTCTACCTGTACCGGATTCTCCCATCGTGGGCCACCGTTGGCGGCGGAGTTGAAGTGGCTGGGATATCTGAGGCGGCGTCGTGCACTGGAGATGCAGATGGGGTGATTTACGACTGAATTCATGCCGGTGAATTCTATTCCTCTCTTTATGTGATTGTGTGAAATCTCCTCTGTGATTTTATCCATGTGATGTGATCTGAATTGTGGTGGTTGCTCTGTTCTTGGTTCACTGCCTAATTTTGGCTGCTGTGATGCTCTGTTCTTGTTGTATTACCTGTTGTGGTGACAATTTGTTGTGATTAAAATTTTATGCAGTGATTAAAATTTTCTGATGACATTTATTTGGTCAAATGATGCTCTGTTCTTGCTCGATGGACTGATGTGATGACAAATTCCTGTGATTAAATGTATATGCTTCCCTTAAAATATGCTGATGACATTTTTTTGGTCAAATGATGCTCTGTTCTTGCTCTATTAGCCGCTGTGATGACAATTTCTTGTGATTAAATGTATATGCTGTGATTAAAAGTTGCTGATGACATTTTGTTTGTCAAATGATGCTCTGTTCTTGCTCTATTAGCTGCTGTGATTACAATTTCCTGTGATTAAATGTATATGCTGTGATTAAAAGTTGCTGATGACATTTTGTTGGTCAAATGATGCCCTGTTCTTGCTCTATTAGCTGCTGTGATTACAATTTCCTGTGATTAAATATATATGCTGTGATTATAATATGCTGATGATATTTTGTTGGTCAAATGATGCTCTGTTCTTGTTGGTCACATTGTTTGCTATGATTATAATATGCTGATGACATTTATAAGGTCAAATGATGCTCTGTTCTTGCAAATTGAATCATGTTGTGTTGATAAGTGTCACTTTCAAATGATGCTAATATCTTGAGATGGAGGTAGTATGTGGATGTGTGAATCCCCTTTGAAGTTATGTATCAGTTTCCATGTGATGTGATATGAATTGTGCTGGATGCTCTGTTCTTGGGCAATTGTGGGATTTAGGGCTCTTAATAAGCTGCAGTGATGACAACAGTTGATAGATTTGTATGCTTTGGCCTCTGATTGAAGTGGTTTCAACCTCTGTTACTTGGTTTTGGTTGTCTGTGCCTACACTATTTGATGATTTTACAATATGCTGATGACATATCACTAGTCAAATGATGCTTTGCAATAAATGAATGAGAATACATGAGAATAGTTGATGTGCATTGCTGAGTAAGTTGCATCTGCATGATGACATTTACAATTACAAAAACTATAACATGATCTACTAAGTACTTGAAATGGAAACTTAAACATACACAGTCTGTTAACTAATACCTACTGCTATTAGCTGTTGTCTTCATGTCTTCAAAAGCATGCTGTTTACTTTCCCATTTCAGCATTCACTCTATGCATTCAAGTTAAACAAATCACCTGCACCTTGTGGGACATTGATGTCCATTTCTTCCATCAAAATGTCTAAGCCTTCTGTTCTTTCTTCTGCAATCAAATGGTCTATGCATTCCCTAACTATGTACTCTGGATCATCTAGGTTTTGTGGTAGTAAACCCTGCCTTAACAATGAATCCTTGGACATATGTGGCAGTTTGAAATTATTCATGCCTTTGCATTTCATTATCTCAACTAATACACACTGCAATGATAAAAACACCTTGTTAAATGTATGTGGCTCCATTATATGGAAACTTTCCTGCACTGCTGCAACGAGATCTTCTGGATTTTTGCACTTCAACCTCTGCTGTAAGCTTTGGATTGCTGTGAACAGTCCTAGATCATTTGCATTACAATCTGGGCTATTTGATGGTTGTTGAACTAGCTTAATCTGGAAACCATCTGCATTTGCTGCTTCTTGGAATTCTGCATCATTGTTGTTGATGTGTGTTCTGCAGTTATCTTGCTGTATTTCTATTCTCTTGCTTAAACTGGATGGCCATTTCAGCTTGATGGCAGGCAAAATCTGAAAAGAATATCCTACTGTTAGTATGTTAATAAAACCTCACAATTGATTGGCTTAATGGAAATAAAATTAGGCAGTCTACCTCTTTTAAAATGCAATCTTTCAGCACTGTTTTTGTGATGCTGAATTGGTTTTAGCTCAACTGTGCCTCTTGGTCTCTTTATGTAGTTTCTCTTTGCTGTGTACTCCTCTATGATTGGCCATATCCCAATTTTTCCATAAAAAACAACACTCTCATCCTCTGCAAACACTGGTCTACTAACTGCACACATGAACATGACTTTTGGGATGAAGTTTTTTGACTGTGTAACTCTAAGGGGATCTGCTTCAAAAGTGGTCAGATAATATTTGCAGCTCTTCCTCTGTAAGTAGAACCATTTTTCATCTATGTGAATGGTATTTTCCATGGGCTTGAATGTGGGAGTGTTCCTAGTAAAATCGAAGTGTAAGGCTCGTAGACTAAAACCTAACCTCCATAACATGTTAGGAGCTGTCAATAGAGGCCTTATTGCATTACTATGGTGTCTGAGCAGTAACTTAGCCCACCTTCCCACAGTTGCTCTTGAAATAAGTGGCCCTAATGCATCAGACAATGAGGAAATGGTACATCTTTTAATGGGGTCAATGGCCTCAATAACAACAAAGTCAATTGTGTGCTTCTTCTTTCTGATTCTGCCCTCCCTATTTGCAGAAACATTCATAACCTCACCCCTTTCTCTTTGCTTTTTTGCAGTATTCCAGATTCGAGTAACACTGAATCTGGATATTTGGAAGAAATCAGCTGCTGCATTGATGCTTCCATGGGATATCTTCCCATTCTTGAAGTGCTGGAGCAAGTATTGCATGATCTGAGTCCTCAAGGTCGATGGAACATCTGTTGCTTTCCCAATCTCTTTCTTCTTCTGTGTTTTGAGAGATTTTTCTGAGTGTAGTTGCTGTTTTTTTCCAAATGATGTATTCTGATGGATGTATAGATAGTGTTTGATGTGATCAGGGGGGAAATTTAAATGTATAATTTTCCCCCTAAGATGAACACTTCTATTAAGCACTTCTTTTTTTTATTATTATTTTTTTATTCGGTGAACAGTAAAATGTTGAACAGTAACTCCGCTACAGTGCAACTTTGAACGGTAAATGCTATCCCTAATTTTTCTCTAATTTTGTACTTAAATTCTCTTATCTTTTTTTTTCATTGGTACAAGAGCCCTTTTCAAGTGTTGCTAATATCTTGAGATGGAGGTAGTACTACATAAGTAGTGAAGAATAAATAAAAATGACCGTGTTGCCCCTTGGAATGCGGTGATGTAGAATTAATTTCGGGGAAAAAAATAAAAAAATTAAATTATTATGAAAATTAGACAAACCTATAAATAGCGCAACACAAGCTTTTCTCATAATCATTTCAGCCTTTTCAGAAACCCGCCTCAGAATTCGAGCAGATATTTCCAGCGAGGGTTCGACGGTGAAGCGTTCTCTCTCTTCTGATATTTCCGGCGAAGAGGACGCGACGATCGTTCGACCACACGTTCCGGCGGGCGATTTCAAGAGTTTCTGGCGTCCGACCACTGCACTTTCCGCCGATCGAGGGGAGACTTCTTGGGTTCAAGAGTGGTCTCCGGCGAAGCGCTCCGTCTGTTTCCGACCGAGCGGCGATTTCTCCTCCCCGTTCAAGAGCAGGCCCGGCCATGAGGGTGGGCCAACCTAGGCGACGGCCCAGGGCCCACCATAGTTTGGGGCCCCAAATTTTGGATACCTATATATACAAAGTTTTGGTTAAGAAAATTTATAAATAGATTGTTGGCTTAACCAGTTGATTAATCCTTTTATTAAACTTGTAGATGATTTGTGTTCAAATCCCTTTGGATACATTAATTTTGACTTAACCGGTTAATCCTTATATTAAACTTGTAGATGACTTGTTTTCAAATCACTTTTGGCTAGATTAACCGGTTAATCCTTGTGTTAAACTTGTAGATAACTTGTGTTCAAAGCCAAAAAAACTGTTAATCCTTGTATTAAACTTGTTGACGACTTGTGTTCAAAACCCTTTTGACTTAACCGGTTAATCCTTATATTAAACTTGTAGATGTATTGTGTTTAAATCCATTTTGGCTTAACCGGTTAATCCTTGTATTAAACATGTACATGACCCGTGTTCAAATCCCTTTGGATACATTAATTTTGGTTTAACCGGTCTTGTATTATTAAACTTGTAGATGACTTGTGTTCAGGACCCCATTGGCTTAACTGGTTAATCCTTGTATTAAACTTTTAAATGACTTGTGTTCAAATCCCTTTGGCTTAACCGGTTAATCCTTGTATTAAACTTGTAGACAACTTGTGTTCAAAGCCTAAAAACCGGTTAATCCTTGTATTAAACTTGTAGATGACTTGTGTTCAAATCCATTTTGGCTTAACCGGTTAATTCTTATATTAAACTTGTAAATGACTAGTGTTCAAATCTATTTGGATACATTAATTTTGTGATTTTTTTTTATATATAAATTTCTTAGTGATCATACACCCCGTTAATTTGTTTTCCTTATAATTTGTTTAAAATCTTCGGTATAGGGCCCAATTTACCATTTCGCCCCGGGCCTATCTTTTGTCATGACCGACCCTGTTCAAGAGTGAGGAGAGGCGGATCATCGTGTCCAGGGTCAGCTTTCGGCTAAGCCTCTGTGTCCTTTCCGGCGATCGAGCGGCTGTTTCTTGGGGCAAGATTGCTCTCCGGCGTCAGTTTGCGACAAAGCAGTCTTTCTTCAGTTCGGTCGAAGGTTAGAATATTCATTCCTGCATGAATTTATTCTATTGTAGTTTCTGTCGTCGCGAATTCCGAATCTAAAATTTGTATTAGTTTCTTTATTTTCGAAGATTTTCCGGCGTGTTCTCCGGCGTTCGAGCGGCGATTTCTCATCCCCGTTCAAGAGTGAGGCCTCATACGGTTCAGTCATTATCGTGTCCAGAGAGCTTTCGGCGAAGCCTCTGTGTCCTTTCCGGCGATCGAGAGGCGGTTTCTTGGGGCAGCGTCAATTTGCGACGAAGCCTGTTTAGTCTTTCTTCAGTTCGCTCGAGGGTTAGAATATTCATTCATGAATCTTTTTCTATTGTAGTTTCTGTCGTCGCGAATTCCGAATCTAAAATTTGTACTAGTTTCTTTATTTTCGAAGATTTTCCGGCGTGTTCTCCGGCGTTCAAGCGGCGATTTCTCCTCCCCGTTCAAGAGTGGTCTGTGTTCAGTCAATTTCTTCCGGTTGTTTTCCGGTTAGCGTCGTCGATTTCTTGAATTTTTTTAGTCTTTTGTTGTAGCGACTTCGTTCGATTATGTAAATTTCTAGGTTCTGTATTTCGTGTGAAGTCTTTTCCGGCCGGCGAAGGGTTAGAGAGAGTAGAGGTTGAAGATTTGGCGGTGAAGGTTTAGAGTGCGTCGACTGTGAGACGGTGAGACGCTTTTCTTGATTTCGTACTTGAGACTAGAAAATTTCTTGATTTTTATTAAAGCTTAATTACTTCCGATTATGAATAAATTAGGGTAAAATTTATAGTTTATTATCTTGATTTTGTTTAAATTGTTGTTGATTTAGGCATAGGCAAAAACTCCAGTGCGGCTGGACTTACCGTGCGGCCGGATCCAACCCGGTCCGACCCGGCCCGAATCGCCCGACCCGCCTGATCCAGAAATTAAAAAAAAAAAAGAAAGGAAAAAGAGGCGCATCTGAGCATCTCTACTCCCCTCTCTCGTCCCTAACACCGCCATCCGCCGCGTCGCCGTTGTGAAGCACCTGCTGCCGCTGCCGCCATCACTAACGCCGCCGTCGTTTGCCCCATCCCATATCTCTCTCCTCTAATTTCTCTCCTCTCCTCTCTCTCTCTCTATCTCTCTCTCTCTCTCCCCTCTACTTGATTTCAATCGATTTATTTCTCCCATCATTGGTTGTAATCGCAGGCGAAGAGGAGGGCGTGGTCGATGAGCACCTGCCCTCGCAGTCTCAGTCACCGTCGCCGCCGCAAACCACTTCGGTCGTCAGGTGAAGGTGTCTAAATTTGAGGGCTTTTTTTTGTTATGTTATTTGATTGACCTGTAGTGGAATATTTGGAAGATTCTTGTTTTCGTAATCGGCCCTTTTCCCCTTTCCTTGAATGCGTTTCTTCTGCAAATGGTATCACTTTTAGTTTGAACCACTAATAATCGACCAGAAAATGAAATGTTTTAACATGGAAAGAGGAGGGAATCTATCAGTGCCCTCATCAAGAAATGTCTTGAGCTTTGATCTAATCCTTGACATTTTCATTGTATTGTGGATTAATATTAGCCCAATTTTCTTATTGGCAGCGGAAATTTGCGGAAATTACATTTGAACTGAAAATGTTGTTGTCGGGGTAAGGTCTACTTGCATTTTTTGTAGTTTCTTGGACATGTTGATTACTACCAATGGCTGCTTTTATGAAATTTGAATACGTGGTATATGCGTTGTGCATTATCTTGACCTATGAATGCATCTTCAGCTCAATGAACTTTATTGTGTTGATCTCTATGCATGTGGCTCTAGTGGAGAGCTTCTAGCAGATTCATTACATTGATTCTCAACAGAATCTGGATTGTGTTATTTGTTCTTCAGGCATTAAGGGTTATCAAATATGTTGTGGTAAAGTCGGGTGCGGAGTTTAAAAGGGAGATGCAAAAGAATTCGGCATCAGTACGGCAGTTGATCCACTACAGGGGGCAGCCGGATGCTTTGAAGGGCGATGCGTTAAACAAGGCTGTCCGAGAAACAGCACAAGAGACGCTATCTACTTTGTTTTCATCAGATGATAGCACAACTGCGCCTACAGAAAGTAGTCTTCGCAGTCGGATACAAGGATTTGGAAATACCAACTATGAGATGCCATCATCGGATGATAGAAAGTCTTTCATCAGTGAGGTTGTTGACATTGGAAGTGCTACAATCAGACAGGGACTTAGTAGTTTGAAGCAATCTCCGTCCATGAGGAAAAGCAATGACCCTGGAAGTTACAGAAGCCCAAATCTTGCGCCATCTTTGACTAGGGAAAATGATTATTCTTCTGATAGGTATGAAGAGGCTGGGTCTCATGCCGAACATAACAGCTCTTCTCGTTTTTCAAAGAATGCTGGTTCCGGAAGCTGGGGTCAAGAGATTTCGTCAAGCCAGTCAGAAACTAGTAGTGGAGACCCTGGTTTGAATTATAGTCAAAAAACTCGTGAAGAGAAATTGTTGGAGACCATAGTGACATCTACTGGTGTGCGCCTACAACCTACTCGAGATGCACTTCATGTTTTCCTGGTGGAGTGGAGGCCTCAAAGTTAGATGCTTCGTCAATAGCACATGCCATTGAAATGAAACTGAGGTCGCCTATGTGGCAGGTGTGTGCTTAGTGTCATAATGGTTTCATTATAACAAGAATTTGATGATCACCAGAGCAGTAAACACTTCCTCAAATTTTGCTTGCCTGTTCTATACTTTTTCATTTATCAAGATACTACTATTCTAATATAATCACTAATAGTTACAGTTACTGGGTTTCCATAAAATGTCCATTTATTTAGGTCCGCGTGAAAGCCATATGTGTCCTTGAGGCAGTATTGAGGAAGAAGAATTATGGGCACTTTTCAGTTATTGCTTCATACTTTAGTGACGACAGAGATGTTGTGGTGCAGTGCTCTGAATCTCCCCAAACATCTTTGAGAGAGAAAGCAACTAAGGTGTGGTTCTAGCCCCATTTTGCTACCTTCTACTGATGTACATAAAAACTTGAGTAATTGCAGTTTTCGTGTGAGAAGGCATCAGAGTATTCTTTTGTTCCCTTTTGCTCTGCATTTTGTTTTAATTTTTGTATTGATGAAATATCATAATGTCGTTAGTAGCATGGAACAAAGACCACATAGAATTATTGGTGTGTGCGAACTGGTAAAGTGACGTGATGAGATGGCATCTAGTATTCTCTCAAACCTAAGGTTTATTGTAGGCTCGGGATGAAGTATGTAACTGTTGATTACTTATGGTTCCACTAAGTTCCCTTAAGTTAATGTGAGAAACCTGAACATAAGAATTACTCTGATAGTCCCCATCAGATTTATATGCTGAGTGTGGCAGCAGAATTAGTAACTAAGGCTTCTCGTTATCTCTTTATATATACCAGAATACGAAAAAAGTAATTTGTGGTGTCTTCAGGTATTGAGTCTTTTGGGTGGTGAGCAAAATGGCAGTGGAACCAACCATGTCAAGCAATCAGCTAAGATGCCCGAACCTTCATTGATTCCGGACATGATAAACACTGATGACCCAGATGATCTTCTTGGCATGGAGGATCCAGGAAAAGCAGCAAGTGATCCAAAATCAACAATTGCAACGCCACCTGTTGCTCCACTGATCAACGACTTGCTTGGTGATAATTTCGACAGTTATGAGAGCACCAACAAATTGAACATTGATGACGACCCTTTTGCGGATGTCTCCTTTCATACAAGTCAAGATAAGGACCGTGTTGCGGATCTGTTTTCTGGAATGGCTCTTGATAAGTCAGGAGCCACAGAGGCCCGTGTTGTAGCTCAAAAAAATGAATCCGAACCATTCTACCTTTTGGATTCTAGTTCTGAGGTCTTCAAGGAGCAAGGAAATTCTAGTGGATTTGCTGCTAACTTGATGGATTCATAAAAGTGTCCCATACATTGTAGTTGTAGTCGTAAAAGTGAAAAATTTTGTGATTTTTGTGATACTAAAAGATTGGCACTTTCCTTCACAGAGATTGACACTTTCCTTCATACAGATTGACACTTTCACGGATACGAGTTAGAAATAAGTGTTTCATCGACTCAAGTGCGTAAATATACATAGCTTGTAAAAAAATGTGTCTTATACATTGTAGTTGTAATCGTAAAAGTGAAATTTTTTGTGATTTTTGTGATACTAAAAGATTGGCACTTTCCTTCACAGAGATTGACACTTTCCTTCATACAGATTGGCACTTTCACGAAAACGAGTTAGAAATAAGTGTTTCATCGACTCAAGTGCGTAAATATGCATAACTTGTAAGAAAATGTGTCTTATACATTGTAGTTGTAGTCGTAAAAGTGAAAAATTTTGTGATTTTTGTGATACTAAAAGATTGGCACTTTCCTTCACAGAGATTGACACTTTCCTTCATACAGATTGGCACTTTCACGGATACGAGTTAGAAATAAGTGTTTCATCGACTCAAGTGCGTAAATATGCATTGCTTGTAAAAAAATGTGTCTTATACATTGTAGTTGTAGTCGTAAAAGTGAAAAATTTTGTGATTTTTGTGATACTAAAAGATTGGCACTTTCCTTCACAGAGATTGACACTTTCACGTAAACGAGTTAGAAATAAGTGTTTAACCGACTCAAGTACGTAAATATGCATAGCTCGTAAAAAACGTGTCTTATACATTGTAGTTGTAGTCATAAAATTACACTATCTTTAAAATTTTGTGATTTTTGTGATAGTAAGAAATCACAATTGAAGATATTTCAATATTCATATACATTATATTGAGTTGTCTCAATTTAATAGTTTTGTTTCCTAAAAATAAAAGAATCAATGCCACATAATCCAACAAATAGATTAAAGAAGTATTGGTATTATAAATAAATAAATAAAACTAAGTTGTAATTTCCATGTTACAGTATAGCTCAGCTGGTTTGCTTGTTGACTTCGGATCCGGATGTCGTGGTTTTAACACCCATTTCGGTCAATTTATATGTTTTTATTTTTTCTCCCAATTTTTTTCTCCCTTATGTTTATTCAGCCTCACCATGCGGCTGGCCGCATGGGAGTGTGTCCCGTAGGCATATGTATTTGAGACAATAATTTCTTGATTTTTGTTATAGCCATTTCTCCATTATTTACGATTTCCGATTTTGTAGTTAATTTATTCTGTTTATAGTTTAACGATTTTCTTGATTTTTTTATTTATTTATTATAATTTCCGATCGAATTCGATTTAATTTTCTTGATTTTGGCATAATTTACGATTTTCTTGTTTTTCTTGATTTTTGTGTATTTGAGACCTTGATTAGAGATTTCTGGTTTAGGACTAATTAGGTTTGGCTATGCATGTTAAAATAAAATCAAAAAATTAATTAGACTTATGACCATATATCGTGTCTATTATTTGCGTAATTTCTTGCCTAAAAATAGGATTTGTTACATCATAAATTGAAAAATTAAAGGGAAAAAAAAAAAAACATGAACACTACTATACTAGTAGATGTTACATCTAGATGGGTTAAATTAAATAATTATGCAAATGATTATATAAATATATTAGTAGTGAAATAAGAAAGCATTAAATTAGATGTCCGAAATTTTGAGCACGAAAAAGTAAAATTGATTGTCAATTGCATTTTATTCTAAAAAAATTAGGTATTATTATAATTATTATAATACATTTTTTTTATAATAATATAGATTATTATTGCTCTTTTTTTGATTATGCAATAATGCGCACTTGTTAATTTGGTTATATACTGTCGCTGTATTCCGTTTTTTTTTTCTTTTATTTTTTCGTATTTTTGAATAAATTGTAGTACTTTAAAGTAATTTTTTTTAATTTTTAAATTACTTTTTTCTTTTATTTTATTGTTTGAATAAATTGCATTACAAATGGCCAGGCCAAAAGTCGAGGGATCCATATTTGCGTTGACTTGGGATCCGAGTCTCCACAAGTTCACAACCCACGGCTTCTGGCTCCGCGGCAAAAATCTAGACCTTTTGACTCAGCAATATCATAAAACTCTCGGATTCAACCCGAAGCTCCACCTATCGAAAGCGACGAGGAATGATTTAGAAATCCGAAGCTCCACCTATCGAAAGCGACGAGGAATGATTTAGAAAGAGTTATGCCAAATGCGCTCGAACCACCTTCGGACGAGGCCAACGAACAACACTGGAAGCGCCAGTGGCGAAGGCACGGCGTCCAGACCGGCCTGACCGCAGAGGCCTACTTCCGGAGGGTGATAAGCACGTACGATTCGACGGTAGGCTCAGGTAACGTTTTATTTTTTTTCCGATAGAATTTCGAATTTTTTCCCGTAAACTATCATTTTACTAACGCAATTTTATTAGTTATGCAGATAAAAGCCTTGGGCTTGAGCCGATGGTAACAAAAAAGCAGACCGTTGGATCGGTCAAGCGCCGCCTCCGATCCGTCTTAGGAGTGGACCCACACATCCAGGTCAAACTGGACGAGACGCTGAAGGAGGTCCATATTTATAGGGACACTAAAGATAACTTGGAAAATACTCCTAAGGCGGGTCCCGATTCCAGACGGAGTAGAGCTTGGAGGATGTCCGGCTCCGGAGACTCAACCGGAAGAGGAAGAGGACATGAAGCCCCATTTATTTTATTCATTTATGTAGATAATACATGTTCATAAAAATATATTAGTGTAACTCGTTTTCATTCAAACGAAAGACGGAAGGAATGTTAATACTATCAATGTACTGGTTTATCATGTGTGGGCCCGGTCTTGCCCAAAACACAATTTAGTTCGGCCCGTTGGGTCATTAGTATTCTAGAAATTAAAACTCTTCCTCTGCTTCAAAACCCTAAATTCGAAGAAGAGGAAGAAGTCGAAGCAGAAGAAAATTATGATTAAATTCACGAATTTTATATAGTTTATTTATTCTTTTTCTAGTTTCTAAAAAGCCAGCCTAACTCTAGAAGTGTTGTTGGGAGAGAACGTTTGAAGAATGCTTGAAAGTTTGATTGATTTGGTTAATGATTTACAAATGAGGGGAGCACCCCTTTATATACAACTCCCCCTCCATGATGGATGATCGAGATTAATTTGATCCAATGGTGGAGAGTAAGTCTCCAGAACCTTCATTTGTTCTAGATTTCTCCATACTTCTCCTACCATGTCTCTACACACTTCCTCACATATTTTACACACCTTTTACACTATTCCATGTACATGTCCCCTTAGTTTTGGGCTATCATATGAACTAGTCTTGTACCCCGTCCGATGTTCGGGAAATCAATTTTCTTTAAATAATTTACCACATCTCCATATCATAATAGTATCAAATAATTAAAAATTAAATAAATTTAAAACTGAAACATTTAGGAATTTTTCGGTAAGTAGCCCTCATTCAAAAAAATTCCAACTTTAATTGATTGCAATATGTGTTTCGTCAACTGTAAATAACTAATTACGCACAAAATATCGTGATACAAAATGTTTCACAACCATGATGCATAAGTTAATTTATTTTATAACATATACACATGCTAAAAGTGTGAGACAAATAGTATGTCCGATATTTTAATAGATACCTAATTTTAATTAGACAAATTTAAATATTCATGCATGAAATTAAATAAATACTATCTTTTACTTTAATGAACAAAATTGACTTTTTTATAATATAAATTTAAATGTATTAAAAGAGTTGCATAGAGAATGACATAATACATTAGAAATATTCCAAATGCATCCGGACAAGTCGCCTGGACCGGACGGTTTTAACCCAGCTTTTTATCAAAGATTTTGGAATATTCTGAAGGATGATATCTTCACTAATGGAGTAGAGTGGCTGGATGCGGGATTTTTCCCAAGTTGGCTCACACAAACTAACTTGGTGTTAATTCCTAAGGTGGAGAGGGCTAGCTGCATGAAGGACATGAGACCGATTGCCCTATGCAACGTTCTCTACAAAATCATCTCGAAGGTGCTTTGTAATCGCCTTAAACATATCTTGCCAAATCTTATTGACCCGGCTCAATCGGCGTTTATGAAAGACAGAGCTATCCAAGACAATGCAATAATCGCTTTTGAGGCAATCCACTCAATGAAAAGAAAGAATCGTGGTCGGTATGGGGAGTTTGCTCTTAAAATTGACATTAGCAAGGCTTACGACAGAGTTGATTGGAAATATCTATTGGCAATCTTACGCAAGATGGGCTTCTCGAACAAATGGATTACTTGGATGGAAATGTGCGTGTGTTCGGTGGACTACAATATTCTAGTGAATGACGAGGAGATTGGACCGATTAGGCCGGGCAGGGGACTCCGTCAAGGGGATCCTTTATCCCCCTATCTTTTTATCTTATGCGCCGAGGGCCTCTCATCGATGCTCCAGTTTGAGATGGCGAGAGGATCAATCCACGGGATCCGTTTAGGCCGGCAAGGCCCTCCGATATCTCACTTGATGTTTGCTGACGACAGTATGTTTTTTTGTCGAGCAACGGTGGAGGAATGCACCACGCTGCGTAATCTTCTTCTCAGGTATGAGAATTATTCTGGTCAAGCAATTAATTTTCAAAAATCTGGGATTTTCTTCAGCAAGAATGTAGGTGAAGATGGGCGTTCAACAATATCAAATCTTCTTGGAGTTACCCAACCCCTAAATACGGGGCGCTACCTTGGCCTGCCGTCTTTGGTTGGTAGAAATAAGAGGGCAATATTCCAATATCTCCGCGAGAGAATGTGGGCGCGAATTCAAGGGTGGCAGGGGAAGAAACTATCGAAAGCGGGAAAAGAGATTATGATAAAGGCAGTTGCTCAAGCAATCCCTGCATATTGCATGTCGACATTCTTAGTGCCTATCAGTCTAGCAGAAGAGTTAGAACGTATGTTGAACTCATTCTGGTGGGGGAATAAGGGAGGAAGAGGAGAGGGAATAAGGTGGAAAAAGTGGGATAAACTCTGTACAAGGAAGGAGGACGGGGGTCTTGGATTTCGGAACTTTCGTTTGTTCAATCTCGCAATGCTCGGGAAGATCGGTTGGCGTTTGATCACCAACCCAGATGCTCTTGTGTGTCGCGTTCTTAAAGCCAAATATTTCCCACGTGGGGACTTCTTGAATGCCGTCGTTGGGCATAGTCCAAGTTTCACTTGGAGGAGTATCTGTTCTTCTCAAGAACTCTTGCGAAGTGGACTTCGATGGAGAATTGGAAGCGGGCAATCCGTTCGGGTGTTTCAGGACCCTTGGATAAGGAGGGATGGTGCCTTCTTTGCTTGCAGTTACCACGACAACTCCCTTCACGATATGCGGGTTAGTGAGCTAATGCGGGAGGGGACGAGACGCTGGGACGAGGATCTTGTACAGCTCCTTTTTGACGAAGAAGAAGCCAAGGAGATTTTACGAACCCCTTTAAACTCAGCTGACTGTGATGACAGTTTGATTTGGCATTACACTACTAAGGGGTGTTATACAGTAAAATCTTGCTACGAGTATGCGAGGAATTCGATAGTTGATCCGTCGTTTGCGGTTGGAGGCAGTTGGAAGAAAATCTGGACTCTCTCAGTTCCTCACAAAGTTAAAGTATTTCTCTGGAGAGCAGCACATGATGTTCTTCCAACCAAAGAAAATCTTCTTTCAAGAGGGATTGTTACTGGTGGGGAGTGTGGGTTGTGTGAAACAGGGAATGAAAATACTTGGCATGTGTTAGTGGCTTGTGATTTTGCTAACAAATGTTGGCAGGAGTCAAGATATGCAAGTTTTATTCTTCCATTAATTTCAAGGTGCGTTTCCTTCCCCCAGCTCCTATTTTCTATTTGCTCAATTAACGACGACGACATTAAGGCGGGAATTGGGATGATAATGTGGCAATTGTGGAGGGACAGAAACGACAAGCTATGGAATAACAAAACCCCGCTTTCAACGACTTCGCTTCGTAAAGCTATGTGGAGCCGGTCGGAGTGGCTAACGATGCAGCCCACAGGAACTGCCGCGGGAGCTAGACGGAACAGATCAATTTGTGGGGGATGGCATAATTTACAGCCGGGATGGAGTCGATGTGGAGTGGATGCGGCTTTCTTCGCGAGCCAAAATCGCACGGGTATAGGAATCATCTGTCAGGATTCTAATGGTAATTTTACAGTAGCAAAATCCATTACACTTCCGGGATGCATGAGGGTGGCCGAAGGGGAAGCTATGGGGTTACGGGAGGCGTTATCGTGGATTAAAGACAGGGGTGCTGGGTGCGTGGAGGTAGTAACAGACAGCAAATTGGTTGCGGATGCAATGGAAAGTAAAGGTAAAGATAATTCTGAGTTTGGAATTACGATTGAGAGTTGCCGGAAGATCCGCGATGCTTGTGATAGAGTTTATGTTAAGTATGTTCGTCGTGAAGCTAATCATCTAGCCCACTGTATAGCTAGGAGATCCTTGGATTATCCTAATGCGTATGTTTGGGATGAACCTCCGTCGTTTGTGGAGGGTCTTCTCCATAGCCCATGCGTTTGTGATGAATAATTATGTTTAGACTTTCTTTCAAAAAAAAAAAAAAAAAAAAAAAAATACATTAGAAATAATTAATTATTTTAAAAGAATAAAAAGGCTCAAAAACCAGGGTAATTCTAAACATAACCCCCAATTACTGAACATAGCCCCCCGTATCAAGATATTTATAAAAATAATAAATAATTTACTTGTATGCCCCCAAATTCTCATAACCCCCAATTTGAATAACTTAGTCGAATTAATCCTCGTAAGCCCCCATAATTTCTCTTTTCATCAAACAATTTCATCTTTCTTCCCTTCTCCTACATCAAAAATTTCTGCAAATTATATTTTCAATATTTGTTTTCTCTTACTTCCCTCATTTTGTTTTATAATTTCTATTAATACCTCTTTCTCAATTGAGGCATTCCGTTGTGGGTGGTGACAATACAACTGCTGCCGACGCCCATCACAAAATAAAGTATCGCGATCGATATTGGAATTCGAGCCGCTTATTGAAGGTTGTTGCAGGAGGCGGCGATGGTGAATTGGTGATAGCATGCTTGCAAGCCTCGGCTTCTAAGTGCGGCGGTGGCTGGCGTCGGCGCTATTAAGGGGATGACGGGGATATATGCCTTCGCAATTTGAAGAGGAAAGGGGATAGAGCATGATTTTCCATAGCTTAATCACACTTCTTTCTTTTCAGTTTCCATTTTAATCCATGACATGAAGGCTTTAGATAGTGCAGGTTATGAATTTGTGTCGATATGATGAGTCCTTTTGTTGATAAATAAAAGCTACTACTACTAAACTATTTACAGTTCATCACGATCATCGTCCTCGTGGTACACCGCTGTCGCGATGGGGTTGCACACGGCTTCCACCTCCTTGACCTTCTCCTCGTACTCCTCCTTCTCGGCGTTCTAGTTCTCGTCCATCCACTCGAGCGCCTCTTTCGTGGCCGTCTCGATTTTCTCCTTCTCGTCTGATTCCAGTTTCCACCAACAAGCTAGGACGATCTCCTCATGAATCTTGCGTTTCCACCAACAATGACTATTAACTTTGAATATACGTATAAATTAAATAATTATATTTGGTGTTATATGTCTCAAATGACAAGTTTTAAACTTACTATATTTGAGATCTTATTGGACTAGGTTATGGGACCCACCTGGTTCCAATATATAAAGCCAAAAAGTAATATACGAGGGATCTTAGGGTTTGGCCATAGCTCGAGTACTTCTCCTGATCTCTCTCTCTCTCATGGATGGGATCGTTGTGAAACGTTATTACGGCGGCGGCGACGATAGGTGCCGTTTAACTGTTCTTTCTCCGGTGGACTTGTCTCCCAAAGTGGCGTGTGTAAATCTCAGCCTTCCATCTTATATCGACGATGAATACATTAGATGCGGTGGCGGCGGTTGTGGATTGTTATCTTTCGACGAATTCGAGGGCAACATCGTGCTTTGCAACCTCGCCACCAGACAGCTGAAACGCCTCCCCCCTCCGCCCAAGTCGAAACCCCGGTTCCATATATATGCTACCGGTCTCGGCCTCGATTCCAAATCCGACGACTTCAAGGTCATAAGATTTCTTCAACAACCTTACTACGAATGGGGTAGCTTCCGAGGCTACAATAAAAGGTGGGAGCTGTACTCGCTCAAGAGTGGTGTTTGGAAGGATATCCCGACTCCCGACGATGTTTTTGTTGACTCCGGCTGCTGCGGTGTTTACGTTGGTGGAAGGTGTTACTGGAGGGCATCACTTGGTTTCAGCTATGGTGGTTCATCAATCCATTTCGGTTTTGATATTGTTTCGTTTGACTTTACTACGGAGAGCTTCCATTGCTTGCATTCGCCCCCACATAGTTCGAACACAGGCTTTGATCTTGTTGAGTATCGCGGTTCGCTAGGTGCTATTGGCTTTAGCAGATCGTTCGATCCTACACCTACAGGAGGATTTGGATTTGAGTTTTGGGTACGGGAAGAGAGTTCGTGGGCAAAAGTGTTTGATGTGGTTCTTTCCAATGTTGAGAGATTACCGTTGGGGTTGATAGATGGCCGATTCTTGTTCCTAGAAAGAAAATGTCGTAGTAACGCGTTCCTGTATCAGCTAGTAGTTTATGATCGGATCACCAATGAGTGGAAGGAATTCGATATCTATGATTATTCGGAGAAGATGATGGTTACTTTTTATGTCGAGGGACAAGTTGCGCTACCGGATGCAATGCCTATGCAGAGGTATGAAGAGGACGATGATGACAGTGGAGATTCGTGCATGAGCACAGATGAAGATGAGGATGAGGATGAGGATGAGGAAAACAAAGACGGAGACTCGTGCATGAGCACAGATGAGGATGAGGATGAGGAAAACGAAGACGGAGACTCGTGCATGAGCACAGATGAGGATGAGGATGAGGATGAGGGTGAGGAAAACGAAGAGGAAAAGCAAATAAACATGAGACGGAGGGAGAGGTGTGATGATTGGTATGATGATGACGTCGATGATTCGAGCGAGGATGAAGAGGACGATGATGACAGTGAACATTCGTGCATGAGTATAGATGACGATGACGACAACGAAGAGGAAAATGACGATGACGATGATCATGACGAAGACGAAGATAAAGAGGCCGACGATCGATGATGATGATTTGTGAGGGGAATCGATGAGCTTTTTCTTGTGCTTTTTTTTTTTTTTTTTTTTTGTTTCTTGGGTTTAATTACTCCATAAATTCATGGAATGTAAACTAGAATAAGATATAAATCAAGAAAGTAAAAAAGAAGTTCATAATTTTTGTTTGTCTTCCCATTTGATTATGGATATATTTGTTTGATTTCACGTTTAAGTTATTATGAATTTGTTTGATTTTCTGTTTAGTCTTTGATTTTTATAATTTTTATATTAAATTAAAGGTCTCGTTTAAAAGATATAGAGAAAGTAATTATAAGAAGGTAATAAAGGATCAAATCTTAATATGTCAAAAAAGATGGGATTCATAATTTTCCTTTACTATTTTAAAAGTAATATAATAACGAAATGAAATAAAAGCGTTTTTCTTTTTCCATAATTTTATAAATTCTCCCTCTCTCTCCCCTCTTAACTCTCAATAAAATGAACACAGCCCTCCTCCCATGGCGTCCTCTGCAACGACTGATTGCTTAATCCCATGATTGCTAAGGTTTCCATGGATTCCTCAACCCAGAACCCTAATCCCCCAACCTCCAATCAGCTCGACTTTTCTCCCCAATCCACCGTTCATCCCAATTCTCCAAGCCCTAATCCCACTGCCATTCGTTTCCCCAATTCGAATCCCATCACTGCCCAAAACCCCGCTTCAGATGCCACTCCAGCTCAGGATCACTTCCTCTCCGCGGCTGTACCGAAAGGCAAAAGGCGGGGCCGCCCCCGGAATCTGGCGTCACCTCCCAACCATGTAAGGCTCTCCTCTCTGTCTATCAATGGCGGCGTGAGTAATGCAGGGGGTTCTATAGTAGGTTCTAGTTCGCCTCACGTTAATAAGGCCCAATTGCAGAATCGAGCCAATTTAGCGGCGAGAAAGTATGGGTCTGGTTCGAATTCCTCTGCTCCGACTAGGAAAAATGTGGACGATATGTCGGATGAGATAATCGTGATAAATAAGGATGCCACTGCTGAGGCTTTGATCGCTCTAACGTCGGGGTTTCCGGCGGATTCGCTTACCGATGAGGAAATAGATTATGGGGTGGTTTCTGTGGTGGGAGGGATAGAACAAGTTAATTACATATTGATTAGGAATCATATTATTACTAAGTGGCGTGAGAATGTCTCGAGTTGGATAACGAAGGAGATGTTCGTGGACATTGTCCCGAAGCATTGTGGAGCACTGTTGGATAGAGCTTATGGTTACTTAGTCTCGCACGGGTATATTAACTTTGGGGTGGCGCCTGGAATAAAAGAGAGGATTTCAGTTGATCCGAAGCTGCCGAGTGTGATAGTGGTCGGGGCTGGGCTTGCTGGCTTGGCTGCTGCGAGGCAGTTGATGGCTTTCGGTTTTAAGGTTACAGTTCTTGAGGGTAGGAGGCGAGCTGGAGGGAGAGTGTATACAAAGAAATTGGAAGGTAACAATAAAATGGCAGCTGTTGATTTGGGGGGCAGTGTGCTTACAGGTACTCTGGGGAATCCACTTGGGATTTTGGCTAGGCAGTTATCCTTCTCTCTTCATAAGGTGAGGGATAAGTGCCCTCTTTATAGAGTGGACGGGACTCCTGTCGATCCTGTTTCGGATCGAAAAGTAGAGGCTGGTTTCAATCAGCTTTTAGACAAATTAAGTAAAAACAGACAGTTAATGGGAGAGGTTTCACAGGATGTGTCTCTCGGGGCTGCCTTGGAAACATTTAGAGACCCCTTAGATGAAGAGGAGATGAGCTTATTCAACTGGCATCTTGCGAATTTGGAGTATGCAAATGCGAGTCTGCTTTCTAGACTTTCATTAGCCTTCTGGGATCAAGATGATCCGTATGATATGGGAGGGGACCATTGCTTTCTGCTTGGTGGGAATGGAAGACTAGTTCAGGCTTTATTGGAGAATGTAACTATTCATTACGACAAAACTGTTCAGGCCGTTCGTTATGGTAGTGATGGGGTGCAGGTTGTTGTTGGCGGTGGCCAGGTTTACGAGGGTGATATGGTTCTTTGCACCGTGCCCCTAGGGGTTCTCAAAAGTCGATCTATTGAGTTTATACCGGAGTTGCCTCAGAGGAAGCTTGATGCAATACGGAGGTTGGGATTTGGTTTGTTAAACAAGGTTGCTTTACTCTTTCCCCATGCATTTTGGGGAACTGATTTAGATACATTTGGCCATCTCACTGATCATCCTAGCCGTAGAGGGGAGTTCTTTCTGTTTTACAGCTATGCAACTGTTGCTGGTGGCCCGCTTTTGATAGCTTTAGTAGCAGGAGAAGCTGCTTACCGGTTTGAGGTTGCAGATCCTACTGATTCTGTGCAAAGGGTGCTTCGAATTCTTAGAGGTTCATATTGTTATGCTTTTTTATTATTATTTAAGATGAATGCTCATGAATTGTTATTGACAATTTGGAGCATGACATAGTGTTTTCTTGCTTGAAAGATTATGACGGAGCAACATTTGAACATGGTCATGGATGTAGGATCATTATATGTTTCTGAATCTTGTTGTTTTACCTTCATATACACTTTGTTTTGCTCTGCTTTCAGTCGGCTGCTTCTTATGCTGTTACCCTTTCACATTTTATTGAAGCATTTGTGTAGACCTGACCAATGTCCTCTTTTTTCATTCTGTTACCATGTCCTGCTTCTGACATCTGTAGTTTGGTGTGAACTGGTGCTTGGGTACGATTATATATTTATTTATTGCATGAATTGTGCTTAATTGATTAGAAACAAACTGTAATATATAATGTTAAAGCTTCAGTAAAACATGCACAACAGGATCTTTGAGCATGATCTTCAGAGTTTATGCAATCTCTCCTTGTTCTATATACCTGCTCCAACTTTTGAAGTGCTGGTGCTCTAACATGATGTCTGGCCTCTTCAATGCAGACATATATGAGCCACAAGGCATTGAAGTCCCAGATCCTATTCAAACTGTGTGCACAAGATGGGGTGGTGACCCCTTAAGTTGTGGTTCTTACTCAAATGTTTCTGTTGGGGCATCAGGAGATGATTATGATATTTTAGCAGAAAGTGTGGGAGATGGGAGACTTTTCTTTGCTGGCGAAGCTACCAATCGGCACTATCCAGCAACCATGCATGGTGCTTTGCTAAGTGGTTTCAGAGAAGCCGCCAATATTTCTAATTATGCTAAAACTAGAGCATTAAAAATAAAAGTTGAGAAGGTTGGTGTGAAGCTGTTTGGAAGAATGGGCTTGGGTCCCACTGCAGATTCCATAATTGCTTCGGTAAAGGCTGAGAGAAGCAGTCGCAGGCGCGGCCGCAACCGCAATCCTTCTTCATCTGGTTGGTTCTCTCTACTGAGCACTCTGATGCACATGATATCTATTTTACTGAACCTCGTTTGTAGTTAATGTGATACAGATACTAGTTACAGTACTCTTCAGTTGTCACTGAGTTAAAAACATTCTCATGCTTGATATATTTGTGAAAATATGAGTATAAACTGCTGATACGAAGCAATGTTATTCATTTTGAAGTAACTTTTTTGTATTGACTTAATATACAAGTAGAATAGAAATTAATTGTTTGTTCCCTTCTTTTGTGAAGTAATGCCAAAACCACGAGCAGGAGCAGCTGCTGCCAACCCAAGGCAAATAAGGTAGGGGCAAAAATTAAAATGGCTTATACTCTTAGTGTTACTCAAAATTTGGCCACATTTAAAAAAAACCCAAATAATGGCCAATTTTGTGTTTTCGTCCCAATTTTGCCCTTCCTCTCCCACTCTCTCTAGCCCACTCTCACTCCCTCACTCGCCACTCTCTCTCCCTCTCTCTTCCCTCGACTGACACGCCAGTTTCTATCCCTCTCTCCATCTCTCCATCTCTCTTATTCTCTGTAGCAAAATTAATTTTCATCTGCAAAACTTCCCCCCGATGCACTCTCTCTCTCTCCCTCTCGCCATCTCTCTTCTTCAACAAAACCCTAATCTTCACCCATCCTTCTCCCCAAAAAATACAGGCGGCTCGGACAAATGACGAATAGGACACGTAGCAGCGCCAAACGGAAAAGGGCTGCCGAGAAACGTCCGGCCTCCCAATCGGACGATTCGGATATCGAGGAGGTCCCACGTGCGCCGACTAAGACGAAGAAGAAGAAGACCAGTCGAGAAGTACCAGATCAGATTCCGGTGGTCGAGAAAGCCGGAGAAGATTCCGATACAACTACTCCGGCGGAACCGGAGGAAGAAAATCACCCCTCAGGCCACCCATTTACCGACGGAGAGGTACATTTCGAGTTTTTTTATTTTTTTTGGGCAAATTGTTATCCAGTAGAGAAATAGGAAGATGATTTTGGCAGTTTTGCAGTTCTTGGTATGGCACCATTGAAATAGGAAGATGATTTTTTTATCTAAACTGTGCATAGTATATGATGTTGTTATTTGATTCTTGAAGATTTGAACACTGAAGATGGTGGGAAATTTATTGGAATTATATTTTTGAAGTGGAATTTTCCAGATCTATGTTGCATTAGGTTAGAAATTATGTTTTTGAAGTGGATTTTTCCGATCTATGTTGCATTAGGTTATAAATCTTACATAGTTAGAAAATAGTTATTTCTATCGGCTGGAGTGGACCAGTTGGGAATGCCTCGGATTAGGTTAGAATATAAACAATTATAACCCGTGATATGGGATTACATAGTTAGAAAAGTAGGTATTTCTAACGGGTGGAGTGAACCAGTTGGGAATGCCGCAGATCAGGTTAGAATATAAACAATTCTAACCCGTGATATGGGATTACATAGTTAGAAAGTAGGTATTTCTAACGGGTGGAGCGAACCAGTTGGGAATGCCTCGGATCAGGTTAGAATATAAACAATTCTAACCCGTGATATGGGATTACATAGTTAGAAAGTAGGTATTTCTAACGGGTGGAGTGAACCAGTTGGGAATGCCTCAGATCAGGTTAGAATATAAACAATTTTAACCCGTGATATGGGATTACATAGTTAGAAAGTAGGTATTTCTAACGGGTGGAATAAACCCTTTGGGAATGCCTCGGTACAGGTTAGAATATAGTTATTTCTAACCCGTGATATGGGCTTACATAGTTAGAAAATCATTTAAAATTACATTATTGGTAGAAAACTGTTACATTATGTTGATATTGTTAATTTAAATATACAATACTAGATAGTATCCATCACTCTTTAGTCTCAAAGTTTGTTAATTTTTATGAATTGAATTTATAATGTTGTTTAGATGTGAAAAATTATACATTTCTTGGGCTGAGCAGTTAGAAGTTGTATAATTTGTCTTGTCTTTTCATACATTTCTTGGGCTGAGCAGTTAGAAGTTGTATAATTTGTCTTGTGTTTTCATTTAGATTTAAAATTTTCAGTTAGAATTATTTATAATGTTCTGTTAATCTGATAAGAAATTAAACATTGCTTACAGGTCGAATGGAAATTTGTGAGGCTTTGGCTTCTAAAACAAACCAAAAAAATCATACCGGGAGGATACGAACATTTAAGTGGTGAAGTAAACGATCTGCTGAAAGGTCTGACACACCCCCAAGCTGACAGAGTGAGATACTCTTGCATGGGAGAGTTTACGAGGCTTGATAACACTGCAACACGGATGGGGACCATGTTGGGGTACGTTTTGAGCCATCAAGTCATCCCTGACCCCATGATCGACCCAACAGCTCTTTACTTCAAGATCGGGAAGCGTGTTATCAGATTCGCGAGAGAGGAATATGCCTTGGTCAGCGGATTGAAATTTGGTCCGGCAGAGTTCAATCCTTACACGCCCCACGAGATCCCCCCCAATTCAACCTTCTCAAGACTGTTCGGTGAAAATCCGAACATAAGGTTAGTGGATCTTAAAAATGCGTGCACCAGCAAGACTTTCAAGGTCAATGGGGAGGCTGTGAAGGCAACGGCAGACGACATAGTGAAGCTGTGTAAACTGCTTTTATGCTTGGGGTTTGCTCTGGGGGTCGATGGATGCAAGAAAAAAATACCAACATGGATGTGGGTGCTGCTGGAGAGTGAAGAGGAGTGGGAAAAGTTCCCTTGGGGAAGCTATTCTTACCAGGTTTTAGTTGAATCAATCAAGGGGATCACCAGCAAGCCAAAGAAAGAAGGAACGCTGAACATCACATTCAAAGGCAACACTGTTGCTTTCTCTGTAAGAATTTTGTATTAAATGCATCTATGTTGTAAGAGATGATTCCATAAGTCTGTTATTGACTGATAAAATATTATGTTTACTGTATGTAGGCTTGGATATTCGAGGCCATCCCCGCGTTCGGGGAGATTATTGGTTTGAAAAAAGATGAACGGCAAATCCCGAGGTTCATGCAGTATTCTTATACCACCAGCAAGGGATGGCCTTCTGATAAGCAGATTAAGAAGGTTAGTATTTATGTGAATTGTTACTGTCAGTATAAAATGTCCTTATTTGGTTATGATCTATTTATACTGTCAGTATAAATAGATGTTTTGTGACAAGCCTCTCTTTCAAATAGATGTTTTCTTACAAGTCTCTTAAGAAAACATTGTAATCTGTGTTTTGCTTTAGTAAGAAACATCTAATTTCTTACTAGACTGCATGTTTTCTTACTAGTTACTTAACAGATTACAATTTATAGGTTATCTGTTATTTGTAAATAACATATGGGAAATTAGAATATATATGTTTTCTGACAACACCTTTGTTTTTGTTCTGCAAAAAAAATAACATGTGTAAATGACTTCTAACTTATTTATATGTTTTCTTACAATCCTATCTTCAATATATAGGTTTTCTAACCTGATTATATGTATGCTTTAGTAAGAAAGTTCTAATTTCTGACTGGACTTCCATTTTTAAAACTTTACAAAGAGTGTGGTGAGGATGCTGAAGCCTCACAATGATGAGAAGGTTCAACCCTTCTGGAAATCATTAGAGGCCGATGAAGCGCCCAATCCATTTGCTTTCAAATACGACCCAACAGACTCGATGAAAAAGAAGGGGAAGGTGGAAGACGAAGGGGATGAAGAGGAAGGCGAAGGTGGAAGCGGAACTGGAATAATCACAACCGCCATGATCGATGCTGCTGCTGAAGCTGCAGTTACCAAGAGCCAAACTGCGATGAAAGCAATGCTTGAGGACTACCGGCAGAAGTCAATCGAGCCCATGTTGGCTGGGTGGCACACAAAACTGGTAGATGATGTGGCTGAGAAGGTAGCAAGGTATCTGCTAGCTAAGGCGGGAGGAGAAATCACTTACAGTTGCGTCGGCGACATAACTGCCACGCTTGACAGTGTTGATCATCTAGCAGACACTCTGAATACCGTGCCATCTACGCCCCTTGAGCCAACTACAAAACATACAACGGTGGTTAGTACTCCAGCAAAAACGACAGTTCTTGCCGTCGAGGAAAGCACAAAAATTCCAGCAGGCGCATTGGCTTCTCCGGGTAATCCTTCCTTCTCCTTGGGTGTGAATTTTGATTCCTCCCAACCGGAAGAGTTGGTGCAGTTGATTCAGAATTCCACATTTCTAGCAGCAGCAAGATGAAGAAGCAAGTAGCTGATTTTGGGTTGCTACTTGAGGTGCATTATTACATGTTAATGAATGAATAATTTTTCTTTTGTACATTTCCCTCATTGAAACTGATGAAGCCTAGCCTCTATATATTATGCTCTCATACTTTACGTTCAATTTCCGTGATTTTAGTTCTATCTGATAAGAGAATCTGATTCTTTCGATATGCTCTCCTCCTAACAGAAAAATCAGGTTGAGAACTCCAGATACCGGAAAGCTCTTGAGACACCACTAAGATGTATGAAGAGAGAATAGAGTCCTTAAACCGTCAGATTGAAGCTGAACGTTCACGTGCTTGTGGCATTGAAGAAGAGTTGAATTTAACGAAAAAACATTTACGAGAGCATCAGAGTTCATCCAAGGTGAAGTTTCATTTCTTTCTTTAGCACTATTTCTGCCAATATATTGCTGTAATGCTTCATGTATACTAGTTCTCTTAATACTTCCAAGCCATAGAAAAAAAATCACGAAGGAAAAGTAAAAGAATCCGAACCTTGTTAGTATTTCGAGATATTCTGAATCTTATTCTGTGCCTAACTAACTTAATGCAAACGTTAGTTTTATAATGATATGGAGGTCACTGTTTCCTCCTCATGATTGTAACAAATAGGAATTCAGACATGGATGTATCGAATAAGTTTGTTATAAACTAAAGTTTTATTATTTCCGTTGATCAGTTTTTCATTTGCTATTCTAGGCTGATGCAGAGAAAGACATAAGAGAACTTCGACTATTACACATACAGAATAAGAATCTAGAATCAGAAAAGGTATGGATGGCACAATGTATTATCACATTGTAACAGGTGTGAAACTTACGTTTCAGCTAAAAACGAACGGTGGTAATTTACTCTAAGCGGTGGTAATTTACTCTAAATTCTACAGGCAATACTTAGAAATGAACTTCATGCAGTCAGACTAGCACTTCAAGAAGAGGAAAAACGAAGAAAAGAAACTGAAGCGGAACTGCTTCACATAATAAAGGGTGTTCCAGAAAGTGAAGATGGCTTTGAGGTGAATAAGGTTTTCCCTTCACAGAACTTAAATGATCCTCGACATTATTTCTAACTTGCTTGTGAAAGGAAGGGCCCAATTACCATTTCTTTTTCTTGGTTAAAGAACAATGAAAGCTTAGGTTGTAGCTAAGAAAGAGTTTTCCTATGGCTAGTTCAAGTGACCTCGATTTGACATAGTGATTTTACACCTTACTATATCACAGGAAAAGGTATCTTACGTGAATGAAAATATAACCAAGTCTTCAGCTTTATCTAACTCACAAGGCTCACACAAGTCTAGCCGATCAAGAGAAACTGTCGTAAGCCAAAGGAATACGATTAGCAAGATATGCGAGGAAGGTGAGATTGCGATTTTGCATCTTTTTCTTCGATATTTTCTTCTATATCCAGATTACCGAGTCAAAGTGCTTTTGTCACATGTGTAAATTGTATGATTACAAAACATTCCTTTCTTTTTATTACAAGTTGAACATGTTTCATCATGCAGTTGGTCTTCAAAAGATCTTATCACTTCTAGAATCTGGAGATTTAGATGTTCAAACTCATGCCGTCAAAGTTATCGCCAATCTTGCTGCCGAAGGTACGTTAAGGAAGAGAGCCTTTTATTGTTGTGCTTACTGGCAATTAGGTGTTTCAGTTGAGGTGTCGATGCATAAAATGCTCTTATGCCTACCTAGAGAGAATGGGGCTTAATTTCGATTGATGGTGCTCCATAACTGCTCAGTTAAAAATAGTTGTGTATGTTCATATACTTATCCCATCAAAATTGTTTGATTGCTAATCCCTGATTAAATACAATAATGCCATTTGGCCATAATGTGGCCGGCCACACAATAATATTTTTTATATTTATTGTAATTTTAAAAATTGTAAATGATAACAATAATTTATTAATTTCATATTTTAATTTAAAAATATTTTTTCCCCAAAAATTACATATTTTTTTCATTTTTTAGGTAAAAAAAAGGTAAAAAAATACTTTAAATAAAGGATTAATTTTAAAAAATACGTAAAAAATACGGAGTATCACTTTTTGAGTATTTTATAATCTAAAAAAGTTTGGCATAAATATATAAATTATTTGATATTATAAAAAATAAAACAAGTTAAATTATGGCCGGCCACATTATGGCCGAATAGCATCACTCGATTAAATATTCCGATTTCAGATATCAATCAGGAAAGAATTGTACAAGAAGGTGGTTTAGATGCACTGCTTAAGTTAGTCGAATCGTCGCATAACACAACGATACTGAGAGTTGCTTCTGGTGCCATAGCCAATTGGCAATGAATGGTATCCCTAAACTCGATCAAGTCTTATGAGTTGAATTAATATCGAGAGTAGAAATTCACAAGCAAATTTTGTTGCCTGCAGAAAGGAATCAAGGTCTGATAACAAATAAAGGTGGTGCTAAATCTTGCAACTGCAGCTTCGAGAACAGACGACCCTCAAACTCTTCGAATGGTTGCTGGAGCTATCGCAAACTTATGTGGAAACGGTAAGCTGTGGTTCATTTTTCTGAAGAATCACAAAATGACATTATCTCAGTTTTCTCTTTTCTTGAGGGTTACAACTTATCTATACATGACCTTATACCTACATTTACGTCGAGGTGCATTCTCTGAACGCAGAAAAGTTGCACGCGGTTCTGAAAGAAGATGGATCCATCAGAGCTCTCTTAGGAATGACGAGATCAGGAAACACTGAAGTCATTGCTCAAGTTGCAAGGGGGTTGGCTAACTTTGCCAAGTGCGAGTCGAGGAGAATCATGAAAGGTATCGTAATTTCACCTTACTTCACTACGATTCACATCGTCCGACCATTTCTAACAAATTTACATCAGGAGTTTGGAGGGGCCGTTCGCTTCTAATGGAAGACGGAGCCCTCTTGTGGTTGGTTGCAAACTTGAAGACATCGTCTACTTCAACTAGACGCCACTTGGAACTCGCTGTTTGCCATTTAGCTCAAAATGGTAAGCATTTCATATAATCCTTCAAATATCACTTGCACCAATATGGATTTGCTCGTTCTCATTTCCATGCGATCCTGGTTTCTGCAGAGGACAACGCGAGGGATTTCATAAGCAGCGGAGGTCTGAAAGAGCTTATCGAGATCTCTGAAGAATCGAGCAGAGAGGATATCCGGAGCTTAGCGAGGAAGACGCTTAGGTTGAGTTCGTTTTTTAGAGGAGAAGAATGATTCGTGGAGTCAGTCTTGTTTTTTCATCTCATTCTTCAGCTGTTGCTTATGCTGGTTTTCACTATTATTACAGCACTCGATACATTACGAATTTTGATGGGGGTTTGTTTGTACATAGAATTTTGATGATACATATACACTCCGGACGAACATTGACGTCAAAAATAAAACTTTTAACTGAGACGAGAGGCAGAGTTCTTCGTCAATGCTAGATTACCCGACCGGATGAGACTCAGTCAAGCAGCATCGAACGTGAACGAGCAGAGTCCAACTCTAACTCTCAAGGTGAAATAAGTACACAAACACACAAAAGGTGGCAAAACCGGTGGTCGCTTTCATGTCTAGACATGGAATAAAAGCAGCCTTCGTTCCTATTGTAGCAAACTAAAACAATGCACTATATATACTGTAGATGAAAAATACGCGTTGCAGCCGAACAAAATAACCCAATGATACAAAATTGGATGTACATTAGATGGAAGGAAGGAAAGAACTGATGCTTGTCTAGTCCAAAGAATCACTCACAATGCTATATATACTAAATCTGCAGACGTAAGGGCATAAATTTCGATTCACGCTTGATTTTCAATCTGATAGGAAAGGTCGGGACCCTTAAAAACATCTTCAATCTGCAACCCCGACTACATGACTACTCCGCTTGAGTCGAGAGGCGAGAAGAACAGTTTTGCGAAGTTTGTTTCTGGTTTTTCAACTGGGCAAAATCTCCGCCAAACGATCCTGACCATCCTCGGGAATTTCTCTCCCTGGGACATGGACTTTCAAGAGATTTACGTACCTGCCACACGAAATGTTAGGTTTCGGATGATGAATTGGAACAAAGATTTATGGGGATTTTGAACTAGTAAGGGCTACTTACTCTATGCCTGAGAAAAGGTAGTCATGTTCTTGAATGAAGGCGAGTAAAGCCTGGAAAAAAAGAGACAGTATAGATTTTCAGCTAAACATGAATGATGTTCCAGTGGCAAATTGGTGAGAGTCGGGGGCGAAAAACAAGTACAGAAAAAAATTGTTGAAATTATAGAGTATCGATTTATGATAAATTACCTCAAACGGCATATTTAGCAACTCGTAGTATGTCCGAACACGATCTAATCTTCTTTGTACAACTTCACTATCGATTGAAGAAACAGCAGCCAAAGCCTGACAAAGCTCAGAAGATTACAACTAGCCCTTTTCAGATTGGAAATGCATAATGACTATTCGAGAGACTTCAATAATATTGACATTTGACACCGAACACTAGAGTTTAATTTTTAAAGTCCATATTTCAGATTCAGGACTAGTTTTCATACAAAACTGACCTGTTCCAGTGCAATAGAATTACGGCAAATCTGTTGAACGCCAAAGAGGTTGACAGACTTCATTTCAGCCAAAGCCTGAGTGGGAAAAATGATATTCCTCATAAGCATAACAAAAGGGGTATTGTCTTTTTCCATGCAACTTCTCAATTACATTGCCAAAAATGTGGAGCAAACCTTTATGGATAAATTGGCAGCGATGGGGCATATCCCACCAAATATGTAATTCCGTTTCACATCCGCAACAAATGGTGTCATTTCTTCATCTCGACGTGTTATCTAGGTTACAAAAATTAAAACCTCAGCGAATAGGGAAAACGTTATGAACGCAGGATATTAGTGAATAGAACATGAAGTAGTGGAACATTAAGTTAAGCTAAGCCAGAGTATTTTCCTAGGGAATAGACAACAAAGAGAGAAGCAAAACTGCCGAGATCCTAGGTATGTGTGCTACATATAGAAAGCTTGAAATGATATTAACCCAGTATCTGACTAATTAGCACAAAGCTCTCAGGATGAGAATTCACCTGGGAAGTTAATGATATAACAAAATCATCTGGCTCTTCTGCATCTTGGTCATCCAAATACTCCCTCTTTGTCATTTCCTGTACCCGTTCGCATTTATGCAGAATGTGTTATTTTGAATGAAGAACAGTTTCCTTGTGAAGGCAGACCAAAATACATCACCTTCTCAACACTTCGGTTGAGGAGCAAAAATGGCACATACCTGCAGATGAAAAACAGTCTCCAACTGCATTTCTATTCGTAGAACTTTGAGGCAATCAATAGCTAGTTTTCTGTAATCTTCAGCAAATGATGCTAGATCTTTTGGAGGGAAACTGCTTGTCCTAGCATGATGTGATCCGTTTTCTTCAACATTATTATAAGCTTTTGAAGATGACTTCCCTAGCCTACAAGAGAAATGGATTATGATGATAAATCACAGATATTCCCCATTCGCTTAAATAATACCAATCTTATATATTTAATCATGACTAAGCGAATTATAAACAAAATCAACCATGATATTATGAAATGGGAAACAAAAAACAAATGCATCTGGCATATCAAGAAAATGAAGAAGACAACAAAGAGTACAGAGATTATATGATTTAAGGAAACTTTACAGCAATAACCTACCAAATATCCGAACTACGGTGTCCAGTATAGAATCAAGTAGTTCCCTTGCTGAAGTTTGGGCTGTTCCAGAAGGCGACATTATATGAGAGACAGGGCTTACAGCTAAAGCTCCAGCTGGTGATACCCCATTTTTACGTTTTTGTTTTGCTAAGTGCTGCTCCAGCTGCCCCTTTAGATAGTGCAGACCCGTAACTGTAGGTGAGGCAGTGTGGCCGAGACCAGGCCTTGGCCCACTGGCTCGTCCTGCCTGTGCTTTGATCTTGGCAGTAATTATATCATGGATTGTAGGACGTAACCGTTGACTGGGAGCATGAGAATAGAGTTAGAAATAAATAGAAAAATTATCAAAGAGTACTACTCAAAAGAAGAATATAATGGCTAAACTCATAATTTTCTATTAATTGGCCATGCATAAATAGTTACTAGGAATTAAAACTAGAAGTCTAGAACAATGAAAGATATTGAGGTGCTACATCTTGTTGAGAACCTAACAATTGCGACAGCACGTTGTTACCCGCCATAGAAAAAACTCCGACATACGGGTAAGATGGATAGCCTAAACACTGTAATTACAAAAATTCAATCTACCTTTTGTTGAAACCAGAAACAGTTCATATTAGTATCTGATGTGACATTGTGACATTGATTTCAAGTGTTACTTTCCAGATCAACACATATGATACTTATAACCTGAAAGATACCCAAACATAAAAGCATACCTTATTATAGCACCAGCTGCAGCAACTTTTCCAAGCATGGAAAGGCACTCGACAAGAGTCTGCAAATATTTTACATGCAGTGGAGCATCACTCTTCCTCACCGCTTCCTGCATCAAATACATATGTGATTCAGCTGGGGTGTGATAAACCAATTTAAGTTCATCAACATTGTACTGTATGAAAAGAAGCATACAACAAATTCATCAGGAGTAGAATCTGATAGCCAGACGGGAATTTGACGAGAGAGAGTTCTTGCATCACCACCACCATTAGCCTTAGGAGTATACCCATTAGTTGCAGCATCGTCATGCACATCCAAGGTGCCATCCTCATTGTGGCCATCAAATGATGAACTAAAAAGCAGAAAGAAAGAGATAAAAAGCTCATCAGAAAGGCTGGTTATCCAATCAATTCTGGTGTTCACCTTGTGCAAATTAAATTTGAAATTCCCAAAAAAATGCTAGGATTTACAACAATATATGTAATGCATAGTCCAACGAGGATTGGAGGCCTCTTGGGCACTAAAAAAAGAGAAAATCCTATATTCTAATTTGGAGACGTGACACATATAAGACATATCCAGGTCGATCATAACTCCTATGCCCAAATAGATAATAATAGCAAAGATGATAAGTTGACAGAATTGAAAAGTAAAACTCTCTCACCCCCCCATCAACTGAACTGGGTCTATACACTCCATCCCCATCTCCTTTCAGCAACCTGGTTCTTCGTGAGAGAGAGTGTGAATAATTCATGGAAGACATACCAGCTGTAGCGGTTGGAATCGCATCGTCACTTTCAAGCATACTAGAGACAACTGAGCTGCCACAAAGAAAGGTGGAATTCAGAAGAAGTAATTATCATAGCAAATGATCAAAAGGAAGAAAATAAACGAAACGTAGTTTTCTGAAAAGAAAGCTAGCATTTCAAGGAAAAAATCCAGATGAAAAGGTTAAAGGACCAAAAAAAGAATTGAATGCAAGCTTTCACAAGCTGTGAAGCATATAAATGCTAAACAAACTACTGCCCCAGAATCTAGAATTGACAAGAGGCTAAACGTTCGGTTGACGAATGAAATAGTTCTCGGAGAAAAAGCTTCTCCAAGTACAAGATTTAAGGCAATATACCATCAACCTGCACTCAAACGTTTGCTTGCATCGCAAACCAATCAAGAAAATGGCTTCGCATGTCTAGAGGTTTCCGGTCTAAGAAATACTGTAATTACCTGTATTCTCCCTTATTGTAGAGGTGAGAATGTAAATCTTCCAAAACTTTATAGAAAAAGGCTCCTCGCAGCTTTGTCAATTCCGATCGTACATCTTGAAGAGCACCCACCTGAACCAAGTAGATAATCAGCCCTCAGATACTCCCTGACTTGTGATACCAACTTTGAAAGGAATTAGAGAACAAACGGCAGGGCACATATATAGCTAGAGGACAATAAAATCTCGTTGGAAACTAACAAAACTTGCATTTAAAAGGGAAAATAGAAACCAACCGCTTGGAGGCCTTCTCTCTCGAGCATTAAACTTGACTGGACATGTAATTGTACTGCCGCATAAAACTGCTTTTCAGCAATGAGCTTTTCAATACGCGCTGGGACCTATGCATTTAATAGAAATTATAGAAATCGGATCAGAAGCACAAGGACCGAGTTTTATGCATTGCTACACAGAAAAATTATAAACATCATGAAGTTAATGGGAATATTTATTCAAGTCCAGTAGAAAAATAATTTATTCATTTTTCTACCAGCATACTGAAAAAAATAAAAGAGAGTAAAATCTTTCGAGTGCCTGAATGAAACAAAATCTGTCTACAGAACACACTGACCTTGGCTATGCCTTCAATTTGGTCTAGTAAAGAGATTATGTGCCTCAAAGTAACAGACCGGTACCATAACTGATGCAATTGCTTATTATGGGCACCAAGAAGTTTCTTTGCCTGAGCTAAATCAACCTTCAACTCCCCGATGCTTTCAGCAGATTCACTGAACAGTCGCAAAATCTGAAGGGAAAAGAGATATTAATAATAGTCTCTAGGAGTACACCGAAAAAAAAATTATATACATTCAAGGTTGGTAATGCCACCCCAAGAGAAAAAGAAATGGAGAGTCATACAGACAGGAAGAAGGATGCAGCACCCCAGAAACAATGTTAAAGTACTGGCAGCTAAGTTAAGTTTCAGAAAAGTACAGTGTTTCTTGCGTATCTATTTTAACAAGTGTTCCATATTTCAGAATAATATACATCACCACTGATCATTATAGCAAACTATATTGAACGCTTTCCACTTATTTTTTCTTATTTCAGGTTTTGTTTGGGGGTTAAGAAAACAAGAAAAAGAAGAACTATGCAGCAGCATAAGTATATGCAATCTGATCGTACTTCGTTACATAAATTGTTTCATGGTCTGGTCCCTATTTCTCTCTTAAGCTTAGAGGTGTTAACAGCTCATAATATTAAGTACAACAACCTCTCTAAGATGGGATCTACATAAATGAGCCATACATAGCTAATACTGATGCTGCCATCTCATTTATTCATGAATTTTCAATTCTTTTAACAAGATTTGACCTGGAAAGCTAGTCAAACTTTCTCTATTAGAAAAGTGGAGCTAAGAAAAGGATTCAGTAGTAAAGAATCCGTATCTAGTTTTCCCAAACAGAACCTATAATCCTCGCACTTAAAATACTTCCAACTTTTAGAGTTTCCTCTTTACCTTAGTATCATTATTATGTGATCTCCAATTCTCAACCCAGATCTTAGGCACTCTTATCACTAGGTCCAAAGCACAGTTCTATGCATCTATACTTCCATGAGCAGTCTGGCCAATTTAGGCCTACCAATGTAATTATGCATCCTCATAAGAACTAGTAATCAAACTTGTAGCAAGTCTAGCTCCTAACATGCCACCAAAAAGTAAATAAATTATCTGATAAATAAAATGAGATCCAATAAGTATTCGCAGCAGAATATGGGGCACAAAAATATGCATAACGCAAGCTCCACAAGCTACCAGAAATGTACATCAATCGAAAGTGTTTTGCGGAAACAGAACTCGAAATTACAACATTAAGAGAAACCTGAGAATAATTCTGGATAGCTTTATTAAAGCCACCATGATATGCATGGACAACTTCATCAACAACTTCTTCGACGATATCACTTTGCTCCTTCAAAACTTGAACTTCTGCTTCACGGTTTTTGGATGTCAAAATGTGCACAACATGAGGTAATGAATCGAAGCGCGCAGCAGCCCAGCTTTCATCTATTCTAGAAAGTTCTTCCTTTAAAAACTGCAAATACCATAATACAATAATAAATATGACTTTCATCAAATCAAACTTGATAAAAAGATGAGGCATTGTGAATACAGCATGAGATGGAAACTTGTATTTTGGGGTAGGGTAACCATCCTTTCTAAGAAAGGATTGATATAGTGTCGACATAAAAATACTCATATGGAGTTCTTCAAACTTGCAAGATGTATGGGAGATAAAGTGTGTGCTCCTAGTCTCCTACAGATACTTATGCAAGTCAATCGAAGTACAAATAAGCTAGATAGTTAGATGCTAAACCCTGAACATTTTTTTGGATAGCCAAACAGCTGAGATAAAGAGAAATCACAAATGAATAGCTTTGAGGTCATTCTACAATGTGTTAACAGGTTGCCAGCTTCTCCTTAAATTGAATTGGAAGATTCAATTGCATAAACTGCAGCCTCTACGCACAATGAAGAGTTACATATGTGTTTGATTTCAAGAAGATCGTGTTTACCCAAACCGAAGTCAATACAGTACGATGGACAGTATTAACACCCGCTATACTAAATTGACACTAAGTGTGGGTCCAAAGTAACAGGAAAATTAGAGAAATTATCCGCTCACCATACTTCTTCGGTGATAACTCTCACGAGAAACCTTCAGTAAGCAATAGGATTACAATATCTACAACCTCATAAACGAACAAGTGAAATCTTACATGTTAAACTCAATATAACTGTGTTCATTACTCCATCTCTTCAACTAAATCTAGAAACAGCAATTGAGGAGTTTCGCGAAACATGGTAATCGACAGCAGAGCCCCAGCAACTTAGCCATAATACTCCAAATTTGGAAACTCATAAATCACCACATCAAGGATTCACTAACATCACATTAACACAACATTCACCCAAAACCAACAAGCATTCCTCCACCATTTTCGAAATCGATTCACTCCTCTAAGGAATTACAGCAGACTCGCGCATAAATCATCACACAAATTTCAACTCCCGCGCCCAATTATACAAGGCTTAAACGAAACGGCAAGTACATTACACTTCCACACAAACAATTAAGCTAACGAAACTGGAAAAAAAGGCACGCACACGCACAGACTGAGATAAACTCACCGATTTATCCTTCGGAAGGGGAAGTCCGTCGAAGATTGACATCTCAATCCAATCTCAGCTCAATTTTCAGCTCCTTCAAAACAAAAAAACAAAATCGGATTCCGAAAAATTCTTCGAATCAAACAAAAACAAAAATCTGAAGAATTAGGAAGTTAGATACAGCTGAGACGCAATAATTGAAGAGAAATCATGCTTACTGGATCTGTCAAAATTATGGATTGAAGGAAATGGATCGGATAAAATTAATTTAATTCTCTTCTGCAAATAAATGTTTTCCGACATTTAATTTTTCGGTTTTTTTTCAATAATAAGACTTTTATTTTGATAATAACTGGCAATCGAAGGTTTAGTGAGCTGGAAAATGTTTGATCGAGTCGATCCGCGTGGTGGTAGGGGTATAACGGTCAATTCCTAGAGTCGATGCATTGTGGTGTTGTACATTCGTCGTCGTCGTATTTTTTTAATCGATCGAGCATCGGTTTTGGAGTTGTCTAATTGGTTCCGATAAACCGAGAGTACTGACTACCGGGTATCGAGTACCGGTTTTTTGGTACCCGGTCCACTAACCGGTATCACTTTTTGAAAATTTTATGATGTTCGATATTTCTCGTACCGTATCGGCAGTGACAACTCGAGAAAATATAATTTGGGGGTGCGAAATAAATTGTATACTATTAGTTCATAACGAAAAAAATTCTCTCAACACTTACTAACAACGGTGAATCAATACCAACTTAATAAGCAAAAATACATATATTACGTTTTTTTAAATATATATGAAGAGAGATGATATGCTACTCCCTCTATGGTGCTCACCTTCGTGGGCACCTTCGTTGTTTTATCATTTTGATAATACATTGTTCGAATTTTTCAATTGTATTATATTCTAGTACCTTAAAAATAATTATAAAAATTATAAAACCAAAAAAATCAAAACCCAATTTATTTATTTTGATTTTTAACATAAAAAATGACTAATAAAATCATTTGAGCTTGATCTTTATTTATTTATTTATTTATTTATTTTATGATTTCTATAATTATTTTTAAGGTACTAGAATATAACACAATTGAAAAAATCGAACAAAATAATATCAAAATGATAAAACGACGAAGGTGCTCACGGAGGTGAGCACCATAGAGGGAGTAGCATATCACTTCTCTATATATGAAATAGTATAAGATATAAAAACACACAATATTGCCGCTTAGGGTGCCCAATGGTTGAAGGTTTAGCTTGTGACTCGATAGGTCACGGGTTGGGTTCAAACCCCCGTAATAACTCCTGGATCTTGCCGGATAAAAAAAACACACACACACACACTGTTCGGTGGTAGTAAAAAAAAAATTGGGTACAATTATACCCTCATTACCCCATGTTGAATTCGTCAGCACGTACAGGGTACCGATTAAATTTTACTAATAAATATATATTTTTGATTAATTATTGAAACTTGGAATGATTTGATAGTTCTTGGGCCCAGATAGAAAGGGTTTGGGCTAATGGGTCGGGCCATTCCATCACAAATTTAGAATGAAAGCCCAACTTTAATTGGTAGGGCCCAGATAGGGCTGTTTGTACTTACTACTACTAAAATAACAGAAACAACATCCTATCCTATCCTAAGTCGAAAGAAATAAGGTGTAATTAATGACGATTTTAAAAATCGAATGGGACCCACCCTGTTCCTATATAAGGCCAAAAAGTAATTTATTTCTCCCTAGTTTTGCCTTCTCCTGATCTCTCTCTCATGCATGGGATCGTTGTGAAACGTTATTACGGCGGCGGCAACGGCGGCGACGATAGGTTCCGTTTATCTATTCTTTCTCCGGTGGACTTGTCTCTCAAAGTGGCCTGTGTAAATATCAGCCTTCCATCTTTTATGTACAATAAGTACATTACATGCTGTAGCTGTCGTGGACTGTTTTCTTTCGACGACTTTGAGGGCAACATCGTGCTTTGCAACCTCACCACCAGACAGCTGAAACGCCTCCCCCCTCCGCCCAAGTCGAAACCCCGGTTCGAGTTATTCGCTAGAGGTCTTGGCTATGATTCTAAATCCGATGACTTCAAGGTCATACGATTTCTTAGACAAGATGGGGGTTACAATCGATATTACAAGGAAACGTGTGAGCTGTACTCGCTCAAGAATGGTGAATGGAAGGATATCCCGACTCCCGATGTTCTTGGGATATTTCTTTCCCCAAGGAGCGGTGTTTACGTTGGTGGAAGGTGTTACTGGACAGCAAAGCTAGGTTCCAGCTTCGGTGGTTCATCAACCGAACACGGTTATGATATTCTTTCTATTGACTTTACTACGGAGAGCTTTCATTGCTTGCATTCGCCGCCGAGTAATAAGGGTCGGGGCATAGCCTTTGAAGTTGTTGAGTATCGCGGTTCGCTAGGTGCTATTGGCTTTAGCACATCGAATGATGCTACGAGAGGATTTGGATTTGAGTTTTGGGTACGGGAAGAATGTTCGTGGACTAAAGTATTTGATGTAGTTCTTTTCAATGTTGAGAGAGTACCGGTGGAGTTGATAGATGGCCGATTCTTGTTCCTTAAAAGAAAAGTTCGTAGTAACGAGCTCCTCGTTCAGCTAGTAGTTTATGATCGGATCACCAAGGAGTGGAAGGAACTCGACATCTATGATAATGAGAGGCAAATGGAGGTTTGTCCTTGTGTCGAGGGCCAAGTTGCGCTACCGGATGCAATGCCGATGCAGAGGTATGAAGAGGACGATGATGACAGTGGAGATTCGTGCATGAGCATAGATGACGAAGATGAGGATGAGGATGAGGACGAGGACGAGGATGACGAAAACAAAGACGAATTGAAGATCAGGAAGAGGAAAAGAAAATAAACATGAGACGGAGGGAGAGGTGTGATGATTGGTATGATGTACGTCGATGATTCGTGCGAGGATGAAGAGGACGATGATGACAGTGAACATTCGTGCATGAGCACAGATGACGATGACGAAGAGGAAAATGACGATGACGATGACGATGATTATGATGAAGACGAAGACAAAGAGGCCGACGATCGATGATGATGATGATTTGTGAGGGGAATCGATGAGCTTTTTCTTGTGCTTTTTTTTTGTTTCTTAGGTTCAATTACTCCACGAATTTATGGAATGTAAACTAGAAAAGGAAATCAGTCAAGAAAGTAAAAAGAAGTTGTTTGTCTTCCCATTTGATTTGGATTTATTTATTTCACGTTTGTTCTTTGATTTCTACAATTTTTATATCAAGTTATTATGAATTTGTTGTTTGATTTTTCGTTTATTCTTTGATTTTTATGAATTTTTTTTTATCAAATTAAAGGTGCCGTTTAAAAGTGATAGAGAAAGTAATTATAAGACTGTAATAAAGGAGTAAATTGTAATATGTCGAAAAATGACGGGATTCATAATTTTTTCTTTTCTTCCATAATTTTATAATTCTCCCTCTCTCTCTCTTAACTCTCAGTAAAATGAACCATGGCGTCCTCTGCAACAACTGATTGCTTAATCCCATGATTGCTAAGGTTTCCATGGATTCCTCAACCCAGAACCCTAATCCTTGCATAGTTGTTTCGAGAGATTTTTAGTAGCGTCCAAGTCTTAGGGTTTACCGCGTAAAGTTTTATTCTATTGGCCAAAGTGTCACGACCCGCACCTATGCGGCCAAGTTTCGAATGTTTTCTGAAATAATTTAGAATTTACTTAATTAGTCTGACACTTTAGATAATATTTTAGATTTTCTTGAACATTGTAAAGATCCCTAAAGGTATAGTAGGCTGTAGATAAGGGTTATAAGCCTCTAGATTGGTCGAAGGATCAATAATCATGAACAACCTAGCACCGCTCCTGCACTTATATATATAGGCCCCTGTTCATTTCTTTGTATAAAAACATTTGTCAAACTTTAAATATCAAAAGTATTCAAAGTTCTCTAACAATTAGAACACTGAAGACGTGTTTTTTCTCTAAAATGATTGAAGTGTTTTTGATTTATATATGATGATTAATTATATGTTAAGATTCAACAATAATTGAACTTCAACTTATATATACAAAGTAAAGTCAACATAATCTTCAATTCAACAATATTCAAGAAGAAGCAGACAGTTACATCTACTATACTAGTAGATGTTACATCTAGATGAGTTAAATTAAATAATTATGCAAATGATTATATAAATATATTAGTAGTGAAATAAGAAAGCATTAAATTAGATGTCCGAAATTTTGAGCACGAAAAATTAAAATTGACTGTCAATTGCATTTTATTCTAAAAAAATTAGGTATTATTATAATTATTATAATACATTTTTTTGTATAATAATATAGATTATTATTGCTCTTTTTCTGATTATGCAATAATGCGCACTTGTTAATTTGGTTATATACTGTCGCTGTATTCCGTTTATTTTTTTTCTTTTATTTTTTCGTATTCTTGAATAAATTGTTGTACTTTAAAGTAATTCTTTTTAATTTTTAAATTACTTTTTTCTTTTATTTTTAAATTGTTTGAATAAATTGCATTACAGATGGCCAGGCAAAAAGTCGAGGGATCCATATTTGCGTTGACTTGGGATCCGAATCTCCATGAGTTCACAACCCACGGCTTCTGGCTCCGCGGCAAAAATCTAGACCTTTTGACTCAGCAATATCATAAAAATTTCGGATTCAACCCGAAGCTCCACCTATCGAAAGCGACAAGGAATGATTTAGAAATCCGAAGCTCCACCTATCGAAAGCGACGAGGAATGATTTAGAAAGAGTTATGCCAAATGCGCTCGAACCACCTTCGGACGAGGCCAACGAACGGCACTGGAAGCGCCAGTGGCGAAGGCACGGCGTCCAGACCGGCCTGACCACAGTGGCCTACTTCCAGAGGGTGATAAGCACGTACGATTCGACGGTAGGCTCAGGTAACGTTTTATTTATTTTTTTCCGACAGAAGTTCGAATTTTTTCCCGTAAACTATCATTTTACTAACGCAATTTTATTAATTATGCAGATAAAAGCCTTGGGCTTGAGCTGATGGTAGCAAAAAAGCAGACAGTTGGATCGGTCAAGCGCCGCCTCCGCTCCGTCTTAGGTGTGGACCCACACATCCAGGTCAAACCGGACGAGACGCTGAAGGAGGTCCATATTTATAGGGACACTAAAGATAACCTGGAAAATACTCCTAAGGCGGGTCCCGATTCCAAAGACGGAGTAGTGCTTGGAGACGCGGAGGATGTCCGGCTCCGGAGACTCAACCGGAAGAGGACATGAAGCCCCATTTATTTTATTCATTTATGTATATAATACATAGTCAAAAAAATATATTAGTGTAACTCGTTTTCGTTCAAACGAAAGACGGAAGGAATGTTAATACTATCAATGTACTGGTTTATCATGTGTGGACCCGGTCTTGCCCAAAACACAATTTAGTTTGGCCCGTTGGGTCATTAGTATTTTAGAAATTAAAACTCTTCCTCTGCTTCAAAACCCTAAATTCGAAGAAGAGGAAGAAGTCGAAGCAGGAGAAAATTATGATTAAATTCACGAATTTTATATAATGGCTCTACACAATAAAATAAAAAATAAAAAAACAAAGAAAAGAAAAGAAGAAGGGAGAATCACGGTAACTTTACAATCTTTCCCCATCACCACATTTGTGAGGAGGAAGAGAAGTCCAATTATTCCAATTAGATTTCAACAAACAACAAACCCGGTCCATCCTGTCGGGTTCTCGGGCCACCTCGATGACTTGTCGAGGCTGATGTTGCGCGTGGCAAGCTGCATTGATCGGGACCACTGTTGACTCGACACAGTGGCAAATGTCTTTGAAAGATATTCTTATGGACATTGTATAATTGGGTTTATTATTATTAAGCTGGGCCTAATAATAATTAGTGTGTGGATTATAGTGAGCCCATTTAACTAGGTTAATTGTGTTCATATATATAGTTATCAAAAGCACACAAAACCCTAACTCTAATCATACTACACGCTCACAATTCAGAGAGACGGCGGCCGTTCTCTCTGAATCTTCTTCTCCGATCGATTTCCTAGCTTTCGACGAGGAGAATTCATCCCGGAGTTGTCCGCGCGATCAAGCAACGTCACGTGGATACCATAGTTGGGATTCGCAACGAGTCATTGGCTAATATGAGCAAAATACAAGTAAGTTTACGTATTTTCGTTCGTATTGTATGTAATTCTCTTCACATGTAATTATAGATATAAATCTAGATCGTATTCGGGTTTCTCGATAATTGCTTTCGCTGCGATCGACCCCGAATTACCCAACAGTGGTATCAGAGCCTAGGGCTCGATTTATATCAATATTTCGTGTTGAATTCGTATTATGGGTGTATGATTTTATTTGATAAAATTTATTAAAATTTTTCGGAATTTATTTTGAAATTTTCTGAAAATTGGTTGAGGAATTTCGTCGAACAATTGATGAGTGTAACTGCCTAAAGCTATTTAGAATAGTTTCTGGGACCTTTTCGTCGAACAGATGGTAGGCGCGTTTTTTTCATTGAACCTAGGGTTCAAAAACACAGTCACCCGAGTTTGAACGACCGCCTACGCCGTGAAGGAGTCATGGTGACTCCTTACAGTCGAGGGGCGGCGCCTTGGAGGCGAGGGATGCACTCAAGACAGCTCCGGGTGGAGACGGGGAGCAGCAGCCCCGCCAAGGGCGGGCGTTGCACGCTGCACCGTCGAAGCTTGACGGTTGCAGCTACGCTGGGCCCTCGGGCGCACACTGCTGGGCAGGCGCGCAAGCCGAGGGGCGCCCTAGCCGTGGGCAGCTTTTCCAGACGGAGGCTGGAGGGTGAGGGGCTGTAACCTGCTGGCTGCTGGGCAGCAGCAGCGGCTCTGCTAGGCCTCAACTTTTCCACGTTTTGGGGGCGAATTATGGACTGTTTGACAGCCACGGGTTGTTGCCGGAGCATCGTGGTAATGATGGCCGGCGTTATGTGACACGCCGGAGCCACGGTCGCCGGAAATCAGGCCTGAGAATCGTGCTCATAAAAGCGCTCGGCAGGTGTTCGACGAAATGCCTCAAAGGCTGTTTTAAAGAAATAACAGGGCAGATTTTTCTGTGCACTTCAAGTTCGATAAAATGCATGAACGAGTGTTTTGAGCTTCAAATGAGTTGATTTTTGAAATCAAGCTTATTTTAATTGTCTTGTACATTCTCGGATGGTCCGAGAAGCTCAAATTGCTCGTAAAGCCGTCCGAAAGTAGAAAGGCATTTATTTGGAATAAAGTGCTATTTCTAATTGTAAATTCTTTAAAACTAGTTATTATTTTGGAAACAATAACAATTTTTGTTTATGTTAATTTGGAATTAATATAAAATGTTAGACCCATTTTACGATTATAAATTAATATATTAATTGGATTAATATATTTATTTATAGAGTTTTACTTGGTTGTGTGTATAGCATGATAATTGGATTATGTGCTTTAAATTTAATCGTATTAGATTAGAGACCGCTTTTATGTCTGGGTAGGCGGCGCCCAGTACTTGTAGTCCGCGTAAATTATGTCTGGGTAGGCGGCGCCCAGTATTTGTGGTCCGCATTGTTATGCCTGGGTAGGCGGCGCCTAGTAATTGTTTGGGACAATATTGGATATTGTTGAACAGTTAGTATCACATATAAGTTCCCATTTTATAATATAAGTCTCATCTAGGATGCACGCGTTGTCCATTACAATTGAATAAGTGATTAAACTTTTTCGTTTAGAGTATTTACACCCCAGTGTTTACTCAAAATCGACATTGTTTAAAACTTTTTCATAGATGCAATTGTTGCGATCGTGTAATGGGGTTGACTTGCTTATTTTATTCTGGCGCCCCAGCGTCTGGATAATTTAAGAACGCAGATTAATTGGATTAATCAACCAAGAATTTCAAAATAGTTTTGGAATTAGCTTGGAGGCTTACCGGGTGATATTGTTGTAGTCATCAGCCTCAGCAGAGTCTACAATAATATAGACCTGGATCTTGGTCCACTATGATTTATATTGGATATAAATCCGTATTCTGCAAATTTTGGGAGTTGCAGTATATGTTAAAATTAGTGGGAGCTAATCGTACAATATGCCATTGTTTGATTAGTTATAAATGTGATTTGTAAATGCTGCTCTAATTTATTTTCTATTATTTATTGATCAGATATCATTATGTCATCGTCGAACTTGTCATTGAGAAGTTTGTTGGAGAGCAATAAGTTGACTGGGTCAAACTTTTTGGACTGGCAACGCAATTTGCGTTTGGTACTAAGGCTTGAGAGGACTGAGTACGTCTTGGACGGACCAATCCCGGTCGCGCCTGCTGAGGGCTCTGAAGAGTATGAGACGTTTGACGCCCTTGCTCATAAGAAACATCAGGACGACGCCCATTCGGCTCAATGCATCATGCTTGCCTCTATGACTATGGAGTTGCATAGGCAGCATGAGCGCATGCTTCCCTATGAGATGATGCAACATTTGAACTCGTTGTATGCATCTCAGACTCAAACTCTCGAGTTTGATGTTTGTAGGGAGTTGCATGAATGCAAGCTCTCCGAAAGGAAGAGTGTTTCAGATCATGTTTTGAAGATGATCGGGTTGATTGAGAATTTGGCTACAATTGGATTGAAGCTTCCTCAATCTCTCGCGGTCAACTACATCTTGTATTCGTTGCCTAGTTCATTTGAGAACTTCATTGTGAATTACAATATGAACAACACTAAGGCAAGTTTACCGGAGCTTCATAACATGCTGAAATCTTATGAATCTACTATCTCTAAGGGTAAATCTGTGCTCATGGTGAGCTCTTCTGCTTCTCCCAACCCGAAAGGGAAGGGTAAGCAAAAGAAGAAGAAGAAACCTGCACCGAAAGGTGGGGACTTGAAGCCTAAGGGAGGTGTTCGTAAGAAGCCGACTATCTCAAAGGATCAATGCGTTTTCTGCAAAGAAACGGGGCATTGGAAGAGAGACTGTCCGAAGTTGAAGGCACAAGGTGCTTCTTCGTCGGGTTCAGGTACGTTTGTCATTGAAATAAATATGTCTAATGATAACTCACATTCCTGGGTATTGGATACCGGTTGTGGCTCACACATTTGTTGTAATGTGAAGGGGCTAAGTGACAACAGGAAAGTGAGGCCTGGAGAGGTTGATCTACGCGTTGGAAATGGAGCACGAGTAACTACTGAACGTGTAGGAACCTTTAGATTGGATCTTCCTTCAGGAAATAGACTTGTTTTGCATAATTGCTATTTTGTTCCCTCGATTACGAGAAATATTATTTCTATTCCCTTGTTAGACATGGATGGTTTTCATTTCCGTTTTGGAGACAAATCTTGTTCTTTTGGAATGAATGGGATTGTTTATGGAAATGCATCTTTGGTGAATGGTTTATATTTGCTCAATTGTGAACAAAATAATTTCAATGTTTCAAACAAAAGACCTAAGCTAGGTAATACGAACAATCTTACCTATCTTTGGCATTGTAGGCTTGGTCACATAAATGAGAAAAGAATTGCAAGATTGAGAAAGTTGGACTATCTCAAATCATTTGACTTCGAGTCTTATGGATCTTGTGAATCTTGTCTCAAAGGTAAAATGACCAATAAGCCACTTTTTGGGAAAGGAATACGAGCCAAAGAAGTGTTAGAGTTGGTTCACACAGATGTGTGTGGACCGTTCCCAACTCAAGCACGGGGTAAACATTCGTACTTCATAACTTTTACTGACGATTTCTCAAGATTTGGATATGTTTATTTGATGAGACATAAATCCGAAGCGATTGAGAAATTCAAGGAGTATAAGTTAGAAGTCGAGAAACAACTTGGCAAAAGTATTAAGACTCTTCGATCGGATCGAGGAGGTGAATACTTAAGCCAAGAGTTTATCGATTACCTGAAATCTCATGGAATCCGTCCGGAATGGACACCTCCGGGTACACCTCAAATGAATGGGGTTTCCGAGAGGAGGAATCGAACTTTATTAAATATGGTTCGATCCATGATGAGTTTCTCCAGTCTCCCTGAATTCCTTTGGGGGTATGCCACATATATTCTGAATAGGGTTTCTTCTAAGTCAGTCGAGAAAACACCGTATGAATTATGGTGGGGCAAAGTGCCTAGTCTTGCTCATGTTAGGACTTGGGGATGTCCAACATTTGTTAAGAAAATGATCACTGGTAAGTTGGAATCTAAAAGTGAGAAGTGTTATCTTGTGGGATATCCTAAGGAAACTCGAGGATATTACTTCTATCTTCCTGGAGATCACAAGGTGATTGTGTCTAGGAATGCGACATTTCTTGAAAACGAGTACGTTTATAAGGAACAAAGTCGTAGTACGATTGATCTTGAAGAAATTCAAGAACCACAAAATATTAACGATGGAATCTTGTCGGATGGTCCGGACAAGAATTCAGTGGGAGTATTTGATGATCCTTTTCATCAAAGAGATGATGTTGCAATAGTTGCATCTTCACCTCCTCGGGAAGAACATGAAGTTGAAATTCCCGAATGCCCCCTAGGTATTGGATCACCTAATACTCAAGATACTCCTCACGTTCAGGATGATACGGATAACCAAACGCAATACCAACTCGATAGGCCTCGGAGAATTCGTCGTGCACCAAACAAGCTCAATCTATTGGTTCAGAACCAAGATGATGGAGATTTGGTGGATGATGAAGAGGAACCAAAGACCTATTCTGAAGCAGTATTAGATACTGAATCAGAGAAGTGGCTTGAAGCCATGAAATCTGAAATGGACTCGATGTATACCAATCAAGTTTGGAACTTGGTTGACTTGCCAGACGGGGCTCGACCCGTTGGTTGCAAATGGATTTTCAAGAAGAAAACCGATGCAAATGGCAAGGTGCAAACCTACAAGGCTAGGTTAGTGGCAAAAGGGTATAGTCAACGCGAGGGCATTGACTATGACGAAACCTTTTCGCCAGTTGCAAAGATCAAGTCTATTAGGATTTTACTTGCGATAGCTGCATACTATGATTATGACATTTGGCAGATGGATGTGAAAACCGCCTTTCTCAATGGAGAATTAGAAGATGATGTCTATATGACACAACCTGAAGGTTTTACATCGGGATCTAGGTCAAATGCCGTATGCAAGCTACAAAAGTCCATTTATGGGCTTAAGCAAGCTTCCAGGAGTTGGAACATTTGTTTTGACAAAGCGATCAAATCGTTTGATTTTGTCAGAAGCAAAGAGGACCCTTGTGTTTATAGTAAACGCAAGAATGGGAGCATCGTTTTCATTATCATATATGTTGATGACATTTTGATAATTGGAAACAATATTCCTATGATGGAGTCCGTGAAAGCTTGGTTGTCCAGTTCCTTCATGATGAAGGATTTAGGTGAAGCCTGCTACATCCTTGGGATTAGGATCTATCGAGATAGACCTAACAGGTTGTTGGGGCTGTCACAATCCACATACATCGACAAGGTGCTAAGGCGTTTCTCCATGGAAAATTCCAAGAAAGGAATTCTTCCGATGGGTCATGGAATCAAATTGTCAAAGAAGGATAGTCCTTCTTCGGACAAGGAGATTGAATACATGCAAAAGGTTCCATATGCTTCGGCTATAGGATCAGTCATGTATGCCATGATATGCTCTAGGCCGGATGTAGCATATGCACTTAGTATGACAAGCAGATTTCAGCAAAATCCCGGTGAGGCACATTGGAAAGCTGTCAAGACTATTCTTAAGTATCTTAGACGAACTAAAGAATACCTTTTAGTCTATGGTGGACAGCAAGAGCTATCAGTTACTGGGTATACTGATGCTAGCTTCCAAACAGACCATGATGACTATTAAGTCACAGTCTGGACATGTTTTTGTCCTAAATGGTGGTGCAATAAGTTGGAATAGTTCCAAACAAAGCACTACTGCAGACTCATCCACCGAGGCCGAGTATATTGTTGCATCTGACGCGACAAAAGAAGCCGTTGCTATCGTAGAGTTCTTGAGAGAACTGGGAGTAGTTTCGAGTGCTAGTGGTGCAGTACCTTTGTATTGTAACAACACCGGTACGGTTGCACAAGCAAAGGAACCGAGGGCCACAAACAGGAATAAACACGTCCCGAGGAAATATCATCTGATCAGAGAAATAATAGAGAGGGGCGATGTCAAATTAGAACGAGTACCCACTGATGATAACCTAGCAGATCCATTTACCAAGCCACTATGTTTTGAGAAGCATAGGAGTCATTTTGAAAGCTTGGGTATTAGATATGTTGGAAATATGCTTTAGGTTAGTGGGAGTTTGAAGTTTAAATGTCTTAGAAACAATTTCATGGTTGAGACACATAAACTTGATCACATTTATTTTATATACATTTTCATTTGATGATTTTGCTATTGGCATATACTTGTCTAAGAATATCTATTTGATTGTTTGTATATATTCTTGTTGACCTGTTCCCTTGCGTTAAAACTGTTGTTGATGAAGTGAGAAATCAATGATATAGTTTAACTCTAAAACAACCCCAACCGAGAATCATCAAGAAAGGGATATTGATGATGTATGCTAGGTTGGCATGAGGTCTGCATCACGTTCTTAGAGAATATAATGGATCTCACCATTATATAGTATTGGATACTCGTGATGGACACATGAATACTTTTGGAGAAGTATTGGTACACCCTACCTCTATTTGTTTCTAGTGTCTATAGTTTATTGGTGAGTAAAGTATATGATGATCCTTTGACTTGAGGTCATTGCTCTTGTTTACAAAGTGATGTATTTTGACCAAGTACAAAGCTTGCACTCCATTTGGGGTAGATACGGCTTGGATTGGATACATCATGATGAAAACGAAGATAGTAGTTGAGCCAAGAAGAGGATTCATTCCTCGAAAGTATTTTGAGAGTAACCTCATTTTCTCTATATCAATTGATTGCTAAGTCACTGGCCAGTGCATACGATGTATTCAATTATAGTAATTGAATATGATCATCTAAGGATCGATTGACAAAGATGAGATAAGAAGGTTAAGCTAGTTGGATGGACACTTTGCAAATCCAAGGCTTAACTGAGAGTTACGTGAATGAAAGGATATCATACAAACTTTATACAAAGGTCAGTTTTGCGAATCCGCGTAAACGTTCTTCATATATCGAGTTCGCTATACTACGCAGTCTAGGAGTTTAGTATAGACTTTAACTGGGTTATCGTCGATAATGAAGGCCTATAGGGTCACACTTTATGTGTTGTTGATTGGTCGTGTTAATGGATGGATATGTGGTGTTTAATCTTTGATTATTATACAAGTCCAAGTGGGAGATTGAAAGATATTCTTATGGACATTGTATAAATGGGTTTATTATTATTAAGCTGGGCCTAATAATAATTAGTGTGTGGATTATAGTGAGCCCATTTAACTAGGTTAATTGTGTTCATATATATAGTTATCAAAAGCACACAAAACCCTAACTCTAATCATACTACACGCTCACAATTCAGAGAGACGGCGGCCGTTCTCTCTGAATCTTCTTCTCCGATCGATTTCCTAGCTTTCGACGAGGAGAATTCATCCCGGAGTTGTCCGCGCGATCAAGCAACGTCACGTGGATACCATAGTTGGGATTCACAACGAGTCATTGGCTAATACGAGCAAAATACAAGTAAGTTTACGTATTTTCGTTCGTATTGTATGTAATTCTCTTCACATGTAATTATAGATATAAATCTAGATCGTATTCGGGTTTCTCGATAATTGCTTCCGCTGCGATCGACCCCGAATTACCCAATAGTCTTGGCCGATGATCTTGCGGAGGAACCATGGGCCCGGAGCGTGGACTGTGATTGTACTAGTTTCTTTATTTTCGTTTATTAATCACGGACCCGTTTTGAGCAGAATGATCTTCTGCTTCAACATGAACATCAGCAGCTGCTGGTTTCCTTTTAAGCTTTGCAGCATTTTTCTTCCAAGTTTTTGGCTCTTGCACGCTGCAAAGAGAGTCAATGTTTAGTAGGAAACACTCCAGAATACGAGTTTGATCATTCTAGATTACAGTCAGGAACGCTACTAGTCAGATTCAATCGAATGAAGATAGTCGACTTTAATCGTATAGAGTAACTAGAGTTTGAGTGACTGTACCTGTTCTTATCAAATTTAGGCAACTTTCTTTCACAAGCCTTGTCCAGGATACTTTTGTAATATTGAGTAAATGGCAAATTGAGGCTGGACTTTTCGAGCTGTATACGTATTTAACGACAGATCGATACTTGGTTAGTTTATATTGCATGATTTACATCACAGATATAGGTATTAGAAATCAAATTCAGATGATAGAAACCTGCAGAAACGAATCTGCTGATTCGTGATCAAGAGGGGAGAAAGATGCATCGTCTCTCCTTTTCTGCACGAACTTCACATTCTGCTCCACCTGAAGTAGCAAAGGTAGGAATTAGCTACAAGTTCATCATTCTGCAGCGCCCGACCGCGGTGCGCCACCGGACCTCTGGTTCACTGCTGTCACGATGGGGTTGCACACGGCTTCCACCTCCTTAAGCTTCTCCTCGTACTCCTCCTTCTCGGCGTTCTGGTTCTCGTCCATCCACTCGAGCACCTCTTTCGTGGCTGTCTCGATTTTCTCCTTCTCATCTGATTCCAGTTTCCACCAACAAGGACTATTAACTTTGAATATACGCGCGTATAAATTAAATAATTATATTTGGTATTATATGTCTCAAATGACAAGTTTTAAACTTACTATATTTGAGATCTTAATGGACTAGGTTATGGGACCCACCTGGTTCCAATATATAAAGCCAAAATAACAGGGATCTTAGGGTTTTGCCATAGCTCGATTACTTCTTATTAAGGAAAATACTAAATCTTAGCTGATTTGATTTTTCTGTTATTACTTTTCTTATCTTTTCCTTTTCCAGCAGATAGGGGTTGGACGGTTTCTTGTTTTTATTTTGGTAAGATCCATCTTTTGTGGATCTAGATTGTATATTTTGTATTATAAATTCAGCAGTAATACAATGCATGACTCAACGAGTCGAGTTCTTTCTCCTCTTGATTCTTTCATGGTATCAGCCTAAACACCCAGCAAAACCCTTCTTCTCTTTCTCTCCCATGGCTGCCGTCGCCCCAACCTCTTCCTCCGACTCCCTTCCGATTGCTACCATGATTCACATGGTATCAATCAAGCTGTCCTCGACCAATTTTCTTCTCTGGAAACGCCAAATCATTCCCATGCTCACCAGTTTTGAGCTTCTCGGGTTCATTGACGGGACCAAGGCAGCCCCGTCTCCTACAGTTCTCTCGGCCGACGGCGAAGCCATTGCAAACCCAACCTTCTCTAAATGGTTATCCACAGCGTCTTCTGGCTGTTCTGTTTTCCACTCTCTCCGAAGAGGCTATGGCAGAGGTGGTGGAATGCACCACATCTCGCGATGCCTGGGTCGCTCTTGAGGCGGCGTACTCGCATTCGTCTGCATCTCGTATAAATCAGCTTCGAGAAGAACTTCTCTCTCTCCGACGTGGTTCTCTCTCGGTCAAAGATTATGGGGCTCGATTCAAACTCTATGCGATCAACTCTCGGCGGTTGGAAAGCCGGTGGATGAATCGGATAAAAGCCATTGGTTTCTCCGTGGCCTTGGTGCTGTGTTCGCTAACTTCGCTGATGCTCGAATGTCGATGCATCCGATTCCTTCCTTCTCGGCGCTTCTTCATCAAGCGGTTCAGTTCGATCTTATGACGAAGTCCATGGATTCTTCCGATTCTTCTCCGGCGGTGGCTTTCATTTCGTCCTCCACTCATACTCAATCTGGTTACGTCCCAGCTGCTCCCTCTCGAGCGCCACAAAATACCTCCGGCAACAATAACGGAACTGGTGGCCGCGGCGGTGGTGGTTGTGGCGGTCGTTCCGGCGGTGGTGGTCGTGGAAATGGCCAGCCTCGAAAACCTAGATGTCAAATCTGCCGAGGGGAGCACTATGCCGACAAGTGTCCCTTGTATCTTGCACGCGCCCCCACTGCTCCAGCGAATCTGGCCGAAGCTTTCACTTCGTCATGCAACGTCTCAGGTGCCAATTCAGATTGGTATGTCGACTCTGGAGCGTCGGCTCATATGACCTCGGATCCGTCGTCTCTTGACAATATCCAGCACTATTCTGGTAATGGTAGCGTCGTAGTTGGTAACGGAAACTCCCTTCCTATTTCTCATACTGGAAATACCTTGATTAACGATGATATTCGTCTACTTGATGTTCTTGTTGTCCCTCACATCACAAAGAATCTATTGTCCATTAGCAAGCTCACTCACGATCTTCCTGTTGATGTGGTTTTCTCTGATCGTTCGTTTGTTGTTCAGAATCGAGCAACAAAGAGGGCTATCGCACAGGGACATCTTGATCGTGGTTTGTACGTCTTGAGCAGGGGTACTCCAGCTTTACTCGCTGCAGTCAACTCACACAAGTCAAGGGCGAGTTTTGAATTGTGGCATCTTCGCTTGGGACATGTTTCGTTTTCCACTATTTCGTTACTAAATAAACTAGGTCATTTATCTGTCACTTCGGTGTTACCTACTCCAAAACTATGCGCTCCTTGTCAACTTGCCAAGAGCAAGCGTCTTTCGTATACTTTGAATGATAAACGCGCTTCATCTATTTTGGAACTCGTTCATTGTGATTTGTGGGGTCCAGCACCTGTTACCACTTCTAATGGCTTTCGCTATTATGTTATATTTGTTGACGATTTCTCTCGTTTTACGTGGCTATATCCTTTGCGTGCAAAATCGGAATTCTATGATGTTCTCATCAAGTTTCATGCTTTTGTCTGTACGCAATTTTCTGCCCATGTTAAACAGTTTCAGAGTGATGGAGGTTCGGAATTTGTTAATACTCGTGTACGGTCTTTCTTCGATCATCATGGGATTCACCACCGCATCTCTTGTCCGTATAATCCTCAACAAAACGGACGCGCTGAGCGCAAGCATCGACACATCACAGAGACGGGATTATCTATGCTATTTCATGCAAATGCTCCGGTTAATCTATGGTTTGATGCATTTGCTACTGCCACATATATAATCAATCGTCTCCCTTCATCAATCTTAGAAAATAAATCTCCATTTGAATTGGTGTATGGCTGCTCTCCTTATTACCCAAATTTCAAGCCCTTCGGCTGTCACGTTTTTCCGTATTTACGCGATTACTCTCAACATAAGCTTGCTCCACGAAGTGCACCTTGCATTTTTTTGGGTTATAGCTCCTTCCACAAGGGTTTTCGGTGTTTCGATCCTGCGACTTCTCGAACTTATATCACACGCAATGCCCAATTTGACGAAAATTTTTTCCCATTTGCGTCTTCAGGTTCGGCTGTTGCTTGTGACAAACTTGACATCACATCCTTCTATGAAAATTCTGAAGCTACTCTCGGGTCATCTTCCCAATCGTCAACCTCGAGCTTGCCATGCTCTCTTTGTCTCCGAGATTCCGAATCTACTCTTCCACATGTTGTTACACCGTCACCACCAAACACTCCAGCAGCTGCATCACCACATCACTCTCCGCCTCATTCTCCGGCAGCTGCATCACCACATCCCTCTCCAGCAGCTGCATCACCACACCGCTCTCCAGCAGCTGCCGCATCTGGTCAGCCTTCGCCCCCATCAACGCCAGAGGCCAGTCCATCTCCGCCACCTTCTGCACCAGCAGCCCCCCTTCCGACGCACCCCATGGTGACTCGCTCAAAGGCTGGTATTTTCAAGCCAAAATATCCAGTCAACCTTGCCGCAACTCCTCTTCTATCGGCATTGGTTGCATCCACTGCCGCCACCGAACCGAGGGGGTTCAAGTCAGCTTCGAAATATCCACACTGGCTTTCGGCAATGGAGGAAGAGATGGATGCAATCCGTTCAAATCAAACGTGGGATTTCGTGCCTCCACCGCCCAATACAAATATCGTCGGCTCTAAGTGGGTTTTTCGCACCAAGTATAAGGCCGATGGATCCATCGATAGATACAAGGCGCGGCTCGTAGCACAAGGTTTCACTCAGGTCCCGGGGGCTGATTTTCATCACACCTTTAGTCCCGTTGTCAAGGCCTCAACTGTACGTATAATTTTGGCACTTTCGGTCCATTATTGTTGGCCCTTACATCAGCTTGATATCAAGAATGCTTTCTTGAATGGTGTCTTGACAAAACCCGTTTATATGGCTCAACCTCCGGGCTTTACCGATCCCCGACATCCGGATTATGTTTGTCGACTCAAAAAAGCACTCTATGGCCTTCGTCAAGCCCCTCTGGCATGGTTTCAAAGGTTCAGCACTTTCTTGCTCGGCCTTGGATTTCGACAGAGTCGTTGTGATACATCTCTTTTCTTTCATCATAAAGGCAAGTCTGTTATCTTTCTTCTACTCTATGTTGATGATATTGTCATTACTGGGAATGACAAAACGTTACTTCACACCTTCATATCTCGTGCTAGTCACGAATTTGCTTTGAAGGATTTGGGCTCCCTTGCGTATTTTCTCGGCCTCGAAATCTCTCATCAGTCCAACGGTCTCTTCATTGGACAAGCGAAGTATGCTCATGATATTCTCTCTCGTGCTCAACTTCTTGATTCGAAGCCAGTTTCTATGCCATTGATTGCCGGAGATTCCCTACAGAAACAAGGTTCGGCATTTGCAGATCCCACCTTGTATCGTTCTTTGGTCGGAGCTCTTCAATATCTCACGATTACGCGGCCTGATCTCTCTTACGCCGTAAATCATGTTAGCCAGTTCTTGCACTCACCGACAGATGATCATTTTGAAGCGGTTAAACGCATACTTCGCTACGTTAAAGGCACTATCCATATGGGTCTTTCATTCACCCGTCAACCCGACTTAACTATACTCGGATACTCCGATGCTGATTGGGCAAGGTGTAGCGACACTCGACGTTCGGCATACGGCTACTCCATTTTTCTTGGAGGTAATCTGGTCTCTTGGAGTGCAAAGAAGCAGCCGACGGTTGCACGTTCAAGCTGTGAGTCAGAATATCGTGCACTCGCAAACACAGCTGCTGAAGTCATATGGCTCACGAATTTGTTGCGAGAGATTCGTGTTCCTATAAATAATCAGCCCGTTCTCTTGTGTGATAATAACAGCGCCGTCTTTCTTAGTCAAAATCCGATATCTCACAAGCGAGCAAAGCATATTGACATTGATTATCACTTTATTCGTGATCTTGTCTCGGCTGGAAGACTATCAACGCAACACGTTCCCTCCCATCTTCAGCTAGCGGATATCTTCACAAAAAGTTTGCCTCGTCCGGCATTTGAATTTCTTCGATCCAAGCTACGCGTTTGTTCAAGTCCAACGCAATGCTTGAGGGGGGGTATTAAGGAAAATACTAAATCTTAGCTGATTTGATTTTTCTGTTATTACTTTTCTTATCTTTTCCTTTTCCAGCAGATAGGGGTTGGACGGTTTCTTGTTTTTATTTTGGTAAGATCCATCTTTTGTGGATCTAGATTGTATATTTTGTATTATAAATTCAGCAGTAATACAATGCATGACTCAACGAGTCGAGTTCTTTCTCCTCTTGATTCTTTCACTTCTCCTGATCTCTCTCTCTCATGGATGGGATCGTTGTGAATCGTTTTTACGGCGGCGGCAACGGCGGCGACGATAGGTGCCATTTAACTGTTCTTTCTCCGGTGGACTTGTCTCCCAAAGTGGCGTGTGTAAATCTCAACCTTCCATCTAAGTACATTAGACGATGCGGTGGCGGCGGTTGTGGATTGTTATATTTCGACGATTATTGGGGCAGCATTGTGCTTTGCAACCTCGCCACCAAACAGCTGAAACGCCTCCCCCCTCCGCCCAAGTCGAAACCCCGGTTCAAGATATTGGCTACCGGTCTTGGCCACGATTCCAAATCCGATGACTTCAAAGTCATAAGATTTCTTCAACAACCTTACTACGAAGGGGGCTACTTCCAAGATTACAATGAAAGGTGTGAGTTGTACTCGCTCAAGAGTGGTGTTTGGAAGGATATCCCGATTCCCGACGATGTTTTTGTTGACCCCTGCTGCGGTGTTTACGTTGGTGGAAGGTGTTACTGGACAGCATCTCTTGGTATCAGTTATGGTGGTTCATCAATCAAGCTCGAGCTCGGTCGTGATATTCTTTCGTTTGAGTTTACTACGGAGAGCTTCCATTGCTTGCATTCGCCCCCACATAGTTCGAACACAGGCTTTGATCTTGTTGAATCGTGGTTCGCTAGGTGCTATTGGCTTTAGCAGGCCGGGCGATGCTACAAGAGGATTTGGATTTGAGTTTTGGGTACGGGAAGAATGTTCGTGGGCTAAAGTGTTTGATGTGGTTCTCTTGAGAGTACCGTTGGGGTTGATAGATGGCCGATTCTTGTTCCTAGAAAGAAAAAGTAGTCGTAAATGTCGTTATAACGTTTTCCTCATTCAGCTAGTAGTTTATGATCGGATCACCAAGGAGTGGAAGGAACTCGACATCTATGATTATGATAGGCAAATGGAGGTTTATCCTTATGTCGAGGGCCAAGTTGCGCTACCGGATGCAATGCCGATGCAAAGGTATGAATCAGATCACACAGACGAAGAGGATGGAGAGGAAAAGCAAATAAACATGAGACGGAGGGAGAGGTGTGATGATTGGTATGATGATGACGTCGATGATTCGTGCGAGGATGAAGAGGACGATGATGGCAGTGAAGATTCGTGCATGAGCACATATGACGATGACGAAGAGGAAAATGACGATGACGATGGCGATGATTATGACGAAGATGAAGACGCGAAGAGGACGACGATTGACGATGATGATGATTCGTGAGGGGATGAGCTTTTTCTTGTGCTTTTTTTTGTTTCTTGGTTTTAAGTTTTACTCAATAAATTTATGGAATGTAAACTAGAAAAGGAAATCAATCAAGAAAGTAAAAAGAAGTTGTTTGTCTTCCCATTTGATTCGGATTTGTTTGATTTCACGTTTGTTCTTTGATTTCTACGAGTTTTATATCAAATTATTATGAATTTGTTTGATTTTTCGTTTATTCTTTGTTTTTTATAAATTTTTTTAATCAAATTAAAGGTCTCGTTTAAAAGTGATAGAGAAAGTAATATTAAGACGGTAATAATGGAACAAATCGTAATATGTCGAAAAATGACGCGATTCATAATTTTCCTTTATTATTTTAAAAGTAATATAATAACGAAATAAAAAGCGTTTTTCTTTCCCCATAGTTTCGTAGCTGTCTCGATTTTCTCCTTCTCGGCGTTCTGGTTTTAGAGTTGTCTATATGGATCCGATAAACCGAGAGTACTGATACCGTACCGGGTATCGAGTACCGGTATTTTTGGTATCCGGTCCACTGAACGGTATCACTTTTTGAAGAATTTATGATGCCCGATATTTCTGGTACCGTACTGGCCGTGGCAACTCCAGAAAATATAATTTGGGGTGCAAAAAGAAATTGTATACTATTAGGTCATTACAAAAAAAAATCTCTCGACACCTACTAGCAACCGGTGAATCAATACCAACTTAATAAGCAAAAATACATAGATCTTCCTCCGTACTACATAAGACGATTTTTTTTTTAAATATATGTGAAATATAAGATATAAAAACACACCGTATTGCCCCTTAGGGGTGCCCAGTGGTTGAGGGTTTATCTTGTGACTCGATAGGTCACGGTTTGAGTTTAAACCCCCGTAACAATTTATGGGTCTTGCCGGATCAAAAAAAAAAAAACACACACACACACACATTGTTCGGTGTAGTAAATTTTTTTGGGTACAGTTATACCCTCATTGCCCCATGTTGGGGTCGTCAGTGCGTACCGGGTACCGATTAAATTTTAATAAATAAACTGTATTTTTTTGATTAATTATTGAAACTTAGAACGATTTGAGTGTTGTTGGGCCCAGATAGAAAGTGTTCGGGCTAATGGGTCGGGCCATTCCATCACAAATTCAGAATGAAAGCCCAACTTTAATTGGTAGGGCCCAGATAGGAAGTGTTTGAGATCTTATTGGACTAGGGCTGTTTGTACTTACTACTAAAAGGGTAATTCTAAACACAGCCAAAAAATTACTCTTCATAGCCACTGTTATTAAAAATAAATAATATATGGTATATGTAAATTGTCTTTCTTACCCTTTGTAGGGTGTAGCCACCGATTCATCTTCAATTTATAGCCTCCCAAAAATACTGCAAATGTCAGATTATCTATCGTCCGGTAATCTATTCCTAACTCTCCAATTTTGTCGACAACGTCGAAATTTTATATTGTTAGTTCAAATTAAGTTCTACTTCTTTATTGAATTATATTCTGACGAAACATCACCATTTTCTCCACTGATTCGAACAAGTAAAATTTTATAATAATAATTCCGATTTACCTCTAATATCGGAGAATCGTTCTCATCGACGACGATGGTGAAGTCATCTTCTTTGTTGAAGGATGGGGATAGCCCAACCCCAACATCCTTGTTCTAAGGTTACTGTAATTATTAAAGGATTATTATTAATTTGCAGAATCTATTTCATAGTAAGAATTATTGAAACAAATTCCAACAATCTTGATTTGGGGCTATGGATGGTTTCGGTAATTTCAAAGTTGAATCGTGAATTTTGCTTTCCGAAGGTTTTGCTGGAAGTTCATTTTAGGCTAATGGCGTAACCGTAACTTAGTGTAGGGATTATAAGAATATAATAGTACATTCACATATTATAATTAATATTTTTAATTATAGTGGCTATAAAGAGTAATTTAAGGGCTATGTATAGAATTACCCCTACTAAAATAACAGAAACAACATCCTATCCTATCTATAGGCCAAAGGGTAGTGTTTTTTTTTTTTTTTTTTTTTTTTTTTTTTTTTTTTTTTTTTTTTTTTTCTCCCTAGTTTTGTTTTCGCGGGAAGAGGGATCTTAGGGTTTGGCCATAGACTTCTCCTGATCTCTCTCTCATGGATGGGATCGTTGTGAAACGTTATTACGGCGGCGGCAACGGCGACGACGATAGGTGCCGTTTATCTATTCTTTCTCCGGACTTGTCTCTCAAAGTGGCCTGTGTAAATCTCAGCCTTCCATCTTTTATGTACAATAAGTACATTACATGCGGTAGCTGTCGTGGACTGTTTTCTTTCGACGAATTTGAGGGCAACATCGTGCTTTGCAACCTCACCACCAGACAGCTGAAACGCCTCCCCCCTCCGCCCAAGTCGAAACCCCGGTTCGAGTTATTTGCTAGAGGCCTTGGCTACGATTCGAAATCCGATGACTTCAAGGTCATAAGATTTCTTGAACAAGATTGGGGTTACAACAGAGGTTACAAGGAAAGGTGTGAGCTGTACTCGCTCAAGAATGGTGTTTGGAAGGATATCCCGACTCCCGATGTTTTTGGGGTATTTCTTTCCCCAAGGAGCGGTGTTTACGTTGGTGGAAGGTGTTACTGGACAGCAAAACTAGGTTCCAGCTTCGGTGGTTCATCAACCGAACACGGTTATGATATTCTTTCGTTTGACTTTACTACGGAGAGCTTTCATTGCTTGCATTCGCCGCCGAGTAATAAGGGTGAGGACATAGCCTTTGAAGTTGTTGAGTATCGCGGTTCGCTAGGCGCTATTGGCTTTAGCACATCGAATGATGCTACGAGAGGATTTGGATTTGAGTTTTGGGTACGGGAAGAATGTTCGTGGACTAAAGTATTTGATGTAGTTCTTTTCAATGTTGAGAGAGTACCGGTGGAGTTGATAGATGGCCGATTCTTGTTCCTAAAAAGAAAAGTTCGTAGTAACGAGCTCCTCGTTCAGCTAGTAGTTTATGATTGGATCACCAAGGAGTGGAAGGAACTCAATATCTATAATTATGAGAGGCAAATGGAGGTTTGTCCTTATGTTGAGGGCCAAGTTGCGCTGCCGGATGCAATGCCGATGCAGAGGTATGAATCGGATCACACAAACGAAGAGGACGATGATGACAATGGAGATTCGTACATGAGCACATATGAGGATGAGGATGAGGATGAGGGAAAGCAAATAAACAAGAGACGGAGGGAGAGGTCTGATGATGACGATGATTCGTGCGAGGATGACAGTGGAGATTCGTGCAAGGATGAAGAGGACAATGATGACAGTGGAGATTCATGTATGAGCACAGATGACGAAGAGGAAAATGACGATGACGATGATTATAACGAAGACAGAGACGAAGAGGCCGACGATCGATGATGATGATGATTCGTGAGGGGATGAGCTATTTCTTGTGCTTTTTTTTGTTTCTTGGTTTTAAGTTTTACTCAATAAATTCATTGAATGTTGTGAAGATTCGTCCGCAAATTCCATTATGGAATATTATAGGATATCTTTTGGGATTCCTTGTTCCTCAAGAATTAGGGTTATATACAAGCACTACATATATGGGGTTTGTATTCGTTATTTGAGCGTGGGTTTTTGGTGAGAGCTTAGCCGACTTTTGCGGTTTTGTGAGCTGAGAGATTTCTCGTTTTCTAGTTACTTTCGGGTTTGGGGAATAGAAGATAGGTTTTCTTCTTTGAGTGTTTTCTCCATTGTAACTTTGTAATCTCTCTCGTTTAGTAGATCATATTCAGTTGACCCTCCGTGGACGTAGGCATTCTGCCGAACCACGTAAACTGCTCGTGTTCTTGATTTACTATTCCGTACTGCTCTCATATCATCCTCATAGATATTGTTATCTCTGGCGTTACGAGTAGTGTTCTATGTTGTGTTATAACTTGTGTACCACACACAGAATATTGTTGTTAGTATCCCTAACAATTGGCGCCGTCTGTGGGAATCGAATCTACGATGTCTACCACAAAGTTTGACGCAGAGAAGTTCACAGGGGTGAACGATTTTGGTCTATGGAGGATTAAGATGAAAGCTTTGTTGACACAACAAGGCTTGGCGGATGCTATCAAACCTGAAGCTGATTTCGTGAAGGCCGTTAAGGAAGAGAAGAGGGACGAGATCAAGGAGAAGGCGCACAGTGCCCTCATTCTGTGCTTATCAGATAAGGTTTTGAGAGAGGTCGCCAAAGAGAAGTCTGCTGCGGATATTTGGCAAAAACTGGAGAGTCTTTATTTGACTAAATCTTTTGCAAATCGTTTGTACTTGAAGCAGAGGCTGTATTCCTTCAAGATTGTGGAGGATAAACCCATCTTGGATCAGATAGATGAGTTTAATAAGGTTCTTGATGATATGGAGAACATAGACGTCAAGATTGATGATGAGGACAAGGCCATCATCTTGTTGAATTCCCTTCCGAAGTCCTACGAACACCTGAAGGATGCTATGATGTATGGTAGAGAAAAGACCATTACATTGAGTGAAGTTCAATCTGCACTGAAGGGCAAGGAGCTGCAGAAATCGAACGAAGTCAAGCATCAAGATCAGGCTGCTGAAAGCCTGAACGTCAAGAAGAACTTTTCGAAAGGAAAGTTCAAGAAGCCTTTTCATGACAACAAGAAATCTGCCAGTGAGAAGGACAAGGGATCGAAGGAGAGAGAGACCAGGAGCTGCAAGTATTGCAAGAAGCCCGGGCATATCGTCAAGGATTGTTATGCCCTGAAGAGGAAGGAGGCCCTCAAGGATCAGAAACCTGATAATGCCCAGGTTACTGAGATGGTCGAGAATGCCGAGATGCTGAATGTGTTAGATTCTAACATATGTGATGAGTGGATTCTTGATTCTGGATGCAGTTTCCATATGAGTTCACACAAGGAGTGGTTCGAAGATCTTAAGTACGGGAATTTCGGATCTGTGTTACTCGGCAATGACGAGTTGTGTGGCGTGAAGGGAGTAGGAAACATTACTCTCAGAATGCATGATGGCTCCCTCAAGATTCTATCCGAAGTTAGGTACATTCCCCAGCTTAAAAGAAATCTTATTTCTCTCGGCGTGTTAGAAGCGAAGGGGTATGTTTTTCAGTCTGGCAATGGTGTACTTCATGTTATGAAGGATTCGAAGGTTATCATGAAGGGCATTAGGAACCGGAGTTTGTATTACCTTGATGCAAAGCCGGTGATTGGAGAATCTGAAGCTAATACAGTTGACGATTCCATGTTGTGGCATATGCGGCTAGGCCACATTGGAGAGAAGGGATTGAATGAATTGTTGAAGCAGAACTTGCTGCAACATTCTGGCTCATTTAAGGTTGAGTCTTGTGAACATTGTATCTTGGGCAAAAGCAAGAAGTTGCCTTATGATACTGGGAAGCACACCTCGGCTGCACATTTGGAGTATGTCCATGCGGACTTATGGGGTCCATCTAGGACCGAAACCCAAGGAGGAGGCAGATATTTCATGGCTGTCATCGATGATTTCTCAAGGAAGCTATGGGTTTACGTTCTGAAGAACAAGTCTGAAGCCTTTACAAGGTTCAGAGAATGGTGCAGTGAGGTTGAAACTGAGAAAGGAGTCTCGGTCAAGTGCTTGAGGACAGACAATGGATTAGAGTTTCTGTCCGATGAGTTCCAGGAGTTTTGCAAGAAGAAAGGGATTAAGAGGCACAAGACTGTTCCTGGGAATCCACAACAAAACGGTGTGGTGGAGAGGATGAATAGGACATTGCTCGAGAGAGTGAGGTGTATGTTGCTGAGTTCCGGGCTGCCGAGGAAGTTCTGGGGAGAAGCAATCAACACGGCGTGCCATTTGATAAATTTGTGCCCTTCTTCTGCAATTGAGTTCAAGGTACCAGATGAGGTATGGTATGGTGTTACCCCGAGTTACAAGTACTTGAGGGTTTTCGGTTGCAGAGCTTATGCCCACATTAAGCAAGACAAGTTGGAACCTAGAGCTTTGAAGTGTATACTCATAGGCTATCCCAAAGGCGTGAAGGGATACAAACTATGGTGTACAGAATCTGGAAATAAGAAGGTCATCATCAGTAGAGACGTGGTGTTTAAGGAGGATGTCATGCCTTATTTGGAGGAGAATGGCAAGCCACGTGAAGTTGTTAATGATGACATTGGCACTCTGAAGTTTCAGGTGGAGCCTGAAGAACAATCTGCGCACATCGAGGGTCACACCAGAGAGTACACTGATCGTGACATTGACGAGGACACTGGTGCGGCAGATTTGAGAAATTACATGCTTGCGAGAGATAGGACCAGAAGGAACATTACTCCACCTTCCAGGTTCGGACATGCCGACATGATTTTCTATGCTTTGAATGTTGCTGAAAATGTGGAACATCAAGAGGAACCTCGGAACTATAAAGAGGCAGTGAGTTCCGAGGAGAGCAAGGAGTGGATGCTGGCCATGAAGGAGGAATTGGAATCAATGGAGAGGAATGGGACATGGGTACTCGTCGATAAGCCCAAATCTCAGAAACTGGTGAGCTGTAAGTGGATCTTCAAGAAGAAGTTTGAGGTTGTTGGAACCGAGAAGGTTCGATACAAGGCAAGGCTCGTAGCTCGCGGTTTCACACAGAGAGAAGGTATTGATTTCAATGAAGTTTTTTCGCATGTGGTTAAGCACTGTTCCATTAGAATCTTGTTGGCGATGGTGGCTCAATATGACATGGAGCTACATCAGTTGGATGTCAAAACAGCGTTCCTTCATGGAGATCTAAAGGAGACCATCTATATGACCCAGCCTGAAGGGTCTATTCTGCCCGGAGATGAAGACAAGGTTTGTCTATTGAAGAAGTCCTTATATGGCCTGAAGCAAAGTTCGAGGCAATGGAACATGAAGTTTGATGAGCATATGAAGGACATTGGTTTCACTAGATCATTGTACGACAATTGTGTCTACTTCAAGAAGGGAGAGAACGCTGCTGCAACTTATCTACTATTGTATGTAGATGATATGCTGGTCGCAAGCAAGGATTTGGCTGAGGTGGAGCAGCTGAAATCTGATTTGAAGTCCAAGTTCGAGATGAAGGATTTGGGATGCGCCAAGAGGATTTTGGGAATTGATATTTCCAGAAATCGAGATAGAGGAGAGTTGTGGCTTACACAACATGATTATGTGCAGAAGATATTGAAGAGATTCAATATGCATGAATCTAGGGAAGTGACGGTTCCCTTGGCTAAACACTTCAAGATGTCTGAACAACAGAAACCCGGTACACCAGAGGAGACACGGGAGATGAGTCAGGTACCATATGCGAATGCTGTTGGGAGTGTTATGTACACGATGATTTGCACGAGGCCGGATCTTGCTCATTCCATAAGCGTCATAAGCAGATACATGGCTAATCCAGGGAGGTACCATTGGGAAGGACTCAAGTGGTTGTTCAGATATCTCAAAGGAAGTTCGAAGATTGGCATTTTGTACAAGCGCTGATCTGATGTGCATGGAGATCCATTAGTTGGATATGTGGATTCAGATTTTGCAGCAAATCTGGATACGAGGAAGTCTCAATAAGGTTACATTTTTAACTTGTTTGGTTCTGTTATTAGTTGGAGTTCATCTCTTCAGTCTATGGTAGCTTTGTCTACAACGGAGGCCGAATACATGGCGATGACTGAGGCCGTGAAGGAGGCTGTTTGGCTTAGAGGGATCATTGGAGAATTTGGAGTTGATCAATGCACAGTTTCTATAAACTGTGACAGCCAAAGCGCGTTGCATCTTGCCAAACATCAAGTGTTTCATCAAAGGTCGAAACATATTGATGTTAAGTATCACTTTGTGAGGGATATGGTGAACAAGAAGGAGGTGGAGATGCGGAAGATTTCGACTGAAGAGAATGCTGCTGATATGCTAGCCAAAGCATTACCAACTGCGAAGTTTAGGTACTGCTTGGAGTTGGTTAGTGTGCTCTCAAGATGAGAGACTTGTGTACTGCCCTGTGGTGGGGCATCGTTTGAGGAAAAACTGAATTTGGTGGAGATCTACTGTCATTTGCGTTCGAGGTGGAGAATTGTGAAGATTCGTCCGCAAATTCCATTATGGAATATTATATTCTTGGAGGAATTATTATATCTTTAGGATATATTTGGTATGATATCTTTAGGATATCTTTTGGGATTCCTTGTTCCTCAAGAATTAGGGTTATATACAAGCACTATATATATGGGGCTTGTATTCGTTATTTGAGCTTGGGTTTTTGGTGAGAGCTTAGCCGACTTTTACGGTTTTGTGAGCTGAGAGATTTCTCGTTTTCTAGTTACTTTCGGGTTTGGGGAATAGAAGATAGGTTTTCTTCTTTGAGTGTTTTCTCCATTGTAACTTTGTAATCTCTCTCGTTTAGTAGATCATATTCAGTTGACCCTCCGTGGACGTAGGCATTCTGCCGAACCACGTAAACTGCTCGTGTTCTTGATTTACTATTTCGTACTGCTCTCATATCATCCTCATAGATATTGTTATCTCTGGCGTTACGAGTAGTGTTCTGTGTTGTGTTATAACTTGTGTACCGCACACAGAATATTGTTGTTAGTATCCCTAACAAATGTAAACTAGAAAAGGAATTAAATCAACAATGTAAAAAGAAGTTAATGATTTTTGTTTGTCTTCCCATTTGATTATGGATTTGTTTGATCTCCCGTTTATTTGATTTATGTGATTTTTATATTAAATTAAATTTCTCACTTAAGGATCAATTCTTACAAGTATATAATATAATGTTCTTTTAGAAAAAAAGTGAAACTTGAAACATTGTATCACTAATTATACTTCTTCTATATAACCTCTTGGTAAAAAACGTATCATCATAAAAGTGACGGAGAAAGTAATTATAAGACCCGAGCAAATCGTAATGTGTTGAAATTTAGCCATACATAAAACTCTATTATAGTATTCATCAAGTGTCAAATACAAAATTTAATTATGTATACAAACAACAATTATAAATCTAATTTAGACCTAGACATTATTAGGGGGCAACCAACCCTATTTCATACTACCTCCGTCTCGTTATATTAGCAACATTTGCCAAAACGTTCCGTCTCAACTAATAGCAACATTTCCGAATATAGCAATAAATTAGTATTAATGGGCCATCCCATCACAGAATAATAAGGGCACTAATTACACTTAATTAGCCCTAATTGGGCCCCTAATTATTAAAGCCCAAATCCAAAAAAAAACTGGTGAGCCCATTTTTGAGGGGTCAAACCCTAACCTCATTTGCCACACTTCTTTTTCATTTTCATTTCTCTCGAACTCTCTCGAGCTCCCACCCGTCTCCCTCTCTGTGAAACCCTAGCTAGTTCTCCATCTCACTCTCTCGATCTGTCTCTCTCCCTCTCCCCTCCATCTCCGTCGACTCCCCGTCAACTTTATCGATGGTGGGAGCAAAATTATCCATCCATTCGGATGATGAAGGAAGCCCCCAAAACCCTACCCCTCCCTCGCCGCCGTCTCCCCCCGTGGGAAATATCCCTAAACGCGGCCGCCGGTCTACTCGTCCCATCCCTCCTCCCAGATCTGACCCTCTGGGTCGTATTCGCCGCCGTCGGCCTCGCCGGGAAAGGGGGGCAAAGCTGGAGGAATATCCAGACTCTCCGCCGCCGTCACCCCCCCACCTCGGAAAACCCTAGATCTTGGGCTCCCGTCACCGGAGGCGCCGGCGTTGCCCGTCCCAGCTGCTCCTCCATCTCTGGACAGATCTGACCCGAAGAAATGGAGGCGGCTCCCAGATTACTTCTACCAGTACCGGATTCTCCCATCGTGGGCCATCGTCGGCGGCGGAGTTGAAGTGGCTGGGATATCTGAGGCGGCGCCGTGCACTGGAGATGCAGATGGGGTGGTCTGCGACTGAATTCATGCCGGTGAATTCTATTCCTCTCTTTATGTGATTGTGTGAGATCCCCTCTGTGATTTTATCCATGTGATGTGATCTGAATTGTGGTGGTTGCTCTGTTCTTGGTTCACTGCCTAATTTTGGGCTGTTGTGATGCTCTGTTCTTGCTGTATTACCTGCTGTGGTGACAATTTGCTGCGATTAAAATTTTAGGCAGTCTACCTCTTTTAAAATGCAATCTTTCACCACTGTTTTTGTGATGCTCTGAATTGGTTTTAGCTCAACTGTGCCTCTTGGTCTCTTTATGCTGTTTCTCTTTGCTGTGTACACCTCTATGAATGGCCATATCCCAATTTTTCCATCAAAAACAACACTCCCATCCTCTGCAAACACTGGTCTACTAACTGCACACATGAACATGACTTTTGGGATGAAGTTTTTTGATTGTGTAACTCTAAGGGGATCTGCTTCAAAAGTGGTCAGATAATATTTGCAGCTCTTCCTCTGTAAGTAGAACCATTTTTCATCTATGTGAATGGTATTTTCCATGGGCTTGAATGTGGGAGTGTTCCTAGTAAAATCGAAGTGTAAGACTCGTAGACTAAAACCTAACCTCCATAACATGTTAGGAGCTGTCAATAGATGCCTTATTGCATTACTATGGTGTCTGAGCAGTAACTTAGCCCACCTTCCAACAGTTGCTCTTGAAATAAGTGGCCATAATGCATCAGACAGTGCGGAAATGGTACCTCTTTTAATTGGGTCAATGGCCTCAATAACAGCAAAGTCAATTGTGTGCTTCTTCTTTCTGATTCTGCCCTCCCTATTTGCAGAAACATTCATAACCTCACCCCTTTCTCTTTGCTTTTTTGCAGTATTCCAGATTCGAGTAACACTGAATCTGGATATTTGGAAGAGATCAGCTGCTGCATTGATGCTTCCATGGGATATCTTCCCATTCTTGAAGTGCTGGTGCAAGTATTGCATGATCTGAGTCCTCAAGGTCGATGGAGCATCTGTTGCTTTCCCCATCTCTTTCTTCTTCTGTGTTTTGAGAGATTTTTCTGAGTGTAGTTGCTGTTTTTTTTCAAATGATGGATTCTGATGGATGTATAGATAGTGTTTGATGTGATCAGGGGGAAAATTTAAATGTATAATTTCCCCCTTAAGATGAACACTTCTGTTAAGCACTTCTTTTTTTTATTATTATTATTTTTTTATTCGGTGAACAGTAAAATGTTGAACAGTAACTCCGCTACAGTGCAACTTTGAACAGTAAATGTTATCCCTAATTTTTCTCTAATTTTGTACTTAAATTCCCTTATCTTTTTTTTCATTGGTACAAGAGCCCTTTTCAAGTGTTGCTAATATCTTGAGATGGAGGTAGTACTACATAAGTTGTGAAGAATAAATAAAAATGACCGTGTTGCCCCTTGGAATGCGGTGATGTATAGAATTAATTTTGGGGAAAAAAATAAAAAAATAAAATTATTATGAAAATTAGACAAACCTATAAATAGCGCAACACCGGCTTTTCTCATAATCATTTCAGCCTTTTCAGAAACACTGCCTCAGAATTCGAGCAGATATTTCCGACGAGGGTTCGACGGTGAAGCGTTCTCTCTCTTCTGATATTTTCGGCGAAGAGGACGTGATGATCGTTCGACCATACGTTCCGGCGGGCGATTTCAAGAGTTTTCGGCGTCCGACCACTGCACTTTCCGCCGATCGAGGGGAGACTTCTTGGGTTCAAGAGTGGTCTCCGGCGAAGCGCTCCGTCTGTTTTCGACCAAGCGGCGATTTCTCCTCCCCGTTCAAGAGCAGGCCCGGCCCTGAGGGTGGGCCAACCTAGGCGACGGCCCAGGGCCCACCATAGTTTGGGCCCCCAAATTTTGGATACCTATATATATAAAGTTTTGGTTAAGAAAATTTATAAATAGATTGTTGGCTTAACCAGTTGATTAATCCTTTTATTAAACTTGTAGATGATTTATATTCAAATCCCTTTGGATACATTAATTTTGACTTAACCGGTTAATCCTTATATTAAACTTGTAGATGACTTGTTTTCAAATCACTTTTGGCTAGATTAACCGGTTAATCCTTGTGTTAAACTTGTAGATAACTTGTGTTCAAAGCCAAAAAAACTGTTAATCCTTGTATTAAACTTGTTGACGACTTGTGTTCAAAACCCTTTTGACTTAACCGGTTAATCCTTATATTAAACTTGTAGATGTATTGTGTTTAAATCCATTTTGGCTTAACCGGTTAATCCTTGTATTAAACATGTAGATGACCCGTGTTCAAATCCCTTTGGATACATTAATTTTGGTTTAACCGGTCTTGTATTATTAAACTTGTACACCCTTCGTCTTTGAATAAGTGTCTCGAGCCGCCAATTTGAAAAAACCAAGGAGAATGCTAAAATGACATTTATGCCCTTAAAATCCTTGATTATTTTATTTATTTATTTTTGTCTTTCTCCCACTTTTAGATTTTCAAGATAAGGGTAGTTATGGTACTTTTGTGTAATTTTTGCTTAGAAAAATGTGATAGGACACTTATTTAAGGACAAAATTTTTGGCGGTTCGGGACACTTATTTAAAGACGGAGGGTGTAGATGACTTGTGTTCAGATCCCCATTGGCTTAACTGGTTAATCCTTGTATTAAACTTTTAAATGACTTGTGTTCAAATCCCTTTGGCTTAACCGGTTAATCTTAATCGGTTAATCCTTGTATTAAACTTGTAGACAACTTGTGTTCAAAGCCTAAAAACCGGTTAATCCTTGTATTAAACTTGTAGATGACTTGTGTTCAAATCCATTTTGGCTTAACCGGTTAATTCTTATATTAAACTTGTAAATGACTAGTGTTCAAATCTATTTGGATACATTAATTTTGTGATTTTTTTTTTATATATAATTTTTTAGTGATCATACACCCCGTTAATTTTTTTTCCTTATAATTTGTTTAAAATCTTCGGTATAGGGCCCAATTTACCATTTCGCCCCGGGCCTATCTTTTGTCATGACCGACCCTGTTCAAGAGTAAGGAGAGGCGGATTATCGTGTCCAGGGTCAGCTTTCGGCTAAGCCTCTGTGTCCTTTCCGGCGATCAAGCGGCTGTTTCTTGGGGCAAGATTGTTCTCCGGCGTCAGTTTGCGACGAAGCAGTCTTTCTGCAGTTCGGTCGAAGGTTAGAATATTCATTCCTGCATGAATTTATTCTATTGTAGTTTCTGTCGTCGCGAATTCTGAATCTAAAATTTGTATTACTTTCTTTATTTTCGAAGATTTTCCGGCGTGTTCTCCGGCGTTCGAGCGGCGATTTCTCCTCCCCGTTCAAGAGTGAGGCCTCATACGGTTCAGTCATTATCGTGTCCAGAGAGCTTTCGGCGAAGCCTCTGTGTCCTTTCCGGCGATCGAGAGGCGGTTTCTTGGGGCAGCGTCAATTTGCGACGAAGCCTGTTTAGTCTTTCTTCAGTTCGCTCGAGGGTTAGAATATTCATTCATGAATCTTTTTCTATTGTAGTTTCTGTCGTCGCGAATTCCGAATCTAAAATTTGTACTAGTTTCTTTATTTTCGAAGATTTTCCGGCGTGTTCTCCGGCGTTCGTGCGGCGATTTCTCCTCCCCGTTCAAGAGTGGTCTGTGTTCAGTCATTTTCTTCCGGTTGTTTTCCGGTTAGCGTCGTCGATTTCTTGAATTTTTTTAGTCTTTTGTTGTAGCGACTTCGTTCGATTATGTAAATTTCTAGTTTCTGTATTTCGAGTGAAGTCTTTTCCGGCCGGCGGAGGGTTAGAGAGAGTAGAGGTTGAAGATTTGGCGGCGAAGTTTAGAGTGCGTCGACTGTGAGACGGTGAGACGATTTTCTTGATTTCGTACTTGAGACTAGAGAATTTCTTGATTTTTGTTAAAGCTTAATTACTTCCGATTATGAATAAATTAGGGTAAAATTTGTAGTTTATTATCTTTATTTTTGTTAAATTGTTGTTGATTTAGGCATATGTATTTGAGACAATAATTTCTTGATTTTTGTTATAGCCATTACTCCATTATTTACGATTTCCGATTTTGTAGTTAATTTATTCTGTTTATAGTTTAACGATTTTCTTGATTTTTTTATTTATTTATTATAATTTCCGATCGAATTCGATTTAATTTTCTTGATTTTGGCATAATTTACGACTTTCTTGTTTTTCTTGATTTTTGTGTATTTGAGACCTTGATTAGAGATTTCTGGTTTAGGACTAATTAGGTTTGGTTAATGATTTACAAATGAGGGGAGCACCCCTTTATATACAACTCCCCCTCCATGATGGATGATCGAGATTAGTTTGATCTAATGGTGGAGAGTAAGTCTCCAGAACCTTCATTTGTTCTAGATTTCTCCATACTTCTCCTACCATGTCTCTACACACTTCCTCACATCTTTTACACACCTTTTACACTATTCCATGTACACGGCCCCTTAGTTTTGGGCTATCATATGAACTAGTCTTGTACCCCGTACGATGTTCGGGAAATCAATTTTCTTTAAATAATTTACCACATCTCCATATCATAATAATATCAAATAATTAAAAATTAAATAAATTTAAAACTGAAACATTTAGGAATTTTTCTGTAAGTAGCCCTCATTCAAAAAAAATTCCAACTTTAATTGATTGCAATATGTGTTTCGTCAACTGTAAATAACTAATTACGCACAAAATATCGTGATACAAAATGTTTCACAGCTATGATGCATACGTTAATTTATTTTATAATATATACACATGCTAAAAGTGTGAGACAAATAGTATGTCCGATATTTTAAGAGATACCTAATTTTAATTAGACAAATTTAAATATTCATGCATGAAATTAAATAAATACTATCTTTTACTTTAATGAACAAAATTGACTTTTTTATAATATAAATTTAAATGTATTAAAAGAGTTGCATAGAGAATGACATAATACATTAGAAATAATTAATTATTTTAAAAGAATAAAAAGGCTCAAAAACCAGGGTAATTCTAAACATAACCCCAAATTACTGAACATAGCTCCCGGTATAAAGATATTTATAAAAATAATAAATAATTTACTTTTATGCCCCCAAATTCTCATAACCCCCAATTTGAATAACTTGGTCGAATTAATCCTCGTAAGCCCTCATAATTTCTCTTTTCATCAAACAATTTCATCTTTCTTCCCTTCTCCTACATCAAAAATTTCTGCAAATTATATTTTCTTTTCTCTTACTTCCCTCATTTTGTTTTATAATTTCTATTATAATACCTCTTTCTCAATTGAGGCATTCCGTTGTGGGTGGTGACAATACAACTGCTGCCGACGCCCATCACAAAATAAAGTATCGCGATCGATATTGGAATTCGAGCCGCTTATTGAAGGTTGTTGCAGGAGGCGGCGATGGTGAATTGGTGATAGCATGCTTGCAAGCCTCGGCTTCTAAGTGCGGCGGTGGCTGGCGTCGGCGCTATTAAGGGGATGACGGGGATATATGCCTTCGCAATTTGAAGAGGAAAGGGAATAGAGCATGATTTTCCATAGCTTAATCACACTTCTTTCTTTTCAGTTTCCATTTTAATCCATGACATGAAGGCTTTAGATAGTGCAGGTTATGAATTTGTGTCGATATGAGTCCTTTTGTTGATAAATAAAAGCTACTACTACTAAACAATTTACAGTTCATCACGATCATCGTCCTCGTGGTACACCGCTGTCGCGATGGGGTTGCACACGTACGGCTTCCACCTCCTTGACCTTCTCCTCGTACTCCTCCTTCTCGGCGTTCTAGTTCTCGTCCATCCACTCGAGCGCCTCTTTCGTGGCCGTCTCGATTTTCTCCTTCTCGTCTGATTCCAGTTTCCACCAACGAGCTAGGACGATCTCCTCAATCTTGCGTTTCCACCAACAAGGACTATTAACTTTGAATATACGTATAAATTAAATAATTATATTTGGTATTATATGTCTCAAATGACAAGTTAATTTTAAACTTACTATATTTGAGATCTTATTGGACTAGGTTATGGGACCCACCTGGTTCCAATATATAAAGCCAACAAGTAATATAAGAGGGATCTTAGGGTTTGGCCATAGCTCGAGTATACTTCTCCTGATCTCTCTGACTCTCTCATGGATGGGATCGTTGTGAAACGTTATTACGGCGGCGGCGACGATAGGTGCCGTTTAACTGTTCTTTCTCCGGTGGACTTGTCTCCCAAAGTGGCGTGTGTAAATCTCAGCCTTCCATCTTTTATGTTCAATAATAAGTACATTACATGCGGCGGTGGCGGTTGTGGATTGTTATCTTTCAACGATGGCGAGGGCAACATTGTGCTTTGCAACCTCGCCACCAGACAGCTGAAACGCCTCCCGCCTCCGCCCAAGTCGAAACCCCGGTTCGATATATATGCTACCGGCCTTGGCCACGATTCCAAATCCGATGACTTCAAAGTCATAAGATTTCTTCAACAACCTTACTACGAATGGGGTCGCTTCCGAGATTACAATGAAAGGTGTGAGCTGTACTCGCTCAAGAGTGGTGTTTGGAAGGATATCCCGACTCCCGATGCTAGTGTTTCCCAAACGAGCGGTGTTTACGTTGGTGGAAGGTGTTACTGGACAGCATTGCTTGGTTTCAGCTATGGTGGTTCATCAATCAAGCTCGGACTCGGTTATGATATTCTTTCGTTTGACTTTACTACGGAGAGCTTCCATTGCTTGCATTCGCCCCCACATAGTTCGAACACAGGCTTTCATGTTGTTGAGTATCGCGGTTTGCTAGGTGCTATTGGCTTTAGCAGATCGGACGATGATACGAGAGGATTTGGATTTGAGTTTTGGGTACGGGAAGAATGTTCGTGGACTAAAGTGTTCGATGTAGTTCTTTTCAATGTTGAGAGAATACCGGTGGAGTTGATAGATGGCCGATTCTTGTTCCTAGAAAGAAGATGTCTTAGTAACCCGCGTCTCTATCAGCTAGTAGTTTATGATCGGTGATGAACCTTCGATTCGCGGCCCAAGTTCGTGTGTGTTTAATGTGCGAAAATAAAGAAAAGAGACAGGATTTACGTGGTTCGATCGGTACGATCTACGTCCACGGGGAGGAAAAGTATGCGTTTATATTCAGAATAGCGTAAGTAAGTTACAATACAAAGGGTTCTCGTATTTATAGACACAGCTCACGGCCGTTGCAGAGGTGGAATCGTGGAGGTCATGGAGGTGTGGTTGGTTGCTCCGGTTTTTCCTCCATCAGCCCACGTTCTGGGTTTAGGGCTCAACTCCCTGGGCCTGGGCTTGCCGATCTGGGCCTAACCGGTCTGGGCTTCGCGATGTGGGCTTGTTTGCTTTTGGGCCTTTGGGCCTAGGGAGGTGGGCCATTTCCTATCACATCCCCCCCCAAAAAGCGTGGGGTGATGGAGTTGTTGTTTTCTGCCATGGTGTTTGCGTACGTATGGATAGTAGTAACATACTCGTTAAAATGCGTGAGGGAAACTGAATTGAACTTGGTACCCCCTCTGAAAATTGTGAGGAAGGCTGAACTGAACTTGGTACCCCCTCTGAATTGTGAGGAAGACCGAACTGAGCTTGGTATCACCTCTGAATTGTGAGGGAGACCGAACTGAACTTGGTATCCCTTCTGAATTGTGAGGAAGACCGAACTGAACTTGGTACCCCCTCTGAATTGTGAGGAAGACTGAACTGAACTTGGTACCCCCCTCTGAATTGTGAGGAAGACCGAACTGAGCTTGGTATCACCTCTGAATTGTGAGGGATACCGAACTGAACTTGGTATCCCTTCTGAATTGTGAGGAAGACCGAACTGAACTTGGTACCCCCTCTGAATTGTGAGGAAGACCGAACTGAACTTGGTATCCCTTCTGAAATCGTAAGTTCGGATATCGGGAGATGCCGAACTTGTCTCCCGCCCAAAACGAATAGTTGTCAGCCGCATTTAATGCGACGCTTGGGGTTCCGATAAAGTACCGATTGGACTTGCGCGAAACGCCGTCGTATTGAGTGAGGTATTGAATACGCTTGAATTCCTTCCCCCTTTAATGCCTTATGATTGTAAAGACAATCATTCTATCTTCATTTCAAAACTAAAACCCTAAATCTGCAAATCCTCAGTACTGTTCATCGTCTTCAACTACTGCACTCCGCGAACTTGTGTGATTATCAACAAGGAGAAAGTAAGTTATGTCTTCCTCTCTTTCGATTTCAACCTCGTTTTCCGATTCTTCCGTTCAAGAAGTTCGTTCCCCAGTGCTTTCGCATTCTTCGGCGGCGACGGAAGAAGTTTCCGCCGCTTCTTCATCTGATTCCATCCCGTTCACCTTTTCCGAGGATGAACGGGCGTGTGTGCGTTCCGATTGCGAGGAACCGTACGGGCAGAAGGTGGGATTTCCCGAATTTGTTGGTGGGGTTAGAGGTAGTGTGGGTGGTGTAGAGTCTGTAGTGTCTACTTCCACCCTGTATAAAATTGCCGTTAAGTATAACTTTCCTCCCTCCGTTCTTCTTTTACGGCCGAACGCCTGCGATAGGGCTTATCGTCCCCCTCGTGGGTGTGCCACTGTTTATGTTGACCAGTTTAAGGCTGGGTTGCGTGTCCCGTTTCCGGCTATCTACGCCGATATTCACCGTCATTTTGACCTCTCCCCTGCTCAGATTACCCCAAATAGTATCAGCCAAATAGCTGGGCTTGAGCTTGCCTGTTCTCGGTTTGGCATGCCGTTCTCTATAGATTTTCTTGGGGGGATGTTGTGTTTTAAATCCCGGACTGAGGGCTGGTACTATTCTTCGTACCGGCACAAGGGTTTTTCGGTGAAGGTGCCATCCAAAGTCCAGGACTGGCAAAAAAAGTTCTTTTTTTGCCAGTTCGAAGGTGCCACCGAAGTCGGGTGGCACTCTGGTTCGGTTCAGCTTCTGCCGAGGCAGAAAGATTTGGCCAAGGTGGTACGGCGTTTTGCCAGTCTGGGCGTGATGCCGATATCACTGGCCAATTTGGCAGTGGCAGTACCGAGCCCCGATGATCCTTCCACTTCGGTGGATCCGGGGAGGGGTGAGGTCCCTTTCCCTCTCTTTTTTTTTTTTTTTTTTTTTTTTTGACATCGGTACTGACTCTCTGTCTGTTCACAGTGGATTTGATGAGGGGTAAGAAGCCGCTTTCTCAGAAGAGGAAGGGTGAGTCCACTTCTTCCCCGTCTGGGCAGAAGAAGCAGGCGACCGAGTCATCCGAACAGACTCGGTCTGGTATTCCTACTCCCCGAGGTCGGGGTAACACTTCTGTTGCCGCGGAAGAGTTCGACGCGGCTGCTGTTGGAAAGTTGGTTATGGGTTCGGCGTCGTCCGAACCCGATCTGGCAATAACTGATGTCCGCACTTCTGCTCCGGTGTTTCCGGCGGTAAGTTCACATTCGATATCCATCTCTTCCCCTTGTTTGTTTATTTTTTTTTTAATTTTTTTTTTTATGATAGTAACCCAATGCAGGGTGTGGATCCTACTCTGGAGGAGTATGACCGTGTGAGCAGCGCGGTCAGGAGTCTTCTCAAGGGATCGGTGGGGAAATATCACCGTATCTTGGAGAAGAACAAGGTCTTGGCCCACGATAAGGCCAAGATTTCAAAGGCGCTTGCCGAAGCCACGGCTCGGGAAGCCGCACTCCAGGAGCAGGTCGATCGTCTCTCTACCGAGCTCAACGCCACCAAGGAGAAAGTGGCGAAGAGCGAGGAAGAGGCTGCAGCCGCCCGAGTTCGGGAGTCCGAGATCGCCGCCGCCCAGGGCGATGTTTTCCATGCCCTTGCTGAGAGAATAATATTTAGCAAGGGTTTTGGAAAACTGGTATCGTCCTTGACCAAGACGATCGAGAAACGGGCGGTGGCCGAAGTGCTTGATCGGGTGGCTGCCAAATTTCCCGATCTCGACAAGGGCGAGTTCGGGTATGAGCCGATTGAGGACGAAGAGGTTCTTCGCATATATTTTCGAAAGCTTTTGAAGAAGGCCTCTCCATTCCCCGTCGTGGGGTATCTGGCGGAAGGGCAAGCCTTGCTGACGGCTGCCGATATCCAGGCCTGCCAGTTTGACAGGGATGCCGATTTCGAAGAAGCGTGCATCCCTTTCCGTGAGGAACTGGCGACGTGCCCGCTGTCCCCAGATACGCCGCCCCCCGTGCTGGAAGGTGAAGATTTGGAAGAGGCTGACGCCGAGGCGCGGACTGAGAACACAACCGCCGATCCTACGGGCGGGGTCAGTTGATCCCTTCCCCCCCCCTTGTGTTTTTTTTTTTTCTTTTTGATGATGTCTGTTCTGAACTTGTACAATGTATTCACCTTCTTTTGAATGAAAGTTCGATTCCGTTGCTTATTTTTCTCTTGCTTTCTGTAGAACGAACCCGTAACAGATAAAACTGGTCTGATAAAAGAAATTAAACAACTCAAAATCCTTATTGATCTCAAGGATGGTGAGATCGGTCGCCTCGACAAACTGGCTGATCATCTTCGAAATGAATTCGACGCCAAATATAAAGCTTTGCAAATCAAGTCTGATTCCAACGAGGCTCGTTATTTGCAACTAAAAGAAGATTACGCGGATGCCAAGAGGATTGCGGACGAGCATGCTGAGTATGAAAGAGTTATCCACGATCTCGGTGGCAAGACGATATCCGAAGTCAAGGCTGATGCGTTTGAGGCTGTGCGGGGGGTTGTGCGGGAGGTCAAGAATCGCGGTTCGGATTCATGGGAAGTTGCCGACTACATATCCGAGCTGCGATATTTGACGAACTTATTCCCGTTGGTGCTCTCTCGGCATGCCATAATGAAGAAGTGGCTTGACCGGTATCCCGACGTGCAGCCTAGCAAGCAACATGCTCCCCGGTTCCGCGCTTTGAGTCCTACCGTTCCTTCTCGTCTGGTGAAGGACCGGTTGGATATGCTGATGCCTGTTCAGAACCGCAGACCGATACCGAACCGAGGGGATGGGAATTACCGAGCTCCGATAATTCCCCGAGGTCGAAGTTCTTCCCGGTCTATATCAAACCGATCTGGGATGTCAGGCGGTGCTGGGCGTGGTGGTGGGCGCAGTTCGGGACAAAGTTCCCAAAAAAAGGAAGACATAAATATTGATTTTTTGTTGAACCCGCCGACTAGCGGTTGGGCTAGTTATTTTAACTGCAGCAAGAGGCCAGATGAGGGCGGGCCTTCTAACGCGTGACTTGTAAAATTCTGCAAGATAATAAACATATTTGTATAAACTGTTAGTGTAATCTTTGGCTTATTGCCTGTTTCGAATCGCATTTCTGCTTTTTCGTTTTCGAACTGACGTGGTCATATTCGAGTTTCCGAAGTGGCTTGGGAGCCTAACTTCGGCTTCCGATGTGACACTTGGGTCTTCCCTTGGTTCGGGATGGCATATAGCCTATTATCCACTGCCAAGGTGACGCTTGGGTCAGATCGGGTTCCTGTTCTGCCGACTATGTCGGTAGGGGTGGTCCCCTGATTCGTACGATTTTATTTTACTAACACTTGTCCTCGTCAGGATAGTGTGTGAGGGAGAGGCAATATGCATATAAGTGGAGTAATGCAATGCGGTATGAACACAATAAAAGGAATAAAAAAGATAACTTCATTACTGAGAGTAGGTTTTGAAGGACATGACTGAACATTGAACTTAACTGAATAAGACCGGACTCACAAAAGACTAAACAATAAACCGGACTAAACAATAAACTGAACTGAATAAGACCGAACTCATAAAAGACTGAACTGACAGAACTACCCTACATGATACTCCACATCTATGCATAATACCTCTTCAGATGGATTATATTCCAAGGTCGCTGTATGGGCTCCCCGGACAGAGTGGAAAGCCTATAGGCGCCTTTACCAAGGACCTCGTCTACTCGGTATGGGCCCTCCCATGTGGCCTCCAGCTTGCCGAGCTTACAAGCTTTGCTGACCTCATTGTTTCGGAGAACTAAATCTCCTACACAATACTGCCGATCTCGAACTCGCCGATTGTAATATCGGGCTATGAGTTGCTTGTATCGGGCCTCTCTTATGTAAGCTGTATCCCTTTTTTCTTCTAGCAGATCGAGGTCCGCATGCCGGTTTTCATCATTTACTTCGGCTATGAAATGGGTCGTGCGCGGACTGGGGAGTCCGATCTCGACCGGGATTACAGCTTCTGTCCCGTATGCTAGACTATACGGTGTTTCGCCATTTGCTGTTCGCGGCGTTGTTCTGTAGGACCATAGGACGTTTGGAAGGTTTTCTACCCATAACCCTTTAGCTTTCTCTAGCCTGGTTTTGAGGCCTTTGACGAGAGTTCGGTTCGTCACTTCGGCTTGACCATTTGCTTGAGGGTGGGCTACCGATGTGAAATGTTGTTGAATCTGCAGCTCGTCACACCATTCCCTAAAAATCCTGTCCGTGAACTGGGTCCCATTATCTGATACAAGGACATGAGGTACGCCGAACCGGCATACTATGTTTTTCCATACGAAGTTCCGGGCGTTCTTACTTGTTATCGCGGACAGGGGTTCTGCTTCCACCCACTTCGTAAAGTAGTCAATAGCGACTATGAGGTGCCTCAACTGACCTGGCGCTCTGTCGAATGGGCCTACTATATCTATCCCCCACTGCGCGAACGGCCAAGGACTCTGCATCGCAGTCAGCTCGGTTTGTGGCAGCCTTGTCACATTCGCGTGTAACTGGCACTTCTCACATTTTTGCACGAGTTCGGTGCAATCCTTGAGCATTGATGGCCAAAAGTATCCCCATCTCATAATTTTCTTGGCCAAAGCCCGAGGTCCGATGTGGCTTCCACATGCCCCTTCATGCATTTCTCGCATGACGTAGTCCGCTGAGATCGGTCCGACGCATTTGAGTAGGGGTTGAAGGTATGACTTCTTGTGAAGTACATTGTCCAGGACAGCATATCTCAAAGACTTCAACAGTATTCTTCTAGCCTCCGTCTTATCTTCAGGTAATTCCCCTCTCTTCAGATAGGCTAAAATCGGGGTCATCCACGTCGGCTGTGACTCATCATCGAGATCGTTGACCTCGGCTTCGTCTATACTTCTATGCTGGACATCCTCCACCGGTGAGGTGCCAGGTGTTGCTGCCAATTTGCTGAGAGCATCAGCTCGGGAATTTTGAGTCCGGGGGATTCTCTCGAGCTGGAAGTATTTGAAAAAGCCCTGCATGCCTCGTGCCTTAGCCAAATACTTCTTCATTCTTTCACCCTTCGCCTCGTATTTGCCCAGCATATGATTCACGACCACCTGGGAGTCACAGTGTACTTTTATGGCCGTGACCTTCAGATCCGTGGCTATCCGGAGTCCGGCAAGCAGAGCTTCGTACTCCACTTCGTTGTTGGTAGTTGCGAACTGAAAGCGAAGTGAGTATGTGATCTCTTTCTTTTCTGGGCTGACAAGGAGGATTCCAGCACCGCTCCCCGTCTTTCCCGAGGCCCCATCTACGTACATATGCCAACAATCTTGAGGTTCTTCCACCGTTGTACGAACTGGCTCTTGTATCGGGATCGGCACTTCGGCTGTTGAGGTTTCAACTAAGAAATCTGCTAAGGCCTGCCCTTTGATGGCCTGTCGGGGGATATAAGAGATGTCATGCTCTCCCAGTTCTATCGCCCACTTCGCTATTCGTCCCGAGGCTTCGGGCTTCGTCAGCACCTGCCGAAGTGGGGAATCTGTTCGGACTTGAATTGAGTGCGCGTGAAAATACGGGCGCAGCCGCCGAGCAGCATTGACAAGCGCTAAAGCTAGCTTTTCCAACGGCTGATATCTCACTTCGGGCCCTTTTAGTGACCGGCTTATGAAGTAAACTGGCAATTGGCGACCTGCTTCTTCGCGCACGAGAACCGCACTGATTGCTTCATCCGAAGTGGCCAAGTACAAAAAGAGCACCTCTCCCTCTTTTGGTACTGACAATGTCGGTAGATCCCTGAGATACTCCTTTAGTTGGTTTAGGGCGTGATGATGCTCCGAACTCCAATCAAATTGGGGTGCCCTCTTTAAGATTTTGAAGAAGGGCAACTGCTTCTCCGCGGCTTTAGATAGGAATCTACTCAGTGCGGCGAGACACCCCGTAAGTCTGTGCACATCGTTGATTGACTTCGGATCCCGCATGTCTAACACGGCCTTAACTTTTGACGGATTTGCCCTTAGCCCTTCTTGGGAAATCCAACATCCTAAAAACTTCCCCGATGTCACAGCAAAGTCGCATTTTTGAGGGTTAAGTTTCAGGTTGACCTTGCGAAGAATGGAGAGCACAGTTCGGAGATCGGATATACTTGTGCTCTCTTCCTTACTCTTCACTACTATGTCATCGACATATACCTCCACTTCCTTTCCAATATGCTCTTTAAATATTTTATCTACCATCCGCTGATAGGTGGCTCCTGCATTTTTCAAGCCAAATGGCATTTTGCGATATGCGAAAATGCCAAAGTCCGTAATGAACGCCGTTTTTGCCGCGTCTTCGGCATCCATTAGGACTTGGTGGTACCCTTTATACAGATCAAGGAAGCTGAATATCCTATGACCGACCAGCGAGTCCACCTTTTTGTCGATATCGGGCAGAGGGTAGCAGTCCTTAGGGCAGTGCTTGTTGAGATCGGTATAATCGATGCACATGCGCCATCCTCCCCCAGCCTTCTTGACCATTACCGGGTTCGCTATCCAGGTCGGGTAAGTGACCTCGAATAGAATCCCAGCATCCAGCAGTTGGGTCACTTCGGTCTTTATGACCTGACTCCGCTCTGCTGCGAAGGAGCGCTGTTTTTGCTTGATCGGTCGCACTTCGGGGTCGATCTTTAGCCGATGTGTGATCAGATCGGGTGATACCCCTGTCATATCCAATGGGGACCACGCGAAGACGTCTCTGTACTCCTTTAGAAGCCGAATAACCTGTTCGCGAAGATGGGGGTGGTCGGTCAGCCCGACTTTGACAACCTTAGAGGGATCGTCATCGTACAAAGCCACCTCTCTCTCTTCGGCGGGCGACGTCTTCTTCGGCTCTTCGGAGTTCAGTAATTGCTATGCTTGGGGCAGTTCGGGCGTTGCCCCTAGCCCCTTGAGAGCCACATGCAGGCACTCCCTTGCCATTTTCTGATCACCACGGATAACGGCTACCCCTCCCTTAGTCGGGATCTTCACAGCTAAATGGTACGTGGAGCAGATCGCTCTCACTGTATTCATCCAAGTACGGCCTAGGATTATGTTGTATGGGGACTTGGCCTCCACCACCATGAATTCGGTCATGTTAGTGGTGCTTCTCGGCCCTTTCCCTACTGTGACAGGCAGCTCGATCGTCCCTAGGGGGTGGGTTTCCTCCTGTGCGAAACTCCGCAGGGGCCGTGTGGTTGGAATGATTTTTGACTTCTCCAGCTCCATGTTATCAAAGCAATGCTTGAACATGATATTCACCGATGCCCCGGTGTCAATGTGAATTCTTTTGATCAGCATGTTGGACACTACAGCCTCAACAACAATGGCATCGGAGTGCGGCACCATGGGGGGTACCGGGTCCTCGGCCGAAAAAGTCACAGCTTCCTCCTTCTTGAACCTCTTGTTTGCGGGTTCGCTGCTCGGCAAGCTACGAGCTCCGTTTTTGAGGGACGATTTGGTCTGTCCTTTGGCGAGAGCGGAGATTGTAGCGACTATCCCCTCGTATTGATAATCTCCGTCCTCGTCAGCATCATCCTCATTGTGCTTTGTTTTCTTTTCAGCATCCGTGCTGCAATTCCCTCCTCTATACTGTCTTTTCTTTTTTTGACCTCGGGGAACATCCACTTGATTTACCCCTGAGGTCCGATCTTGATACTTCTTCAGTTGCCCGCTGCGAACTAGGCTCTCAATGTCCTGAGCCAAGTTCCTGCAGTCTTCTGTATCATGTCCGTAGTCCTCATGAAACTGGCAGTACTTATTCTTCGACCTCGGCTTGCCGTCCTCCCGCATCGGCCTTGGTCTCTCAAACAAGCCAGCGTGCAGCTCGAGGATTTCAGTCCTCGGTTTGTTCAACGGTGTGAACTGTGGAGCTGGCCGTTGTGCGATCTGGGACGTCGGCGGGCCCCGCTGTACCGGATTTTGCCGAGGTCCGAGACGAGACTCGATCGGACCTCGTTGAATCCGTTCCATTACCCCTTTCCGGGGAGTATCCTCTTTCTTCTTTGAGGCTTCACCTCGGTCCACTTCTTTCCTGCGTCTGGTGGCCTCCTCTATCTTGGCGAACTTGTCCGCTATGGCCCACAGTTCGGTAGTAGTCTTTGGATCCTTCGCCAGGATCTCTCTGTAGAGATGGTCCGAGATGATAGCATTTTGGAACGCTGAGATGATGAGGAGATCGTTTGTGCACCGAGTTGACAGACACTCTCTATCGAATCGGGTCATGAAATCTTGTAGTGACTCACCCCGGCCTTGTTTAACGGTTAGCAGATGTGCTGGGGTGTGCCTCACCTCGGCACGCTGGGAGAAACTCCTAGCGAACACATTCATCAGATCGGAATACGATCTGATCGACCCGGGGGGCAAACTGTCGAACCACTCCCGTGCATTGTCAATTAGCAGTTCAGGAAACAGCTTGCACATGTGCACACTCCCCAAATTTTGGTTCAGCATGCTGTACTTGAACTGACTAAGGAAATTGCTTGGATTCCCGATTCCGTTGTACGCCTTGATCTTTGGCACCGTGTACCCGAAGGGCATGGGTGTGTTGAGGATCTCCTCCGAGAGCGGACTGATAATCCTACCGAGCGCGTCAAAGATCTGCGCTCCTCCAGTTAGGTGCCCTTGGTTAGGTGCATTATAGGGCGGAGCGGTGACATAGTTCGGTTGAACTATATGGGAGTTCGGCGGCTGGCCTCCCTGGGTCTGTCCTCGGACTTGCTGAAGATAGTGTCGCAAGTCCTGTCCGGGCCTCTGTCCTTGACCGAACTGAGACATTCCTTGTCCGGTCTGAGATACTCCCAGTCCGAACTGGGGGACTCCCGTGTACTGGTTGAGAAACTCTCGCCCTGATGCTGTCGTGAGATAATTTCGCAATAACTCCTCGATCCCTGGAGGCGGCGGAGCTGGCGGAGCTGCCGAGTTCGGCTGGATGACTGGTGAGAGGCGATCGGCTAGGCTCGGTCGGAGAACTGGGGACAAACGTAGGGTTGCCTCTGGACCGAACAGTTCACGCTCCCGATTGGCAGTGAGATTCTCGACATGGCCCTCCGGTGTCAGGTGAGCCTGTGGTCCTAGGCGCGAGCTTATGGGAGCTCGGTGTGGCTGGGCTAACTGTGAAGATGGCTGTGCTGCTTCCACAGTGGCGTTCCGCACACCGGAGTTTGGGGCCTCCGGGATTTCTTCAGTGGTGATCTGATTGCCCTCGGGAATGTTGTTTTGGGGTTGCTCCGTGTCCACCGTCACGGCTGGTTCCTCCGGTTGTCGTCGGCGACTCCGTCGACGGCGGGGAGTTCCCAGCAGTGTTGTCATTCCATTCGGCATCGTCGATGATTTTGGACAGCAAAAATCGAAAATTCAAGCACGAATTTATGTTCCCACAGACGGCGCCAGTGATGAACCTTCGATTCGCGGCCCAAGTTCGTGTGTGTTTAATGTGCGAAAATAAAGAAAAGAGACGGGATTTACGTGGTTCGATCGGTACGATCTACGTCCACGGGGAGGAAAAGTATGCGTTTATATTCAGAATAGCGTAAGTAAGTTACAATACAAAGGGTTCTCGTATTTATAGACACAGCTCACGGCCGTTGCAGAGGTGGAATCGTGGAGGTCATGGAGGTGTGGTTGGTTGCTCCGGTTTTTCCTCCATCAGCCCACGTTCTGGGTTTAGGGCTCAACTCCCTGGGCCTGGGCTTGCCGATCTGGGCCTAACCGGTCTGGGCTTCGCGATGTGGGCTTGTTTGCTTTTGGGCCTTTGGGCCTAGGGAGGTGGGCCATTTCCTATCACAATCGGATAACCAAGGAGCGGAAGGAATTCGATATCTACGATTATTATAAGCAAATGATGGTTACTTCTTATGTCGAGGGACAAGTTGCGCTACCGGATGCAATGCCGATGCGGAGGTATGAATCAGATCACACAGACGAAGAGGATGAAGAGGCCGATGATGACAGTGGAGATTCTTGCATGAGCACAGATGACGAAGAGGACGAGGACGAGGACGAGGATGAGGAAGACGAAGACGAAGAGGAAAAGCAAATAAACATGAGACGGAGGGAGAGGTGTGATGATTGGTATGATGATGACGTCGATGATTCGTGCGAGGATGAAGAGGACGATGATGACAGTGAACATTCGGGCATGAGCACAGATGACGATGACGATGACGATGACGATGACGATGACGATGATTACGACGAAGACGAAGACAAAGAGGCCGACGATCGATGATGATGATGATTCGTGAGGGGATGAGCTTTTTCTTGTGCTTTTTTTTTTTTTTTTTTTTTTTCTTGGGTTTAATTACTCTTTATGGAATGTATAAACTATAAAAAATCAATCAAGAAAGTAAAAAGAAGTTCATAATTTTTGTTTGTCTTCCCATTTGATGATTTGATTATGGATTTGTTTGATTTGATGATTATGGAATGATTTGAAACGAGTGATGCCGAACTCCTTGGAAGCGCCTTCGGAAGAGGCTAATGAAAGGCATTGGAAGCGCCAGTGGAAGAGGTACGACGTCCAGACCGGACTGAGCTTATACTTGGTCCTGAGCCAATGGTGACGAAGAAGCAGACCGTTGGATCGGTCAAGGGCAGACTCCGCTCCGTTTTAGGAGTGAGCCATACGTCCAGGTGAAAAATGACGAGAAGCTGAAGGAGATCCACGTTTAACCTTCAAAATCAGCTCACAAATACTCCTAGGGCGGGTCCGATTACCGGGACGGAGTGGAGTTGGGAGACGCCGAGGAAGTCCAGCGTCGGAGACTGAAGAGGAAAAGGGGACAAAAATGAAACCATTTATTTTATTTATCATTTATGTATAATCATTTTACTGACAAAAAAACAATCAGTGAAAAAAAAAATGTCAAGTAGTATAAATGTACATTCGTCGTCGTCGTTTTTTTTTTTTTTTTTTTAATAAATTGAACGAATATCGGTTTTAGAGTTGATCCGGTATATTACCGGTACCATATAAATGTACATGTAAATTGTGCGCATCAATTATTATAAAAACTTTATCGATAATTCGAAGTGCAGAAAGTACATTGTAATAGTTTCTACGTTCTAGTATTTTTTATTGATACACTATTTCAAAGTACTCCGTTTAGACCCACGCATAACCGTCACCCGTCCACCACTCGAACAACGCCTATCGATTTTTGGAATATTGAAAGTGTGTAAGTATGATAACTTTCGTAATAAAGGAGACATATCGTAATATGTCGAAAAATGATGGGTTTCATAATCTTCTTTCTTTGAGTATCATTTAAAAGAATATATTAGTGAAATGAAAATCATAATTAAATTCTCCCCCTCTCTCTCTAGCTCTCAATAAAATGAACACAGCTCTCCTCCCATGGTGTACCCTGAAACAACTGATTGCTTAATCCCATGATTGCTAAGGTTTAATAGGTAGCTTTCGAGATTACAATGAAAGGTGTGAGTTGTACTTGCTCAAGAGTGGTGTTTGGAAGGATATCCCGACTCCCGATGCTAAGGTTTCCCCAACGAGCGGTGTTTACATTGGTGGAAGGTGTTACGTACTGGACAGCATCACTAGGTTTCAGCTTCGGTGGTTCATCATCCGACGATGTTTATTATGATATTCTTTCGTTTGACTTTACTAAGGAGAGCTTCCATGATTGCTTGCATTCGCCCCCACATAGTTCGAACGCAGGCTTTGATCTTGTTGAGTATCGTGGTTCGCTAGGTGCTATTGGCTTTAGCAGATCGTTCGATGCTACGAGAGGATTTGGATTTGAGTTTTGGGTACGAGAAGAATGTTCGTGGACTAAAGTGTTTGATGTGGTTCTTTTCAAGGTTGAGAGATCACCGTTGGGGTTGATAGATGGCCGATTCTTGTTCCGAGAAAGAAAATGTCGTAGTAACGAGCTCCTCTATCAGCTAGTAGTTTATGATCGGATCACCAAGGAGTGGAAGGAATTCGATCAATGTCTATGATTATTATAAGAATATGATGGTTACTTTTTATGTTGAGGGACAAGTTGCGCTACCGTATGCCGATACAGAGGTATGAATCAGATCACACAGACGAAGAGGATGAAGATGACGATGATGACAGTGGAGATTCGTGCATGAGCACAGATGAGGATGAGGATGAGGATGAGGATGAGTATGAGGCGGAAATGCAAATAAACAAGAGACGGGGGGAGAGTTGTGATGATTGGTATGATGATGACGTCGATCGATGATTTGTGCGAGGATGGAGAGGACGACACAGTGAAGATTTGTGCATGAGCACATATGACGATGACGAAGAGGATTATGACGAAGACGATGACGATGATTACGACGAAGACGAAGACAAAGACGAGGACGATCGACGATGGTGATGATTCGTGAGGGGATGACCTTTTTCTTGTGCTTTTTTTTTGTTTCTTTGGGTTTAAATACTCCATAAATTCATGGAATATTGTAAACTAGAAAAAGAAATAAATCAAGAAAGTAAAAAGAAGATACTTGGATTTGTTTGATTTCCCATTTGGTCTTATGTGATTTTTATATCAAATTAAATTTCTCACTTAAAGATCAATTTTTACAAGTATATAATGTTCTTAAAAAAAAAAAAAAAAAAGAAAAAAAAAAAAGTGAAATTTGAAACATATTGTATCACTAATTATACTTATTCTATGTAACTGTGCTGGTAAAAAATGTGTTATTATAAAAGTGACGGAGAAAGTAATTATAAGAGGGTAAAATGGTGTAGATATCAATATATGTGCAGATTTTTTTGCCAAGAAAATACCAAATTTGTAAGTAAGCTGTAGGCATTCAGGCAGCCTACGGATGTATTCATGCAGAGAGAGAGAGAGAGAGCTCGCGCGTTTTTTGATTAGGAAGAAGATTAGACTTTTTAGAAGCTTGAGGCAACTCTTTAATGACTCACACCACTTATTCACTGAATGATGTCCTCTATCTCAAATTCTATGTCATAATCTGTCTCAAATCTTAATTTTTATTAGTTAAATAAAATTGTAACTGTTGGGTGAGTTAATCATACCTCGTTCTGGTTGTCGGTTCAATTCGGCAAGTTGTTCGGTTTTCAGTTTTCTATAATCACCCTATCTATATCAGTAACCTATTAGCTACTCCATCTTTAATACTCCATTCGTCCAGTTTTTTTTTTTTTTTTTTTTTGACACGTTTCTTTTCGACACGAGAATTAGTGAGCTTTTATTAAATGATTAATTATTACTAATACAAAAAATAACATGTCTAGAAATTTATCTTTTCAGCACACATGAATTAAGAAACCTTTGTTAAATGACCAATCATTAATACTACTTTAAGAACAAATGTGTCAAAAACTCAAGATGACTTAAAAAAATACATGTCGAGATAAATGAGAAGAATGATATACAAAAATAGTACATAAAACTCTATTTTAGTATTCATCAAGTGTCAAATACAAAATTTAATTATGTATACTAACAACAATTATAATCTAATTTAGACCTAGACATTATTATATGTATAGTAACAAAATTTTAAGAGTATCCATATAATCATTTTACATGACATTAAAGAAACAATTTTAAGAATATTCAAATCGCCTGAAGAAAATAAGGGAAAATAATTTGGAGAAATCTCCATGTGCCGGATTTCCGCTTTGAATTTGCCTTTTATATATTGACAACTAATTAAATCGGTTGACACGTAGGATCCACTTTATTATTTTGTTCATGGAAAATAAAATTATGGTGAAATTGAAGAAGTACCAAATAAAATATTTATACAGGTTTTTAAAAGGTTGTGGAAAAAATGAAAGTCCCAACAAAGTTCATTTTATTATCTATAAAATATAAATACAAAAGTAAAATTTAATTTCAAGAATTGTGGAAATAAATATTTCATCGTCCCATTGATATAGTAATAAGTTATATTTTCGTCTGTCCCGCTGATATAGAGATTTTACTTTAGTTGGCAAAATTTTAATTCACTAAAACTCATTCACAATACTCACTAATACTCTATCCGCTATTATCACTCCCGTCTTAATTCCCCTATCAAAAAATATTATCTCTACATCAATGAGACGGGGAGTATTAAGTTATGAAAATTTAATTGCCCTTGCTTCAATTTTCAAATTAAACTATAAATTACATATTAAATTTACTTGCTTGAAATATTTTGATAAAACCTATAGATTTAATGGACATTAAGAATCATTTCAAGCTAAAATAAAATAACCCTCTTACCCTTTCAAATAAGGTAATAAAATTGTTAAACCGCGTAAACTTATAAATATTGTCGCTACACAGGCTTTTTCATAGTTATTTTTTAGCTTTTTCAGAAGCGGGGCATTCCCGGAGCTGGCGCGGAAGATTGAGTCTCAGAATTCGACCGCTTTGCGGCGAGGGGCGATCTCCGACGGTGAAAGCAATTTCCCCGTGGCGGCGTTAATCTCCGGTCAAGAGTGACGCCTCTTTCTGTTCAGTCTTTCTCTTCAGTTATTTTCGGTCAAGGGTTAGAATCTTGACATTTATTCTTGAATTTTATACAGTAGTTTATACTACTTGAATTTTATACTAGTTTCTATGGGATTATGATATTCTTGATTTTTCCTGGTGGTGGTATGTTATGTACTTGAGACTTTTTATTTTTTAAATAAATTATTATTGTTCTGTACCGACTTCCGATTATGCATAAATTCAAGTAAATTTTCTAGTTTATTTATTCTTTTTCTAGTTTCTTAATTGTTGAATACGGAGGTTGAAAGTTGAGAAAGTTGAAAGATGACACTTGAAAAATGCTTGAGAGCTTAATTGATTTGGTGGATGGTTTACAAATGAGGGGAGCACCCCTTTATATACAACTCCCCCTCCATGATGGATGGTGAAGATTAGTTTGATCCATAGAGTAAGTCTTCAGAACCTTCTCTTGTTCTAGATTTCTCCATACTTTCTCCTACCATATGTCACTACACACTTCCTCACATCTTCTACACACATTCTACACTATTCTACGTACACGAGCCCTTAGTTTTGAGCTATCATATCAATTAGAGTGGACTAAGTCTTTATCTAGCCCAAAATACTTTTGGAAATTAGGCAGCCCGTGACACCGCGATGATATGTTATGCATTTGAGAGAGACTCTCTGTTTTGTACAGAAACTAGGTAATGATGCACGACCAAACAGGTCATTCGATCGGATAAGATATCATCTCCCTCTTTTCTCTAACTATTCAAATTAAAGTATAATCACAGCCACTGGCGACTCCAGGGGGCAACGGGGGTCCAACTGTACCCCCCAAAAAAATAATTCGAGTAGTATTTTCCGCACTTTCCACCGAATAGTGTTCGTTTTTATATCTATGTCTCATATATATATTTAAAAAACGTCCACTATTCAGTAGTACGAAGGAAGTATATATTTATTTTTGCTCATTAAGTTGGTATTGATTCTTCCGATTGCTACTGCAAGTGTCGAGAGAGAGATTTTCGAAATAACCTGATGGTATATAATTTTTTTCGCACCCCCGATTTATAATTTCTGGAGTCGCTACTGATCACAGCCTCTGCATGTCTTTGTCCTTAATCAATCAATTTGCAACCCAAAACCATAATTAAGCTTTATTCTCAAAACAAATTAAGAAAAGGCAAAAAGGAAGGAAACTTTTGTAATACAAACATTAATCCATTCCATCCTTATAAATTACTAAGTTACTAAGTTGTTGAATATATTGCATTGCAGATGGCCATCAAAAGGCCAAGAGTCAATGGATCGATACTTTCGTTGACTTGGAATGCAAGTAGTCAGACTTTCAAAGCCTCATGAGCTGTGGAAGAAACCAATCGAGTTATGCCCAACGCATTGGAAGGGTCTTCCGAAGAGGCCAAAACTATATTCTAATTTGGAGATGTGACACACACATATAAGACATATCCAGGTCGATCATAACTAGTTGATAATTATAGCAAAGATGATAATTAGTTGATAGAATTGAAACCCATCAACTGAACTGTATCTATACACTCCACAAAGAAAGGTGGAATTCAGAAGAATGAAGTAATTAGATTCACTAACATCACACTAACACAATTATTTCCTCTCAAATAAAAACCCAAAACCATCAACCATTTCTCCACCGTTTTCGACATTAATAAATTGAATGAGGATCAGTTTTAGAGTTGTCTAACGTGATCCGGTAAATCAAGAGTACCAATACCGTATAAATGTGAAGTAGTATAAATGTACACATTAATTATTATAAAAATGTTATCCAAAATTAGAAGTGCAGAGAGTATTGTAACCGTCACCCATCTATCACTCGAGAAACACCTATCGATTTTTAGAATATTGAAAGTGTGTTAGTATGAAAACTTTCGTAATAAAGGAGACAAATCGTAACATGTCGAAAAATGACCGGATTCATAATTTTGTTTGAGTATTTCTTTGAGTATCATTTAAAAGAAAATCATAAATTCTCCCCCTCTCTCTAGCTCTCAATAAAATGAACACAGCTCTCCTCCCATGGCGTTCTCTGCAACAACTGATTGCTTAATCCCATGATTGCTAAGGTTTAATGGATTCCTCAACCCAAAACCCTAATCCCCCAACCTCCAATCAGCTCGACTTTTCTCCCCAATCCACCGTTCATCCCAATTCTCCAAGCCCTAATCCCACTGCCATTCGTTTCCCCAATTCGAATCCCATCACTGCCCAAAACCCCGCTTCAGATGCCACTCCAGCTCAGGATCACTTCCTCTCCGCAGCTGTACCGAAAGGCAAAAGGCGGGGCCGCCCCCGGAATCTGGCGTCACCTCCCAACCATGTAAGGCTCTCCTCTCTGTCTATCAATGGCGGCGTGAGTAATGTAGGGGGGTTCTGTAGTAGGTTCTAGTTCGCCTCACGTTTTTCTCGATTAAGGTTTGAATTTTTTTCGTAAACTATGATTTTACTAATGCAATTTTATTAATTATGTAGACCAAAGCCTTGGACTTAAAAGCTCAACGAGATACATGTGCATCTCGACCTTCAACATCAGCGGAGAGATTCACCAACGGACAACGATGAAGTTGAACTATGGGATGACGAGGATATACACCATCGCAATTTGAATAGGAAAGGGGATAGAGCATGATTTTCCACATCTACATGAATGAAAGCTTTAGATAGTGCAGGTAAAAGCTGCTATTACTAAACAATCTTTTACAGTTCATCATGATCTTCGTCCTCATCTACAGCGCCGGCACCAGCGCCCGGTCACGATGATCATTCTGGTTCGAGCGCCTCTTTCGTGGCTGTCTCGATTTTCTCCTTCTCGTCTGATTCCAGTTTCCACCAACAAGCTAGGACGATCTCCTCATGAATCTGGCGTTTCCACCAACAACGAATATGAACTTTGAATATACGTATTAAATAATTATATTTGGTATTATATGTCTCAAATAGCAAGTTTTTATTTACTATTTGAGACCTTATTGGACTAGGTTATGGGACCCACCTGGTTCCAATATATAAAGCCAAAAAGTAATATAACAGGGATCTTAGGGTTTGGCCATAGCTCGAGTACTTCTCCTGATCCCTCTCTCTCTCATGGATGGGATCGTTGTGAAACGTTTTTACGGCGGCAACGGCGGCGACAATAGGTGCCGTTTAACCGTTCTTTCTCCGGTGGACTTGTCTCCCAAAGTGGCGTGTGTAAATCTCAGCCTTCCATCTTACATCGACGATGAATACATTAGAAGCGGTGGCGGCGGTTGTGGATTGTTATCTTTCAACGATGGCGAGGGCAACATCGTGCTTTGCAACCTCGCCACCAGACAGCTGAAACGCCTCCCCCCTCCGCCCAAGTCGAAACCCCGGTTCCATATACATGCTACCGGTCTTGGCCACGATCCCAAATCCGACGACTTCAAAGTCATAAGATTTCTTCTACATGCTTACAACGAATGGGGTAGCTTCCGATATTACAATGAAAGGTGGGAGTTGTACTCGCTCAAGAGTGGTGTTTGGAAGGATATCCCGACTCCCGACGATGTTTTTGTTGACCCCGGCTGCGGTGTTTACGTTGGTGGAAGGTGTTACTGGAGGGCATCACTTGGTTTCAGATATGGTGGTTCATCAATCAAGCACGGTTATGATATTCTTTCGTTTGACTTTACTACGGAGAGCTTCCATTGCTTGCATTCGCCCCCACATAGTTCGAACACAGGCTTTGATCTTGTTGAGTATCGTGGTTCGTTAGGTGCTATTGGCTTTAGCAGATTGTTCGATGCTACGAGAGGATTTGGATTTGAGTTTTGGGTACGGGAAGAATGTTCGTGGACTAAAGTGTTTGATGTGGTTCTTTTCAAGGTGGAGAGATTACCATTGGGGTTGATAGATGGCCGATTCTTGTTCCTACAAAGAAAATGTCGTAGTAACGCGCTCCTGTATCAGCTAGTAGTTTATGATCGGATCACCAAGGAGTGGAAGGAACTCGACATCTATGATTATGAGAGGCAAATGGAGGTTTGTCCTTATGTCGAGGGCCGAGTTGCGCTACCGGATGCAATGCCGATGCAGAGGTATGAAGATGACGATGATGACAGTGGAGATTCGTGCATGAGCTAGCACAGATGAGGATGAGGATGAGGATGAGGAAAACGAAGACGGTGACTCGTGCATGAGCACAGATGAAGATGAGGATGAGGATGAGGATGAGGAAAACGAAGACGAAGACGAAGATGAAGAGGAAAAACAAATAAACAAGAGACGGAGGGAGAGGTGTGATGATTGGTATGATGATGACGTCGATGATTCGTGCGAGGATGAAGAGGACAATGATGACAGTGAACATTCGTGCATGAGCACAGATGACGATGACGATGACGAAGAGGAAAATGACGACGACGATGACGATGATTATGACGAAGACGAAGACGAAGACAAAGAGGCCGACGATCGATGATGATGATGATTTGTGAGGGGAATCGATGAGCTTTTTCTTGTGCTTTTTTTTGTTTCTTAGGTTTAATTACTCCACGAATTTATGGAATGTAAACTAGAAAAGGAAATCAATCAAGAAAGTAAAAAGAAGTTGTTTGTCTTCCCATTTGATTTGGATTTATTTATTTCACGTTTGTTCTTTGAATTCTACAATTTTTATATCAAGTTATTATGAATTTGTAGTTGTTTGATTTGTCGTTTATTCTTTGATTTTTATGATTTTTTTTTTATCAAATTAAAGGTCCCGTTTAAAAGTGATAGAGAAAGTAATTATAGGACTGTAATAAAGGAGCAAATTGTAATATGTCGAAAAATGACGGGATTCATAATTTTTTCTTTTCTTCCCATAATTTTATTATTCTCCCTCTCTCTCTCTTAACTCTCAGTAAAATGAACCATGGCGTCCTCTGCAACAACTGATTGCTTAATCCCATGATTGCTAAGGTTTCCATGGATTCCTCAACCCAGAACCCTAATCCTTGTATAGTTGTTTCGAGAGATTTTTAGTAGCGTCCAAGTCTTAGGGTTTACCGCGTAAAGTTTTATTCTATTGGCCAAAGTGTCACGACTCGCACCTATGCGGCCAAGTTTCGAATGTTTTCTGAAATAATTTAGAATTTACTTAATTAGTCTGACACTTTAGATAATATTTTAGATTTTCTTGAACATTGTAAAGATCGCTAAAGGTATAGTAGGATGTAGATAAGGGTTATAAGCCTCTAGATTGGTCGAAGGATCAATAATCGTGAACAACCTAGCACCGCTCCTGCACTCACTTATATATATAGGCCCCTGTTCATTTCTTTGTATAAAAACATTTGTCAAACTTTAAATATCAAAAGTATTCAAAGTTCTCTAACAATTAGAACACTGAGACGTGTTTTTTCTCTAAAATGATTATATATATGATGATTACTAATTATATGTTATTAATTCAACAGATTCAACAATAAATTGAACTTACACTTATATATACAAAGTAAAGTCAACATAATTTTCAATTCAACAAGATTCAAGAAGAAGCAGACCGTTGGATCGGTCAAGGGCCGACTCCGCTCCGTTTCAGGAGTGGAGCCACACGTCCAGGTTAAAAATGACGAGACGCTGAAGGAGATCCATGTTTATATGGACGTTCAAGATAAGCTCAAATACTCCTAAGGCGGGTCCCGATCCCGGGACGGAGTGGAGCTTGGAAACGACGAGGACGTCCGGCGTCGGAGACTGAAGAGGAGCGGGTCCCGATCCCCGGGACGGAGTGGAGCTTGGAAACGCCGAGGACGTCCGGCGTCGGAGACTGAAGAGGAGGAGGGGACACAAATAAAACCAATTATTTTATTTATCGTTTACGTACATAATCATTTTACTGAAAAAAAAAAAAAAAAAAAAAAAAAAAAAAAAAAAAAAAAAAAAAAAAACAATCAATGAAAAAAAAGAGTCAAACTACGTAAAAAGCCAAAACCGCACATTCATCCAAAACCAACAAGCATTTCTCCACCGTTTTCGACATTAATAAATGTTTTCGATTGCAACCGAGTTTGGGGATAAAGAATCTCATCTGACGGGATTTGTCAAAACCGCACATTCATCCAAAACCAACAAGCATTTCTCCACCGTTTTGACATTAATAAATGTTTTCGATTAAAACCGAGTATGGGGATAAAGAATCTCGTCTGACGGGATTTGTCTAAATTTAGTGTAATTATATTCAAAGCATAGTCGAAAACACTATTCACTTGGTCATCTTACGGGTCCCGGCCCTTCGTACGAATAGTAGTCCAAATACGTAAAGTTTAACAAGAAAATAGTAATGATCGCATTGTAATTATATTCAAAACATAGTCGAAAACACTATTCACTTCTTCATCTTACGGGTCCCGGCCCTTCGTACGAATAGTAGTCCAAATACGTAAAGTTTAACAAGAAAATAGTAATGATCGCCTCGTTTAAGATGATACATTTAGACCCGGCATAATCAGTTCTATTTTAAAGTACTCCGTTTAGACCCTGCATAATCGCCGCCCGTCTACCACTCGAGAAACGCCTATCGATTTTCAGTATATTGAAAGTGTGTAAGTATGAAAACTTTCGCAATAAATGATCAAAATCGTAACATGTCGAAAAATGACGGGATTCATAATTTTCTTTGAGTATCATTTAAAAGAATATATCGATGAAAATAAAAATCATAAATTCTCCCCCTCTCTCTCTCTAACTCTCAATAAAATGAACACAGCTCTCCTCCCATGGCGTTCCCTGCAACAACTGATTGCTTAATCCCATGATTGCTAAGGTTTAATGGATTCCTCAACCCAAAACCCTAATCCCCCAACCTCCAATCAGCTCGACTTTTCTCCCCAATCCACCGTTCATCCCAATTCTCCAAGCCCTAATCCCACTGCCATTCGTTTCCCCAATTCGAATCCCATCACTGCCCAAAACCCCGCTTCAGATGCCACTTCAGCTCAGGATCACTTCCTCTCCGCGGCTGTACCGAAAGGCAAAAGGCGGGGCCGCCCCCGGAATCTGGCGTCACCTCCCAACCATGTAAGGCTCTCCTCTATGTCTATCAATGGCGGCGTGAGTAATGCAGGGGGTTCTATAGTAGGTTCTAGTTCGCCTCACGTTAATAAGGCCCAATTGCAGAATCGAGCCAATTTAGCGGCGAGAAAGTATGGGTCTGGTTCGAATTCCGCTGCTCCGACTAGGAAAAATGTGGACGATATGTCGGATGAGATAATCGTGATAAATAAGGATGCCACGGCTGAGGCTTTGATCGCTCTTACGTCGGGGTTTCCGGCGGATTCGCTCACCGATGAGGAAATAGATTATGGGGTGGTTTCTGTGGTGGGAGGGATAGAACAAGTTAATTACATATTGATTAGGAATCATATTATTACTAAGTGGCGTGAGAATATCTCGAGTTGGATAGCGAAGGAGATGTTCGTGGACATTGTCCCGAAGCATTGTGGAGCATTGTTGGATAGAGCTTATGGTTACTTAGTCTCGCACGGGTATATTAACTTTGGGGTGGCGCCTGGAATAAAAGAGAGGATTTCAGTTGATCCGAAGCTGCCGAGTGTGATAGTGGTCGGGGCTGGCCTTGCAGGCTTGGCTGCTGCGAGGCAGTTGATGGCTTTCGGTTTTAAGGTTACAGTTCTTGAGGGTAGGAGGCGAGCTGGAGGGAGAGTGTATACAAAGAAATTGGAAGGTAACAATAAAATGGCGGCTGTTGATTTGGGGGGTAGTGTGCTTACAGGTACTCTGGGGAATCCACTTGGGATTTTGGCTAGGCAGTTATCCTTCTCTCTTCATAAGGTGAGGGATAAGTGCCCTCTTTATAGAGTGGACGGGACTCCTGTCGATCCTGTTTCGGATCGAAAAGTAGAGGCTGGTTTCAATCAGCTTTTAGACAAATTAAGTAAAAACAGACAGTTAATGGGAGAGGTTTCACAGGACGTGTCTCTCGGGGCTGCCTTGGAAACATTTAGAGACCCCTTAGATGAAGAGGAGATGAGCTTATTCAACTGGCATCTTGCGAATTTGGAATATGCAAATGCGAGTCTGCTTTCTAGACTTTCATTAGCCTTCTGGGATCAAGATGATCCGTATGATATGGGAGGGGACCATTGCTTTCTGCCTGGTGGGAATGGAAGACTAGTTCAGGCTTTATTGGAGAATGTAACTATTCATTACGACAAAACTGTTCAGGCCGTTCGTTATGGTAGTGATGGGGTGCAGGTTGTTGTTGGCGGTGGCCAGGTTTACGAGGGTGATATGGTTCTTTGCACCGTGCCCCTAGGGGTTCTCAAAAGTCGATCTATTGAGTTTATACCGGAGTTGCCTCAGAGGAAGCTTGATGCAATACGGAGGTTGGGATTTGGTTTGTTAAACAAGGTTGCTTTACTCTTTCCCCATGCATTTTGGGGAACTGATTTAGATACATTTGGCCATCTCACTGATCATCCTAGCCGTAGAGGGGAGTTCTTTCTGTTTTACAGCTATGCAACTGTTGCTGGTGGCCCGCTTTTGATAGCTTTAGTAGCAGGAGAAGCTGCTTACCGGTTTGAGGTTGCAGATCCTACTGATTCTGTGCAAAGGGTGCTTCGAATTCTTAGAGGTTCATATTGTTATGCTTTTTTTATTATTATTTAAGATGAATGCTCATGAATTGTTATTGACTATTTGGAGTATGACATAGTGTTTTCTTGCTTGAAAGATTATGACGGAGCAACATTTGAACATGGTCATGGATGTAGGATCATTAAATGTTTCTGAATACACCTTCATATACACCTTGTTTTGCTCTGCTTTCAGTCGGCTGCTACTTATACTGTTACCCTTTCACATTTTATTGAAGCATTCGTGTAGACCTGACCAAGGTCCTCTTTTTACATTCTGTTACCATGTCCTGCTTCTGACATCTGTAGTTTGGTGTGAACTGGTGCTTGGGTACGATTATATATCTATTTATTGCATGAATTGTGCTTAATTGATTAGAAGCAAACTGTAATATATACTGTTAAAGCTTCAGTAAAACATGCACAACAGGATCTTTGGGCATGATCTTCAGGGTTTATGCAATCTCTCCTTGTTCTATATACCTGCTCCAACTTTTCAAGTGCCGGTGCTCTAACATCATGTCTGGCCTCTTCAATGCAGACATATATGAGCCACAAGGCATTGAAGTCCCAGATCCTATTCAAACTGTGTGCACAAGATGGGGTGGTGACCCCTTAAGCTGTGGTTCTTACTCAAATGTTTCTGTTGGGGCATCAGGAGATGATTATGATATTTTAGCAGAAAGTGTGGGAGATGGGAGACTTTTCTTTGCTGGCGAAGCTACCAATCGGCGCTATCCAGCAACCATGCATGGTGCTTTGCTAAGTGGTTTCAGAGAAGCCGCCAATATTTCTAATTATGCTAAAACTAGAGCATTAAAAGTAAAAGTTGAGAAGAGTCCATCACAAAATGCACACACCTGTGCTTCTATACTTGCTGATTTATTCAGGCAGCCCGATGTGGAATTTGGCAGTTTTGCCCTGCTATTTGGCAGAAGGAATGCTGATTCAACGGCAATCTTGAGGGTTACATTTGGTGGTCACCGAAAGAAACCGGATCAGCAATTCTCTAACAAGTTACTTTTTGAGCAGCTGCACTCTCATTTCAATCAGCAGCAGGAGTTTCATGTTTACACGCTGCTATCTAAGCAACAAGCCCTCGAGCTGAGAGAGGTTAGAGGTGGTGATGAGAATAGGCTAAATTACCTCGAGAAGGTTGGTGTGAAGCTGGTTGGAAGAAAGGGCTTGGGTCCCACTGCAGATTCCATAATTGCTTCGGTAAAGGCTGAGAGGAGCAGCCGCAGGCGCGGCCGCAACCGCAATCCTTCTTCATCTGGTTGGTTCTTTCTACTAAGCACTCTGATGCACCTGATATCTATTTTACTGAACCTCGTTTGTAGTTAATGTGATATAGATACTAGTTACAGTACTCTTCAGTTGTCGCTGAGTTAAAAACATTCTCATGCTTGATATATTTGTGAAAATATGAGTATAAACATACGAAGCAATGTTATTCATTTTGGAGTAACTTTTTTGTATTGACTTAATATACAAGTAAAATAGAAAATAATTGTTTGTTCCCTTCTTTTGTGAAGTAATGCCAAAACCACGAACAGGAGCAGCTGCTGCCAACCCAAGGCAAATAAGGTACGAGCAGAAACTTTTGCTTGTTTCGTAATTTTGGTTTAACTTTGTTGTTCCCTTGTCTTATATATTTGTTCCTCCTTAAACAGGAAGGCTAAGATTATACGCAGCAACAACATTTTGTCCAGCTCAACAAATGTCGAAAGTAAAGTTGGAAGCAGTGGTAGTAATGCCGAGTCTAGGATATTGGTCAGTAGTAATGGTTCGGCTTCTCCGAATTTAGCTACTGGGGCAAGAGCAGTTATCAATATCAAGGACCAACCTCCTCCAAATTCACATGATGGTATTGACTCTTTGAGTCAAAATAGATGCCCTAACCCTCAAACTTTCGGCCAGAATAAGGAACTAACAACTTCTTTGGGTCATTTCGTTGGGTCAACAGCATCATTCAGCGACATCAGCCGTCCACCTTCAGATCCAAATGCTGTGATGATGCTAGGTAACAGACAAAGTTCCAGCCCTTCGGGTTATCTTGCCAACAGCCCGATTACTGCTACTTCAAATAGCTTAGAGACAGTGTTAAGCGTTACAGACAGCCTGTCTCTATCGCAAATGGATGTCCATATGGCTTCTAATATGCAGAACTTCCCCAGCAATAATGGCTCGATTAATTGTCCATCTTCTGAAATTGAGGCCACAGCCGTAAGCAGTAATAGCAGCTTGGCACCTTCTAGCTCGATTGTTCACAGCTTTGGCTCTCAAAACAGTGCTCTGGATATTTCTGATAGCATTAACTGTATGTCTAATCAAGACAACATATTTGAAGATATCTTGAATGAGTTGCTTCCCCCTTCAAGTGCAAACTCCGGTACTTGGCAATTTACAGGGAAACTGTAGGAGATGATGTTAGTGTCAACAACAATTTTTCCTCTGGTAACTTTTTACTATACCATTCTTCTAAACTCGATTTTATACTTCTAAGGTTTTCTAGTCGATATACTAAAACATTAATGCCTTTCGTGTCCATTTAGTATTATCATCGATTCATTTTGTTTCTGGAATGCAAGACGGGTACTTGATATTATGTTTGTATTGTGTATTGTTCTGCAAACTGCACCCTGTAGCTGATATTATAATTTTTCTAATTCATGCAGCGCGGTCGAATGAAGTAAAGCCAAAAGACAAATTCCTTTGATGCGATTTGTTCTTGTAGATATATGAATGCAGAAGGTAGCAGTTCCTCGTACAAAATTTCCTTTTCCCATACATGGCTTATATTCTTCCCGTATATGAATGCTACGTCTGGTCGTGATCTTGATGATTGATTTCTTATTTACTGTTTTGCTTTTTTGACAGATAAGAAAACATTAGAAACTGTCTGTCCTTCGGTTATGGTTTTTCTCTACGTTACAGCATGATTTTCGTTTTGCTTCCTTCCTGGTTGGGTAAATTACCGTTTTACAGTGAATAATCTCGTCTATTTTAGTAGCACGGTCTCGTGAATTTCTGCAATTTAGATATGCAATATCAGCTATTCTTAAGCCATTACAAACCATATCCAAAGAGTAGTATATTTTCATCTACATTGGCTCACGTCGTTCATTTCCTATTACAGGCTTCGACTACTTACTGCAGAACTTGATGTAGAATCCAAGCTCGCGGCTCTCCAAAGACGAAAGCAAAATGTTGATGGCTAACCACAAGAATACACAGAGGACTCACTTAGATGGTAGATGCTGAGATACTTTCATGACTAAAAAGGAATTAGTTTGTATATAAAGAGTTATTAAAAGAGGAATGCAGTTTTTTTTTTTTTTGTCCTCCTTACTAATTAGCTAATACTCCGTTCGTCGTATTCTACTTGACATGTTCCCGTTATTTTATATTCACACATAATCGGAAAGAGCGTGTCAAAAATAGCAAACTGTCTATAAGTGACTCAAGAATTAAAGTGATTCAGAGAATTATTTATCAAGCAGTATATATTGCATCTCTCTCTCTCTCTCTCACAACCAACAATGCAATCAAGAAAGTGGCAATCAAAGAGAACAATTCCTACTGATCTAAACCTCCTTTCTCCGGTTTCTTGTCTTCCCTACGATCCACACTACCTCTCTCTCCCAACCATTCTTCCAGTTTCGCCTCTCGATCTGCCTTAAATTCATCGAAATTCTCATACAAAGCCAGAAACTGCTGATGAGACAAACTCTTACTCAAATGTGATTCTTCCTGCAGCTCCCTGCCATCTTCATCATTCAACGACGGCAAATCCAAACTCTCCGACTCCGCGGCTGTCACGGAAGAACTACCTGAAGTACTCGCAACGGCAGGGCTCAAATCCAAACCGATTTTCTCATTCTTCAATCCGAACGCTTCTTCAGAAAAACCCGTGTCAGACCTACTGAAGCTATTAGCTCGTTGTGTGACGGACTTAAAAGCACTGGATAAGTAACTAGGGCTCTTTTCACCATCTTTTTGAGAAAAAACTGTATTTCGACCCCAAGAAGCCGGAGACCAGGAGCTCGTTCTTGAGAGAAAACTGGAGCTCGAGCTGTACATTAGTCCTCTTTTAGGCTGCTTCGATGATATGATGGAGAGAGATTTCTTTATATCTTTAATCATTTCGTCTGCTACTGGGAAGCCACATTCCTTCATTGATTTCAGCATTGTCATTGAATCATCGAGATCTTGTGTGTGCAAAGAAGTCTCGTGTGATTTTTCAGCGACTTTGTTCTTGAGATTGAGAAGGTTCGGAGTTACATTCTGAGTGTGCTGCTGGATGTAGAAAAGCCCCACAGAGGGCTCGTTCGCCACGAATTTTATCATGTCTGCTAAATTTTTGTTTATCTCCACAAAACCATCGGCTGTGGAAAAGTCATGCATCTTTTTGAAGGGAATTGGCTCTTCATTACTGTATAAAACCATTGGAAAAGGAAAGATTCAGTTACTTTCAGGAAGAAAAGCGAAGACAAGAGTTTTCATCTCAAATCATCAAATTAAGCGCTGCATATTAAAGGTTTCAATTCGCACCCGTCCCCATATGCCTTCCACTAACTGAGCAATCAAAAATTGTCTAATCAGGGCCAAGTCTAGTGTGGCATCTGGTAGTAAACAACAAAATGAAAGAGGAAACACTACGAGGGGAACGTCTTTATTTACAAAAGCATGGCCTCTCAATATTCATTATCAGGGGATTTTCTATTGCAGGATGAGAGCATGAGCACTACCATATTGAAAACCCATTGTAGTTGTTCTCCCTCTCGTACATTTTCAGATGCAAGATTGAACAGTATCTCAATCGCTTGTTAGGCAATTCAAAAGGAAAGTACAGAGTAATCTCGCGGGAACGGATAGAAAGTTGAACTACGGTATAGAGGGCTTATTACGACTTTGATAAAACTGAGGAGCACGAGAAGCAAAAAAGGAGATTGTAAATGGTCAAAATCGAAAAGGGAGGAATGTATTCCCAACAGGCCACCAAAGTATGTTATCCTGATCACTACCTATACGTAAGGAAAGTATGTCGAACGAACCACACACATCTCAACTGAAGAACTTAGTGGAAGGCAAAATGAACCCCATGTTATCTTATCCCATTCTCAACAACTAGAATACGATAAAAACGAACACTTTCATCGAGATCTTTCTTACTTGAACATAGATCATGCATCTAGTGAAGAGCTCAATTCGCCGAGTTACATCAATCTAAGACAAACCAACACCCTGCAAAATCGAAGTGAGAGAGAAAGTCTTGATTTAGCGTTTCAATACTCAACTCCCAAGCAAAAGATTCATGACTAAAAATCACCATGTTTCGAACAAAAAAAACACCTTATTCTGCAGAATTCGCATCAGATAAAGTTCCAATCGCAACAATACATATCAAATTCGAAGCTTTCGATTCAGTATTCAAACTCAAAAGCTCATCACATTCTTGAACAAGAAGCTAATTCAGCTACACGATAACGTTTTAGCTCGAAGAATCAAAACCCATTGAAAATCAGAACGAACCCACTTCAAAAAATCCAATTTTTAGCTCGTTGGCATTCAAACAACGGATCAAGAAGTAGAGAAACGCAGGCGAATTGCAGGTAGTATTTCGATTAAACAGCACAAATCATGAGAGGAAATTCAAATACTTACAAAAGTTATACCCAGAACTGAATTGGGTCTGTTCTTGGTGTCGATTTACATGGAATTTAAACACGTAGTGATTGAATTTGTTAATATGTGAGGAGGCGATGTGATGACAATGTTCAGGGTTTTAATTTTGTCCCTTTCTGTTTGAGATGAGCCTTCTCTTTTTGGGGAGAAGAGACTGTGGATATGATTATGTTTTCTATTGCCAGTAAAAGACCATTTTACCCTTCTCGCGTACTTCCTCCGTTCCATTCCCTTTGACACGTTTCTATTATTTTACACTTTCATACTCTCTTTATGAATCACCATAAACCTCCATTTTAAGTGTGTGAATCACCACTATTTTACAATAAATCTCTATTTTCTTATTACGTATGCCCAAAAGAAAGTGGCCGTTTCAGAAGAAACGGAACGAGTAATAATTTGGTGTGGCGATAGCATATTTTAGAAGACAAAATGATTTGGTTGCTCCTCTCATCGTACGATGAGAAATTCATTTTCTCCTTTTGCTTTTATGGAGTGAAAAGATTTGGTCGGTGATAGAGAATATGTTTGTTAATACAATGATTTCTCATTATAATATGAAAATTTAGAGACCATACCATAAACAATTTCAACTTATAATTTTGGTCGCATGTATTAACCCTTATCGTTCGATCAAATACGTATGGATCCGCTTTAAATTTTTGATAAAAATGAAAAGGGTTTATCCATAAGACTATTGACTCCATATCCACAAGGACAAACAAGAAAATAGGGGGAGAGAGAGAGAGAGAGAGAGAGAGAGAGAGAGACTGGTTATGATTATGGTTATGGCTTCTTCACTCATCTCCAAACAAAATTTCCAACTCCAATTTCCTTGTGTTTTTCTTCATCACCCAAATACACAATTGCCTTCCAACTCATGTCTTCCAAAATTTGCTTCATCCTTTCAAGGATTTTCTCACTTGAACCTCAAACTCAAACACAGGATCTCAAGAGCTTCCTCTCAAGGTCTCTCTCTCTCTCTCTCTCTCTCTCTCTCTGGGTTGTGTACTGTTTACTTGGAGTGGGGTTTGCATGCATTCCTACTTGTTCTTGAGCCTTTTTCCTAATCTGGGCTTGAGTAATTTTTCAAGAAAGATAACTTTTTTTTTCTCAGAATGCTAATTTAGTAACTGAAAATTCCTCTATTGATTGATGTTCATGTAGTTAGTTAGCTGTTGAGAAAAAGTATGTTTGCGGAAATTAAAGAAGTTGAAACTCCAACCCTAATAATGTAATGTTTAAAATGCAGATGTTCCAATTGAATTGAGTGAGGATTCCAAATTTGTCCCTTTAACTTCTGAGGATTCAAATTTTGGCCCCCCTGTAAGTTCTGGTTAGTTAGTTAGTTCTTCTACATGTCAAATTATTATTAATTTATTATATTTTAAATAAAATAAATGACTTTTGGCATTTGTTTAAGGCCTTATTGTTGCTGGGTTTTCAAGTTGAAGAAGCAGCAAAGGTCTGTCTGATTCTTCGTATTTTCGCGAAATCCTCAGTAGTTTTCGTACTATTCGAGTGTAGTGTGTTGTTCTAATTAGGCTATAGTCTATGTTCATCATTTGTTATATGTTTGAGCTAAGTAAACTTGTTTGCATTCTTACAGATACAGCAATTCCTCAAGGAGTTGGAGGGCGAATTTGTCGAGGTAAAGAGAATTCCTCGACTTACATAATAGGCAATGGCATAGTCGTTATCCGTGCTTCTTGTGTAGTAAAAGAGAGGTTTCCTATCTCTTTGCATAGTCCATATATTTCTTCCTTATGTTTCATTTCTGTGTTACGTTAGATGTTTTGTTGTGCATACTTCTACTTTATCTTATGAGACATTCAAGTATAAAAGACAAGCAAAATTGGGTCCAAACTCATGATAAGTCCTAACAGCCTGACTTAACGAGCAAAATGTCAATGATTTTACGGCATATGCAGGTGATTTTTTGCACCGAAGACATGATTAATCGTTCACTCTGGGAAGCAGTGAACACCAAACAATCGAATCTGGAGACTGTGAAGGTTTGATTTCTATAGGACCTGGTCTTTATGTAACCTCTTCTGCTTGTTTTGATTCAAATGATACTTCATTTTATTCTACATGTGCACATCCATATCGCCTGACCTTAGTTCTGTTTAAATAAATAAACCTTTCGAAAACTGAGAAATGGACGTGATTTTATTATATCCAGTTTAACTCTCCCGGATAAAAGTCGAATACTCTCTGCAGATTGCCATGCATTAATTTAATTGTATGAACAATGATGCTAATCTGAGTCTGAAAAAATATATGTTCTTTATGAACAAATTCAAATATATGATTAGTTGTGCATTCGATCTGTGCATTTCCCTGCGCGTGTTTAACATTTCGGTTAGATGAATTGTAAATGACACAAGTTCATTCCTTTTCAACTTAATAATTGAGTATGAACTCAAGATCATGCTAGTTTATGGTCACTATAATTTTTACCTAATCTTTGATTGAGGATGATTCGAATTTGCAGGTTGCAGAATCAGTTCCACGGATCTGCTTCCTATCTGGTCTTACTGGGGAGGAGATGATGATGTTCATCGATGCCTTCCCAGAAAGTGGTAATGATATAATACGAAATGCCATACGAAACATTCTTAAAAGAAGATGATAACGAATTATAGGATTTCCTAACTTGAATTGAAGTCAAAACTCTTGCGATTTTGACCTGCCAATCTGCCATATTACGATTTGATCCGCCATATTAAGTGATGAAACTTAGTCGTATAGTGTATAAATCAAGAAAACGATGGAAGGACCTTCCCTCCAATTATCAACCGATGACATTCTGTAACAAATCTTACACCCTTAAAATAATAGTACCAATTCCAAGTAATATGTTAAAATTATTCCACTTTCTGTGTTCTGTTTATAAGGTTTGGAGGCTCCGGTTTTCGCAGCCCTCGTCCCACAGAGTGCCGAGAAGCCTTTAGCAGAGTTGATAGACGAGATCATGGGGGACCATGAACTGCTTGTAAGCTCATCACTCACACTTGTTCAATCCTTTTTCTCTTTAACTTTTACATAATTATATAACTATGTGAACAATTTCACGCAGTCTGCGCGGCAAACGAGCTAGAAGTGGAAGTTTAAGTGAGACTATTGCAGTCTAAATTTTCCATTGAAGCTGATGAGATAAAAGCAGGTGCAGTTTCTTACTTAATTTTCCCCTTCTGTTGATAGAATCTTTGAACAAGAATTTGAAATATGTTGTTATACTATACTATAATTCAGAAAGAAACTGATTGGAGTCGGCTTATTATTTCCAAATTCAAAAACATAGGCACAGGAAATAAATACTCCTTCCGTCTCCCCCGATTGCACCTATGTATTTTAACAGACTCAAAGAGGTGTAATCAGCTGGGATGAAACGAGTGTCTAAATATTGGATGACCTTCTATTTATTCATCTTCACCCTTTTCTTTTATTAAAAAAAGAAGACACGCCACATTCTGCATATGTAAGAAGAAACTTAAAAGAATTTATAAACGTGAAAAATGAGACAAATCCTTTATTAAACACATGCTCATATAATTACAAAATTGCCTCAATTTACATCATTATTCATTATTATTACACATAACACCAGCTCACCTTAATTATTTCCTGTTCTATCATCTATTTACTCCAAAGCACCATTCTTGAAACCTTCCTTGAAGCACCATTATGCATATAAACCCTACTAATTGCTTCTCAACAAGGTCACACTCTCCTTAAACCAAATCGAAAACAGTTATAACTAACGAACAAACGAAAACTAATTAACCGACTATTTGCACTTGATATCATAGGACTTAATGTTGGTTTTGGAGCCAGTTTGAGAAGGATTGAAGGGTATTCATATCAGCCCTGTAATGTTTCTGAGTGAAGTCAAGTAGGGTTGGCCATGTGAAATCTGGGTAAATTCTTGGATTATCGGAGTCCACTAATTCGGGTGGCGGGGCCACTACCTTATCCTTTTTAGGGCAGAGAAAGAAGGCAAGAGACTTCCTAGGAGACTTGCTGTTCACCACTGCCCTGTGCAAACAACTCTTGTATCTCCCATTTGATAGTGCCTGATTAATAACCATGCATCAAATACAACAAAAGGGTTAGATTAAACTTATAGGTCGTGTACGATGCCAAGTTCTCGACTAGTCTAGTCAGCTTTCGTCTGGGGATTATACATAATTTGACATATAAGTAGTTAAATTGTATAGTTCATTACAATATAATATAGGCATGCTTCTTGTTGATCAAGGCAATTACCATGAATGTGTCACCAATGTTGACGACGAAAGCATTAGGGTTTGGAGAGATGGATCTCCATTTATCATCTACAAACACTTGGAGGCCAGCGATGTCGTCTTGATGAAGAATGGTGAGTGAAGTTGGATCGCAGTGAGGGCCGGTGCCTAGGGTTAGGTCCGGTTTCTTGCAAGGTGGGTAATAGTTCAATCTCATTATCGACTCGTTCTCTTCGAAAAACTCCTTGAAATGGCCACGTGTCACGCCTAGGCTCACTGCTAGGAGTTCCATGATACCTATTGAAAGTGTGCTCATGGCATCGCAATAATCTTGGTAGATACTCCTGCACATGATGCACATAAAATTAATAATTGTTATTTGCATACTCTAAAGTAGTTGAAAGTGAACCTATTTCCATACCCCAAGTGTGCAAAATCTTGACCCACATTGCTACGAAAGTAGCATTCCACACTACGAGAGGATCCCTTTTGAGAAGAGTACTCGAACGAGAGAGTTTCCTTCCACGGAAGCTTGGACAAGAATCTCCCAATGAAGCTACTAGCATAACCGCAGTGCTCCCCGTTCTTCCTCTGAGCCCTAACCTTCTCCTCAAACGGCCGCTCGAAGAATTCATCCATGAAGCGATGCGCATCGGCTATTAGACCCGCATCAACACCATGGTTCACCACTAGAAAGAAGCCATGCTTTCGGCACGCCTGGCTAATGACCTCCGCCGCCTCAACCAAGGCGACAGGGTCGCCAGCCAGGAAGCTACCTATGTCGACCACAGGAGCATCGAGCTCCGGCGGGTCCGGCGACGGCTTCTCGTGGTCGGGCCATATGAATTGAGGAGGTATGTGGGATTGGTGTGGAGAGACTAGAGAATCCAAGAGAAGAGTATTCTTGTGCTTTTGATTGGAAGCATTGTGGGAAATGGAGGGTTGGTTCTTGATCATGCAAGGGATTGTCATATCCTTAACAACAATTTGTACTTTTATTCTTAATATAATTTTGAAAATCTAGAGTTAGAAATTGGGATTTTTGGAGAGAGAGAGAGGAGGTTGTATTGAATATCTAGCTATAGATCAAGACCATCTATATATAGAACATCTTTTATGCATGGCAATTGGTAATTTCCTCATAATTAATTTTAGAATTTGATTAAAATGTAATAAAAATGTTAGGAACTTATATTGTCACCTCCCATTGTCCCTTACAAAAACAACAGAGAGTATAGTTTGCAAGAAAAGGATTGTGTGGTAGAGTGACAAAAGGCACACGTGCTTGGACCCAATTTTGTTAGCATAAGAGACTTTGGGGGACAAAAAATAGTACTAAATTATGTTTTTTTGTTGCTATTTCGAGTAAATTTGGACACCCCATTTCGTAAAAAGTTTATAAAAGTGAGAGTTTTCATCAAATAGGAGATTTCTAAACATGGATACTAATTTTGATTAATATCTCTCGTGTTTACTCACCTCAAGATAAGAAAAATATCCCGTCCTAATACATGTACAACATAATACTTCTTCCGTTCTATTTACATTTACTATACATATACCCTATTGACAGTTACTGTAACTTTTAAGTTACGTGCTCGTAATATTTATAGTAATATCTACTTGAGATCTACTCTATCCCTTCAACAATTTATATGAATTTGGTATTCGACCACAACTTTATGATTCGGTCCAAACTAATTTAAACGAATTTAGCGCTAATGTAAGGTACGGGGTACACGATAAAAAAAGATTTGTTATTCGACGTCAACTTTAATGATGGTAGGTAATATCTCAATTTCATTGCACAAAACAAACAACAATACCCAATTTCAGTTCACTCGAAACTTCTAGCTCAAAAGTAAAAAGTGTGATTTGAGAATACCACGTGATCATGTCTCGATTTTTAACTAAAATGTGTTATGTTTTATAGTTATATTTGGAACATGTCATATCATAGTCAACCACAACTTTTAGCTCACTTGTTCCAATTAGTTAGATTGTTATCTTTGGTTTGACAATCAATCAAATCTACCATCCAAAGCACTTAGATATGTTTGCCGCAGTTTCACTAGTATCTCGCACTCACTGGCTCAACTAGACCTTTTAATATCTTCGACTTCGAAAGTGTGTATAAAATAATAAAACGCGTCAAACTCGACAGGGTCGAAAGAGGTTCAACGAAGCATGAACCTTATCAATACAGATACAGACTACTGCATATAATTATAATATTTCAGTTTCACAAACGCAGAATCCCCAGAGGTTGCATGAATTGGGCCCTCCACTTCTAACACTTACTACAACTATTAAATTGCTTCTTTCCCCTATTATTGAAATCCGATTGTTTATACTTTATGAGAACTCAGAACAATAATACAGACATATGTCTAATCCTGTATATATACCAACAAAACATGAGAACAGTACAACAAAAATACGTTCGAGAGAACGAGAAGCATGTCATTTGATATTCCGTATAATAATACAACGACAATGACATGAATTCGTATTGAATCAATACCTTATCCTTCAGTTTGTAAGTAATCTACTCCCTCCCGTCCCAAACCACATGTAACCTTTTACTGTTCGAGACTACTTCTGCTTAATGTCGATACTACTAACTTTAACGTCACTAACTAATATACTTGAGAATTGATTGATCGAAACCACTATCGAACTGGCATATGTGTACTAAATGTCAAACCAAAGATAAGAAAATGGTCTACATAAGAAACAAACTGATAGGTCATAGGGGCCCGACGTAATTTGTTCTATATCGAAGAGATATTTTCAAAAGTTCAAATAGTTTAGGCACCCTTTTTTTCTATTCATTACTTTGGGCAAACAAACTAAAAGAAGATGCACTACATTCCACAGTGCCACAATTTTCATCATCTCTAATTCTAATTATTCATCTTAGTCGGGTTTACGTCCTATTTCACCTTTCAACAAGTTTTACGAAACCTAAGTATTGCACAAACTCATGAAAAAGATAACACATGCTCTATAATTTCAAAACTCCTATTCTGGTAATACTTTTATCATACAGTTAGAGAGAAAGTCATCATCATGACTTTTCAATTGCCTACTAGTGAAAGAGTGTGCATTACAAAAGATCGAAACACCTATACATGACTCTTTAGTCTTAAACCTTGCCAAACTACAAAGCAATAAACCGTGGGTAAATGCATCAATGCTAAACTCCATAGCAACAGCAAGCATGCAGGGGCGGAGGTGGACTGGGTTACTGATACAGACCTTACAATCCCTAATCCTATTGTGGAGTTGGAGAGTATGCATGGGGATGACGTGAATGATGGTGAGCAGGCGTTGGATGTGGAGAGTGACAGTGAGCAGGGGGTTGATGATGATGAGGCAGCTGAGCTGGAGAACGAGAGGGATGATGGGCGTGAGAGGCCCAAGAGGACGATTCGAGAGCCCAAGAAGTTTGCGGAGTTCGTCACTTATCGATAGATTAGATTATTATCGTATTTTATTTATTTTCGCGTTGTATGGGCCGAGCCCAATACTATTTATCGAGTCGAGCGTAATAAGCTCCTTTTCGGGTTTTCTTGTTGATTCTTTCCCGAATCGTACGAGTCGAATCAACCAGGGTTTTAGTTTAAATAGCGGAGTTAGGGCATATTGTTGATTATCAAGAAATATAACCCTAATCTTCGACTTCGCGTGTTTCTTTTTTCTCCCATCGTTTGTGATTTTTGGCGTGATCGTCGGGGCAAGCCCGCGACTGCCTTGTCTCGACTCCGGTGAATTCCTCATTCGCCGGCTCGATAGGAATTGGATCCTATCAATTGGTGCTTCCATTGCTTTGGACTCGATTTCAGAAGATGAATTTTCGACGACCGAGCAACCCTAACTCGGGGATTCGGCCGCCATATACGACGGCTGCGATGCGTCCGCCCGCCTCCACATCGTCGGAGTCGCTTCCGATGGACACTTTGATATCGGTGCTTCAGCGCATGGAGGCGAAGCTCGATACGGTGGTCCCACGGCCAGAACTTACCCCTCAGTCGCGAGCGGAGCACGATCCGGTGTGTGGGTCGCAATCGGGGTGGCCGCCGCCACCATGGATTCCGGGGAGTATCTCTACACAGGCGGTGACGATGACTTTGCCGTTTGCTCCGCCATCATCATCAGCAGCCCCTACATGGCCGTTTGTCGAGGGGAGCGACAACGGATTCGGCCATTACTCTGGAACGCAGCCCCGCGCCTTCGAGCCGCCGCCATTCACAGCGTGGGACAGACCTCGGCCGAGCATGGGGGATTTTCGGCAACAGCAGTCCGCGTGGGACCCACCACAACTTCGTGGGGGGTCGTATCACTCCGCAGCAGACCCCGCTCGTCACATTAAGATGGATCCACCGATGTTCGATGGATCTGATGCTCTAAGTTGGGTAACACGAATTGAGTTTTATTTCGAAAATATTGGGTTACCTGAAGAACACCGCTTACATTACGTTGTTCTTTTGTTTTCTCCGCCCGCTTCGGAGTGGATATTTTCATATAGGGCGACGAATCCGCACGCGACGTGGAAGCGATTTTTGGATGACGTTCGGAGGCGCTTTGATCCTAATTACTATGTGGATTACATGGAGTTGATAGCTAAGCTTACGCAGACGGGACTTTTGAGTGATTATAATAAGGAGTTTGATCGGATGCTCACTCACCTCAAGAACGTACCGGAATCGATCTTATTACCCATCTATATGGGAGGCTTGCGCCAACCGGTCCGCAGTCAGCTGCGCTTACAACACCCGACGTCAATTGCGGCGGCTATGTCTCTCGCAACCGAGATTGATAGCGCTACGGAGAAGAGCAGCTCCTTCGCGCGAAAGTCTTGGCAGAATCGGGGACCCTCCTTCCAATCTTCGGCGTCGCAACCTAACTCCGACACCCCCCAATCTACAGCCATGGCTCCAGCTTCGGGGCGCTCTCGGGAATTATCTCGGCTCCCGATTGTCCGATTATCTGCTGCAGAGAAGCGTGATAGGACAGCGAAGGGCATGTGTTGGTATTGTCCAGAAAAATGGGCCGTCGACCACCAATGTAAGACTCCGGTGCTAGCATATATGGGGGTTGATGAGGAGGAGGATAACCCGCCAGCTACAGGAGACGACGAGGACGGTCCGGAGATGGTGACTTCGGATTTATCGCATTTGATGAGTATGGATGGACGGCCGAGAGCTTCTTCCATGGAGTTACATGGATTATTGTGTGGAGTTGAGGTTTTCATTTTGGTGGACTCAGGAAGTACCCACAACTTCGTCCACCCAAAGATCGAGGAGAAGTGCAACCTCGACTTAAAATCAGTCAAACCCTTCAGAGTTTATATGGGGAACGGTCAGTCCCTTGTTTGTTCGTTGATGAGTGCGGCCTCGGAGCTCACGATTCAGGGGCATGCCTTTGCTATCGATCTCTATGTTCTTCCCGTGCACGGCCCCGATATCATTCTTGGGATGGATTGGCTTCACTCACTTCATCGGATTACTAGTGATTACGATGCCGGGACAATCGAATTCTCTCGAGACGGCCGTTCAGTGTGCTTGAGAGTATCTCCTAGGGTTCCACGACGAGTATCGGCGCGCAAAGTTGCTTCGTATCTCCTTCGGGTGGAGCAGCAGCCGTGTTTGAGATTATGGCATTGGAGGGGGGGTTGACCGAAGGCAATGTTGGGAAAGAGCAGCAGCCCATTGAGTTCCCTCCCGAGGTCCCGACTTTGGTTCGTGATGTATTGCTCACTCATGAGGCGGTGTTCGCCGTTCCTTCGGAGCTTCCACCGAAGCGGCCCTTCGATCATCGCGTGCACTTGATTCCGAACACCAAACCAGTTAATGTGAGACCATATCGGTACCCCTACTTTCAGAAGGCGGAAATTGAGAGGCAAGTAAAGGAGATGCTTGAGATGGGGGTTATTCGGCGTAGTAATAGTGCTTTCTCGTCCCCGGTGCTGTTGATTAGAAAGAAGGACGGGACGTTTCGATTTTGCATTGATTATAGGGCATTGAATGCTGTCACGGTTCCCGATCATTTCCCGATTCCCACGGCTGAGGAGTTATTCGACGAGTTAGGGGCAGCTCGAGTCTTTACGAAGCTCGATTTGCGTTCGGGATATCACCAAATCCGGATGCACGATGAGGATATATATAAAACAGCCTTCCGAACACACGATGGTCATTTCGAATTCCTCGTGATGCCGTTCGGCCTGACAAATGCCCCCTCTACATTCCAGGCAGCGATGAACGAGATCTTTCGTCCATTCTTACGGCGTTTCGTGATTGTATTTTTTGATGATATTTTAATCTACAGCTCGACCTTGGAGAGTCACGCGGAGCATCTCCAGGAGGTTTTGGGTATTCTCCATCTCCATCGGTTCTTCATCAAATTATCGAAGTGTTCATTTTGTAGCACGAGAGTGGATTATCTTGGCCATGTAATTGAGGAGGGTATGTTGAAGGCGGATCCCGCGAAGATTGAGGCGATGGTAGCATGGCCTTCTCCTAGGTCCGTTAAGCAGCTTCGGGGTTTTCTCGGACTCACGGGATATTACCGACGTTTTATTGCGGGGTATGCTGTTATTGCATCGCCGTTAACGGACTTATTAAAAAAAGATGCGTTCGAGTGGAGTGAGGCAGCAGAGGCGAGCTTTGTGGCCTTGAAGAAAGCTATGTCCTCAGCCCCGGTTTTGTGAATGCCGGACTTCTCTAAGCCCTTCATTGTGGAGACGGACGCGTCGGGAACGGGCATAGGGGCCGTGCTCTTGCAAGACAAGCACCCGTTAGCCTTCTTCAGCAAGAAGCTCGGGCCACGTCGGAGAATCACTTCTACTTATCACAAGGAGCTCTTTGCCATTGTGGAGGCCGTTCAGAAGTGGAGACAATATCTTCTCGGCCGTGAGTTTATTATTCGGACCGATCAAAAAAGTTTGCGAGAATTGTTACAACAAGTTATTCAAACTCCGGACCAGCAGTTGTACGCTCGCAAGCTCATGGGGTTTCGATTTGTTATTGAATATAAACCGGGGTCGACTAATAAGGTGGCGGACGCTCTCTCCCGACGGGAGGATGACTCGTTAGAGGTATCCGAGGCGGCAGCGCTTCTGGTGGCGGTTTCGCAGCCTATTCCCGACATCATGGAGATATTGCGTGCGGATGTTGGGGAAATTGATGAGCTTCGTGAGTTGTACACGGCCATCGAGACGGGCAGCGGGCCTCCGGATTATCATATTAGGGACGGCTTAATCTATAAGGGTCGTCGCATCGTGGTGGCTTCTACATCCCAAGCTAAGCCGGCTATTCTTTACGAGTATCACTCCACGCCCCTTGCTGGCCACCCGGGGGTTGATAGAACCTTTCGACGTCTTGCGGACTCCTTTTATTGGCCACACATGCGGAAGGAGGTTAAGCAGTTTGTTATGGAGTGTTTCGATTGCCAGACTACCAAATACTCAACGCAGAAGCCCGCGGGATTGCTTCAGCCGTTGCCAATTCCCTTTCAGGTATGGCAAGATGTATCAATGGATTTTATAACGGGTTTGCCGCAGTCGCGAGGGTTCACGGCGATTATGGTGGTGGTTGATCGGCTATCTAAGTATGCACACTTTGCGCCGTTGCCGACTAGTTTTGATGCTTGGAGAGTGGCGACGGCGTTTGTTGAGACGGTGATCAAGCATCATGGATTTCCGGCTTCGATAGTTTCGGATCGGGACACCGTGTTTGTGAATGAAGTTTGGGAAAACTTGTTGAAGTTGAGTGGCACCAAGTTAAAGTTCACAACGGCCTATCACCCGGAATCTGATGGCCAAACCAAGGTGAAGAATAGAGGGCTTGAGCAGTATTTACGGGTATTCGTGGCGGACAATCCGGTTAAATGGACGAATTTTTTGCCGTGGGCGGAACTTGCTTTGAATTGTTTCTATCACGAGGGGCTCGGGATGACTCCTTTTCAAGCTTTATATGGGCGGGAGCCCCCATCGTTATTAGCGCCGAGACCATCAGCTTCTTGTCCCTTGGCGGTCGCGGAAGTAATCAAGCAAAGGGGGGAGCTGTTAATTTGGCTACGGAAGAATTTGGAGAGAGCTCAGCAGCGAATGCGATCGATTGCGAATCGTAAACGTCGGGAGGTCGAGTTCGCGGTGGGCGATCGTGTGTTGCTTAAACTTCAGATGTATAGGCAACACTCTGTTGCCAAGCCCTTGTCTCCGAAGCTCGCTCGACGCTTCTACGGACCATTCGTTGTGTTGGAGAGAATCGGGGCGGTAGCGTATCGTCTTAAGCTGCCGGAAGGGAGTCGCATACATGATGTTTTTCATGTGAGCCTCCTCCGGCCATTTGTGGAGAGTAGTGCGGAGAATCTTCCACCTTTTCCCACGTTCTTTGCTCGGGGTCGTGCGGTGGCTCGGCCTACGAAGTTGATGAATCGTCGTACGGTGCGACGACATGGGGTGCTGTTAGACGAGGGCCTGGTGGCGTGGGATGATGATGGGGGTGCTTCGCCTTCATGGGAGCCGTTGCCGGTGCTGGAGCGTCGGTTTCCGTATCTGCTCCTTGAGGACAAGGAGCTTCGTAAGGGGAGGGGAGTTGATACAGACCTTACAATCCCTAATCCTATTGTGGAGTTGGAGAGTATGCATGGGGATGACGTGAATGATGGTGAGCAGGCGTTGGATGTGGAGAGTGACAGTGAGCAGGGGGTTGATGATGATGAGGCAGCTGAGCTGGAGAACGAGAGGGATGATGGGCGTGAGAGGCCCAAGAGGACGATTCGAGAGCCCAAGAAGTTTGCGGAGTTCGTCACTTATCGATAGATTAGATTATTATCGTATTTTATTTATTTTCGCGTTGTATGGGCCGAGCCCAATACTATTTATCGAGTCGAGCGTAATAAGCTCCTTTTCGGATTTTCTTGTTGATTCTTTCCCGAATCGTACGAGTCGAATCAACCAGGGTTTTAGTTTAAATAGCGGAGTTAGGGCATATTGTTGATTATCAAGAAATATAACCCTAATCTTCGACTTCGCGTGTTTCTTTTTTCTCCCATCGTTTGTGATTTTTGGCGTGATCGTCGGGGCAAGCCCGCGACTGCCTTGTCTCGACTCCGGTGAATTCCTCATTCGCCGGCTCGATAGAATTGGATCCTATCAGTTACTACTTTTAGAGGCTATGATCACTTTGTATGCAGAAATACAATATAGATGACGACGTAGGACCCTTCCCCTCACACAAACAAAAAAAAAAAAAAAAAACGTAATTATGTATACGAGCAAGATCATGCTAATAATCTACCGAGATCATCGAAATTAGTATAGTTAGGATACCGTAGCCAAGAATAGAAAGACAAGGTGATAAGGAAAGAGAGGTCCACTAATAAAGCAACTAACATGGTGGAGGAATGGCACCTTGTTTCATGTAGACAAAATTTAAGGTGGGATGGGACACAAGCTGAGAGGGGGCCTAAGAAAAAGACGAAATATAGCTATTATCTGGATCTCAACTAATAAAAAACTAAATACATACATGCATATACATATACATACATACATAATACACACACGCACACACATGAATTATTTCATTTTAACTATAACCTAGACCGTCATGAATAAATCATCCTTCCATATAACGAATCAAGAAGCATAGTTTGCATATCTTGACTCTTTGGGTTCTCATGTACGACAAAACAAAGCATTGGGTTCAATCCAATTGCTTATCTCAAAAGATTTCCATGATTTATTTGGTGGGGCTGGTGGGAAATGGCTTTTGATGTTATCGTAGAACGGGGAGCAAAAATAATCTGTATCTGATCTTGGTCTGAAGCTGTTGATGTTCTGTTCCAAAAGTTTGTGGCTGCTAAGGTAAACTGTTTGACGGGAAAGCAAAAAGGGGTTTGTCTGCACAACATAAACAAGGTTTCCCGCCAACATGTGAAGTGGCTGGCAACTTACCTGACTAAATACACTATTTAGATAATAAAAAAAATCTTACATCTACGATAAGCCATTAGAGCTGGTCGGATTGAAGAATATGTGTAAAATTTTGAATGTAGTCAATAAATGTTGCTCCTGACCTGAAGTTGAATCTAGCACTCTGGCTAATAATTGACTGTAAAGTCTCTAATAGAGGATAAAATAAAAGGACATGTTGGTAGCTTGAAGGAGGTTTTCAATTATATTTTCACTCTTAAGACTGAAATTAGTTCACAGTGATTTGTGCATCAACTAGTTACGTCATACCCATAGTTTATATCCTTTACTGGCCATACTGTGGGTCGCGAATTCTATATGGATACTAGAATTGTGATATTTTAACTGACAAAAGCCTCCTAGAATGATTTACCGAAGTAACAACTGCAAGAAAGATTAGAACAGTGATAGTATTGAAATTTACCTCTGGAAATGAAGTTGACCAGATGCGAAAGACTCCGCCATGAACAACTGAGGCGGCCCCATTTAAGATCCATTTGATCCATGAGTTTACTCTGCCCTGGTAACACACACACACACACACAAAAAAAAAAAAAAAAAGCGGATCAAAACATAGCATAGTAAAAAACAAAATAAAGCTATCATACAGGTTGAGGGGTGGGATCAATGCACGTGGGACTTGTCCCATATTTAGTGGTCTACATACACCAACCGCACATCTTCAATGATTTATGTGCAGAGCAACCAAAGCATGATAAGTAAATTAAGACTTTTCCAATTTGAAATGAAGGGATGGTAGGAAGCAAACACAAAGCCACACACATACAACATACAAAATCAATATGGTGTGCTTACAAATACTATCAACCTCATGTTTGAGGACTGCGTTCAACTGAGCCTGGTCTTGGTTTGCACATCAAAATCCTGCAACAGAACTAGAACAATATTCTTTACATTAGAGAAGATCCATAATAAGAGAACGGGAATGACATCAGCTAATGGAGGATACATACTTATCACTAAAGTTATAAGCACCATAACTTTGTTGATGAAGATAGGGCAGCCTGTCTGTGAGTATATCTATAATGACGACCAATCAAGATTTTGAAAATAAATGGGATCACATTATGGGGCCAAGATATACTATTCTTATAAACAGAATTCTAGCAATCAAGCATGATGCAAAACTACTCATCCTAGGAAAGAAGGAAAGGCAGTAAGTAGAAGTAAACATCAACCATAATAAGCTAAGGGGTTCATCTTGATTACTATAGTACATGACGGCAATAAACTGCTTAGTAAAAGGGCAGTCGTTGAACTACATAACATAGGACAAGCTTCATCATTGTTCCGGTTTCAACATCCTGCTTAAATTCATTGAAACTTGCCCTACACATTTTTCACGAGAATGTAACATGTCCATTAAACTCTGATTTTACAGACATTTTTAAGATTGAGAAGAGCCAAGCTTCAGAATCACATAGAGGAAACTAAGTTTTCTTGTCCAGCAGTCGATTTCGAGAGTGACCCCTTCATCCACCTCTTCAGCATCTCTAGGGCAGCTTTAGGCTGATCCATGGGAACCATGTGTCCAGCATCATGTACCTATATTAGAATGGAGTAGTTAGGAGAAAGTAAAGCATAGCAATGAATCCTCATGATTTCAATATGAGAAGTGACGTAGAAAGAGGTGGAAGACCTTTAAGAAACTCAGAGGTCCATAACTTTTCAACAATCCTGCTTCTGAGCCATCCACTTCGAAAGGGACTTCATTAGATGATTGAAACTCATTCTGACCACTCCACTCCATTGCATGGACCCATCTTGAATTACCTGCTCATATCACAGTTTTCGTCAATTAATGACCTCTTATGAGCTTACATTTGGATATTGTTGCTTTCCCGATCAGAAATAAAGGAGCCTCACCAAGCCAGTTGCAGATCAGATCGTATTCTCCAGCGTACACCAGCATCTGTATTCCGTCCTCAAGAAGAGCAGGAATGCCAACTTCCAGGTTTCTCATCCAATCCATAAGCATTGCCTGGTACACAGTAGGACTGCACGAGACAAACTCTATGTCTCCAACTCCAAGTGCATTCCTCACAGTTTTCTCGTTGAGGAACTTCTCCAAGTTTGAGAAATCATAGCATAGACTGCCTATGCACTTCTTTCTAATATCATAATACTGCAGGAAAAGGGAGTGAATCGTCAAGTGGAGATTTTCAACTTATAGTGTTATGACCTACTTTTGGAACAAAAATATGCAAGGCACGAGCTATTTGGAGAAAACCCATGTCAATTTCAACGAAAGCAAATTGCTTCTTCCTATGAAGAGCATAGCTCATGAGCTTCATGAGTTCCATTAATGAATTCAGTGCACTTATTCTCCAAGTTCAGTGGATGAATAGATGAATAGGAATATAGGATCACGGGTTAGGAACACAGGAGTGACAGGAAACCCATAATCTTGATTTAAAATTGACACGTCACAAGTAGGCCTGAAAGAGACAAGCTCTTACATTCATATCACCAGCATGTGACATAACAGAACTGAATATCGTGTTGCAAACAAAATAGGCCGCCATGCAAGATATAGTTCCATCAGTGCCTGAAACAAGTGGGAGAAGAAACATTAAAGCTAAATTAAATTCGCAGTCTAGCTAGAGAGACAGCCATTCAAAGCGCATGGAAATACAACAATATCATGTTTACAATTAAGCTGGACAAAGCAATAACCACTCTGCACTAGACAAACAGAAAGTGATACAAACATTCCAGAACAACTTGAATCATTGTAACACAAAAAAAATAGTCAACAAAGAGGATGCATACCACAGAGCTTGATTGCTGCTTCACACAATGGCAGCACCTTGTTGATACGATCATGCTCAGATTGCGTAAGTATTCCCGCATCAAGAGCAAAATCAGCATAAGCAGCATACTGGATTCCTGGATCCGTGAGACCATTGCCAATAGCAAATCCCTATGCAGTTAAGTCAGATAAGAAATCAACACAGAAACCGAAAAAAGACCTCTAACATTGTCCACTGAGGAATACCTTCAGATTTACAAGAGTTCCTCCCCCTTCTTTGTTGCCTCGGTGCACACGAGCAGCAAAAGCAGGGATATAATGTCCAGCATAGGATTCTCCAGTAATGTAAAAATCATTCTTCGCCAGTTCAGGATGCTCTGCAAAGAATGCCTACAACAGAGACGGTGTGATGAGAACTCTTTCTATTCATTTCTTAAGTTCTTAAGTAACACTCTCTATTTCATCAATCCTCATCTAATACATATCTACCCTTATTGTAGAAAGAAATATTTATGAGCAAATTATACAATCTATTTTTGAGCAATACACAACATAACAAAGACCAGTGCTCCTCTATGGGAGGGTGGCAAATGGGAAAATAAATGTCACCAACCTGGATAAAGTCATATAAGTCATCACTGACATCATTCTCATTATGGCGAATGTCACGCTTATCAGAACTATAGCTAAATCCAGTTCCAATAGGTTGGTCAACAAATAAAATATTTGAGGCCTGCAAAATCATTTTAGAATTTTAAATAGATTATCAGCAAATCAAGAACAATAAAACCAAATTCAGCAGCTTAAATATGTCAATGAAACATCACAGATCACAACAGTCCTAACAACAATTAGTAGAGATCAGAAAAAATATTCAGCTGAGCATCACAGCATTATAAGGCTTCTATCAGATTCAGTACGTCACATATGTATAAATCACCAGAACCCAATCCAAGGAAAATACCTGGTCCCACCCATATTCATTCCTCAGAAGAGTTAGATTATCAGCAATAGTGAAGGGTCCATTTTCATAGAAAAGTGCCATCTCACTGCTACAACCTGGACCACCAGTCAACCAGATAACCACTGGGTCTGTGGAGCTATTACGAGATTCGAAGAAGAAGTAAAACATCCTGTAATCATGATGTCGAATAGCTCAGTTTCATCATCAGGTATAATGAGCATAACAGAGGCTGCAGAAAATCGAAATATTTCCATAGTAAACTAAAGGAGCATTAATCTAGAACTATGCATATCCAGAAGTTGAAAAGGAAAATCCCCAGTTAAAACTGCTCGTGAGGCCAACAGTTTGTCCCAGGACACATTACCACCAGCACAGCATACTCGATTTATCAGTCAGGCCATGGCAATAGAAACTGTTATACTTCTAAATTAAGATACCTAGCATATTAACTTCCGTACGATATCAATGTCAAAACATAAAACCCAGCTATCGAGATCCTAAGTTCAGCATTTAGCATCATTACACCGACATAAGCGTAAACAAACATATCCAATGACTGCAAATTGATAATACAAATGATGTTTTCACTTTCAGAAATAGCAGAACATCCAACCCAAAGCGTATTTAAACCGGAGGAAATACGATTGCAGGGGAACTCAGTTCTACTCTAATCTATAACTACACATATCCTAAAACCTAGAAATGCTCAAAAGTCAAACCAACAAACGACAAACACGAGATTCAGCAAAATATCACCCAAAGACAGTCATAGACTCACAGTGCTCCGAAATTAGCTCGATCAACATGAACAGACCACTTTCCTTACTCGCAACGGAGCTTAGGACTAAATTTCAATTATCGCATGCGAAATCAGTATAAAACTCACATATAATAAACGAAAATCAGTCTGCATTCCTATAACAAGCTGCTAATGCGAAAAATTACTTCCAGTACCAATTAATCAACGACACTAAAAAAAACATTCACCGATAACGAGCTTCTAAAGTCAATTTCTGAAGAAGTCGTTAAACCTGGCGTTATGTGAATGCTCAATCTTATAGTAACCAGCATGGTGACCTAGCTCCTCAGCTGCGTTCGGATCGACCGAATCCGGAAACCTAAATCGCCTCTCGACGAGCCTCGCCGCGCCGGGGGAAGGAAGCTCGTCCTGGATGATGTTGATCGGAAGGTTCGGGAACAAATTGAGGTCGCGAATCAGCCGCTCCACCGAGATCATCGCCAGATTCGGCGGCGCGCGGAGGAGGCCGACGACGGAGGCGATCGGCGAGAGGAGGAGGAGGACGGCGAGGAGGGGGAGGAAGCTTCGGGAGGAAGAAATCATCATCTTTTCGTGAGCTTGCTAATTGCTACTGCACTAGTGTATTTTCCGTTAGCCTCGTTTTGGTATTTATATATCCGAGGAAATGCAGAGTATAAAAAATATCTTTAAAAAAATATGAGAGGATGTGACGTGGCCAGTTGCACGTCCGTTGATTATGGATAGTGGGGTAGGTGGGTCACACCGGCTGGGTTGGGAGATCAATGGGAGACACGTGGATTAGAAAAGTGCTCGATTATTAGTAAAAAAAAATCAAAAATATGATAAAATGGGTAAATTGGGATTGGGATTTAAAAAATAGGTATTGTATATACTACCTCCTTCCCATCTTAGTTGGTTGATTTCAAATTGGCACAACAACCAAGTAAAATGAAGTAAAATGAGATAAAAAGGTGATGTGATGGAGATGTGATGGTAAATTAGAGTTTAATTTAATTTAAAATATGAGTACTACTCACATCCATTTGTAATTAAAATTAAAAAAGTGTAATTAAGTGTGATGTAGATGGTGATGTGATGTTAAATTATTTTCTTTTATGGAAACAGGTCTAATATATGAAATGTCCCAAAAAGGAATACAAACCAACTTAAACGGGATGGAGGTAATAAATAAAATCATTGCACTTCAAAAATATTTTTAGGTCATTATTTAAATTAATAGAGATAGTGTAATTAATTAATTACTTCTCTCCGTCCCACTTCAGTTGGCTTACTTTTCTAATCGGAACGTTCGACTTCAATTGATCCGTTTTCTAAAATGGAAAGAATTAACTCTTACTACTTTACAATGGGACCTCTTTCTCTTCATTTTTAACACTGCGCATAAAATATCGTGGCGAAATGAAACAAGCCAACTAGCCAAGTAAAATGGGACGGAGGGAGTATAAACTAATTAAAGTCATTAGGCGGAAACATTATCATACCCACCGTGGACACTCTTAATGTATCTATAGCTAATATAGCAGTGATAAAGTTTAGTGTTTTTTTTTTTTTTTTATTTTTTTTTTTTATACGTATGTTATGTTAGGGTATAGTTTTAAATATTTTATTCATTAATGGGAATACTGTCAATTTGTCCACAACTGATATAACAGTGATAGAACTTGCTCTCTTTTTTTTTTTTTTTTTTTTTTTTTTTTTTTTTTTTTTTTTTTAGATATTAAGGTATATTTTAAAGGGATAAGGTGCACAAATGCCCTTAAAGTTTACACCCAGGTGCAAAAATATCCTCCAAGTATGTTTAGGTGCAAAAATACCCTAAAAGTTTACATTCAAATGCAAAAATACCCCTCAACTATGTCTAGGTGCATTAATATCCAAAACATCTTTAAAATGGTGCAAATATATTCTCATTTTCAATAAAATTTAAGGTATTAATCTTTGAGGGGAAAAATAAAATACCCAATATGGTATAAAGAAAATCAAATTAAGGACACACATTTAGGTCGTGTTTGGTAGGGCAGTTTAGCCCATGATAGTGCTCTTATTCGGGCCTAATTGAGTGTTTGGTATCAAGGTTTGGCTATCATGGGGGCCCGAGTTTAAAAAGCAGCCCGTGAGTAAACACTGTTCCCCTTTAGAGATGTTAACTTGGCATTTTGGCCCGATTATTAAGAGGCTTTAGAACAGTAACCCTGATTACAGTTGGAAATGACAAATCTATCCCTCAATTTTTCTCCCTTCGAATCTCTACCGTCATATTTCTGTTTGTACTTTTTTCTCATTTTTTGGTTCGATTTTTGCAGTTCTCGGAGAAGCGATGGAGGATGTCGACGTCGACGTTGTCGCACATGAGCAGCTGGGCCGGCCGTAGCGCCGGCGGGTCGACGAACGGCTTCCCCTCGCCCCCTACGACTCCCAAAAACGACGTCGTTGACCACCTCATCTACCTCGCGGCCGGCCAGGTTGCGAAGCTCAGCCTTCGCGGCGGCGACGTCGCTGAGCCCACCAAAAACAAGGGTTTCCTGGCCCCACAGAGAAGCCTCTCGAGCAACTCTACCCCGCCGCAGTAACCCCCGACCCCTCTCTTATCCCCAATATTTATGTATGAATCAAATTATTCTCCCAAATATTTCGATTAGGTTTGAAATTTTATTTCGATTGGGAGAATCAAATTATTCTCCCAAATAATCTGTCTTTTTTTTCCTCCAAGTTTTTAATTATCCAAGCTTATATAAAGAAATGATTACATTAATTTTTAATTTTCATATAAAAATTCGATCATGGACATCTTATATATAAAAATCAAATTGGTGTATTAATTGTTCTATACTGTGAAAAAAGAAATTCGATCATGGACATCTTATATGTTACTGATTTTTTTTTTTAATTATTATTTTTTTAATCAACTTTTGTTTTGTTGGGAAGAGGGAAAAAAAATGCCAATAGTAATTCAGGGGTATTAACGTCATATCAGTGTTTGTCAAGATTTCTATCTATGATAACAAACGCCAAAATAAGATAAAGGGGGTAACTACACTACCTTACCAAACAATAAAATTAAAATCCTTATCCTAACAACCATGATAGTTATCTTAATTTATAAACTCGGGCCAATAATCTTGAATGAGCTACCAAACGAGCCCTTAAAAAACACAAAAAATACCCATTTTTGATGCGAAAAGATACAAATACCCTTACTAATAGACTTTGACTTTTACTAGTCAACACCACTCTTATCTCCTCCCCTCCTTCTCCCTTTTCCACGTGTCTCCTCTCCTCATTATTTTTCTTTTTTTTTTATTTTTATTTTATTTTTGAACTTTCGAATTTCAGTTTTTTTTTTTTTTCCCTTCTCTTTTCTGACTACCGTAGTTGTGATATTCGTATAACTTTAAGGAGGTACGAAATATAACGAATTCGTACCAGTTATATATAAGAATTACGAAATACATATTTGAGTATGCAATTATGCAGTTATTGGTACGAATAACATTCACTTCGTACTAAAGCAACTATGTATTGGTACGAATAAGATTCACTTCGTACTAAATCAACTATGTATTGGTACAAAATAGATTCATTTCGTACTAAAGTCTACTGAGGAATTAAACCCTGAAACTAAAAATTAAACCTTAAAAAACATTTTAATATTAACAAAATCTATGCAATACATAACCAATACTCCCTCCGTTCCGCTCCATTTAGCCTATAGAGTGAATAGATGTGAGGTATAAAATAATAAAGCAGGTCAAATAGAGTAGAACGGAGGGAGTATAAACAAACTTCATTGTTTATAATAAAAAAACACAGCACATGCAGTACGAATTAGATCATTTCGAACCAGCAAATCTTAAAAAACACTTTAATACTAACAAAATCTGTGCAATACATAACCAATATAAACAAATTCTTTAAACACTTTAATACTAACAAAATCTGTGCAATACATAACCAATATGAACAAACTTCATAGTTTATAACAAAAAACACAACATATGCAGTACGAATTAGATCATTTCAAACTAGCAAATCTTAAAAAACACTTTAATACTAACAACATCTGTTCAAAACATAACCAATATGAACAAACTTCACAAATTTTAACCAAAACACAGCACGTACAGTACGAATTAGATCATTTCGAACCACAAAATCTGAAAAAACAGTACAGTATTAACAAAATCTGTGCAAAGCAGAACCAATATCAAACACATTTCACATATTTTAACCAAAACAGAGCATATTCAGTATATAGAGATCATTTCGAACAATAAAATTTGAAAAAACACTCAAATATTAACAAAATCAGTTCAAATTTGATGGTTAAGATTCAAAGCTGCACTAACTAACGCCTATAAATACAACACACGAATCTCTGCAATCATCAAATTCATACCTAAAATTCAAAACAACATTCATAACTATAGATAATCAAAGTCTAAACAATACACACCATCACTAGTCAAATAACCATGAGCCACGGACACAGAAGAACTAAAAAAGAAGCAGCAACAGTTTCTACGAGAACGAAGCAATTGAATATTCCTCTGCACTTGTTCCAGCTTCTCTAGCCCCTCCATTCTACAATAATTTTTTAATAAAAATTGCACCTACATCAGTCTCTTGTAAACATTTCTACAAACAGTTCATGTGCATAGTTTCTCCATACCTATTTCGCAGACAATCACCTGCCGATTAAAGCTCCCACAGCCTGCCGTCGGCGCTGCTGCACGGTGAAGGCGTTGAGGAAAGCGACCTCCGCCTCTCTCTCCGCATCGACCTCCGCCTCCTCTCCGGCAAGCTGGATCCACGAATCTGGCTGCAAGCCTCGGCGATGGCGGAGCCACTGTGGTCGGGAAACCGTGACGCCACCGGGAAGAGTGGTTCGCCGAAGCTGGTTGCTGCCGGAGAAATTGAAAAATCGAAGGAGATGAAAAGGGGAGAGAAGAGAGCGGAGAAGAGAGAGATTCGTGAACCCAATTTGAGGAGAGAGAAATAAGAGAGGTGAAGCTTAGAGAGAAATAGGGAATGCGCGAAAAATATAGAGAGAAAAATTGGGAAAGCGCGAAAATATAGAGATAAATGAGGGTATTTGTGTCATTTTACATCAATTTTGGGTAAAATTTGAGTTTTTTAAGTGGGTGACCTTATATTGATTTTGTTATCTAATATTGGGTAGTTTATTATAATAACTCTTAATCTTTCTTTACTTTTTCAAATGTGTGATATTTTGCAGCTAACTTTTTTATGCGATTAAAAACTATTATTCAAAAAAAAAAAAACTATTATTCAATTGAATATAATTTCAATTATTATTAATTTATTATCATAATAATAACCAACTATAATGATATAGTTTACATTCAATTGAATATAATTTCAATTATTTCTCTAATTCAAAATTTTATTTTCATTCGAGGATCAGTATTTTACTTATCTCATTTTTTTAATTATTAGCCTTGTGTATTTTCAAAATAATTTAAGCGTGATTAATATTTTCTTTAGAAAATTAAATGAGCCCATGTTAATGAAATAGTTAATTATTTCATTATGTATATTTTAATTTTATAATTATATTCATTTTTCATGTGACGTTAAATGACACAAATTGTAGGATAATTAATAAATTATAGTCAATCACATAAAAGTTACGGCTAAAATATCATACATTTAAAAAAGTAAAGAAAAATTCACCTTAGAATTAAATAAATATAAGGATATATTTGATCCATTTTTATGAGGATTTGGATATTAATGCATCTAAACATAATTGAGGGGTATATTTGCATTTGAATGTAATCTTTGAGGGTATATGTGCACCTAAACATACTTGGAGGGCATTTTTGCACCTGAGTGTAAACTTTAAGGGCATTTGTGCACCTTATCCCTATTTTAAATCTTTTATGTTCCTTAATAGTATATCAAGTCATCCGTAAGCACATTAAAAATACTCACGGTGGGTAGAAATTGGTACGATTAATCTTGTCATTTTTTGTCTCGACTCCCTAATTTACTTAATAAATCTTATGACGATTCAATCTTGAGCCAATCTATACATATCATATACTATTACGACAAAGTTGTTTGTCTTCAATTGTGTAAGGATTACAAAGAGTTACTAATAAAGTGAAACAAGAATAATGGGTTCTAAGCATGAATTAAAATAAAAATAACATAAATCATGTCAAGTGTGAGAAAGTGTATGAGATTACATATACCAACATTTGCAACATTTATGTATTCATACAATTCAAATGTAACAGCTATGATTATCAAGTAAAACCCTACTATATTACAATACACTAAGCTATGCTAGTCTATATGTTTCGTTATTCAATATACCGTTGTATAATGGTATAACAGCAGCGGATCGATCATCCACCGCACAACATATCGTTAAGGAGCATAATCGAGCTGAAAAATATATTTCATCGCTACTGGGGAATCGTATTCTTTTGGACTTCAATAAGACTATCTAATCGAATAGTCCATCATCATGCCATATATCAACCAAAAAATCTACCATTTCCTGCAAATGTGTAAATGGCAGTTGTTTTTTCACCGAAATGATGTATGGTAATCGTTAGGATGGACTTCGATTAGGGTAGAGGGTGGAGCTGACTTACGGGTAAAGGAATTGGCTTAGGGAAAGGGTCGTTGGTCGAGAGAAGATCTTCGTATGTCGTTGTCCAGCTACAAGGTCACAAGAAAGGAATTACAAGAATCAAAAGGCCGAAATGTGAATACTGCAACGGAAGAGATTAGCTGAGGAAAGCAGACGAGAAGATCACAATACCTTATAATTGGATCGTTTTGCATTTTGTGAGACCTCTGAGATATATCTCCGGTCCATTTTCTTCTGCTCTCTTCCCATTCAATCACAGCTAGATAATCATATTCATGAACAGAGAAGCCGAATCAGATTAGCAATACAATAGCAACGAAACCTTGTAAATAGATGAAAGATTCTACATCAACCTCACAAATTTGTACATGATTAGCTACGAGGAATTAGTATTGCAGGTTGCAGAAATTGGACAGGGAAAAATACTCTACGATGCAGGGAAAAAGGGTGCAAGAAAGGCTTACCGTGATTGACAAATCCAGAAGTGCTTGTGCGGTTATCTGCCGGTTTTTTCTCTTCGGTGAGAGATGTAGAAGATTGTAAGTGCCGGTTTTCGTTGCAATGTGAAGTTTTACCATTAACTTCCGTCATTTCTCGAACAAACGACCATCAGCCTTCAGTATATATCTTGAGCTACAGCACAAAAAGATTAGACATATAACATATGAGAAATTTTGATATCATTCACAACTGAGAGGAAAAAGAGGAACTATTCAGAGCCCCTTCGATCTAGTAATAAGTAGAAACGAGGAGGGTATTGCTGAATTCAGTTCTCACACAAACAGAACTGTAACTCGAGGGGTGATAATCGAATAATAACGCATTCTCAAATCTAAATACGCAACACAAGCCAGACATTTATCCAATGTACTAGCTAGATTGGTGCCACTCAATCTAAAATATCAAATCAATTTCTTAAGTTTGATCACAATTCATTACTAATCGCAGTACCTTGATCAAAAGCACAAGGTTCTACGTCTACCCTTTAAAAACTTCGACCAATATCTACAGGCACCAACTACAGTCAGTGGAAGGTAGATGTGCTAAACACAAATTACTGAGGAATTGTACCAGAAAAAAGGCCAATAAAGAAAGAAAAAATTGACTTTAAGTAGCAAGTTATATGCTATGTTTTGACTTTTAAGGTGCTAATGAACATAACCAATCTTTATACTTAAAAATCGAAATAGTTGAAATAATACAAGAATTGAAAGGAAATGCAATATCATAACGAACATAATCAAGAAACCAATGACATGAAAAGACTCTCAAATCTTCACCATTCAGACCTTAAACCCTTGGACAAGGATAACTGAATTGGGAGACACGAGAGCCTAGGGGCGTTGCATCAATTTCGTTGCATTAGCAGTGAAGCAATTCAGAAAACAGCATCGAATTTCAAGTTTCAGGTACTGCAAACCGAACAATTTATTTACGTGATTCGAAGGCAGCTCATATACTTTCATTGTTTCTCAAGATTTAACAATTACTAATGCTTTTCCATACTCTATACCATTTCTTGATTGACCTCAACACCTCCCTAACTTTTCAGAATCAACATTTCTCAGTCAATTTATGACAGATCATAGAATTCACAAAGCTAGAACTGCAGAAATCTTCGATCCAAAGCTAGAAATCTTCGTTCTTCGACAACTACACACTCAACAACCCTCCCTTGTCCTCAAAAGATTTCAATCAGCATTATCTCACTCCCATCACTCTAAAATCACAAAAACCAAGAGTCCCACACCAACAATCACTAAATCATTACACATTAAGAAGCAGTGTCAAAATCAAGATTTCAAGACTATGAAAAGATTCCAACTCAAGAACAAAAACCCACCCCACAAGTTCCAATCTTTTCCACCTACACACCTAAACATCACATTCACATACACACAATTCACAAAGAAAAGACAAAGAACAACCCAAAACTCAAAAACAAGAAAGGAAACTAAAACAGGAAACAATGAAACACAAACAAAAAGAAAAAAATAGAAATACGTACCTCTAGTGAAAGAAGGCCAAGCAGAAGGAAATGAGAGGGGGGGATCTGGAGTATATATAGGCAGAAAAGAAAGAGAAAGCATAATGTGGGCTCAAGAATATGCAACGTCATTTTCTTTCGTTTGGTGGCATCCTGGGAACAGTTTCTCCAGTTTCCTGATTCTATTCCCCTCTCTCTTTCTCTCTCCCTATCTCTCTCCTGTCCCTCTCTCTCTCTCTCTCTCGGCGCCGAGGTGGATTTGGTTCCATTGTCGAATAGTGCCTTCGGCGTTTAACACGATTGCCAGGAACTGCCCTTCGGCTCCACTGGGGGTATGCATTGGATGTTTGTACCTTGAGGGCATTACGGTCATTTAGAATTAAGGGGGAAGGAGACGGACGAGTCCAGTGTTCTCCTCGTGCTGCTGAAGATTCTTGTACCTTGAAGGATGGTACCACGAGTTGCACGTTGCTGGCCCCACCAAGGGCTTAGCACAGTGTGCTAGTAGTAAAGATCATTTCGATTGTCGTACTTTTATTTATTTTTGGTTGGTATGGGCTACGAAAACGAAGGCCCGATCGAGTTTCAGGTCGGGACGGATCAGCCCAATGATTTGATGGCTCTAGTTATATATGGGAAGGACGGGTGAAGTATCGATAAATATTTGACCACCTCGATTGATGTACATTTATGCATTTCCATGGATACATAAAATAAAGTATAAATTGAGCTATTTTCGAGGAAAATTTGCAAATCGCTAATAGTTTAGAATGAAAAACTTTCGTCTCGTTTTATTCCAAACACTTTATTAAACATTTGTAAATCTAAAAAACAGAAACGGATCAAGTAAAATAAAAGAGGGAGTAATATATTTAGATGACAAAAGCTTATTAATACTCCCTCGATCCTAGCAAAATTGTTACGTTTCATATTCATATGTGAGGGTAAATGACACGTAACAACTTCCCAGAGACAAATAAAAGTATTTATGGGCCAAACCCATAGGCATGTTTCTTTGCACTCTTCCTCATTTTCATCCAAAGATTAAACCAGTCTAATTGGGCCTTCATGAAAAGCATTGGACCAAATTTAAACCCAGCTTTTAATATATTCGGAATTTAATATTTTATATGTTAAATAATTATGATACTAAAATTCAACACCAACCGACCTTAGCTCAGTTGGTAGAGCGGAGGACTGTAGTGTTTATCAGAGTAATCCTTAGGTCGCTGGTTCGAATCCGGCAGGTCGGAATTCCTTTTTCTTGTTCCACTTTTTTCGTCTTTTTTTTTCCCCCACTTTTTTCGTCGTTGATTTTAACTACGAAAGAGTTTCCATCGTGTTTCAGAACTAGTAGTCTACTAGCAACGACTACGTGCTATCTGTCGTTGGTTTTAACTACGGAAGAGTTTCCATCTGTGTTTCGGAACTACTAGTCTACTAGCAATGACTACGTTCCGTTTCATGCTATCCGAATCAACTACGAAAGAGTTTCCATCGTGTTTCAGAACTAGTAGTCTACTAGCAACGACTACGTGCTATCTGTCGTTGGTTTTAACTACGGAAGAGTTTCCATCTGTGTTTCGGAACTACTAGTCTACTAGCAATGACTACGTTCCGTTTCATGCTATCCGTTGTCGACAAGTTTTTTGGGAATGTTTTGTTTCGTTTTATCAAGGTTGTTACATATAATCAAATGAAGAATTCTCAAGACTACATGTTCTAGCTATATCTATAATCACCACAAGTAATTCCCCTAAACTGGAAGAGCATTCATCAACTACATTATTTCATACCATACCATATTATAAGACACACACTCTGATCGAAGATGTGCTAGTTATGGCTTCACTAGGAAGCGTGTGTCATGACGGACGAAACCATCGTGTTCATCCCGCACATGCCGTGGCCCCTGCACAGCTTGTAGTACCCTTGCTCTCCCCATTTCTTGCCCCACGAGTTCTTGATGATCCAGTACGGCTGGTACCCGAGGCGCAAGATGGAAAACCCTCTTGACGCGTACCCGACTAGAAGCACTCCGTGGTTTATCCACCTCTTCCCGCAGATGAGCGGGCACGATACGCCACCGAGGTATGTTTGCATGAACACCGCATTGAGCCCAACTGCATTTCCACATTTCATGTATCACAAAACTGCATATGGATCTCCAAAATCGACATTCGTTGAAATAAATAAACGCAACAAGCACCACCGACAAATTAAAATGTTCTCTAGATGTAGCTATAAAATAAACGTACTAGACAACGACCCCCAACAAATCAGTGAAAATCCTCCATTCCTATGTATTACATCTCGTTTTGCAAAAATACGGAGCAAGTAACACGACGATTATAACTTCTCCTATTTGCAGCTCCTCGATCAACATTCTTGACAACAACCCTAATCTAAATTCAAGCAAGTGACACGACAATTTAACTAATGACGCGACAATCGGTGACATGGACTCAAAAGGATGCCTAATTAAGCAATAGGCAATAGAGTGCATGAGGATATACCTGCAAGGGGCCCGTGATTGACCAAGTACGCAGCAATCTGATCCTCGTTGATCGGAATTGTGGTAAAATTTGCGACTTTCACGGCTACATTTCCCGATTTGAACTTGCATTCGCCCTTTTTCCCGGTATACGGGTACGTAGTCTCTTCCTCTATGCCTCCAGCCTCGATCAAGTACTTGTACGCATTCGTCATTAGTCCGCCCGAACATCCGCTATCGCATGCCTTCTTTTCCTTCGGGTCACACTTATAATACATACACAAAGATGGCATATATACATATAATCAGCTAAAATTAAATTAATCACTACTTGAACAGCCATTTTCATAAAATTTATATAAATTCGTATTCAATATACCGAATGATCGCAGTCGACGAGCTGTTGCTCGCTGAGATTCAAAAGCTTCCCCGTTGCAATGAAATTCGCTCCTTCGATAGCTCCGGTTGTGCTAAATGCCCAGCAAGAACCGCAGCTGCCCTGTATTTGTGAAAAAAAAATAATAATAAAAAAAAATCCAAACATTATCAAACTTGAATAATAATCATATATAGTAACTTTAAACAATATGAACTATACAAAGTACATATCATAACTAGTTTCGATTCGTTTATCGGACAAACACGCACATCGCACACGCACCCACACCCGAGGTGACTTGAACCCAATTCGTTTCAATTCATTCGAGTATCAAATCAATGTCAAATAATAATACCGATTAATTTATACATTAATCGATGAAACGATCATTTCATCACCAAATCTCAATCAATTGATCAAAATTAATTTTTTCTATAGTAACTTGAATTTAAATACTATTATAATTGGAAATGGCAAAAAAAAAAAACAATAAATCGGTTTTTTGTCCTCCATCCCATTTATATTGTCTCAATTTATAATTATAATAGACTCTATTAAATATAAAGTGAAATAATATAAATGAAACGGAAAACATATTACTATAAACAAACGAGTAACGTTAGAAAAACGGGAAAAATGGAGGAGTTACCTGCATCTTGACATCAGTAACAGCACCTTTCTCCCTCCAATCAAAGCTCTCAGGCAAGTCTCCGGCCTCCACCTCCTCCGCCGCCACCCCATTCTCCGCCGCCACTTCGGCGGCGCCGCCCCTCACCCCCATGTACATGCCCTCGAACTCCGCCGGCGTGAGGTCGGAGAACTGCGTGACCCCATGCTTGGCGGTGGGGTCCAGCAGCTGGTGCTCCGCCGCCCTGACCAGGTTCTCGGCGAAGACGGCGAGGCGGTGCAGGTACTCCGCGCGCGTAGGGTACACCTTCCCGTGCTCCTGGATGAAGCTCTGGAAGCGGAGCTCCGCCGCCGTGCCGACGTGGCGGCGCTCGGTCACCTGGAGGATCTTGGGGTCGTACGCGAGTGCGCAGGTTAAGAATGTGAAGATCGCTGCGTACGTTAGAGCTCCTCCTTTCATGATTTGTGCAGTGGGATTGGATTGTTTTGTGTGCAGATGCTGCTGCATGAGATAAAATTGAAAGGGAGGCGGTGGTGATTATTTTGTTTTATTATAATTCGACCCCTTAATTTTTCGTTATTTTACTTTATGACCCCTTGTATACCACAAAAGCAGGGATCAAATTGTCGGATTAGAAAAAATATTGGACTGAAAACGAAAACTACAGAAGTAAAAGGGCTTTATGGTAAAATAGCAAAAGTAATAAAACTTCCATGCATAGTTAGTACGTTCGTAGCGTGACACGTGTACGACGATTTTCTCCACGTGTGGCTAATTTACGAGTTATCTTTACTCTAGGGAAATAAACAATTAAACATTACATTTATGAAGCCAAAAATAGAAAGTTGATTTTAATACTGTACATAAAATATACCACTCCGGTCCTGCTAGTTGAACCATTTTCCTTTTTGGGACGTCCCATACTTGTTGACTCATTTCCTTTTTTGAAAAGAATTAGAGTATAATTAGTACAATTAGTAAACCCCTTATTACACTTAGCATTCCATACTTAAATCTCATCCACTCATTTTTTTGCACGTAGTTCAATATAATTTAAATTTCGAAAATTTAAATTATTATAACTTTATACGATCTTTCATTTAAGATCAGACAAGAACATGTTTTTATGCATATATGATGCTCTGTTTCTAAAATATGTTTAAATACATAAACCACATTACATTCCCTACAAAATACACTTTATACACTAAATATTTTCGTCTTAATTCCCGTGCAAAAAACAAATGGTTCAACTAGCAGGGACCGGAGTGGTATTTTGTATTTTCGATCTCAACACTCTTTTTTATTTTATTTTATAATTACTATCTTACGTTTGTTTTTAGCTCCCACTTTGAAGTTAAATGAGTATACTTAGCACGTTTTTTTTTTTAAAAAAAAAAAATGTATCATTTTAAATGAGACTGGCGTTGAGTTGTGAGCGTGTAATTCATGATGATAAGCTTAATTCCTTGCTCCTTTTGTCGACTAATATATTCTACTAAAAGTCATCTCACATCTCCCAAAGCCCACATGAATCGATGCATCATCAACACGGTCAAATTTGTATGATAAAATAATATCATGTCTTGTTTTTTGATAAAACGTAGGAGTGAATGAAATAGCCACTTTCTATGAAATCGGACCGAATAACTGATCGGTTCAGATTGTTGACCGGTTCATAGTTAAATCAGTTGTATCGACTTAAAAGAAAATTGAGCAAAGTTATATAAAGTTGATGTGGAAATAGTAAGATAATTATCTGAATCGATGGTGCATATTTCAAAGTGGGGCATGAGATTGTGGAATGGAAGATTTAAATCTATTGTCCCACTCTAATTATGAAATTATGATAACTCTAAGTTTGATACAATCTCTAAATTATCATCACCTACTTAAAAAAAAAAAAAGTGTATAGTGACGGTGATCTTTATCACTGTATGTGCCAAAATCGCACTAAAAGTACTCAGTGACGACTTTTGTGGCTGTCGTTAAGTTGCAGCTATATATGCCGACACTATAAGTTATATGGACAATGAGTAAATGTCGTCATAACATATTGCGTGTGCTGACACACTATCTTGTCACTGTAGACACTCGTTTCGTGACATGATTATGTTATCACTATTACACAAAAGGTACCCAATTACACGTGGGATTTTTTTTTTCTTTAATTGTGTGTGTGTGAACGTAGTGGTTGAAAATTTTATTGGTTGCTTAAGCAAAGTATATGTGGACTATGCATAGTCTATAATTTGACTTAAAATATGTGGACTTACATTTTTGAGTTTGTCTTATTAATTTTTTTTCCAAAGCCAAAAAAAACTTTTGAAATGTGTGACAACGCCTTAAGATTGTGGTCATTGACTTTAGATTGTGACATTATACAACTATAATATACTATTGAATTAATTTGGTGTTTAATTATTGGAGGGCATCAACTTACGCATGTGTGACATATTCCAAGTGGGCAAAATTCGATTAATAGATATATATTTTTAAATATGAAATCAATAAAGAGAAGATTCATAAAAATGTGCTAGAGTAACTTCTTGACCTCGTAGGGCTGAGCCTAGAGTGGACCAGGTCGTATGATGATCCCGTAATGGTATGCGAATATGAAAAAAATAGTTAAAGCTGTATCGAATCCTACGTTAATATGTATGCATGCTCGTTTTATAGAATTGTGTGCTTAAAATATATTCATGCTTATTGTGTATATATACAATCGTACTTACGTTAATTATTCGACCTTAGATTTTATTAAGGTCGAATGTCAAGATCTATTCCTATTTTTCGTACATCGACCGATTTTTCTCTCTCCCGGCCCTCTCCTCTCTATCTATAATATAGTCTTATATAGTATAATAATGATATTTATTCACACTTGTATGAGTTAGCTCGTTAGTTGGAAGAAAGAGAAGTTTATTCGAAGGTGTTAATTAGTGACTAGGATTATCGGTTTCGTGCATAAATTATCTATGAATAATTAAGGTAGCATAAATATATTAGTACTATCTAAATTTGACCGTTGAAATTATTGTTTTCAATTAGGTTTGGTGTTAAAATTACCTAATTAATTAATATGAAAAGAATTCAACACATATATGGTAGAAAATGAAACTGAACTAGCTAGGAAAATTACCATTTTGAGCTTTTATTTCTTAATTAATGTATATTTAACAAGAGACCCATTACAAATTCAATATTCTAAGTCGTTCATTCGTTATTTCGAAATGATCTCTCTTTTTATTTTGTAAGAAAATTTGTAATCCAAAACCGGAATCTGAATTGAGCTAACTCAATTAATTAACTAAAGCCTCACGACAACTCGTCATATCAAAGACCACGCTACAAAGGATTCGAACTCGCGACATTTCGTCTCGAAATTTAACCCTTTACCGCTTGACCAACACATATATAACTATATAATTAGATACTTGTATTAATTAAAGGCTCACTTGTCAATAACTAATGGGTTAATATTTTTGTTGTGTTTAATAATATTTTCAATTGAAGTTAAACACGTACCAAAGGATAGTATAAATTAAATGATTAGACATTATTAAAAAATTTAAAAGTTAAATGACCCGAGTAATACGGATCGATTTGAGTAATTTATTTCGTTCGATCTATTATCTGTCACACTGTATATAGTCACTTATCTTAGAATAATTATTTTTGCACTATTTTATCAAATTAAAAGAAAGGGGCCAAGTTACATCAAGTGACGTGGTGTAACGTAATTTGAAAAAATCAAGATTAAGATTCCACGTTAATGTGCTAAAGTCAATTTTTTAAGTCAATCAATGGAGTTATATTTGACTCTTAGTTAGCAAATACAAACTGAAATACATAAAATAAAAAATGACTCATTTGTGACTGTCTGAGAATACTTAATATGACTATATGTCAGTAAAATTGTTAAAATTATGAACCAGGAATTAGTCTGATCTAGCAATCCCGTCGATGAGAATAAGTGGCATGTTCCGACTCGAAAGTGAAAAAAAATAAGTGCCAGCCAAGATCATCGCCCAGGCCCGTCTTGTAATGAACTGGTAGTATTTGGTAGTGTAAAATGCTCAGATCAACTGACCCAACCTGAAATTCGATAGGCCTCCGTTATCGAAGCTAAAACCCAACCAGAATACTAGCGGGCCGATGTACCCGTCGGGTCAGGATTTTTGACATTGCGACAAGGATAGCATATAAAGAAATAATTAAAAACATTATAAACATAACACCTCTAAAAAAAATAAGTCCTACTTGAAAAGCTAAATCATAAATGGATAACGCATCGATAAGTCTGAACCGTAGATCATAAAGCGATCAAAGAACTGGTCAATTTCTCATTTATTATACGAAATCCATTTATAATTTGATCTCTTACATTATTACATATATACTCCGTCTCATATCATTCGTTCATAAAGTTATAAAATACAAGTCTATACCTAAAACTAGTTGAATGAGTACTTTATATTATTAATTAAGTCGTTAATTATTGTTGGTGGCAATAATTAGTTGAATAAAACTTATATAATGACTATCTAATTATGATTAAGTAAGATATTGTGGAATAATTATTTGTTATTATCATCATCATACATGCGTAGCCAATTATTAATTTTAACATTTTTTTTAATAATGTTTCGTTTACGAACGTGTGAATAATTGATTTTCCAATAAATATAGTATATAATATTATCACTAATATGCATGACGCAACTAATTAACCTAAATTATATAAATATACACACTTAAATACCGTTAAATTAATAGAGTATTTGAATTACTCCCTCCGTCCCGCGAAAGACGTTACATTTCTTTTTGTCAATTTCTGGCACGTTTTTTCACGCTTCTTGATGATGCGTTTTAAAATAGATTTTTGAAGATTTTTTTTTTTTACGGGATACTATGATAGTTGTATTATCCTGCAAAAGAAAAAATTCTTCAAAAATCTATTTTAAAACACTTCATCAAGAAGCGTGAAAAAACGTGCCAGAAATTGATAAAAAGAAATGTAACATCTTTCGCGGGACGGAGGTAGTATTAATATCAATTATTATTTTACATGCTTATATATAAAGTCAATGTACAACGATTATTTATAAAACAATTTCTAATGTAACTAACCCCATAACATCTTTATTGTTGCCAGGTGGAAGGACCGCACATTCCCGTTTCTCTTTTCCCGTGGATCTAAACGAAGATTCAGTGTGCAACATCAAACAAGGAAGTCCATTGGCTGAACTGCTTATTCAAAGCAAGCTCATAATATGAGATACTGGGATGAGACACCAATTATGCACAAACATTGTTTTGAAGCACTGGACAGAACATTGAGAGATTTAATGCGGTTCAAAAGTGTTTTAGGATCTCAATCTCCATTTGGAGGTAACAATTGTATTTGGGGGTAATTTCAGACAAATATTGCCCGTCAAACCGAAGGGAACCAGACAACAAGTCGTGAATACAAGTATCAACTCTTCTTATATTTGGAAGGATGTGCAAGTTCTGAGTCTGACAAAAAACATGAGGCTCCACACAGTGACTTCTGAAAGTGAGTCAATGGAATTACAAAAGTTCTCTGATTGGGTGGCAGCAATAGGAGATGGAATTCTTGGTGGTGCTAATGACAGACATGCAATTATTGATATCCCCGATGACATACTGTTAAAATTCTCCGGGGATCCAACTGAAGCAATTGTTAATGAAACATATCCATCATCGGTAGGCACGCTCGATGATTTGTCTTTTCTTCAAGATAGAGCGGTACTCGCACCGACCCTAGATGTAGTCGATTCGGAGAATCAGTATATGATTTCCATGAATAACATTGAGAGCAAATAATATTTAAGTTCAGACAAACCATGCAAATCAGATGGGGTGCTCGATATTATATGAGATATCAACACACTTGAATATTTAAATGGTTTGAAATGTTCAGGAATGTTGAATCACAAGCTTAATCTAAAGGTTGGTACACCAGTTATTTTGCTAAGAAATATCGACCATTCTATGAGTTTGTGCAATGGTACGCGCTTGGTGGTCACGAGATTGGGCAATCATGTCTTAGAGGCTAAGATTTTAACTGGGGATAATTCTGGCCAAAAAGTGTTCATTCCGAGAATGACTTATACTTCATCTGATCAGCGTATGTCATTTAAGTTTGAACGAAGAAAATACTTATATTGTTTCGTATGCTATGACGATCAATAAAAGTTAAGGCCAATCCCTCTCACATGTTGGTCTTTTCTTAAATAATCAGTGTTTTCTCATGGCCAGCTTTATGTTGTTGTTTCAAGGGCACGAAGTCGTAGTGGACTCAAGATATTGATATGCGACAAAGATAGCAACAACACAAGTACTACGAACATAGTATAAAAGGAAGTTTTTCATAATTTATGAATATAAGAATTCATATTTGAGATTTTATTTTATTTGGATATTTAAAAATATATTTGTTATATTACGTTTGATATTTGTTCTGTTTATAAAAAAAAAATTAAAAAAAATTAAATCAATTGAATTATGACTTACGTACATATTAAGTAAATAATATGCATAAAAAATTCATTATATTGAAATTAAACAAAAATATACAAATGAATATAAATTTCATATTTTTAGAGATATTAATAAATATTATGATCAAAACTTTATAATAAACACATTTAGTTAGCCCCGTGCGTCGCACGGGTTTATAACTAGTTTAGTAATTACTATTGCCGAATTATGCATACAAATTCATAGCATAGGGTACCAAATAATTAATTGATATTTAATCAATAATTGACAAACTGAAAATCCCTCATCTTCAGGGTGGTCCTGATTTAATTTGTTTAGTTTAATAACCACCTTCCGACTCATTCAGAACGTCTCGTTTTTTAAATTCATTATAAATCGGACGGGGAGATCTAGTAACCAAGTTAAAAAAAAAGGCTGATATTATTAAGAAGAATGATCTAATGCCTAATGGGACGTACTTAATCTGTTCACAGATCATGACATGTCGATACTACGTTAGAAATACATACTCCGATCTATTTAAAAAGATAAACACTAATAAAGAAAGTTACAAACATGACATTATAACATCGGAGCGAACATATTAAACATGTTCACGATAGTTCAGAATATCGTTTATCTGATCTCATTAATACGAATATAAGGCTGAGAAGAAGAGTCAACGTTTCATTGCTGGCATTTGATTCTTCCACACCAGAATCCAGATAATCAACAATTTAAATTCAACTTGGCAATTTTCAACTATGTGGAAATTAAAAACTCTCTCTCTCTCTCGCACAAACAAAGTACACTACTACAAACAAGGAATAACACTTATCAAGCAAACTAGTAGTATAAAAAGAAAATACTACTAGTATATAGGAACAGTCTCCCACATATTAGAATATTTCTAACAGATAAGATCGATTCAGACACCCCATTTTAGTTTCATCCTGATAATTGCTTTGACGTTTCTTCCTCATCTTGGATTTTGCTCACTCACAGAATCTCGATATCGATCTCGAATTCGAGTATTCCGTGATACGATCTACTAGCTCTATAATAAATTAATTTTGAAAATATCATAGAATGATGTCGATATCTCAGATTAGTAGTCCAAAAATTCGACCAAATTAATTAAATATATTTCCCAATCGGAGAAGTTTCCACGAACAAGTTGCTCTATGATTATTAATTAATTAATTAATTTTGGATTCATTAAAAATAACTCTCCCTTTCAACCCAATTTCTAGGAACCACCTCAACCAATTTAAGTAATTTTTCATACTAAAAATAAAATGATGAGACACGAATTTAAATATATGCCCCAATTTTCAACTACACGTGTGCTTGAAGAGAAAATCAAAATTACTATTTCATCTATCTTAAACAGTCTCGTTTAAAACGACACATTTATAATCATTTTACACTCACGTATACTGTTAAAAAATGTGTCATCTTAAGCAGGATAGACGTTATTGAAATAAAATAGACTAAAGTTGAAAATGGCTAAAAAAAAAAAGTGTAATAAGGAAAATGTGAGGGATAAATCCAACCCCCAATACACCTTATAGTCAACTCTTTGAGTCTCCTTTCCAAACCCCCTACCCCCCCCCCCCCCCCCCCCCCCCCCCCACCCCCCCTAATGCATGAGTACACACTATAAAACGACCCCACTTGGTTCACACATAAATATGAAGGGACACATGCATATCTCCAAACATAGTCTTTCTCCAAATTAATGTATTTTGTCCTAACATTTTGGGTGATGCTCCCAACCCTCATTTGATTACTCATACACCAACTATATATATCTCACCAACCCAAACCCAAACCCAAACACACCACTAGCTACCTTCCTAAGCCATGGTGGCCGCAACCAACGGCGAGGCGCGGCCGACGGCCCGCGCCTTTGCGGCGCAGGTGATCAGCGGGCGGTGGTTCATGGTATTTGCCACCACCCTGATCATGTCCGCGGCCGGGGCCACGTACATGTTCGGTCTGTACTCCCCAGAGATCAAGACATCTCTGGGGTACGACCAGACTACCCTTAACCTCCTCAGCTTCTTCAAGGACCTCGGCTCCACGGTCGGGGTCCTTGCAGGGCTGATCAACGAGGTCAGCCCGCCCTGGGTTGTCCTCTCGATAGGCTCGGTGCTCAACCTCTTCGGCTACGTCATGATCTGGCTGGCCGTCACCCGCCGCATCGCCCGCCCCACCGTCTGGCAGATGTGCCTCTACATCTTCATCGGCGCCAACTCGCAGTCGTTCGCCAACACCGGCGCCCTTGTCACCGCGGTCAAGAACTTCCCGGAGAGCCGAGGCGCCGTCCTCGGCCTCCTCAAGGGCTTTGTGGGTCTGAGTGGCGCCATCATCACTCAGATCTACAACGCCCTCTACCATAACGACCCGAAGGCCGTCATCCTCCTCATCGGGTGGCTGCCGGCGGCGATCTCCTTCGTCTTCCTCCGGACGATCCGGATCATCAAGATCGTCCGGATCCCCCACGAGATCAAGGTCTTCTACAAGTTCCTCTACGCCTCCCTCGGCCTCGCCGGATTCCTCATGGTCCTCATCATCCTCCAGAAGCAGCTCAACTTCAACCGGCCGGAGTACATCATCGGCGCCGCCACCACCATCGTCCTCATCTTCCTCCCCATGGCCATCGTCGTCAAGGAAGAACTCTACCTCACCAAGAAGAAAAAAGAAGACCTAGACAGCATCAAACAAGTCGAAATCGTTGCCGAAAAACCAGCAGCACCACCACCACCATCCACGGCGGCGCCACCGCCGGAAAATCAAGAAATCTCATGCTGGAACCCTAAGAGCATTTTCCACCCGCCACCCCGAGGCGACGACTACACGATCCTCCAAGCCCTCTTCAGCCTCGACATGCTCATCCTCTTCTCCGCCACCATCTGCGGCGTCGGCGGAACCCTAACCGCCATCGACAACCTCGGACAGATCGGCGCCTCGTTAGGCTACCCTAAAAAGAGCATAAGCACGTTCGTCTCCCTGGTGAGCATATGGAACTACTTAGGCCGGGTCGTGGCCGGGTTCGGATCCGAATACTTCCTCAAAAAGTACAGGTTCCCTCGTCCTTTAGTCCTAACCCTAACCCTAGTCATCTCATGCATCGGCCACATCCTCATCGCTCTCGACGTCCCCAACGGCCTCTACGTGGCGTCGGTCATCATCGGCTTCTGCTTCGGGGCGCAGTGGCCGCTCCTCTTCGCCATCATCTCGGAGCTGTTCGGGCTCAAGTACTACTCAACTCTCTACAACTTCGGGTCGGTGGCCAGCCCGATCGGGCTCTACATTTTGAACGTGAAGCTCACGGGCCGGCTCTACGACGAGGAGGCGACGAAGCAGCTTCGGGCCGCGGGCCGGGCCAGGGTGAGCGGGGAGGAGCTCGACTGTAATGGAGCGGTGTGCTTCAAGCTTGCTTTCTTGATTATTACGGTGGTGACGGCGTTCGGGGCGGTGGTGTCGCTGGTGCTGGTGTTTAGGACGAGGAAGTTTTACAAGAGTGATATTTATAAGAAGTTCCGGGAGGAGGCGGCGGCGGAGGAGATGGCGGTGGTGAACGGGAACGGGCATCATGCGAAGTAGTGTGTGTTTATTTTTTGTTGTTTGTGTTTGTGTGTATGAGAGAGAGAGATAGTTTGGTGTAATGATTTTAGAGAGAGAGAAAAAAAAAAGTTATATACAGATTAATTTTAGGGTTGGAAATATTTGAAGATGGATTATTGCTTGGCCCCAAATGAAATTCGATTTTTCTGTAATTTTTACACCTTTTGGTTTTGCTTTGTAATTAATTATAAATTTTTTAGATTTTCCTTGGGAGAATCTGGTGTACATTTTGTCATTTGAAATGAAAAATAAATAAAAAAATATAGCTAGTTATAGAGCACGAATTTGTAATGAAAGACGAGGAAATAAACGAAAAACGTTAGAGTTGTGCCGAAATCTACTGCCCTGAAAGCTAGTATTTCCGACAGACACTCGTTGCCAAGGCTGGGTGCCAAAAACGCTTTCGAAAGTTGCTCTCGTTCTCTAGTGGCGATCGAGAATAAGATGAAATGAAAGAATTGGTTGTATATCTAGATGTGGGAATTGAGGTCCCCACGTTTAGAAAACTGGGAATTAATTAATTAATTAAGAGATTGAATTGAATATACAACTTGGGTTTGGTTGATTGACTAGGGAACAAGCTTAAGTCCAAATCTTTGAAAATATATTCAACTTATTGTTATTTTTTCATTCCAAAATTTGATGCCGACATTAAATATTCTTGATATTAATTACGTAAATCAAGTGGGGGTGGAACTCTGGGTTTATTAAAATGAAAATATTGTACTATATGAATCCGGGGTCTGTGTCTTTTCTTCTCTCTTCATATTCTATTTTTCTTTGCTGATTTCTATCTTATACGACTTGACCAGTCCTTATTTTTATTATTCTTTTGTCCCGCTTGATTAACTCGTTTTATTTCGATCAATAATGCTATTTGGTTATAATGTGGCCGGCCACATAACGACATTTTTCATAATATACGTAATTTTAAAAATTGTAAATGATAACTATGATTTATTTATTTAATATTTTGATTTAAAAATAATTTTTACTCAAAATTTACATATTTTTCTCTTTTTTTTTTTTCTAGATAAAAGGTAATAAATCCTTTAAAATAGTAAAAATTATCAAATAATTAAAGAATTAATTTTAAAAAATACGTAAAAAATACGGAGTATTGCTTTTTGAGTTTTTTATAATCCATAAAAGTTTGGCATAAATATATAAATTATTTGATACTAAAAAAAATTAAAAAAAGTTAAATTATGGCCGGCCACATTATGGCCGAATAGCATCACTCTATTTCGATACGCAATTTTAGTCACAATGTTAAGACTTAAGAGTACTTCTGTCTAAGTATGTCAAACGGGTCAGCCCACCGAATTTCGGGCTAGCCCTATCGGAATGCGGGCTATTCAATTCGGGTTAATCGGGTTTTTCTTTTCCTCCCGGCTAATATTTTTTGGCCCTAACCCTAACCCTCTCTGTTTCGGGCTAGTCCACCTGGCCAACCCTATCAGGTTCATGCTTTTTTCATGTCCAACCCTATCAGACCTTTTTACTTTCGGGCTATTATTTTTTGACTCTAACCCACTGTTTTCTTCGGGCTATTCGGTTCGGATCAGCCGTTGAGTTCGAGTTTTTTTTTTTTTTTTTTTTTTTTTTTTTGACTCTTATTAGTTTTACCAAGACGTGAAACGATAAACAAGGAAAGTATAGATAAATGAAATTCAAAATGTTTTTGCGTATTGAGTTGTTTACTTTAAAGAAATGTGACTAATAAATAAGATAGACGAAAAGGAAAAATAGAACTAATAAAGTGAGACGGATGGAGTATTGATTTATATCATCAACCATGGAACGTTTTCCAACTTTCACTCTGTATACAAAGAGGGGAGTTGGCCAATTGGATAAAACCTCTAAACATACATTAATGACACAACAAAAGCAAAGTAGAACCATATATAGCAAACTTTGTTCAAGAAAGCAAACCCTAAACACCCATAAATAGAAAATTTTCGAACAAGTCATGGCAAAATTTTATCTAGTTATCTAGAAGCACAATCTAATCGCTACATATATCGGCAGACTCAAGAAGAAAGAGTTCGTAAGGCGCGCCTAAAATTACAGATCACAACTTAACGAACGGTTCATAGACTCATCAAGTAGTAACTTGATTCGATCGTGTTTGGAGATTAAACCTTTTTGATGATTTGCACAACATCTTCATCTTCCAATTCATGCTCCTGGTACATAAACAGGCCGGGATATGAATTATCCAGTAACAATGCTGGAAACTATATTTATGAAAATGGCAAGAATGTTTAAAAGTTTATACAACTTACCTTCCCCACCCTCTGGGGCTTGTGTTTCGCGCTAGAACCCCAAACTAATGCACTGCAATATAGTGAATGAAGTCGATGAGTATACATTTAAAAATTAACATTTGAAAACGTTCGAGAGATAGAACATGAGTTGTGCTCTACTAGTGTCTTTATTTTTTAACTTGAGAAGATATAACATCGACATGCTTTATAGAGCATATATAGCTCGCAAAACAAAAGTGCAAGTTCCTAAATAGCGATCCATTTCAAATGGATTAATAACACGATATTTTCTCTGCTCCGGGAGTGTTCAACAGGCGGAAAAAAACAACTGAGAGGTTTGAAACTTACTATTTATATTGTTTAAGCATGTCCTTGTGGATTCTGTTACAGAAGTCCTCGACAGTCCTCGTCTTTGATGACAATATGACAGGATCATCGTAGTCAGGATTCATCCCTTTGGGCTTTGTGTATATGCGAGTTAAGTTGAGGTACTCCCATATTTTCTCTAAAAGGCCATCAAGGTTCCATTCCAAATGAGCACTGTAGCAATTCACACACGAATATAGGAGAATAATTAGCGTATTCATCGTAATTGAAAAGAAAGTAAAGCACGTCAACTGAGCGGCAGTTTCAAATATGCACATGAAGTATGATCAAGTTTTACTTAAAAGCATGCAAGACATGACCAAAATCCATTCATAATGGATCTCTGTTGTCTAGTTGCAGGGTGAACAAATGAAAACAAAAACAACAATTAAACTACGCAGACTCAGATTGAAAGCCTCATGAAAGTGAGTCATATGTCGCATAGAGTCCAGACAGGATGAGACTTGATCGAATTTTCTAGTCCATGTTAGATGACTGCTATTAGCTTATCGTTATAATGGAACCTATGGTGAAATGAATAGGCCCTGTCTACCACTGAGAACAACCCAGGGTGAAATGAATAGGTCCTGTCTACCACTGAGAAAAACTGAAAGGTGAAAGTACCTGATTGGACAATAATGTGGAAGTTTGTCCAAAATCTCGAGCTCTTCAAGTGTAATCTGATCAATCTTGTTCACAACATAGATGCAAGGCATGTATACCCTACTGCCCTCAATGACATCGATGAGATCATCTGCTGTTGCGTCATAACGAAGATTGATATCAGCATTGTGTATCCGATATTCTCCACAAATTGCCTTCACTGTGTCGAGGTCAAGATTTGTGTTGTTGACTGTGGATGTGAGATTGATTCCACCCTTATCTTTCCTCCGAAAAGAGAGATTCGGTGGCTCCTTGTTTAGTCTGTCACATAGAACAGGATAAAGAAGTGTGTAATTGTCAAGGAAGGGCAAAAGAAAATACAAACAAGTAACGCATTCATCAAAAAACTACTATAACATATTCCATGCACACAAATGATAGCCAACATGAGCATACAATTCACACAAATTCATCGACTTGCATGCAATAAAAAGCTTCCTGTGCTATATTGTAGCAGCCATTAAGGGGATACCACTAGTTTGTATTACAGGGAAACTACAACAAACGATTGAAGTTATTTTAGTTTAAGTCAGATCCATTGTAATAGACACCTCCTTGGAAAAGTTATGAAGTTAAAGTACAATAAAACTTGACAAGTACTTCACATGATACCTTATGCCAAATCCCTCTAGCTCCTTTTCTATTAGGCGTTTATGAGTAATTGGTTTTATTGCGTCCAGGACAATGAGGATACAGTTACATGTCCGAGCTGTACTGATAACCTGATTTACAAAAACCATATTTAAGCATCAACAAAAGAATAATTATCGAAACCCAATCCATAAGCTTTTGTCAGGAAAATAGATTGGATGGAATGTGCTTTTCATGAAAAAACTTAATATCTGAATGGCTTATAAAGAGAACTGCTAAAAATAGTGAAACCATGCATTGTCATGCCAATTTCGTGCTGTCCTTACACCATCAGTTCGTGATCTAACAGCATAAAAAATACCCAAGTGTATAAAGAGGGCGGTGCAGGAGATAAAAGGTACTTGAGGTACTCTATAGTTGAATAAAAGGAATTTTGGATGAAAAATAGGAACAACTAGTTTTAAAGCATTTGAGATCCTCAACTTCAAGGATGTGCTTGAAATCCCCACAGAGAGAGAATATTTAAACAAAAATTGAGTCCACGAAAATTACCTGTCTACCTCTACCCTTTCCATCTTTGGCACCTTCAATGATACCAGGAAGATCTAGTAACTGTTAAAGGCATGAAAACAATCAGCAGTATTAGAGAAATCACAACCATGTAAGCTGTCTGGGACATTCAAAAGCAATTCTAAAACACCCTAAGTAGATGATGAAATTAGAACACACATATATCATCTGATTTAAACCCATTCATGGAATTCATTGATCGCATATATATTACACCATAATTGTTAGTTCAAAATTCCAGATACAAAGAAGTGATAAATACCTGAATTTTAGCTCCTCGATATGTGATTACTCCAGGAATGCATGTCAAAGTAGTAAATTCATATGAAGCAACCTATGATTCAAAAGAAAATATGGATAAGAGAGACGAACTGTTAGAAGCTTTAGCAATCAGAATAGGATCTATTGTAAGTATTTTATACGACATACCAGTGCCCAAAATCTCCCTACAGAAATTGTTTTTTGCCTGATCATTCTCTCCTCTATTGTTTTTTGACATTACATTTCCTATTATAGTAGTGTATCCTATTTTATATTTTATGAACATGACACCTACCAACCTAGTGTGATGTAAAATATATAACAAATCAGAGTGTTGATCACGAAAAGAAAATGTTGAGTGTCTGTGTACATATTGATCAGACATATATGCTACGTATTTAGTTTCAGTATATCATCATACTAGGGAAGATGTAGTCCTAAAGGAGACTTAGCCATACCGCGATTTGTCATGGTACACTACGAAAGAGGTCCATATCATCAACTATAAGACTCCAAACCATCAGTGATTTCACAAAATATACTGACAATGTCACTCTGTACCACCTTCCCGCATTTTTTTTTGAGAAGTGGTGCCTTATTTACATCAGATAATGAAAGTAAGAATAATAATGACATTAAAGAATTATAAACCTCTGAAAAAGTTCCGGTTAATTTGTTCAAGAGTGTAGACTTCCCAACCGAAGGGAAGCCCACTAAGCCAACTCTCGAATCGCCACTTTTTGTAACGTCAAAACCTTCTCCAGCACCACCACCTCCCTTTGTGGTTGGTGTAAGAATTTCCCTCCGAAGCTTTGCTAGTTTTGCCTACACAGTTACATAAAGCAATTAGCAAGTTCACACTTAAAACAGTTGAGTATAAGCACAAATGACATAGTGATACTGATATAAAGCTGGCAAAGATATGGAGAGAGAGAGAGAGAGAGAGAGAGAGAGAGAGAGAGAGAGAGATGAAGCTCACCTTCAACAGGCCAAGATGATGAGCAGTAGCTTTGTTTTTCTGGGTCCTTGCCATCTGCAACAACAGAGAAACAAAACAATCAACTCACATGAACCAAATCAAACAAGCACAAACGGGGCGAATCATTCGAACTTCTCAACCAAGAATGACAAATGAAATCAACTAAATTCTCCAGCTACCCAATGCTCCGAGCAAACATATTCACTCAAAAATATCTCCAAATCAAAAGTTTCGACTCAATTTACTTCGTCATTCACTAACAACAACAATCATCTAGGCAACTAGTAGCACAAGCAACGAAAAACCTTTCATCCATTACTGAGCTCGAAGAACCAACTGCTATCCATTTCAGCAAAAATCATAATACAAACAGTCAAAGCAAAATCGACGCAGAATACAATCAATTCGCAGCACTAATTTTCGCAATCACCTCATCTTCGATGTCCTTGATTTTCTGCATAACGGTCGCCATTGTTGCTGGCAGAGGGAGAGAGAAGCACTGAAACGACGGCGTACGGCGGAGCTGAACACGATTTCGCCGGAGCTAGGGAAAACGAGAATCTGCAGAAAATCGATTCCCCAAACAGGCCCTAAAATGGAGGAGCGTTCTAGAAACTCTTAATGTGTGGGCCAGTCTTCACTAATCCACTAATTTGGGCCTTCAAATATACGAGGCCCAACTTTATTATAAATTGGGCTCAAAGGGTACTAAGTTAAAGTTTATAAAATACTCGGGATAAATTCTCTTTTCGTCCATCTCCTAATATAGAGATAGTACATTTAGTGCAAACATTTTAATTCATTCAAAATTCGTAATGCTTTATCCACCGTCATAACTCTCGTCTTAATTACCATGCTAAAAAAAGTTATCTCTATATCTTTGAGACGGAGGGAGTATTAAAATTATAAAATTGGCTTCTATATTTTGACTTTTGAGACTTGGGAAATTTTGAGTATTTCCACGTTCCATTTATATAGGGATAATAACTATTTTTATATGTCTCGCTGATGTAGGAATATTACTTGGTATGACAAATTTTTTACTTGTTAAAACTCATTCATGCTACTTTATCTACTACTGTCACTATCGTCTTATTCCTGTGTTAAGAAGTTATCCCTATATCGATGGCACGCACGTATACTCGTTAGTCAGTGTAGAACGATCATTGTTGTGTTTGTTAACTTATAATGTAGAGATTAAACGTAACGTATATCAACCTTAAATTACATTTTTCATTCCAAATCGCATACCTCGTGCATCGCGATACATTTCAATAACTAAACTTGTTTTGAGTAATTTATTTCTCAGGCCAATTCTACCTTTGTCCCGCTTCAACGATTCAGTTGTGTGAGCAACAACTTGACAGACAGTAGCAATACGTGTATCATGAACATGATCCAGAAGTCGATAAATGAATGGGTTGAGGCCAAGTTCGAGCTCATTAGGCTCAAGGCTAAAGTCGCTCGATCCAACCTAACCCTAAATTCCTCATGACATTAAAGTCGTAGTTGTATCGGCCCATATAGAATTGTCTAGTGTAAAATTTGAATGAGTCGATCCAAGTTCATTGGGCTTTATACCATTTTGCGGATTGCCTTAAATTTCACGTCAAACCGGACTCATTTTTAAGACTTCCTTAAAATTACTTTCAGACGTCCTACGAAATATGCTACGTTCTCTTATTGTAGAATACCGAAGAAAATGATACTTTTGCGAAGTACTAGTATATAAAAGGGAGCAATTTTATTTATTTATTTATTTTTCTTTTTTAGCATAGACAGACAATTTATTATTATTAAATGATCAGTTTTTATGTTATGCCGATTTTACCCTTATCGAAACAGATAGAGTGAAGGTACAAGCCCACTAAGCACAGTACAAGCGTGGGGTATGTAGCTGAATCAAAGCGAGAGTACAAGTGAAGGAAAAGTCTAGCATGTAATGCCGAAAATACCCCTAAACGTTTATTGATATTCGTCCCACACTGTAAAATCTGGACAGTCACCCTCTCTCTCTCGACTTGCACTGTTTCTCTCTCTAGAGACGCCGGGGCCAATTCAAAACGAAATTCGGGGAAAAAAATCACAAAAATTTGGTGAAATTCTCGTGAGGAATCGGAATGGTTTCCGGTAAGGATAAGGGGAAGGGGAAGGTGACTGACGACGGAGGGAAGGGGAAGAGGAAATGGAGCAGCGGCGACGACAAGACGGGGAGGAAACGGAGGAACCCCGGCGTGGTCCAGTTTTTCGACGACGAGGCGTACCATGACGAAGAAGAAGACGAAGAGTCATCGGACGGCGGAGTGTTATCGGACTTCTTTTCTGGTAATTTTGATTGTCGAGAACAAGCCCTTGAAAATTAGGGGAGGGATGAATTTTGTGCTAATCGGTTTTGTTTCCAGTGCTGCATTTGCTTGTTTATGCGTTTCCTAGGCAAATTGGGGAAAATGTGGCTTTCTCAAGCATACTGTGCTTCTAGGGTTTATTTTTTTGGTCTCGTTTTATGTTTGGGCTGCATGTTCGATGCTGTGAAGGTACCGGGGAATAATCATGATTTTGATGTTGTTTATTGTTTGCTCGCTTTATTTGCATGTTTGTATGCATGATATGTTTCGGCCTTGTTTAGTTTATGTGGCTATGTTGAAGAGGAATATATTTTGAATATTAAAATGACCTCCATTGCATTATGATTTTAGGCTGTAAATGTTTTGCTTAAATGTTTTTCTTTTCTTATACCAAGAATCGGATTTGTCTGGAGATGAATCTGGCTATGGTTACAAAGGGGGCAAAGAAACTGGGAAAGCAGCTGGCGTTCCTTATGTTAAAGAGGAAGAAATGAGTGAGGAAGAGTTCGAGAGAATGATGGAAAACAGATACAAACCGGGATCTGCTCTTGTTACTTACGCTGAAGACGATCACAAGAGTTCTGTTGACCACATATATGTGCCATCTGCCAAGGATGCAACTCTATGGAAAGTTAAATGCATGGTAGATGTTTTCATAATTGGTGTTGCATTATATTTGTACAATCTTATTACAGTGGCTGTGTCCTTTTGGATTTACTGGCTTTTTGCTTCCGTTTCTCTCTAGGTTGGGCGAGAGAGACACTCGGCCTTTTGTCTCATGCAAAAACATGCAGACTTGGTATACTTGAGAAATAAGCTGCCGATAATATCTGCATGTGCACTCGATCACATAAAGGGCTTTATCATTATTGAAGCTGAGAAGCAACAAGATATCTATGAGGTTCTCCTTTTGCTCCTCATCTACAACTCTTTTTTCTGTATATGTTGTGCTGGCATGGGGCTTTATGGTTTTTCACTTTTTGTTTTTTCTGTTTATCTACATCAGTTCCATGTAAGAATATTTGTTGGGCATGCATGTATGGCATGTATGCATTTTGTATGGCTAATTGTCTATAGATGAGAGTATTTCCTCACGTATTTGACACCTTTCTGTTTCTTAAAACTACAGGCATGTAAAGGTCTCTCCACAATATATACAAGTAAAGTCACAGCTGTTCCGATAAATGAAATCTCTCGTTTGATATCAATAAGGAGCAAGTCTAGTGCAATCACAGAGGACATGTGGGTCCGCGTGAAGAATGGAAGATACAAAGGTGATCTGGGACAGGTATAATATTGTTCCCATATCATCTAGTATACTTGAATGTTTCCCTTATATCTTCGGGTAATACTAATATTTTGCACTGTAATTGATACTGCTTGTAGGTTGTCAAAGTGAATGATGCCAGGAAGAAAGTCACCGTGAAACTGATTCCAAGGATAGATTTGAAATCAATGGCTGAAAAATTTGTAAGATTATTCTCTGCACTAAGTTTTATGTCTACGGATGACATATTGCTACTCTCTTTATTTTAACATGACACACACTCACAAACACATATATATGTAAATACGTCCATGTGTTGGTATTTTCCTTTATTCGGATTGGAATAAAGCTTGTTTTGCCCATCTTGTGAATTAAACAACTAGCTTCACCATTATAGTAATAGTTTTCTTGATATTGATGTATAAGAAGCTTTTGGTTTCTATTACATCTAATCTGTTTCTTTTTGATAGTTTCTGAGTGAAGCATATCCTCTTAACTTTATTTTACCAGGAGCTACTGTATGCAATAAACAAAGGGATGTACTAAATCTCCAACAGCTTGCCTAGCCTATGATTTCCATCTCTTGTTGGTTGCAGCTTGTAGTTAGGAGCCCTATTGTTCAATCTAATAGTCGTTGTTATTACTTAATTTTATGACCTGAATATTCTCTGAGATTGATTTCATTTTCATTTTTATTTTAGTTTCTTGTGCATTTCTCTTATGTCTTTATTTCCCATCAATATGTAATAAATTTGCTTTCTTCCTTTTGGGGTGTATTTTTCTTGCAATTGATAAGAGGTTCTATTCTTCTTCTTCCATTAGTGTGATTTCTCTTTCCTTGTTTTAGTAAGTCTTATGGAGTTAATGGACACTCATGTTTTTGTTCTTTTGCCGTTGAAGATTATTATTCTAATTGGAATAAAAAATTTGCATTTTCTCATTTTAATATGTCTTCTAGGGTGGTGGAATTCCTGCTAAAAGGACTGCTGTCCCTGCACAGAGGCTGATTACCCATAGCGAGCTTGAGTAATTCGCTGAGCTGAGCAACAATACATCATATTCTCGTTAATCTTTCCCCTGATTTGTTAGACTTACTTTTCTTGTACATTCAGGGAGTTCCGTCCTCTTATCCAATTTCGGCGAGATCGTGATACTAACCTCATGTTTGAGGTTCTTGATGGAATGATGCTGAAAGATGGCTATCTTTACAAAAAAGTATCGATAGACTCATTAAGTTTTTGGGGTGTAGTGCCTACAGCCGATGAGCTTCTGAAGTTTGAGCCAGCAAACAAGGATGAATCTACTGATGAACAGTGGCTTACCCAACTTTTTGGTGAAAAGAAGAAAAAGGAAGTCAAACATAGCATGAAGTCTGGCAAAGGAGGTGGGAAATCAGAGGGATCCTCTAGTGCCGATCCCGAAAATAACTTTGAATTGCACGACCTTGTGTTTATTGGGTACATCTCTGTCCAATATCCTCTGATAATTTGGATTCAAGTCTCAACTAGTGCTCCTTTGACATGTTTTGCAATGAATTGTTTTGGCAGTCGGAAGGATTTTGGTGTTGTAATTGGCTCAGACAAGGATGATACTGTCAAGGTTTCTGCTTTGCATTACTCATTATTTTTGTCTCAGGACTTCTCTTTCCCTTTTTCTTACTCTCTTGATGTTTATAGACGTTTAGTCTCTTGGGACCTTCCTTTTCTGTGTTTTCTTACGGCCCTCTCCCCTTTTACGTTGCAGGTTATAAAGGAAGGTTCAGAAGGACCAACAGTTGTCAATGTCAAACCAAGTGAGCTAAAAATTGCGTCCTTTGATAGGAAATTGTTTACCGTGTCGGATCACCGCTCAAATACTCTAAGGGCCAATGATGAAGTTCGTGTTTTGGATGGTCCATTGAAGGTATAGCAGCAGTTAGTCAGTTACAACTTGCTTTTTTAATTGCTATTACATTGTTTAGAGGTTTTTTGAGCATTGATTTATTCTATAAAAAATTGCAGGGTAGACAAGGTATTATAAAGAAAATCTACAGAGGGATACTGTTTTTGTATGATGAGCTTGTACAGGAGAATAATGGCTATATATGCATCAAAGCACAACTATGCGAGAAAGTTAGTATTTCTGGTGATGATCCAACAGAACAGGTTTGTATACTACTGTTGCTGAAGCAGGGGCTTGCTGCTTTAACTTCAACTAGAATTTGCGCCGGTGCACACGGCAATCATTATTGTTAAATACTTATGGTTAATAGTAGTACTTTATAATTTTGTTATAATTACAAGGAATCATTATTTGAAAACATTGTGCACACATGATCTTCGTGGAGGTAAACCCAAACAAATGCTACATTTTTATGGATAGAAGTATCAAATAGATTTCATTATGTCAAAATATCTTGGAAAAATGCAAAAATATTATGTTTGAAATTGTTTTATACTACACATAGGGAAATTATGAGATATTTCATTCTTTAATTTAATGGTGCAATACATTTGAAATCATGACTATAGGGACACCTCAAACGGTTTTTATGTCTTATAATTCATACCAATTATGGCCAATTTTTTAACCATTTGATTGAAATTTAAAGGCCATTTCTACACATACTTTTGCTTTCTGAATGTATTGCCACCTGGTTTCAGGTTGGCGAGCCAGTGCCTTCAGCTTTTCCAGATATGATGTCTTCCCCGAAATCTCCATTGTCTCCTGATAAAACTTTGCAAGAGAGGGATAATAATAAAAGCAAGTGTATGTTGAAAATTGACACCCTTGTACATGTAGCATGTTTTATGGACTTTACCTACTATCTTTCCAATTGGTCCTTACGCTGTTGTCATTGCAGTTGCACGTGATGATAATGGGATGTTCTCTGTTGGTCAGTCATTGAGAATCCGTATAGGCCCTTTAAAAGGATATATATGTCGAGTCTTGGCTGTTCGTCGGTCTGATGTCACAGTGAAACTGGATTCCAAGCATAAAATTATCACTGGTACGCTGGCTAAAAAGTTGGACCATGTTTTTGGTGTAATGCTTCAATCTAAAGGTTTCTTCTGTGTTTTAGTGAAAAGCGAGCATTTGTCCGAAGTTCGTGAACGGAATCCTGCCATTGCCAAGGGGTACCAGATATTCCCTTTGATCTAAAACAATCTCTTCTGTTTCTCTGTACGACTAGGTCTTTATGATTTTTGAACTATCCTAATGTGGTTTGTTGCTTCGTAACAGGGAGGATTCTGGGTCTGTAAAACCATTCGGATTTCTTGGAGAGCAGGACGGTTCAAATGGTAAGTTTCTGTTGTTGCTGTGGACCAATTGCGCCTTATCTAGCTTTTGCTTACTTGTAATGATTGCTCTTGTGCGTTTGCCCTTTGTCACCATCTGTGTGCCATAATTCCCTCTTTGTTCTGAAGCCTGGATGAATGGGGCTGCATTGTCAACAGAGGACAATAAATGGAATGCAGGTGGATCTACGGAAAGGTGAACTATACTCTATACTTTTTTTAATGAAATTTCTATCTATGTGTGATATCTGCATGATTAATATTTGGTGCGCATTTACAATTCTGAGTTTATAAACTGAATCTTGTTGTATTATGTTTCGGTTACGATGTAGAGCCTTCTGTACCTTTTGGCTCGTGCTGGAAAATATTTATGTAACTGTTTCAATCTGAGAACTTGCTATGAATAAAGTTTCTTAATGGTGATATTATGCATAGAGCTAGTCTTAAATGCTGAGACAAATTGTTACTGACTTGGGACGGGTTTATAAACTATAGTCTGTACTAAGAGTACTGACCTACTAGTTCAGTCATTGTAGAGTAGTTTTATACTGAATAGGAAATGGACATTCTTCTATCGTCGAATACTAGAATGATGGCAACTGCATTCAAGAAATATTGGGAAGATGCATAGAGCTGATAAGTCTTCTAATTTGTTCAAGAGATATCATAGTGAAAATCGATGAAAGGTCTGGGAAAAAAAATCATTTACAGTTGAAAACAGCCAACTCAGAAAAAATATTCTTATGTGTATTTATCGATAGTGTCGAAATCTCTGAAGAATGTTCCTCTGGTCTTGCATCTGCTATTATTTATCTGCACTGAGCTTATAATGACGGCAATTGGCATTTCCTGGCAGGTCTTCTTGGTCTGCTGCTCCTTCGTCAGACGTCTCTGTGAGTTAGAGAATTTTATCTTTATTTGCCTACAACTGCACACGCTATTTTGGCCATTAAATGATTGTGTTGCTGTTTATTTTTACAGTTAGCCAAGGAATCTGGTTCTGGTGATCCTGATGAGCCTATGAAAGGTAGTTGTGATGCTATGTCATAGCAAACTTTGTGTCTTCTTTTCAAACTTGGTTACAGAGTCCGTAATGCTAACCCACTCTAAGAAGGGCCCTGCATCTCTTCCATGAAACTCAAGTTGAAGATATTACATTGTTTGATATTTATGCATGCAGTATCTGTATACTGAAAATTGTTGTGGATTAACAAAAAAATACTCCCTCTGTCCATCTTATCATGACACTTTACTATTCATTCTGTGTCTACTTTATGAAAAAAAAGTGCCATGATAAAATGGACGGAGGGAGTATGTTTGATATTAGGTTTTATTTTTCTGTTTTTTTGTTCACCTTACCTTATTCACTTCAAATACTTTAATGGACATAAAAAATGAAAAAAAATCGAAGACAGCTTGAAATGCTTTTGGCAAATTGAGAGAAAACTTCATTCTTTGCATATCTGGCCTGGATGTTGGCCTAATTGAGCATGTGCACTAGTTCATCACATTCAAATTTCTTGTGGTAACATTTTCTAGTTAACCTTCTTAACTTTCCCTCCAGTCAGGAGTTTGGTTCTAGCTGAACGTTACTCCCTTTACTTTTGTTTCACAAACAAAAAGTGCTTCACATCAGCATATGATTGCCTGAAGTCAATGCTTTTAGCTTATGCTTTATGTGTTCAATGTTGCTGCAGAAGATTCTTGGCTAGTAAAGAAGACTCCAAACCAGAGTTCATGGGGTGCAGCTGCAGCCAACACTGGCTGGGGAAAATCTGTTGAGCCTCAAGCAGTTGGTGACTCATCAAATGGCGATTCTTCTTGGGGCAAAGCTGCAGAGAAGTGGAACAGTGGAGGTGATACTTCTGCTAGTAAAGCAGCCTGGGGGCAGTCTGGAGCTTCATCAGGGAAACAGATTGGCGATCAACCAGAAACAAGTGCCTGGAAGAAGGATTCTGCTGGAAGCTCACTCGTTGCGCAGGGTGAAAGTGGTGCATGGGGAAGTACAGGTGGCACATCGAATGTGGATGCAGTTGGTTGGGGGGCGTCAGCTGCTAATAAGCAAGACAGTCAGGCAAAAGACTGGGGTACTGGAAAGGGAGGTGATGGTGTTACTGAGAACAACCAGACTAACAACTGGAACAAACCGAATTCTGCTGGTGCTGATAGTATATCTTCATGGGGCAAATCAGAGGCAACAACTTCGTGGAGCAAGCAAGAAGGTCAAACAAGAGACTGGGCTACTGGAAAGGGTGGTGATGATGCTACTGAGAACAACCAGACGAGCAACTGGAATAAACCAAGTTCTGTTGGTGCTGGCAGCACATCTTCATGGGGAAAATCAGAAGGCACAGCTACATGGAGCAAGCAAGATGGTGGATCCTCATGGGGCAAAAAAGATGATGCAGGCCAAGAAGGGAGTTGGGGAAGGTCGAATACATTTGATTCAGGCCGTGGTTCTGGGGGAAGGAGCGGAAGAGGAGGGGGCAGAGGAGGAAGGGATAATTATGGTCGGGGAAGATCTTTTGATCAGGACCAGTCAAGTAGCTGGAGTAAAGAAGGTCAATTTGGTCAGTCAAATGATGCTGGGAAAACTGCAGGTTGGAGCAGCAGTCAGTCAGGTGGTTGGGGAAATTCTGTGTCCAACGAGGGCAATAAGGGTAATGATGGATGGGATAAAAATGTGTCTGGAAAGGCTGAAGCTTCAGCTTGGAATCAAGGATCTAATGATAATAAAGATGGTGGATTGAAGGGATGGGGTGGAACAAATCCTGAAGGGGATAATAGTAAGTCCAGTGGCTGGAATGCTTCAAAAGATTCGAACTCTGGCAATGCATCTGCTTGGGGTAAATCATCATCCAATGCAAATGAACAAGCTGGTGCAGGTGGTAGTGGTCTCAGTAGTTGGGACAACTTACCGAAGCCAAATGAAAGTAACAAGTCTTCCTGGAATGCTGGAACCACTTCCTCTGATGACAACAAGTCGTCTGGTTGGGGTAAAGGGAGTAACTGGGGCAGTCAGAAAGCTTCCGAGGAGAAAGGTGATTGGAATCAGAGTGGGAAAGATGGGTCAAGTAGTTCATGGAATGCTGCAAAGAAAAATGACGATTCATCTACCGGATGGAAGAAGAATGAAAATTCTTCTGCTGGATGGGGTCAAGGCAACTGGTCGAAGGGTGGCACATCTGAAACGGGTGGGAACCAGGATAGTACATGGAAAGGCAATTGGAATTCAGGGGGAGGATTTAATGACCGTAATGATCAAGACGATGGTGGAAGGGGCGGAGGTTGGAGAGGTCGGGGTGGGAGAGGTGGTGACCGTGGTGGTTTCCGAGGTAGGGGCCGATCAGATGGTGGTGACTTTGGAGGTAGGGGCCGATCAGATGGTGGTGACTTTGGAGGTAGGGGTAGGTTTGGAGGCAGAGGTGGATCTGATAGGGGGGGAGGATATGGTGGTAGAGGTGGAGACGGGTTCCGTGGAAGGGGTGGGTTTAGAGGCGGCAGAGGAAGAGGTGACTGGAATAACAGAGATGATAATTCGAATCAGGAGAGATCCTCTAGCTGGGGTAAAAATTCGAATGACGGTGAGGGATGGAAGAGCAGTGGGAATGCTAGCAGTTGGAAGCAGAGTGGTGACAATGGTGGGAGTTCAAGTTGGAATCAGCCAAAAGACAATGCATCATCCCAGGGTTGGGGCTCAAGCTGGAACCAGTCGAAAGGGGATAATGCATCGGGTTCTGCAAATGCTCAAGTTCAAGGCGACACTGGAGGCAGTGGCTGGGGTAAACCATCTGCTAATAAGGAGACGAGCTGGAATCAACCAAAAGACAACACATCATCCCAGGGTTGGGGCTCAAGCTGGAACCAGTCAAAAGGGGATAATGCATCGGGTTCTGCAAATGCTCAAGTTCAAGGCGACACTGGAGGCAGTGGCTGGGGTAAACCATCTGCTAATAAGGAGATGAGCTCGTGGGGAGCTCCCCCAGTAAGTAGTGACACTTCAGGGGGTTGGAACAAATCAGATAAAAAGGATGAAGGACCTTCTGATTCATCGGGTAAGGCTGCAATTGGTGGCTGGGGCGGAAGCGGAAGTGGAAGTGGCAAAGGAGGCTGGTGAGAGTGTCGAGGTAATTACTAGATCCTTGCATTTCCTTCAATTCCTCTTGGAAGCATTTTGTGATTCCTGTCGACATTGGATTTTCTTAGTGAAAAAATGGCAGACCTCATTGAGATTATTTGCTAAAATTTCATAAACTTAAATTCTTCCTTGCATTCGCTACTGTTATCCGTTTCCACTACATGCTGTGGTTCCAACTTCTATGAATTTTGATCTGAGAGCAAAATATCCGAAATCTTGATTGACTAATTGCATTTAAACTGTGATGCAGCTACTGATGACCGACTGCCAAGAAGCCGGAACGTCCTCATCATGGAGGGTGGTGCTATTTCGCCTCTTGCTTTCTCTCTCTCTCTCTAAGTCTCTCTCTATATATAGTACTAGTATATGTTATTTTGTGGTATGAATTGAGCAGTTTAGTTAATTTAAGCCTTCTGAAATATGAACATGGCTTTGGGATTCTCATGGAGAAGTTAGGTTCATGGTTATCTGGGTTTTTTCCAGCTAGGTTATGAGACTTTTTTCTGTGATTGCCTCTCTCTCTCTCTCTCTCTCTCTCTCTCTCTCTCTCTCTGACACTCGTGTTTAGGGCTGGGGAAATATACCGAAAATTCGGTATACCGTTCATACCGTACCGAAAATTTACCGAAAATACCGTAATTAAGGTATATCGAAATTTTCGGTAAGGTATCATACCGTACCGGAAGACAAAGGTAAGGTAAAGGTATCAATTTTTGAATACCGGGGTATACCGTTACATACCGTTATCGAGGTATATATCGAAAATAAGGTATATACCGGTATCGCGGTATATACAGCTTTCGCAATATATACTGAAAGTATGGTATATACCTTAAATTATGTATATACCTTAAATTATGGAGTGAGATTGGAAAGTTTTTTATGCTCTCGTTGTGCTTTGAATTTAGATGTTTTAGATTTGGATTTGATAATATGTTTTGTTTTGAAGAATGTTGAGAGTTTAAATATTTGGGTGCTATTTATTGTATTGTAAGTTTCTAAGATATGAATTATACATATATTGATTATTTATTCATAATTAATTTAAGGTATACCGTGGCATACCGGCTTAAGGTATGGTATATCGAAAATAAGGTATGGTAAAGATATGTAATTTGCTTCATACCGAAATTAAGGTATACCGGTTTAAGGTATACCGACAAGTAAGGTAAGGTAAAGGTATGAAAAATTAGCATACCGTCACTTAAGGTAAGGTATAAGGTATGACGAAAATACGAAGGTATACCGTACCGACCCACCCCTACTCGTGTTCACAAGTCTACGTGTGATGACTTTCTGGGAATTTTCAGTCTTCATCCAAATCCAAATCCAAAAAGGTGTGGTATTCTATAATCCTAGCCTCGGTGCTGAGTTGGCTAGACTAAATATAAATTTTAATTTCCCCTAATATTTATTCGTCTATATGTACATAATTATGCAACTTATTTTAGTTTCTTTATTTGTTCTAATACTTTTTCCGTCTCATTCAAAGCGAACGTTCCATTACCACCTTCTGTTTTAATTAATTGTCGTGTCGGGAAAAAACAATATTTTGAAGTAGGCTGATGAGAAATTAAATGTGAAAAGGAAACCGCCGAAGGGAGTAGGAACGAGCGGCCATTAGATACTGATGCACTACGATGTGGTCTACTGAAATTACCATTTTAGCCCCGCTCCTGTCCAAAAATCAAACTTCAAACAAATAAAAGAAAATTAATTAAGTTGAAAAAACAAGAAAAGAAAATTGAATAGGAAGAAGCCCTAACCCCCCATTTTTTCTTCGTCGGCGGTGGGCTGAATTCAAACCCATATCCCTTTCTTCTCCGCCTCAATCCCTATCCCGATTTCTTCTCGGTTACTTCTCTCCTCCGCCGCCGCCGTCGCCGCCGCTTTTGTGCTGCTTTTGATAGTAGAATCAGTTCGATTAACTATCGAACTCGTTGGTACAGTAGCCGGAGTTCCGCTTGCTGAGTTCGCCGGAGTTGATCGGGTATTAACTCTGTTCGCGGATTTATTTTGTCGGATTTTTAGTTGGATTTCGTGATTCTGTTGGTTTTTTGCTCAAGTAGAGAGAGAGAGAGAGAGAGAGAGAGAGAGTTGCGCCGAGCGTGTTTTCTACTTGATTTACTCGACAGTAGCTTTATGTGTTGTTAGTTTGTGTAATTGATCGTGGCTTGATTAGGTTTTGTGATTGCGGTCCCGGGGTTTTTTTTTTCCACCTACAACTGCTTTGATTGCTTTGCTGTTGGGAGTTACGGGAAGAGGAAGTAAAATGTGAAGTAGAGTAGAGCTGGGAGAACGGAGTAGTTTTGATAGTTTGTTGCTTTGGGTGGTTACTGTATATGTGGTTTCTGTGATTTCTCTTTCGTTTTTTGGGTGAGGGTCACAATGTTGAACAAAATTATGAAACGGGGGCAGAGGAAGTCCTCGAAATCTGAAGCAATCGAGGCCCCGATACCTCCATCGTCGGCCTCTAGTGTGACTGTGAATCATGCCTCTCGACTGGCCACTGCGTCGCCCCAGCCTGTGACCCTTGCGAGCATTCCTCAGAATCCGGGTACTATCGAGGTTTTGCCGATGTTGAGGGATGTTCCAATGTCTGACCGTCATAATCTATTCATACGGAAGCTTCAAATCTGTTGCTTTCAGTTTGATTTCTCTGATCCAACAAAGTCCTTTAGGGAGAAGGAGATCAAGGGACAAACGCTGGCAGAGCTCGTTGACTTGGTGCAGTCGGCTTCTTTTAAAATGAATGAGGTGATGCAGGAGGAATTACTCAAGATGATATCTGTGAATATTTTCCGGTGTTTGCCTCCAGCTGCGCATGAGAACACTGGGTCGGAGGGTGGGGATCCTGAGGAAGATGAGATGTTTATGGACCCTTCATGGCCTCATTTGCAACTTGTGTACGATTTACTGTTAAAGTATGTGGTGTCATCGGATACGGACACTAAGATTGCCAAGAAGTATCTTGACCACTCGTTTGTACTGAAATTGCTAGATTTGTTCGATTCAGAAGATATGAGGGAGCGAGAATATTTGAAGACAATTCTTCACCGCATATATGGGAGATTTATGGTCCATAGACCCTTTATACGGAATGCGATAAACAACATTTTTTATCGGTTTATATTTGAGACCGAGAGGTATAATGGAATTGGTGAGCTATTGGAGATTCTTGGAAGTATAATCAATGGGTTTGCATTGCCAATGAAAGAAGAGCACAAGTTGTTCCTAGTACGAGCACTTCTTCCGCTGCACAAGCCCAAATGCATTTCTTCGTACCATCAACAATTGTCCTATTGTATAACGCAGTTTGTTGAGAAGGATTACAGGTTGTGTGATACTGTCATTAGAGGGGTGCTGAAGTATTGGCCTGTTACAAACTGTGCCAAGGAGGTTCTCTTCCTTGGGGAATTAGAAGAGATTTTGGAGGTCACACAGTCTGCAGAGTTCCAGCGCTGCATGGTACCTCTGTTCCGACAAATTGGACGAAGCCTCACTAGCTCGCATTTCCAGGTCTGAAGATTCTCATGGACCCTTTTGCCCTTCATGTACTTATTTCATATCTGTTTTAGGAAAAGGCTCTTCCAACTATATCTCTTTTGATTTATATTTTGCTACAGTAAATATTCATTTATCAGAAATCTATAACACTAACGGATGTTGTTTAAGAAGCAGTGGGTGTGAGGGAACAACATGGCTGATTAATATGATTAGTATAAAAAATTAAACGTTGAAGGAGAGAAGTTACCTATCTTGATGCATGTAGTGAATTTGTTTGCTCTCCTTCGTGGATTAAAGTGGACTTATTGAATTTTACTGCTTAGTATTGGTGCTGCTTGTAAATCCGATTATTCTTTATTTGCTTACGTACTTATAGTTTCTCGAGTAAGTGTAAAAATCAGTTCTCTTCTACTTCTGCTGGTTAATAATTTATCTGTACCCACTACCCCCTCCCATAAGATTATCAGAATTCCTTTAATCCGGATTGGGAACATTCATTATTAGGAATTTTTGTGGAGAGAGTATGATTTAGAGTAGGAAAGGCAAGCATAGAACATTTTGATGAAATACCAAAGATTTACTACCACTGCCAGTTTTAAGAAAATATGATAATGCATTATGTTTTTTTGGCTGGGCTGCTAGATTCTTATGATAACTGCTTTCTTCATCGCTGTTCAGTGAAACCCTAGACATAATATACTGGACAGATCCTTATAAGCGACTTCTCTTGGACTACCACATGCAATAGCCCGTGTCTCATGACTCACATTGAGATCTACTTCACTAAATCACTTTTTACGCAACATTATTTGTAAAATTATTTACTCCTCACTACTGTTGGCAAGACTCAAGAAGCCTGAACCTTTATTTTGATCCTTAAAAATTTTAGTCTGCTCAATATGTTTTCATACTTGAGCACTAATTGCCACAATTTCTTCTCTAATAGGTAGCTGAACGTGCTCTTTTCTGGTGGAACAATGAGCACATAGTCAGCCTGATTGCAGAAAACCGGCATGTTATTTTACCAATCATATTTGATGCTTTAGAAAAGAACATAAGAGGCCATTGGAACCAGGCTATCATTGGCTTGAGCTCAAATGTGAGGAGAATGTTCCTCGAGATGGATCCCGAGCTATTCGAAGAATGTCAGACGCAGCATGACGAAAGGCAAGCAAGAGCAGGAGAAGTTAAAGAGAACCGCGAGTTAACTTGGAAGAAACTGGAAGAGGTCGCCTCCCAAGTTACCGGTGAAGAAAGCATGGTCGTCATCTAATGATTCTTACTGGAATTTATCCCACGCGGCTCAAGTTTGTGAAGTAACATCTCCAGTTGGCAAAGCTCTATAAACCCAGCGCTCTCAGCAGACCTACGGAGAACAAATTCGATTGGATGGAAAAAAGGGCCTGGGAAAATGGAGGTAATTTCACAACTTTGCTTCACACAATGCCTTCTTGTTTTGCTTGTGCTTTGCAACGTTTTCATTTTATTTCCCATCTAAATAATCACCAGTTTTTGTAATCTATAGTTGTTTTGTGGTTTTGTATTTTCTAAAGATACCTTTCCCCTTCTCACAGAACTCATGAATAGACAGAAAAATTCAAGCTATGAGGCTTTTTGGATCAAGATTGTGAGAATCCTCAGTTATTTTTATTGGGGGAAAGTATCTTTTTTTAACTTTATAGCCAGTCCTAATACTCAATTTATGCAAACTACCTATTTACTAAATGGCATTTTTTTCCGTTCCACTCCATCTGGTCTGCTATATTATTTTGATCATCACATCTATTCACGTCATATGCCAAATGGAGTGGAACGGAAAAGAGGTAGAAATAGTGTATTTTTGAGCTCTAGGATTGATTTAACTAGTTACATCTCTAGTGGAAATTGCACATGCTTGCTTTTTTTCCATGGGCCCTCTTGTCCCAGTCTTGTTATTCCTTCACTATTCAATGTTTTTATGCATAGCCCTTTTGATAGTATTGACTGATATGATATCGGCACGAGTTTTAATAAAATGTGAGGCGGTGTTATATTATGGTAAATTTGAGATGATAGAGAGTAATGATAAGTGTATACGTTTTTGGGATGTCGGAAAATGATATTTATGCATTCTTGGGAGACGGTGGGAGTAAGTTATTTTTTGCTTAATAAAATGTTGTTTGGTTGGAGACAAGTAACCCTTGATCTCCCACATCTCACGATTCAGATCCAAAGATTTTAATATTGCTTTAAAATATTTCTCTATCCATGGGCGAAGATCACTATTGAAAAGAGCATCATGAAGAATGGGCTACACTCTTTGTGAACGTAGAGAGTATTATCGAAATGAAATACGACTATCGAATTGAATAATTATGTTTTCTAGTCAAAAGAGTAGTAATAGCAACTTAAAACGAATCATGCTTTCGTTTTCAAAAAAAAACAAAACAATGTTTTGCATTAAAAGCTCTATTTTGATCAAGTTGTTTGACAATTAGTACTCCTTCCTACTTCTTGAGTCACAATTTTTTTTTTTTTTTAATTCCATTGAAGAAAGAAAAAAAAAAGAACTCAATCAATCTACTTCACAATAAACTAATCAACTAACCAAGCATTATTTTAATTAGGCAACTGTCTCATGCATGAAAAGTGAGCCAAGATTACAACCATTTTTATCAAATACTCCGGAAGCCGGTTTACTTCAATTGTACTACTGTTTCATTTTAGTACGAGATAACTCGATTAAAAAAATAGGACAATTGAAGTGGAACGAAAAGTGTAATGAGTTCCAATTGTAAAATCATTTCACATGGATTCATACATTAAGTATTTAATACTCCATTTATCACATTTCAATTGACACATTCGTTAAATATATGTAAAGTATAAAATAATGACAATGTCAGCTAGAATGAGACGTGTAAATATATATTACTCCCTCCGTCATTCATTAGTCTTATTTGTTATTTTAGATCGTCTCACTTCACTTGTCCTGTTTTATCGCTTTTAACACTTGTGCATATGATCTTGTATCGAAAAGATGCTGAAATGGACCATAGGAGTATAATGATTCGGTGAATTTAATAAGAGGCTAACAAAATCAAAATTCAACCACTCGTCCCATTTTGTCAACTTTTGCATCGATTCAATTGGTTAGCCTCACTAATCATGGGCCCCGCACATTCTTCCACAAAATTGATTTTTTTTTTTTTTTTTACCCTCAAAATATTCTTTAAGAAAATTGAGGTTAATAATAATCATACTATCATAGCATGGGTGGAGGAGGAGATATACAATATTAAAACAATAATTAGAGAAGAAGACAAAAACAAAATATTGGGCGGCGGCGACTTTCTTTGGGCGGCGCTTCCCGCAAATATCATCCCAAAATAGTCTCCGCCACCACCTTGGGTCCCTCCGCCGCCACTTCCGCCGCCTGTCCCGGTGGCGGACCCTCCACCAGATGACATGCTAATACTATTGTCCCTGCATTAACAAATTAATCAATTTTCCATTTTATAATTTATTACGCCTAAATTTAAAACTAATTACATTGAATCACAAAGTTTAAAAAAAGTGGAAATATTGAAAAAAAAAAAAAAAAGGAGTAATTTTATTTTATTTTATTTTTATGTATGAGCAAGGTACAACCCAATAAAGCACAACACTGCAAAAAAGGCTATAGGGTCAGGTACCAGTGCACAAAGCACTGTCAGTGAGCTGGCACCCCAATTTGCAAGTGGGCCCACTTCCATAGGCTGGATTCCATGTAAAATTTCTTCTAAAGATATTTTCATTTCTAATAAATTACTCTCTCCGTCTTTTTCGACGTGACCCGTTTTTTACGGGCACGATATTCAGTAAAAATAAGGGAAAAAAAAAAAAAAACTCAAAATTTCTAATGATCTTGGCCTTCCAATTTTCATGTATTAGGACATGGCACAAGATCGTGCAGACTCTCGTGCCACGTCGGAAATTATATTTAACGAGTCGAGCTCGAGCACGAAACAGAATAACAAGTAACAGATGGGAATCCTAACACATGATGTGAAAAGATGAAGGAATAGTACTTTGTTCAATAGTGAAAGATGGTTGTAAAGCAATGAGCATTACTTAAAAGGAAAAGTAACAAAAAGCATCTAGCTCTAGGTTTTTAGGGGAACGGAGATTATACAAACGTTTGTAATACAAACGTTAGATCCTGGCACGTTTGCACCATTTCAAGTAACTTGATGCATGAATTCAATTGTTTAGATGCAAAAGAATTGTGTGTGTGTACCTTTGGCCGCCGATGACGCCGGCATTCATGGTTAGTTGGTCGATTTGATTGGCCGATTTAGCGCTGAAACTCGAGGACTTGGCATACTGCATTGTAGCTCCTTCGCCCGATGGCACGAAGAATGCTCCATTCACCATTATGTCCCCATCCGTTCTCCAGTTCCAGTCGGCCCACCCATCCTGGCCCGTGTTCTCTCTTCTCGTTACCTATCGTATAACACACACACCACAATGCAAGTATGCATAAGTTTGAATAATCGGAGTGTTTTTGGCCATGATCAAGTTAGTTTTCTTGCATTGCATCGGATACTCAAATTCGATCTTTTCATTCAATACAGCTTGAATATTGAAGAGACGAAACAAAGTTTAACCTAAAACGAGACGAACATACCTCCTTGGCACTAGGATCGGTTGGTGCAGTGAAGCGATTATCCTCACTATTCACGGTAGGTCTAGCACTTCCTCCGATTGCGTACATTCTCCACTCAAAGTAGTCGTTGTTCACCACATGAACGTATCCTCTCCTGATCCTCGGCATCCTCTGCACGAGCCCCTCTCCGAACTTGTTCAAAGCTATCGTCACCTATTGCATCACAAGCATAATTCAGATCAAGAATTCCAGAAATCAAGATCGAAACACCATCATTTGCACGAAAGACGAACCTGCATTCCTGAATCGGGCGTGTAGTTGTCATCATGCCCTAGAAGCATAACCTCATTATGATCGGAAAAATAGTTGTTGGACACGGTTATAGCCGTGGATCCCATGATAATATCCACCAATCCATCGGTACAGTGTGAGAGAGTGCAATGATCGATCCATATATTCCTCGAGCCAAAGATGGATATCGCATCACCATCAGACTTCCCCCTATGGCCAACATGTGTGGGGCTCGACCTAATATCCGTATTTCCCGACGGTTTGCAGTCGTACACATGCACATTGTGGATGATCACATTGCTCACATACTGCAAAGTAATGCACCCGTTTCCCGTTATCTGCACGTTAGCCCCACGCCCATCGATGGTCTTGTAGTTATTAACTATGAGCTCGTGTTTGAGCTTGATGACCATATTCGACTTGAAGATGATCCAGAGTGGCTCGTCTTGAATAACAGCGTAGCGGAGGGTTCCCGGCACCGGGCTCACAGTGTCATGATCAGAGGAGTCGGTAACCACATAAAAGCGTCCTCCTTTGCCCCCCAACGCCGACTGGCCAAAGCCGATAGCGCACTCAGCCAGACGCTGGCGGTTGTTGCCCCAGTCGGTGTCGCAACGCCAGCAGTCGTCAATGGGGTTTCCGGTGAGGCATTGGGACTGCGCCTTCGACTCAACGAGCTGCCGGTGCTTCGATAACGACTCGTTCACCGTCCTGCGGATGGTTTTGAGACAATGAGTGACTACATGATGATGATTCACTGGAAATTCAGATGCATAACTGATAATTTCTTGAACAAGAAGCTTAAATCAAAATCGAAATAAGAAAATTCAGAGAGATTAAACCTAAAGCTTGAACTAGAGGTTGAAAGGTAGGTGATGAACAATAAATGTGAATGAAACTAATACTCTAATCCATTGCCAGAAATGGAAAAACAAGCAAACATTAAGTCTAGAGCGAGAAAGTGAAAACAGAGACAGTCTGCAAGAATTAGAAACATCAACCACAGAAAAAATTACAGTAAAATCCAAAACTTGAGCAGAAGCATAGATCTTGAAATGATGGAGAAAATCCAGCTCAAGTTTTAGAATACTAAATGTAAAAAGCAATGTGGAAACAGAACTTAATCCAAGATTCAATTTTTCTAGGTCTAATGAAACAATCAGCTGAAAATTGCAGAGCCCAGATGGAAAATTTCCAAAATTTCCCCAATTTAAACAGAAATATTGTAAGAAACAGTTGGAAATGGTGTAATGAGCATGAACCCAGATGAGATTTTCATTCTTCAACGGCTCTTTCAAGAAATGCAGAAGCAATGCATACAACTTCAGAGAGAGAGAGAGAGAGAGAGAGAGAGTACCTTCTGACTTGTAGAGCAACAAAATCAGGGTTAGGGTGCTGATGAGGGAGAGAGAGATTCAAGAAAGTGGTTGCTCCAACATAAGAAGAGAGGAAGAGGAAGAGCAAGAGAATGTAGGTGTGAGGAACCATTTTTTTTTTTTTTTTTGAGAAGCAGAAGAAAATAATCAAGAATCAATGTCTGTATATATGAAATGAAGAGCTGTGTTTTGCTTCTAGGTGATTGAATAATTTAAGAAGAAAACATAAATGATTGAGTCAGTTGAGGACTAATCTAAAGAATAATCAGAAATGTTGATGATGATAGAGAGATCTCTTGCTCTTCTTGCTCAATTGTTGAGAGAGAGAGAGGGGGGAGGAATCTCTCACTGCCTCTACTCAACATTCTAACCACTGTATATGAAGGTGGATGAATATATAGTAAAAAAGAAAAAGAAATTAATAAAAATTTGCAGAGGTTTGGATTTACAGAGTGAAACTGACAGAGTGACTGCAGGTGGTTTCTCCAATGAGAAAATGGGAGCCCATTTTTCTATTTTTACTTTTTTCAAGAAATTTTAATTTAAAAAATTGATTCTGCCATTTGGATTTTAGCTGCAGATTAAAAAGAAATGGTCTTTTTCACTTTTGACCCATTTCGATAATCTTATACTACCTCCATCTCACAAAAGTAGTCTCATTTCTTTATTGACATGACAGACACGCATCTCCACCGAAACCTAGTATGAGTTTTACGATATAATTTTGAAATATTATATCGTTAAACCCGTATTAGGTTTCGGTGGAAATGCGTACCGAAAAATTACTATGCAAATGGGACTACTTTTGTGAGATGGAGGTCGTATTGAGTGCACGACTATTAAAGTGAAATGGGATGACTGCTGAGTATATTTTATTCTACTTCCTCCATTTATTTTAATTTGGCTTGTTTCGTTAATAAATTATAGTACTAGATAAAGGGGTGCTCTACTAAGAATTTTAGAAAGAGTGGTAAAATTTTTGATGCAAATAGTCTTTTTTGGGTTGCACTTTTGTTCTTTTACCTTTTGGGGAGAAAATGACTTGAGAGAAGATGAGAAAATCAAGAAAGCTTTTATTACCTTTTTAGGACCACTAATTACGATGAAGATTTTACTAATTACTACTACTTAATTAAACATAGTTTGGTTTTATTTAAATCAATTCCTTCATTTCACACACTTATTAGTCTCGTTTCATTAGTGTCATTTGACTTTTTCGTCAGTTTCACTTATTAGTCTCATTTTCTTATATGACAAAAAATATTAGGCAAAAATCAACTCTCTCTATATATATATCTCTCCCTAGAATTGCATGAGACTAATAACAAGAAATGCAGTTATTAATTGCTGATAACTTCTAAATTCTTTTCAATAAAATTATATAGAGTAATTTATTTCTATTATCACAAAGGAAAAGTACCATTTTACATAAAAGGGACCCCTCATAAAGGGAATCTGATGGACCCAATCTATTTAATTTACTTAACTACTCCCTCTGTCCCGTGGCATTAGTCTCAATTTCTTTTTTTGTCTGTCCCATTTATTAGTTCCATTTCCTTAAATGGTAAAATATACTTGGCCACAATTCACTCTCTCTCCTCAGAATTAATTACAACCACATATTCTCCACTCATTCTCCGCTCCCTTGGTTCATGTGCCGAAAGCAAATGGGACTAATGCCGCGGGACGGAGGGAGTACTTTTTATTCTCCATATATTCTGTCGCAATTCCAAATAAATGTAAACACTTACAAAATGTTTTTAAAAAAAATTATTTTTTTTAGTGTATTAAAGTTAAAATTTAGGTGATTATTCTTTTGGTGCAATTTTTGTAAATATTTATGTTAATCCAACCCATAAATATTGGGTTTAATAATTCCTCAATTTTAACAATGGGCCTATTTAAATGAGAAAAGCCCAATGTATAATAAAAATTTAAATTGGGCTACAATTAATGGGCCTTAAAATTTTAATTTGATCCCAATATTGGACTGAAAATCAAGTCCAACTATTAAATGGGCCTCAAAATCAAGGCCCACTTAATTAATGGGCCTTATTTTAAATTAAGAGCCCAATATTGCTAAATGGGCCTTAATATTTAATTTTTGGAGCCCATTAAGGATCGTCGTCGTTTCTTTTCCCTCCTTCAATACACACAGCAAGCATATATATACACACCGACCGACATTTGCTTATGTTTCACAGAGAGAGAGAGAGAGAGAGAGAGAGAGTTCATCAGTGATGCCGAAGGCGGTGGGTCTTCGCATTCTAGAGGCGCGGGATGATGTATTAGCCGAAGGTAATTGTTGAAATCAGCTCCATTTTTGCGGATTTTCTAGTGGAGATTTTTTTGTTTTTGTTGCTTTACTGCGCTTGATGACTGCGATTTCTAGGGTTTAATGCATAGTTTCGCTCGTGAATCGTTGCTGTTGAATGTTGATTTTAGCTAATTTTGATTTACAACGCTGCGTTTGATGGCGTGGATTGATTTCATCCTCCATTTTTTCGGTTTTCTAGTGGAGATTTTTTTGCTTTTGTTGTTTTACTGCGCTTGATGACTGCGATTTCTAGGGTTTAATGCATAGTTCCTCTCGTGAATCGTTGCTGTTGAATGTTGATTTTTAGCTAATTTTGATTTACAACGCTGCGTTTGATGGTGTGGATTGATTTCGTTATGCCTTGTTGCTTTAATCTACTCGCAAATCGTATATGATCGGATTGTGGAATTTCTGTTTGATTTTCAATTTTTGTTGTTGGAGTGGTACTTCTGTGGCTTTGCGTACATAGCGGATTAGATTATGTTTGAGGCATATTGTTTTCGAGCTCATTGTTAATTGATTGCGATGTTCATACGATTTGCCAGAAAAAGTGAAGAAGGCACCAGATTCACAAACTCAGAATGTGGCTAGGAAGAAGCTTGCAGACATCAGTAACCAGCCTCAAAATCGAAAGCCGTTGATTCAGGAGAAGTCTCAATCTATTGAGACGACTACTAAAGAGTACATTCACAAGCTGCAGAAGGTAAATGCTGTTTGCAGATCATGATAGGTCTTCGTGGCTTGTGCTTCGTCTCATTCTGATTTTATCGTTGTCGTTTTATTTGTTTGGTTAAGGAAAATATGACTCTGGTGAAGATGCTGGCACAGAGGAAGTATCCTTTCTGTATAATTTTGCTTAATGCTCTTGTTATGTTGGAGAATCTTCATGTTCAGTTAAGTTAGCTTTTGATTAGGACCACTGTCTTTGTTTCCTTGACGTTAGTGTATTAGCAAAATCATCGAACATAATGGAATCGAGCTTGACAGAGTGAGAGTAAATCTGCTTAAAATGCAGGAACAGAATAAAGAGCTGGCAGTAACGAATTCTCAAATGCTTGCGGTGTGTTCATAATCACTGGTTTTTGTTGCATGTTTTTTCTCTGAAGTTTGTCTGTGGCATTTCGTTGATAGCTTTTCTACTCTGGATTTCAGGAAATAAATTCAGATAAAGGTCGGGTATGTGCATGGATACTTGATGGCTGTTTATATATCGTATGTGTTGTTAGGTTACATATTCAGTTCTGAAGCTCACATTTTCGGTATTCCATTTATTTCAGTTGAACATCTTACAGCATGAGCTTGGTTGTGTAACTGGTCTTGTTAGAGCAAGAAGGTTGAACGTTGAGGTTTGTAAGTTATCTAGTATCTTGATACTGATAATATAGCCGAATCGAACTGAATATTCAGTTGTTACGCAGAAAAGGGCTACGACACAACCACTTGAAGATGTTGATGCCGAGGTATAAAATGCTTTTGATAATGTAAAGGAATTCTTCGTTGTACTTTCCGTGTATTGACCTATACACATATATGAGTTTTTCTTATCTCCTTGTTGCACGTTGTAAGCTATGTATCTCGTACTTCGTCTTTTTTTTTTTTTCTTCTTCTTCTTCTTCTTCTTCTTCTTCTTCTTCTTCTTCTTCTTTTTTTTTTTTTTCCATTCGAGCTTTGATTAACGTGGCTGCTCTGTTCCTTCTATATGTGAAGTTGATCAAGTCTCGAGAAGAAATGGAGTCGTCTAAAGAAGATATAGATGATGAGAAGCCTCGTGAAACAATAAGTAGTCTACAAACGGAAGGTGAGAAAATCTTTTCAGAACTATATCCAGTTAAAATTTGAAGGATACTCGTTCTCTGAATTGTCTATTGCTGGTTTTTCACAGGTGTATGCTCATCGAAACAGGTTGAATACATGGACAAGGCTGCTGAAAACAAGAGGTTCTTTTTTTTTCTTTTCCCCGCCTTTCGTTAACTAGCAGTTCTTTCATTCATTCTCTCACTAACTTGTTTGAGTGTTTTTGCGACAGGCTCATACTGCGAAGGCAATCTGCAAGATTCAACGTTGCAGAAGCAAAACATACCGATGATTCATCTGAGACGAAGGACACCTTGGCTTCTGCATCTCAATTGGCAGAGGACTCTTTCCAGGAACAAGTTTCAGCATCTGAGAGTGCATTAGCGAAAGACGAAGCCAACAACACAAAAGCCTCAACGTCGTGTGTCGTGAGGCCATCAAGGGCAGCAAAGAAGAAGGTTCAATCGTACAAGGAGATGCCGTTGAAGGGTAAAATGCGCAGGCCTGACTGAAAATACACATAGCTACCAACTTCCAAATACATGAAAACATTGAATTTGTTTTTTGTATAAATGTGAATGTATAGCCCTAAACATCGACATATCTAGCGACATAATAAAATCCGTAATAGATCGAAGACGTTCTACGACGGATCTGCAATAGGAAGAATGTGGCTCACTGTCAGCAATCATAAATACTCTCCTTATACCAACGAACTTGAGTTATTCCATTATTTTTTACTTTACATAAATTTAAGAAACGCCTTAAATTTATTGGGACGAACGCTTGCTTCGATTTGAGTTTTTGTTTTCCCCTCTCTCAAAATTTTCAAATAATATAATCTTCCAATAAGGAGAGTTTTGCATGCATGACAGCAATATTACTTTGTATACTAAAAAAAACATTAAAATTAAATACAGAATATATCTTTTGACGAAGACATGAAGTAATTTTCAACAGAATTCATTTCTTATTACGAAATTACGCGTTTATTTCTTCTTTTTCTTCTTCTAAATGACGTATATATACTTTACAGTATTTTATTCTCAACATAGTTTTTCACAAGCAACTTAATTTAAAAAAAATAAAAGAAAAGAAAAGAAAAGAAAGAAAAGGTAGAACTAAAAATATGGGAATAAATGTTAGAGTCGACGAACAAGGTGACAAAAAAACCTTCATAGTCAAATCTCCAGCCATCAATTCTCCATATCAAAACCGTGTTGCTGCACGAACAAGAAGATCATGAGAGAGAGAGAGAGAGATCTAAGCTTTCTGTCATCGACAATATCCGAAAATGACGCCCCCTCATTATATATATTGTTGCCTGCAGATCTCATTTTCAACATTTTTGCGTCTAATTATTTCGTTTTGTAATTATACATGACTTCTACTTGTAAATCGGTTGAAATTTTGTACGTGAGTATAAACTAACAGAATTTCTCCTGATTTCATCCTAAATATATTTTCCTACAATAAAAAAAAAAAAAAAAATTTGGGACCCCATTATATTGAAATCCATTATTGTAATCCTATTTTACACAAATGGAGTCCATTACACGCTAATATTAAACCCTAGTACTAAAATTAAATTGAAATAAAATGTGAAATCGAATTTCTATTAATTATGATGATGTTTTCTTCACTTTATCTTAAAAGAATAGACATGCATGCTACATTATAATATGAGGAAATGAATGGAGAAAAACTATTTGTAACGAGGTAAAAATATTTATAATCATTTATGTATGTTGATAGTGGATTCTTTCCCCCTTTTTCCGTAGACCCATTTATCTATCTATCTTTTATTTTAAGTAACAATGAGAATATATATAATTTAGAGAGAGAGAGAAGGGGAAAAAAAAAATAGAAATGCAAAAAAGTTGCATTTGCACAATGATTATGTCAAACGCGTTTTCATTACATCAAAGCATGATTGAAATATAATCACACAAAGTGCTTCAAATCAAATGGAAAATCTTCACATTATCCTTTCTCATCTTCACATATAGTATTATGTATACACAAAGGTTTATACTCCTTCCGTTTCATCCAAATAGCAGTCCAGTTTCTTGAGTATTTGGACAAGTCAGAGGGAGTATTAATTTGCTTATAACTTCATATTTTCCCTCTATTTCAATCAGTCACTTATATAAAAATTGACATTAACCTCAGATTTTACAGTGATCAGCGGTCAAGATTTCACGAGACCTATCATTTGGATATATATACCCTAAAAAAAGAGAACTTTGTTTACTACCAATAGAATGGGGTCTCAATCCTAATAGATTTTGAAGTTATTAGCAAATTCAATCTTTGATTATGACAAATTTTGATTATGGAAATGTAAAGTGAAGAATATGCAATTTTTTTGCTTTTTTCCTAAGTCAATTTAGCACATCATTTCTATCTCCACATTTACATTGGGTAATAAATGTAGTTGTTGGTAAAACATGTACAAAAACAACTAATTTTGTTCCCTTTTATTAGTCAAGATAGTGGGAATATAAAGCATTTCAATGCATATTAGGGAGTTATTAATCATCACTTATTATTACTATTTTTTTTAATATAAGATGGAGTTCTAAGCCACTCACTTAATATACCAACAATCATATTACTTGAGAAATTTTGTTACATTAGGGTGAAACAATTCATATTGCCATTTAATTAATTAATTATACCATTTCAATTTATTTTAATTAATTGATAAGTGGTTGTCTTACATTATCCATATTGTCTCTCCACAAGTGATTTTATTTAATGTTGATATGCCTTAAATCTATATTCGGGTATGAAGAGCTGATCGAGGGTTCGATCAGCGAGTCGAGAGATCAGGGGGGGCGACGCCTCCTTGCCTGGGGTCTGAGGGGAGCTAAGACGCACCCAACCCGACAATGAGTTGTTGGGCTTTATGGGCGTCATTAGGCTGACCCATTTGTTATGCGCATTTCGCTATATATTATATATATAGCAGTAGCTATCTATTTGTCATCTGTAACCTAATCGTCTAATAAAATATGTTCTCCTTTTCTGCTCATGGACATAGTCAACACAACGTTGATGAACTACGTAATTATGTGTCTTCTTTATATTTTTGTTTGTGTATCGCTCTTTAATCATAGCCCGTTACAACATTTTAAAATTTAATTGAAGTTTCCATTTAATTAGTTTGCATTCTACTATATATATATATATTATGAGTACTTAATAGATAAAATAATACGAAATACTGTGTTCATTAATTAAAAATACTATAAGCACTAATTTATACTCCCTCTGTCTCTTCCTAAGTGACTCATTTGCTTTTTGACTTTTTCGGCACGCATTTCCACCGAGACGTAGTATAGGTTTTACGATATAATTTTGAAATATTATTTCTTTTACGGGATACTACGACACTCGTAGTATCCCGTAAAAGAAATAATATTTCAAAATTATATCGTAAAACCTATACTACGTCTCGGTGGAAATGCGTGCCGAAAAAGTCAAAAAGCAAATGAGTCACTTAGGAAGAGACGGAGGGAGTATAAAATACATATCTAACTTCTTTTCTTTTCTTTTGGAATGTTAGTGCCTCCTTTTTCATTTGGAGGTTTGCACATTTTCAAATATAAACATTATCCAAAATCTTTTGAGTGACATGCTGAGATTTGGACTATATATTATTATCTCTAACTCACACTCACTCAAATCCCAAATAAATAACAATTTGCAGTTTCATAGTGTGTTTATAAAGATTACAAGAGTCGCTCTTTATCCGTACTACTGCGCACCAACGATTCACTCTGTACTTCTGCCCTGAACGTCACATGAAACTAATTACCAAAAACACATTCATCGAGAAAAACCACCATCTAATCAAATTACATAATGAACAAAAAAGCTTTATCATTATAACTAAAGAAGATTTTTTTTTTTAAAGAAAAAGAAAAAGAAATATTACAAGAAAATAAAATAAAATAATAAAAAAGAGGAGAAATGATAGATGGGCCCACAATGGAAACGCGTGGTGGAGCAGTTTCCCTTGACACATTGTTTTGGAATTGGTCACAAATCTAAAATCTTTTTACTTTGTTGTGCTAAAGCTTTTCATAAGGACCCTACCATTAACCTCCCCTATTTTTTTTTAAAAAAAATTATTATTATTATTTATTTCTTGTTTTTTAATAATTGAAAGATTTTATACTTCAAAAAATTTGAAAAGATTTTATATGAATATGTAATTTGGATATTTATGTGCACAATATTATTCTTGAAAATGACTTTGTAGCTTCCATCCATGACAAATAACTTGGGGTAATAAGGAGATCAAACAATGTCTAATTTCTTTAATAACAATCCTCATTGCTACTTGAAATATTAGTTCTTGATTTATAATATCGTTGGAGTTACTTGTTTGGCCCATATCGATTTGAGAAAGGTCTCTTCGAATTCTATATGTTGATCATCTGGTTTCTTTTATTTTATATAACGTTTTAAGGTGTGGATGACTCAATTCTGATACGGTATTTGAGTTAATCTAAAGAACGATGCTGATTTATTTACTCATAGTAAATTCGATGTCTTTCCAACCTACTCGTGAATAGATGTGTTGAAGTCATCCATTTATTTTACATCAACTTAAATCAGATCTCGAACTCTATATATAAATTTTAGGAACCTCCCCTTTTGAAGAACTCCTCTACATATTAATTTGCTTGTTAAAGTATGAAAGTATGGGAGTATAATTCCCACTTTCCTTCCCTTTTGTTTGTATCCCATGATAGTCAAAAAAGGAAAAAAAAACATGAGCATATCCTCTTATAGGAAAAAGACTCAAAAATCAAATGTGTGTAATGATTACATGCATGTTTAATGATCCTTTATCAAGCTTTAAACCTTCATTTCATTGGAGTTCAGTTACATATGTTCTTCAAGAATCAATTCTAAGGGTGTGAACTTAGAAAAAATATGGTCTTTTGTTGAAACATAAAATCCAAAATCAAGAAATTTTAGTGAAATTTCAACATTTTGTTAACTATCACCTTTTGAAGATAGGTTTCATACCTCATATATATTTTCGATATTACATGTACCCAATATGTATATGAGAGCGTTTCTATCAGACTATATTAAGTGTTGTTTTCTAACAAAAAATAATATTATTGATCACAAATTCAGAATAATAATAATAGTATATTTAAACATAATTCCAAAGTTGCTAGGAATATTAATGACAAAGTATGTCAAAAATCTACTCAAGAATAAATTTTCTTGCCTCTACCTTTATTGCTTTAATTATCCAAAATAAATTTGGAGCTACTTGTATTAATTTTATAAATTATCTTAAATTAATTTAAAATAATTCCAAACATAGAGTATTAGTGGGTCCTATAATTTTCCCACTAAATTACAAATATGTATAAACAAAATGCAATATTTACACTATATAAAAATAGAATATATAATTTTCAAGAATTCAATAAAATAGCAAAACAAATTGATAATATTCAATTGGTAAAATGTAAACATTTGGGATTTAGGAAGATTTTGTTGCACCCTAGAATACAATACCGACAAATGTACCGTTGACAAATATTGTACGTTGAAAACAAAAATAAGAGACAATACCATTATATAAAAATTCATTTCAAAACCATTAAAATAGTTCAATATTTGAAAATATTGTAAGTTATAATACTGTAATTGAAAGGTCGTTTCATTGGTAAGATGATGCCGTTTTAGTAGTATCTAAAGGACAATTTTTGGATGAAAAGAATAGGATGTTATTACTAAAGACATTCTAATATGTTTTAAAATCGAATTGGAGGTCGATCTAATTTGATCTCTAATCTCCGCTTTTCTCGGTTCTACTATTGCCATCCTGGCACTAATTGGTAGAGATCGAACGGTTTCACTGATCGTGATTAGGGATCAGTGCCAACTATTGACATGTTTAGAGAGTTCTTTGAAAGTGAGCCCAAAATAATGGGGCCCAAACATAATAGGATTCAACATTATAATTATAGTAGACCCAATTAAAAAATATAATCATTTTTTTTCCTCTTCAAAGAATGTGAGGGGTGGGCCCAAAATAACGGGCTCAAAAAATAACATGATCCAACATTATAAATATAGTTGGCCCGATTAAAAATATATATTATTTTATCTTCAAAAAATGTTAGGAGGATGACTCTTTTTATATAAAAGAACGGAACTATTTACTCATTTTTTATATATTTTGTAAGATATTATCAAAATAAGATTATCATATTTAAGTGAAAAAAAAAAATTAAGGGTTCAACTTCATAGTAGCATATCGTAATATGGTTATTATATTTCAGTGAATTTTTTTTGAGGGTTCAATTTCATAATAGCACATAACCTTAATATCGATTGAGACGGAACTGCAGTGACCGATTCTCGATTCAACCATTCTGTCCCGTTCGATCCATAAAATACCGATTCTAATACCATTTCTACTCCATATGAAGTAGATTAAAAGTACCCTTAACACTTGCATCAACTAATTATGCTAATGAACAATGCAAAAATCCAAAAGAACCAATGAGAGAGAGAGAGAGAGAGAGATTCAAGAAGAAAAAGGAAATTTGACAATGGAATCATAAAGAAGGGGACATGAGCCCCAAACCTTAAATCCCCGGATTCACACTCCACCCCCTCTACCCCATTTCAAGATTCTACTTTTTTTTTTCCCATCATATATTATATGAAAAAAATAATAATAATAAAAAAAAAAAACATGAATTATGAGGAATAATAAAATAGAATAAATTATGCAACCATAAAATCTGACATTATCTTCCACAGTAAACGGTCCTCGTGTACCAAGAATCTAGTAGTATAAAGCTTAGCCACTACCCACTTGCCTTTTTCATGCTTTTTTGTTTCTCTCCAACCAAATGTCCACAAAAGTAGTGTAGCAAATAACCAATCCATTCTTATAACAAAGTGGAAACACAACCTTCATTAACATTTCCCCCTTTGTTTTGTGTGCTCTTTCTTTCTACTAAACATTTGCCAAAATGGAAGATCAATGCAGTCCTCTTAGCTGGGCTTACTACTTTCAAGAAGAGGTACGGGGTTCGTTTGCCCGATTCGAGTCATTCGGGTTCGTTTTATGCTTTATGTTACTTTTTTTCGAGTCGGGTTCTGAGTGGTTTTTCCTTTTTTTTCATGTGGTTGTGTGTAGGGAGTCGAGGAGCTGAAGCACTCGCTTCTGTACTCGACTCTGGAGCTCGAGGCCGCGGTGATCGCGGCCCACGAGGAGATTTCGAGGAAGGATGAGGAGATCATCCAACTCAAGGGGTTATTGGGCAAGATCATGAAGGAGAGGGATGAGTTTGATACAAAGTGCCAACAACTTGTTTTGGAGAAGCAATTGCTTTTCCAACAAGTGCAAATCCAGGCACATTCCTCAAAGCAAGCCCTAGAGTGTCCAATCTCAAGTGCCACTACCACTAGCAATGAGGACAATGACAACAATGCCCTTTCGTCGTCAGACTGCGAAGACAGCTCGCCTGTCTACAAGGACAATCTGTCGCTTACAATACCGCAGCCACAACCGCCGCGTCCGTCCCCGGACGCGGCGGACAGGGTGACGATCACGAAGGCCTTGCCAGAGCAGGGCAAGTTCCTGCAGGCGGTGATGGAGGCGGGCCCGCTACTGCAGACACTCCTGCTGGCGGGCCCGCTCCCTCAGTGGCAGCACCCGCCCCCGCAGCTCAGCTCCGGGGACATCCCGCCGGTGACGCTCTCGTCCCCGACGTCTAAGCTCCTCCGCCAGGACTCGTGCCTCGTCAGCCCGACCACGAGCGGCGGCGGGGGGTTCTCTAACAAGAGGGGTATGTTGAGTAGGGAAGCCTCCGATTTTGACTTCTCTCCCACCTCTAAATATCAAAAGGTTTGCTCACCAATTGTCATTGACCCCAATACCATTCACTAGCCATACCATTTTAGTTCTTAGTGTTTTGGGAGAGAGATTTGATCATGGAAGAATCTCCATTTTTAGGGGATTCTTGAATTCACCATCACCATGGATGTGATGGAGATTGGAGCTTAGCTAGTTAGCAATTAATGGCTTGTACATTATAATGGTTTGTTTTAGATTCTTGAAACTAATTGTAGAGAGAGGGGGAAGAAGATCTAGAGAGAGAGTTGAAGTTTTTTAGCTTTTGTTTTGTGATGGAGACTTTGAGTTAATTTTCCTACTATAGTTAGTATAGTATTCTAATTAGGCCCCATTTATGGATTATGAAAATGGGAATTAGCTGCAAATATCTCCAATTTGGTGGAGAATATTGTATGGATTTAGGGAATGAATATCATATATTATATAATATATAAAGATTAGTGAATCTTTTTCTAGATTTTCATGTTTTGAGCCATCATCATTTGGGAGATGGCCTTGTTTTTTTTAGTAAAATGAATTAATTAATTAAAGTTGTTGCTTTTTTAATTCTCTCTCTCTAATTTCTTTGTCACAATTATATGTTATGCAATTTTTATTTAAATTTTCACCTTAGCAAGCAATCAAAGATACCAACTAACTAATCTCACTTTTCAAGAATTTAATTAATTGGTACCTACCATGCATGGCCTGTTTGTGTCTGCCATAAAAATAACATCTCATTAGACCCTTTTTCTTTATCATGCAAATTTATCGATCCCTCCGTCTCAACCGACTTGGCTCATATATATTCAATATGTAAGTATTAAAATATACAAACGAGTTAAATGAAGTGGAATAAAATATACTTCTTTGTCCCACTCATATATAAATACTTGACTGCCTTTTGTGAGTATAGACAGAGCATAATATATATGCAAATAAATAAAGTCAATTCAAGAAATCATGGTCATTTTTTTTCACTTTAACCTTTTGATTAAAATTTTAAAAATTAAAAAAGAAAATTATTTTGAGCTATAATGAAACATCTGAAGCTAAGGCAGTAATAATGAGGAAAATTTTAATTATCTTTGTTTCAATTTTTTATAATATGTAATTTAAGGATTAATTATGATGTATTGGAGGCCATTTTTGTAAATTTGACAAGAAATAATGTTGACATTAGATACAATAAATATAGAGAGGTGACAATTAAAATAAGGGGTCTCTTTCAATTCAATGATATTAGATGGATTTGCACTCAATTAATCTAAGAATATAATATAAAAGTTGGTTGCTAATAAAAGCCAAGTCTCTATCAAATTTTGCCTTTAACTATTTATCTTTTATGAGAAAAATATTAGAATTTGTTTTCATACTTTGGATTATATTTTAATTTCTTAATTTTCTTTTATAAAATTTTGTCTTATGTTTTTATAATTTTGTTCTAACAACAATCACCCCATGCACATATAAAATTATATATGTATAAACTATAAAGTAATACAAAAAAATGTTTTAATTTGAAGGTAGAAATTAAACTATACAAAATATATTTGCCTCTTTTAAGTGAAATAAATGGAACTAATATTAAATGTTGCCCAATTATAAAGTTATCCACATAAATTTGTGCATTTGTTTCTCTACCTATCGTCCAAATAATTATTTCATCTGATTTATTGAATTAATTCCTCGAAATAGTACCCATTCCGTCCATAAAATACGTCAGTGAAAGAGTTTCGATTAATTATTTTTCAACAAATGTCGTGATTAAATGATAAAATTAACGTTGTCGGTAGAAAATATGAAAGTAAAGTGAATTTCGATAGACTTTCAAATGTAAAAAAAAATTATGAAAACGAGTTTACGTTGAAAAATGAATCGTTTACGTACTTGGCGAACATCTGACATTGTAATAATGGCTCTCTAAACTATCTCATAAATATAGTTCGTTAAAATAACTGGTTTGCCGCCAAAATAATTTGCTCAGACATTATAATAAAATACCAAACAATCATAATTATAAGATAAGATGTGATTATGAGTTTATATATAAGAAATTAATATATAATCTACCATTATTATGTTATGCCCATCTTAATCATTGCAAAACGGCGTTTTTCCCTCATCATAATTATTATTATTTTTTGTAATTTTAATAAAAAAAAAATTAGTTTAATTTTCTCCCACTAATTCTACTTTCTATTTCCACTTTAGTTATTTGTTTTAAGAAAATGTTAAATGTTGGGGTCTAGGCATAAAATTGAGTAGTTTTCATATTATTCGTTTTATTCCAAATACGAGATAAATTACAACATTCACCACATATAAATCTTCTGCCCATTGTTATAAATACCGTCATCTTTTGCTATCCAAGTACACACTCTATCAGGGAGAGGGCACCGCCTGTTCATTTCCCTGACTGTAAAAGCATCGAAAGTAATCTGGTGCGAGCCTGCATGAAGATTACAAAAAAATAAAGTGTTTTGTGCGAGGGAATTGCAGAAACTCCACTTGTATTCTTGGCTAGGTGTGAGTGTGTGAAACCCCAGATCGTCGTCCTTAGATTGGCAGTGAAGTACGAGCGGCGTAGACGTGACACTGTTGATTATACGAACCTCGTACTTAAAGGTTAAAAAACAATTCTTCTCGACTGCAAGCGCAATGTTTGAAAACACGAAAATAAACAATATCACCGTTTGTAATTTGGTGTAATCCATTGCTTACTATGTGATAGTCGATGATTTAATAATGTGTTGTGATTTTTTTAATTGGGGTGACACGTTTATATAAGTAGGGCGGGGAATGTGTATTGTGTTCAACTCATTTACTTAGGAAGGAAATTCTCTTTTAATTTCACTTTCCAAATTATAATGTAGTCTTATTTTGCAAGTACTTTCTTAAAGTGATTTAAGTATTTGTGCAATCTTGTTATGCTACCATCATAATTAATGTGGCATAGTAATTACTAATACATATTTCCCAATGATTACTTTATTTGATGTACTTCTCCTTTCGTCCATCAAGAGTGCGGTGCAGGGCCGTATTATGAATTTCTACAATCTCGTTATTTCTCAGATTATTAACCCTATATTTAGAACTTCTAATTATGGTCAATTATTCCATGATTAATCGTAACCTATTTTTTTTTTTTTTAATTTCATAGAGTTAACAATCTAAGAAATAACGAGCTAGCTGAAATGCGTGGCGCATGCCCCACATCGCACTCCTAGTCGACAAAGGGACTCAGGGAGTACATTATTTTGTGATCTAATAGTGTATATCTTCAATACAGCCTCATTATTAATATTGCATTCTAATCCAATCTGTATTATATACTTCCCTATCTCATATAAGACGATATCTTTCTATTATTTACAATCTTGTATTTTCAGGAAAGGTGTTATATATGTTGGATGGATAGAGGCAGTAATACTCCCTCTGTCCCACTGATAAATGGATTTTTTTCTTTCTGGGACGTCCCACTGATATATGGACATGTCCCGAAATAGAAAATTTTAACCCAATAAAATTCTGACACATCACTTTAACCCACTACCTATCACTTTAACACACTGTCATCACTCTCGTCTTAATTCTTGTGTCGAAACAAAAAGTCTCTATCCCAGTAAAACGGAGGGAGTATGTAACAATTATAACTAGAGATGTCTAAATTGACCCGGCCCCGACATATCTGAGGATAAGGCCCAAAAAAGCCCGATTCCAATGGGCTAATGAGGCCGTAACGTGATTTATTTACAAAAATATTATACGAAGTATTTCATACTTCGACCTCTTGACAATTTATGTAGTATACTCCTCAAATATTCAATTAAAATATTGGCTTCTGTTTTCATTCTTTATTTATGTTTCTAGTTACTATATTTTTCTTTTTATGTACGTGTATATTTTTGAGGACTTTTCGATTAATTCCTCAAAATAATACTACCTTCGTTCACGAATTACGTGAGTGGAGTTAGAGGTGCCCACGGTTCCGGTTCCGGTTCTAACCGGAACCGAACCGCCGGTTCCGGTTCCGTCGAGGGAGGAACCGAAACTGAACCGCAAACACACGGTTACGGTTCCGGTTCCGGTTCCGGTTCTAACCGGACAATTATTTATTTATTTTTTAATTTAAAACTTTTTTATTTATGGCTTTGAACATTCTTTCAATTTTATAGGTGTTTCTCATGCAACTCTTCTCATAGTTTGGGATGTGTTAGATATCACATCAAATAAATAAGAAGCTTGAAAAGTGTAATACTCTTATAAAAACAATAAGCATACCTCACAATGAAAAAATAACAAATGAGTGTTTGAGAGTAACACTTTATAATTAAAAAAAGTCCAAATTATATATATATCTAGTTATTATTTATGAAGTTTAACAAATAATGTTATATTTGTTTATAAATTATATTTTAAAAAAAATAAAATAATAGAATTTATATAAATTGGACGGTTCCAAAATTTGGAACCGCCGGTTTGGAACCGGAACCGGAACCGAACCGCCGGTTACGGTTCCAAGAATTAGGAACCTTAACCGAACCGCCGGTTCCACCGGTTCCTTTTCCGGTTCCGAACCGCCGGTTCTGGTTCCGGTTAAAAAACCGCCGGTTCCGGTTACGGTTACGGTTTTAACCGCCGGTTCCGGTTCTTTTGAACACCTCTAAGTGGAGTGGTTCGGCACCGGTTTAATGAATGCTTAAATGAAAAAGTGATGTCGGATCATACATAAGAAGAAATACGAAAGTAAAAAAAAAAAAAAAAAATTGATCAACTTTTTAATGTAAAAAAAAAATATGAATGCGAGTTTACATTGAAAAATCGATTGTTCACGTATTTTATGGACAACTGAACGCACAATAATTGCTCGTCTCTTGTACCAAACAAATCGATCTCTTTAAACTATCTCATAAATATAGTTCGTTATAATAATTGATTTGGCGCCAAAATAATTTGCTCGAACATAATAAGAAAATACCAAACAATCATAATTACAAGTTTATCTATCACCAATTAATATTTAATCTATTTTTGTAATAATTTTTTTTCATTTCTCTCCCACTAATTCTACTTTCAATTTTCACTATAGTTTTATTTGTATTTGTATTTATGCATAGATGAATGCATGCAAGTATATGTATTAATGTATTAGTTTTAAGATAATGATAAATGTTGGGGTCTAGGCATATATGTAACTAAGTAGTTTTCTTATTACTCATTTATTCCAAATACGAGATAAATTACAACATTTACCATGGATAAATCTTGTTGCCGTTGTTATAAATACCGTCGTCTTTTGCTACCCAAGTACACACTTTTTCAGGGCACCGCTGGTCACTTTCCTTGACTCTATAAGCATCGAAGGTTTTCTGGTGTGTGCCTGCTTGAAGATTACAGAAAAATAAAGTATTTCGTGCGATGGAATCGCAGAAATCCCAATTGTATTCTTGACCATGTGCGAGTTGGTGAAACCCCAGATCGTCATCTTTAGATTGACAATGCACTACGAGCGGCATAGACGTGACATTGTTGATTATGCGAACCTCGTATTTAGCACTAAAAAAGCACTTGCGTTCTGCAAGCGCAATGTTTGAAATTACGAAAATAAATAATATGGCCATTTGTAGTTTGGTGCAATCCATTGCTCACTATTCAAAATTAATATTAATATTGTTGTGTGATTTTCTTTTAAATGGGGTGATGAGTTTATATAGTAGGGAAATGTGTATTGTGTTCAACTCCTTACTTTGCAAGGGAATTCCCCATTAAATAGTAATGTAATCTTATTTGTAAGTATTTCTTAAATTGATTTCAACAATTGTATTAATTGTGCAATCTTATTACATATTTCACTATTCTATCCAATTAAATATAATCACTAATCATAATATTGTAGCATAGTAATTATTGATGTATATTTCCCAGTGATCATTTCATTTTATATTCTACTCCCTCCGTTTATTCTAAAACAGCCATTTTCTTTTCTGCATGCATCTTACTAAATGGGTGATTAGTGGATAATAGATAATTATATTGGGTTGCACATGGGTATTAGAGGGTTGATTAAATGATAATGAATAATTATTTTAGGTTGCACATGGGTATGTTGGGCTAAAATAGAAAGTGGTCATTTCACATAGCACGCCCTAATAGAAAATGTGACCGTTTTAGAAGAAACGGAGGGAGTACTTCCTTCGTCTACTAAGAGTGCGGTACGGGGCCCGTGTCATGAAATTCAACAAACTCGTTATTTCTTATATTATTAACACTATAAAAACTTTTTAGAGTATGTTATTGTTAATTAACTCATAATTAATCATAACCTACTATTTAATTATATATTGGGTTAATAGTTTAAGAAATAACGAGCTTGTAGAAATCCGAGGGTTATTGGGCCATTTTTGGGCATGGGCAAAAAGGCCCATTGGGCTAATATGCTCCTAACGTATTTATTTATCTTTTATTAAAACAAAAATTATACGAAATATTTCATAATTCGACCTCTATACAATTTATGTAGTATGCCTCACATATTCAATTAAAATATTAGCTTTTATATTCCTTCTTCTTTTCTTTTCTTCTTTTCTTTTCTTTTTTCTTTTTTTCTTTTTTTAATGTTTCTTGTTATTATATTTTATATACATATTTTTGAAATGTAGTTTATTGTGTTGGACTTTTTATTTCTAAATAGGCCCAATTAGGCAATGGCCCAAGAATTGATAAAGAAAAGAAATAGAAAATGAGTCCAATGTACTCACTTTATTAGTCGATCTGTCTATTTTATCATGTCACTTTTATTCAATAAAATAGATATAGACTGAACACTAAAGTATCATGATAATATGAACATAAATATTATTATAATAGATTCATTTGAATATAAAATGAGACAAGATAGTTGAGACGGATGAAGTATTAATTAACAACGTTTCACTAATTTAATCATTGTTTTATAAACTTTGTTAGCATTTCTCGCATACTTACTAATAAAACTGACATTAAATATATATCTCACTACGAGATAAATTACAATATTCACCATGTATAAATCCTTTGTCCGTTGTTATAAACACCATCAGTTTGTACTACCCAAGTACACACATAATTAGGGCACCGCTGCACACTTTCCTTGCCTCATAAGCAACAAGGCTTATCTCGTGCGAACCTGCTCGAAGATGACAATGAAATAGAGTATTTCTTGCGATGGATTCGCAAAAACTAAAATTGTAATCTACGTTGGGTGAGATTACATGATAACCTAGATCGTTGTCTTTAGATTCACAATGCAGTTCAAGCGGCGCAATCACGAGAGCGTTGTAAATACGAACCTCGAATTTAGAAGTGAAAATGCACTTGCTTTCTGCAAGCCCAATGTTTGAAATCATGTAAGCAAACAATATCGCCATTGTAGTTTGGTATAATCCATTGCTCACTATTGAATTGTATGTGACAATCGATGATATTAGTATTTCTTTTTTCCTACTTTTTTTTCATTGGAGTGATGTGTTTATATAGTGGGGGGAAATGTGTATTGTGTTAAACTCATTTACTTAGGATTTAATTTCATTTTCCCATATATTGTAGTGGAATCATATAATGTAAGGATTTCTTAGTTGTAATTTCACTAATTGTATTAATTGTGTGATCTTTGTTTTGTATTTCACTATTATATCCAATTAATCACAATCACTATAATTAATGTTGTAACATATTAACTATTGATGTATATAATTCCCAATTATTACTTCCTTTTATGTATAACATTACTTTGTGATCTTATAATGTCACATCTTCATCACTATAGCCTCACTAATTACTCATTTTTAGGAAGGGAATTCTCATTTAATTTCACTTTCCAAATTGTAATGTGATCTAATTTCGTAAGTACTTTCTTAAAGTGATTTAAGTATTCGTGCAATCTTGTTATGTACATTTAACTATTATATCCAATTAATCACAATTACCAATCATAATAATGTAGCATAGTAATTATCAATGTATATTTCCCAATGATTACTTCATTTTGACGTACTACTCCCTTCGCCCACTCAGAAAGCGGTGCGGTGTCAGTATCACGAATTTTAACAAGCTCGTAGTTTCTTGGAATATTAACGCCATATAAAGTGGGTTATGATCAATTAATTCATAATGAATCATAACTTATTTTAAAAAAATCATAGGATTAACAGTCTAAAAAATAACGAGCTTGTTGAAATCTGTGGCACATGCCCCGCATCACACTCTTAGTCGACAAAGGGACTCATGGGGTACATTATTTTGTGCTCTTATAGTGTAAATCTTCAATATATCCTCATCATTAATATTGCATTGTACTCCAATTTGAATTATATACTCCCCGTCTCATGCACGACGACACATTTCTATTATTATACACTCATATATATTTAAGAAAGTTATCGTCTTAAATGAGATGTCAAAATTGACCGGCCTGACAATACCCGAGGTTTAGGTTGGATCGAGGGCTTTAGAAATAGAGGCCCAAAAAACTAGGCCTTATTAGCATGTCCTAGTGGGCTGATGGGCCTTTCGGAAATGGGCCAAAAAAGCCCAATTTCAATGGGCTAATGTGGCCCAAACGTGTTTATCTTTTATTACAAAAATATTATTCGAAGTATTTCATACTTCGAGCTCTTGACGATTTATGTAGTATGCCTCAAATATTTAATTAAAATATTAATTACCTTCTGTTTTCCATCTTTTTTTCTTCTTGTTATGTAGGAGTAGTATATATTTTTTAGGACATTTTAATTATTCCCTTAAAATATACTCCCTCCCCGTCCACGAAATACACGAGCGGGGTGGTTCGATGCATGTTTCAACGAATGTCATGATTAAATGATAAAGTGATGTCGGATCATACTTGAGAAGAAATATGAAAGGATCATCTTTAAAATGTAAAAAAAATTATGAAAGCGAGTAAACGTCGAAAGATCGATTGTTCACGTATTTTATGGACAACTGGATGCACAATAATTGCTCCATCTCTTGTACCAAACAAATCGATATCTTTAAACTCTCTCATAAATATAGTTCGTTATAATAATTGATTTGCCGCCAAAATAATTTGCTCGAACATAATAAGAAAATACCAAACAATCATAATTATAAGTTTATCTATCACCTATTAATATTTAATCTATTTTTGTAATAATTTTTTTCATTTCTCTCCCACTAATTCTACTTTCAATTTCACTATAGTTTTATTTGTATTTATGCATAGATGAATGCATGCAAGTATATGTATTAATGTATTAATTTTAAGGCATATATGTAACTAAGTAGTTTTCTTATTACTCATTTATTCCAAATACGAGATAATTACAACATTCACCATGGATAAACCTTGTCGCCGTTGTTATAAATCCCATCGTCTTTTGCTACCCAAGTACACACTTTTTCAGGGCACCGCTGGTTACTTTCCTTGACTTTATAAGCATCGAAGGTTTTCTGGTGCGTGCCTGCCTGAAGATTACAGAAAAATAAAGTATTTTGTGTGATGGAATCGCAGAAATCCCAGTTGTATTCCTGACCAGGTGCGAGTTGGTGAAACCCAAGATCGTCATCTTTAGATTGACAATGCACTGCGAGCGGCATAGACGTGACACTGTTGATTATGCGAACCTCGTATTTAGCACTGAAAAAGCACTTGCGTTCTGCAAGCGCAATGTTTGAAATTACGAAAATAAATAATATCTCCATTTGTAGTTTGGTGCAATCCATTGCTCACTATTGAAAATTAATATTAATATTTGTTGTGTGATTTTCTTTTAAATGGGGTGATGAGTTTATATAGTAGGGGGAAATGTGTATTGTGTTCAATTCATTACTTAGCAAGGGAATTCCCCATTATTTTCATTTTCCAATATAGTAATGTAATCTTATTTTGTAAGTATTTCTTAAATTGATTTCAACAATTGTATTAATTGTGTAATCTTATTACATATTTCACTATTCTATCCAATTAAATATAATCACTAATCATAATGTTGTAGCATATAGAGTAATTATTGATGTATATTTCCCAATGATCATTTCATTTTATATACTACTCCCCCCGTTTCTTCTGAAACGACCATTTTCTTTTCGGCACGTATCTTAATAAATGAGTGATTAGTGGATAATGGATAATTATATTGGGTTGCGCATGAGGTATTAAAGGGTTGATTAAGTGTTAATGAATAAATTATATTAGGCTGCAAATGGGTATGTTGGGCTAAAATAGAAAGTGGTCATTTCGCACGGCACGCCCCTAATAGAAAATGTGACTGTTTCAGAAGAAATGGGAGGGAGTACTTGCTTCGTCCACTAAGAGTGCGGTACAGGGCCTGTGTCACGAATTTCAACAAACTCGTTATTTCTTACATTCTTAGCACTATAAAACTTTTTAGAGTATGTTATGGTTAATTAACTCATAATAAATCTTAACCTACTATTTAATTATATATTGAGTTAATAGTTTAAGAAATAATGAGCTTGTAGAAATCCGAGGATTATTGGGCCTTTTTTGGTCAGGGGACAAAAGGCCCAATGGGCTAATATGCTCCTAATTAAAGTATTTATCTTTTATTAGAACAAAAATTATACGAAATATTTCATAATTCGAGCTCTATACAATTTATGTAGTATGCCTCAAATATTCAATTAAAATATTAGCTTTTATATTCCTTTTTTTTTTTTTTAATGTTTCTTTTGTATACATATTTTTTAAATGTAGTCTATTGTGTTGGACTTTTAATTTCTAAATAGGCCTAATTAGGCAATGGCCCAAGAATTGATAAAGAAAAGAAATAGATAGTGAGTCCAATGTACTCACTTTATTACTTGATCGTCTATTTTATCATGTCACTTTTATTCAATAAAATAGATATAGACCGAACACTAAAGTATCATGATAATATGAACATAAATAGTATTATAATAGATTCATTTGAATATAAATTGAGACAAGATAGTTGAGACAGATGAAGTATTAATTAACAACGTTTCACTAATTTAATCATTGTATTATAAACTTTGTTAGCATTTCTCGCATACTAACTAATAAAATTGACGTTAAATAAATATCTCACTACGAGATAAATTACAACATTCACCATGTATAAATAATTTGTCCGTTGTTATAAATTCCATCAGTTTGTACTACCCAAGTACACACATAATTAGGGCACCGCTGCACACTTTCCTTGCCTTCATAAGCAACAAAGCTTATCTCGTGCGAACCAGCTCGAAGATGACAATGAAATAGAGTATTTCTTGCGATGGATTCGCAAAAACTAAAATTGTAATCTACGTCGGGTGCGATTACATGAGTACCCAGATCGTTGTCTTTAGATTCACAATGCATTCAAGCGGCGCAATCACGAGAGCATTGTAAATACGAACCTCGAATTTAGAAGTGAGAATGCACTTGCTTTTTGCAAGCCCGATGTTTGAAATCATGAAAGTAAACAATATCGCCATTTGTAGTTTGGTGTAATCCATTGCTTACTATTGAATTGTATGTGACAATCGATGATATTAATATTTCTTTTTTCCTACTTTTTTTTTTCATTGGAGTGAAGTGTTTATATAGTGGGGGGAAATGTGTATTGTGTTTAACTCATTTACTTAGGATTTAATTTCATTTTTCGATATTGTGGTGGAATCATATAATGTAAGGATTTCTTAGTTTTAATTTCACTAATTGTATTATTTGTGTGATCTTTGTTGTGTATTTCACTATTATATCCAATTAATCACAATCATTGTAATTAATGTTGTAACACACTTAACTATTGATGTATATAATTCCCAATTATTACTTCCTTTTATATATAACATTACTTTGTGATCTTATAATATCACATCTTTCACTATACCCTCACTAATTATTCATATTACACATTTCACTATTCTATCCAATTAACCATAATCATTAATCATAATGTTGTAGCATATATAGTAATTATTGATGTATATTTCCCAATGATCATTTCATTCTATATACTACTCCCTTAGTTTCTTTTGAAACGACCAGTTTCTTTTCAGTACATATCTTAATAAATATTGGGTGATTAGTGGATAATTGATAATTATATTGTGCTGCACATGGATATTAGATGGTTGATTAAGTGTTAATGGATAATTATATTGGCATGCACATGGTAAATGGTAATGTTGGGATGAAAATAGAAAGTGATCATTTGGCACAATACGCCCTAATAGGAAATGTGGCCGTTTCAGAAGAAACGGAGGGAGTACTTCCTTCGTCCACTAAGAGTGCGGTACGAGGCCCGTGTCATGGAATTCTAAACACTCGTTATTTCTTATATTATTAACACTATAAAACTTTATAGAGTATGTTACGGTTAATTAACTCATAATTAATCATAACCTATTATTTAATTTTATATCAGGTTAATAGTTTAAGAAATAACGAGCTTGTAGAAATCCAAGAGCTACAGGGCCTTTTATGGGCATTGGCTTAAAAGGCCTTATGGGCTAATATGCTCCTAAGGTATTTATTTACACAAAAATTATACGAAATATTTCATAATTCGAGCGCTTGACAATTTATGTATTATGCCTCAAATATTCAATTAAAGTATTAGCGTTTTATATTCCTTTAAAAAAAAATGTTTCTTGTTATTATATTTTATATACATATTTTGTTGGACTTTTTATTTCTAAATAGGCCCAATTAGGCAATGGCCCAAGAATCAATAAAGAAAGGAAAAGAAATAGAAAATGAGTTCAATTTAAATAACAGTGACAAAACTTCCACACTCAAATTGAGATACAACAATGGAGTCAACAATGTAGTTTAATCGGCTGTATTTCTCCCGTCCCGACTATCTCATCTCATTTTATTACTCCATTTATTCATTTTAATATGTAACTTTTATTCAATAAAATAGATATAGATTGAACACTAAAGTGTCATGATAAAATAAACAGAATTAGTATTATAATAGATTCACTTGAATATAAAATGAGATAAGATAGTTGGGACGGATGAAGTATTAATTAAAAACGGTTCATTAATTTAACCCTGGTATTATGATTTTTGTTAGCATTTCTCTCATACTAACTAATAAGACTTGACACTAAATATATATCTCACTGATTATTCCAAATGCGAGATAAATTACAATATTCACCATGTAAAAATCCTTTGTCCGTTGTTATAAATACCATCAGTTTGTACTACCCAAGTACACACATTATTATGGCACCGCTTCCGACCTTCTTTGTCATCATAAGCAACAAAGCTTATCTCGTGCGAACCTGCTCGAAGATGACAATGAAATAGGGTATTTCCTGTGAAGGATTCGCAAAAACTCCAATTGTAATCTACGTTGGGTGCGATTACATGAGTACCCAGATCGTCTTCTTTAGATTCACAATGCAGTTCAAGCGGCGCAACCACGAGAGCGTTGTAAATACGAACCTCGTATTTAGAAGTGAAAAGGCACTTGCTTTCTGCAAGCCCAATGCTTGAAATCATGAAAGTAAACAATATCGCCATTTGTAGTTTGGTATAATCCATTGCTCGCTATTGAATTGTGTGTGACAATCGATGATATTAATATTTCTTTTTTTTCCTACTTTTTTTCATTGGAGTGATGTGTTTATATAGTGGGGGAAAAGTGTATTGTGTTTAACTCATTTACTTAGGATTTAATTTCATTTACCCATATTGTAGTGGAATCATATAATATAAGTATTTCTTAGTTGTAATTTCAACAATTGTATTAATTGTGTGATCTTGGAGTATCTTTCACTATTATATCCAATTAATCACAATCACTATAATTAATGTTGTAGCATATTAACTATTGATGTATATAATTCCCAATTATTACTTAATTTTATATACTATGTTACTCTGTTATCTTATAATGTCACATCTTCATCAGTATAGCCTCACTATTACATTGTAAAGCAATCTGAATAATATATTTCACAATTATAACTAGACATGTCAGAATATGTTCAGCCGCCCGATTATTTGGTCTCTAGAAATAGAGGATCGACCGAGAGACTCATTAGCTTATCGCAGTGGGCCGTTGGGCCTTTCCTGCCAATAAGTCCGGCCTTAGACTAATATGGCCCGCTATAAAATCATTATGTTTTTCTCCACCCCTTTCCCTTTTCATAATAATTCTACAACCTAAATAATATTAGGCATTCTTAGCTCGTATTTTTACAGACAATAACACAATGTATGTTTTATTTTACCTAAAAATAATTATTTTTTCGAATTTATAATTTTTTTAAAAGAGTTGTGGGCATGGTTCTTCCAATGGCCCATAAAGGGTTAGATTGGGCTTGGATTATAAGAGCCAAAAATATTTGGACCGGCCCAACTTGGCCTGTTGGGCCGGCTTGGCTCGAACAATTTAACAACTCTAATTATAGCCATTTACGTATAATTAATCATATTGTGATCGATGTAACCTTATTATATAATCTACTAATGATAAATGAGTTAATTGTCTTTCAATTTACAATGTAGTGAAAGTGACATAGACGGGAGACTATTTATTATACGAACCTCGACTTTCGGTGTAAATAAGCACTTGCTTTTTTTGCAAACTCAATGTTTGAGATTACAATGATAAATAATATGACCTTTTGCAATTTGGTGTGATCCATTCTCAATGCTCACTATATATTGAATTGTATGTGATGGTGATACATTTGAAATCAACCGTAATCTTCCCTTTCCAATAATTATTCATACAACTCAATATTCAAATATGAGATAGCTTACGATGTTCACCATGAAATGAATTTTCGACCGTTGGTATAAATACCATCATCTTGTGCTACCCAAGTACACACATTTTTAGGGCACCTACTATCTCTTGCATTTGATTCATAAGCGACGAAGCTTTTGTCGTGTGGACCTGCTTGAAGATGACAGTTGAATAAAGTAGTTTCTTCGACATTGTCGCAAAAATTGAAACTATATACTTGATTTGGCGCAAGTGTGTGAATCCCTAAGTTATCGTCCCTAGACCGACACTGCAATAGCAATGACGTGGATGTCACACTGTTGATTATACGAACCTCGACTCTAGGAGTTAAAGTGCACTTGCTTTTTGCAACCCCAATGCTTGAAACTATCAAAATAAAGAATAACACCCTTTCGAGTTTGGTGTGATCCATTTTCTCAGTACTAAATGTATGTGAGAGTCGATAACCTTAATATTGCTTGTGATTTTTTTTGGTTTTCTCATTGGAGTGATTCGTTTATATATATAGTGAAGGGAACATCGTGTTAATAATCCAATTGATGTCCATTTATCAACTCATTTACTTATAATGGAATTTTGTGTTAATTTCTCATTGCATATTGTAATGTGATATTTTTTTATTGTAATAATTTTATTAATTGTGTTATAATGTAGTCTTGCATTATATATATTTCACTATTCTAGCGAATTACCATTGTGCAATGTAAGATATTCCTATTTAGTTCTTAATTAACTAAAACAATTGAATGGTAGTAGCAAAACACACAACCACAAACTCAAACAATTATTCATACAAACTCAATATTCAAATATGAGATAAATTATCATGTTTACCATGAAAAGAATTTTCGACCATTGGTATAAATACCATCATCTTGTGCTATCCAAGTAGGGATGTCAATGGGCCGGGTACCCGCCCCATTAAGCACTACCCAAACTCAAACCCGTTAAAATTTCGTATACCCATACTCATCCCAAACCCGTTTAAAAATTCAATTTTAATACCCATACCTGGCCCAAACCCATCGGGTAATACCCGTTTATTACCTGTTAAGCCCAAATAAAATTAATAGTAATATTTTTTATAAAAAAATTATAACTTAATATATACATACAATAATCAAAAATTTTAATTTAAACGTGTACATCTCAATAAGTGATAACGAACAATATACAAAATGTAAAACAAATATCAAATTAAATGTTAACAAATAACAAAACTAACGATATATGTTTTTTATCAAGTAGATTTTTTGAGATATATTCTTTCTACTTTATATATATTAATAAAAACCTTAAAATTGATAATAGTTATAAATTTTTTTATTTAAAAATATAAATATAGTTTTTATATACATGTGAAATATATATATATTTACCATATATATAAATGGGTTTGGGTAGTGAGTACTCAGAGGTGTATACCCATACCCGACCCAAACCCGTTTCGGATATCTACTTTATTACCCATACCCGTCCCAAACCCAATTTATAATACCCAAACCCGTCCCAATTGGGTTTGGGCGAGGCGGGTACCCGCGAAAACCCGACCCGTTGACATCCCTATATCCAAGTACACACATTTCCAGGGCACCTACTATCTCTTGCATTTGATTCATAAGCGACGAAGCTTTTGTCATGTGAGCCTGCTTGAAGATGACAGTTGAATAAAGTAGTTTCTTCGACATTGTCGCAGAAATTGGAACTATATACTTGATTTGGCGCAAGTGTGTGAATCCCTAAGTTATCGTCCCTAGACCGACACTGCAATAGCAATGACGTAGACGTCACACTGTTGATTATACGAACCTCGACTCTAGGAGTTAAAGTGCACTTGCTTTTTGCAACCCCAATGCTTGAAACTATCAAAATAAAGAATAACTTTTCGAGTTTGGTGTGATCCATTTTCTCATGAGGGTCGGTGATATCAATATTGCTTGTGATTTTTTGTTTGTTTTTTCATTGGAGTAATTCGTTTATATATATATAGTGAAGGGAACATCGTGTTAATAATTCCAATTGATGTCCATATAATATTATATTGAGATCATATTTTGTATTTCAAAATTTTAATTTCCCTAATTGTATTATTACTATGCGATTTTCTTATATATTTCATTGATTTAATATACATAATTCATATTGTAATGCAATCCTAATTTATGCTTATTTCATAATCATAATCATAATCATTTACAAACAATTATTATACTAGTATAATTTAATAAAAGCCAATTATATTAGGATTTAAAAAAAAAAGATATTAAGCTATTATATTGTACTAACATTTATATACAATAATTCATCAAATTAATGTTATACTGTAGAAATCATTCTTACAAAATATTTTATCATGACACATAGTAATAAATCTCTTAAAATTTAACCACGAATTCAAAAAAATTATATCGTTTCTCTCTATGTCTAAACTCTATTAGTACGAACTCTCTTATTATTCCATTCATTTAAGAAGTGCCAATTGCACATTTCAAACATTATTACAAAAACATATAAATAGAGCGAAAGGAATAAACAATAAAATAACTACGAATAAAAAACACGACTACATTTACCAAGGATAAATTTTTTGCCCATTTAAATAAATGCCATCATCGTATGCTAACCAAGTGCACACACGATGAGGGCACCTAATATCTCTCCCAATTGAAGTATAGACGTCGAAGCTCTTATCCTTCCACCCCGCTTGAAGATGGCAAAAGAACAAAGTGTTCTCTTCGATTGTATCGCAGAATCTCCAATTATACACTTGGTTAGGCCCAAGTACATGTACACCTAGATCGTCGTCTTTAGACTGACAACGCAGCTGCAACGGCGCAATCGTGACATAGTTAACGATACGAACCTCCATCTTGGGAGTAAGAAAGCACGCTTTGCATATTGCAAGCTCCATGTTTGCAACTATGAAAATGAATAATATTGCCTTTTGCAATTTGGTATGATCCATTTTGCTAGTGTACCAAACTTTCAACTAAAATTATATGTGAAATGATTGAGAATTGAATTTGGATATTCATTTTAGGTGTTTGTTGTAATCCTTTTTATATAGTGGGGAAATTTTATATATAGAAAGAGAATTATGTATTGATTTCGCAATCAATCCTTTTTTAATTAGTCAAAATTTGAGTGATACTAGAATTTCAAATTTCTTAATAAATAGAAAGGGATTGATTGTCATATTTTTTTGGAAAAATTATAGATTTCGTGAAAAAAAAAAACATAATTAAGGATAGTGAAACTGTTGATCGTCTATTATGGCGATTATTGTGGGATTAATTTTAATTATTGCTCAAAAATTAATTGTTCCAAATTTTTCGCAAATAAATTTAAGATTATTCGAAGTAAAAATTAGGAAAATTTATTGGCGATTTTATCATTATTTAATTTCTTTTTTGGTTTTTTTTTTTTAAATCATTGAGTTTTGTATTATTTTAAGGAGTAGAACGGGTTAATAAATTAATTCATATAAATGAAAATCTTATATGAAAACTAAGATTTATACTTGAACCATAGCCGTCTTCGATAAACTTTAATAAAAATAAATTAATTCATATAAAAGAAAATTTTTTATGAAAACTAAGATTTAGACTTGAACCATTGATCTTAATATGACCGTCTTCGATAAACTTTAATAAAATCATTGAAATGCAAAATATTAATGCCAATCACCATACTTTTTATATGCCGCAGGTTCATATTTCACGTTGGATAGATAAAACCCGTCGCTTCTAGCTTCCCAAAAGCAAGAACCCTTGTCGCATCTGATATTCCACGAAGAATTAAAAGCATCGAAGTGGGATTTTTTCAATCCCCATTGTGCATCGCAGTAGAACAAAGTATTAGCGAAAACACTCTCGCAAAATCCCCATTGAATTTCTTGATCTACGTTGAGAGTATGGTTTCCTAAATCATCGTCTCTCGAGGCACAATGCAACTCTAATGGAGCAGAATTTTGAGGGAGTTTATTCATTATATGAACAAAATATCCTTTTGTGAAAAGGCACAATCTTTTCTCTTGGGCTATTCCATTTTGGTGGAAATTGGAAGAAATTATCAAGAGAAATAGCAAGGATATCATGGTATTTGATTTCGAATTTTCTCTTCGCAATAAAATTTCAAATATTATATAGGTGAATGAAGTAATTTTTTTTTACTAAATTTAGTAAATATTCAGATTATTGATGCTATATGAAGGAAATTGATATAAATAGTTGTTTTAATTATTTTAATTAACAATAGTATTTGTCATGATTTTATTACATAAGCCTATTTTTTTAAAATAAAAATATTTCGGTGAAAATTTCAAAATATTTTAGGCCAAAATATCGAAGCCCAAAACTCTATTAATATAAAGGATAAAAGGCCCAAAAATTGAAGCAGCCCAAAAAAAGTCCAATTATAAGTAGAGTACGAATTTTCTCCAAGAATATCACGAGACGTTTATTCAACACCAATCAGATTTACAATATTGAACCCTACTAATATGAAACAAACCATCTTAAGGTTTCCAATCAGCATACTTTTGAAACAATTTAGGATCATCTTGTTTCGGGGACAACCACATACCATCAGCTCTCGCCTCCCAAAAGCAGTCTCCGGCTCTGCACCTTACAGTCTCCCATTTAGAGTTAAAAGCATCAAACGACGTCGTTTTTGTACCCCATGCCGCGTTGCAGTAAAATAAAGTATTAATAAAGAAATTCTCACAAAAATCCCAAGTATAATCTTGATTAGTAGTTAGGGTATGATTCCCTAAGTCATCATCCTTGGAAGCACAATGCAACATCAATGGGGGTGAATTTGGAGGGAGTTTATTAGTTATATGAATATGGTAATGCTTCATTATACATGTTTTTGCTATGGTTATTTGGAGATTATTGGTGCATGTAAAAAGAAATAGGAAAAGGATTAATGCAAGAGAGGGCTTCATTTGCATCATTGCTAGGGTTTTTTTGGGGCAATATTTGGAGTTTGTTAATCACATTTGAATTAGTTGGGGTATTTATAGTGATATGGTAGAGAAGAGGAATTAATTATTGTTAGTTGAACTTTATTAAGTGAAGTTGTTTTTTATATAAATTTTGTTGAGGTAATCCCAATCAAATTCAATATTTTCAAAATTAGAGTGAATTATATAAATCTCTAAATAAAAGTGTACCACATTGAAAGTAGCTTTAACAAGTAAATTCAAAAAGGTAAATTATAAAGAAGAAGTTTAGTTTTGGAGACAAATTAGAATAATGAAAATCAAAATTAAGTGTATTCGACTTCGGCGTCTCATCCTGCCCTAATTATTGATATTATGTTTTGTACACTTTTAAAACTGTTTTACTAGTACTCCATTTATTCTGTTGATAATGAATATTTATTTTTGCACATGAATTAAGACGTTGATCAGTGGTATGTAAATCGTCACTGAATATGACTGAAAGATATCGTTTCTTCCATCATTATTATTTCATTTATAATTTAGTAATGTTTTGCGTTTAATTTTTTTCTAAATTAAATAATTTTCTTGATAATAAAGTTGTTGAGTTTGTTTTTTTTTTTAAAATTTATTTTTAATCTATGTATCTATGTTACTATGTATATAAATATTAATTTTTTTAAATATAGGTTTAGTTATAACATTATGATTTTGAATATTATTAATGTAGAATTATCATTTATTTTGACTCATATTATCTGATTTTTTTATTTTTTATAGCTTTGCAACGGAAGCTTTAGAGGTCGTATCATGGAGGACTCGAGCTCAAAACTTTTGACCTCGATACTTAATCCCTTGCTGCTTGCCCCGGTATTAGCCTAATTTATTTTTAATTTCTTTAAGTGAAAATTTATACTTATCTAAAGCCCAAAATACTGAAGCCCAACTAATATGGCCCGAGTCCAATTACATAATCACTTTTGTAAAAGCCCAACAACTAGCAGCCCCCAAAAGGTGAAGATAAGTGATATGCTAGTCACCTTATGCTACACACTTTTATGGGCACCTTCGTATTCGACATCATTTTGTTCGATTTTTTCAATTGTAATATATTCTAATACCTTATAAATTAATATTGAAATCACTATATCCAAAAAAATTATAAAGATCAAAGCTCGATTTATTTATTATACTCTTTTTGAACTTAGAAGAAAAAACGAACAAAACGAGCATTGATATTTATATTTATTTTAGATTTAGTGATTTCAATATTCATTTATAAGGTATTAGAATATATTACAATTGAAAAAATCGAACAAAATGATGTCGAACATGAAGGTGCCCACGAAGGTGTGTAGCATAAGGTGACTAGCATATCACTTCTCAAAGGTGAAATATCAAGACAAAAATGAAAATGTTGTGTAGTAGACTTTAAATTGATACGCTTTAAACGACCTTTAAATTTCCTATTAATTGCTAAAAAAAGAGAGCAAATTATAGGTTTGTGATCGAATCCTAAATTCGCCAAAAGTTTGTATATTTAACATCTATTGTCCCTCTAAATTCCCTCTAAATTTAGTATCAGATGGATATTGCTCTTTTTTTTTCGATAAAGTCACTTGCGGTATGGTTGTAAGATGTTTTGACATTATTCTATTTTTTTGCAAGTTCGTCGATCTAATTAAGGACCCGACTAACATATATGCGTAGAGTACGAATTTTCTCCGAGAATATCATGAGACGTTTATTCAACACCAAACTGATTTAAACTATTGAACCATACTAACATGAAACAAACCATCTTAAGGTTTCCAATCAGCATACTTTTGAAACAATTTAGGATCATCTTGTTTCGGGGACAACCACATACCATCAGCTCTCGCCTCCCAAAAGCAGTCTCCGGCTCTGCACCTTACAGTCTCCCATTTAGAGTTAAAAGCATCAAACGACGTCGTTTTTGTACCCCATGCCGCGTTGCAGTAAAATAAAGTATTAATAAAGAAATTCTCACAAAAATCCCAAGTATAATCTTGATTAGTAGTTAGGGTATGATTCCCTAAGTCATCATCCTTGGAAGCACAATGCAACATCAATGGGGGTGAATTTGGAGGGAGTTTATTAGTTATATGAATATGGTAATGCTTCATTATACATGTTTTTGCTATGGTTATTTGGAGATTATTGGTGCATGTAAAAAGAAATAGGAAAAGGATTAATGCAAGAGAGGGCTTCATTTGCATCATTGCTAGGGTTTTTGGGGGGCAATATTTGGAGTTTGTTAATCACATTTGAATTAGTTCGGGTATTTATAGTGATATGGTGGAGAAGAGGAATTAATTATTGTTAGTTGAACTTTATTAAGTGAAGTTGTTTTTTATATAAATTTTGTTGAGGTAATCACAATCAAATTCAATATTTTCAAAATTAGAGTGAATTATATAAATCTCTAAATAAAAGTGTACCATATTGAAAGTAGCTTTAACAAGTAAATTAAAAAAGGTAAATTATAAAGAAAGTTTAGTTTTGGAGACAAATTAGAATATAATGAAAATCAAAATTAAGTGCATTCGACTTCGGCGTCTCATCCTGCCCTAATTATTGATATTATGTTTTGTACACTTTTAAAACTGTTTTACTAGTACTCCATTTATTCTGTTGATAATGGATTTTTATTTTTGCACATGAATTAAGACGTTGATCAGTGGTATGTAAATCGTCACTGAATATGACTGAAAGATATCGTTTCTTCCACCATTATTATTTCATTTATAATTTAGTAATGTTTTGCGTTTAATTTTTTTCTAAATTAAATAATTTTCTTGATAATAAAGTTGTTGAGTTTTTTTTTTTTTTTTTTTTTTTTAGCTTTGCAACGGAAGCTTTAGAGGTCGTATCACGGAGGACTCGAGCTCAAAACTTTTGACCTCGATACTTAATCCCTTGCTGCTTGGCCCTAGTATTAGCCTAATTTATTTTTAATTTCTTTAAGTGAAAATTTATACTTATCTAAAGCCCAAAATACTGAAGCCCAACTAATATGGCCCGAGTCCAATTACATAATCACTTTTGTAAAAGCCCAACAACTATGCAGCCCCCAAAAGGTGAAATATCAAGACAAAAATGAAAAGGTTGTGTAGTAGACTTTAAATTTATACGCTTTAAATGCCCTTTAAATTTCCTGTTAATTGTTAAAAAAGAGAGTAAATTATAGGTTTGTGATCGAATCCTAAATTCGCCAAAAGTTTGTATATTTAACATCTATTGTCCCTCTAAATTTAGTATCAGATGGATATTGCTCTTTTTTTTTTTTTTTTTTTTTTTTTTTTTTTTTTCTTTTTTTTTTTTTTTTTTTTCCCGATAAAGTCACTTGCGATATGGTTGGTAAGATGTTTTGACATTATTCTATTTTTTTGCAAGTTCGTCGATCTAATTGAGGACCCGACTAACATATATGCGTAGAGTACGAATTTTCTCCGAGAATATCACGAGACGTTTATTCAAAACCAAACTGATTTAAATTATTGAACCATACTAACATGAAACAAACCATCTTAAGGTTTCCAATCAACATACTTTTGAAACAATTTAGGATCATCTTGTTTCGGGGACATGTACATACCATCAGCTCTCGCCTCCCAAAAGCAGTACCAGGTCTCACACCTTAGAGTCTTCCATTTAGAGTTGAAAGCATCAAACGACGTCGTTTCTTTACCCCATGCCGCGTTGCAGTAATATAAAGTACCAGTATTTCTCAAGATACTTTCACAAAACCCCCAAGTATAGTCTTGATTAGGAGCTAGGGTATGATTGCCTAAGTCATCATCCTTGGAAGCACAATGCACCATTAATGGAGGTGAATTTGGAGGAAGTTTATTAGTTATATGAATATGGTAATGCCATGTTAAACATGTTTTTGCTGTGCTAATTTGGAGATTATTAGTACATGTGAAAATAAATAGGAAATTGATTAATGCAAGAGAGAAATTCATTTGCTTCATTGCTAGGGGTTTTGGGGGGATAGTTGGAGTTTGGTAATTGCATTATATTAATTAGCTGGGGTATTTATAGTGCTATATGGAGGAGAAAAGAAATTTATTGTCAGTTAAACTTTATTAAGTGGGTGGTTTTCATATAAATTTTGTTTAGGTAATCCAAATCAAATTCAATATTTTCAAAATTAGAGTAAATTCATATAAATCTCTAAATAAAAGTTTAGCAAATTGAAAGTAGCTTTAAAAAGTACATTATGCAGAGGAAAAGTAGTTTTGGAGAAATTTCAGAATAATGAAAATAAAAACAAGTGTATCCAACTTTGGTGTCTCCTTCTGCCCTAAATATTTATATTAATTTGTTTTGTAATTTTTTTACGATTTACTGCGACATGATTTAGCAGTACTCGATACTTTATCCGTCTCATTGATAAATGGTCTACAACTTTGAGCACATGAATTAAGACTTTTTGATGAGTAGTGGTATGTGAATAAGTGTATGTGATTAAAAGATATCATTAATGTTTCGCCATAATCATTTAATTTTTAATTTTTAAAGCCCAAAGTACTGAAAGCCCAACTAATATGGGCCCGAGTCCAATTACATAACCACTTTCGTAAAAGCCCAACAATTATGCAGCTCACAAAAGGTGAAAAATCAAGACAAGAATGAAAAAGTTGTGTAGTAGACTTCAAATTTATAGGCTTGTGAGCGAATTCTAAACATCGATTATCCCTCTAAATTTAGTATCAGATGAGTATTTGTTCTTTTTTCCGATAAAGTCACTTGCAATACGGTTGGTAAGATGTTTTGACACGATTTTTTTTTTTTTTTTGCAAGTTCATCGATCTAATTAAGGACTCGACTAATTAACATATATATGTAGAGTACGATTTTTATTTTCTCCGAGAATATCACGAGACGTTTATTCAACACCAATCTGATTTAAACTATTGAACCATACTATGAAACAAACCATCTTAAGGTTTCCAATCAGCATACTTTTGAAACGATTTAGGATCATTTTGTTTCGAGGACATGTACATACCATCAGCTCTCGCCTCCCAGAAGCAGTATTTGGTGTCACACCTTAGAGTCTTCCATTTTTTAGAGTTAAAAGCATCAAACGACGTCGTTTTTTCACCCCATGCCGCGTTGCAGTGAAGTAAAGTATTACTAAAGATACTTTCACAAAACCCCCAAGTATAGTCTTGATTAGGAGCTAGGGTATGATTCCCTAAGTCATCATCCTTGGAAGCACAATGCACCATTAATGGAGGTGAATTTGGAGGGAGTTTATTAGTTATATGAATATGGTAATGCCTTGTTATATATGTTTTTGCTCTGGTTATTTGGAGATTATTGGTACATGTGAAAATAAATAGGAAATTGATTAATGCAAGAGAGAAATTCATTTGCTTCATTGCTAGGGGTTTTGGGGGGATAGTTGGAGTTTGATAATTGCATTATAATTAGTTGGGGGTATTTATAGTGCTATGTGGTGGAGAAAAGAAATTTATTGTTAGTTAAACTTTATTAAGTGGGTGGTTTTCATATAAATTTTGTTGAGGTAATCCAAATCAAATTCAATATTTTCAAAATTAGAGTAAATTCATATAAATCTATGAATAAAAGTTTAGCACATTGAAAGTAGCTTTTAAAAGTATATTATGCAGAGAAAAAGTAGTTTTGGAGAAATTTTAGTATAATGAAAAAGTAGTTTTGGTGTCTCATTATGCCCTATTATTATATTATTTTGTTTTGTAGATTTTCTTATAAAAAAATTACTGAGATATAATTTAACAATGTTCGATACTTTATCCGTCTCATCGATAAATGGTCTACAATTTTGAACACATGAATTAAGACTTTTTGTTGATTAGTAGTATGTGAATAAGTGTATGTGATTAAAAGATATCATTAATGTTTCGCCATAGTCATTTAATTTAATTTTTAATATTTTGCGCTTATATATATATTTAATATTTTTTTATTCTAAATAATAAAGTAGTTGAATTAATAATTTTTTTATCTATTTGTATTTAAATTTTAAAGCTCGCGATCCAAATCCTTAAGTCTTGAAATTTTGTAAAAATTTATTAGATTATATTTATTCGTAATATCACAATGCTCATTATCAATACATATTCGATTCAAATTCTTGAACAATACACATATAAAACCATCCTAAGGTTTCCAATCAGCGTACTTTTGAAACAACTTCGGATCATCTTGCTTCGGGGACATGAACATACCAGCGGCCCTCGCCTCCCACAAGCAGAATCCGGTCACACATCTTTCGGTCTTCCATTTCTCACTAAAAGCATCAAACGACGTCGTCTCGTTACCCCATGCAGCATTGCAGTAAAACAAGGTATTAAAGAAGAAATTGGTACAAAAGTCCAAAGAATAGTCTTGATTGGTAGTTAGGGTATGATTCCCTAAGTCATCGTCCTTGGAAACACAATGCAACTTCAATGGAGGTGTACTTGGAGGGAGCTTATAGTAATATGAACATGTAAATGCTTTGTTAAACAAGTTTTTGCTATGGATTAATGTTTGAGGGAATTTGATTTGCATCATTGCTAGTTATGATTATAGTTGGAATTTGTTAATTAGGTTGAAATTGGATGGGGTTTTATATTGTGGTGGTGGAGAAAATAATTTTATTGTTAGTGGACTTTATTAATTGTTCTTATATTAATGTTGAGGTAATCCCAATCATTTTATATTTTTAAAATTTTAAATTGTGTGCGCGTGAGTTAATATTAACGTATCAGACCTAAGATGTCTCAAGTTCGAGTCTCTCGTGCCTTTACAATTTATGTTCTAAAGCTTAAAATATAAAATTAGATTAAATTAATATAATAATATAAAGGTCCAAATAAAATTTTAGCATGTTAAAAGTAGCATTGACCAAAATAAAAGTGTCATATTGAAAGTAGCTTTAACAAGTAAATTCAAAAAGGTAAATTATAAAGAAGTTTAGTTTCGGAGACACATTAGAATAATGAACATAAAAATTAAATGTATCCGTCTTCGGTATTTCAGCCGTTCCGTTGATAATGAGTTTTTACTTCTGCACATGAATTAAGACTTTGTTGATTAGTGGTATGTGAATCGTCAGTGAATGTGACTGAAAGATATCATTAATGTTTCACCATTATTATTTCATTTATAATTTAGTAATGTTTTGCATTTATTTTTTTTCTAAATTAAATAATTTTCTTAATAATAACAAAGTTGTTAAGTTTGGTAATTTTTTATCTATGTATCTATGTATATAAATATTTTATTTTATTTTCTAATATCGCTTTTGTTATAACATTGTGATTCCGAATATTATTAATGAAGAATTAGCATTTATTCATATTATCGGATTTGTTTAAAGCTTCAACAGAAGCTTTAAAGACCGTACCACAGAGAACTCGAACTTGAAACTTTTGACCCCGATACTTGATCCCCTACTGCTTGGTCCAATATTAGCCTAATTTATTTTTAATTTCTTTCAATGAAAATTAATACTTATTTAAAGCCCAAAATATTAAAGCCCAACTAATATGGGCCCTAGTCCAATTGCATAACCACTCACAAAAGGTGAAAGATCAAGACAAAATGAAAAAAGTTGTGTAGTAGACTTCATATATATAGGCTTGTGATCGAATTCTAAATTCGCCAAAAGTTTGTATATTTAACATCGATTATCCCTCTAAATTAAGTATCGGATGAATATTTGTCTTTTTTTTTTTTTTTTTTTTCCCGAATAAAGTCACTTGCAATACGGCTGGTAAGATGCTTTGACACGATTCTATTTTTTTTTGCAAGTTCATTGATCTAATTAAGGACCCGACTAACATATATGCGTAGAGTACGGATTTTCTCCGAGAATATCACGAGACGTTTATTTAACACCAATCTGGTTTAAACTATTGAACCATGCTAATATGAAACAAACCATCTTAAGGTTTCCAATCAGCATACTTTTGAAACAATTTAGGATCATCCTGTTTCGAGGACATGTACATACCATCCGCTCTCGCCTCCCAGAAGCAGTATTTGGTGTCACACCTTAGAGTCTTCCATTTAGAGTTAAAAGCATTAAACGACGTCGTTTCTTTACCCCACGTTGCGTTGCAATAGTATAGAGTATTATTAAAGAAATCTTCACAAAACCCCCAAGTATAGTCTTGATTAGGAGCTAAGGTATGATTCTGTAAGTCATCATCCTTGGAAGCACAATGCACAATGAATGGATGTGAATTTGGAGGGAGTTTATTAGTTATATGAATATGGTAATGCTTTGTTATACATGTTTTTGCTATGGTTATTTGGAGATTATTGGTGCATGTGAAAAGGAATAGGAAATGGATTAATGCAAGAGAGGGATTCATTTGCTTCATTGTTTTTTTTTTTTTTGGAATACTGTATTTAGAGTTTGTTAATCACATTAGAATTTGTTGGGGGTATTTGTAGTGTTATGGTGGGGAAAAGAAATTAATTGTTAGTTTAAAAGTGGAGTGGTTTTTATATAGATGTTGTTGAGGTAATCCTAATCAAATTCAATATATTCAAAATTAAAGTAAGTTCATATAAAATCTCTAAATAAAAGCTTAGAACATTGAAAGTAGCTTTAATAACTAAATTCAAGAAAGTAAATTATAAGGAGGAAGTTTAGTTTCGGAGACAAATTAAAATAATGAAAATAAAAGTATGTGTATCCAACTTTGGTTTTTCACTCTACCCTAATTATTAAATTAATTTATTCTTTACGCGTTTAAGTTGTTTTACTGTGATATGATTTAGAGTACTCCATCCGTCCGGTTGATAATGGGTCTGCAATTTTGAACACGCGAATCAAGACATTTTATGATTAGTGGTATGTGAATAAGTGAATGTCATTAAAAGATATCATTAATGTCGAACTAACATATATGCATAGTACGATTTCCCTCCTGGAATATCACATTGTTTTTTTCTCAATACATTCGATTCGATTCAAATTCTTGAATAATATATATGCAAAAGTAAAACCATCCTAAGGTTTCCAATCAGCATACTTTTGATATAACTTCGGATCGTCTTGCTTGGGGGACATGAACATACCAGCGACCCTCGCCTCCCAAAAGCAGAATCCGGTCACACATCTTTCAGTCTTCCACTTTGAACTAAAAGCATCAAACGACGTCGTCTCGTTGCCCCACGCCGCGTTGCAGTAAAACAACGTATTGAAGAAGAAATTGTCACAAAAGTCCCAAGAATAGTCTTGATTGGTAGTTAGGGTATGATTCCCTAAGTCATCATCCTTGGAAGCACAATGCAAATTCAATGGAGGTGTAGTTGGAGGGAGCTTACTAGTAATATGAACATGTAAATGCTCGTTAAACAAGTTTCTGCTATGGTTATTGGGAGATTATTGGTGCATGTGAAAAAAAATAGAAAATGGATTAATGTACGAGGGAATTTGAATTGCATCATTGCTAGTGATTATAGTTGGAGTTTGTTAATTAGGTTAAAATTGGATGGGGGTTTTATAATGTGGTGGTGGAGAAAAGAATTTTTTTTTTTAGTTGGACATTATTAATTGTTCTTATATTAATGTTGAGGAAATCCCAATCATATTATATATTTTCAAAATTTTAAATTGTGCGCATGTGAGTTAATATTAACGCATTGGACCTAAAATGTATGAAGTTCAAGCCTCTTGCCATTAGAATTTCGGTTCTAAAGCTTAAAAAGAATATGATTAGATTAAATTAATATAATATAAAGGTCAAAATAAAATTTTATCACATTAAAAGTAGCATTGACCAAAATATTTGGTAAAGTATATATATTAGGTATATTATAAAGGGGATTTGTTTTGGAAAGACTAATTTTGGCCTACATATTAATTATTCATATCAATTTTTTAGTACATTTAAAAAAAAAAAAAAGAATTGTACATTATTTAAATAATTTTAATTGGAAGAATTACAATTTTTTATTATTTTTTAATTTCGATGTATTTTCTTCAATAATTACAGAATTTATAATTACTTTTCGATTTGTATATCAATTTTAGATAAATAAAAACTTTACACAAATCATTCGTCACAATTTAACAGATTTATTGTCAGTATTTTGAATTCAGGTCAAAATAAATAATTACAACGTCCATTATTCTGAGATTTACATTAATTTTACAGAATAAAAAATTCACGGAAAAAGAATTCTACAATCGCAAAATAAAATCATCCAAGCAAAAATAAATTAAATCAAGGAAAAAAAAAAAAAATATTGCAACCATCAACAATCTATTGTAAATCTTTTACCATAATTACCTTATTACCTTCATCGTCAACTACACGAAAGTTCGGAAAGATTCGTACCACAGATAAACCTCAGCTCTCCAAGATTCTGTAATTCTTTTCCGATTCTTCGACATTCGAAGAGAAAAGGAAAGCGTATATGGAAATCTTGAAGAGCTGTGGTATATCGATGGTGCGATCAATATTGAAAAATGGGGAGAAGGGAAAGCTGCAGAGGCGGCAGAAACCCTAGATTCTAACCCTATTTGATTTGATGCACAAAGAGGAAGGGTATCTATGTATTTATAGGCGCAGAGACCTCTCTCTCTCTCTCTCTCATGAAATCGCACACACGCACGTGTCAATATAACTTCAGAGATTTATTTTACTAAAAAAAAAAAAAGTGTAAGAAATTGATTTTATAGTAGAGAATTCAAATATTGTTGCTGCTACTGGGCTGGGCTTTCCAGCCCGGCCCAAATTAGCTGCAGCCCATCAAATACTCCAGTCCAGCCCAGGTCCAGGAATAAGCCGGGCCGGGCTTTTTAGAAAATAAGCAGCCCGATTGAAGCCAGTTGGGTTGGGCCAGCCCGGAGGTACTAGAATATAATACAATTGAAAAAATCGAATAAAGTGGTATCAAGATGATAAAACGACGAAGGTGCCCACGGAGGTGAGCACCATAGAGGGAGTAGCATATCACTTCTCTATAAATGTATGCATAACCTAATAAAAGAAAGTAGACTATGTATTTGAAAATTTATCGACGTAATCCTGTCACATCACTGATGAGAATATTATGTGTGTTGCCGATGGTGAGGAGGGGAGTTTCTAATGGTTGGTAACATTTTATAGATAGATACGAATCATGATTCCACTCTACGCATACTAATCGCGTACAAATGGTATTGATGAATCTTCGATTTGCGGCCCAAATTTATATATGGTTTGTATGCGAATACGAAGAGGAACACGAGAGATTTACGTGGTTCGATCGGTATGATCTACGTCCACGGGGAGGAAAATATAGTTTTTGTATTCAGAATAGCGTAAGTAAGTCACAATACAATTGGTTCTCGTATTTATAGACATAACTCATGGCAGTTGCAGAGGTGGAGTCGTGGAGGTCATGGAGGTGTGGTTGGTTTTCCCTGCTCCGGTTTTTCCTCCATCAGCCCACGTTTTGGGTTTAGGGCTCAACTCCCTGGGCTTGTACTTAGCATGGACTGGGCTTGCCGATCTGGGCCTATCCGATCTGGGCTTCACGATGTGGGCTTGTCTCTGTTTTGGGCCTTTGGGCCTAGGGAGGTGGGCCATTTCCTATCACATCCCCCCCCCCAAAAAGCGTGGGGTGATGGAGTTGATGTTTCCTGCCTCTAAAATGCGTGAGGGAGGCTGAACTGAACTTGGTATCCCCTCTGAAATGCGTGAGGGAGGCCGAACTGAACTTGGTATCCCCCTCTGAAATGCGTGAGGGAGGCCGAACTGAGCTTGGTACCCCCTCTGAAATGCGTGAGGGAGGCCGAACTGAACTTGGTACCCCCTCTGAAATGCGTAGGAAGTCCGAACTGAGCTTGGTACCCCCTCTGAAATGCGTGAGGGAGGCCGAACTGAACTTGGTACTCCCTCTGAAATGCGTAGGAAATCCGAACTGAGCTTGGTATCCCCTCTGAGATTGTAAGTTCGGATATCGGGAGAGGCCGAACTGGTCTCCCGCCCAAAATGAAAAGTTGTCAGCCGCATTTAATGCGACGCTTGGGGTTCCGATAAAGCACCGATTGGACGTGCGCGAAACGCCGTCGCATTGAATGAGGTATTCAATACGCGTGGATTCCTTCCCCCTTTTAATGCCTTATGATTGTAAAAACAATCATTCTACATTCCTTTCAATCTGCAATCCCTCTTGCTGTTCTTCTTCTCCAAACGGTTTCTCTTCACAGATTGTTCAAGAACTTTACACGAGTAAGTTATGTCTTCGTCTATGTCGTTTTCTACGTCCCCCTCTGATTCGTCCGTTCGGGAGGTCGAATCCCCAATTCTGTCTCATTCTCCGTCCAACTCTCCCCCGGTTCATTCTCCGGCGGCGACGGAAGAAGTCGCCGCCGCCTCTTCGTCGAACTCCCTTCCGGTTTATTTCCCGGAGGGTAGGCGTGCCTGCGTACGGTCCGATTGTAAGGAGCCGTACGGGCACGAGGTAGTTTTTTCCGAGTGTCCTCCCGGAATAGCTGGGAGCGTGGGGGATTTAGAATCTACTATCTCTACTTCCACCCTCTATGATCTTGCTGTAAAATTCGATTTTCCTACTTCTGTCCTCCTTCTCCGGCCGAACGCGTATGATAGGGCTTATCGCCCCCCTCGTGGGTGTGTCACCGTCTACGAGGATCAGTTCAAGGCTGGTCTGCGTGTCCCCTTTCCGGCCATTTACGCCGACATTTACCGTGTTTTTAATCTATCCCCTGCCCAGATTACCCCGAACAGCATCAGCCAAATAACCGGTCTGGGTGTTGCCTGTTCTCGGGTGGGTATCCCGTATTCGATAGATCTTGTCGGGGGGATGGTGTCATTTAAGTCCCGGACTGAGGGCTGGTACTATTCCTCATATCGGCAGAAGGGGTTCTCTGTCAAGGTGCCCTCGAAAGTGCAAGATTGGCAGAAAAAAATTTTCTATTGCCAGTTCGAGGGTGCCATTGAGTTCGGGTGGCACTCCGGTCCCGTCGTACTGCTGCCAAAACCAAAGAATTTTGGCAAAGTGGTAGGGCGTTTTGCCAGTTTGGGCAAAATGCCGATGTCGCTTGCCGATCTCGGGACGGCGGTACCGAGCCCCGATGAACCTTCCACTTCTGTGGATCCGGGGAGGGGTGAGGTCCATTTTTTTTTTTTTTTTTTTTTGACATCGGTACTAACTTTCTGTCTGCTCGCAGTGGATCTGGTGAGGGGTAAGAAGCCGATTCCGCCGAAGAGGAAGGGTGAGTCCACTTCTTCCCATTCCGGGCAGAAGAGGCAGGCGACCGAGTCTTCCGAACAGACTCGGTCAGGGATTCCTACTCCCCGAGGTCGGGGTAACACGTCTGTAGCCGCAGAAGAGGTCGACGCGGCGGCTGCGGGAAAGCTGGTTATGGGTTCGGCGTCGTCCGAACCCGATCTGGTTGAGGTTCGCACTTCCGCCCCGGTATTCCCAGCGGTAAATTCAACTCTCCTCGATCTCACTTGCCCCCTTCTTTTTCTTTGTTTTTTTTTTTTTTTTTTTTTGATGGTAGTAATCCAATGCAGGGTGTGGATCCTACTCTTGAGGAGTACGACCGTGTGAATAGCGCGGTCAGGAGCCTCCTTAAAGGGTCGGTGGCGAAGTACCACCGTATTGCGGAGAAGAACAAGGTCTTGGCCAGTGACAAGGCCAAGCTTTCAAAGGCGTTCGCCGAGGCTACAGCTCGGGAAGCCGTACTGCAGGAGCAGGTCGACCGTCTCTCTGCCGAACTCAACGCCACCAAGGAGAAAGTGGCGAAGAGCGAGGAAGAGGCTGTAGCCGCCCGAGTTCGGGAGGCCGAGATCGCCGCCGCCCAGGGCGACGTTTTCCATGCCCTTGCTGAAAGAATAATATTTAGCAAGGGTTTTGGTAAACTGGTGTCGTCTCTGACCAAGACGATTGAGAAACGGGCGGTGGCCGAAGTGCTTGATCGGGCGGCCGCCAAATTTCCCGATCTCGACAAGGAGGAGTTCGGGTATGAGCCTGTCGAGGACGAAGAGGTGCTTCGCATATACTTTCGGCAACTTTTGAAGAAGGCCTCTCCATTCCCCGTCGTGGGGTATCTGGCTGAAGGGCAAGCCTTGCTGACGGCTGCCGATATCCAGGCCTGTCAGTTCGACAGGGATGCCGATTTTGAAGAAGCGTGCATCCCTTTCCGCGAAGAACTGGCGACGCGCCCGCTGTCCCCAAATACACCGCCCCCCGTGCTGGAAGGTGAAGATTTGGAGGATGCTGATGCCGAGGCGCGGACCGAGAACACAACCGCCGAACCTACGGGCGGGGTCAGTTGATCCCTTCCCCCCCCCCTTGTTTTTTTTTTTTTTTTTTTTGCTGATGTCCGTACTGAACTTGTAAAATGTATTCACTTTTCTTATGAATGAAAACTCGGTTCTTTGCTTACTTTTCTCTTACTTTCTGTAGAACGAATCCGATACAGATAAGACTGCGTTGATAAACGAAATAAAGCGTCTGAAAATCCTTATTGATCTTAAGGATGGTGAGATCGGTCGCCTTGACAAACTTGCTGAACACCTCCGAAACGAATTTGACGCCAAATATAACGCTCTGCAAATCACGGCTGATTCCAACGAAGCTCGATATTTGCAATTAAAAGAAGATTATGCGGATGCCAAGAGGATTGCCGACGAGCATGCCGAATACGAAAGGGTTATCCACGAGCTCGGCGGCAAGACGATATCCGAAGTCGAAGCTGATGCGTTCGAGGCTGTGCGGGGGGTCGTGCGGGAGGTCCAGAATCGTGGTTCGGATTCATGGGAAGTTGCTAACTATATATCCGAGCTGCGCTACTTGACGAACTTATTCCCGTTGGTACTATCCCGCCACCCAATAATGAAGAAGTGGCTTGACCGGTACCCCGACGTGCAGCCTAGTAAGCAACATGCTCCCCGGTTCCGCGCCCTGAGTCCTACTGTTCCATCTCGTCTGGTTAAGGACCGGTTGGACATGCTGATGCCTGTTCAGAACCGCAGACCGATACCGAACCGAGGGGATGGGAATTACCGAGCTCCGATAGTCCCCCGAGGTCGAAGTTCTTCCCGGTCTGTATCAATCCGAACTGGGATGTCAGGCGGTGGTGGGCACGGTGGTGGTCGCAGTTCGGGACAAAGTTCCCAAAAAAAGGAAGATATAAATATTGACTTTTTGATGAACCCGCCGACTAGCGGTTGGGCTAGTTACTTTAATTGTAGTAAGAGGCCAGATGAGGGCGGGCCTTCTAACACTTGACTTGTAAAATTCTGCAAAATAATAAACACATTTTGTATAAACTCTGTTAGTGTAACTGTTGGCTTATTGCCTGTTTCGAATCGCATTTCTGCTTTTTTCGTTTTCGAACTGATGTGGTCATATTCGAGTCTTCCGAAGTGGCTTGGGAGCCTAACTTCGGCTTCCGATGTGACGCTTGGGTCTTCCCTTGGTTCGGGATGGCGTATAGCCTATTATCCACTGCCAAGGTGACACTTGGGTCAGGTCGGGTTCCTGTTCTGCCGACTAAGTCGGTAGGGGTGGTCCCCTGGTTCGTACGATTTTACTTTACTAACACTTGTCCTCGTCAGGATAGTGTTGGAGGTAGAGGCAACATGCATATAAGTGGAGTAATGCAATGTGGTGTGAACACAATAAAAGATAGAAATGAAATCTCAAACTTCATTACTGAAAGTAGTTTTTAAAAGACAAGACCTGACTGAACATTGAACTGAACTGAATAAGACCGAACTGACAAAAGACTAAAATGACCGAGCTACTCTATATGATACTCCACATCTATGCATAATACCTCTTCAGATGGATTATATTCCAAGGTCGCTGTATGGGCTCCCCGGACAGTGTGGAAAGCCTATAGGCGCCTTTACCAAGGACCTCGTCTACTCGGTATGGGCCTTCCCATGTGGCCTCCAGCTTGCCGAGCTTACAAGCCTTGCTGACCTCATTGTTTCGGAGAACCAAGTCCCCTACACAATACTGCCGATCCCGAACTCGCCGATTGTAATATCGGGCTATGAGTTGTTTGTATCGGGCCTCTCTTATGTAAGCTGTATCCCTCTTTTCCTCTAGCAGATCGAGGTCCGTACGCCGGTTCTCATCATTTACTTCGGCTACGAAATGGGTCGTGCGCGGGCTGGGGAGTCCGATCTCGACCGGGATTACAGCTTCTGTTCCGTATGCTAGACTATACGGTGTTTCGCCATTTGCTGTTCGCGGCGTTGTTCTGTAGGACCATAGAACGTTCGGAAGGTTTTCTACCCATAACCCTTTAGCTTTCTCTAGTCGGGTTTTGAGACCTTTGACGAGAGTTCGGTTCGTCACTTCGGCTTGACCATTTGCTTGAGGGTGGGCTACCGATGTGAAATGTTGTTGAATCTGCAGCTCGTCACACCATTCCCTAAAAACCCTGTCCGTGAACTGGGTCCCATTATCGGATACGAGGACATGAGGTATGCCGAATCGGCATACTATGTTCTTCCATACAAAGTCCCGGGCGTTTTTGCTTGTGATCGCGGATAGGGGTTCTGCTTCCACCCACTTCGTAAAGTAATCAATTGCAACTATGAGGTGTCGCAACTGACCTGGTGCTTTATCGAATGGGCCTACTATATCTATCCCCCACTGCGCGAACGGCCAAGGACTCTGCATCGCAGTCAGCTCGGTTTGTGGTATCCTTGTCACATTTGCATGTAACTGACACTTCTCCACCTCTGCACGAGTTCGGTGCAATCCTTGAGCATCGAGGGCCAAAAGTATCCCCATCTCATAATTTTCTTTGCTAACGCCCGAGGTCCGATGTGACTTCCACACGCCCCTTCATGCATTTCTCGCATGACGTAGTCTGCTGAGGTCGGTCCGACGCACTTGAGTAAGGGTTGAAGGTATGACTTCTTGTAAAGGACATTGTCCAGAATAGTATATCTCAATGACTTCAACAATATCCTTCTAGCCTCTGCCTGATCTTCAGGCAGCTCCCCTCTCTCCAGGTAGGCTAGAATGGGCGTCATCCACGTCGGCTGTGACTCATCGTTCAGATCGTTAACCTCGGCTTCGTCTATGCTTCTATGCTTTACATCTTCCACTGGTGAAGTGCCAGGTGCCGCTGCCAATTTGCTGAGAACGTCAGCTCGGGAATTCTGAGTCCGGGGGATTTGCTCGAGCTGGAAGTACTGAAAAACCCCCTGCATGCCCCGTGCCTTAGCCAAATATTTCTTCATTCTTTCTCCCTTTGCTTCATACTTTCCTAGCATATGATTCACGACTACCTGGAAATCGCTGTGTACCTTTATGGCCGTGATCTTCAGATCCGCGGCTATTCTGAGTCCGGCTAGCAGAGCTTCGTACTCTACCTCGTTGTTGGTAGTTGCGAACTGAAAGCGGAGTGAATAGGTGATCTCTTTCTTTTCCGGGCTGATGAGAAGGATACCAGCACCGCTTCCTGCTTTTCCTGATGCCCCATCCACGTACATGTGCCAACAGTCTTGAGGCTCTCCCACCGTTGTACGATCTGGCACTGGTATCGGGGTTGGGACTTCGGATATCGAGGTTTCAACCAAGAAATCCGCCAAGGCTTGCCCCTTGATGGCTTGTCGGGGAACATAAGAGATGTCATGCTCCCCCAGTTCTATTGCCCACTTTGCTATCCGTCCTGATGCTTCTGGCTTCGTCAGCACCTGCCGAAGTGGGGAATCTGTTCGGACTTGGATCGGGTGCGCGTGAAAATAGGGGCGCAATCGCCGAGCAGCGTTGACAAGTGCTAAGGCTAGCTTTTCTAACGGCTAATATCTCACTTCGGGCCCTTTTAATGACCGGCTTATGAAATAAACTGGTAACTGGCGACCTGCCTCTTCTCGCACAAGCACTGCACTAATTGCTTCTTCAGAAGTAGCCAAGTATAGAAATAGCACCTCTCTCTCCTTCGGTACTGACAAGGTCGGTAGATCCTTGAGATACTCCCTTAGCTGGTGTAGGGCGTGATGATGCTCCGAACTCCAATCAAATTGGGGTGCTTTCTTTAAGATTTTAAAGAAGGGCAACTGCTTCTCCGCGGCTTTAGATAGGAATCTACTCAGTGCGGCGAGACACCCTGTAAGTCTGTGCACATCGTTGATTGACTTTGGATTCTTCATGTCTAACACGGCCTTAACTTTTGATGGATTCGCCCTCAGCCCTTCCTGGGTAATCCAACAACCTAAAAACTTCCCCGATGTCACAGCAAAGGTACATTTTTGGGGATTAAGTTTCAGATTGACCTTGCGAAGAATGGAGAGCACAGTTCGGAGATCGGCCACACTTGTGCTCTCTTCCTTACTCTTCACCACTATGTCATCGACATAGACCTCCACTTCCTTTCCGATATGCTCTTTAAATATTTTATCTACCATCCTCTGGTAGGTAGCTCCTGCATTCTTCAACCCAAATGGCATTTTGCGATAAGCAAAGATGCCAAAGTCCGTAATGAATGCTGTCTTAGCCGCGTCTTCGGCATCCATTAGGACTTGGTGGTATCCCTTATACAGATCCAGGAAGCTGAATATCCTATGACCGACCAGCGAGTCCACCTTTTTGTCGATATCGGGCAGAGGGTAACAGTCCTTAGGGCAGTGCTTGTTGAGATCGGTATAATCGATGCACATGCGCCATCCTCCCCCAGCCTTCTTGACCATTACCGGGTTTGCTATCCAGGTCGGGTAAGTGACTTCGAATAGAATCCCAGCATCCAGCAGTTGGGTCACTTCGGTCTTTATGACCTGATTCCGCTCCGCTGCAAAGGAGCGCTGTTTTTGCTTGATCGGTCGCACTTCGGGGTCAATCTTTAGCCGATGTGTGATCAGATCGGGTGATACCCCTGTCATATCCAATGGGGACCACGCGAAGACGTCTCTGTACTCCTTTAGAAGCCGAATAACCTGTTCGCGAAGATGGGGGTGGTCGGTCAGCCCGACTTTGACGACCTTAGCGGGATCGTCATTGTACAAAGCCACCTCTCTCTCTTCGGCGGGCGACGTCTTCTTCGGCTCTTCGGAGTTCGGTAATTGCTATGCTTGGGGCAGTTCGGGCGTTGCCCCTAGCCCCTTGAGAGCCACATGCAGGCACTCCCTTGCCATTTTCTGATCACCACGGATAACGGCTACCCCTCCCTTAGTCGGGATCTTCACGGCTAAATGGTACGTGGAGCAGATCGCTCTCACTGTATTCATCCAAGTACGGCCTAGGATTATGTTGTATGGGGACTTGGCTTCCACCACCATGAATTCGGTCATGTTAGTGGTGCTTCTCGGCCCTTTCCCTACTGTGACGGGCAGCTCGATCGTCCCTAGGGGATGGGTTTCCTCCTGTGCGAAACTCCGCAGTGGCCGGGTGGTTGGAATGATTTTTTACTTCTCCAGCTCCATGTTATCAAAGCAATGCCTGAACATGATATTCACCGATGCCCCGGTGTCGATGTGAATCCTTTTGATCAGCATGTTAGCCACCACAGCCTCAATAACAATGGCATCGGAGTGCGGCATCATGGGGGGCACCGGGTCATCGGCCGAGAAAGTTACGGCTTCCTCCTTCTTGAACCTCTTGTTAGCGGGTTCGCTGTTCGGCATGCTCCGAGCTCCGTTTTTGAGGGACGATTTAGTCTGTCCTTTGGCGAGAGCGGAGATCGTAGCAACTATCCCCTCGTATTGGTAATCTCCGTCCTCGTCGGCATCATCCTCATTGTGCTTTGTTTTCTTCTCAGCATCCGTGCTGCAATTCCCTCTGTACTGTCTTTTCTTTTTTTGACTTCGGGGGGCATCCACTTGATTGACCCCCGTGCTCCGATCTTGATATTTTTTAAGCGGACCATTGCGAACTAGGCTTTCAATGTCCTGAGCCAAGTTCCTGCAATCCTCCGTCTCATGTCCATAATCTTCATGGAATTGGCAATACTTATTCTTTGACCTCGGCTTGCCGTCCTCCCGCATCGGCCTTGGTCTCTCGAACAGATTAGCGTGCAATTCAAGGATCTCGGTCCTTGGTTTGTTTAACGGAGTGAACTGCGGAGCTGGCCGCTGTGCAGGCTGACTTGTAGGCGGACCTCGTTGTGCTGGATTCTGCCGAGGTCCGAGACGAGACTCAATCGGACCTCGCTGAATTCGCTCCATTACCCCTTTCCGGGGCGCATCATCTTTCTTCTTTGAGGTTTCACCTCGGTCAACCTCCTTTCGACGTCTGGTCGCCTCCTCTATCTTAGCGAACTTGTCCGCAATAGCCCACAGTTCGGTAGTGGTCTTCGGATCCTTCGCCAGGATCTCCCTGTAGAGATGGTCCGAGCTGATGGCATTTTGAAATGCTGAGATGATGAGGAGATCGTTTGTGCACCGAGTTGATAAGCACTCTCTATCGAATCGGGTCATGAAATCTTGTAGAGACTCACCCCGGCTTTGTTTAACGGTTAGCAGATGTGCTGGGGTGTGTCTCACTTCGGCGCGCTGGGAGAAACTCCTAGCGAACACATTCATCAGATCGGAATACGATCTGATCGACCCGGGGGGCAAACTGTCGAACCACTCCCGTGCATTGTCGATTAGCAGTTCAGGAAATAGCTTACACATGTGCACACTCCCCAGGTTTTGGTTCAGCATGCTGTACTTGAACTGACTAAGGAAATTGCTTGGATTTCCGATTCCGTTGTACGCCTTGATCTTTGGCACCGTGTACCCGAAGGGCATAGGTGTGTTGAGGATCTCCTCCGAGAGCGGGCTGATAATCCTACCAAGCGCGTCAAAGATCTGCGCTCCCCCAGTTAGGTGTCCTTGGTTGGGCGCAATATAGGGCGGAGCAGTGACATAGTTTGGTTGAACCATATGGGAGTTCGGCTGCTGGCCTCCCTGGGTCTGTCCTCGGACTTGCTGAAGATAGTGTCGCAAGTCCTGTCCGGGCCTCTGCCCTTGACCGAACTGAGAGATTCCTTGTCCGGGCTGAGAGACTCCCTGGCCGAACTGGGGGACTCCCGTGTACTGGTTGAGGAACTCACGCCCGGATGCTGTGGTGAGGTAATCTCACAATAACTCCTCGATCCCTGGAGGCGGTGGAGGCGGTGGGGCTGCCGAGTTCGGCTGAATGACTGGAGGAGCAGTTAGGTTCGGTCGGATAACTGGGGACAAGCGTAGGGTTGCCTCTGGACCAAATAGTTCACGCTCCCGATTGGCAGTGAGATTCTCGACATGGCCCTCCGGTGTCGGGTGAGCCTGTGGTCCCAGGCGCGAACTCATGGGAGCTCGGTGATGCTGGATCGGTTGGGCCGGGGAGGAAGGTGCCATTGTGTTTCCCGCTGCACCCTGCTCGTCGGCATTTGGGATCTCTGGGATTTCGTCGGCCACGATCCGATCGTTGGCAGGGACGTCGTTGGGCTGTTCTGCGCCCGTTGCCGAGGCTGGTTCCTCGGGCTGTCGTCGGCGGCTCCTTCGGCGACGGGGGGTTCCCAACAACAACTGATTTCCGTGCGGCATTGCTAGTGACTTCAGGCAGCGAAAGATCGAAAATTCAAACACGAATTTGTTCCCACAGACGGCGCCAGTGATGAATCTTCGATTTGCGGCCCAAATTTATATATGGTTTGTATGCGAATACGAAGAGGAACACGAGAGATTTACGTGGTTCGATCGGTATGATCTACGTCCACGGGGAGGAAAATATAGTTTTTGTATTCAGAATAGCGTAAGTAAGTCACAATACAATTGGTTCTCGTATTTATAGACATAACTCATGGCAGTTGCAGAGGTGGAGTCGTGGAGGTCATGGAGGTGTGGTTGGTTTTCCCTGCTCCGGTTTTTCCTCCATCGGCCCACGTTTTGGGTTTAGGGCTCAACTCCCTGGGCTTGTACTTAGCATGGACTGGGCTTGCCGATCTGGGCCTATCCGATCTGGACTTCACGATGTGGGCTTGTCTCTGTTTTGGGCCTTTGGGCCTAGGGAGGTGGGCCATTTCCTATCAGGTATAATGCATTATACTGTAATTGAGACATTGATTCACCCTTTTAAAACATATTTTAAATTAAATGAATTAGTGGTATAATTCTAATATGGTAGGTAAATGTACAAATTGAGTAAAAAATCATTTGATATTTTCTAATTTATTGGTGAAATATAAAAATAAAATAAAGGGAATATTGCAATCGCGATTAAATTCCTAACATAATATTCATCCCAAAATTTGACTCATTCATGCCTATATAAATAAATTATATACTCATTCATAATAAATTATTCATCCAATTCCTACAAAGTGAAACTTAACATGGGAAAAATCAATATATTCCTTATTTTTGTAATGGTTAATTATTTCCATACATCTGTTCACGGTAGCTGCAAGGGTTTCGACATACGCAAGTACCAAGTTCATGTATTGAATTTACTCCCAAGAAACTCGGCACCTCTGACCGTGCATTGTGCTTCGGGAGACGACGATTTTGGGTTTCATAATATCACTAAATACAATGAAGACTATCATTGGAGTTTCTGCGAGAATTTCTTCGGCAATACCTTGTACTTCTGTCATTTCTGGTGGGAGCATAAGGACAAGGCGTTCGACGTTTTTAACGAATATTTGAAAAACGATAATCTTTTGAACCTGTGGGCCGTAAAAAGTGATGGTTTTTATTTTGCAGATGATCACTCGTTTTCATCCTTGAAGAAACGGCTTGCGTGGTGATTATTTGTCCAATAAATTAATTGTGATTTTATGTTGATTTTTTTGTAAATTTTGATAATAAATAATGTTTATTATGAGTTTAGAGTTGTATCGTTTGATACTTGAATAAATAATTATATGTAGAAGGTTGAAAGTAACGTTTTAATTTTTTTATTTTTCATAGTTATGAATCTTAAATCAATTTTAAAATATTGGCCAAATTATCATCAATATTAAAAAAAAAAAAAAAAAACAGTATTAAAAAAGTCCCAAGAAAACAATACTATAACTTATAAAAAAAAACAAATTAATATGGATTAAATCAATCTATTACATGTCCCATTTTTTTCTTATTTCCTAAAGATCTAATTGTGATTCAGATCCATCAAGAAACATGTTAATTTAAACGGGACAGTGGACACACACGATATTTTCAGAAATTGAAAAAAAAAGTGGTCCGATTGATATAGGAGTATTTCACACAGAGATAATTAGATTCAGATCCATCAAGAAACGTGTTAATTTAAATACGATACACAATATTTATTTTTAAAATTGAAAAGAAAAAAGTGATTTTATCGATATAGGTGTATTTCACACAAAGATAATTAGTTACTCATGCCCATAATCGGTAAGTTGGAACGTATTAATGAGACCGATATTTTTTGTATCGTATTATTTAAAATTATATTAATTACAATTAATAATTTATTCCACAACATATTATTCAACGGATTCAATTCGCTCAAATACGGAAATTATGCATAACATTTTCTAATCTATAACGAAAATATTAAATACATTCAAACAAAATAAATAGAATATGTTAATCAATAATTAATATTGCAACAAATATAGAAAGTATAGCAATTATAGAATGTATTTGGTCCCCAATTTCAGCAATATTTGACTCATTTTTGCCTATATATACAAAGAAATTATCAAAGAAAATTACCCAACAATCTAAAAAAAATAGCTTCAAAAACATGAAATCCAACATGGCCAAAATTATATTCCTAGTTTTTATTATTGCTACTTTTTTCCAACCATTTGCTCATAGTTGCCCATTCGTAGACACTCAAAAGTACCAAGTCCATGTTGTAAATCTACTCCCGAGGCATTCCCCGCCTCTGCTGGTGCACTGTGCCTCCGGAGACGACGACTTCGGGTTTCATAACATCACCAAGTTTAACGAGGACTATCACTGGAGTTTCTGCGAGAGTATACTTCGCAATACCCTGTTCTTTTGTCACCTTTGGTGGGAACACAAGAGCATAGCCTTCGATGTTTTCAGCAAGACGAAAAAGAATGAGAACCTCTTAAACTTATGGGGTGTAAAAAGCGACGGGATTTATTACTCCGATGATCATTTAGCTTCGTCCTTGGTTAAATGGTATAACTGGTGATTTTTACGAATCTGATGTAATATTATCGTTATTTATATATCGATGTGTTTTCGAGGAAAGAGTACTTTTGTTTGTGGTTTAGAGTTGTATCCTTGAGTAATTGTAACAATCTTTGAATTATATAGATTGTTGGAAGTATTTTATCATCTTATTTATTTGTTTTATTGGGCATTTAATAAAATATAAATATTAAAATTTATTAAAATATAGCTTCAAACAAGATTAAAACATAACAATTAACAACATCTAATGATCCATTTATCTTTCTTCACACCATTAAAGTAAATACCATCTTCCTTAGCTGCCCAATTGCACACATTGTTAGGGCAACTAGTCCTCCAATCCGATACGAATGCTTTAAACCCGAGATTATTTTCGCCTGATTGAATATTGCAGTAGAACAGAGTATTTTCGAAGAACCCGTTGCAGAAGCTCCAACTGTAATCTTGATTCGGACCGATTGTATGGATTCCGAGATCGTCGTTTCCGGATTTGCAGTGCACTTGCAACGGCGGAGACGTCGGGTTGAGATTACTCACAATGTGGACTTCAACTTTAGCACTTAGGGCACATTTTTTTGATAAAGCATGGTGAATATTGAGTATTATCAAAATAAATAAGGCCACTATTTTCATTTTTGTGTAAATGATGAGAAGAAATTTTGGTGAATATTTTTAATATGAATTGAGTTGGTTTTTATAGTTGAGAGAAATGAAGAGCTTAGGATGCGATGAGGGTAATTATGCAAAGTAAATTAAAGATTCATTTATTTGTTTTTAATGTAAAAGTTAATTGTATGTGAAAGGATGATTAAGTTTTTCAATAATCATCAAATTAAGTTAATTATATGATGGTTACTAATTGTTTGTGACCTTGTATATTTTAATTACTCTGCCTTTTTTTTAAAGTAATCATCTTTCATCGCTAGCCGTCAAATTTCGACGGCCACTGCACGGAAAATAATGCTAGTAATTAAAATTATTATAGAAAAGTACTAAATTAATTATGTATATAAATAAATCGACTAAAAATTCGAGTAGTAAGTAATCATAGTAAAATTAATGAAATAATGCAAGAATTACAAATTATTTCTCGGTTAATTGCATTTATTGTAATTATAGAACATTTAATTAAAGGTATCCAGTCATTTTAAAAATAATTCTAAAAGTGGAGTACATATATAGTTTTGAAGTAAGTACTCCCTTCATCCCATTCATATAAGGATAACTTTTTTTTCGACACAAAATTTAAGACGAAAGTGATAGTAGTGGATAAAGTAGTGTAAATGAATTTTAGTAGGTTAAATTATGTCAGGTAATATATATATATAAGAGCGAGACAGACGAAAATAGAATGTATACCTAAATGAATGGGACATAGGGAGTAGATGGTACGGCTACGCCTATAAACTGTTTGACGAATGCCTTTGCATGAAACTCGAAGTGAATATTTATGCCTATAAACTGTTCGACGAAATGCTTGAAAGCAATGATTTTCATGTTGTATTTTCTGCACCCATCAGTATTCGTTTCTAACATTCTCGAGGAAATTTCCCAACGATTAATTAACGAATTTCATGTTCAATAATTCGAATTACGGTAAATAAAGTAATGAAGCAACCTTAGTTATACTTTTATTCATGAACATTTATTCATACATAAAATAAGCATCACTATAAACTTTATTCTCAACCGTGAACATTCCAATCATACACTTTGGTCAATTTCCCAGGAGGATAACTATTCGAATAATAGACACCGTCGGCTCTTGCTTCGTAGTAACATCTCCCGAATTCACACCTTCCCGCCCACTTCGATTTGAAAACATCGAAAGCACTATCCTTATTGAACCAGTACAAGTGACAAAAGAAGAGAGTATTATGGAAGAAACTATCACAAAAGGAAAAGTGATAATTTGTGCCCCGATTAACAATATTGTGCCCTAGATCGTCGTCTCCGGATGCACAATGCACTTCTAATTTGTCACGAGGACCGGGAGGGAGATTATTACCAATATTGATTTGAAATTTGTTTTGTTGCTTACATTTGCTTGTCACTATTTGAAAAATTCTGGCCAACAGTATCACTACAACAAAAACTGTTTTTAGTGATGACGACAAATTATTCATTGTGGGTGCTAAAGATTTGTAGAGATTGGAGGCTACAAAATTTTGCTAGGTTTATTGATTTTACTAGCTTTTACAATGCAATTTATAATATGGTTTTGGAATTTGTTTAGAGTATAATTGTATTGATTTGCTCTTGCCATAGATTATTTTGTAATATCTATTTTCAATTCATTTGCAAAATACTATAATTAAGTATAATTAGTATTCACCTTCCGTCTCACTTCACTTGACTTTCTTTCCCAACTGGCACGTTTCACTTCAATTGGCTTGTTTTGTAAAATCGAAAGAATTAACCCTTAATTTTCAATGTGGACCCCGTACTTTTCACTTTTAACATTGTAACTAAAATACTGTGCCGAAATGAAACAAGTCCATTGAAGTGGATGGAAGAAGTATTAATTTATATTTGTTGAATTACTCTTTATTAATATAATAAATTAGAAATTGTTATTGAGATAAAATTAAAACTTGATTATTCTCGATATTAATTCTCTATCGTTAGGCCCTACAGACACAGTTAAAATTCGGTACCCAGAAACGTTATTGATTATGCAATTAATTAACCCCCCCAAAACAAGAGTTAGGGTTAGATTAAGGTAGAAAGCCTAGCTATAGTCCTATGGGATCATCTCGATCGTTTTATTATTTTATACATCATATATATAAAGAAATTAATGACGCAACTTTATTGGGATAGATGGAGTATAAACAACTACGAAAAAGGTATAGCATAAGTTAATATTAGTAGATAAACAATTGCAACACATTATGGACCGATGCGTTACATTGCGGTACTAATTTCCCAACGATGCTCCTTTGTAAAGTTCCTCGGTCCTACACCCGAGGATAAATAGATACCGTCAATTCTTGCTTCCCAGATGCAAATGCCCTTGCATCTTTCCTTGATCTTGCGTGTGAATACGTCAAAAGCAACCTCTCGTGGTTGCCCCGGCTTCCGCCACCAAAGATGGCAGAAGTACAAGGTCCTGCCATCATACCGGTCGCAGAAATTCCAATTGAAGTCATAATTTGTAGTGGTGTCATGGTAACCGAGCTCAGCATCTCCTGAAGCGCAGTGCAAGGTAAGTTTCGGATCCGGGAGCCTGTTGATCACGTGCACCTCGTTATAGTCCGTTATGGGGCACTTAATAGCGGCACATGCTAGAAAAGCGGCGGCCAAGAGGTTGACGATCGCGAAATATTTCATGGTGAAATAATGTTTAGCTTGTTAAGTATGAAACACTAAAATTGCCAACATATTTATAGCAAAATTTCCTATGTAATGTTTTCATAATCTGATTAATTAATCAATAATCAATAATTATATTAAAAAAAAGTTATGCTTGCTTTGTACTTTGTAATCATGAAAAGCTATAGTAAATTCTATGAATGAAATTATACTCATCTATTACAATTACATGTTCTAAACATGTGGAGATATAATAAAATTAATTAGAGATTAATTTTTCTTACTTTGGAATTTTTTAGAGTACTATTGTATCGATTTACACTTGCTATAATTAAGCTATAAACTTCGTGTGATCGTAAAAATTATGATTTCTGATGAATTTATCGCGAATCATTGTTACTATCCTAAAACATTAATTGTAAATGAGTAGGTTTAGATAATTTATCGATGATCCTACCTTTTTGTATGTTGAACTATCTATGCATGTAAAGTGACGGAGCCAGAAATTTTTCGCCGAGGAAAGATAAAGAAAGTATAAACGACTACAAGAAAAAGGTGTAACAAATAATTTTATTAGTATGATCTTTATTCAATTCATGAACATTTTCGTTTTATTTTCTGATCGATACATTATATTACATGCTAGCTAATTTCCCAACGATGCGCCCTTGTAAAGTTCCTCGGTTCTTTACCTTGGGAAAAATAGATACCGTCAGTTCTTGCTTCCCAAATGCAAATGCCCTTGCACTTTTCCTTGATCTTGCGCGTGAATACGTCGAATGCAGCCTCTACCGGTTGCCCCGGTTTCTTCCACCAAAGGTGGCAGAAGAACAAGGTCCTGCCATCCCACCGGTCGCAAAAACTCCAATGGAAATCGTAATCGGTAAGAATTAAGTGGTAACCGAGCTCAGTATCTCCTGAAGCACAGTGCAGTCTGAGTCTCGGATTCGGGAGCCTGTTGATTACGTGCACCTCGTTGAAGTCCGTTATCGGGCACGGATACGCAGCGCATGCTAGAAAAATGGTGGCAAAGAGATTGATGATTATGAGAAACTTCATCGTGAAATAATGTTTTAGCTTTTGGTTATGCATGAAACCATAGAATTGAGAGATATTTATAGCAACTACTTAGCAAGGACATGTCACAATCCTACGTGAAATTATGTAGAATTTCCGTAATTAATCAACAATTTAATTCAATTTACTTGCAATATATAAGAGATCTTGAAAATTTATAAAAATTAATTTAAATATTTTTAAAATTTGTGTATATTCATGCACTCAATATATATCAAATTATTGTGATTTCTTGGTTTAGTATGTGATTTCAATTTTCATCTTAAAAAATTGATTATAAGCTATGCATATTGAACCCAACTTACCAAAATTCAATCAACCAATCACCAATTATATATATAATATCTCTAGCTAGCAATCTGTCCCGTTTGATTATGCTTTTTGTTTTATTTTAACAGCCTCATAAAATAATAATAAAAAAATACGTGTTTTTACAGTAATAGCAAAAACGCTCATTATAAACATAAAAATCACCGGAAGATTTTAAGTGTATTTTTCGTAAACGGACATATATTGTTTAAAAAAAACTGTTTATCTTAAACATCAACATGCACTTTTCTAGAATTAAATCTACTGATTAAGGTAAGAAAATATGTTCGTTATATGTACTGCCTCCGACCCTTGTTATTAGTCTCATTTGATTTCGGCACAGACGAGTTAATCAATTATAAGGACAGAGAGCAGGTTAATTGAATTTAAATATTCTTTGACGTTTTAGTAAACGAGACTAATAAATGGGACATGGGAAAATGACAAATGAAACTAATTAATGAAATGAGACAGAGACGGTGTATCAGAATAAGTTCATTTCAAGTAAAACAACAATTTTATTAATTTCCATCAATTTCAAGTAAAACAACAATATTATTAATTTCCATCAACCCTTTACACAAATTGCATAATTAACAACTAAAACTAAATAGTAATTGTTTTACCAAGGATGCAATTTCTCATATTTTCCAGGTTCTTTAGCTCCGGTGAAATAGATACCATCCTCCCTTGCTTCCCAAGTGCACACGAAGGGACCATGCTTGCCATTGCACTTCTCCTTTATCTTCCTCTGAAACACGTCGAACGCGACGTTTTTCTGTCTCCACCACAAATGACAGAAGAACAGCGTTCGGTTGTCCCACCTGTCACAAAACTCCCAATGGTAATCGTAATTCGTTTCGGTAAAGTGAAATCCGAGCTCGGTGTCTCCGGATGCACAGTGGATCTTGAGTTTCGGACCCGGAAGCCTGTTGACGACGTGGACTTCGATGTTATCCACGATTATGCAGTCTTTCGATGCACATTCCTTGATTAGGGCAAATATGAGGAGGAAGAAAGTGTAAGAAGGTAGGAGATATTTCATCGTGTGAAATTGTGAATGAATTGATACAAACAATTTAGTATTTGAGAGGTTTATATAGGCATGCTCACTATAAATATAATTGGAAACTTTGAAATGTTGTTATTGGTATTAATTAACCACATCTATATATTATCATTATGTGTAATACGTTTTTTTAATCATATATTTCCTTTAAATACTTGTAACTGTTTCTTGATTATTGTATGTTAATTAATGAAATTAATTATGATTTTTTTAATCGATTTGTTTCCATGATCGAAGTGATTAGAGCAGAGCTACCAAAAAAAGCCTAAAATCGTCCGGTCTGATTCGTACCACGGTTTGCTCATAGTCTAGGTGGAGACCCGGGTCTAAATTATTCAAAAGCTGGGGTCGGCTCGTTTGACCCGAACATTTTACACTATAAATCATTTATAAGCTACGTTTGGGTAATTATATTCGCAACCCGAATGTTTGGGCTGGGCCGCCTCATTTTTTGTTAAAGCCCGACGGACTCGGGCCGATCCAAGCTTTTGACATCTCTCTAAGTAAGGGCACATTAGTGAAAAAATGCATTTAAAATATAAACAAATAATTTTTTTTTTGTTTTCTGAATTATAAATTCCATTTATTAATTTGTATATTCATATACTACGATCTGAATAGATTTCTTTTTTTTACCAAAAAAAACAAAAAAAAAAAAAAGAAATATTCGATTTGTTAAGATCCACATTTTCTCCTAATTTTACTCCTTTCTTTCTAACAAAAAAACAATTGATTTTTCCAAAAAGAGAAAAAAGAAAAATTAATTTCGTTTCAATCTCTCCTCCATCAATGGGCGATCGAACCCCGTCACCGGAAAAGGGCGCCGGCGGCAAAGGCGGCCGGATCAAATGGGGCGATGCCTTCAGCAAAGGCCGCGCCGCCGTGGAGTCCCTCTCCGGCATCCTCCGGTACTTCCCTCCCTACCTCTCCACCTCCGAGACCCCCGCCACCTCCCTCCTCCAGGACCCCGACGTGGCGACCCAGATCTCCGCCCTCCTCCGCCGCCCCGACTCCGGCGCCGTCAACGACAACCTCTGCGCGTGGCTCTACGACACCTTCCACTCCGCCGACCCCCAGCTCCAGCTCGTCGTCCTCCGCTTCCTCCCCATCCTCGCCGGCGTCTACCTCACACGCGCCGGCCTCCACAAGCCCCTCCCCGGCTTCGAGTCCGTCCTCCTCGCCGTCTACGCCCACGAGACTGTTAGGACGGTGGAACACGTTCAGCAGCAGCAAGCACGAACAGGGGTGGTAAAGTCGAGTCGAGCAGAAACTCTCCCCGCAAGAAGCTGTACGCCCCGGTAGTGCTCACGGAACCGGCGTAGCTTCCCAAAAGGTGAAACGACTTTCGTCTCGGAGGTAGCAGCACCGCAAACCACCGAGCCCCGGCGAACTGGATGAAGACGAGGACTGAACTCGTTATGAAATGCAGAAGGAAAAGAATGCAGAGAGAGATGCGATTGTTGTGTCTGCTAATGACCAAGAAGGCCTCTATTTATAGGCATCAGCCCATGGGAGGAGTTAATGGACACCATTAAGGCCCACGTCAGTTACTGACAGCCCATTATGTCCATTAAGTTGGTGGACGAGAGTTACAAACGTTTAAACGTTTGAATTCGATTCATTGAACCTGGACGAACCAGATCAACGAATCTGGACAGATCTTGCGGGCTGGGCTTACTCGTATTGGGCCTGAATCTAGGCCCAATCACATTTGCTTTTCTGGCCCAAAAAGATAATACATGGAGGCCCAAGCCCACTCACAGGCCCAAGGAACAGCCCAAAGGACCAATTGCCAAGATCCAAGTCCACGGCCACGGCCCCGAGCCACGAGCCACGAGCCCGAGCCCGGCCCGGCCGGCCGGCCGGACGGACGGCGGCGGCGGCGGCGCGCGCGTGTGTGTGTGCGCGCGAGAGCCCGTCTCTTTCCACTTGGCCCACTTGATTAATTAGCCCATTACTATAGTTAGTTAAATACACAACTAATTAATGTTCTTTAATCAATGTGGGACAAAGTTATTACAAGAGTTAATCCACCTTGTAATAATTCCACCAACTCTCAACTTTGATATATTATATCTCACTCACCGGAATTCGGATTTGAGCATATCAATATACCACGTTCATCTACTCTCGGAGTAGATTAATAATTTATCATTTAATTTAATAAATTAAATATAAATTATTATTCATTTATTTGGTCAAAGCCAAATTCCAACAATCCCCCCCATGAGCGAGATAGCCTTATGCAAATGTATGCAAATGCAAAGCTCAGTCCTCAAGAGACTTTATTGTATTAGGATAGGTGGTTTTTTGCCTTGAACCTCTCCATAGTCAACCTCATCGAGTATACCGGCGACCTAGTGGACATGATGCCTTGAACTAGTTCTCCTTGGTGTATACCAAGACAACGACGTTGACACAATATCGTCTCAATCTCATCCGTTCTCACGTTTGTGTCCATTTCAGGCCCTGGATCACCCCTTTTGATTCATAAGTATATCATCGAAGCGGCCTTTACTTCTTACTTATATAGGTGATTCTTATACATAGCATTCTGCTTTGCTAAAACCTCTCCACGGTTTTCTCCCAAGAATCATTAAAAGTCTTATCGACTTATCCTCACCACATGCAGACAAACACTCATAGCTTTCTTTAAGGAATGTACACACAGTTTGAGTGTTTTCAACTCGAAGTATTGTAGCTTAGTTGTCCCTTTGAACCATATTATGGATACTTCCAAATTATATGGTAGGGTTACCACTACAATCCTTCATATTGTGGATTTTAGCCCCATTCCCTTAACTAGCTTATGTAATTGATCTCGATTTATTGCTTTCGTTAGCGGATCCGCTAGGTTATCGGTTGATCTAATGAAACTCAACGAGATAACACCACTTGAGATCAAATGTCTAACAGTATTATGGCGTCGACGTATGTGTCGAGACTTGCCATTATACATACTATTCTGTGCTCGTCCTATAGCCGCTTGGCTATCTGAGTGAATCATCACCGACGACACAGGCTTCGACCAACTCGGAATATCCTCGAGGAAATTTCTAAGCCATTCGGCTTCTTCACCAGCTTTGTCCAAAGCTATGAATTCCGATTCCATGGTCGATCGTGCTATACACGTCTGTTTTGAGGATTTCCACGACACAGCCCCTCCCCCAATAGTGAACACGTAGCCGCTCGTTGAAAACGAGTCTTTCGCATCGGATATCCAGTTCGCATCACTATACCCTTCAAGTATAGGGGGTTCCCTCGTGAAGTGAATTCCAAAATTTTGAGTATGTTTAAGATACCTCAAAACCCTTACAAGAGCTTTCCAGTGATCATCACTCGGATTACTTGTAAATCTACTCAACTTGTTCACAGAACACGCTAGATCTGGCCTTGTACAATTTGTGATATACATCAAACTGCCAATAATCTTAGCATACTCCTCTTGAGCAACAGAATCTCCTCGATTCTTGTTCAAGTGAACACTAGGATCCATAGGAGTCTTAGCTGGTGAATACTCAAAAGCATTGAATTTTCTGAGTACTTTCTCAGCATAGTGAGATTGAGTCAGAACAATTCCGTCCGGCTTTCTTAGAATTCTCATTCCAAGTATCACGTCGGCTAAACCCAAATCCTTCATGCTAAAGTTTCTACTTAGCATTCTCTTTGTTTCTAAAATTATACGAGTGTTACTCCCCATGATCAACATGTCATCTACATATAGACAAACTATAACATAACCGTTATTAGTCGTCTTTATGTATACACACTTGTCACACTCGTTAATTTTGAAACCATTCGACAACATTGTTTTGTCGAATTTTAAGTGCCACTGTAGAGGCGCTTGTTTCAATCCATACAAAGACCTTTTTCGTTTGCATACTAGGTGTTCTTTCCCTTGTACTACAAACCCTTCCGGTTGCTTCATATAGATTTCATCATCTAACTCACCATTTAGAAACGCAGTCTTCACATCCATTTGATGAATCTCAAGATTGTGCAAAGCAGCAATAGCGAGAAGCACTCTAATAGATGTATGTCTCGTTACAGGTGAGTAAGTGTCAAAGAAATCATATCCTTCTCTTTGTCTAAAGCCTTGGACTACAAGTCTAGCTTTATACTTATCAACAGTACCATCGGCGTTATACTTTCTCTTTAGGATCCATTTACAGCCTAAAGACTTACTTCCTTGAGGAAGTTCGGTTAACACCCAAGTATTGTTTTCCATAATGGAATCAATTTCACTGTTGATAGCTTCTTTCCAAAGATCTCCATCTGATCTAGATAGAGCCTCCTTGATCGTTCTTGGTTCATCATCTAACATCATCACAACATAGTCCGGACCAAAGCTTTTTGGAGTCTTTTTCCGATCACTACGTCTTGGTTCTATATCCAAAGGATTAGACCTTGGCCGTTTACGACTAGTTGATTCCTCAACTCTCGGCTCAGAATTTGAGTTTTCTTCCACTTGTCTATAACTAGTAGATTCTAACTCAACATTCTCGTTAGACGAAACCCGGCCATTATCCTTGCTAGGATAAATATTTTCGAAGAATATTGCATTTCTTGACTCTATCGTTGTTCCCACATGTATATCGGGTATCTTCGATTTATGCACGAGAAAACGATAGGCGCTACTGTTTAGTGCATATCCAATAAAGATACAATCAACCGTTTTAGGTCCAATTGCAACTCGCTTTGGAAATGGCACTTCAACTTTAGCCAAACAACCCCACACCTTAAGGTATTTGTAAGAAGGTTTTCTTCCTTTCCATAGTTCATATGGAGTCACCTCTTTACCTTTGAGTGGGATTTTGTTCAAGATATAATTAGCCGTTAAGACAGCTTCCCCCCACAAATTTTGGGGTAATCCTGAACTGATCAACAAAGCATTCATCATGTCTTTAAGAGTTCGATTCTTGCGTTCTGCAACACCATTAGATTGTGGTGAATAAGGGGCTGTCGTTTGATGAATTATACCACTTTCGTTGCACAATTCTTCAAACGGAGCTACATATTCTCCACCTCTATCACTTCGAATCATCTTAATGCGACAGCCAAGTTGATTTTCGACTTCATTTTTGAAGTGTTTGAACGCTTCAATTGCTTCATCTTTTCCTCTTAATAGGTAAAGATAACTGTACTTTGTACTATCATCGATGAAAGTAATAAAGTACTTTTTCCCACCCCTCGTTTGTACAAACTTCAAATCACATACGTCTGTATGGATTAACTCGAGAGGTGTAGTGTTCCGTTCTACCGACTTAAAAGGTAGTTTCGTCATTTTTGCTTCAACACAAACTTCACACTTATCATGTGAATTTATGTTCTCAACATTTAGTAAGTTCATATTTACTAGTCTCTTTATAGCATTTAGATTCACATGTCCTAATCTACAATGCCATAAATTGGAACACTCAAGCAAGTAAGCAGAAGTAGAAGCATTCTCATTATTTCCCTTCTTGGGAGCACGGGTTACAACAACAGCAGTGCTAAGCTTGAAAAGCCCATCAATCATGTGACCACGACCAAGGGGCTTTCCCTTCTTACTAATAGTAACACTATCAGCATCAAACACTAGCCTAAACTTATTCTTAACAAGAATAGAACCAGATACAAGATTTTTACGAATGTCCGGAACATGAAGAACATTGCGCAGGAGCAGCTGTTGACCCGAAGTCAGCTTCAAAGCCACGTTCCCAATCCCAACAACTTTGGAGGTGTTGGAGTTGCCCATGTGGATCTTCTTGTCCGCACTAGCCTCCTTGTAGGTGGAAAAAGCATTCTTGTCCGAGCACACGTGCACGGTCGCAGCAGTGTCCACATACCAAGCCTTCGGGCTATCAACATGGTTAGCCTCGAACACGACAGCAGCAAGGTCATCCTCATCCCACTTGTCTTCATTGTTGTCGACAGCGTTGGCATGAGCTTTGGCCTTCTTCTTTTTCGGCTTAGTGCAGTCCGCAGCCTTGTGACCCGGCTTGTCACAATTGTAGCACACCCCCCCAAACTTAGGGGTAGGTCCCTTTTTAGAAGGGCCCGGACGAGAACGTTTGGAAGAGCCTCCGGACTTGTCCGTCTTTTCCGTTAGGTTGGCTCGAGCTTCCATAGGAGCTTTCCCTTTCGACTTCCTAACTTCTCTCAAGTGTGCCTCCACTTGAAGCTTTTTCACCAAGATTTGCTCGGTGATCTCCTTGCTCTTGTGCTTCAATTGCTCTTGAAAATCACACCAACTTGGAGGGAGTTTCTCGATAATGACAGCCACAGTTAGAGCATCGGGCAAGGTGATTCCCTCAGACTGAACAGCATGAGCGAGAGTTTGAAACTCGGCCACTTGTTCCATCACTGGGCGGGAATCCACCATCTCATACTTAAGCCATCGAGACACTACGAACTTGCGGGTACTCGCCTCGTCGAGAAGGTACTTGTCCTCGAGAGCAGTCCACAATTCCTTAGCTGTCTTGATTTGGCAGTAGACACCATACAGGCCCTTATCGATGTAAGACAGAAGGGTGTTCTTACAAAGATAGTCGCCTTGATACCAACTGTCGGAGCGAACCCGAACTAAGAAGTCCGTTTCCTCCTCATGTGGCATCTCCGGTTTGTCCTCAGACAGATACTGAAGCAGCCCAACCGTAGTTAGGTAAAACATCATCTTTTGCTGCCAATGACGGAAGTCTTGGCCCGAGAAGACAGGAGGTTTCTGAGCAAGCCCCTTCATGGAGGAAGTCTGAAGAGGGGCCATGGTTGAGTTCTGTTGACATCCAGTTCCGTTGTTGTTGTTGACGTTGTTGTTGTTCACGTTGTTGTTGCCGTTGGAGAACATCGCTGCAGCAACAGAGGAAGAGTTGACTCCGATGGTTGTCATCTTGCTAGGCAGAACGTGAGTACAGCTTCTTGCGATTGTTAGGACGGTGGAACACGTTCAGCAGCAGCAAGCACGAACAGAGGTGGTAAAGTCGAGTCGAGCAGAAACTCTCCCCGCAAGAAGCTGTACGCCCCGGTAGTGCTCACGGAACCGGCGTAGCTTCCCAAAAGGTGAAACGACTTTCGTCTCGGAGGTAGCAGCACCGCAAACCACCGAGCCCCGGCGAACTGGATGAAGACGAGGACTGAACTCGTTATGAAATGCAGAAGGAAAAGAATGCAGAGAGAGATGCGATTGTTGTGTCTGCTAATGACCAAGAAGGCCTCTATTTATAGGCATCAGCCCATGGGAGGAGTTAATGGACACCATTAAGGCCCACGTCAGTTACTGACAGCCCATTATGTCCATTAAGTTGGTGGACGAGAGTTACACGAGAGTTACAAACGTTTAAACGTTTGAATTCGATTCATTGAACCTGGACGAACCAGATCAACGAATCTGGACAGATCTTGCGGGCTGGGCTTACTCGTATTGGGCCTGAATCTAGGCCCAATCACATTTGCTTTTCTGGCCCAAAAAGATAATACATGGAGGCCCAAGCCCACTCACAGGCCCAAGGAACAGCCCAAAGGACCAATTGCCAAGATCCAAGTCCAAGTCCACGGCCACGGCCACGGCCCCGAGCCCGAGCCCGAACCCGGCCCGGCCGGCCGGCCGGACGGACGGCGGCGGCGGCGGCGCGCGCGTGTGTGTGTGCGCGCGAGAGCCCGTCTCTTTCCACTTGGCCCACTTGATTAATTAGCCCATTAGTATAGTTAGTTAAATACACAACTAATTAATGTTCTTTAATCAATGTGGGACAAAGTTATTACAAGAGTTAATCCACCTTGTAATAATTCCACCAACTCTCAACTTTGATATATTATATCTCACTCACCGGAATTCGGATTTGAGCATATCAATATACCACGTTCATCTACTCTCGGAGTAGATTAATAATTTATCATTTAATTTAATAAATTAAATATAAATTATTATTCATTTATTTGGTCAAAGCCAAATTCCAACAGAGACCGCCGCCCGCAACGGCCAGGCCGCCACCGTCAGCATCCCCGACCTCGCCCACCCCAGCGTCTACCACGAGACCAAGCAGCCGGCGAAGAACGCCGCCACCGAGCTCCACCTCGCCGTCATCACCCCGGGCCTCGAGCCCCACGGCACCGTCAGATCCACGCGCCGCGCCAAGATCGTCGGCGTCGCCCTCGAGCTCTACTACAGCCGGATCTCCCTCATCCCCGTCGGATCGAAGCTCGATTTCTGCGATTTCTGCAAGGTCTGGTCCGGCCACAACCCCGACAAGGCGGCGGACGGGCGGCGCGGCCGGATCAACCTGCCGTGGGAGCTGCTGCAGCCGATCCTCAGGATCCTAGGGCACTGCCTGCTCCGGCCGGAGAAGAATGAGGAGCTGTTCAAGGCGGCGCTCGGAGCTTGCCGGTGTATGACCGCTCGCGCGCAGCACGACAACAACGCCAAGGCGATGCTGGCCACCGGAAGCCTCGTCAAGCTCGCCGAGATGGCCATGGATCCGGTTTTCAATGTGGATCACACGGAGATCGCCATGAGCAATGAAATCTCAGTTTGAATTATTCTTCTTATATACTCTCTCCGTCTCGCCCCCTTAAATACGATACGTTTCGTTTTGGGCACGGAGTACTAGTCTAATTTTCTCTAGAACTAGGTAGGTTTTCCTACGAAATCATCTAGTTTTATTATTTTATACATCTAGATGGAGTATAAACAACTACGAAAAAAAGGTATAACATAATTTTTTATTAGTAGATAAACAATTGCAACACATTATGGACCGATGCATTACATTGCGGTACTAATTTCCCAAAGATGCTCCTTTGTAAAGTTCCTCGGTCCTACACCGGAGGATAAATAGATACCGTCAATTCTTGCTTCCCAGATGCAAATGCCCTTGCATCTTTCCTTGATCTTGCGTGTGAATACGTCAAAAGCAACCTCTCGTGGTTGCCCCGGCTTCCGCCACCAAAGATGGCAGAAGAACAAGGTCCTGCCATCATACCGGTCGCAGAAATTCCAATTGAAGTCATAATTTGTAGTGGTGTCATGGTAACCGAGCTCAGTATCTCCTGAAGCGCAATGCAAGGTAAGTTTTGGATCCGGGAGCCTGTTGATCACGTGCACCTCGTTATAGTCCGTTATGGGGCACTTAATAGCGGCACATGCTATAAAAGCGGCGGCCAAGAGGTTGACGATCGCAAAATATTTCATGGTGAAATAATGTTTAGTTTGTTAAGTATAAAACCCTAAAATTGCCACAACATATTTATAGCAAAATTTTCTATGTGAAAATTTCATAATCTGATTAATTAATCAATAATTATATTATAAAAGTTATGCTTGCTTTGTACTTTGTAATCATGAAAAGCTATAGTAAATTCTATGAATGAAATTATACTCATCTATTACAATTACATGTTCTAAACATGTGGAGATATAATAAAATTAATTAGAGTTTAATTTTTCTTACTTTGGAATTTTTTAGAGTATAATTGTATTGATTTACACTTGCGGTAATTAATCTATAAACTTCGTGTGATCGTGAAAATTATGATTTCGTATGATTTTGTTGTGAATCATCGTTACGATCCTAAAACATTAATTGTAAAATGAGTAGTACCAGATAATTTATCGGCGATCCTACCTTTTTGACTATTAAGTTATCTATGCACGTAAAGTGGCGGAGTCAGAAATTTTTCGCCGAGGAAAGACAAAGAAAGTATAAACAACTACAAGAAAAATGTGTAAAAAATAATTTTATTAGTATGATCTTTAATTTATTCAATTCATGAACATTTTCGTGTTATTTTCTGATTGATACGTTACACTACATGCTAGCTAATTTCCCAACGATGAGCTCTTGTAAAGTTCCTCTTATTTTTGCCTTGAGAAAAATAGATACCGTCAGTTCTTGCTTCCCAAATGCAAATGCCCTTGCACTTTTCCTTGATCTTGGATTGAATACGTGGAATGCAGCCTCTACCGGTTGCCCCGGTTTCTTCCACCAAAGGTGGCAGAAGAACAAGGTCCTGCCATCCCACCGGTCGCAAAAACTCCAATGAAAATCGTAATTGGTAAGAGTTAAGTGGTAGCCGAGCTCGGTATCTCCTGAAGCGCAGTGCAGTCTGAGTCTCGGATTCGGGAGCCTGTTGATTACGTGCACCTCGTTGAAGTCCGTTATCGGGCACGGATACGCAGCGCATGCTAGAAAAATGGTGGCAAAGAAATTGATGATTATGAGAAATTTCATCGTGCAATAATGTTTAGCTTTTGGTTATGCATGAAACAATAAAATTGAGAGGTATATATAGCAAGACATGTTACAATCCTACGTGAAATTATGTGGAATTTCCATAATTAATCAACAATTTAATTCAATTATCTTGCAATATATAAGAGATCTTGAAAATCTATAAAAATTAATTTAAATATTTTTTAAATTTGTGTATATTCATGCACTCAATATTTATCAAATTATTGTGATTTCTTGGTTTAGTATGTGATTTCAATTTTCATCAAAAAAAATATTGATTAATAAGCTAAGCATATTGAACCCAACTTACCAAAATTCAATCAACCAATCACCAATTATATGGTATATAATATCTCTAACAATCTATCCTGTTTAATTATGCCTTTGTTTTATTTTAACAACCTCATAAAATAGTAAAATTAAAGATACGTATTTTTATAGTAATATAGCAGAAACACTCGTTGTAAAAATAAAAATCGCACAAGAAGATTTTAAGTGTATTTTTCGTAAACGGACATATATTGTAAAAAAAAAAAAAAAAAAACTAGTAAAAGTATTTGGTTATAAAATATGTTCATTATATATATACTACCTATGTCATTTGTTATTAGTCTCATTCTTTTTGGGCACAAACGAGTTATGAATTATAAGGACAGAGAGCTAGTTAATTGCATTTAAATTCTTTGACGTTTTAGTCAATAAGTGGGACATACGAAAATGATAAATGAAACTAATTAATGAAATGGGACAGAGATAGCGTATCAGAATAAGCTCATTTCAAGCAAAACAACAATTTTATTAATAAGTTGATTTCAAGTAAAACAACAATTTTATTAATTTCCATCAACCCTTTTACACAAATTGCATAACAATTAACACTAATTAAATATTTTACCAAGGATGCAATTTCTCATATTTCCCAGGTTCTTTAGCTCCAGTGAAATAGATACCATCCTCTCTTGCTTCCCAAGTGCATACGAAGGGACCATGCTTGCCACTGCATTTCTCCTTTATCTTCCTCTGAAATACGTCGAACGCGACGATTTTCTACCTCCACCACAAATGGCAGAAGAACAACGTTCGGTTGTCCCACCTGTCGCAAAACTCCCAATGGTAATCGTAATTCGTTTCAGTGAAGTGAAATCCTAGCTCGGTGTCACCAGATGCACAGTGGAGTTTGAGTTTCGGGCCCGGAAGCCTGTTGATGACTGTAAACACAAAATTTTATTTATTTGATATAATAAATTAATAGTACAAAAGATGTGTACAAATAAATATTTGAAGAATTTGAGTAGATTGTAGGTTGCTATCTCTATGATTCCTCTGATTTTCTCTCCAATTTGCTTCTTGAACTTTGGGCGGCTTCAAGATTTGCGGAGAATTTGGCTCCCCTTAATCTCTTCGAATTTGATGTATAGATTAGCTATAATCCGAAGGTCTTTTGACTTGTTTCCGGATTAACAGCTAATTTGGAATGATTTGACGAAGAACGCAGAGCTTCGGAGGACGTCCGGATCTAGCGTAGATTTGAATAGACTTTGAAGACGAACGCGGAGCTTCGGAGGACTTTCGGATCTAGCGTAGATTTGAGTAGACTTTTGAAGAAGAACGCGGAGCTTCGGAAGACGTTCGGATCTAGCGTAGATTTGAGTAGACTTTGACGATGAACGCGGAGCTTTGGAGGACGTCCGAATCTAGCGTAGATTTGAGTAGACTTTGACAAAGAACACGACGAATCCACGAAGAACGCGATGATGAATGACGACCGAACATTTCGAATATTGTAGAGAAATCGTAGAGAAGAATTTGTATTCTTCACTTTAGAGCTCTCCAACTAATTCTTATGGTGATTTATCAAATGCTTTAAGCACCCTTATTTATAGGGGTAGAAAATTTTAATATATTTAGGTAGATTAAGGTTGAGATTTCAAGCTTTAGCCCGTAAATAATGGGCCTAGGGCTGATATGCATGATTTGATTGGTCCATCAGATTTATTCCTTTATTGCACAGATTTATTTCATATATTTAAATACCAAATATATATCTATTTAATTTTGAAATTATATTTAATTTAATCCAAAAATATTAATAAAAAATATAATTAAGTATTTTATTATTTTCCTTAAATTTTGCGTGCCTACAATGACGTGGACTTCGATGTTATCCGTGATTATGCAGTTTTTCGATGCACATTCCTTGATTAGGGCAAAAATGAGGAGGAAGAAAGTGCAAGAAGGTAGGAGATATTTCATCTTGTGAAATTGTGAATGAATTGATACAAATAATTTAGTACTTTGAAATGTTTATATAGGCATGCTCACTATAAATATAATTGGAAACTTTGAAAATATCGGTATTGGTATTAATTAACCACATCTATATATTATCATTATGTGTAATACGTTTTTTTTAATCATATATTTCCTTTAAATACTTGTAACTGTTTCTTGATTATTGTATGTTAATTAATGAAATTAATTATGATTTTTTTAATCGATTTGTTTCCATGATCGTAGCGATTTGAACCGAGCTATCAAAAAAGCCTAAACTCGTCCGGTCTGATTGGTACCATGGTTTGCTCGTAGTCTGGGTGGGCTGGGCGGAGACCCGGGTCTAAGTTATTCAAAAGCTAGAGTCGGCTCGTTTGACCTGAGCATTTTACACTATAAATTGTGGTAATATAATTTTTTACCAATGGACACTAAGAAAAGAACACATATATACAAAACTTAATTTTACTACACTTATACCTACATTTTCCATTTTGAGACTAAAATGCCCTTGTATCCTTCTTCAGCTTTTTAACTCACGCACTCTTCTTACTTCTCTTCTTCTCACTTCTCTTCTTCTTCTCACTTCTCTTCTTCTCTTCTTCTCTCCACGCAACTTTTCTTCTTTTTCGTGTCTTCTTCTCTGTGATGGCGGAGGTGTTGGCGGCAGACGACGAAGCTGGGGTTTCGGCAACGAGGAACGTTGTTACGTGTCTTCTTCTCTGTTCCCCCTTCCTTCTTCTCTGTGATGGCGGAGGTGTTGGCGGCAGACGACGAAGCTAGGGTTTCGGCAACGAGGAACGTTGTTACAGAGAGAGAGAGAGAGAGAGAGAGAGAGAGAGAGAGAGAGAGAGAGAGAGAGCAATGTCGGATTAAAGAATTTCTTTAATGTCGGATTAAAGAATTTCTTTATTCTCCCCAATTTCTTTAATGTCGGATTAAAAATTCAGAGCATTCAATTTCTTCATTCAAGCTCGTGCAGATCTTCTCCAAATTCAGAGCATTCAATTTCAAGCAGCTGGAATTTTGTGCATGATTTTTATTTCTTTATTTTTGTTTTTCTTAGAGAGAGGGGGGAAAAATGAAAATGCTTTGGGCATGGGGATTTGGATAGGTAGAAGCAGAGCACTAATTTTTGTAAGAATTATTTCACACTCTTAGTGTATGCTAGAGATATATAAGAAATTGTTTTATAATGGAATTTTGTTGAAATAATAATAGGTAAGAAAATGCGAATTGTTAGTAACTACTTGGCTGTTCAAGGTTAAAACATTATAAAGAAATTGATTCAAAAAATCTAAAGCTGTTGCCCACCTTATTTTCTAGGAATTTGCTCATCTTTTATATATTTTTTGAAATTATTTTCCTAAATCAGTAGTTTCTTACTTCAACTTTTTGAGAGTATCTACTTTTAATAATGGAATCACTCATTTTTATTTAATACTTTTGATGATCGCATGAATTGCTATATTGGAAAATTTTAAATTGTTTTGTTGATGGTGTTTTGATGAGTTTATATATTCAAAAATTGCTTAGATCGTCGCAAGAAATATACAAAGTACATAAGAAAACAAAGTTGGAGAGACTGTTTGTAATAATTAGTTTGTATGTTGTTTTCTTATGAATTTTGTATGTTTTCTTACACAGTTTTGTTTGTTTCTTACGAACTTTTGTATGTTTCTTATAAATTAATTAGTGAATAAGGGAACAAAGTTAATTATATACGACTCATTCTTTATGCAACTTAGTTGTCATAAGAAACATACAAAGTTCGTAAGAAATACATACAAAGATGTAAGATAACATATAAAATTCGTAAGAAAACATCAACATATCGACTAATTCTTACAAACAATCTCTACAACTAATTATACACGACTCATTCTCTATGCAACTTAGTTCTTAATGAATATTATTAGTTTGACATAACGAACATACAAAAATTTAAGAAACATACAAAGTTCGTAAGAACACAGTAACTTACAAACTAATTCTTACAAGCAGTCTCTGCAACTAATTATATATGACTTATTCTCTATGCAACTTAGTTGACATAAGAAACATACAAAGTTCTTAAGAAAACATCAACATACTAACTAGTTCTTAGAAGAAATAGTTTATGCAACTTTGTTTCCTTATTCACTAATTAATTTGTAAGAAATATACAAAAGTTAATATAAGAAACATTCAGAACTTTGTAAGAAAACATACAAAATTCATAAAAAAACAACATACAAATCAATTATTACAAACAGTCTATGCAACTTTGTTTCTTTACTCTCTAATTAATTTCTAAGAAACATACATATGTACGACTCATTCTATATTGCAACTACATATGCATGACTCATACAAAGTTCGTAAGAAATATACAAAATTTATAAGAAAACATACAAAATTCGTAAGAAAACATCGATATACTAACTAATTCTTACAAACCATCTTTGCAATTACATATGTACATTTCATTTCTATATGTAACTTAGTTCGTAAGAAATATACTTAGTTGTAATAAGAAATATAAAAAACTAGTAAGAAACGTACAAATTTGGTAAGAAAACATCATCTTATTAACTAATTCTTACAAACAATCTTTGCAACTAATTATATAAGACTCATCCTCTTTACAACATATGAATGTTCGTAATTAAAAAAAAAAAAAACTGGATAATAAATGTAAATAATTTAAAAAGAAAAGAAAAAAGAAAGTTGATGGAAGGAAATTTTGTAAAGAAACCTTTTGTAAGAATTAGCTAGTTGCAGAGACCTTTTGTAAAGAAACCTTTTGTAAGAAAGTTGATGGAAGAAAATTTTGTATATAATTAGCTAGTTGCAGAGACCTTTTGTAAGAATTAGTTTGTAAGTTGTTTTCTTACAAAGTTTGTAAGAAAAACATACAAAGTAGTAAGATAACATACAAAGTTCGTAAGAACACATTAACTTAAAAACTAATTATTACAAGCAGTCTCTACAACTAATTATATATAACTTATTCTCTATGCAACTTAGTTGACATAAGAAACACACAAAGTTCGTAAGAAAACATCAACATACTAACTAGTTCTTACAAATAGTTTGTGCAACTTTGTTCCCTTATTCACTAATTAATTTGTAAGAAACATATAAAAGTTCATAAGAAACAAACAAAACTTTGTAAGAAAACATACAAAAATCATAAGAAAGTAACATACAAATTAATTATTACAAACAGTCTCCGCAACTTTGTTTCCTTACTCTCTAATTAATTTCTAAAAACATACATAGTTCGTAATAAAATACTTTCTCAATAATTCATACAAAACGGTCTCTGCAACTACCTATGCACGATTCATTAATCTATGCAACTTAGTTCGTAAGAAATATATCTAGTTGTCATAAAAAATATAAAACGCTAGTAAGAAACGTAAAAACTTTGTAAGAAAATATCATCTTATTAACTAATTCTTACAAACTACCTCTGCAACTAATTCTTACAAACTACCTCTGCATCATATAAATGTTCGTAGTTAAATTAAAAAAAAAAAAAAAAAAAAAATTGGGGAGGAGAAGTTTCGCAGATTTTTGAAAGGGAGAAATTTGGAGGTGGTGGTGTTGGGGGCAAGAATAAGGGTTATTAGAAAGTGGGGAGAGTGGGTGAGAGTGGGGGAGAGTGGGGGAGAGTGGGTGAGAGTGGGTGAGTGGGGGTAAAATTGGGAGGAATGGTAAAATGTGGGTATATTTGTTGTAAAATTAAGTTTAGTATATATGTGTTCTTTCTTAGTGTCTCTATAGGTAGTATAGTTTTTACCCCCTATAAATTATCTATAAGCTAGGTTTGGGTAATTATATTTGCAACCCGCATGTTTGGGCTGGGTCGCCTTGTTTTTTCTTAATGCCCGACGGACTCTGGCCGGTCCAAGCTTTTGACATCTCTAAGTAAGGGCACATTAGTGAAAAAATGCATTTAAAATATAAACAAATAAATTTTTTTGTTTCTGAATTATAAATTCCATTTATTAATTTGTATATTCATATACTACGATCTGAATAGATTTCTTTTTTTTTACAAAAAAAAAAAAAAAAGAAATATTCGATTTGTTAAGATCCACATTTTCTCCTAATTTTACTCCTTTCTTTCTAACAAAAAAACAATTGATTTTTCCAAAAAGAGAAAAAAGAAAAATTAATTTCGTTTCAATCTCTCCTCCATCAATGGGCGATCGAACCCCGTCACCGGAAAAGGGCGCCGGCGGCAAAGGCGGCCGGATCAAATGGGGCGATGCCTTCAGCAAAGGCCGCGCCGCCGTGGAGTCCCTCTCCGGCATCCTCCGGTACTTCCCTCCCTACCTCTCCACCTCCGAGACCCCCGCCACCTCCCTCCTCCAGGACCCCGACGTGGCGACCCAGATCTCCGCCCTCCTCCGCCGCCCCGACTCCGGCGCCGTCAACGACAACCTCTGCGCGTGGCTCTACGACACCTTCCACTCCGCCGACCCCCAGCTCCAGCTCGTCGTCCTCCGCTTCCTCCCCATCCTCGCCGGCGTCTACCTCACACGCGCCGGCCTCCACAAGCCCCTCCCCGGCTTCGAGTCCGTCCTCCTCGCCGTCTACGCCCACGAGACCGCCGCCCGCAACGGCCAGGCCGCCACCGTCAGCATCCCCGACCTCGCCCACCCCAGCGTCTACCACGAGACCAAGCAGCCGGCGAAGAACGCCGCCACCGAGCTCCACCTCGCCGTCATCACCCCGGGCCTCGAGCCCCACGGCACCGTCAGATCCACGCGCCGCGCCAAGATCGTCGGCGTCGCCCTCGAGCTCTACTACAGCCGGATCTCCCTCATCCCCGTCGGATCGAAGCTCGATTTCTGCGATTTCTGCAAGGTCTGGTCCGGCCACAACCCCGACAAGGCGGCGGACGGGCGGCGCGGCCGGATCAACCTGCCGTGGGAGCTGCTGCAGCCGATCCTCAGGATCCTAGGGCACTGCTTGCTCCGGCCGGAGAAGAATGAGGAGCTGTTCAAGGCGGCGCTCGGAGCTTGCCGGTGTATGGCCGCTCGGGCGCAGCACGACAACAACGCCAAGGCGATGCTGGCCACCGGAAGCCTCGTCAAGCTCGCCGAGATGGCCATGGATCCGGTTTTCAATGTGGATCACACGGAGATCGCCATGAGCAATGAAATATCAGTTTGAATTATTCTTCTTATATACTCTCTCGTATATACTCTCTCGGTCTCGCCCCGTTAGATACCATACGTTTCGTTTTAGGCACAGGAGTACGAGTCTAATTTTCTCTAGAACTAGGTAGGGGTTTTTTTTTTTTTCCAAAATTTTCATTTGCATGAGTTTTGAAGTTAGGATTAGGGTAGGTAGGTGTTTAGTCGATTTAGATCTTCTATAGTTTTCAAAAACATTTTTAATATGTATCAATCATTTCCTGTGGAAATAGAAAATGCAACATAACCAATTTTACAGTACTGCAGAGAGATTTTTTGAATGCATTTCAAAGTTTACTAGCAAATTCACATACAAATGAATTCGATACTGAATTTTGTAATATTTTTAACACGAACTTTTATCGAGTTGAGATTAAAGTAGCCTGACCTATATATGCATATAACTCGTGTGACACTATAAGATTTTGTGTTGTTTCGATGAACATATTCAAATGTATGATATATAGATAATCTTTACTTATGTGTTATATTCCCCAATTTATGAAAAAATTGTTATTCTTTAACCGATAAAGCTACACAGAGACGTTTTGACGAAGTACAGTCTAATGATAAAATGTTTCCGACTAAGAGATTGAAAATTGTGCGCGAACGTGTGGGTGTGCATGAGTTGTACTATTACCGACGTACTAATAAAATAAAGCTACACGGGTATTTTTGCGTCGGATATTTTACACGCGAATCGGCAGAACGGAATTTCCAACTGTAATTTGAAAAATGTCACTTTATTCTTCTTCTTCATCCCTTCCGTTCGCCTCCACCTCCACCAATTCCGCCTCTCCGCTTCTCCACCTCCGCGCTCACCCGCCGCCGGTGAAACTGATCCGCCGCCCAATCGGTGGCGCCCGCCGCATTCTCAAGCTCAGAGCTTCTTCGCCTAGATTTCTCTGTTCTTCAGCCATGGCAATTGATGACGGCCCTGCTTCCCCGTCCCCTCCACTTCAGGTAGCCCGCTTCTGTACTTTCGAAGATCTGTATGCGTTCTGGATTCTTAATTTCACTTATTTTGAGCACATTGTTGGAATTAATTTCTAGGTTTATTGACTGGATGGGGGGAAATTGGGATAAGATAGTAGCGGCTGAATTACTCGGGAAAAAATGAATAAATTGTGGAAATGTATGTCCAAACATAGGGTTCGAGGTCGATGGCGTTGGCTATATGAGGAAAATGCACATGAAATTGAACTGAACAATTTAGTTATAGTGTGATTTTATTGTTTTTGTAGGGTGTGCAAGGCACTCACTTGAGAAATGAATTAGAGTCTTTTAGTTCATGTATCTCTTGCATTTCTCTTGTTTGTAACTCCAGAGTAAGGGCAATGGCAAGGCAATGCCTGAACATGATATTTGCTTGTCATTCATTTATTCACTTGGTAGAGGGATTTTCTTTTGATTTATTGTTTCCAGGAACTTTCGCGGCATTCTCGAGCATTTTGGGTCAGTAAAGATACCATTGCCTGGAACGTGGATGCTAGAGATGTTTCATGTACTCTGTATGGAAGTAAAAACGCCACTCTCTCTGTAGAAAATGGGAAAGTTCGAGGTTAGCTTCTGTAATGGTACCCCTTCATCCATTCTTGTTTTAACTAGATGACCATCTTATATGCTTTCTGTAAACAGGATATGATGTTAAGATTGAGCTCGAACAAAGTAAAGAAAGGCTTCCGGAACATGTGAGACACTTACTAACGGAAAACTTTTTATTCTCTTGGTTGTGAGGATGTCAAGTTAGGAAACTTGTCTTATTTGGCTCGTCAAAACAGGAAACTGTTTGTGTATCCTCCGGTCTAATGAAAAGCTTATTTTTCTCAATTTCTTTATGTTATTAGGTAATTGAGAAATTTCCCCATATCCAAGATTTCAAACCCTTCCAAGTTCCTCCAGGTTTGGATGTCAGCAGTTTGGTGAAATACCAATTGGCTGTTGCTACAATAAGCTGTAAGTGCAATGTTTCAGTGTCCTATCTATTCACCTTGAATCAGGCAAATCAATTTTTTTGGTTATGTATTCATGTAACTTGGAATTCTTTTATTTCCATCAGATTGCTTAATCGATCGAAATATGTTTTGTTGTATCGTCATCTATTGTTTTTTTCGAAGTCTCAATTTTTGTTGAGGGACTTGCTAATTTGCTCAACTGGTTTTGCAACTTGGATTTGCGTTGCAACTAGTATGCAGATGCTGCTTTTGTAATTCATTTCATATCTTTCTTTCATGATTTCTGGCATAATTTTTTCTTCCCTTTTTCAGCTGGTGAAGAATGCACTGGTATAACAGGTCTGCAATTACCAGGTGTCCTAGATGAACTATTCTCATACGATGGACCTCTCGGTGCAACTTTCTCATCTGAATCTGTTTATCTGCATCTCTGGGCACCCACTGCACAGGTGAATGCTATTCGTTTTATAAATTATTCATTATAACTTCTCTGCTCCAAAATATTCACTATGGATCGTTTATATTATCACTAGAGTACTTTGTTTTTGGTGATATATAAAGAAAGTGAGTGTGCTTATTTATGGAGAACCTGAAGGTGGCGATCCCATAGAAGTAGTCCAGCTGGAAGAATCAAATGGTGTTTGGAGTGCTGAAGGCCCATTGACTTGGGAGGGATGTTACTATGCCTATGAAGTGCATGTCTACCATCCTAGCACGTTGGAAATTGCAAAATGTATTGCAAATGATCCATATGCAAGAGGGTATGCTGGTTGTATTTCTCTACATTTGAATAGTTATAGTAGTGAGACGTTTTGGTTTAAAATGGCCACATCTTATGTAAACTGTAGGCTGTCAGCTGATGGGAGGAGAACCCTGATAGTCAATGTTGCTTCGGAGGCTCTGAAACCTGAATTCTGGGATCGCTTGGTAGATGAAAAGCCAAATCTTCTTTCCTTTTCTGATATCAGTATTTATGAGTTGCATGTAAGAGACTTCAGGTAAGTAATGAACCAAGCTTGTCCAATTTTTTTCCTTGTTGAAGAATATATGGTCATGCACTTTTGAGGTCTGGCAGGATTTATTTTGTTAGTTTTGAAAAGTTAGTGATAACAATCCGAAATCTGAGTCAATAAACTTAGTTACAAATTAACTTTCTGTCCCCTTTCTTTTATTTCGCAATGAGACAATCTTCCCTCTTGTTATTATTGGGAGCAAGTTGTATATCAAAAAACAACATAGAAGAGTTACTTATTATGCCTTTTGTGAATTTTCTTGTCGCAGTGCTAGTGATGATACCGTTCCCTCTGAACTCCGTGGCGGCTACCTTGCGTTTACTTGCCCGGTAATCTTTGCAACCATTTTCTTGTGCTTGACACATCTTTCCCACCAACATCTTCTTATTAGTCAAGGGCTTACATCAGAATGCAATTGGTTTGACTCATCTCCCTCTGTCCATATATTAAAGCTAACCCTTTGCCAGTGGAAATATTACGGGCAAAAAAAGATTTTTTTTTTTTTTTAAGAAAACCCCTCAAATCTAGCGAACTCAGTCACTGGACTAAAGAAAATATAAAATACCAGAAGTACTTGCTTCTGTAATTAGTTATTCATATCCATAGTTAATGAGAGTTTGCTAATTCTTGAAGGATTCAGCTGGAACGCTTCATCTTAAAAAGTTATCCAGTGCTGGTGTCACACATGTTCATCTGCTCCCTACCTACCAATTTGCTGGAGTTGATGATGATAAGGGAAAATGGCAGAGTGTAGGTACATAATCGTTATTTATGCTGCTTTAATCCATCTCCAGGGTTTTACTCTTATTCACTTAAGTAATCAATTCCTTCATTCGTTTGTTTGTTACTGCACAATTATTTAATTTTGCGGTGAATGATACAAGCCATCAACAGATTTTCAGTTGCTCAAATCATTTCCACCCGACTCTGACGAACAACAGGCTCACATCACAGCTATCCAGGATGCAGATGGGTATAACTGGGGGTAAGATTTTGTCTCATAGTGATATAAGCTAATTAATTTTTTGTATTTCTTATACGTTATATGAGTGATTTTTAAATTTACTAAATCTCACCCTTTGGATTTTGCCTGAAAAGCTATAATCCTGTTGTCTGGGGCGTCCCAAAAGGAAGCTATGCTACTAATCCTAATGGGCCCTTCCGCATACTCGAATTCCGCAAAATGGTTCAGGTATATATATTTTCACTTGACAAGCAGACTCAGTTAACATCATTTTAAATGGTGTTTCACTGTTTCTTCGTAATCTAACAATGATGATGTATTTGATGGCAGGCTTTAAATCGCATCGGTGTTCGTGTAGTTCTAGATGTTGTTTACAACCATTTACATGCAAATGGTCCCTATGATGAGAACTCTGTCTTAGACAAGGTAACATGCAATTGTACGTCGTTAATTGTTATTAACTATTTTGGTTGGCAGAATAATAGTTTTTGTATCGTATGAAGAGTGAATTAAGTGTAAATTCTAGTGTTGCTGAATTTCGTGATGTAATCATTTTGTCATGTGTACTGAAAGGAACTGCCTTGTTTCTTTCATTAAAACATAGTCCACCATGAACTTCCTACTCTCTCTATTCAATTAAAAAGAAGGGGTACTTTATTCATGTTGATGTTCATCTATATGCATAACAAGAAGTTAATTGCAGATTGTTCCAGGTTACTACCTCCGTAGGAATCTTGATGGCTTTATTGAGCATAGTACATGTGCAAACAATACAGCCAGTGAGCATTACATGGTTGAACGTTTGATTGTTGATGATCTGTTGCACTGGGCTACCAACTACAAGGTACCATTTTCGATTGAGCTTTCATCATATATCTCTCATACTGAGGGAATCATGTGTTGCACTGGGGCTCACATTGGACATGGTTAGTTATCCCTATTTAAATTTATTTTGATATGGTTTTCTCCGATTATCTTTGTTGCAGGTTGACGGTTTTCGTTTCGATCTCATGGGTCATATCATGAAGCGTACGATGGTAGGGTTTGCATTTGTGATATATTCTCTATCATGAAACTGACATTAATTTTAAAAAAATCTTAACATTCATGGATTACTAGCTATTCCATGATACAGCTAAGTAATGACTAACATCGAACTGTCTAGACAAACTCAAGTATACATGTTCAGCTTTCACTAACTCTGCAGAAAATGTATGCATTCCAATATTTGAGATGTTTAAACTGCTAACTTATGCGTTAATAAATGAATATGGTGAAATGATATGAATGTGAAAAGATAGAAAAGTAAAGGAACGGTTGCCAGTAGGCTTTATTATCTGATCGACTTGATCAATGGATAGGTGACAAAACGAAAGATGTTTTCTTCCTTCGCTTTTTTGTTCTTTTTAATTCTCCAACCTGCTTATTTCATGTAGGTAAAGGCCAGAAGTAAGCTCCAGAATTTACTGACAGAAAATGATGGAGTAGACGGCTCTAGCATCTACATGTATGGATGGAGGACACCTTCTGTTTTTTTATACTTGCTTCATCATCGTGTAATAATGTAGTGTTCTATAAGTAATAAGTTTTTCATTATTAGATATGGTGAAGGATGGAACTTTGGGGAAGTGGCTAAAAATGGACGCGGAGTGAATGCATCGCAGTTCAACATCTATGGAGCTGGAATTGGAAGGTACGGTTCTTACTTCCCATCTAAAGTTACAATAATCTACAACCTGCACTTACTTAAGTTAAACTATGAATTGTCTAAGCAAAAAAAATACTTTGAAAATTTCATTCAGCTTCAATGACCGGATTCGAGATGCAGTGCTCGGTGGGTCACCGTTCGGACCTATACTTCAACAAGGTTTTGCAACGGGCTTATTCTTAGAGGTATAATCCCTATTTTTTTACAGGTTTTGCTTTCTGACTTTAAATATATAAATGAAAAAAGTACTCACTTTTTCATCTCCAGTTCTAAGTATCTTCTTTACTGAACTCTTACTTCTTCAGCCCAATGATCATGACCATGGAAGCAAGTCTACAGAAGAACGGATGCTTGCTGTATCCAAGGATCACATCCAGGTACTCTGGACATTTTATACCACTACGAGATTTTCAGGAATTATTATATACTACCTCCATCCCGTTTAAGTAGACCCGTATTCCATTTCGGGACTTCTCATTTATTAGGCTCGTTTCCATAAAAGGAAATAATTTAACATCACATTACCATCTACATCACACTTAATTAGCCTAAATTAATTCTAATTAAAAATGGATGTGAGTAGTACTAATAATTTAAATTAAATTAAACTCTAATTTACCATCACATCTCCATCACATCACCCATTTATCCCATTTCCCTTGGCTCTTGTGCCATTTGGAAACGAGTCTACTTAAACGGGATGGAGGTAGTACTGTATAACAATAGAATTTGCTACAAGATTGATTCTCATAGTTAAGCAAAACTATGTGGATCCTTTTAATTTGGGCCTCATCCAGAGTCGTCTTTTTGTAAGGCAGGTTGGAATGGCTGCTAATCTGAAGGATTATGTTCTAACCAACCATGAGGGACAAGAGGTAAACATGTTGTCTCGTAAACTATCTATCTCTTCATCAACTTTTTACTTATACTAGGATTTTTTTTGTCTATGCATATAGTTAGCATTAACAAATTCTTTACGACAGAAATCGTTAGCATTAATAAACTTTTTCTTGCGTCCAAACAGGTTAAAGGTTGTGAAGTTTTACTGCATGATGGGGTACCTGTTGCATATGCTTCATCCCCCATAGAAACAGTAAGGGATTCCATTCTACTGTAAACGTGTTTATAACGTGAGGTCACTCGACATGCAAGCCTTTGTTCGGTCGTTCTTTATATTTCTATGTATGCCAGTACAGTTATTAAACACCAAGCACTTTACAACTTCGATTATTAATCAATCTTACTGAATCAGGTTAATTATGTCTCTGCTCATGATAACGAGACCTTGTTCGACATTATCAGTTTAAAGGTAACTCTGCGCTTTCAATGTATGCTCTGTATTAGTTTCTTGCATATATATGCATAGTATTTAACTCTATTCTGATTATGTGCAGACTCCGATAAACATATCTACGGATGCGAGATGTAGGATGAATCATTTGGCAACGAGCATCATAGCTCTCTCCCAGGTTTTGACTATGATTTCTCTATATAAAAGTTCCTTCGTGGATCAAGTTGAACGAAAAAACTTGTTTACCTTCGCTATCTAAAATATTCTAAGCTGAGCTTTACCATTTTTAGTATTGAGCGAACTTATTTCATTTTTCATAGGGAATTCCGTTCTTTCATGCGGGTGATGAGATTCTGCGGTCAAAATCATTAGATCGTGACTCGTATAATTCAGGTGATTGGTTCAACAGGTAAGTCATAGGCGCACTTATGTACTTACAAATTGTCAGATACTGCTCGATGCATTGAAAGCATCCAAAACTGATGGAACTATCTTTACTGGAGTTTCTTTATTTCACACGATATTCAAGTCGTAAATGCTGAAAACCCCTACAAATTCATCTTTCAGGTTAGACTTCAGCTACAACTCAAGTAACTGGGGTGTTGGCCTTCCTCCAAAAGAAAAGAACGAGCGACATTGGCCACTGTAAGCATAACTCCTCCTAAACATTTTGCATGAGATCAATTTTCAGTACTACTAGAGCTCTGTACTGCTGCAACCTGTTTCTCTTCTCCGATTCAACTTCTTTTCCTGTTTTGTTCAGAATGAAAATAAGACTGGCAGATCCAGCATTCAAGCCTCAAAAAAATCACATCCTCGCAGCTGTTGACAACTTTTGTAGCTTTCTTAAAATCAGATACTCTTCCCCACTTTTCCGTCTCCATACAGCAAATGCAATCCAGGTTAGAAAGAGATAAATCGAGACATCTGTTTTTGCATTTCCTTCTTTTCGATATAGAACAACACAACCATGTGCCAAAGAGTGAATATTCAGCATTGAGGATGTTTAAATAATCCAATCATCTAGTGTTCCTTTTCTTATTGAAATTCAAGAAATGTGGCGACATCTTCTTGCAGGAAAGAGTACGATTTCATAACACAGGACCGTCATCAATTCCGGGTGTGATTGTCATGAGCATTGAAGATGGCCATGAAGGAGTTCCTGGACTTTCTCAGTTAGATCCCAAGTGAGTAAATAAAAACCACTAGTTTGTTTACATCTTAATCTACCTGTATATCTCCCAACTATATGACTTAACAAATATGCTTAATCTATGCACCAGCTACTCGTACATCGTTGTTCTCGTCAACGCATCCCCTTCGAATATCGCGTTTACAAGCCCATCTCTGAAGGGAAAAGCTCTGCAACTCCACCCAGTACAGGTTTGCCCTCTTCGTTCACCGATTGTCACACAAAAGTAATTCCGTCATAGCTCAACAACTATACATATGGTTGTATAATGCTGTGATGCTGTCCAGGTGAGTTCAAGTGATCATATTGTCAAGGATTCAACGTACGACTCACCCACGGGCTCTTTCAGAATACCCTCGAGGACGACGGCTGTTTTCGTCGAGCGTCGAGCCACCTGAGAGAACAGATCTAGATGCGAAGAGAATCTCAGAGTGTTATTGAAAATAAATGCTATGAGGCATCACTTTTTCAATATTATTGAGCTGTTATTTCGTATGTAAGTAAATAGATAATCAAATTGCATCAATGACAATGAGTTCAATAATATCAAGAAATTTAAATTTATACTCCCCTGTCAATGAAAAACGTGACATTCTAATTCAGCACGCATTTCAATGTAAAGAAAAAGTTGATCTCGAGATAAAATTTAGATTGTTCAGATAATGTAACTGTAAAATACATCAAATACAATAACTTTTATCTTAAAATTAACTTTCGACGCATTAAGATATGTTTCTCGAATCGGGTATATATGTCCACGTTGTGGACAAAGGGAGTATTCAATATACATAAATACATGAATAATAGGATGACAATATGTTTTCCGGATTCGAAAAAATTAAACAATGGCAGTACTTTCTCTGTCACACCGAATTGCAAGCGTCTTTTAAATATATATATAGAAACATTTGCAGTTCAATTGGACGTCGGAGGGAGTAGTATATATACATGTGTCGTTGAAGTGAAATGAAATTTGATGGTTTTTGTTGACTTGAAGTTTATTTACTGTCCAATTTCGGTTGACTTAGCTTATTACTCGATTATTTCTACACTTGATCTCAAACACTGCAAAAATCTATCTAAGTTTTCTAAATTTAGTGCAAATTTTACTCATATATAAACTCATTTTGACTTCTCACATTCACTCATTACCTCATTCATACACTATTAACTTCCTCCAACCTCCCTCTCCCTCTCTCTCTTTCTCTAGAGAATGTGAGACAAAGCAAGCTTCAAAAATTCAAGAACGGCGAGAACCCGGCATAGAAATGGATATGGAGGCCGCGACGGAGGAGGCGGTGTCGCCGCCGTTTCGGTGCATAGACCCCATTGCCAAGGGGAAGCGAACAAAGAGGCAGAGGCCCAATTCGCCGGTTTCCTTCACCGTCGTTGCGTCGCCACGCGCCGCCGCAGGCTACAACCTACCCCCGCGGAGCCCGACGACGTTCTTCGCCCCCGCGTCGTCGGAGGAGAGCACCACCACGGAGGAGGCCGACACGGCGAGGTGCCTCCTCCTATTATCCCGCGGGGGGCCCAAACGCCGCCGCGACGAGGCGGCGACGACGTCCTACGGCGGCGCGTGCATGTACGCATGCAAGACGTGCGGGCGGTCGTTCCCGTCGTTCCAGGCCCTCGGCGGCCACCGGGCCAGCCACCGGAAGCCGAAGAACGAGAGGAAATCCGCCATTCTCTCCGACGAGGAGGATTTCACGTCGCCGTCGCCGTCGTCCAAGAACAGATTCTCTCCCGCCTCTCTCTCCCTCCAGCTGAGCAGCGCCTCCACCGCCACCCCCAAATCGTCGCCGTCGCCGAGGACCCACGTCTGCTCCTATTGCGGGGCGGAGTTCGCCTCCGGCCAGGCCCTCGGCGGCCACATGAGGAAGCACCGCGGCGGCGGCGCCCCCCCGATCGGCCGATCGCCGTTTCGCGAGGAGGCGGAGGTGGAAGAGAGGAATAAGGGAGGCGGAAACTGGCTGTCGTTGGATCTGAATCTACCGGCGCCGGACGATGAGAGAGAAAGAAGCCCTAACCGGAATTTCCCACCATTACTACTCCACCGTTGATTATATTCCCATTAATTATTAATTCATTTTGGAAGGTTTGAATTATTTTATAATATTTTCATTTCATAATTTTAGCCTTCCATATAATTTGTGTATATATATTTACTCACACTGTACATATATAACAAATTTCTTGATTTTTTTAAGATTTTTTTTTTCTATTATTTCAAATTAATAGACTAGAGATGACATTGTGAATTATGTACATATATAGTGTAATTTTACTTCTTGTTGTGTACACTTTTATTTGAAGAATATGGATATATATAAATATGTATCAAAAAGTTATGTCCGCTTATTACTCTTTGTGGAAATGTTTCCGTCTCGTTTATAATGTCTTATTTATTTTATGCACGAGAATTAAGAAAAAGATTGTAATGTGTAGAAAAATACTAGGATTCATATTTTTTGAAGAGTTAGTTTTTTCTTAAATCCAATTCTGTACTCCTATGTTTTTTTTTTTTTTTTGGTTAATGTCTAAACATGAGTTTGCTTTAACCCAAATTTTAATCAATCTTTGCCTTCAACCTACGAGCTACATTAAAAAAAATTCCCCGAATTCTCCAAGTTGTTTCATCAGTGCAAAAAACACGCTAAATAACGACGGAATCATCAATGAAATAAATTATGTCGGCATTTAGCTTACCGTTCCTCAACCATTCAAACACGCCATATTAGTTACCCCTTCACCTATTTATATTGTCTCACTTTATTATTATACTATTAAATATAGAATGAGACCATATATATATATAAATGAGACAGAGGGAGTACCCATTACCCAATAACAACGCATTTAAATAACCAAACATTTTTCTCGAGTACTAAAAAAGACGAAAAAAATTCACAAATTCACACAAAATTTCACAAATTTAAGGTGAAATATTCTCATAATTTATTAGTAAATTATTAAATAAATCAATTCTTCCAATCAACCTTTCTCTCATTTCCCACAGAATCTCTGAGAAAAACGCCATCTGACCTAGCCGACCAAAACGATTCCGAAACACGACTTTTACTCGAAACCCTAAAGGCGTCAAAAGTCGCACTCTTCGACCTCCATTGAAGGTTGCAGCTCAAAACCTTCCCATCGGAATCGTCGCAGTAACTCCAGTGGAAGTCTTGATCGTGATAGAGTACATTATCCACGAGGTCCCGGCCGTCGAATCTGCAGTGCGCTTTCATCGGCGGCGACTCGACGGGGAGGGTGTTGATGATGTAGACCGTTTGTTGCTCCGTCGGAGAACACCCGCTCGCAAGTTCTTGAAGAGAGAGAAGGTGTAGAGAGAGAAGGAGGAATGTAAAAACTTTCATGATTTTTGATACTAGTATTTTTTGTTTCTTGAGGTATGATATGATGAATCAATTATTTATTTAATTATATATATAGATATTGGAGTGTATTTTAGCAGTTACCATTTCATATATTAATCACACAAATATTCTGAAAATCTATATATAATTATCACAAATAATATATTTCATCTCTCTCTCTCATAGTAGTAGTATATAATTTTCAACTTAATAATTACTATCCCTTAGGTTTAATCTGGTTTTATGAGAGAGGAAGAAGCCCTAACTAGAATGAACCTGTTGCTTTTTGCTCGGAAGGGAAAACGTCTGACCAACTGCGATGTGTTTCGTTCTCAATCATCTATTCAACATTTTAATTAATTAAAATTCATAACATTTTAAACTTATGCAAAGTCGAGTCCCCAGTCAAAAAATTTCGCGCTCCGCCCTTGCCTGTATGCAGGTTCTACTATCCTATATCCTCTATGATAGTATAAGGGGTCTAAATTTTGGACCGGGAACATCAAGATGATGGTGAGAATCATGTTTCTGTTCGATACGAAATTGAGTAATTAGTTTTTATTAGACTTTCACATATGAATATTGCAATCTTTAAAATATTAGCAATTTAATTAATTATACATGATGGTGGAGCCAAGTCGAGAGTCTTGATGGGTGGTTTATGGGTTTGCATTGTTTGGGTCTGGTGGAAGTGGAGGAACGCGATTAGGTTTGAGCAAAAGAAGTGGGATTTACGCAGGATTGAAGAAGAGATCAAATGCAGATTTTGGAATTGGTGCCTAGTCCGGGGTGAGGTGAATGCGATTTGGAGTTTCGAGTCGTGGACTAGTATTAGATTAAGTGATCGGTGGAGGAACGATAGTTTGTAATAACCTGGTACTCCTTGTACCTCTTCTGCATTTTATTTTTTTTTTAATGAAATTCTCTCTTTTCCGATAAAAAAAAAAAAAAAAAAATTATACTTGCTATTTCATTTACATATTCGATCCCCACTCTAAATATGTTACAACAACAAATAAATAAATAAATAAATAATCTATTTTCTTAGACATATAGTAAACAATAGTATTTAATAATTAATTGTTTCTTCAAGGTTAATAAATCTAAATAAGTAATTTTCTACTTTTTATTTTTATTTTCAAGGATTTTGCTTTACTACAAATTAATTAAATTTTCCAATCAATTAATCTTTGCCTTCAATCTATGAACTACATTTTTTCAATTTAATTTTCAAATTACTCAAGTTGTTAATTAATTATAATCTATGATTTATGTAATCAACAAAAGGTGTATTATTCAATTAACCATGCTAATTACAAAGTTCACTAGAAACTTCAATCAAGGTTATGATGGAACGTTTTTATAATTAATTGATCAATTTCTGAATAAATCGATTCAAACCAAATTATTTTAACCAATTAACCTTTCCCTTCTTCCCGGCAGTATCATTAAGATAAACACCGTCGGACCGGATCGTCCAAACCGTTTTCGAAGCGCCATTTTTCGAAAGGAAAAAAGCATCGAAACTCGCCTTCTTCGACATCCAATCAAGGCGGCAGTCCTGACGCCACCCCTCGGACTCATAATCGGGATCGCAGTAAGTCCAGTCCAATTGCTGATCGCGATGGAGGACTTCGTCCGCGAGTTGACGGCCGTGTAACCGGCAGTAAACTGTACACGCCGACGATTCAACGGGGAGCTTGTTGATGATGTACACCGTCTGTTGTTCCGTCGGCGGACATGACTCTTCGCTCACCACCACTTCTTCGAGGGAGAGGAGGTGGAGAGAGAGAAAGAAGAAAATCAAAATTTTGTTCATGATTTTAACCTAATCTCTTTTGTTTCTTGATTGTTTGCAGTTTTACAATATGCCATGCATGGTTGCTTTAAAGGGTGAAATATATGTTTTTGATAATTAATGTGTTATTAATGTGAATTTGTAACAGCTACTATATAATACTATATAGAGGATGGATCACATAGAAATAAGTTCTGGTGTGAGAAATAGAAATAGATCTGAACCATTGATCTTAATTTGATATGTGGTTGTAATTGATTTAAGCATGATTATAAGGTATCATAAGCATGACTAGGTTTAAGCATGGATTTGTACATTAAAAAACATAATGGTGTTGTAAGCATAAATATATACTGACTTAAGCATGATTTTGTATAGTTTTAAGCATCTTTCGCATTTTAGCACGCAGGGATTTATTTGCACACGAACCGCTCCCATACTATATATATATATATAATGTTACTGTAAATTTAAATATTAAAAAAAAAAAAAAAAAAAAAAAAAAAAAAAAAAAAAAAAAAAAAAAAAAAAAAAAACTTTGGAAACTAGCTTCGCTTACCGAATTACCATCATTTGGCTGATACACGAATACGAGACTCGTCCATATATGCTTATTCTACCACAAATATTTTCGATATTTATACATTGGCTATTGCTTTTATAATATCAGAATGACTACTTTTAGCCATTATTCATTAACCCTGTTTATTATATCTACGAGATCTCGACCGTCGAATTCGCAATTAATGCACTTTCAACTGCGGTGATTCATCTCCCGCAGGAAGGGTATTTTGATGATATAAAATTATAAACTGTTTGTTGTTCGTTGCATGGAGAGAGAGACATAGAGGAGGGAGAGAGAGAGATTGATAAAAAGATACTTGGGAGATGTAATCAATATAATGGTATGCTACTAATTGATTGATTTATATATATATCAATCCATATTCTCCTATATTTTATACAATATATATGTTATTTTTAATGTTATTTTATACAATCGAAAGGTGTACGTGTTTTGGTATCAGTAGAGGGATATAATATCTGATTGTATGTGATCAAAGGTCTCGAATTCAAGTCATTGGTGATGGGGCTTTCAAATTTCCACTTAGTGATTTTAAAAAAAGATTGCAATTCAAAGTGACACAAAATTGAAACAACGGAGTAGTTGATTAAGTTCCACAACAAATAAAGTAAAGACCAAAAAGAAACTATTCAAAAGCATATGTACAAGAAAGAAAAAGTACATATAATATTCTAGACATCAACTCTAATTAATCATCCCAATCATACCTCTTCTCCAACAATGTAGGTTCAGTCTGATTACTAAAATAAATACCGTCACTCTTAGCTACCCACCACGACTGGTACGTATGTATTCCTATGATTTTCTCTTTATAAACGTCGAAAGCCTTTTCCTTCGACTCCCACCAAAAATGGCAAAAGAACAGAGTACTCGGATAGAAATTGTTGTTGAACTTCCAATGAAAATCTTGATTCGGAAGAAGGTAGTGAAACCCTAATTCGTCGTCTCCCGATGCGCAGTGAACCTTCAGAGGTTGGGAATTTGAAGGGAGATTACTCACAACATGAATGGTATGTTCACTTGTGAATCCGCTCGATCCACCCACAAATTCTTGAAGATTAGTGAAAACTTTAAATAGGAGAAATAGCAAGAGAAATTTCTTCATATTTTTTTTCTCTCTCTCTTTTTTGCTTAGTCTATGAAATAGTAATAGTATGTGATTGTGATTTTGATTTTGATTAGTTATTTATAGTTTTTTTTTTTCCTGTTATTTTCAAATTGAAGTGTCCAGCTCGAGAATCTGTTAGTAATTAGGGCTTTTATTTCGGATCTTTAATTATACTAAGCACATAATTAATGTTAATATTTACGAGAAATTAACCTAATTATATATTAAACCAAAAATATTTTTTTCTCAAAAAAATAAAATAAACAAAAATAATAAAAATAAAGATTCTGCCATGATTCTAGGCGTGTAGTAGTTACCCGTATTGAGATTCTATCGGCTTAAAAAAAACATAAATTTATTAGTCTTTTATTTAAATTTAAAAATTAAAACATTATATATTTTTTTAAAATTACAAAAAAAAAAAATCTAATTCCATGATGAATGATTTAATATTCCAATTAACAATCAACACAATCTTGTTTTTTTTTTTTTTTTTTTTTTTTTTTTTTTTCTTTTTGACCTTTGAAATTTATTCAGATTAGGAGGATTATTAATTTATTAATATATTAATTCTTAAAAGTTATGTCATCATATATATTTCATGCTACAAGGCTTGTGACGAGACTTTCAAGAAATACATAAAAAGAAATAAAAATAGATAAAAATAAGTGCACAAAATTAAACTAGAGAAAAGAGAGATCAATGTAATTCAACACAAAATCGATAGAGAAATTGAAGTGGAACGGAGATAGTAATACATATAGTCTCAAACTCAAGTAAAACATTACACTATCCCTTTACCTAACTATCAATTCCATTCAAATTTTTTCTTCAAGTTTGAGGGTTGAGGATCCGATCCAAAATAGAAACCATCGTTCTTCACTACCCACCATGAATCGTGCGTAGATTTCTTGAAGAACTTGTCGTTATAAACCTCGAAAGCTTTCTCCGCAGCCCCCCACCAGAAATGGCAAAAGAATAGAGTGTTGGCAAAAAAGTTCCGACAAAACTCCCATTCGTACTTTTCGTTGAGGAAAAGCGTGTGGAATCCAAGGTCGTCGTCTCCAGATGCACAATGAACCCTCAACGAAGAGTTTCGATTGAGGTTGTTAAGAATGTGGACATGGTGTTGTGTTGTGGCAAAACATCCATCTACACTTTGTTGAGGAATAAAGACTAGTGCACATAGGGAAGAAAACAAGATGATTTTATTCATTTTGTAGTTTTTTTTAGTGGTGTTTTTGTTTTGTTTCAAAACGTTCTTCATTTATAGAACTTTTTTTTTTGTGAAGATTTAGTAGTTAATTAATTATCCCCTCTAACTTCGGCTTGTTTCCTTAAATATAATTTTAATTTGAGCATAACTTTCACAAGTGTAATCAATAATTTATTGAGATGATTTTTGCTCAAAATTGGTGGAGAAAAATATGTGATTTATCAAATTGAAACCCCTTTAATTTCTTGGAAATTTTTAATGAAAAAAATTAATTTTATAGAAAGTTTATCACTTGATTTTTTTTTCCTTAATTTTTGGAATTAGATTAATTAACCACTTGATTATGGGTAATTAAGTGAGTAATTAAAGGAATTAATCATCCCCTTTTATTTCAACTCGAATCATTTTCAAACTAGATTTTTGAACAAAATAAGAACCAATAAGAAATCAATCAAATAAAGAGAGAATAATATTATTAAGTCATATGCAAATTCAATAATGAAACATTTAAAGATTTATTCATATGAAATAATGAGTGAACATAGCTAGCTCAAGTGACAATTTAAAGAACAAATGCCCTAATTTCATGTATTCCGCCAATTATACATTTTCTGGGGCGTTCTGGTCTGATTACTCAGATAAATACCATCTGTCCTTGCTATCCACCGAAAATCGGTTGTTTTCTTATCGAACTTTAGCTCGTTAAAGGCATCAAAGGCTTGATCCTTCTGTCCCCACCAAAGATGACAAAAGAACAGAGTGTTGGGGAAGAAATTCGGGCAGAACTTCCAGCGAAAACCCTCATTGACGTTGAGGGTTTTGTATCCGAAATCATCGTCTTTAGATGCACAATGGTACCTTATTGGATTAGGGAGACTGTTGAAAACAGTAACATAATGTTTATGGCTTAGGAAACATCCACACACCAATTGATCTTGAAGAAAGAGGGCTTCCACAATAAGAAAGAACAAGAGAAATTTCTTCATTTTTGATTGGTTTTTCCTTTTGTGGTTTAATTATTGATTGCATTTTGATTTAATTTCTTATTTATAGTTGTTGTTCGTTTTGGTTGTTCAAGTCAAATGGGAATATTATAGTATTATACTTTGAATTTTTTCAATTGTGATAATAGTTTGCCATATTACATGGATCTTTGAATATGACTTCTTAATTAATTCAATTTTGAATGCATATATATATTTGGATTGTTAATTAATGATATTCAAGAAAAGGAAAAATGGAAATGACACAAATTAATAATAACTAAGCAAGTACTCGTATTCCTTAGTCAACAATAAGGGTTTCGTCTAATTAATAAAAATAAATATCATCGTCCTTTGATAGACATCCATCAGTACGTAAAAATCATGACTAAATCGCATGTAATTCTCATAATGAACTTCGAAAACATTATCCTTCTATCCCCACCAAAAATAGTAAAAAGTATAACGTTGTCAAGAAACAATTCACGCATATTCTTTGTCGAAACGGTATAATTCTCAGAATCATCATCTTCGGATGCGCAATGAATCTTTATAATAATTCGTAAAAAATACTCCGGCCGTCCCATTTAATTAGTGAGTTGTGGTAAATGCATATAATCAAATTACCAACATCACAATAATAAAAATAAAATAAATGAGCCTATATTAAAGAAAATAAATAGAGGTGTTACATTAGAAAATTATGAATTAAAAAGGTTAAAGATATGAATTTCCCTCACTACCCTGCCTTTGGAGATGGGGCAGGTGCAGCAACGTCAGCACCATCTACCAATCCTGTTCCAACAAATTAAACCAAACCTCAAATCGAGTCGGACCAATTTTGACAGCTCTAATTAGTTAACGATAAAATTTAGTTAACGGCTAGGGAGCTCACCGCACAAGAGGAGGTTCCCGGGAGGCGGGCGCTCCTTAGCCGGGTTCGGGTCGTCGTCGTGAACCCTAATATAGATCTCCTGCCCCATGTACCAATGCACCAAGTTTTGCGATCTCAAGTTCCACATCCCGGGATTATCGAGAAACGCGTACACCGCGGTCCATCGGCCCGGGTACACTTGCACGGTCGAACGAACCACCGGATCGTATAAATTGTACGAGTCTCTCGATTCAGGTGCCCATTCCCCCTCTCCAAATCTACCGCCATAGTTACAAAAAAAGTCAAATTTTACCGTTAGAAATGAGACCAGTAGAGTGAGACGGAGGGAGTATTTATATAATAATAATGACAAGAGATCTCACCCCACAACATAAAATCCAAAGCCATCCAAATGCCAAGAGTCGATCTCATCAACAAGTTCATTCTTGAACACTATCTCCAGCCACCCCTTATGCTCTCCGGTGACGACAGAAACCTCGTAGAACGCAGAATTGCTGATCGATCCGGTCGGGAACGAGTCGAGGTTGTACACGCCGGAGCCGTTTCTGAAGTGATCAGCTAACTTCGGAGGAGTAGTTGGAGTTAGATAAGACACATTGTTCACAACATAGCTCCCGGCCCCATCTATCGAAGCTCTCGACCCGTGGAGGACGAACGTCTGAGCTATAGTCACGTTCGACACGTTGAACGTCCCTTGCGGATTAGGCCTTGCAGCACCAGCAGTCAAATTCCATCTTCCCATGAAAAAAAATACACAACACAGGTTGAAGCAACAAGTTCTTGAATAATCATCTTGAGTAAACTAGCATCAAATCCATCTTTTCTTACCTTATCGATTTAGCCTGATCGATCGAGAAATCCAAGTCGAACGGGTCGGGGCCATCCGGGACAGGGCCTTGGACAGGGGAAACAGAGTTTGTGTAATGAAGTATCCCTTTAGCAACAAGGGAACTACTGTTAGCATCAAATGAATAAAACTTCGGAGATGCAACCATGTAATAGTCCGCCTCGTCTTGATCCGCGGTAACGAGAACCGAATACGACTGGCCCACGTGCACGTCTAGAGAGTCGAGCGTGATCTGATCTGTGTACGAGCCTTCCGTCTCCACAAGCACCATCCCATGCTTCTGAATCCTGAAGTTGAAGCTGAACTGAGTCCCGACGTTCGAGATTCTGAATCGATAAGTCTTCCCTGTGTATCATATACATAAGCACTCAAGATCAAGAACTCAAGAACAATAACATAATTCAAATTCAAGATTTCAAGAATTTGTTTACCTTTTGTGACATCGAAAGACTCATATGATGAAGAAGAATTATCATAAGCCCCCTTTCCATTCATCAAAATCAGACTAGGATAAATTCGATCCGAATTCTCTTCTTGAATCGTAACCCTCGTATTCTGATAACGAAAAGGCAGAAGATCGAAAATCAAGAATCGGCGCACAAGAACTATAAATATATGTGCTTCAAGAGATTGTTAGTTATACCTTGTAGTAATCGTCTATCCAATCGCCAATGAGGAGATCAAACTCGGCTTCCGGCTTAGCAAAAGGCACGAGTATAACGTCTCGATTATTCACACGAATCGAGCCATAACCTCCAGCTGATTTATGGAAATTGGTAGAAGGGAAGTAAGTGTAGCTCCCAATCTGGTCCTTTGCCTGGAATACATAAGTCCAGTTCGTCCCCGGCTCGATAGGGCAGTTCGTCCCCGACACCCCGTCTTGCCACGAATTCAGCCTCTGCTGTATCCCATTCCACGTGAAGAGCAGCGGTTCGTCCAGATTGTTGAAGACGTTAACTGAAACGACGTCGTTGGTCGTCGCGTTGATCAGCGGGCCCGGGAACATCCCATTGATCATGATAACCTGTGAACACGTCCATAATTCTTGATCGATAACAATAAACTTAAACGATGATCGGAATTAATATACGTGTGTATACTTACAGTCTGGTTCTGAGTAATGGGATAGATGGATGTATTCTCAGCTGTGACATTCCATTCATAGTAAATGTCCGAGCACTTAACACCTGCAAGAAGAGAGAGAAACAAGAGAGAGAGAAATGCAGAAGAAGCCATTGTTACTCTGCAAGAACTTCTCACTTGATTATATATGAGAATACAGGCCTTGTTTGAACAGAGATTCCATTGTTCTTCCTTGTTTTCTCAATCAACAAGGATTGTTTAGAAGAAATTTAGGATTTTGTAATTGTCATCTTTTTTTTCATGACTAATTCAGCAGAAAAAACCAAGAAAAACTTGACAAATTATGGGATTTGTGAGAAAAGGTCTAAGTGCAGAAAACAAGAACAATAAACTAATGTTCCAACTGTCACAACACATATTTATCTCGTCCCATTTTTCTTGATACGTCTCGTCCCATTTTTCTTGATACGTTTCTATTATATACTCATGTATATTCAAGAGACGTGTCAGAAAAATACTCATACATATTCAAGAAACGTATAAGAAAAATACCCACATATATTCAAAAAACGACATATATTCAAGAAACATATCAGAAAATACTCACATATATTCAAGAAACGCGTCTATTGTATTGGAAAATAGAAGTAATGAACAACATCAGAGGAATAAATATTATTATTATTATTAAGCATTTATATACATATATATAAATATTTTATAGATTCCTTGATGGAATTTTGGAATGTACAAAAGTGTTTCTTTGCTGCATCTTACATGAGTAGTGTGTAAAAGATTGAAAGAATGCAGTGAAAATAACTATAACTTCACATTTACATTCACAAGAGGAAATGCAGATGATCACCGCATTCGAGTCGAGTCGAATCGAAGGAACTGTCCCGTTATCTCGACTACGAGCAGCAATTCGCATTGTTATGTGCTTGTTTCTGCTTTAGAATCTGATTTTTCACGGGCGTAGATCCTTTCTCCAGCAAGCTCGGCACCTCCAGTATCTGTAAAATCGAAAAGCAGTTTGTAAAACATCGATAACCAACATCAAGAATATACAATTTCGATGAACGAACTTTTGCAGTAAGCTCTTTGAAGCATTGCTTCACATTTGCTTGAGTCTTTGCACTACACTCGAAGAACAAACACTCGTGCTCTTTGGCAAGAGCCATTCCCTCCTCCGTGGTTACAGCCCTCTCGTTTTCCTGAAAACAACGAACAGATCACGACTTTCACACAACGTGTTTCGAATGATACGTAAACTTCATCTATGATTATGCAACCCACCCTATCAACTTTGTTGCCTACTAAAATCTTGATACAATCGGGATCCGTGACACAACGCTCTAACTCCTTAACCCAAGTCCTCGACAGGCTTGTAAACGTCTCCCGTCTCGTTACATCATAGACTGCAAAGAGTTCCAAATGTGGGAATCATTATATTCGTTATTCTTCGTTTTAACCAGAGAAACGGGCACCAACGAACGAACTAGCATTACATACCGAGGATGATTCCGTGCGCTCCTCTGTAGTACGAACTGATTAACGATCCGAACCTCTCTTGTCCAGCTGCATCATAACAAGATGATCATCATACACTCAAGCAAATGTACTATTTGTTGTATTAATTCGAATCAAATTAAAGCAAAGATTGGATATTTATATTACCTGTATCCCAAATTGTGAGTTTGAGTCTTTTTCCAGCAGTTGTTAGCAGCTTTATCTTGAAATCCACTCCTATTTATTCATAATCAACCATTAAAATTAGAGATAATTTTACACTTAATTAATCAAATCAAGGAAACCTAAACAAAGCTTTCAATCACCTAAAAAAAACCATTAAAAAATCAGAATCCATGTAATTTTCATCAAAAATTTCAAGAACTTAACTTTATATAGCAAACACACAAACAGAATGACTTGAATTGTCTAAGAAATAACAATCTCTCTCTCTCTCTCTCTCTCTCTCTCTCTCTCTCTCTCAAAACAAAGATTACCACACCACTTCAAGAATCAAGATCACCGAAGTTGCATAAAGAGCACTATCAACTTCAACACAGCAAGATAATTACTCTCTCTCTCTCTCTCTCTCTCTCTCTCTCTCTCTCTCTCTCTCAAAACAGAGATTGCAACACCATTTCAAGAATCAAGAACACCATCAACTCCAAAACAAGACAACTACTCTCTCTCTCTCAAAACAAAGATTACAACACCATTTCAAGAGTCAAGAACACCATCAACTCCAAAACAAGATAACTACTTTCTCTCTCCCTCTCTCTCTCTCTCTCTCTACACAAACAAGCACATACCAATAGTGGGAGAGAGATCATGAGGGCACTGGTGGCAGTTGGAGATGAAACTGAGCAAAAGACTACTCTTCCCCACACCAGAATCCCCAATCAACAAAACCTTAAACGAATAATCATAGTTAGTGGTGGCGCCGCCGCCGTTAATCTTTCTTGAACCCATCTAATCTCAAAATCACAGCACCGCCATCACAGCGTTCGAAACAAGAAAATCGACAAGGGACAAAGGGTTGGGTTGTTGAAGGGGGCGTTGGGATTCTTGCATCATGTACAATTACAAATGTCTCGCTTTCATTGAGACGGCTGTACCCCTGATTGTACACGCGCCGGCACCATGAGAGATACCATACCCCCTCTCTGGGCCCCACTCTATCTCCATTTTCGCGGTATTTTATATTCAGATTTGAACCAAAGTTTGAATCTTGGAAAGAGGGCTTCCGTTTCTGAGTTTAATTTCATCCTTGATTTTGTGGGGTACCCTTCAAAATTTTAATTTTTTAAAAAAAAAATTTGTTGGTTTGCTAATAATTCAAAATCATAGCCAATTGCTAAGTGCCGAGGTTTTGAGAGTTTTCTTGTGCTCAAGAAACACTACTACGATGATACATGGTATGTGATGTTGATATGACACTTGTATTCGAATAAGCAGAGCTAGTCGCGTGTATGAGTCATTTATTATGTTCTAATTCACTTTTTGATATGTCATTTTAATTATTGTTATTTTATGTTATTTCTATTTAGTAGTTTGGTTAATAAATAATAGATAATTATCTAAACGGGTATTGCAATGTTTTTTGATTCGTTGTCTAGTTGAGTTCATTAGAATGCGTCTAGTTAGTCTATCTATTCAGTCGTAACATAGAGTTTTATTCAAGGAATGCAAATTATGAATTAAGTTTCTACTCGAAGTCGAGGGAATCGGGGTAGGCACAGGCTCGAAGTTGTTCGACTGATATAATCTTGATATATACGGGGTCATATCACTATTTATATAGCTGAAGAGAGCAAGTACATAATATGTGACCATGTAAATCTATGTATCCTTTTACGTTTCATGTTTGCTAATCGTTCTATAATCCTCAGTTACACCACAGTATTCGATTGTAAAAAAAAATAATAATAAAATTAAAAAAAAAAAAAAAAAAAAAAAAAAAACCCTTCTAAATGGTCTCTTTCTTTTGCTTATATTGCAACTCGGCCCATAAAGTTGGCCCAACATGGGCCCATATTGGCCCAAGAATAAAACTCGTTCCATTTTGATATATTCAAGATTTTTTTATGAATTCAACATAATCGTGCCTATGTTTTTTATGGGTTTAAACAAACACTCTTTGAATTATGAGCTAAAATTTATTTTTAGAGTAATACGTATATGTGATAAGCACACAATTATTTAAATATTAATAAATAAATAAATAAAAACAACATAAGAAAGTCAAAATAAATAATGAAAAGAACAAAATTGTTCCACTTATAAATAATCTAGTAGTAATAAATTATAGAATCAAATATCAAAATCACCTCAAGCAAATTGTTCCACTTATAAATAATCTAGTGGAACAAGTCACATTCAAAATTAGTGATCAAGAAACAAGAATACCCCTAACCCTAACCCTAACCCTAAAAATCAATAATATCAATCCCAAAACTAATTAGGAATTAGGAATTAGAAACTAAATCAAATATTCAAGAGAAATTAATCTTTGAATAATAAGTTTTCCCAGGAACCCAATTTCCAGGAATGAGATTATAAGCCACGACCGATTTTGAGCTCCGATCGGAAACCCTAATCGAAAGGGGCCCTCTGTCCCCATCATGTAGATCGGATTTCCATGTTTCGCCCCAGCTACGTTGCATCGGGATCCAAGTTTTCCCATTCTGAGGCAAAATATCAACGGCTGTGATTTCTCCATCTCCGTTCACGTTCTCCACTGCAAAAGCTATGTAGTACCGATTCGAGCCTGTATCGATCTTCACCGCTATATTAGTCTTGTAGTGGCACTTCACCCTGCATCATTAAATATTTAAATTAAAAATAATATTAATACTATTTTTGAATATTAAACTAGTAAAGAATTAGTATAGAATGCAGCATATTTAGTCAAATTCTGATTTTGCACACGACCTTTTTTAGGATATAAATACGGAACCTTTCAGTTGTGTGCCGACAAAAAAGCCAAATAATACCTATGAGACCGCATCCCCCGAGGAATTCATATATTTGAGGAAATCGGAATCTAATTAACGGTTTAACAAATTCGGCTCCGTATAAGTGGGAAATGGGGAGCCAAGATCGACCTCGATCGTGTGTAAAATCAAAAGAAAGGTGGCATATTGAGAGAGAGAGAGAGAGAGAGAGAGAGAGAGAGAGAGAGAGAGAGATGCCTTGTGTATTGAATGTTGATCCTTCCAGCATTCCTTAGAGCATTTTCTTGGCCAGATTTAGCTAAAGAGCCGAAGGCTTTTCCACTTAAATCGAAGTGAAAAGCTTCGTTATTACAAGAACCAGGGCACTCATCTGTGATTGTTACTGTGATTGGAGACCCTGAACAAGCTGCATTTTCTGTGCATTTCACCTACAAATACATAATTATTTCATTTTAGTAAAATCTACAAACGAGCAACGAGGCAAGTCAGCTAGGACGGACGAGGAGGGTACCATATAACAAGTCCCACAACCGGCTCCGGATCGAAATAAATTGTTGTTTCCAGCAGAAATCATGCCCATGTAGGGATAATTCACCACATCATTTTCCAATCCACATGCTCCACCTTCAAGAATTAACAAAAAAAAAATTGTAAATTAATCCACATTTCATTACAAAGAATATGATTAATTTAGACTGTTTAATGAATAATGCATAAAAGAAATTACCACTTCCTGCTCCGGTGGGGCTGCCGTACCACGTTGCAACTGCCGATGAGAAGCCACTTTCACCGTCGAGTGTGGTATTATGTATCTCGGATTGCATGCAAAAGCATAGATCATTCGAGACGAACAGAAAAGATAAAATAATGAAATGACTAAAGTGATTTGAAACGGACATCATGGTGTAGTGATAATAGTTTTTACATTTCCGATGAATAGTAATCATTTATATAGTGTTCAAAGTATATGGATAAGATCTCCTTCTTGATCTTAACTAAATTCAAAGAATCTGCATGTTGAATATTCTTGGTTGCTATATATCTTCATAAATCATTTCCTTAATTAATTAATTTATTTATCTATGAAGATTTATCCTTCTCTTCCCCTATTTTTTCGTATGTAGGAAATGATTTTTTGCAATCTAAACTTATATTCAACTCGATTTAGTCAATTCCCATAGTTGTGGAAATTAAGTGCCGTAATAATTGGGATTTGGATAATTTAGAGAGAAAATCTAACACCATAAATATACTCATTTATGCTAAATTTAAAAAAAAAAAAAAAAAATTATATTTTATGTGGAAAAGGGTATTTAGCATGGTATCAATTATTGGCCAATTTTTCATTTTGAGCTTTTTTTTGCTTACTATCAGTCGAAATCGACGAGGAATAATTTATTTTATGCATATGAAACCCGATTTTATTAAAGATATCCGAATCAAATTCTACAATACTTGACCTAAAAGAAGGCCTTATTCATGCTACCAAATAGCATCGGATACCCTACAAGAATCACTACTAAGAAAAATAGTGGGAAAAAAATTCAAAAAAAATTCAAAAAAAAAAAAAAAATCAAGCAAGATTAACTTTGGAATAATAGGTTTTCTTTGGGGCCCAGTTCGCCGGAATGACTCCCGCGGCGACGGCCGGTTTCGGTCCGAGACCGTACAGCCTAACCGAGTAGGGCCCGCTCACTCCTTCCGGTACGTCGTATTTCCAAGTTTGCCCGAAGACCCTCTGCATGGGGGCCCACGTGGCCCCCTTTCTCGAGGGCAAGATTTGGATCGACCGAATCTCGCCGTAGCCGTTGACGTTCTCCACCGCGAAGGAGAGGTAGTATTTGTTGGAGCCGCCGTCGATTTTGAAGGCTATCGACGCCTTGTGCTGGCATCTCACCCTGCATGCATGCATCCGTGCAAGTACGTAAATTTGTGCATGCATGCATGTGTGCTCAAGATGACTCGAAATCCCGTCTCATTTATCAGAGAGAGAGAGAGATGTACCTTGCATATTGAATATTGATCCTTCCGGCCTGCCTCAAGGCATTTTCTTGGCCGCGTTTGGCCAGACTTCCGAAGGCTTTCCCGCTTAAATCAAAGTGGAAAGGTTCGTTATTACAAGCGCCCGGGCATTCGTCTGTGATCGTTACCCTGATTGGAGATCCGGAACAAGCCGGATGATTATTGCATTTCACCTACATATATATGTAATCTCATGATAATTAGAAAACATGTATATATTCTTTCTTTTGTGTTATGTACATATGCTTTTATTTTCTTTTATTTTCGACTTATTATATAATAATAATTTTATTATTACCAAGTAGCACGTCCCACATCCCACACCCGATCGAAATATTTTGCTATTTCCCGCAGAAATCATTCCATAGTAAGGAAAATTTTGTACATCGTTCTCGAATCCACAAGCTCCACCTAAAACAACAAAAACATACAAATAAACATTACCCGAAATACAAAATTTAAAATTTCCCTACAATATATAGGAAAAAATAAAATTGAACTATACTTACCACTTCCGGCACCGGTGGGGCTACCATACCACGTTGCTACGGCCGATGAGAAACCGACTGCGACTAATGAAGCGTTAAACCCTAACTCGGAAGGAGTGCAAGAACACAGATAAGTTGAGGCCAACAAAGTAAATAAAATGGTGAAAAGAGTATAGTTGTTAGAAGTAGACATGGTGAAATATTGTTTTTTTTTTTTTTTAATGTTTGTTCTTGAGCAAGTTGTACCAAATAGGGCTCATGGCAAACCCTATTTATAGTGTCGATTTAATAATTAATTTTGCTAAAATAATGCTCTTTCCAAAAATTAATATTTGGGGTTATTTTTGTTAAGAATTTACGCAATTAAGATAGGTGATTATCACTGTATGTGTATATATTTGGGTTAACTCAAGTTTTTTTTTTTTTTTTTTTTTTTTTTTTTTTTTTTTTTAAAGAAAGGACTTTTGAAACGTAAAATATTAATTATATTATTTAATTAGTGTGTGATTTTTTTGAATTGTGCCTCAATAATTGGGATGTAATGGTTTAGTAACGCCGGTTTTATTTTTAATTAGCAGAGCTAATTAAAGGTAACCAATTTATGATTTTAAGCTTTTTTTTTAGGGGAATATTAATAACCCGGATGAAATCGTCTATCCTAATTTCAGTGTCTTGATCAATTGTATAAAAAATTACTATTAAATTTAATCAGTTGTATAAAGTACATTCGTCGTCCTAGGGATAAATTTTTCCCGACACGTGAATTAAGACGATCGAGAGTCATAGTTATAGATAAAGTAGTGTGAACGAGTTATGATGGGTTAAACTTTTACCATTTAAGATGATACAACATCTCTACATTAGTGGGACAGACGAAAACATGGAATTTATCCCTAAATAAATGGAATGGAGAGAGTAATATATCATTTTTTTAAATAAAAATATATACCTTTGTTTTGGATTTATAACACTAATTGAAATAATAATCTACATCTATATATCTATATACTATTATAAAAAGTGTCTTGTCTACAAATTTTGATTTGCCTATTTTATCCTAATTACAATCAATATGAATTATTAGAATATTAATATTATCACTAAAATATTAATTCCGGATATATTTCAATTTATATTCAACTATATTATTATTTTTATTTATCTTCAAGTGTAGTAATATGTATAATAAACTAATAACATTAAAAATAATCATTATATATGCAACAAGATTATACGTGCATCTTACGTAATCTCCGCTAGTACCTAAAATACATGTAGAAAAATAATTATGCATTAATTGGCACAAAACAAAGAATTATAGCGGATTGAGATTTTATTGCAATCATATATCATTGAATTAATTCTCGCATTACATAATTTTATTACTTTCATATATCAACCAAAAATTGGTGATAATTAACATAATGTAAACTCCTTATTCGACTAAAACCCTAGCTAGCATATAACTATGAACTAGATTAAATTAAAGTTAACATTTGAATAATAGTATTGTCCGGCCACCCAATTATCGGGAATTACGTTATACGCCGTCACCGACGTCGAATTCTCCGGTCTGGTGATCCTTATCGAGTAAGGGCCTCTTGCCCAACTAGGCACGTCGAATTTCCATGTCACGCCCCAAGAATTCTGAGCCGACATCCAGTTCGCCCCTTGGTTCGAAGGCTGGACATCAATATGAGAGATGTCTCCGTACCCGCTCAAATTTTCCACCACGAAGGCCAAATAGTATTTGTTCGAGCCCGAGTCGATTCTGAACTTTATATTCTTGTTGTACCGGCATTTCACCCTGCAATTAATTAAAGTTCGGTCTAACGTTAGATGAGAATGCTTGAACCTTTAATTTGATATGAAAATCGAACCGAATAAAATGAGTTTTAATACCTTCTAAACTGAATGTTGATTCTTCCAGCATTCCTTAGGTTGCTTTCTTGGCCATGCTTGGCTAAATATCCAAAAGCAAGTCCACTTAAATCGAAGTGGAAAGCTTCATCATTGCATGAACCAGGGCATTGATCTGTGATTGTAACCCTAATTGGCTTCCCTGAACAATATTGATTATCCCAGCATTTCACCTGCGACTTCAGTCTCGTTAATTATGAGTTCGCTGATTATTATAACATGCTCGTTACGATATATATGTAAGACAACTCATTATCAATAGGACAGATCAGGGGGGCGAGTCTTATTTTTCTTGATACGCTTCTATTATCACACTAGCTAGATTATAATCAAGAAACGTGTCGAGAAAACATGCATGACGATACCTCGTAACAACTCAGCCCTTTCCTCCGAGGAAGATTCTGTCATTCCCAGCAGAAATCATATCATAGTATGGATCATCCTTTACATCAGAAGCCAAACCACAAGCTCCCCCTATTATTAGGATGGAAAAAAAAAATATTACTTCAAATATTCTTGATATATATATGTATTAATTTTAAATTAATTTTAAAAAATAAATCGAAAAAATTACCACTTCCGGGTCCGGTGGCGTCCCCGTACCACGTGGCAATACCCGGGTAAAAGGGGGCGCCGTCATTGTTTCCACCGGGAGCACCGACGGGATCATTGTCCGATTCTCGAGCAATACAAAAGCATGAGTAGCTCAACACTAGCAAAGCTAAGAAAAGAGAGAAATGGTTATAGCTGCGATTAATAGACATGGTTTTTAATTTTTCTTTTATTTGTTTTTTGTGTTGGTGCGAAGCTTATACTCCCATGCAGGGTTTATATAGTGTTGATGCATGAGTAATTTTCATTAGACTTACCATCTTCACTAAAATTGATAAAATCATGGATGTGAATTAAATATAAAATACATGTTAAATTATATAAAATATATGAAAGAATTTGATAAAATCATGGATGTGAATTAAATATAAAATGCATGGTAAATTTATATAAAATGAAAGAATTTGATAAAATCATGGATGTGAATTAAATATAAAATGCATGGTAAATTTATATAAAATGAAAGAATTTGGGTATTCGATTAATTGACTTACTCATCTGTGATTGTTACCGTAATTGGAGACCCTGAACAAGCTGCATTTTCTGTGCATTTCACCTTCAAGTTCATAATTATTTCATTTTATCAAAATCAACAAACGAGCAACGAGCCAAGTCGGCTAGGACAGAAGGGGAGTACGTACCATATAACAAGTCCCACAACCGGCTCCGGATCGAAATAAATTGTTGTTTCCAGCAGAAATCATGCCCATGTAGGGATAATTTACCACATCATTCTCCAATCCACATGCTCCACCTTCAAGAATTAACCAAAAAATGTAAATTAATCCACATTTATTTACAAAAAAATACAAAGAATATGTTTAGTAAAAGAAATTACCACTTCCTGCTCCGGTGGGGCTGCCGTACCACGTTGCAACCGCCGATGAGAAGCCATTTATACCGTCGAGTGTGGTATTATGTATCTCAGATTGCATGCAAAAGCATAGATCGTTCGAGACGAACAGAATAAATAAAATAATGAAACGACTGAAGTGATTAGAAACGGACATCATGGTGTAGTGATGATAGTTTTTACATTTCCGATGAATAGTAATCGTTTATATAGTGTTCATAGTACATGGATAAGATCTCCTTCTTCATCTTACCTAAATTCATAGAATCTTCCCTAATTTATTTATTTATTTATTTATCTATGAAGATTTATCCTTCTCTTCCCCTATTTTTACGTATGTAGGAAATGATTTTTGCAATCTAAACTTATATTCAACTCGATTTAGTCTTTCCCCATAGTTTTGGAAATTAAACGCCGTAATATTTGGGATTTGGATAATTTAGAGAGAAAATCTAACACCATAAATATTACTCATTCGTCCTTAATTAATTAAAAAATAATAATTTATTGTATGTGAAAATTAAGGGTAATAGCTAGAATAAACTATTAGGTAGCATGGTATCAATTTATTGGCCAATTTTTCGTTTTGAGCTTCTTTTTGTTTACTATCAGTCGATTGAAAATCGACGGGGAATAATTTATTTTATGCATATGAAACCCGATTTTATTAAAGATATCCGACACAAATTCTACAATACTTGACCTAAAAAAAGGCCTTATTCATGCTACCAAATAGCATCGGATACCCTACAAGAATCACTACTACGAAAAAAAAAAAAAAATTAAAAAACTCAAGAAAGATTAACTTTGGAATAATAGGTTTTCTTTGGGGCCCAGTTCGCCGGAATGACTCCCGTGGCGACGGCCGGTTTCGGCCCGAGACCATACAGCCTTACCGAGTAGGGCCCGCTCACTCCTTCCGGTACGTCGTATTTCCAAGTTTGCCCCCAGACCCTCTGCATGGGAGCCCACGTGGCCCCCTTTCTCGAGGGCAAGATTTGGATCGACCGGATCTCGCCGTAGCCGTTGACGTTCTCCACCGCGAAGGAGAGGTAGTATTTGTTGGAGCCGCCGTCGATTTTGAAGGCTATCGACGCCTTGTGCTGGCATCTCACCCTGCATGCATGCATCCGTGCAAGTACGTAAATTTGTGCATGCATGCATGTGTACTCAAGATGACTCGAAATCCCGTCTCATTTATCAGAGAGAGAGAGAGAGATGTACCTTGCATATTGAATATTGATCCTTCCGGCCTGCCTCAAGGCATTTTCTTGGCCGCGTTTGGCCAGACTTCCGAAGGCTTTCCCGCTTAAATCAAAGTGGAAAGGTTCGTTATTACAAGCGCCCGGGCATTCGTCTGTGATCGTTACCCTGATTGGAGATCCGGAACAAGCCGGATGATTATTGCATTTCACCTACATATATATGTAATCTCATGATAAGAAAACATGTATTCATTCTTTTGTGTTATGTACATATGCTCATATTTTCTTTTATTTTCGACTTATTATCGAATAATAATTTTATTATTACCACGTAGCACGTCCCACATCCCACACCCGATCGAAATATTTTGCTATTTCCCGCAGAAATCATTCCATAGTAAGGAAAGTTTTGTACATCGTTCTCAAATCCACAAGCTCCACCTAAAACAACAAAAACATTTAGCAAAAAATCAAATTTTCAAATCTTACTACACTATATATATTAAATAAAAAATTAAAAAAAAAAAGCGAAAAAAAGAAGAAGAAGAAGAAGTTGAACTATACTTACCACTTCCGGCACCGGTGGGGCTACCATACCACGTTGCTACGGCCGATGAGAAACCGACTCCGACTAATGAAGCGTTAAACCCTAACTCGGAAGGAGTGCAAGAACACAGATAAGTTGAGGCCAATAAAGTGAATAAAATGGTGAAAATAGTATAGTTGTTAGAAGTAGACATGGTGAAATATTGTTTTTTTTTTTAGTGTTTGTTCTTGAGCAAGTTGTACCAAATAGGGCTCATGGCAAAACCCTATTTATAGTGTCGATTTAATAATTAATTTTCCTGAAATAATGCTCTTTCTATAAATTAATATTTGGGGTTATTTTTGTTAAGAATTTACGCAATTAAGATAGGTGATCATCACTTTATGTGTGTATATATGGGTTACGTACTCTAGTTTTTTTTTTTTTTTTTTTATAGAAAGGATTTTTGAAACGTAAAATATTAATTATATTATTTAATAAGTGTGTGATATTTTTGAATTGTGCCGGAATAATTGGCTTGTTATGATTTAGTAACGCCGGTTTTATTTTTGATTAGTAGAGCTAATTAACGGTAACCAATTTATGATTTTAAGCTTTTATATAATAGTAATCCGGATGAAATCGTCTGTCCTAATTTAAGTGTCTCGATCATTTGTATAAAAAATTATTAATTTGAATCTGTTGTATAAAGCACTTTCATCGTCTCATTCAGTGGCGGAGCCAGAAATTAACAGTAGGGTGGGCTCGATCGGTGGATGACACGGACGAGACGATAATTACGCATATTTTTCACATTTAGCATGGGCTTACGGTAAAAAATTTCAACAAAAATCGAAAAATTTAGAACTAAAAAAAAATGAAGTGGACCCCCACTTACATGTGGCTCCGCCACTGGTCCCATTTATCTAGGGATAACTTTTTTCCGATACGTGAATTAAGACGAGAGTCATAGTACGTTGTAGATATAAAGTAATTTGAATGAGTTTTAATGGGTCGTTAGACTTTTATCATTTAAGATGATACAGTATCTCTATATTATCGTGACAAATAAAAATGAAACTTATCCCTAAATAAATGAAATAGAGAGAGTAATATATATATCATTTTTTTAAATAAAAATATACACCTTCGTTTTGGATATATCAACACTAATTGAAATAATAATACATAAAATACATGTAGGATAATAATTTTAAAACCTAATTGAGCTAATTGAATGGTTGTTAATTTTTTAAAGTTAATACTCCCTCGTCCCACTTATAAAGGGATCAGTTATATTTTTATCCGTCCCACTCATATAGGGATATTACCTTAAATAGCAAAATTTTAACCCACCAAAACCCATTCACACATTTTATCAACCACTATCACTCTCGTCTTAATTCCCGAATCGAAAAAAATTATCCCTTTATGAGTGAGACGGAGGGAATATATTTGGCCAAAATATATGCATGCATTAATTGGCAAAAAAAAACATAGAATTATAGCGGATTGGGATTTTATTGCAACCATCATCAAGAATTCTCACATTACATAATTTTATTACTTTCATATATCAACCACAAATTGGTGATAATTAACATAATGTAAACTCCTTATTCGACTAAAACCCTAGCTAGCATATAACTATGAACTAGATTAAATTAAAGTTAACATTTGAATAATAGTATTGTCCGGCCACCCAATTATCGGGAATCACATTTTTCGCCGTGACCGACGTCGAGTTCTCCGGTCCGGTGATCCTTATCGAGTAAGGGCCTCTTGCCCAACTAGGCACGTCGAATTTCCACGTCACGCCCCAAGTATTCTGAGCCGACATCCAGTTCGCCCCTTGGTTCGAAGGCTGGACCTCGATATGAGAAATGTCTCCGTACCCGCCCAAATTCTCCACCACGAAGGCCAAGTAGTATTTGTTCGAGCCCGAGTCGATCCTGAACTTTATATTCTTGTCGTACCAGCATTTCACCCTGCAGTTAAAGTTCGGCCGAACTAGTGATAAGAACGTCTGGACTTTTAATTTGATATGAAAATCGAACCGAATAAAACGAGTTTTAATACCTTCTAAATTGAATGTTGATTCTTCCTGCCTGCCTTAGGTTGCTTTCTTGGCCATGCTTAGCTAAAAATCCAAAAGCAAGCCCACTTAAATCGAAGTGGAAACCATCGGCATTGCATGAGCCAGGGCATTGATCTGTGATTGTAACCCTAATTGGATTCCCTGAACAATATTGATTATCCCGGCATTTCACCTGCACGATACGACTTCCGTCTCGTTAAATATGAGTTCACTAGTTATATAACATGCCCGTTAAGATATATGCAAGTCAACTCATTATCAACAGGATGGGGGAGTTTCTTGATACGTTTCTATTATTTTACACTGGCTAGTTTATAATCAAGAAACATGTCGAGAACATGCATGACGATACCTCGTAACAACTCCCACAACCCTTTCCTCCGAGGAAGATTCTGTCATTCCCAGCAGAAATCATGCCATAGTATGGATCATCCTTTACATCAGAAGCCAAACCACAAGCTCCCCCTATTATTAAGGAAAAAAAAAAAAAAAAAAATCTTGATATATGTATTAATTTTAATTAATTTTAAAAATAAATCGAAAAAATTACCACTTCCGGGTCCGGTGGCGTCCCCGTACCACGTGGCAATACCCGGGTGAAAGGAGTCGTCATCGTTTCCGTCGGTAGATGATCGGGGAGCACCGACGGGGGAATTGTCGGATTCTCGAGCGATACAAAAGCTTGAGTAGCTCAACACTAGCAAAGCAAAGAAAACAGAAAAATTGTTATAGTTGCGATTAGTAGACATGGTAATTTTTTTATTTTCTTTTCCTTTTATTACTTTTTTGTGTTGGTGCCAAGCTTATGCTCCCATGCAGGGTTTATATAGTATACAATGCATGAGTAATTTTCATTAGACTTACCAAGTTAACTAAATATATTTGATTAAATATTGGTTGAGAATTATATATAATGCATGGTAAATTTATATAAAATGAAAGAATTTGGGAATTGGATTTATAAATTTTGTTCATCTATATGTATATAGGAAATTAATTGAAATTGTAATATAGTAAGTAATATACTATAGCTCGAGTGCTTTTTTTAAAATACTTATTGTGAGGAAATTTCTTAATATGATTTTCACCATAGTTTTGTGAATCCCATTATCCTGCACCAATTATTTTTATCAACTACCATTTTATTTTTCTTTGGGTTATTGGTATTTAAATACACGAACTTTGGGGGTATAACGTTTCTCTCCTGAACTTCAAACCTTGGTAATTAAATACACAAACTTTCAATTTCTTGCAATTTTTCCACAATTTCAATTTCCGGCCAAATTGCATCCTACGTGGCCATCGGCATTGTCTATGTGGCATAAATCGACGATAAATAAAACGACGTCGTTTAGACATGAACACAACACCCTAAACTCGCCATTTCTCAGCCCCAACGACAGCGCCTCCGCCATCCCGTACAGCTGCGCGAAATGGAGCCGCTCGCTCTTCTTCTCAATCCCCAATTCCACCACCTTCGCCGCTGCCGATTTCCCTAAATTTTTTATTTTTTTCAAAAGGAAAATTCAATTCGCGCGGAAAACAGAGCAAAATTGAGGAGGCGGAGGAACGGTGTTTGGATTTACCTGATTCCAAATTGTGCGTGGCGAGGACGAGCGCGCCGGAGCCGAGGACGAGCTATGGCAGATATGGCTCCCCGTCTGGGACACCATCAACTCTCTTGCTCGCTTCTTGAGCTCCGCTGTCGTCACAGATCTGCCAGTCTCCTTCTCCAACGGCAACGCCGCCTCCATCCTCCACCAACACAGGAACCCTCCTCTCTGGTCCTCTCCACGAACCCCCTCTCTCCGAAAACCCTCTATCTGTTTCACCACGAACGCCGTGTCTTTGGTCCTATCCAAGAACCCTGTTGCCGGCCGCCAGAAGCTCATCGAGATCTAGATCTGTCGCCGGAGGATTCTTCTCCGGTGGATTCCGCACCGACCACATGAACCTATACCTGCTCGACTGCTCTTCTCCAAACCGTCTGCCATTTCCCTCAATTGCTGGCCGGAATACATGATGAGAGTGAGAGAGACGAGAGAGGGAGGATAATGTGATGACCTAGAAAATAAATTACTAATTACATGAAGCGACGTCGTTTTTGGTTTGGTAATGCCTAATTTATTAATTAAGAATGAAACTACGTCGTTTGGTCGAAGCTTTCCACGTATATGAGCCAAATCGGCTAATTTAGGCCACGTATGCAACTTCAAATTGCCATATCAGCAATTAAATTGCCACGTGGGATTTAATTTGGCCGGAAAACGGAATTGTGGAAAAATTGCAACGATTTGATAGTTTGTGTATTTAATTACCAAGGATTGAAGTTCGGGAGAGAAACGTTATACCCCCCAAAGTTCGTGTTTTTAAATACCAATAACCCTTTTTCTTTTGAGGAAAAATGTAGCATTATTATTGAAAAGAGGAAATTGGGTGTAGTTAATTTCGTGATTAAGTGTTCTCTTTGAAGTAGGTGATAGGGATGAAATATCAGCCTCGCCACGTGGCATTCCTTCAATAGGGAGTAAAAGCATCTTCTGCGATGCCGCAGGCGTCCAACCTCGCATAGGAATAAGCAGGATCTGACCAGGTCCTAGCTGATATAGAAGTTGCAAGGTCACATGCCCAAAAGCTATGCGGGATCCGTTAGCATCTGTCTAGGGCGAAGGATCTTATCAAACTTTACAGACACCTGGCAGGACCTAAGGTTCTGCGCCACGCACAATCCACATGATACTCTACATATCATAGAGTAAGGACCACTACACTCATAGCAGAGGGAATCTTGTCTGCCCGGGAATTACTTTTCTGTCCTTCCTTCACACGGATGCTCACTTTTCACCCTCCTCACGCCTATAAATATTAAGTGAACGCACACAACATAGGATCATCATCTTCACTCCCCACAAACAACACGCTCCTTAGCGTACTGTTCCATCCAATTCCATACTCTCTCTTACGGGTTCCTTCAAGCTCAAGCAGTCGAGGCGTTCAAAGCCTTCTTCCGGGAATCTCTAGTTTCCCTTCACCTCCATCCTTTTCTTCTCGACGTCGGGAAGAATCTCTCTCAGACAAGCTACCTTGAGCTTAAGGTAAAACCCTCATCATCTAAAGGGGAATAAGGCTCAACAGGGCCCCGCGCTCCTCGTTTCTCTCCTTTTCCTACCTCGTTCCTTCATTATACGCTTATATGGGTGCAAAACTCCATGATCTTGCTAGTTTATGGTTAAATACGCCTTTTATCCGTTGCTTATAGTTCAACTATTGTTCGCCGTTACTACGCACATCATGCTCTGTACAAAATGCTTGGCTATGGCTTTCCATACCCATGAATCTCTTGCTCTTTACTGCTTTAATGTTTTACCCATAAATGCTCTTTGCAAAACATGATGAGCAATACCCTAAATTGTTGTGGATCTCTAACCCGGATCTATCAGTAGGAGTGTTCGCGGTTTGGTTTGGTGCGGGTTGACGTTAAAACCAAACCAAACCTCAAAATGCGGTTTTTCATTTTATAGAACCAAACCAACCCATTTTACTATGAAAACCGAACAAAACCAAACCATATTATAACGGTTCGGTACGGTTTGGTTTACGGTTTGCAATCGTAGGTAAAAATTAAATATTCATGAACTAAAATTATAATATCAATATCAATCTTTAACATAAAATCAAAATAAAATAAAATAGCATTGCACTTATGTTTGATTAAAGCTTAGTAATCATATGATGTATATTCCTTGGTGTATAAATTACTTTTGTTGATGAAATCAAAATCTTCAATACAAGTAGTTCATCGTCTCTCTTCCTCAAATTTAAAATATGTATTCGTATAAGTCGTCGTCGTTCTGTAAATACATGAAGAAATGAATTCCCAAAGTTGTTATATTTAGGTTTTAGGTTTAAAAAAGTAATAGAAACTTAAATTTAGATGGAAAAAAATAGTGGAGAACACTATTAAATTTGGCACAAGTATACGAATCTTTTGTAGCAAAATTAATTAAATAATTATTAAGTATTATTATAAATTATTACGGTTTTACGGTTGACGGTTTGGTTTGGGTATTTTATTTTTAAAAACCAAACCTAAACAAAAACCATATTTTTTAAAAAATTAAACCCAACCCATATTTTTCAAACCATAAACCAAACCAAACCACACAAATACGGTTTGATCCGGTGTGATTTACGGTTTAAACCAAACTGTGAGCACCCCTACTTTGAAGATTATAAGGGTAATTCTAAACATGATTCTTGATTCCATTTTATTCACTTATTTGAAAATAAAATGGAATCAAGAATCGTGTTCAGAATTACCCTTATAACTAAAAGTGGAATTCGAAATTTATTAATTTCCCTTATCAAGAACCATTATTCTTTTTTATTAACATTATTAAAAAATTAAAAAAAAAAAAAAAAAAAAAAAAAACAACAACAACAACAACAACAACAACGTTTCTCTTTATTTTTGGCACATGGTTATCAGTTATTAATACAGTCAATATTAACTAGAAACCAGAAAATGAGCACCGTCTCTAGTTCGGCCCTTTCAACTAGAAGGTCTACAATAAATTATCTACTTTGTACATTGATCTCGACTCTAACATATAAATTTGATAAATCGTTCCCTTATCTTTAGGGATGTTACATCCTAGTTGATAATAAGTCTAGTGCGTGCCCGGCTGGTCAATAATTCACTTAGTAAATTGATCTCGACTCTAACATGCAAATTGAATAATTCGTCCCCTTATCTTTGGGGATGTTACGTCCCGGTTGATAATAATAAGCCTAGTGTGTGCCCAGTAGTAATAATACACTTTATAAATTGATCTCAACTCTTAATTAACATATAATAATTTGTCCCCTTTAGAGATGTTATGTCTAGTTGATAATAAGTCTAGTACATGAACGTAGTCCGATCGAAAGAAGTGAAAATTAAAATATATGCACATGCAAACATCTCTAAATATCTCATCAAACGATGAACAAAGGGTAAACAATACATGTAGAATACCTTATTCCATCAAAATCCTAGGCCTATGGCTATAATAAGCTAGCATGAGAATAATACATATCTCAAACATTAACATTAATTGAATAATAGTATTTTCCCGCCGCCCAATCATATGGAATGACGATCGACATTAGACGCCGTGACCGAAGTCGAATTCTCCGATCCGGTGATCCTTATAGAATACGGGCCCGTCACCCGTTGAGGAATATCCAATTTCCACGTAACGCCCCACGAAAACTGAGCCGACAACCCATTCGCCCCCTGATTCGAAGGTTGCGCCTCAATATATATGAGCAATAATACCTAAAATACATGTAGAAAAATAATTATGCATGAATTGGCAAAAAAAAAAAAAAAAAAACATAGAATTACATCATCAAGAATTCTCACATTACATAATTTATTACTTTCATATATCAACCACAAATTGGTGATAATTAACATAATGTAAACTCTTTACTCGACTAAAACCCTAGCTATCTAGGAACTAGATTAAAAATTAACATTTGAATAATAGTATTGTCCGGCCACCCAATTATCGGGAATGACATTTTGCGCCGTGACCGACGTCGAGTTCTCCGATCCGGTGATCCTTATCGAGTAAGGGCCTCTTGCCCAATCGGGTACGTCGAATTTCCACGTCGCGCCCCACGAATTCTGAGCCGACATCCAGTTAGCCCCTTGGTTCGAAGGTTGGACCTCGATATGAGAAATGTCTCCGTACCCGTTCACATTCTCCACCACGAAGGCTAAATAGTATTTGTTCGAGCCTGATTCGATCCTGAACTTTATATTCTTGTCGTACCAGCATTTCACCCTGCAATTAAAGTTCGGCCGAACGTGCATGAGATGAGAATGCTTGAACCTTTAATTTGATATGAAAATCGAATCGAACAGAATAAAATGAGTTTTAATACCTTCTAAATTGGATGTTGATTCTTCCTGCCTGCCTTAGGTTGCTTTCTTGGCCATGCTTAGCTAAAAATCCAAAAGCAAGTCCACTTAAATCGAAGTGGAAAGCATCATCATTGCATGAACCAGGGCATTGATTTGTGATTGTAACCCTAATTGGATTCCCTGAACAATATTGGTTATCCCAGCATTTCACCTGCATGATACGACTTCTGTCGTCTCGTTAATTATGAGTTCGCTAATTATTATAACAGTCTCCTTGTAATATAAGTAAGTCAACTCATTATCAATATGACGGGAGGGGGGGACGGGTCCTATTTTTCTTGATACGTTTCATTTATCTGATTCTAACGTATAATCAAGAAACGTGTCGAGAAAAACATGCAGGACAGTACCTCATAACAACTCCCACAACCCTTTCCTCCGAGGAAGATTCTGTCATTCCCAGCAGAAGTCATACCATAGTATGGATCATCTTTCACATCAGAATCCAAACCACAAGCAGCCCCTATTATTATGAAGGAAAAAAATATTACTTCAAATATTCTTCAGATTGAGCTATATATATATGCATTAATTTTTAATTAATTTAAAAAAAATAAATCGAAAAAATTACCACTTCCGGGTCCGGTGGCGTCCCCGTACCACGTGGCAATACCCGGGTGAAAGGGGTAGTCATCGTTTCTGTCGGTAGATAATCGGGGAGCACCGACGGGAGAATTGTCGGATTCTCGAGCGAAACAAAAGCATGAGTAGCTCAACACTAGCAAAGCAAAGAAAAGAGAAAAATGGTTATAGCTGCGATTAATAGACATGGTTTTTAATTTTTCTTTTATTTGTATTTTGTGTTGGTGCGAAGCTTATACTCCCATGCAGGGTTTATATAGTGTCGATGCATGAGTAATTTTCATTAGACTTACCAAGTTAACTAAAATTGATAAAATCTTGGTTGAGAATTAAATTTATTGAGATTTTGGGTTAATCAAATATAATATGCATGGTGAATTTATATAAAATGAAAGAATTTAGGAATTGGATTGTATATTTTGTTCATCTATATGTATAATAGACATAGGAAATTAATTAAATTGTAATATAGTAAGTAATACTATAGTTCGAGTGTTTTTTTTTTTTTTTTAATGCTTGTTGTGAGGAAATTTCTTCATATGATTTTCACCATACATGGAGTTTTGTGAATCTCATTATACTACACAAATTATTTTGATCAACCATAATAGAGAATTTAAAGGACGCGTTATGGAGAATTCGAATTCAGAATTTTTAACCCCAAATTTAACCTCCTACTGCAACTGTACGTACACATAAAAGATAGAATTAATGTTGAAAAGAGGAAATTGGGTGTAGTTAATTTGATTAAGTTGGTCTTTGAAGGTCGCAAATCCATTTATAATTATAAGGGTAATTCTGAATATGATTGATGAAGAACCGGTTTCAAGCACATTTTCTTTAGGGTGAAAATTTAAAATAACCATTTTGAGAAACTTGATTGTAAAAATACCCATTTTGAGAAACTTGATGTTAAAAATACTCATTTCATTATTATACATTAAAAGTGGGTCTCACTTTTGTTACTTTTAAAACAAAGATTCTTTCGAATTCAGTGATATTTGACCATATTTAATTTTTTTTTTTTTTTTTTTAAATCCAAAAAGCATCAAAATCATACCACCACCACCGGTCGACACTTCCACCACAGCCCCTTTATTCACCGACGCCACAAACGGGATTTTTTTTTCCACTTGCTGCTCACGTCGCCTCCGCACCACAATCCCGTCGCCGCCGCCGTGCAGCCCTCCCCCGTCGTCGCCTGAAGAGATGGGTGATTCGGACGAAGAAATTCCCAATGAAATTATGGTACGTTCTAACCGTTCGAAATTACGTCGGCCGGTTTGAATTTTCCGGCCATAATTGTGACAGGTCTGTGTGTTTTCGTGAATAATATTTGACGTTGTTGCCGGAAATGTATAAACCGGTCGACAAAGTCGCCGGAAAATTTGAAACCGGTCGACCGGTTTCAACTTTCCGGCGACTTTGTCGACCGGTTTATACATTTTCATGGAAACCGGTTGACGAGGAAGCCGGAACCGGTGAAACCGGTCGAGAAACTCGCCGGAAAATTGAAACCGGTCGACCGGTTTCAACTTTCCGGCGAGTTTCTCGACCGGTTTCACCGGTTCCGGCTTCCTCGTCGACCGGTTTCATGAAATATGGCTCTAATTTGTTGATTTTAGTTGACTTACGTATAATTTAATATGATATTGTTGAATTGTTGATTTTAGTTGATTTTAGTTGAATTACGTATGAATTACGTATGATTTTAGTTGAATTACGTATGATTTTAGTTGAATTACGAATGATTTCCTAATTAATTTGTTGATTTTAGTTGAATTACGTATGATTTTAGTTGAATTACGTATGATTTCCTAATTAATTTGTTGATTTTAGTTGAAATTTGTATGATTTTAGTTGAATTACGTATGATTTTAGTTGAATTACGTATGATTTCTTGATTAATTTGTTGATTTTAGTTGAATTACGTACGATTTTAGTTGAATTACGTATGATTTCCTAATTAATTTGTTGATTTTAGTTGAATTACGTATGGTTTCCTAATTAATTTGTTGATTTTAGTTGAATTACGTATAATTTTATAAATAATTTGGTGATTTTAGTTGAATTACGTATGATTTTAGTTGAATTACGTATGATTTCATAATTAATTTGTTGTTTTTAGTTGAATTACGTATGATTTCCTAATTAATTTGTTGATTTTAGTTGAATTCATATGTTTGTTTATATTTGTTTTTTTAGGCACTGTCTCCTCCACGTTATCGGAGACCCAATTATAGGCTAGCAGATGCAAAACCGAACACTTACTACAGAGTAGGCGTACTAGCGGAGATTGAGAAGGTGTTACATGCTGTAGGGCGTGAGAATTTGGTACATAGATTTATCAATGGACCATTTGGACACTTTCTTTATTGGAGCCCGGGTTGCATAAGTTCTGGGGCTATGCATGGGATTTTGTCGAGGGCAATATTTTCGACCCGAGGCATTTGGTTCCATTTTAGGGGACAAGATATTGAATACACTATTCGAGATCATGCATTGGTGACCGGACTTAGATTTGGAAATTCAAATTTTGATTGCACAATGCCCGTCGATCCTACTACATCTCAGCTTTATAGGATAGTATGCAATGACTTTAATGATCCACCAACATCTGGGCAATTGATTGACGTGTTTAAGTCCTTGAGAAGCCGGATTGATGATGTGGATGGGCGTATGCACTTGCAACTGGCCCAAGTGTTGGTTGAAGATATATTTATTCTCGGCCACGATTCGCAAAGGCCTCCATTCCCGTGGTTGTGGGTGATGGTCGAGAATGATGATGTTTGGCAGAATTTTCCCTGGGGTGCATATAGCTACAAGACCCTTCGATACTACGTTCAGAAAGCCCAGGACGCCCCAAGAAAGTATCATTTCTATGGTCCAGCATGGGCATTAGTGACGTGGGCCTTTGAAATTATAGAGGGGTTAGGGAATGCAGCGGGGATATATTCACCGAATTTATATCCAAGGTGTTTGAGATGGGCTTTCCGGAAGAAGCTGCGACTCGAGACTGGTGAAAGTTTGATCGACTTATTCGAGGGCGAGGTACAAATTTTAGAATTTATTTTAATATATATTTGACATCTTGTGAAATATTTGTTTTGATTGAATAATTGTTTGGTGTCTAATGAATCACTACAAACGGTTTTTTTGCAGGGCTATGAAATTGCGAATATCCAACTTGAGGAAGGTGAGGATCGTCAACCGTATTGGATTTCACTCCACTATGGCATGCCGATGGAAGTCCAATTCGTCACCCCAACTAATCCTCTAACCGTTGGTGAGCAATTTCCCGCCCAACAGCGGTTGCGTCGCAGTAGAAGACCACCACAAGCTACATCTTCCGATGTCGGTGGATCGAGGAGAGATGCAGCTGCTTCTCGACGTTTGGAGAGTTCCCCAGACGAGGCTGGGACATCCAGGCCAAACCGACGTAGTCGTGATACGGGAAAGCGTACGAGAAGCCAAGCTATTCAGACATCGTCAAGCAGTAGCGGAGCGCAGGGGGCGAGTGAAGATGTTGTCACACCTAGTTTTGTTCGGAAGGAGATTGCTAAAGCCGAGAAGAGGATTGTTAAAGGCTTTAGGGCTGACCTCGCGGCGTTTGAGACTCGTATGAAGAAACTTATTCAGAATGCTGTAGAAGTCATGCAGTGCGGGGGTTCACGAAGTACACGTGATGTCACACTGCCCCGCCGCCGAAGTCCTCCGATCACATCATCGGCTCGCGAATCCGATGTTCGAGCTACACATGTTCACAGTGACGACATCCCACAAGAGCAAGCAAGAGGCTATGTTGGTGAGGTAGGAGGTCGTCGCGATACTACCTTGCCAATTTATACTGCGTCCACATCGACTCCTTTTACCGGATTCGAAGGAAACCATCAAGTATCTCAGGCTTACACAGAGATCTTTGGTCAGGTAATATTTTACCTATCTATTTAGTATGATTTGTATTATTTTATTTGATAATTTCAACTTCTAATAGTTTTATATTTGATATTACAGACTATGGGCCTTAGTACTGGTCATTTTCACACTCCTTCGAGCAGCACACTTGATCAGGTAATATAAGTTTAATAATGCACTTATATGATTGTTTTCATACTATTGTTTTCATTCTTTCACAAAATGTATATTTATTAGATGACGGTTGAATTATTATTAGTTGAAATACACTTGATGGAGTTGTTATAATATTGTAGACAACAGGAGTTAGTACGTCTCAACTGTTCGACAATCTTTCGGCCAACTTATTTGGTCAGGTAATATACATACATACATACATACACATGTATTTGATCATTTTATTTCTTATATTAAGTATTTTGTGAAAGTTGTGAATATGTTCAACATTTGATATTGCAGACAATGGGTTTTAGTAGTGGACAGTTTCAGACTCCCTCGAGCACTACATTTCTCGAACCACGTTTTTCGATGCCGGAAATAGGGATGTCAAGAGCCCCCTTCGTCACACAGCGGGACCCGCAACGTTTTTCGACCTCAAACGTGGGAGAGGTATGTTATTAATTATTTATTTATTTAGTTAGTATTGGATTATGTTTCTGATTGTGTATTTATTATATGAATTACTGCACAGTCTTCTTCGAGAATGCCGGTATGTTCTCTACCTCTTGCTATTGGTTCTGATGACTCTGAGGATATACTAGCAACAAATATACCCCATATACAAGTTGAGACTACATATATACCCAAGTCGGAGCCAACTCCGCTTCAAGCCGGGGACTTAAATGCCTTCTCAAATTTTATGAAATCGGGTCCCACAAAAAGAGTAAGGATACGTGAGGCCTTTGAGGATACAACTGTGTCCGAGTTTCGTCAATTTATTGGGGGAAAGGCTGATTGGTCAGTACAGGTAAGTAATACAATGTTATTGTCGTTTTGTCTTTTAATATTATTGAAATTTGTACAAATTTCAATAACATGTTATTAATATAATTTTTTATATAAAGATGATGGATTTGTACATGCTTGCAATGCGTCAAAGACTATGGAAAAATGAAGAAGTCTATCCCGAGCAAGCAAATGGTCGCACTGCGATATGTAATTGCAATTTCATGGTAAGAATATTTATTTTCATTCCGTATCCAAGTTCTTAGTCGTATATGATTATTCACACTTTTGTGTTTTAAAACTAGGCTGAAATAGATATAGAGCACGAGCGCCTTAGAAACTTGAATAATGAGCTAGTGATGGGAAATCATGAAGAATATCGCACAATGCTCAGGGAGAAATTCGCTCCATCAGTGGAGATGTGTGCAACTGTTCAAGGGAGAGGCACCTTGTATGTCACTCAATCGTGGTTCACCGCAAAAACAGTAAGTAATACTACTTAACACCATAGTTTTTATTTGTCGCAATAATACATAAATTTCACTTGTATTTTCCCAGATCATACTACCTCATTGCGTGCAAGGCCAGTTTTTTGTTTTGAGGATTGAAATGCTCAAGAGCACAATTCATTTGCATTGCCCTCATTACTCTAAACTCGATGATGAAGGCAAGGGTTTAATTAGGAAATCAGTCACGGTCTTGAAAGATTTCCTGCCAACTCTATTCCAGCTCAGTTTTTACTGGAAATATTCAAGAATTGGTCTTAATGTAAACACGTTTCCGGAGTTCAGAGTCATCATACAACCAAGTAATAGCCTTTTCAAGCCGTTGGTGTCGAATAACAGTGGAACGTACGCAGCGATGACGGTTGAGCAACTTATCAGTGGATGTCCGGACCTTGCATGGGGTAACAAAAAAAAAATGTGTCCACGTATCGAGAGTTGTGTGCAGGGAGAATATATATGCTTAGGATGTCAGATCCGCAAGATCATACTATTATTTTTATTTATTTAACAAGACCATACTATTATTTTTAGCAAACTGATCTTGCATATGTCGAATCTGCATCTCAAGTGATTTGTCATGTTGAACCAACTTTGCAGTTTGCCTATTTAGACGACCTTGTTGCTGCTCTAGTAATTCGATTTAGAACATTTGAAATCTAATATTATTATGTATGTTTTTATTAGTGTGCAACTACATCTATATACTCAAAAACATACATAATAATATTAGATTTCAAATGTTCTAAATCGAAAAATTTATGCCTCATCAAAGTCCGGGCATTGAGGGCCGGTGTGACCATTCAGACCACAGTGGGGACACTTTCGAGACCTATTACCATCACTCGGCTCACCACTTCGTCACAGTCTTCTAACTTTTGGTCTACCGGGCATTCGAACCCACAAGTTGGGCAAAACGTTCATGTTTGCAATTGCAACCGGTACTCTCCATAAATTTTTTTTGGGAACCTGATATATGCGCGGCCTGTAAGCTTCAACATACGTGGCCCGCAGTAGTAAGAGGATACGTAGTTCAACATTGATTCTCCCCTCATGCTGAAAATTATATCATTCAAAAAACCTATTAATTATGCACAAATACTAATTGATAAATATTTGGTAATGTAATACTTACGTGAAGACAGCAATCGCATGTGCACAAGGCAGTAAGTCACACTGCCATTGCATGCATCCGCAAGTCCCATTCGTTAAATTAACATCCACGGTGCCCCCTTTTGTTTCAACTGAGTATGTGCCTTCATCAACGCAAGTCACACTGTATGTCCGTGCTCTAGCCAACGATGCAACAAGTTTTCTCCTAGCTTCTTCCGCCACTGGTTGATTGTCACTTTGGGCTTTAAGACGTTTTTCTTGGAACCATTCTTCTATGACAATCCTAACTGCATCGAGACATGCAGTAATTGGTAGACGTCTTGCCCACAACAATGAATGATTGAACGACTCAACAGAATTAGAAGTGAGGAAGCTGAATCTTCGAACAGGGCACTGCGAACGAGCCCACTTAGCAGGTCCTACATCCATCAAATGTTCGTATGCTGCGGGGCTTCTACGCGCAATCATTGCCATCCTCCTCATGTATTCCCCATTATCATACGTATATGCAGCTCTTTGGTACAACCCAACAATGAGCTTTCCATACATTCTCATATGGTTACTAAGATGATAGTAACAAAGACCATGTGTTGCGTCGGGGAATACAACACTCATAGCATGGGCAATTGATGAGTGTTGATCCGAGACAATCAACGTCGAATCTGCACATCCGTATGACCTTCGAAGTCTTGTCAAGAACCAAACCCACGATTCATTGCTCTCAGCAGGTCCCACACCGTAAGCCAAAGGGTATATTTGCTCGTTTGCGTCCTTCGTCACAGCAGTATATAATATACCACAATTTTTACCCTTTAGGTGTGTACCATCGACTACTATCACCGGCCTCATACAAAGCGGGTAAGCAACTCGAGTTGCTCCAAGAGCGACAAAAACATATTTGAAGTGCCCATTATGATCGAGCTCAAGATCTGTGATAGTATCTTCATTGGTTTGCTTCAACATGTGTAGATAACTGGGCAGTAACTTGAAGGAATCCTCAAATTTTTCGTATATCACCTCGATAGCCTTGTTTCGCCCCCTCAAAGCGAGATCGTATTTGACGTGCACGCCATACTCAGCTCGAAGCTCGTTCATGATCATTCTTGGTGTCATAATTTTGCAATCACGTTGAATTCTTTTCGCGAAGAAAGCTCCAATAACATTGGAGTGCACATTGATAGTATGAACATTTTTCTAGTTCATTCTTGCACGTGTGACGCCCATTAAACACATGGACATGCCAAGATGTCTCATCGCCCTGGGCACGTAGAAGGAAGGGGCATTTCTTGGAATGTTTGCACTTTAAGTACAGTCTATCAGGTTCCGATCTTCGTGTAACACATTCGGCCCCTAATTCCAAATTCCATAAACCGGCTGCAATGTGGACCTCCTCCTTGGTATCATACATCGCGCCTTCCACCAACCCCTCAACATTCGGGTTTTCTTCAATGCATACAGCTGAAATGTTGGGCCGGATAGGGACCACCGGCACTATCCAATTCACCATGGGGCCTTCGTCGACTGCATTGTTAGCTTCATTTTCATTTGGATCAGGATAAAACAACTGTAACAGTTTCTGCATCCCACCTTCTTCTTGAATCCATGTTGTGTATTCAGCAAACAACGCCCTATTCATATTCCTCCTCCTAGATTTGGCTCTAGGTTCGTCATCACTCTCCAATTCAACTTCTCCTTCTCTTACTACTTCTTCTTCTACTTCTTCTTCTTCATCATCTTCGTCTTCATCTACTACCGATTCTTCTTCCGATTCTTCTTCTGATTCTTCTTCATATTCTTTATCGTTTGCATCTTCATCGTCCTCATACAATGGTTGTTCTCCATGCTCTACATGCGAACCTGTTTCCTGATTTAGGTCTGGGATAGTACTTCCTCGTTCAGTCGACTCACGATTAAATGAACCAAGAAAAGAGTCCTCGAACCAAGTTGACGAAGCAGTTGTCCTCTGAAGCGCATCCACCTCCACCTCAGCATCCCAATTTCTACTTGCGTTGTACGAATTGGACGCTGTCATCCCATAATAATCGTAAGAAGGTACGTACGGTACTTGAGGCTCATAAACAGGGACATATGAATGTACTGGAGCCTCTCTAGCGCTGCCATGCGAGGAGGATCCGCCGCCATGCGAGGAGGATACTTCACTGTTTCCACACACATAAACAGTTGGTTCACGTTCTTTTCTGAACAACTTGGCAAAATCCTCATTCTCCGTCAAAAGATACTTGATACTTCGGCCTTTCCGTGATGTCTTCAAATAGAAAACATCAAAATCTAGTTCGCAAGAACTAATGACATCCCTTATTTTGTATTTCAAATTGGAAACCGTCAATGCATATGCTTCAATAGCTAGAGTACGTTGTTGGCCACCATTGTAGACACAATCAACCCAATCGCCTCTGTAACGTAGATTCACGTACACAACGACATCTACAACAAAATTTTACACAAAATTAATTACAAAATTTAACCAAAAGATAATTACATAATTAAAAAACAGAAACCGCTCAACAAAACCAATAAGCCGGAAAATGCTAATGTGATATATATACGAATTCTAAGACTATAAACACGAAATCAATCCAACCCTACATACAAGTGCTTCATTCCAAACCGTATGAAATTCAATTAAGATGACCAATTCGCGACCACAGTTGAATTTTGGCATTCTAGTCACAAAATAATAGGTATTTAACCTTAAAACGTGATTTTAAGCCGGAAAATGATTGAACCGGTCGACAAAGTCGCCGGAAAATTGAAACCGGTCGACCGGTTTCAAATTTTCCGGTGACTTTGTCGACCGGTTCAAGCAATTTCCGGCTTAAAATCACGTTTTAAGGTTAACTACGTTCGAACCGGTCGACAAAGTCGCCGGAAAGTTGAAACCGGTCGACCGGTTTCAAATTTTCCGGCGACTTTGTCGACCGGTTCATGCATTTTACGGCTTAAAATCATGTTTTAAGTCGAACTACGTACGAACCGGTCGGAAAAGTTGAAACCGTTCGACCGGTTTTAACCTTTCATCGACCGGTTAGACAATATTCACCGTTTAAACAACATATAAAACATATAAAACGTAATTACCTGTATTTCGGTCTTCAAAAAAGCTCTTTACGAAATATTTTGCCGATTATCCTCTCACAGAGCTGATAACATACAAATTTTTTTCTTGTGAAAATTTTGAGGGTGTATGACAAATTGAAAATAATGCACACTCTATTATCAGTGGATCGTACACTATAACAGTACACTCTATTATTTCACTACAGTGAACTGTATTATTTCACAAGTGTGTTAAATGAATCACGGGAAAAAAAAAATTTGAATTGACATGTGAAATGTCAAATCATCAAGTTCATCAAGTTGGATCCAATTATCAAATAAATATAAAATGGGTAGATTTAAATGAGTGAAAAAAAAAGGGTAGTTTTATGGTTGACCCTTTCCAAATGGGTAGTTTTAAATATTTCCACTTTTCTTTATTCGTTTTTTTTTTTAAATTTATTTAATACATTCTCATCATTCCTCTTCTTTCAAATACTACTATGCATTCTCGATCATTATTCTTTGCTCTCAGCATCCCTCACAAGAGGATACGTTTCTTTTTTAGTACGAGAATTAAGAAAATGTGAGCTTGTGTGTTTAAGTGGGGATTGCGTGTGCAAAAATTGTTTTTCCTTTAATAATGTTTACCAAAACGTAAAACGTATCATCTTGAAGGGGACGTACCAAAAAGGAAAACGACATCATTAACTACAACAAGGACGTAGTTCCAACTAGGGGCGGGAATTCGGATTCGGGGTTTCGGGTCGGGGCCAAAATACCCGAACCCGCGCGGGTTTTCGGGTACCCGAAACCCAAAAGTTCGGGTTCGGGGTCGGGATCGGGATCGGGTATAGCATTTTCAAAATTATCGGGTATCGGGTAACCCGAACCCGAAGTTCGGGTACCCGAATAAACCCGAAAACCCCGAAATTATAAGTAATAACTAATAATACTATAATAATATATTATATATTACAAATTATGGTATTAATAAATTTAATAGAAATTATAGAATTCTATTACAAATTATGGTATTATAATTATATATTATCAATTTATCATCATCTAAAATTCTAAATTAATTAAAAGTTGGAGATGATAAATTGACAATGGATAAATGATAATAGCATAATACCAAATAATTAATATATTTACAATTAAATAAATTTTTAAAAAATAATATTTGACTTGTTAATCGAGCATATAGATTATAGAATGAATTAATGATTAATATTTTTAATAAGTAATTATATAAAATAAAAGAAAAAAAATCGGGTTTTTCGGGTACCCGAGTATAATTTCGGGTTCGGGTTCGGGTTCGGGGTTGGGATTTTCGGGTTCGGGTACCCAAAAAATTCGGGGCGGGTACCCGACCCGACCCGAATTCCCACCCCTAGTTCCAACATCCTCATCAGAAATTTTTTGAGCAAATAATATGCAACCGATTGCAACTCTACATTGAAGTCTACATCGACTTTGTAAATTGATCCAATCTCCCAGAAAGTAATCCACGTTAACTTTGTATATTGATCTCGACTCTAACATATAAATTGGATAATATATACATTCCCCAAACTTTGGGGATGTTAATCACTATTCAGATATATCTACCCCAATTTTGTTTGAAAATTAATGTATGCATCTTGTCTGTAGAGACCAAAGCCCGGCCCTAGCCTGCCATTAGGTCCACACAATGCCTATGCACAAAGTTGATAGGGTCGGGCTGGGCTTTTGCGGAAATTGAGGAAGCCCGACCGACCTTGTTTAGGCTCGGAAAAAAAGGCCCTATAAGAGCCTATTTTAATTTTTAAAGGTCGGCCCCGACCCAACACGATCCAGTTGACAAGTCTAATGTGTGTAATTCGATGGGAGAAGAAGAAGAAGAATAATTTTAACTATCTCATCACAATATAAATCTTTATTACTTTCATTAATCAACAAAGGCTAGACAACAATTTTAGAATAACAACTTATTCCATTATTACAATATCCTATAATAAGCTAGCATGAGAATAATACATCTCAGAAATTGACATTTGAATAATAGTATTTTCCCGCCGCCCAATCATATGGAATGACTTTGTACGCCGTGACCGACGTCGAATTCTCCGGTCCGGTGATCCTTATAGAATACGGGCCCGTTACCCCTTGAGGGATATTCAGTTTCCACGTAACGCCCCACGAAAACTGAGCCGACAGCCAGTTCGCTCCTTGATTCGAAGGTTGCACCTCAATATGAGCAATATCGCCGTATCCATTCAGATTTTCCACCACAAAAGCCAAATAGCTCGGGTTCGAGCCGGGGTCAATCTTGAATTTTATTTTAGCATTGTAGTGACATTTTACCCTGCAAGGTTTTGCCAATGATAGTTATAACACTTGTTATTGGGAAGATCTAAACAGTCTAACCAGACGAAATTCGACAAAACCCCGTCAGAATCGGCCGGTTCACCTTTTCTATACATTGAATGTATATACATACCTTCTATATTGAAGGTTGATTCTTCCTGCATTCCTTAGATTGTTTTCTTGGCCGGGTTTAGCTAAAAATCCGAAAGCAGCTCCACTTAAATCGAAGTGAAAATCACCATCACATCCTGGGCATTGATCTGTGATTGTCACTCTCACCGGATTCCCTGAGCAAGCTCCATTATCCGTGCATTTCACCTACAATATCAATAATACTTACTCGTTACGTCTGATCAACTTACAAGAGTCAGATGACTGTTTTTTAACAAGAGTCGGACTTTATCTTTTTTATATCTACCTCATAACAAGTTCCACAACCTGCACCCCCTTTAAATATTTTGTTACTTCCTGCAGCAATCATGGAAAAGTATGGATCCTCTTTCACATCTGCTGCCAAACCACAAGCTCCTCCAACTACAAAAATATTAAATAAATAAATAAATAAAAGAAAAATTAATTTCTACATATAAACATTAATACAAATATTTGCTTCTTTAGCTATGATTTGTTTTTTTTAATAATGCATGAGTTAATATGTTCCCGATCAAATGCTCGTTTTATGAAAGCGGAGCATTACCACTTCCGGGGCCGGTGGGGTCCCCGTACCAAGTGCCAACGCCCGGGAAATAGGGGGCTCCAGGACCATCAGAATTATTGGATTCTTGGGCGATACAAAACCATGAGTAGCTCAACGCTAACACGGTGATTAAAATCGATAAACGACTATAATTGCGATTATTAGACATCATTTTTATCGTTCTCTCGTCTATTATTTTGGTATATGGCTAGCTAGCCCTCCATGCATGGCTTTTATAGTGTTCATGTATGAGTACATTCCTTTTAAGCTTACCTATTTTAAAATTTACAATCAATGCCTCCATTTCTAAAAATTGTATAATATATTGTATATAAATTGGGATTGATTATGAAATGTGTTTGGCTTATTTAGATTTTAGGAATCGAATAGAATGTATGGTGAATTCATACAAAATGAGAGAATTTGGAATGCGGTTAATGTATTCATCTATGTATATAGTGGAAATGAGGAATACAATTCTAATATGGTACTATAGCTTGAGTGATTTTTAAATATTGAACTATAAAAGAGAAATATTCCTTCTGCCCCGCCTGATCACTATCATGTTATTTTATACTCCCTCCGTCCCACTGATATAGGGACCTTTTTCCTTTTTGGGATGTCCCACTGATATAGGGACCTTTCCCAAAATGGAAAATTATAACACAATAAAATTGACACATCACTTTAACCCACTACCTTTCACTTTATCCCACTATCATCATTCTCGTCTTAATTACCGCTCCGAAAAAAAGGTCCATATCCCAGTGGGACAGAGGGAGTATCATTTTAACGTACTTTTAAAATTAAAAAAAAAATTAAAAAAAAATGTCATAATCAGACGAGACGAGTGGGCTCGTGTAAATCTCATTTGGGAATTAGCTTATTTGTCCAAGAACTTGGTTATTATTAAACCAAACAAAGGCCCAATTAAATAGTAGCCCACTAAAGAAGAAGTATATGCCTAAAGCCCAATAAATTATTTTGTTACAAAATAGAAAAAATATAATAAAATAAAATTATGAGCCTAAGAATAATCAAGAACTCGATGCATATCTTTTCTTTTAAATATTCCCATGTTGTTGCTCTATTTAATTTATTCCTTAATTTATTAGAATTAGTGTATGCTCCACTATTGTAATTATAAAATATTTTTCATAATAATAATACTCCCTCCGTCCTCCATTTAGTGACGGAGGGAGTTTGGGCACGCGTTTTTTCGCATTTTATGGTATAATAATAAATTAATGTGTTAAAGTGTTAAAGTGGAATAATTGTGGGTCCATTTGAATTGTTTAATAGTATTAAAATGTTAAAATAATAAAAAGTAGATGTATAAAGTGTTAAAGTGTTAAAGTGATTGTGGGGTCTACGTCCAAAAATGGAAATTGTCAGTAAATGGAGGACGTCCCAATATAGTATTAACGTCACTAAATGGAGGACGGAGGGAGTAATAATTTAGAAGTGTGGTGGCCTCCACTTCACCACAGTCATATTTGACTAGTTTTACACGTGTGAGATTTAATCGTGCACGAGTTTAACTTCATGAAATCATTTTTATTTTATTTTATTTTGAATAATATAAAAAGAATATACCCTATGACGTAGCACTTCCTTTTCTATATAAATAAAAAAACCCCATGTTGCTAAAATTAGAGATCCGCACGCTAACACAAATTCAAAAGCCACTTAGCTTTACCAATCATAATAATAGTAATAGTCCATAAATACAAAAAAAAAAAAAAAAAAAAAAAAAAAAAAAAAAAAAATTATCGATTAATCTTAACGAGAGTGAGACGCCTGAATATTTTTTCTCTCGTAGTATATATTTAAGAAATGTCTTTAATTTAGTTTTATCGAAGACAAAGATGATGAACTTATACGCATGTGTGTATATATTTTATATGTGTGTGTGGATATTTAGAGGTTTCTTAAGAGAAGGGTAATGAAATTGGGTTTACTTTACTTGTACTCTTCCTTTCTTCTAACTCCTATATTCAATTCCCATTAGGGGTGTGCATCGGTCGGTCGGCCCAACCGACCGACTGATTTTTCACAAACCGATCAGCCGACCGACGCCTGAAAAATCTAACCGCCGCCGACCGAAAAATATTTCCGGCCGACCATAAAACCGCCCGAAAACCGATCGGCCGCATCGGTCGGTTTTACTTGTACCGACATCAACCTACTCCTCCTGTTTTCAGCAAGTAAATTTCCGAATTCTAAATAAATTTCAGGCTTCCTTCGAGATTTCCATACCATTAACTCGTATCAAAAGTTAGAAGCTCTCCCCCAAAAACAATATACTTCAAATATTATTACCACCTACTGCAGCATATACGAACAAAGACGCCAGGAATTAATTTGAAATTTGCAGTCAAGGAACGACGCCGATCATCGAGTGGAGTCAGCGGACGGTGGACGGCAGAGGGCGGAGGGTTTTTAGGGTTTTAAAAATTAGAGAAGAAGAGAAGAGTAAACGCGAGCCACTATTTAATTCAGAATTAAAAATTGGACGTATACAGAGTAATCGAATTGCATCTTAAGGAGTAATATTAAATATAATCAATGCTTAATAATATACATATTTGACATGTATCGGTCGGTCGGTTTCCTTCGGTTTCAAACATTTGAAACCGACAACCGCACCGACACCCTTTCGGTTTTAAAAAAATTGGCCGACGACCGACCGTCGAGTGAAAATAGCCGACCGAAACCCGACCGAAAACGTCGGTTCGGCTCGGTTTTTCGGTGTTCGGTCGGTCGATGCTCACCCCTAATTCCCATATGTGTATTGTTTTGCATGTTGACTCACATGCATGTGTCCCTTTCCTCTAAAGGGCCCTCCACTATTTTTTAATTTTAGTTTTTTTTTTAATTAAAGTATATACTTTCGTGTTATGTGTAATTTTATTTCGATCATGTTACAAGATATGCTTATTTTCTTGTTGAGCACTAATTGGGCCGACTGAATCCACTAACAGGCCAGATCTTTTTCCTTTTAGTTTTATGATTTATACAACTCATTAAAAATTAATACTGCTTCAATTCCCGTACGATGAAAACATATGAATTGTGAGAAAGTATATGATTTAACCGATTCAACGAGCAACGAAAAGAAAACACATTGGTATGGCAAGAGTAAATCACATGAACTCAAAGCAATTTTGGGCCCCAAATATATATGGGAAGAGCCATGTTTGGATATTATGGTGCAAATTTTGGATAAATTATTGCATAAAAAAAGTTATGGTGTGAAAATGTAATTTGCCCTTTATAGACTTGGTGTTGCATGTAGCTTAAGCAAAGTGTTGCATCCATCTTTGTGTATTGGATCTTCACATGGAAAAATTCATAAAGTTTTTTGTTTTGTTTTGCAAGAAAAAAAAGTCAGAGAAATGTTGCTACTTTGCTTGTCCTAACCCCACTTTTAGAGCTTGCAAGAAACATTTTTTTCCTTTTTTTTTTTTTTGTTTTTTTGGAGAAGAGAAGAGGGTCAAATTTGGTTTCTTGCTTCCATGTTACAAGTGGTTGTTTAATTAAACTTGTTTCTTGAATTTGAGGTTATCTTTACTTCTTATCATTTGAATCTTCTTGAATTAAAGCTTATCTTTATGAGTTACCTTTTAGATAATGAAACAAGTTAGGGAGTAGTGTTTTCAAAAGCTTGGATCGGGCAGGCCAATCAGAGCCTATCAAGCTTTACCCAAAAAATGAGGCGGGCAGGGTAGAAATTCTATCGGGCTGCCACAATCATTGCCCGAGCCGAGCCTGGCAAGATCGGATCTATAGTTAATATATTCAGTGTCAAACGGGTCGGGCCGAAATTAAGACGGCCTTCCAATATTGAAGCCCGAGCATGCCCGAACTGCGAACGGGCCGAGTTTTTTCACAGCTATACGTGGAGGAAGATTCAAAATCTTCATTCAGTGTTGAGAGTTGCGAAGTGATTCAAGTTTATCCATTTCATCGACTATCTTTTTTTATCCACTTTTGTATAATTAGGTGTCACGAAAAAGTTTAGTGTAGTAATTATTTGATATTACTATTTTCACTATTTATCATGGATAATTATTGGACTCACTATATACCCACTTAGATAAATTTTCTCCATATTAATATTCGAAAGCAATATAATATTTTCTATTATCGCAAACAAAATCTCCAAAGATAGTAAAATTCTTCTAAAAACCGACTACTTATATAATGCATCGTCATTACTATTATTATATACGAGACCATCGGTTATTGTATAGAGATCAACCGTCCATATTGTTTTTTAATTTTTCATAAAATCCATTATTTATACAATCGATGTTAATATACATACTTGCTCGATTCAATCTGAAAAAAATTAATAAAATAAAATAAAATAAAATGAAAACGGCGTCGTTATCCTCAAGGAAAATATCAAGAGGTAGAGAGAGAAAGCGGGCCGAAGAAAGAGGCTTCGTCCAAAAGCAAGCGAGCAAAAGAGTAAATTATTATAGCCCAAAAAACTTATCAAAGAAAACATTATCTCCATAAATTATTATTTAAATAAATTAAAAATAAAATAGAACAGCTCAGCGTAACGCACTGCTTCTTCCTTTTTCCCCTTCATTCTCTTTTCTTTTGTTGATAGATTTTCGATTTCCGTGTCAAGCAAGCATCCACTCTCTCTCTCCTCTCTCTCTCTCTCTCTCTCTCTCAAGAAACGCCATTTCTTAACCGATGGGCAATCACCAAACTCCAGCCCAATAAAATCCATCCCCGTTTTTCCCGATTCCCTTCCGCCCCCTTTTCTTGCCTTCTAATCTTCCTCCCCCACCCACTTTCTGCTACTTCTTTTCTACCTCTCTCTCTCTCTCTACACTTCTCATGAGATTTTCCTCCATGTGTTGAGTTTCTGGGAGCAACAGCGCTCGTCGCTCCACTCGATTTCTTCTTTTACCCACTTTTTAGGTATGGGACAGGAGGTGGCGGCTGTAGCTACGGCGGCCGGAGCGCCGCCGCCGACGTCGCTGGCGCCGGGGTTCAGGTTCCACCCGACGGATGAGGAGCTGGTGAGGTATTACCTGAGGAGGAAAGCCTGCGCGAAGCCGTTCCGATTCCAAGCTGTTATCGAGATCGATGTCTACAAATCTGAGCCGTGGGAGCTCGCTGGTATGCTGAGATGCGATTTTTCTTCATGAATTTCACTTAGATTTCTCCTTCTTCGTGATTTGGTTTTCGTTATGCTTGTTCGAACTTCAGACTCTATGTATAATCTAGAGTTATGCTTCCTTTTGCTTGGATCGATTCCATTTTTGCTGGTTTAGCTTGATTATGTGTATGTGTTATCTCAATTTCGAGTGAATTTGCTGATAATTTCTTAGGAGTTTTTGGGATTTGATAATTGAAGTAGAAGTCTAGCGTTTGAACTGAAATAAGCTGTGAAGTGAAGTGCAAGGAAAGAAAAAAGAGAGAGGGATAGAGGAAATTAGGGATGAGATTATATGAGCTGGATATGATGAGGATGATTAAGTGTTTATTCAGAACTTTTGTGGTTCGATTCCGGAAAGAATATCGATGTAGAGATGTTCGATTGTAAATTGGATTTTGCTCGTACTCTTGAATTGGTGATTGTAATTCAGGCTTCGTTGATTTTGCTACTTGATGTTTAGTTATAATAGGCTGACTGTTGATTTTGTGGTTTTTGCTGTGGGATAGATTACTCGTCGTTGAAGACTAGAGATCTGGAATGGTACTTCTTCAGTCCTGTGGATAGGAAGTATGGGAACGGGTCTCGTCTGAATCGAGCCACGGGTAAAGGCTATTGGAAAGCCACCGGAAAGGATAGACCCGTGCGCCACAAAAATCAAACCATAGGAATGAAGAAAACGCTTGTTTTCCATAGTGGTCGAGCTCCTGATGGCAAGCGAACGAATTGGGTAATGCATGAGTACAGGCTCTGCGATTCAGAATTGGAAAAGGCCGGAGTCACACAGGTGTGGGAAAGATTATAACTTTTCGAGTCATTCATATTGTTTAGGCGAATACTATTTGAAACTTGTGAATACGAGAACTTATTTCTTTGTTGCTTTTGTGGGGAAAAGGATGCATTTGTGCTGTGTAGAATCTTCCAAAAGAGCGGTCTAGGTCCCCCGAACGGGGACCGGTATGCCCCCTTTGTTGAGGAAGAATGGGACGAAGATGCGGTGGTGGTGGTACCTGGAGGAGACGCTGATGATGAGGTGGCGAATGGTGATGAACCACGAGTCGAGTGCACTGATTTTGATCAGGTGCGTTTCGTTTCGTCGTTTTGGGATCTTTTGCTTTTTTATGCTCCCATTTATGAATTTGGCAGTTACTTCCGTTGTTAGTTGTTCCGTTTAGGAGCTTATTTATGCCCTTGGTTCGAGCTGAGTTTATGCTAATAAGTTTTTAAGTATATTTGGACTTAAGCAATTATACACTGCTTGAAATTTGTGTTTAATCTATTCTTTAACCGGAGAAAGATGTAAGTTAAAACCAAGGATCGAGCCAGTCGTCAACATTTCATCGCCTTATAAAAAGTTAAAACTTCTCGCCTTTCAGTTATAATAAAGTCGCACTCTTTCTTCCCTTATTACACTATAAACTGTGAGAAGACGTCGAAGAAATAAGAAACATGTATTTCATTCGTGCAAGGAAGATATTTTAATTGAGACGAGCCTTGCTATCTATGCGCGCTAGTCGTTGTATCTAAGCTAGCAGTTAACTTGTTAGAGTAAATTTCTTCATTTCTTGAATTTATTTGTATCATGACCTTTGAATGTTCTTGAAGTTCTGATAAATACTGGAGATAAGTTAATATATTTCGAGAGAGTCACTAATGGAACGAAACTCAAGTCGTGCCATCTTAAGAGTTTATTACTGCTATTAACTTCTTCGATTGAGTTACTGACGTTCGATCGTGATTTGACTTAATTTTGTTATAGGATACTCCGCCTTTGAGCATAGCTCCTCCCCTTCCCGAGACCACAAACGGGACGCATTCTCTTCCATTTATGTGCAAGAGAGAGAGATCCGAGGAAGAACCGGAACCACTATCACTATCTCAAAGCAAAAGGGGAAAGCATGAAGATCCCAACTCAAGCAATGCGAATGGATCCGAAGATTCCACCACCACTAGCCAGGATCCTTGTACAATGATGATGACGACAAAATTTTCCTCCGGTGCCCTCGAGTTTCCTCTACTGGAGCCGAAAGAGAACCGGCCGGTGACATTCGACTCCTCGAATCTCGAGAAGTCAGTGCCTCCGGGCTACTTGAAATTTATCAGCAACTTGGAGAACGAGATCCTCAACGTCTCCATGGAACGTGAAACCTTGAAGATTGAGGTGATGAGAGCTCAAGCCATGATCAACATTCTTCAATCGCGGGTCGAGATACTGACGAAAGAGAATGAGGAATCTCGGAGGCGTGCCTAGGAATGGAGGGAGTACTAACGTATTTATGCGGCTTCTATGTGTAATTTCTTTCTTGGCCGTGACTCTGTATAGTCTCCATTGCAGCAGAAGGTGAGTTCTGTATGCATTTTCTTCAAGGGGGGAGATGAGTACTACCGGCCTCTAGAGAGACATTGCTGTGTTGTATGATCTCGTGTAGCTCGACGTGGACTAACTATGAATCTGTCGAAAATTCCCGTCTCTTATCGAACCATTTCCGTTTCAATAAAAGTCGATGTTCAGAATAATGATCGCGGTGTTCTTTTCTATCGTCTTTCTTTCCTTGTTCTGGGAAGATCATAGGGACTTGATCCGGCTCGACCAATGTTCAAGCCCGGTTTGACCCTGTGACCGGTTCGATCGTGGCCACGACTCGGGAGCCCAGTAGATTCATAACCTCAAGATAATAGAGTATAACACCGCTATATTGTCTCTGGGTTATCATCTCTTATTAACCCAACATTCTAAATTTTGTAATAACGTCATGACGTATGATAGTGCCCTACGATCAATTCTCGACAATTTTGTGATGATCTGGTTCACCGGAAAGCCACATCAGATGTATGATAGTGCCCTACAATCAATTCCCGACAATTTTGCAATGATCTGGTTCACCGGAATGTCACGTCAGATGCATACTTTGCAGTTTAATTGGGCCATACTAGTTCAACCAACCAACCAAAAGTAGTAATTCAAACGAACTATACAAAGGGTGAGTAATAATTCAAACTTTAAAGTCTCCCACGACAATAAGTGTGAATTATAGTTAAAACATCAATACAATTGGTGTTATTATTCTCTTTAAATAAAAAAAAAAAAAAATATTAATAATCTTTACAATGGGGTTGTTAACCCACAATTAATTGCACTCTAATTATTTGCATGAGTTATATACTACTCTTATTGATGAACATTTTTAAGACTATGAAATGTGTATGCATGGGCGTGCTGCTTGTGTGTTAGTTTAGCGGTACGACGTTAACCTTTTGAAGACAAAAAGTTCCAAGCTCGAGTCCTCAAATTTTTAACGATAAATGTTCCAAGTTTAAGTCTTTCGTGACGTTTTACCGTTTTTCTTTATTTTCAGACTAAATAATAGAGGAATTATTTTTGGGAGTAAGAAACAAAAACATGGATAATGGTACGCAACAAAAAAAAGGATCTAGAACATTCCGCTCACTTTATATTTTTAATAAATTAAATAACAATATTCAATTAATTTCCTATTACTTGGCATTAGTCAAACCACAAACGCCCAAGACACGTCGCTTGTTGACGATTGCGCTTGCGCCAACTTAAGACGTCGTCGTTTTGGTTCCGCACTTTAACTTTTCCAACTCACGCACCTATGCACCACACTAGAAGCGAAAGGTACAACACGCTGATGCGGCAGTCGCTCTGGAAACAAGAGAAATTCCTTGGAAATATCAAAAGCCCTCGAAATTATCGGCTCTTTATTCCTTTTATTGGCTGGAGACCCGAATCCGACAAGGACCCGAATCACAACCCGAATATTTTTCTTTTACTTTTTTCTTTTTCTTTTGCTCTTTTAATGTGTAAAGTGATTTGTAGCTTCTTTATTTTTATTTCTTTTAAGTAATGGTTTTCTTTTAAGCAACTATAGCACTATACTACTACTAGGTTTGCTTACTTTTGTATGTATTTATTTATTTAATTAAAGTGCTAACTAGTCCCTCGGTTTCTTTTAAAGTTATCACGTTTCCGTTTTGGGACGTGTATTCGAAATGACAAGTTTCTTATTTTGGTTCCGAAACCTCATGTTCACTCTTCATAGTTCCTTAATACACTATTTTTAAACACTGAACCACCATTTATAATATGTGGACCGACACCATTATAGAATAAACATCATTTTTTTAATAACTGTAACCAAAAGAAAGTGATAATTTCGAAAGAAATAGATGGAGTATTATGTAAGAAGCTAATCTCAAAAAAATTTTCCGAATAGTGTTGTTATTGTTAGAAATAAATTATATTGTCATCATTCAAAAATAACTATCCAAAATTTAAGCAAGATTTGGGTAATTAAAGTGATAATTTTACTTCGATTTTATGCTAATGTAAAAGCCAAGGTGTCAAATTATTAGTAAGATCTTGATTTCTTTATGTACATGAATGACGTGCTTTCGAAGTTACCGAACAATATAATCACTTAAATAAATCGGGCTTCCATGTCAGCATGAAACGAGAGAATATCAACCTCTTGTACAAAATCAAACTCGATCGAAAAGTTTATATGTTTAGATACAACTTCAAAGCTCGGGTGCAACAACAAGGATTTAACGAAAGAAGATAAATATTCCTTTTGTCTCACTTTAATTATCATGCTTTTCTAATTCGATTTCCGATGTGAACTAAATTTTAATACGGACTACTTATTTTTTGCTTTTAACACTGTATTAAAATTTCGTGTAAAAAAGAAACACGACTATGAAAGGATGCAGTTACTAATTATAGATTATCCATTCAGATGAAAGCGGATGATACGGGTCGACCCGTACCCGCAACAGTCTCACGCGGTGCCCGTATAAGCCACGTTGTTGAAGCTGAAACCCGTGGCGTAACCCGAAGAAAAGAATTCGGACTATCCAGATTTTTTCCACACCGCAGCAGTATAATTATAATATTCATTCAATTTCGCTTTTTCGCCTACTTCTCCTACAAGTAGTCTCTCTCTCTCTCTCTCTCTACATTCATACAAAAACCTCACGCATCCATTGTTTCAACCCCCAATTTTCAACCCTAAATCATCCGATTCTGTTGAATGGAAGTCGCCGGGAAGAAGAAATCGTCGAGTTTGCTGGCGCCGGGGTTCCGCTTCCACCCCACCGACGAGGAATTGGTGCGCTACTACCTGCGGAGGAAGGTCTGCGGCAGAGGCTTCCGCCTCAATGCGATCTCCGATATCGATATTTACAAGGTGGAGCCGTGGGATCTTCCTAGTAAGCTCCCGAGTTTTCCTTGGTTTTGTTAAAATGGATGGGTTGATTTACTGTTCTGTTGAATTTTCCTTAGCTGCCGCTGTTATTTTTGCGTTCGGAGCTGTAGATTCATTTCTCTATTGGTCGGTTTGCGCGTCGACGAACATGTGTTAGTTGATGGAGAGTTGGAATTTTGGGGGTTCGTTCTGTTGATTTGTCTGATTACTGTAGTAATTATATGGGAATATACGATCTGATTACCGAAATGATGGTGTTTTTACTGAGGTATCTGGTTGAGTAGTGGCGATTGTATTTTGATTTGTGTTGTAGATCGAGTTGATTCAGTTTTGTGCATACGGCTGGGAAATGAATAGATAGATATTCTATGTCGGCCTCTATAGTTCCGAGTCTTCGATCGAGTTTGTCGTTGTATTGAGTGTATAATTGATGTTGCTATTAACACGAGCGTGATTAGATGATGTCGTATTACACTATTTGTATATATGTACGTATGCGGCATCTACTATTAGGTTGTTCATAATTCGAAGACTTATAGTGGTAATTTTTTGTGGCTTTAGGCTTTTCGAAGCTGAAGACTAGAGATCTGGAATGGTATTTCTTCAGTGTGCTGGATAAGAAATATGGCAATGGAGCAAGGACAAACCGAGCCACTGAAAAAGGGTATTGGAAGACTACTGGAAAGGACAGAGCAGTCTACCACAGAGGGCAGATTGTTGGGATGAAGAAGACTCTTGTGTATCATATTGGGCGTGCTCCAAAGGGACAGAGAACCAACTGGGTAATGCATGAGTACAGACTTACCGACCTGGAATTGGAGAGAGCTGGCATTCATCAGGTAGTGTACTTTACCGGCAGAGTTTTTCTGATCAATGTGAATGTAAAAATTTAAAATAAAAGAGTTGGGGTAGGTTGGATGAAAAGAACCTGATACGTAGCGTGATCCATCCTGTACCTGTTTTTATTCCATGCTTAAACAGGATCACAAATATTCTCCGTGCATCGACATGAAAATTCATGGTAGATGATTCACCTGGTGTGAATTTTGTAATCATTTATCATGAGCTGCGAATTAGGAGTTGTTATAAACCTCAACCTCTTTTCTTTACTGATGGTATTTACTTTGGTGCAATAGGAAGCATATGTGCTTTGTCGGGTCTTCCAGAAGAGTGGATCTGGGCCAAAGAATGGTGAACAGTATGGGGCACCCTTTATGGAAGAGGAATGGCTGGATGATGAGTTGGACTTGATTCCAAAAGCAGAGGCTGCAGAGGAGGTTGACTTTGGGGATGATGTTTATTTGGACGGTGATGATCTAGAGCAGGTCTGTACACATCACAGTTTTTTGTCTACTTCTTTGCCTCCTATTCCGTCTTATGAAAAACTTGCAGATTTGGATTTGGAAATTAGAACTGTGGAGGAGTCAGGGACCACACTCCTATCATATTATATAATTTGCTTTGGGAACATGGCCATTAGTAGTGTAATTTACAATCTTCAATGTAGATTAAGGTAATTTGCCTTTGCTTGAAAAAATTGCAGATAAACAATTCTTCTGAAATTGTAAACATAGTTGGTCAGTTACTTTGAGTTTTAACATGCTTATTAGTTTTCCAATTTCAACATTCTGAAATTATTCATGCTACGTATAGAAACACAAGATCTATCTCCATCCTTAAAATGCTAAGACCAGTAATACTCTCTTTTGAGAAGATTTTGTAATTTGATAGTATCATTTTTGGGGTTTTGTCTAACAAATAATTTCTGGCGTCAGATCCTTGGATCAGAAATTCCATCCGGTGATTCCCCTCTTCAGTCCAAATCTGAACCTGCAAATGGTAGCTTTGTGGAGGACACTGCAGAGTCGGCAGATGATGGCCCAAAGCTGTTGCTGAATACTGGGGACCAGTACTCTGAACCTGAGCTGCATGAGGACTTGTATGATCTACCTTTACCTGCTCCGTATGATATGGATGTAAGAGCTGTCAAACACGAATTCATCGGTGAATCCAGCAAGTCAGGGAATTTAGATGAGTTGGATTACTTACTTGATGAACCACTCCAAGAGAATCCTGATAACCTGTCATATGACAATGTGGGCTTCATTGAAGCTAGTGATCTATCACTCCCAGTTGAAGCTAATTCCTCTCCTCTCGACATGCTTGATGACTACCTGAAATTCTACGACGCCAATATTGATGAATTTCAGGACTTCGCTTATGAGTCCCTTGCAATGCTGGAGAACAATGACATTCCCAGCCAACCATTGCTTCCTCCTCAGGTAATATTACTTTGTGCCATAGGTTAGACTTGGGACTTAAGTTATTGAAGGGTTAGATGATGCAGCAAGTTCAAAATTAATCAACAATCGAAGTAAATGATAAATTACCATTTATTACTTTTATCTAGGGCTGCAAACGAGCCGAACCTGATCGAGTATTGGTCTGCTCGGGTTCGGCTCGTTTAGTATTTGACAGGCTCGGGCTCGGGTTCGAGTTCGATTCGAGCTTTAAATCCGGGCTCGAGCTCGGCTCGGGTTAAAAATTTTGAGCTCGAATTCGGCTCGAGTTCGGCTCGTGCTCGGTTCGGACTTGAGCTCGAATTTGGCTCGTGAAAAGCTTAAGTCCGAGCTCGTTTAAAAGACATGATATAAACATATTTAATATTTTCTTTTAACACTTCAAATGAACTTAAATTACTCCATCTAATGAAATTCATCCAAAATATAAAACATAATCAAAAAAGAACAATTAATATTAGTTTTGGTTGTAATTTGAAATTAATTTTAATTCATTAACATTTGACAATAATTCAAATTCTCTTACCTACATTTTTTTACACATAAATACTAAAGCTCGTTTACATGCTCGATTAGAGGTTCGATTAAGAGTTCACGAACAGGCTCGCGAACATGTTCGATTAATATACGAGCCGAACACGTTCGCGAGCAAAACGAGCCGAACACCTTACTGCTCGAGTTCGGCTCGTTAAGTTAACCGAGCTCGAATTCGGGCTCGAAGCTCGGCTCGTTTGTTAACGCGTTCGAGCTCGAACGGGCTTTTACCGAATCGAGCACCGAATAAGTCCCGAGTAGCTCGGCTCGTTTGCAGCCCTACTTTTATCTATCAAGTCCATCACCCCAAGTAAATATCCTTAATACTCGTTAGGTTTAGGTGCTCACATGGAGCGTAGCGTTTTAACTCTTACTATTGTTACAGGAACCTGAAGTCGGAGGTGAGCAGTCTACTTTACCAAGTGGACAATCTCCTGACAACAATAATAATAACACTGCATCGTCATCTGATATTCTCGATTCTTCCAAATACGAATCAGGTAGAAGAAGCCTCCCCTTTTACTATCAAGCCCTATTTTTGCTATTACTGCCGATAATGATTCAAATAACTTGGTTTCTCGGACATTGCAGATTTCCAATATTCATTCCTTAAACAAGCCAGCCAGATGCTGGGCAGCATCCCTGCTCCGCCAGCTTATGCTGCCGAGTTTCCTTCAAAAGACGTTGTGCATCGTCTCAATTCTTTATCGCAGCCTTCGACTTCAGCCCACGTCACTGCTGGAATGATCCAGATACGTAACTTATCTACAGACCAATTGCTAAGCAAGCCCAGGGACCTCAACCTCAACATTGTCCTTTCTTTTGGCTACTCACGAAGCGAAGACGGCTCAGCCCATCTGGAATCGAGCTTAAGCCTTCTTCCTGGGAAGTCAGTACCGACACTCTCGAGGGGCTTGTTCTACTTCATGTTTTTATGGATCCTCGTGCTCTCCATCAGCTACAAAATAGGTAGCTGTATATGTGCAAAGTAAATCGTTCGAGCCACTAACACTAATACAGTCGCGTAAGCAAAGGACGTTCTCATTTGCTTCTCTGTCGAAATAGAAATTTAGGATGAATAGGGAAATTTCGAGTAAAGTACTGTTATTGAAGTTATATTGGTGAACTAAAGTTGTCAATTATCAGATATAATTGTGACTTTATTTATCTTTGAACTGAATAACGGTGAATCTGGATTTTCGTTAGTCTCGAGTACGTTTTGGGGTGATTTGGGCAGCACCCTTCTTGTATGTGAGCTCTAATTCTTGACTTCTTTTGTTTCAAAAACCACATTTTATCTTCGAATTATCATTTCCCAGAATGTTAATGAATAATGATCATGGAGTTTCATTATTCTAAATTTGCTTACCTCACTTTCAAAATATTCGATGTAACAGTAAGCGTTCTTACATTGTACTAACGGTGCAAGGAATCTGACGAAATATTATCTCCATCCTTTCCTATATTCATATGAGGTGTAAAATAATAAAAGAGGTCGTTTAGGAAGAGATGATGGAGTATTGAAAAGCACAAGAGGTTATTCCTGTAAAGATTGTTGCGGTATACAGTAAAAGAAACAAATACTGGCTTGAACGACGGTTCCAATTCGGCAACAAAAAAAGTAACAAGTTACATTTTGAAGTCACGGCGTTCAAAATCTATTCTGGATTTGTTCGCCATCTATGCAAGCACATACATAAAACATCGCGATTACATTACACGGAACTCGATCAAATTACGAGGGCTCAAGATCGTCATCGCACAAAAGCATACATCCATATAGTATGTGACAGGCATTATATATAGACAGGGCTAAAACATACTACTGTGTAAAATCTTATAACAGATATTCTCATGAAAAAGTTAAGCAAATGCTGGCTAACACAGACTAATATATAGATGTAGCACGATCAGTAACACGAGGAAAAGAACTACTAATCGAAACGAGACAAAATTTTATCACGGAGTTCAGAGTTCGAAACATGTAATGAAGTTCAGCCATAAACAGATTACAACTCTATGAAATTTAACTATTTTCTTTCTTTTTTTCCTTTTTCCTTTTTTAACTTACCCTTCTTGAAGAAGAAGTTCCGTTCCTGCCACCAATTTAGATAGTGCAAAGCTCTCTCAAGTAAATATATAATTTATCCCCTCCCTTCTTTTTTAAGTTACTATAACCAATTAACAACTTTCTATTTCTCCAGAATGCCGAAATGAAACTCCACGTGATCCAGAAAATGATGGTACGTATCATAACAAGATCCGACCAGAAATCGGGCAATGCTCATCATTGCTCTGTAACTGAAGCAACTTTTCGGGAAATCATAGACTCGGCCATGTTAATAGCTCTTTGAGACCCTGTGATGGTAACTTTCCTGCAAGACGAGCAAGGTGTGTATGGATTGTGGTTAGTTAACTCGACTCGGAACATTAGGATTATATGTGTACTTTACCTATCTGATGTCCCAGACATGAAATCTCCCCTCTCGGATATCTTTATCCTTGCTCCACTAAGCTGTCATTAGAAAAGGCGTGTAAGTATATTAATTCTCATAATGTAGTAAATAAAACAAAACAGAACTTCGAGACCTCTGTACAGACCTGGCTCATCTCCATGATGTTCCTTCCACCACGGCCAACAACAATTCCAATATGTTCGTCTGGAATTCCAATAGTTACAGAGCTGCTTCTATCTTCCGGTGGTGGCTGCTGCACATAAAATAAAATGTACTGTTCGTGAACAACCAGAATTTCAAGAATTATAAAGAAGAGTCTTCTTCATAACCATTACATCAGCTTGGAACTAGAAACACTTGTAATAACCTGGGAAGAAGAGACTTAGTGATATCTAGAAATTTGCAATAATGCTAAACATATTAGCAATATTGGGGCTGTATTAAGATTTTTCGGAGCAGAGTATCCATGCATTTATTCTCATACAGTATCAGATGATAGCAAGCAACATTAAGTGAAAATACCTCTGCAATTGTATTTCAAATATATAGCCCGAGTACATTAAATACAATATCATGCAAATGTTTATATAGCCAAATCTTCTAGTGGGCAGAGAAGAATAACTCAAGTATCTAAAAGGGTATGACAGCATGAGAGTATACATCCAGAAAATCATGTAAGAACAAAGTAGCTTAAATCAATTGAGAGATAGAGTACATAGCAAAATGATTAAATACGACCACGGACCTTGTTTGGGATCCTGTTATTCTGATACTTCCCTCCAGCACCGTTGGGTCCATAATTCATTCCATTATAAGCCACTGCTAAAGTGGAGATTAAAACATGCATCCAGACATATACATGTATACTTTTCAAGAAACTAGCAAATAGACAGTAAAAAGGCACATCCCATGCTAGGCGTTTTAATTGCAACACATGATTGTTATGCTCTGTCTTTGATTTCTTTTAATTTTTTCAGCCAAATAAAACCTAACATAAACAAATCAAGAAGTTGTGACAAAACGTGCACTAGGAGCTTGATTTTTTGAAGTAACACGTCTAAGAATTTTCAAGATATTTAATCTAAGAATTTTTCATAAAGTAAGTGAGATGATAAAGCTACATTTCAGACTGCATGGAATTAATGAAGTTCTTGGTTCATTCTAGGGAAAGGCTCCGGATTAATTGTTATTACATTTTTTTTTTTTTCTGGAGTAAAATTTGGTAGTTGTTAGATATTTACATAGTCGTGTTACATGAGTTATTTCATTAGCAAAAACTTATTGCCCTTGGTCCTTTTGCTAAGTATACAACACAATTATCAACCATTAATTCAACAATCAGAATGATATGCCATATTATAATTTATAAAAAAATTTGTAATATTGTTGCAGGATTTCTCTTGCATCATCCATACATATTAAAAATCATAAAACAAATACAATTACTATTGCAATGGAAAAGAAATGAATAAGATAAGTTTAGAGGACAATACCAGCATATGGAAATGGAGCATTGGCAGACTGCAGGTAATGTTGATCCTCCACCAATTTCTGTAGAATAAGTTCAATTGCTCGCATTTGTTCGTCTAAGGCACCACCCACAGTCACTAATCTATCATGCAAGCCAGGGTAAAAGTTGTCCTGAGGAGATATCTTAATGCTAGCCCTTGAGTCTTCAATCAATGATCTGTTTCACAAATCAGATAGAATCTCAGTCCAAACATAGTATATATCAATGTGTATCAGCGTGTCTACGTACACCATTTAGTCTCTAAGAGTTGATGCATATGCATCTGACAGAGACAATGTCTAGGCATCATCAAATATCAGTATCACTAACCAATATAAGCTTATCCAAAGACCTCCTTGTGAGATACTCATGTCAATAGATACAAAGAAAGACAAGCAAACACCAAGGGCCGGCATAGCCAAATTCGTATTCCCTCACCTTAGCAATTGTTGTCTGATGTTATTCCGTTTGTTCTGTTTTGGGCTTATTGTTATAAACCAAAATAAAAGCATATTTTCTTTCCCAAACTTCTACCTCTAGAGTCTAGAATCGTTTTCTTGTGCCGTGTGTTCTGTACAAGCCCAAATGCAAGTTTTCAGTTTCACACTTACACTGATCTTGTTTTCATTTTTACTTTCTTGTAAACATGACCCATAGGAAGTGCTACATTCGGACTCAGAAATCACCCATGAACTCAACAATGGAACTTCCCAGTGAAGCACTAGAAACATTAGGAAATCCTTGTACTACAAAGATAAAATACCAAGTGAGCTATCATTGGTAATTTTGTTCATTTTAAAGTGCAGTAGAATGAAGGAAAACAGCAGTCACTAGAATAATTCTAATGAAGAACGTGCAAGAAGCTGAGACAGATGATAATAACAATACTGGTAATAAATATAAGACAGCCGTTGCAACTCTTTCAAGATCGAATGTGTTATGATTGTTTTGCAGGCAGGAGAAGAACTCTACAAATACAGAAATGCATCCAGAAAACGACATGTAACAGTTTCACATGCATTTGCATCATTGTGAACTACACAGCCTATTCAACAAGGATCTACAAATGGTATAGGATAAAAAGGAATTCAAAGAAGCTTACTGACCTTATAATGGCTCCACCTTTTCCAATTATTCCACCACATGAGCTATTAGGCACCACTAGTCTAATTTTTGACTCGGGATCAACCTGACCACTATCCTCCACATAGAACTAACCAAAGCAGAAAATACATTCAGTTATCAGGAGTACTTTATGAAGGTGCTCTCCAAAGGCATATGAAAACTGATCTCACCTCATCCAATAGTTTAGACATAATCAGATCAACTGCTTTCAAAATGTCGTCAACTCTTCCAGAGACCATGACAACCCTATCGTTGGTACCAGGAAAGTACTCATAATTGCGCGACAACTGGATGCGAGCTCCAGACTGGGACTGAATATCATTGATTGTTGAACCACCCTTCCCTATCACAGAACCAGCTTCAGCATTTGATAAAAGGAACCTAACATGAGTGGTCTTCTCTTCGCCGTCTGTACAATTAAAAACAAAAACAACAAGACTTTTATCAAAATAAGCAAAAAAAAAAAAAAGTACTTACATAACAGATGATAGGGAAATGCTAGTCAGATTTCTTAATAGTATGATGTACTGTTCATACATCTGAATGAAAAGAAATGCTCATACCAATAATAATGTTGAAGCTTTAGGAATCGGAACTAACCACTTAACTCCATATTATAATCAGACAACACTTTTTGTATGACAGTTTTAGTCATGAAATCTTGTAATATTGTGGAGGAAACAATAATCATTCAGGTTGAAACACTTTGGGAAACAATACTTCCATTCCAAGAAACAATATTTAACTGTAAAATTCCAACAACTAAATAGGAGAATCCAACATCAAAGAGCAACATATTCATTTCCCTACCGATACTGCATATCCTAGCTTAACAGATTAAGACTACACAGCTTTACAGATAAATCTACCAAATAAAATCTGTCGCGGAAAAGGCATTAAAGCTGTGCCACAATTCAGTTTCGAGATTGCAGTAAATCATAGATTCATAATCCAATATCAACATCCAACCTCGCACACGAACAACACTGATAACCACAAACAGAAAGAAAAAAAAAAAAAAAAAAAGAAAAAGAAAAATCAATGCAAGCTCCGAGGGTTTCAACCAAACAATTCACAACGGCAAAACCACGACAGCGACATCAAACCTCCTCGCATCACAATTCAAGCTCCCAACCCAACAAACGAGCTGGAAAAATACAGAAATTCCACACATAACCGAAATTCCACCCATTACAGCAGATCCGCAGCGACGGATCTCCAGAAAAACGAACATAAATGAAATTACCGCCACAAATGTGCATGTCGAAGGAATGATGGATTAATAACGGTGTAAAACAAAAAAAAAAATGCGTCGGAAAAGGGATGAGCACCTGGCGGAGGCGGTGATTTGCGCGGCGAAGAAGGATTCTGCTGAAGCTCCGGCGAGACGTCGGCGTAAGCAGGTTTATCGCCTTCCATTGCCGTGAATTTGCTCACAACGAGATGCAGGAGGAGTATATAGTTAATGTGTATGTAGAGAGAGAAGGCAGAGAGTATATGGTCAGAGCTATCGAAATCTAGAGAGAGAAAGCGAGAGTTGAAAAAAACGTGATCTGATTTTTTATTTTTATTTTTTAATTGCAATTGAGCCGTTTCTGCACGCGGCCCAAGCCTTTATATTATGGGCTTTTAGTCCACTTTCCATACGGCCCAATTTATCTATTTTCTTTTTCTTTTTCTCAAAGCATCGATCGGGAAATTCGAACCTACGACGTTTGGTCACATGTTAGCAGACACATAACTTTATGCGCAAGTGTTAAAAGAAAAGTTAAGGGTTAATTATTTTTATTTGTGAAACATGACTAGTGAAGTGGGACGGTGTAAAACAGCAAACATGACTAGTGAAGTGGGGCGGAGAGAGTACGTCACTGTACATTCAATAAATAAACAGGGAGCACATACAACGTGTTGTCCACGTACGAGTTACACATTTGACATACTCGTTCGATTTAAGCACCCTCCTGTAGCGAAGATGTTTCTTTGTTGAGAACTCATTCTAGATTTGTTCCCGGTTCATTCTAGTTATTTTAAGGGGTGCGAAAATTTTCCATATCAGTCCGAAGACGTAGTATTGTTCTTGTTGTAATTCGAGACATTCGGTATCGGGTAAAGGTTTATAAGAGAAGAGTTCGTAGCCCAATTCTCTTCCATAATATCTCATACATTATCATTTTGTTACTCGATAAATTTCCTCAAAATTATCTTTCATAACCCTCGTCCGTTAACCATATATTTTCATCATCTAGACCAATCTGAGCTCCAACTTAAAGAAAAGATAACATTGACCCCTAACCAGCTCTTCGTACAAACACTCAAATCACTTTTAATTACTCATTTACCGTTTTTAGTTGGTGAAAACTATCAAATCCATGAGGCCCATTATCCAAGCAAGGCCTATGATTTTCATATCTACTATTTTCGATTTAACTTATATAGAAGTTGTGACATATTTCTTTTATCCAAATGTTCAAAGGTAGTTGAAGTGTTACTATTTTGGAAAAGAATTAGGGATTTAAAGTTTGAAGTTGAGATTGAACATTTAGCTCACCATACACAACATAAACTGAGGGGCTAAATCTTGTGGTTAAAAATGCAATCAAGGGAGGGATTATCAAAGCAGCTAAAGTTGGTAGAGATAAGGTGGAGGTGTCACACCTTCAATACGCCGACGATACCATTTTTATGGTTGAGGGTAACGTGGAAAATTCAAAAGCCCTCAAACGAATTCTTCAAGAATTTGAACTAATCTCGAGGCGCTCCATCAACTATGATAAAAGCAGCGCGTACGGGGTGAATCTGGATCAAGATAGCTTAGGTGCAATGGTGGGCCGGAGAGTTGGGATGCAATGTTTGTGAGTGGCCTATTCCTTATTTAGGGCTACGAGTGGGGTGTAGGAATAATGGTGTGACAGCGTGGAAAGGGGTTACGTTCTTGATAAGATTAAGGGACGCTTGAACAAGTGGGAGGTGAGCACGTTGTCAATGGGTGGAAGATTAACTATCATCAAATCTGTTCTTTCGGCCATCCCGATTTATAATCTTTCTTTTTCAAAGCTCCCGAAAACAGTGGAGAGGACCTTGATTTCCTTGCTTAGTCGCTTTCTTTAGGGTGGTAAAGGTGATGAAAAGAAACTCGCATGGGTAAGTTGGAGCAAAATCTGCAAGCCGATGAATGAAGGGGGTCTCGGCGTCAGAAATCTTGGAGCCTTTAATAAGGCTCTTCTTGGCAAGTGGGTGTGGAGATTCAACAACGATAAGAATAACCTCTGGGCCAAGGTGGTGAAATCCAAGTATGGGGATCTTGTGTGGGGTAGAGATGGAGAGGTTACAGAGGGGAGGTTGGTCTTTTCAACCTGCTTCAGAATTACAATCTGAAGGAAGGAGAAATAGACAAATGGATTTGGCGAGGATCGAGCGACGGGATCTAATCATTTAAAGAGGCATACAAAGCAATCTCAAAGAGAAATATGTCCCTTCAATCTTGGGATTGCATCTTCTAATATGTTTACGGGTGTGTGGAAGGCTCGAGCTCCTTTCAAAGCAAAAATCTCGGCTTGGAGGCTGCTGCGGGATCAGTTACCAATGAAAGGCAATCTCATTAAAAGGAATATTGTCATCCAATCTGACCCATTTTGTTGTTGCTGCAAGAAAAGATCCAGAGTCTGTGTTGCATTTCTTTTTCAAATGTCAGGAGACATCTCAACTCTGGTATACTATGGTGAAGTGGATTGGTTCGAGCTGGGCAATGCCGGACAAGGTAACAAAGCATCATATATGTTTCTCTTCTCTTCTCGGAAAATGCAAGATTCAACATAGACTATATGGTCTCTGGATTTGCGTTATTTGGGTCCTGTGGAAATGGAGAAACTCTATTTTGTTTCAAGGGATTGTCTGGAATATGAAGAGAATCGAGGTCGAAATTAAATGTCGCTTTTGGAGTTGGTGCGTGGTTTGCAATGATGTTGAACCACTCGTTAGTTTTTCTAGATGGGCGACGAATTCGTTTGCTAGTTTTTGACTTGTATCTTAACATTTAACTGCAGGTTGATACGTCTTGTACCACCTCAATGACTCATGTTTTAATATATTCTCTTTTCCCGATAAAAAAAACACAACATAAACTGAATAACGAAACAAGAAATTTATCACGAATTGTTTGTTTCTCTATTTATATAATTTTTTATCGTATTCACGAAACATGAAATTATCATTGAATATAAATGACGGGACATATTAATTTCTGCACTTTTTTTATTTATTTATTTAGGAAACATTATAAATAAACACTATATAGCCTATATAACGTTTTTTCATAAATATAAAAATATACTCTTTCCGTTTTTCTCAACGTGACATATTTTTTTCCCGGCACGATATTTAAAAATAATGCAAAAGCGAAAAGGAATTTGAATTCATTTTCATTTCGTTATTAGCGCCAAACACAACCAAAATTTAAAAGCTTTTCCCGAATCCAATCCGCACTCAAAAATATCCCCCACTTAATCCACACCGTCAATATCAAGATCTAATCGCACGGCTAATATTACCGATCCGCGTCAACTCAAACGGACCAATCATATCTAACTCTCTCTTTCCTATATAAACAAATCCCCAATCTCAATTGTTTTCATCGCACTCACGCAAATTCCTCTCTTTCGAATCCAGTTTCTCTCTCTACATCTCTCTCTCTCTATCAAAAATGGCGCCCAAGGCTGAGAAGAAGCCAGCGGAGAAGAAGCCGGCCGCCGAGAAGTCCCCAGCGGCAGAGAAGGCTCCGGCGGAGAAGAAGCCGAAGGCCGGGAAGAAGCTGCCGAAGGACGCCGCCGCCGGGGACAAGAAGAAGAAGAGGAAGGCGAAGAGCGTGGAGACGTACAAGATCTACATCTTCAAGGTGCTGAAGCAGGTCCACCCCGACATCGGAATCTCCAGCAAGGCGATGGGGATCATGAACAGCTTCATCAACGATATCTTCGAGAAGCTGGCGCAGGAGTCCTCGAAGCTCGCTCGCTACAACAAGAAGCCGACCATCACCTCCCGGGAGATCCAGACCGCCGTGAGGCTTGTCCTCCCCGGCGAGCTCGCCAAGCACGCCGTCTCCGAAGGTACCAAGGCCGTTACCAAATTCACTAGCTCGTGAAGGATGTGGATCGGTTGATTTTGTGGTAACTCTCTAGGGTTGGGAAATTAGTGTTTGATTTTAGGCATTTCTGTAAATTAGGTCTTATTTTGACTGGTGGAACAGGGGTTTTGTGTGTGGTAGTACGTGGTTACTGAATGAATGTTAAAGCTGTGATTATGTGTTGAATTTTAATCTGAAATCTTCAATTTCACATCTGAAATCCGATTATAATTTCTGCATTTGTGATGTTCTTTCTTGGGCAAATTCATCAAAACTTAACTGCTTCTCTCTCTTCTATGATCGATTGAATTAGATTAAATCTTGTTTTTATCTCTACTCAATTACTAGTGGTTAACTATTTCGTTTTGAGATTTCTAACAGGGTGGTGGTTTTCAATTTAATGAAGGTAAGTGATTTGGAGTTTGCTCCAATTTATGGTTAACCTAAACTTGAAGAAAGATTCGATCTTGTTAAAAATTGGAAAACAGTTCCCTAATTTTCATTACGTGTTGAATTTTAATCTGAATTCTTCAATTGAAATTTCTGCAATTCTGGGGGGCAAATTCATTAAAACCTAACTGCTTCTCCCAACAGCTGAATTAGATTAAATTTTTTTTTTGTAATTAAGTGAATTTTCTGTTGTGGTTAAAATAAATCGAGAATGCTGTTAATTTTCGACGAGTAACACAGTAGGTTAATTTTAGACGTTACATTCGAGTTGGTAATGTTCAATAATGAGATTTCGTTGACCCGTGTAGAACATAAATCTGAACGTTGTTATGGATGACGTTACAGATGGTGTACTACTTTGACGCTGCGGAAGCACGCACAATAAATTAGCCATGAAAATAATAAATCAACACCAATCAATGATAACCCAGTTCGGTTAAATCAACCTACATGTGGGGGGACACGCCCACTAGCCAATTCACTATCAAGAGCTTCAGAGATACAAGTATTCGAATACTAGCCATCGCTACGTATTCACTCCTCACCACGTATTCACTTCCTCACCCGTCTACACTCTACCCAAGTGAACTTGAGGTCAAATCCTTAGCCTAACCAAGCCTAATCTAGACTTACTCTTGAGATATCTACCCACAATATATATATATATATATATATATATATATATATATATATATATATATATCTTCTTTCCTTGTAGATATCCTTTTCCCTGTAGAGGAAGAATCCTTATGCAAATAGAATCCTTATGCAAATATATAATTAAGGGAAAATAAATACCTTAATAAAATTAAATCTTTAATCATAAGGAAATAAATAATATATCCCAATGCATATATAATTGCCAAAATCATATGCAACCACACGTTGCATGCATTAACAAATAATTTTTTTTTTTCTTCGCTACGGATTCAATGTACTACGTCGATCCTTCATCCTCTATTACTTATTGAATATGCTTATAAAATAATTATATTTGGTATTATTATTATTATATTATGTCGCAAATAACAACAATATTTTAGTAATTTATTTGAGATCTAATTGGACTAGGCATAAATAAAATAACAAAAACAACATTCCTAATATAAGTCTATAGAAATTAGGTAATGTCGATTTTATATATATGTATTTAAATCCGATGATTGACATGCATTTTTTATTCTTAGAATTAGAATTAGAATGGATGGGATCGTTGTGAAACGTTTTTACGGCGGCGGCAACGGCGACGACGATCGGTGCCGTTTATCGATTCTTTCTGCGGTGGACTTGTCTCCCAAAGTGGCGTGTGTAAATCTCAGCCTTCCATCTTATATTGACGATAACTGCATTACGTGCGATAGCTGTTGTGGATTGTTATATTTTGTCGATTATGAGGGCAACATTGTGCTCTGCAACCTCACCACCAAACACCTGAAATCCCTCCCCGCTCTGCCCAAGGTGAAACCCCGGTTCAAGATTTTTGCTGCCGGTCTTGGCTACGATTCTAAATCCGACGACTTCAAGGTCATAAGATATTTTGGACAACCTTACTACAATGGGAGTGTCTTCCGAGGTTACAAGGACTACCAGTGGGAGTTGTATTCGCTTAAGAGTGGTGTTTGGAAGGATATCCCGACTCCCGATGCTAGTGTTTTCCAATTGAGCGGTGTTTACGTTGGTGGAAGGTGTTACTGGACAGCATTGCTTGGTTTCAGCCTTGGTGGTCCATCAAGTGTCTACGGTAGTGAAATTGTTTCGTTTGACTTTACTACGGAGAGCTTCCATGGCTTGCATTCGCCCCCACTTAGTTCGAACACATGCTTTGATCTTGTTGAGTATCGTGGTTCGCTAGGTGCTATTGGCTTTAGCAGGCCGGGCGATGCTACAAGAGGATTTGGATTTGAGTTTTGGGTACGGGAAGAATGTTCATGGGCTAAAGTGTTCGATGTGGTTCTTTTTAATGTTGAGAGATCACCGTTGGGGTTGATAGATGGCCGATTCTTGTTCCTAGAAAGAAAATGTCGTAGTAACGAGCTCCTCTATCAGCTAGTAGTTTATGATCGGATCACCAAGGAGTGGAAGGAACTCGATATCTATGATTATCATAAGCATATTGAGGTTACTTCTTATGTCGAGGGCCAAGTTGCGCTACCGGACGCAATGCCGATGCAGAGGTATGATATATGAATGTGTGAGAATCATTTTGTCTTTGTCTTGTTTACTTATCTTGTTTGAATTTAATGTTAGTTACTCTTACCAGATCTTATACCCACGAAGAGGAAAAGCAAATAAAAGAGAGACTGAGGGGGAGGTTAGTTTTTATGTCGATGTCGAGGGCCAAGTTACTCTCGTCTGATGATGATGATGATGATTCGTGCGAGGATGAAGACGACGACGATGGCAGTGGAGAATGCTGCAAGAGCACAGATGACGAAGACGAAGGCTACTATAGAAGTGGAGACAGCAGTGGAGAATCATGCAAGGGCACAGATGACGAAGACGAAGGCTACTATAGAAGTGGAGACAGCAGTGGAGAATCGTGCAAGGGCACAGATGACGAAGACAAAGACGAAGAGGACGATGATACGATCGACGACGATGACGATGATACGTCGATGATCATCGACGACGACGACTATGATGATGATGATGATGATTGATGAAGGGATGACTCGCACATTCTGCATAATGTAGAAAAGTTAACATGCTTTTTCTTGCAACGTCTTTGTCTTTGTGCTTTACTGCTTTATTTGTTTCTTGGGTTTAATTACTCCATAAACTAGAAAAAGAATTTCTCTCACTTCTTGTCTAGTGCTTAATTTAATCAAAGAAACTGCACTGCAAACACATGCAGATGCAGTTCTTTCGATTACCTGGTGCTGCTATCCCTTTGAGCAGAGCAGTTAACATCATCACATTCTAATCAAAATCGACCTCCTTCAACAGCTGCTCGAAAGAGCAGTATAAGATAAAGTAATCAAGGATTTTCATGCATACAAGAAAGGCTTGTTAATAGCAACTTATGGGCGTTGCATCAGAAAGGATATCGGAGAAAGATCATTCGGTAGAACTAGCAAAACAGAGTCAAGTTCTTTATAATGTAACATTTTGTAATCAGTTCTGTGTCTGCTTGTATGTTCTGTGATTTCAGACAATGCATCAAACTGATTCAAGAAACGGCTCTCTTTCGGCAGGACAGAGGGCGTACTATGTAAGAATCTCTCAGGGGATTAAATAAGTTCATGCTGCAGTTCTGTGTTCCCATGGAAAAATGATTTACTACATAACATTGATCAACTGTGGCTGGCCCTCTAAAGTAAATATTAAGTTACCTAGTAAGAATTTTGTCTGGTAGACAAAGGCTAATCCAATGAAAAACAAGAAAACATGTAAAATACTCAGCTTCTATTATGCCACCATAAATCATTGTAGAGATATGGAATTAAAAGATGCGAAGATGCAGAAGGATGAAGATGCTACTGGAGGTTGAAGAAGAAGAGATTATCTTATTTTATGGTTTATTATTGTTCTCATTGGGTTTCGATCTGGTAGTATTTGTCGTGAGCCGTTGGATCACTTTTGGATCCAACGGCTAGATCTTTTCCTTTCCCTAATTGCGAGTTTGTAATCGCACGTTTAGTTCTTTCACGCTTTTGTCTAGGTTTTGTGGCAGCAGTCATATATATTTGTAACTACCTTCCTTTTTGGGATTAAGAAGAAATGAAAGCTTTTACTGTTTTATCGAAATCTTCACTCACTCAACATGGTATCTAGAGCCAGGTTGCTCTGATTCTCGACATTAATGGTCAAACTCGTTAAACCAGACTACGTTGAAATGGCGAACGAAGAAGACGGGGAGGATTTTGAGGAACCAGTTAAGCCGGAGAAGACGAAGAAACCAAAGAAGGAGAAAGATCTGGAGGTTGAAATTGATGATGAATCTGGACTCACAATACCCCAAATCGATGAGATCTTAAACATACCTGCTACTGATCACTCAGCTTATTGCAGCCCAACTCACGGGTTCAAATTTTTTGAATTGGAGCAAATCGATCAAGCGTGCCTTGGCAGCTAGGACCAAGCTCGAGTTCCTTGATGGTACGTTTCCTGAACCGAGTGCAGATTCACAATTCTATAAACGATGGATGAAGACAGATTATATAGTTTCTACCTAGATATGCAATTCTATCTCGAAAGAGTTGGTTGATGCTTTTTCACATATTGAAAGCACTTATAAATTGTGGAGTGCTCTCACTCAAAGATTTGGTGGAAGTAATGGTCCCAAAATTCTCAAATTACAAAGGGATATTTATGCCTTCAGGCAAGGGAATTTATCTGTATCTTCTTATTTTAATCAACTAAATGCGATGTTGGATGATATGGATATGTTATTGCCTCCCTTGGATTGTGTTTGTCATGCTAAGAGGAAATCAGTGCAGAGAGAAGAGCAGATCCGTTTGGTAGCCTTTTTGGTTGGATTAAATGAGATGTATGATTCAACTGAGACTCAGATCATGTTGCTTAAGCCTCTCCCCAGTCTTGATCAGGCTTATTCCATGGTGGTGCAAGTGGAAGATCAGAAAAGGATGACTGACCAACAGGGTGATGCCACCAAGATGATGACTATGAATGTTCAGAAGACTACCTATAATACCCAACAACAGTATGGAGCTCAGTCTAATTTTGGTGGAAATAAAGCACCATATCAGAAGCAAGGTGGACCATACAAGAAGAAATTGAGCAAGGAAGAAAGAATGAAACTCAAGTGTACACACTGTCATGAATCTGGACATGAAGTGGATGAGTGCTTTAAACTCCATGGTGTCCCTGAATGGTACAAGAAACTCAAGGAAAATCAGTCACAAAACAGAGCCAATTATGCAGAGGGTAATTCTGAGGTGAATGTGCCACAAGACAGAGGCAATCAAAGAGACTACACTGGACTTGAAATGAGTAAGCTTATTCAAGCTGAAATTGCTAAGTGTATGGGTCAGTTTCTCCATCAACAATCAAATACCACTCCTAGTAAACCAGATGCAAATATGGTACAGGATTCAGTCAAGAGATCCAATCCATTTGAAGGACATTTTGCCTTCTCTATTCTGCCTAGCACAGTGGAGAATAACTGGATAGTAGATTCAGGGGCCACAGTTCACATTTGTGCTGACCCTGAGCTACTCTACACTACTTATAAACTGGATTCACCTACCTCCATCTTCTTGCCAGATGGGACTTCTAGAACAGTTGCTTATGCAGGTAAGGCTCGAATCAACAAGGATATGGTCCTAGAGCATGTTCTGTTTGTACCAGGCTTCACTGGCAATTTGATTTCAGTTGCTAAGTTAGTTGAACATTTGGATATTAAGTGCACATTTTTTGCAAGTCATTGTGTTTTCCAGAAAATAGGTACTAATCACTTGGTAGGGATTGGGAAGCTGAAGGGAAACCTCTATGTTTTGGATACCTATACTGAGAAACACTACATCAGTTTCTTTAACCCCAGAGATATGAGCATAAAGGATTGGCATATCTTCATGGGGCATCCTTCTGTTGTTGTGATGCATCACATGAATCTTCCAAAGGGGAAGCTCTTTGATAAGGCTGTTAAGGTCTTGGAAAATTGTGAAATCTGTATAAAGGCTAAACAGTCAAGGGATAATTTTCCAGTGTTGAATAGGAGAACTACAGAGTTGTTTGAACTGATTCATGGGGATATTTGGGGACCTTACACCCAAGAGAACATATGTAATGTAACTTATGTTCTCACATTGGTTGAGGATTTCAGCAGAACTATCTGGACATTCTTGCTGCAGTCCAAGGAACAAGTGCATCAAGTATTGGTTAGCTATGTTCAACTCATACACAATCAGTTTGACAAGAAGATCAAAGCCTTTAGAACTGATCATGGAACCGAATTCCTCAATAGGAATGTTGCTCAGCTCTTCTCTCAGCATGGTATTTTTCATCAAAAAACCTTTGTCTACACACCCCAACAAAATGGGATAGTGGAGAGAAGGCACAGACATCTTTTAGCCACAGCTCGTGCCTTGATGTTCCAAAGTGGATTACCTATCAGATTTTGGCCATATGCCATTCTAACTGCTACTTGGCTAATCAATAGGCTTCCAAGTAGAGTTCTAGAATGGAAATCTCCATATCATATTCTGTTTGGCAAAGATCCAGATTACTCTATCCTTCGCCCATTTGGTTGTTTGGCTTATGCAGCCAATTTGATGCCAAACAGAGGTAAATTTGACACTAGAAGCTTAAAATGTGTATTTTTGGGCTATGATCTGTTTCATAAGGGATTCTTGTTATTTGATCTTGATAACAACAAATCCTTAATATCAAGGGATGTGAAGTTTGTGACTGATGTTTTCCCTTTTCTACAAGCTAATAACATTCCTAATGAACCTCATCTCCCATATCCTGCAGTGTCAGATCACCCACACTTGGATATTCCACCTATTACCACCATTGATGATCCAAGCTTTGACTTGCAGTCACCAGTTGTTGAATTTGAATCTCCAGAGGTGTTTGGTCCTCCACCTTCACCTCTTCCTCACTCATCATCTACATCTACACCACACATTGAGGAGCCTGTTCTTAGAAGAGGAGATAGAAGAAGGGTGCCTCCTGTGTGGATGAAGGATTACACTGGTACTGTGAAAACCACTCAACTTTTCACTCATCCTATTACCATCACTCCACCTACATTTCCCTATTCTATCAGTCCATCTCTTACTTCCCCATATACCAACTATCTGTTTAATCTATCAATGGTTAGAGAACCTACCTCTTTCAAGGAGGCTGTGCAGAGTAAAGTCTGGGTAGATGCCATCAATAAGGAACTTCTGGCTTTGACTGATAATGCCACTTGGGTTATTACTGACTTACCTGCAGGAAAGACACCTATAGGTTGCAAATGGATCTTTAAGGTGAAATTGAATGTTGATGGCAGTGTAGAGAGGTATAAAGCAAGGCTTGTAGCCAAGGGATATACTCAAGAGTTGGGGGTTGATTATAATGAAGTTTTTTCCCCTGTTGCTAACCTTGTGACTGTAAGAGTCTTCTTTGCCATTGCCACAGCACATTCTTGGCCCATCCATCAATTGGATGTTAATAATGCCTTCCTACATGGTCACTTAACTGATGAGATTTACATGTCTATACCACCTGGTCTTACTGGATTTAAAAAGGGTCAGGTTTGCAAACTTCAAAGGAGCTTATATGGCTTGAAACAAGCCTCTAGAGAATGGAATGCTGAATTTTCTAAATTCTTGGCTTCTCTTGGATTTGTCTCTTCTGTGTATGACCCCTGCCTATTTACAAAGGGTTCTGATGCTTCTTTTGTTGCCCTTTTGGTATACGTGGATGATGTTATTGTGACTAGCCCTGATTTGGATCTCATTAATACTTTGAAAGGATCCCTTGATGCAGCTTTCACCATCAAGGATCTTGGTATTGCAAGATTTTTCCTTGGTATGGAAATTGCCAGAGGTTCAGATGGTACTGTTTTGAATCAAAGAAAATATGTTTTGGATTTGTTGTCTGATCATGGTATGTTGTGTTGCAAGCCTACTGCAACCCCACTTCCACCAGGACTTATCCTTTCTCAAGGAACTGAAGAATTATTACCAGATCCTTTGAGGTACAGAAAGCTAGTTGGTCAGCTTCTCTATCTCAATCTTACTCGCCCTGATCTTGCTCATACAACACAACAACCTAGTCAGTTTGTGGCAACACCCACTCTGGTTCATTGGCATGCAGCCACTCATGTGCTGAAATACCTCAAGGGCTGCCCTTCCCTTGGTGTATTCTACCCTGCTCATAATACATTTGATCTTCTTGCATATTCTGATGCAGACTGGGCTACATGTTCTGATTCTAGGAGGTCAATTACAGGTTTCTGTGTTTTTATGGGTACTTCTCTTATTTCATGGAAATGCAAAAAGCAATCTACAGTTTCTTCCAGCTCTGCGGAAGTAGAGTACAGGGCATTGGCTACTACAACCAGAGATTTGATGTGGCTTCATCGATTACTTGGTGTGTTTCTTGTCCATTCTTCAGTCCCTATTCCATTGTTCTGTGATAGTAAAGCTGCGATCCAAATTACCAAAAACCCAGTGTTTCATGAACGCACGAAGCACATTGACATTGACTGTCATGTGGTTCGTGAGAAATTCTTAGAAGGTTTTGTTTCACCCACTGCTGTTGCCTCTCTTGATCAACTTGCGGATTTCTTCACTAAGCCGCATTTTGGTCCTCGTTTTCGTACTCTGTTGTGCAAGCTGAAAGTGATTGATCTTCACCACCTTCAGCTTGAGGGGGGGTGTAGAGATATGGAATTAAAAGATGCGAAGATGCAGAAGGATGAAGATGCTACTGGAGGTTGAAGAAGAAGAGATTATCTTATTTTATAGTTTATTATTGTTCTCATTGGGTTTCGATCTGGTAGTATTTGTCGTGAGCCGTTGGATCACTTTTGGATCCAACGGCTAGATCTTTTCCTTTCCCTAATTGCGAGTTTGTAATCGCACGTTTAGTTCTTTCACGCTTTTGTCTAGGTTTTGTGGCAGCAGTCATATATATTTGTAACTACCTTCCTTTTTGGGATTAAGAAGAAATGAAAGCTTTTACTGTTTTATCGAAATCTTCACTCACTCAACAATCATTTACCTTTACTCACTTACAATACATGTAGCAGAGAAAACTCAGTGAAGTCGGGTTGCAATATCATTCTCCGACTTTCTTTTTCTTTTTAGGTAAAGCCTATTCTGTTGAATCAAAGTTATTCCTAAGTTTAAGTACTTACAAAACAACAAGTATTGCCAGTAATCACCATCTCTCAACACAATTTCTCGTTTGTAGACATCGGAGATCAGCTTGATCGCATTGTGGCAGTCGTCACAAGTTGCAGAGGAGTCGAGCTAATAAGCCCAAACGAAACACCCAATTTCTCACTGTCATGATGATTCATATTCGCGTAACCAAGAAAAGATTGATGACCATTGAGTTCGTGTATAATATTGCAAACTTACAAGACTGTCACCAATCTCAAACTTCTCACTCTCGAGTCATGATCTTGATAGTTGTTCTCCGGAGACTCAACTTGTTGAGCTAGCTCTCAAAAACTCTCCAAAGAAGTTGATCAACTGCCAATTTCGATTAAAAAACCCTAACTTCTTCTCAAACATCACTCAAGTTCAGTCACAAAAGGAACACTATAGTCTAAAACAGAGCATCGTTCTTCAATGCTTTGTTTGGATTTTCCTCGTTGCTTGTCCGCGTTTACAGACGCACACTCTTCTTGAGAACGAATTGTGAGAAAAAAATTGCCTAAACTTGTTTTGTTTTGATATAATAACAGATTACCAAAATGAAAATTTTAAGCAATTCATAAAAATCTTTTCTGTTGTAAATTAAACTAAAATTGTACAATTTTCAAATGTACAGGAATAGCAGCAGTTACACAAAGAAGAAGAAGAAGAAGAAGAAGAAACACAAGGAGTAATTCACTTTTAAACAGTTAGAAAAGTAGATCTGAAAATATGTACCATGAATAACAAAGTAGATTTGAAGAAACGAAGCAAAAAAAATAACGCCTGAAATAATCAAACCCTAATTCAACCTTCAATTCAACAATTCCACAATTCTTTACATCATCAGAATTACAAGCGAGCATCATAGTTGAAAACTAAACCTAAAATTGGAAAATCATAGAATGAAACCCTAACCGAAACACGAGAAATCAATCAAGCGCTGGTGAACTTGGTAACCGCCTTGGTACCTTCAGAGACGGCGTGCTTCGCCAATTCGCCGGGGAGCACCAGCCTCACGGCGGTCTGGATCTCCCGGGAGGTGATGGTCGGCTTCTTGTTGTAGCGAGCGAGCTTCGACGACTCCTGCCCCAACTTCTCGAAGATGTCGTTGATGAAGCTGTTCATGATCCCCATCGCCTTGCTGGAGATTCCGATGTCGGGGTGGACCTGCTTCAGCACCTTGAAGATGTAGATCTTGTACGTCTCCACGCTCTTGGCCTTCCTCTTCTTCTTCTTGTCCCCGACGGCGGCGCCTCCGGCGTCCTTCGGCAGCTTCTTCCCGGCCTTCGGCTTCTTCTCCGCCGGAGCCTTCTCGGCGGCAGGGGTCTTCTCGGCGGCCGGCTTCTTCTCCGCGGGCTTCTTTTCGGCCTTGGGCGCCATTTTTTAGAGAGAGAAAATTCGGAGGGGATTGAGAATTGAAAGCGTTTGTTGAGATGTGACGAGAGAATTAGGTTGTGATGAGAAGTTGCGATAGGGGGGAGAGATATTATATAGGGAAAGAGGGGCGAAGTGTGATTGGTGGATACGAGTGGTGCGGATAATGAATGGGAGCCGTTGATGGGGGATGATGAGATCGACGGTTGAGATGATGAAAGCGGGCTTATTTCGGATTGGGAGACTTTGTTGAAAATTTTCAAAATTTTGGCGGTAATTTCACTAATAAAAGTGCGCAGTATTAATTTCGTTGAGGAGGGATGATATGCTAGTCACCTTAGGGTGAGCACCTTCGTGGGCACCTTCGTCTTCGACATCATTTTGTTCGATTTTTTTAATTGCAATATATTCTAATACCTTATATATTAATATTGAAATCACTAAATCTAAAAAAATATAAATATCAATGCTCGATTTGTTCGTTTTTGCTTATAAGTTCAAAAAGTGTGTGATAAAATAAATCGAGCTTTGATTTTTATAATTTTTTTGAATTTAGTGATTTCAATATTAATTTATAAGGTATTAGAATATATTACAATTGAAAAAATCGAACAAAATGATGTCGAAGATGAAGGTGCCCACGAAGGTGCTCACCCTAAGGTGACTAGCATATCATCCCTCTTTCGTTGAGATTAAGTAAGCATTTGTTTTTAAAAATAAGTAATCCCTCCGTTTCTTCTGAAATCGTCACGTTTCCATTTTAGAGCGTTTTATTCGAAATGGTCAGTTTCCTATTTTGGTCCAACAAACTCATATGCACATCTTATTAACCCCTTAATACACTACATTTATACACTAAACCCTTTATTAAGTATGTGCACCACCATTATATAAAAACTCAATTTTCTTAATATGAGTGCCTAAAAGAAAGTGACCGTTTCAAAAGAAACGGATGGAGTAATTTATACCCATTTCATTTTATATTTCCGAATTTTGTGTGATGTGATATGCACTTAAATAATTGAAATTACAATAAATAAATAAATAAATAATCTTGGACAAATTACAGTGTTAGGCTTAGTGTACTATTCACATATTCAACTTTAAGGTTAAAATTATTGCAATTCCAAAGCTCGATTAAGATTTTCCTCCAAAAAAAAATTAAAATATAGTGAAAAAATAATTAAAGATGAAATTCCTTTTTTTTTTTTTTTTTTTTTTTTTTTTTTTTTTTTTAATGAATGGCCTCATGGGCTTATTGGATCTTGACTTGGGCCTAATGTTTAATTTTGTTAATACGTATGTTTATGTTTGGCCCGAATCAATGTTACGTATTATTTGGGCCCAACCCAAATTTCGGTATTTTTTCAAAATATGAGATACGAAGCGTAATTGAAATAACGGGAAAATAATATCGATATGCCTTCGACACAAAGTTCGTTCGTCAATCGACGACAGTGATATTGGTGATAGAGTGTTGTGACGACGGTGGCAGCTCAAGCTAGTCTGGTCGGTCAGGCTAGTCCGGTAAGTAAGGTTAAATCCTAACGGAAGGTGCAAGAGTGCAAAGAGAAGATAGAGATAGTAAGTATGAAAGTGGAGAGTTCGTGTAAAAGTTGGATCCCCTTAACTTGTAGGGTTCTTCGTATTTATAGGACGGCTTTGGACCCCTTAGGGTTTTCTCTCTTTGCCACTTCAAGTTTACCCGTTAGATCTGTCCCTTAAGGCTGGTTCCGATTCTTGTGGGAACCATTCTACTTTGACCGTTTCAGATTTTGTGGGAAGTCGTTTGTTCAGCTTACTCTGTTAGACGTAAATAGACTCTTCGAGATTGGGCATTTGCTTTTCTCATGGGCCGAACGTGTAAATGGACTTAAATATTAATGAGTGGTCTAGTCCGTTTAGTTCGTTTAGCCAGTTAGACCGTTTGACAAATTTTACCTACTACTATATTCATAGTGATTATTTTTGCATATGAAATAATTAAGGAAGAGAAATGAAGAAAAGGTATGCTATAAATCATGCAATACACTTTATTTCAAGTTGTATGTTAGTGTATATATTATATGGGAAAATGAAATAATATTCCTCCCATTAGAATAGGACATATGCTACAAGTGAATGGGTGAAACTATATCAACAACATAGGATTCTAATCTAAAACTTACAAATCAATCAAGAAATTTCAATGCATAAAAAAGAAAGGCTCAAATTCAATATTGTGGCTTGTTCCAAACTTTTCTATGAGTTGATTGTTTTTGAATCAAATAAAGTAGACAATTCCAAGAGCTAAGATCTAGGTCAAATAATTTGCTATTTTTGGATTGTTTGAAGTGGATTTTTGCTAGAATTATTGCTAATGTTGAGGATGAAATCGTTTAGTCGTGGCATGGTGGGACACAAACGCATGCTGGCCTAATTCATGGTACGTGGTTCTCTTTATCTCAATGCACTTGTCTCAAATGTGATGTGACATGATAAACCGATTGATTGAGTGAATTTCAAGATCTATGCATAATATGAATAGTAACACCCTTCTCGCCCATTAAATATATGTAAGAAATCTTTCGGCTTACATTCCGATATGTTAAAAAGTGGATGTTAAAATAATGTTTAGGTTTCACATGATATACTATTAGGGATCGCCGGACGCACCACCAAACCGCATTAGTATGTATTGTTCAAACTCTATACATTGATGGGCATCCTAATTCCCACGTTACTGATGCAATCCACTACATTGAGGTTCTCAATACGTTGGCCTAGTCGAACCATCAGATTTGATACCACTTGTTAGGGCGTTACTGACCCAGAGGTTCTAAGTACGTTGGTTTAGTCGAATCATTGGTTATGATACAACTTGTTAGGGCGTTATTGACGCAGTCCACTACACTGAGGTTCTCAGTACGTTGGCCTAGTTGAACTATCGGCTCTGATACCATAGGAACCGACAAATCCATTACTGAACCACGTTAGTATGATATTGTCAGCTTTGAGCCAAACCCGCATGGTTTTGTTTTTGGGATCCTACCAAGAGATCTCATACTAATATAGTGGTGTTTCCCTTTATATGTAAGGTTCATCCACCTTATATTTACGATGTTAGACATGTTTTCCCAACATATACCATATTATAATACCCTACATTAAGTAGACCAACATTCTACATCAAGTGAAGCATAAACTTTATCTTAACATCTACTTTTCGATATATTAAAATGCGCTTCGCAAGATTTCTTATATATTTCATGGACAACAACACTCCATCTCTCCTTCCTATCAAATTAGCCTGATTCCTGAATATTGCATATGTGAACAATAAAACAATGAAACGAGACTATTTAAATGGGACAGATGGAGCTTTATTATAAAAATACAAAAATAAGTATATGTTATTAACATGTTAACTCGAGAGCGATTCAATCTGTTGAACCTAAACCTGAAGCACGACTTATTAAAATTATACTCAATCTAAACAAGACTTATCTAGAGATTTCAACTACCATCGTAGCGACTTGAACTTTTAATTGTCTCCCCATGCATAGATCCACAAATGCTACATTTTAAAGATAATATTAGAATGAAATATGATAGTATATTTCTCATTTAACATTTACGTTACTCCCCTAAATTAATACTCGTATTTAGATAACGACCACTCACACATCCTAATACGTGGTATATATATCACGACTCATGAGTTTCATTAATTGTGAAAATCATGCATAACGACTATATGAACAACCAACACTATAACCTGACACAGTATTAACGGATAAAAAATATAAATATATATCATAATATATTAAAAAAAATAATTCTGACACTACCGCATCATGAATGGAGACATTAAAAGTGTAACAATGGGTAGAGAATCGTTTTTCCCTAATACAATACGATATTCAAAAACTATTTTTTTCGCCTAGTTAAACAATTATATTATCGACAAAAAACTTAATATTATCAATATTTACAAATTAATCACATCAATTACTACAAGAATATGCAAATTGGAAGAGACACGTGAGCTACCTTCCGACATCATGTAATAATTTAATTTAATAATATGTTTAATCAAAGTTTTGATTTTATTTTTATTGAAAAGAAAATAAGGAAATATTTATTTTATTTTCTCTATTAATTAAGTAAATCCATTCAAACATTTAACAGTATTTATTAATTAATTAAAAAAATAAAAATAAAATCCATCGCTTAAGCAATTCTTTCTCTCGCTCCAATCATATTTTTTAGTAAACCAGTTTCACTTTCTCTCTCTACCACTGAAATATCGCGCGCCATCGCCATCGCCGCGTATATATATGTATGCGTTAGCTTGTTGAGTTAGGTTTTCCGTTACCATTTCCACATTGGTACTGCAATTCTACGAGCGTACGGCTTCAACGGTAAGTTTCCGTGTTCTCCAATCCATTGTTTTTCATTCAATCTACTGCTTCAACACGCATGCTCTTCAACTGTTCGATGTTATTTCCGAGAGAATGTGAGATTTTCGTGTTGATTTGGGTGATAATCAGGTGGTATTATGTATCTATCGAATGATTTCGAAGGATGGAGAGGATGTTGTTGTGTGAGGCGTTTTGATCTCGAGCTTTGGTCGTCGGGGTTAGGGTTGGTGAGGAGTGGAGGATCTTGTGACTGATTATGCGGTTATTGATGCTATGGAGGTGATGTCGGTTGTGTTTTTGGAGGCGGAGCTTTGAGTTTTTAATGTAGTGGCGGCGGCTGTGGGGGTGTTTGAAGGGGCGGTGAGGTGAGTTATGGCCGGAGTTCAGCAAAATTTGCAGCCGAAGTCGGAGAGCGTGGCTGGCGATGCTCACTCTGAATTCGAGAGGAATTTCGAGGAGTTGATGTGCGGGCATTACGATGAATGCATGTCATTTGCTTCGTGTAGCTCGCCTAGAACAGCTACGGCTGAAGGTGAGGAGGATGAGGGGGAGCAGCTTGTGAGGAGGAGGAGGAGGTCGGATCTCGATGGCGATGACCTGGCGGAGCCTTCAGCCGCGAGGAGGCGGCAGTCGAGGATACTGAGCAGGTGGGCTGCCCGCCAGGCGCAGGAGATGATCACGACGATTGAGAGGAGGAACCGTGAGTCGGAGCTGATGGCGCTGGCAGGATTACACACTGTGTCGATGCTCGATTCTTCGTTCTTGAGGGAATCCCAGTCTCCAACCTCGAGGAATAATGTGGAGAGGCTGAGCACCCGTGCCTCGTCTATATTGCAGATGTGGCGTGAGCTAGAAGATGAGCACACGCTGAGTCGAGCCCTTGAGAGAGTGAGAGCTAGGACGAGGTTAAGGCATCAGAGAAGTGTTGATTCTAATGTAAATTTGTCTGTTACTATGCTGGAAAACAGGGAGGTTGAGAACCGCAGTAGTGAGAATGATTACCAGTCTTGGTCTCGGGATCAGTTGGGTCCGCGGAATTTGAATAGGGGCCGTGATGAATCTACTCGAGAGCAATCTCCTGATATTGGAGAAGTCGAGAGGGAGAGGGTGAGGCAAATTGTCCGAGGGTGGATGGAGAGTGGAGTGGGTGGTGACACATCCTCTAATGTTAGTCCGAGAGCTGAATGGCTGGGGGAAACTGAGAGGGAGAGAGTCAGGATTGTGAGGGAGTGGATGCAGATGACAAGTCAGCAAAGAGGCTCTCGAAGATCTGCAGGTCAAGTTGATGGTGTTCGTGAAGGATCTGTCACCAGTCACGAGGAAGGTCCTCCTGAGCATGTTCGAAGGGAGAGATTGAGGTTGCGAGGGCGACAGGCTCTGCTTGATTTGCTTGTGAGAGCTGAAAGAGACAGGCAAAGAGAGCTTCAGAGTTTGTTAGAACACCGTGCTGTATCTGATTTCGCACATCGCAATCGGATTCAGGTGAAATAAATTTTGATGTTCTTCATTGACTTTTATCTTCCTTTAATTAATTGTTTATTCCTGTGTGCCTATATGAAGAGAGTAGTTATTTTATGAAGAATAGTGTTTCTTATAGATATTATTGCTGGTTGCCTGTTGTTCTTGATATTAAGTGTAAAAGGTTTTAATGGTTTTCATTTTATTAGTTTAGGAGGTTGTCCCAAAGTTTCGATGTTTGTCCTGATTAAGAACAAATACGTTAAAGAATTTATTTCATTTTCATTGATCTTATGTTCATGTTTTTATGAGAAGATTTTGCATGTAAAAGTAATGTGTCTAAGTATTTATCTTCCAGACACTGCTGAGAGGAAGATTCCTGAGAAATGAAAGGATTTCTGTTGAAGAGAGGTTGCCTTCAGTATCATCTAGTGAACTACATCAGTTGAGACAACGACAGACAGTCTCTGGCATGAGGTATGCCACTTATCCAACATTTAAGGAACTAATATCAACAGAGTTCAAGATTTATCTTGAATGTTTAAGTCTTCCCTTATTTCTGAATCTTGATTGGGCGCTGGATACAGGTGCCGTTTCTCTTCCCAGTCAGAAGCCATTAGTGACAAATCTTGTCAATTCGAGCCAAAATTTCAGAGATTAAGAAAACATAAATCAAGCACGCAAATACACCATGATGTTTGATAGATTACCCCAAGTTTGGCTATTTTAGTTTCCGTTTTGTTTTTATTAATGGTAGTCCAGCCTATACAACCATTTGGAGTAGTGGACTAGATGTCTGTATATCAATCTTTAGATATTCTACTTTGTTCAACATTCCTAGTGAAAAATGTTCAAGAACTAAAATGTGCATGCACTTGCCAGTAAAATTATCATATTATGAATTGTGTCCTTATTTTTCTCTGTATAATTACTCTTGAACAAGGGTTACAATGCTCATCTCTAAGTTGTGCTGACATTTATGAAATATTTTATTCTTGTTATTTATGCAATACAAATAATGTCATTCAGGGAAGGGTTCCGCTCCAGATTGGAAAATATTGTGCGTGGCCAAGTAAGCGGCGATTCAGAAACCACATCTAGTAATGGAACAAGTGATTCTAGACATGGTCAGAGGAGTAGGAGTGCTTCACAGGAGTTTCAAAACGAGAATGAAGAGACTGATAACCATCACTTGCCAGAGCGTGTCATGAATCTTGAAGGCAGTACAGCTGTCCAAAATCAAGAAACTTCTTCTGATCTTAGAAGTGATTGGCAGAGACATGTTACAGAAGTTGAGAGAGAAAGCCACCAACAATCCGCAGATATTGACTCCAATGAATGGGCTCAGATCCCATCAGAAGGCACAGATCCGAATTGGCAGGATCCAGAAGCTTTTCCCCCGGAAAATCAAGGCGAAAATCATTTGCATGAATCTGTTACACCTACAAGAGGCACTCGGTTCCAACCACCTGATGATGACAATGTGTACAGCATGGAGCTTAGGGAACTTCTAAGCAGGTACCATGTTGTGTCTGTGTGTGTGGATTGTCTTTTCTTATATATTGATTCTTGTCTTATTTCATGAATGGTTCTTTCCCAGGAGGAGTGTCTCGAACCTTCTTCATAGTGGTTTTCGCGAAAGCTTGGATCAATTGATCCAATCATATGTACAGAGGCAGGGCAGGGGTCCTATAGATTGGGATCTGCATAGGAACTTGCCTCTTCCCCCCACACCCGAGAGGGAACCACACCTACTGAACAATGAGCAGATTGAGGACCAGAGTGAAGCTGTTGGTAGACCTTCACCAATCTTACCAACTCCTCCCATGCCACCAGCACAGCCCCTTTGGCATCAGGATATACACCGCTCTGGTTGGTCTCGTCATAATGTCCATCGTACCGAACTTGTAAGTCCTATCATCGTTCAAAATGCACAATCATTAGTACCATTCTGACCATGATACTGTGTTAATTTTTTGTTGTTAATAGTTACTCTGCCATTTATGATATTTTGAAATAATATACCTAGCAAGACAACAATTGCAAACATATTTAGCAGACTAATAGAATGAGGAGATAGTAGAAAGAAAGAAATCTATAATCATCGTTGTAAATAATTTGATTCTATCATGTAAAAGAATGTCCATGATTCACATTTGAAGGAAGAGACACCCTGATCATCAGCTTTGCAGTTTTAGTTTCACACTGACACTGATGTTCTGATTATAATTTAACCAGGACTGGGAGATGGTTAATGATCTGAGAACAGACGTAGCAAAACTTCAGCAAGGTATGAATCACATGCAAAGGATGTTAGAAGCTTGCATGGACATGCAACTGGAACTTCAACGTGCAGTTCGACAAGAGGTCTCAGCTGCTCTCAATCGATCATCTGGTAAACTAGGTACGAATGCAACTTTTTGATGCTTAGTTATCTATTGATTTTCGAGTTTAACTCCTCAAATTTTAATTGATGGTTATATGTATTGCAGCAAATAGTGAAACATCAGAGGATGGGTCTAAATGGTGCCATGTTAGAAAAGGTACCTGCTGTGTGTGCTGCGACAATCACATTGATTCCCTATTGTACAGGTAACGAAGTGTCAGATATGAATGACATTATTTCCTTTGTTTCCCTTTCTTCTTTTGTATAACTGCATCTGTGTTTATCTCTCTACCAGGTGTGGACACATGTGCACATGCTCAAAATGTGCAAATGAGTTGGTCCGCGGAGGAGGGAAGTGTCCGTTGTGTCGAGCACCCATTGTTGAGGTGGTTAGAGCTTACTCCATACTGTAGAGTGATGTATAGTAGAGATACAAAAAGAGTTCAAGGATCCACTGGAGAATGGTCGGTATTTCTCATCCTTGGAACTCCCTAGGATCTTATTTCTAGAACTTACTGCCACTATTTTCCTAGTTATAGGAACAACATTATACTACATTGTACATTAGAAAAGAAAAAAAAGAAAAAAAACACTAATTTGATCCTCAATCATTCATAAATTAAATTCCAATTCTTTCACGGGGAAAATAGTTTCATCGATCTCCTTACTTAACCACGACCCCACTGTTGTTTAGCGTTCGAAACTGCTTGTTATGATCTATGCTTCGTATGTTAGGCTCGTCTCGAGCTACTGTCGAACAATGTGCTGAAGAGTCAGTGGATTACTTTAAAGTCTGTTGTTTTTTTTAAAGTTATCCAGACGACTGCTTCAAAATTTTGATGCAATTCACTGGAAGGTGAATGTATTTGAAAGATTCTTAGAAAAAATTATTAGTCTATTAGTCAACCATGTTTGTTTAGAAGTCAACTCCAACAGGGAGGAAAAGCGTTCTACCAACGCTACACGTCAGATCAGTTAATTTTTCTTTTTACAGTCCTTAATAAAAAAAGAAAAACATGTAGGCTAAGTAATTGCCTTATTGGGGCCCAAAGCGTTCTATGAACGCAACACGTCAGATTTCAGTTAATTTTATTTATGGCAAATATTATCTCCCACGCCGTGGAGGCTAAGTAATAGAGACTCTCTTTCTCTCTCTCCCCCCTCTCTCCCTCTCCTCCTATATATATGCATTGTTAGTTCCATCCCAGAGCAACACAAACCCTTCATCCTTCAAGTCTATAGAGGAATCGCAACAACAGATCCATCGATCGGCTGCAGCAATTACTCCAGAGCAAAACCATGAGTTCCTCTGCCTCTGCCAATAACGTAAGCACAGCTCTGTACCTTCTTTTCAGTTCGAATATATGCGCGTTTTTTTTAGTTTAGTTGATCATCTTTAGTTTAGTTGATCATCTTTAGTTTAGTTGATCATCATAGTTCTCTGCGGAATGTTCCCTTGTTCTGCGTTTCGATTTTGAGATTGTTGAATTTGTCGTTTAGAATCGTTGTTTAGAGTTGTGTGCTTTTGTTTATGTTTTTCAATCTTCGGTTGCTGGAAACAAGTAAACCCTTATCTAAAGATGCGATCGTTTGCTTTTTTCATTCTTTGGTTGCAGAAAACATGTGGGATTTGCTCTGTAATCGTTACGAAAGGGCAAGGGCAAGCCGTCTTCAGCGGCGAGTGCTCTCATGATTTCCACTACCCCTGCATTGGTAGCTACCTCTCTAATGGCAATCGTACATGTCCCGTCTGCTTCACTCGATGGAATAATGTCCCTTTCGTTGCCCCCCCTCCTAATCCCTTTACTTTCGTCCCTCCTTTCCAACCTACATATTTTCCCACTCCCACGTTCCGCCGCCCTCTTAACCCAGAGCCAGAGCCTATTAGTTTCGATGATGATGAGGTGCTTCTTGAAGTCAAAGCCGATGATGACCACATGTCCATCGATTCAAACCAGAAAGTTACCATAAAGTCCATCCCGGAGAGAAAGGCAGTTGCTTCATCCGAATCCGTATCTCCATTCACTGTTCTGGTTTCATTGAAGGCGCCGTCTCTTTCGGATGGCGTTTGTTCCTCTCAGCGTGCTCCTATTGACATTGTTACAGTGCTTGATGTGAGTGGGAGCATGTGTGGAAACAAATTGGCTCTTGTGAAGAAGGCTGTGCACTTTGTCATTGAGAACCTATCTGTTTCTGATCGGCTTTCCATAGTTTCGTTCTCTAATCTAGCCAGTAGGATTCTACCTCTGCGAAGGATGACAGAGAGTGGCCGTGAAGAGGCGAAACGCGCTGTGGATTCGCTTATAGCAAGTGGTGGGACGAACATTGTTGAAGGGTTGAAGAAGGGAGCTCGTGTTCTCGAAGAGAGGAAATACAAGAATCCGGTGAACAGCATCATATTCTTGTCTGATGGGCAGGATACTTGTAGTCTTAAAGGCTTCGGGAACTCGGTAAACATGAATCTGTTGCCTCCCTCGATTTCTCCCAGAAATGAAGAGGCGGCAATGATTCCAGTCCACTCGTTTGGTTTTGGTTCGGATCACGATCCAGTCACAATGCACGCCATCTCCAATGCTTCTGGTGGGACTTTCTCTTTCATCGAGTCCCACGAAATGGTGCAAGATGCCTTTGCAGGCTGCATAGGCGGCCTCCTGAGCATCGTTATTCAAGAGCTTCGACTGAAACTGAGATCAGCTTCACACGGCGTGGAAATCAAATCAATTCCTTCGGGTAGGTACAGGAGCGAGGTGACCAATCAAGGAACGGAAGGGGTAATCAATGTAGGCGAGCTTTATGCAGATGAGGAGAAGGAGTTTCTCATCAACCTATCAATCCCAGCTGCCAGCAACGAAGGCGAAGACAGCTCGAGGAAGACCTCGGTTCTGGACATCACTTGCTCGTACAAAGAATCCATCACGAAGCAGACTGTAGTAGTCGAAGGCGATTTGGTAGAAATACTTCGCCCCAAAGTTCCCTCCCCTCAAGATCTGATTGTAAACTTGGAGGTCGATAGGCAGAGGAACCGACTCAGAGCAGCAGAAAGCATTCAGCAAGCTCAGCAATTAGCAGAAGCTGGAAATCACACAGCCGCAAAGAAACTTCTAGCAGAGAAGAGGAACGATATGATGACGACAGCCTCCGCTCAAGCTGGAGATGGTCTGACGAGCTGGCTCGAAGGGGAGATGAAGGAGACTGAGATGAGAATGGGGAGTGCAAGTATGTATCTTCAGTCGGGGCGAGCATTTGCTCTTGCTGGAATGAGCTCTCACGCCTCGCAGAGGGCCACGACTCGAGGGGGGATGGTGGCCGGAGCTGCAGCTCCTCAGGCCCAAGCAATGATGGGGTCTAACCCCTTTTCCTCCGGAGGCGCTCCTTCCGCGTATGGGGCTCCTGCTCCTGCAGCGTTTTTCGGGGGTTATGCGACGCAACAGATGGCGAGCATGGTGGCCAAGTCGAGGGCGCAGAGCAAGGGAGGAGAAGGAGAAGTAGAAGGAGAAGGGAAGACGTCAAACTAGGAACAATGGGGTTTTGCTATTTACTTCCTTTCCTAATTACCTGTTTTTTACATATATATTGTATTTTGGTTCCCTTGTAAGTACGTTTCGATGTTTTATTTGGGTTCTTACTTGAATAAATAAATTGATGTTTTCCGATTATATTCGTCTTGGTGTTCGTTTTAGCATTAAAATTTTTCTTTCCCCTTAAAAATTAGTAAGACGGTAGGTAAGTAGACTAGTAAATGAAAATCGAAATCGAAATCGTGGCACTCCTGAATGATGAAGCATGAACAATGAAGGGCAAGCTAGCCTTGAACATTTCAATCGTTGAAAATTAGTTTAATGCGTTCAAATTTATGTATAATGTCTTTTTGTTTAATGTGTGACTACGTTGAACATGTACACAGTATATAAAAGAAACAGACCAAATGAAATGGAACGTCTCAATTAGGAAAGGAAGCCAAGTGAAGTGGAACAGAGTTACTACGTGATTATATCAACCCAGACAACCCCTTAACTTTAGAAGAAAATATTCTTTTTGTTTTATGTGGATTTAAAATTGTGGATATGATTGAGAAATTGGGAAACATACATAGTTAATGAGAGATGGAGATGGGCCACTCCATAAATTTGATGTCTTTCATCATGTTTTCAATTTACCCAAACAAACATAAATTCGATATACTCCTATAGTCTATAGTAGTAGTAAATGTCCATAATAATCTTATAATTGGACAAATATTAATTAATTAATTTGGCAAATATTCAATTGAGTAAAAGAAAAACTAATACTTGTAGTTGTAGGAATATACTACAAGATTATTATTAGAGACTAAAATCAACAAAAACAAATTCATAAAATTTATTATATAATCCAAATTACTGTAATTCGGATTGAGAATTCATCAGAATTCAGATCCTTGATAGTATATGAAATAATAACAAGTAATTACCCGTGTAAAGTGTAAATCTACAAACAAATATACCTATTTTCTACACACACACAAAAATCAAATATCAAAAATGAAAAATGAAAAAAAAAAATAATAATAAAAAAATAGTGGAGTAATAATATGTAAATACTTGAATTCACAGGAAGCAATTCCTCTTGGCGGAGGAGCTGCTCACCTGCCCATTTCGGAAGAGCGACTCGACCTCTTCCCTCGCCGCCACCTCGAAGAACTGCAATTCGCAGAGCCTCCTCCTGCATGCGGCGGCGGCGGAGCTCCGCCTCTTCTTCGGCGCCGGCGGGCAGCGGAGGACGGCCGGGATCATGTGCCGCGGAGATCTCGGCGTCCGGCAGAATTCCTCATCATCGGAGGAGGAATTGTCTATCTTCACGATCGGCAGCCTCAATTCGAGATCCGCAGCCATGATCAATCTCAGATAGAGATAGAGAGAGAGAGAGGTGAGCTTCTTCTACTCTGCCTCTGCGTCTATATATGTATATATGTATGTATAGGTGGAGGGTAGAGAGGCGTGCAGTGTAAGGTAGTAATTGAGTTAGTTTTTTTTTTCCTTCTTCAAATTAAATTAAAATAAAATAACAAAAGGAGAGAGAGAGAGAGAGAGACGTCGACCATTCTTCATTCATGTCTTTATTGAATTTTAATTTTCTTTTTTTGTTAAGTTAAGATTATCTAAATCTACTAATCGGGTAACTCATGAAAGTCAGATAAAAATAATTAATTCAATTCCATCAAAATTTGTTAACTAATATTCTTCTTCTTTTATTGGCACGTGTTTTGGGCGGAGTATGGTTGTATTTTGTGGCATGATTTGAGCATGTTATTAGGAATATCAATACTCCCTCCGTTACTTCGATAGACGAGACATCTCGGTTGAAATTTAAGTTAAACATCTCGTTTTGTACGGATAAGGGTAATACCAAGCTGACAGAGGCTAGTATCCCTCCGTCAGCTTGCTGATAAAGGATGTGCATTAATCTCTTGCTTAAAGCACAATTCTATACCATAATAATCCATTTGAAATTAGTATGATTATGTATCATTTGATTTTTCCGACAATTAAAATTTATGGTGATCAGAAAAGACAATTACTACGTAATTAGAAAGATAAGATCCTAACACGAAAAATCTTCGCATTTTTTAGCTCAATTATTAGTAACAGAAAGAAATAATACCATATACGTGTGCGTGTGTTGGTCTAGAGGTAGATAGTTAAGATTAACATATCGCACCTGAAAGGTCTCGAGTTCGAATACTCCATAGGACGCTATTTAAAATTTATGTAGTAGAGCTTCACATTTATCTTCACGTATTAAAAATATAATGAATTTTAATGAGTACAATGGTAATGTAAAATATGGTGGTGAATTGGTGGTGCATGAATCATGCTCAATGATTGTTTAAACAAAGCATGTTTCCCTTCCTAGGTAATTGTACCCTGGATTAATTAATCATATTTTAAATTTCACATAGCTTCATTACTTTTTAAGGGTCAACCATTGACACTTTTAGTACCATTGCTTTAGTCTCAAGTTCTCAACCATAAATTTCAAATCCCAAAGAGTGAGGACTAGAATAGTGCTCGGCTCCGTCACAACTATCTTGTCTCATTTTATTATTATTTTCTTACCGTTCCATTTAATTAGTCATGTTTGCTATTTCGAATCTTCACACTCCACTAACCATGTTTCTAAAGTGAGAAAAATTAATCATTACTTTTCATTTTTGAGACTATGTCTAAAATCCCGTTACGAGATGAAACAAACTAATTGAAGTGAAAAGGGAGAAAATAATAGACTTATTTGAATAAAAAGCGAGACTAGATAGTCAGGTCAGAGAAGTATGACTAGCATTGTTGAATTTCTATGCCAAAATAACAGAACTTTTTTACGTGCAACCATGCCATTGGAAGCGCCTAAAATAAAAGCAGGTCATAAATTCGAGTCATCCATGACATAATTTTAAATTTCAAGTTAACCATTTCAAAAAAAGAAAATAAAAAGAATTTCTTTACTCACATAGATTGATGATAAAAATAAGAAAATAAATTTTTGTAATAAAAAAATCTTGAATAGTGTAGTTATTATATAGACTACCAAACAAGCATCCTCTATTGAAATTTTGGTACAAATAAATCCCAAATAGAAAACAGAGCTCATGCCTGAATCCAAACTACACATACAACTATTCTTGAAGCATCAAAACCAACACAAAAGGCCTCTTCTCAAAGATACAAACATCTAAAAATGGCTAACTAACCCGTTCGAAGGAGAACACGGGAAATTACTATTCGGTCCAGAACTTCACAAACGAAGAGATAATCGCCTTTACTAATGACAGGAGGGGGTTATTTTCGGGTTGAGGAGATTTCTTTGCTGCTCTATCCCAAGTTTCACTGTTCACAAAAAGTAATGTCACGAGGGAGGTCCGAGGACTTAAGGGATTCATACATGTTGGAGAAAAACTAAAGACTTACAGATTGATCCTATCCAGTGTGGGATTGCTTCCTTTGACTGTGGTGGAGTCCTCAGATGTCGATGCTTTGGTAGAACTGTTCGACTGCAGGAAAAGGTGCGTTAGAAATGATATTAGAGGCATATTCCAAACTTTAGCTAACTTGCCACTGAAACTATTCATGGCAAGAATTGATAACAGATAGAATGCCCTTATCCAAAAATTCATCATATGTGATTCTGTATATATAACATTTTTACCATGGACAAGGAATGAAGAATTTTGAACAATATAAACATACCTTTGTTCCATTACTATAGGAATCCTTGGATTCAAGCTCTACAATGTGTTCTGCATCAGGTTTGCATGCTGATGGATCTTTCGCGTTTTCCACTGACGGGTCTGGAAGATTTAGCATCACTTTTGCATCACTGATTTCACCATTCAGTTGTGGAAGCTTTTCGACTTCTTTCTCACTGACAAAGCTAGAGTAGCTCTGGGTAGACGTCTTCTTTTCTTGTTCAATTCTCTTACTTTCCAATGTTTCAGCTGAGTCTTCAAGTTTACCAGTTTCTTCCACCATATTGTTGACGGTTCTAGATACGGGCCTCAACGGAAACGTTTCCACCACTATATCAGAGTTAGTAGGAGATTTCATAGATGGAGACAATTCCACGTGACGAGCTTCAACTTTCTCTTGATCCAGAGTCCCGATTGCTGCGGAGATTCCTTGCCCAGATTCTTTGTCCTTATCAACTTCATCTTCGTTCTTCATTTGAAATTGCTCGTTACTGAGCACTTTATTCCGTGATCCCTCATCAATTTCATCACGATGATCAGCACTTGTAATGAACGCCTTATCCGAGTGTGGACTTCCATCAACCGCTGCAAATCCATTCACAATAGTTTCCTCAAACTTGTGACTATTTGATTGAGGAGAGTTCGAAACCTCTTCCATGCTTTTATCTTGAAAATGATTAGGTACATGATGGTCCGCACTCACTTGATCAGAACCTCCATCCTTTCCAGACAACTCGTATCCTCCACTAATTGTTTGTTCATTATTCAGTTCCAAGGGGTAAGATCCATTTTCTGAACTTGAAATTTGAATTTCGTCGGGAGCAACATGCGTCACCACATCCCCTCTATCTGATACAGACAAGTCGATAATCGGTTCCATTGACATAGATCCTAATGGATGCTGCTCTAAAACTCCAGAAAGGCCATGCTCTTCTGCTGACACTTTAGGAGGAGCTAAGACTCGATTTTCTTGAATAATCTCTCGAACAATCTCCCGGACTGTATAGAAAGAACCACCAACTTCTTTGTGTGCAAGGTTAAGGGAAGGGAAATTTCCATCATTCGATTCCTGATATCTGCAACCAAGTTTAGCATACTCGATAAGGATGGTGACTGGGCATTGAACATACATTCAAATTTTCTTTAATAATTTATCCAAAATTCTGCAGGTAAAAGCAATTAGTTTTAGACCCCATCCACAAGGCAACGGCAAAAATTCAATTCGGACTAGAATTGATAGAATGATAAAGGAAATACGACTTAGTTTGAAATGTTTAATTTGCAAGGGATGAGATTAACAAAAGTATATACGGTCCTTACTGTTAGAAAACTACACAAAACCGACATTCGACATGTGAGATCAAACAAGGTGCAGATACTTTAAGGTTTTTGAAGTTTTCTCATTGAGGATGAAGAACTTTACAAGTAAACCATATTATCATCACAAAATATGTGCCGTTTTAGCCTTCGACCCTACTTTATACTTGGCTGAGTACTCATTTCAAAGAGCTCTTAAAGTGCCAACAAAATGTACTAAAAAGAATCTGGAGGGAGAATGCAAGAAATGAGAAGGTAAAATGACATTACTTCTTGATGAAAGATTCAGTCATCGATTTCCTCTCCTCCTTTGACCGTCTAATCCTCGACTTCTTCCCCCCTGAGTCATTGCTGGAGGCAAGGGCAAAGGCTTGTCCGGCCAACCCAACCTTTCCAGCTTGCATCGTTTAGATATAGACACAAAAGCCAGAGAGCAAACCTGAAGAAAGTAAAGTGATAGATGAGAATCTCATTATCTTTACACACAGAAACAATGCACACAAACGCATATACCATCAACCTCGAAAATTACTTTAAGGGAACATTACAAGCGAATCACAGAGCGCGCCTAGATCATTATAAAACTCACATTTCGATCTTCTAAAATCCGGAAAACACAACCAGTAATTAATCAGAAGAGCTGAAAAACGCGTAATTCTAATCCTCCATGAAAGTTTAAACACGAATTGAAGTACATAAACATCAAATACCAGTTACTCCGTACTTCAGAAGTCGAAACACATACACTTTCGCATAAATCGCAATAACGAAACGAGAACTAAGCTCAAATCCCAGAAAGGAAATTTCCAGTAACCTGGCTGAATTAAAAAAAAAAAAGGAAAAAAAAAAAAGAAAAAAAGAACAACTGACAGTACAAAATCCGATAGAATGAATACAACAACAAGAATCGAGAACTCGAGAGAAAGCATCCGAAGAAAGAGATACACATATAAACGAAACTCAATCAAACGCTAAGATGAAGAGGCATCCATTCCCACATTTCGCATACTTAGAGCAAATTTTCCAAGAACAAAAAAATCCAAGAAAATCCGAAAATCAGTAGTCACCCTAAACAATAAACCAACAATCGGAAAAGAAGAGTGGAATTCAAATTTAAAAAATGCGAGGCAAAATTGAGGAAGTTTACCTGGGAATTGTGGATTAAGTGGAGGGAGCTGGGGTTTTGGGAGAAAATGGGAAAGTAAAGTGAAGTGTGAGTGGAAAACTATAAACCCTACCCACGCAAATGTGGCCCAATTGGAATTTCTTTTACATTAATATAATTAAACTTTAATATATACTACTATATTCCATCCGTCTCACTGCAAAAGGAACATTTTTTTTGGCACGGAAATAAGATAAGAATGATGATAGTTATAATTTTCTATTTTTTAAAAGGTCCTTGTATCAGTGAAACGTTCCAAAATGAGAGAAGTTTTTTTATCAGTAGAACAGTAGAACAGAGAGAGTAATAAATCTATATATATATATATATATATATATATATATTAACTATTTATGGTTTTAAAGTGTATCTTTTCTATTTTGATTAAAAAAAATTACAATGCATATAAAATCTTGTACATGATGAAACAAGTTAAGTAGGATCGGTGAAATATTTTCTATTTTCATAAAAAAATTATAGTACTCCAGACTAATAACACGCTGACAACATGGGATAAGGGTATACTTGTTTCTTGAGATTCTCAACTCATACTCATATTTCTTTAATAGATTTTATTTTTTAATAAATAATAACAAGCACATATGTATTTCGTTGAATATTTCTTGAAAAATAAGAAAAACTACCACCCAAAGAAGCTATAGTAGAGCTTATTTCCATTTTCATTTTTGAGAGGGAATTGTTTATAGCTTTTTTTTGTTTCCACTTAGTAACATGTACTCGTTATGTCCGTAATACTACCTTCATCCCATTATATTAGTTCACAATGGGATGGGCACAATAGCCAATGTAAGGAGATGTATGTGGCTATAGTTAATTAAGAGGAGAGAGAATTAATTGTGGCCACATATTCTTTGTCATTTTTAGAAAGTGGACTAATAAATGAGATGTCTCAATAAGGCAATGTGGACTAATATAATGGGATGAAGGTAGTATTTGCTTTTAAATTTTTTAACAATTGTTTTAACAAGCCAATTGTAGATACACTTGATTTAGATCTTACTTGATATGGTATGTTACTAGTACTCCCTTCGTCCTCAATACGGTGACCCTCTAGGTTGGGCACATGTTTTTTTTTTTTTTTTTTTTTTTTTTTTTTTTTTTTTTTTTTTTTGCATTTTGATGATATAATAATAAATTAATGTGTTAAAGTGTTAAAGTGGAATAATTGTGGTCCATTTGGTTTTTATAATAGTACTATTAAATTGTTAAAAGTATTAAAAAGTAGGTAGATAAAGTGTTAAAGTGTTAAAACGATTGTGGGGTCTACGTCCTAAAACGGAAAGGGTCAGTAAATGGAGGACGTCCCAATATAGTAATAGTGTCAGTAAATGGAGGACAGAGGGAGTAGTATATTTTAAGTGAGATTAAAAAATTTATCGTAACATCTACTTTTCGACACATTAAATTGCATATCAAAAGATTATAATTATAAGCATGTAAGTCGCATTAGATTGACAAACTATTTACACTCTTGGACTGAGCAATTCATGACCACTCACTCATAAGGAGAGGAGGACAGATACAAAAATAATTCAGCCACACATTAAAACTTCACACACTAAAAAAAAGGTTCAACATAAATAAATAAATAGAAAGAAGACGCACAAAAAAATACACTCACTAAAAAACCCATTGATATGGAAATGGGAAGAAGGAAGAATGAGGCAAAGATTTAATCTTTTGTTTCATTAATTGTTGAAGATGATGTTTTTGTGTGTTTCAAATCCTTCAACAATACTATCACATTCACATGGTTATGGAGGGAAGAAGCCATGGATACAGAGCTTCTTCAACTGGGATTTTGGGAGAAGCAAAGAAAACCCAGACCCAATCTATTATGACGATATTGCCCTCCCATTTCCTCCATCTCTACTTTCCAAAACATTCTTGAGAGGTAACAAACACCCTTTATTCATCAATTGCTAAATTATGGCGTGAAAAGTAGAAATAAATCTTAATCGTTGATCTTAGTTTGAACTGTAACTGTTATGGTTTTAAGTATGATTATAATGTACAATAAGCATGATCGAATTTAAGTATTGAATTGTATGATTTTGTATCGCTGTAAACATTTCGTTACGGACATATAGGTAAGGAGTTGAAATGTTGCTACAAGGCAAGAACAGATGGATTCAGTGCCACAGATTTCCACAACAAATGCGACTTTAAGGGGCCATGCGTTATTATAGGCTACACAAATAGCGACTTTAAGTTTGGGGCATTCAACCCGGAGGGCTACCGGAGCACCGACGACTACTACGACTCGTTCGACCCGTTTCTCTTCTACTGGCCCGAAGACGGGCTCGCGGATGAGCCCGTCGTCTTGCCGAAGGTCGGGGGGAGCGGGGCGGCGCTCTTCGACTATGCCCGCGGCGGCCCGCAGTTCGGGGCCGACGGGCTCCTGATCGGGCCCCCGCTGGCCCCCGTCATGGGCGGGTTTGCGGGGCCCGATACGAACTCGGGCATCGGGGATTTGAGGCAGGCGAAGTCGAGGCTAGGGTTGTCTTATGCTAAGAGGGAGGATGGGAAGGAGTCCTTGTTTGGGGATGAGTCTAGGGCTACTATTGATGAGGTGTTGGTGTTTTGTAGCCCTCAAATTGCTAGCTTGTATTAAGATTCTTGTAACACTATCTATATATTCCTTCCGTCCCACTTAATTAAGATTCTTGTAACACTATCTATATATATATTCATTCCGTCCCACTTAATTAGTCTCATTTGAATATTATATACCTCACATATGAATATTCAATGGGACTAATTAAGTGGGACGGAGGGAGTATTATATAAAAGCAAAGTACAAGGGTTACTTTTGTAATCTCACTTCTATAAAAAAAGGATATTTTTGTATTTTCATAATTTCAATTTTTTTTAAAAAAAAATATGATTAACTAATTATTAAGAGACGTAACCTTCCATGAAAAGGTCTCTTCCTGAAAAAACATATGTATATTCTTAATCTGCGTATCAAACAATTCGAATCTCTCTCTGCAGTCTGCACATTACTTATCCTCTTCGATATTATATTTTCATCATCTTTTGCTTAAAATCCCTATGATTTATACATTGAACAGGCACAAGTTTATTTATCCTTTCATTTTTGTATTTTAATTATGCATTCTGTTTAATTTTCATGGTGCGCAAGGGTGCTTATTAGGGAAGCCTATTGGGCTACGAAATGAAATTGAGTTATATCATTGTTTTGGGGTTGAAGTTAGTCGGTTAACCTTTTATTAAAAGAAAGAAAGAAAGAGGATGAACATACTCTCATATTAATGCAGCGTTTGTAATTTATTTATTTTAATTATTGAACCAAATTTGAAGTAAAGTAGATTGGAGAAGTAAAATTAAAGAGGCAATCTTGTAGAAAAACTTAAGGATTTGTTCCTTTATTACCCCATTTCTTTTCATGGTGTATAGTTCTTAAATTACGCATTATTTTCACTGAGCTTCTAAGGAAATAAAATGATAATTTGAAGAATTGTGGATTGGTTTTAGAAAATAAAAATAAAAATGTTCATGAGGTGTACAATGGTGGATATATGATTATTACTTAAAACTGAATAAGTTTTTGTTAATTTTGTTGGTGGGCAATTAGTAGTTCTTTTGATCTACGGCTCATTTCCTTTCATTTCTTAATCTTTAATTCCTTTATACTCATTTATAACGGGATCTGGACGATAATATAAGAGATTTACATTAAACTGCAAATAGTGTTGATATGAAGTTTTTGAATTTCCTCAGTTATATCTTTTCATGTTGTGTTTATCTTTGTTTTTTAATCTTAGATTTGCAGGTCTTTATGCAAATAAGACGCATGATGCATGATCATTCATTAACAATATTTATGGCTTTGATCAAAGTGCTCCAATGTGTTGCATGATTCATCTTTCTAATTGGCATGCATTTATATGTCTGTATGTATTATAACATTATTGATTGTGCTACACTTCTTTGCTGTATGTAGTTCTTAATTATGTTAATCTTATTAATCCTTATATTTTTATTGAGATAACTCATATTACTTTCATTATATATATATATATATATATATCCGCAGCTCAATTCATTATTTAATTGAATTAGTCTTATGTAGCTTGGAATGTTAAAGTTACATGTATTTTCTGGTAAACTCTTATTACTAATATTTTATTTACGGATTTAATGAAGTGACATATATATGTTTTTCCTACTAAAACTATCAAACCCCTTAATTTTTTTTTTGAGAAGTTGATCAAACACAAATTAAGTTATCATGTATAATGTACTCACTCCTATATATAAAGAGTTCGGATTCATGTTACACTTGAACTGAAACAACATTAAGATTTTTCTTGGAGAAAATCGTATTCAATTTTTCAATATCTGAGAGTACAAGGGCAAATTTCAAAATTGGAAAAAATATTACATACTTCACTATTTCTGGGACGGCGGCGGCGGTCACAACGACTTTGCCGGAGCTATGATCGGATAGGGAGAGAGGGGGGAGAACGCTATGATCGGATAGGGAGAGAGGGGGGAGAACTTACTATGGAAACGAGCAGATCTAACCAATTAGCTTAGGAATTCCCCTATTCCTTCTTCTACGACGCCTTCTACTCCATGGAGATCTAGCCATACTGCAAAACAACATTAACTTACATTCTTTACAAAATCAATGAATACAATATATATCGAACAACGAAACTTGAGCCTCAAAAAACATACTACGTATAAGCCAAGCTAACCATTACATATGCTGTTGTCTATACAAATTACAGTTTAATTTCATTCGACATCAAACTAACATCATGAAGCTAGAAAAGTTCGTCACACAATGAGAATCTCATTATCTTTATATACAGACACAATTGCACACAAACGCATATACCATCAACCTCGAGTAGCCTTGAATCCAGAACATGTACGCCACCTATAGTTTCAGCCTTAACTAAATTACAATCTTACCGAAAAATTATACCTTTCGAATGTATATTAATCCCAACAGGGAATGTGAATGGTGTAATCCATTTTGCTAGAAGATCAAACAACACTTCAGAGTTTACAACAACTTGAGTATTTTACTGGAAATTTCTATTAAGCTCTATTTTGCCAAATCACATGCCTAGTACAGACCGGAAAACTGTAGTCTCTCACAAAGTAAAACCTAATAATACTCAAGCTTAATTTTCAGTTCCCAAAGGAGTATAAACATATGTTAATAAGGACTTACAACACCCAATTGCCAATGCATATCAAAGAAAACATTATTGTAAAAACAAATAATTATTCGTTTTCTCACACATTTGCCAGATAGCTCAGAGTTTCGAAAGGTTTCTGTATAAAACATCTGTATTCGACAAATATTGAACATACCAGCACCCATAGCAACAGTCATGTCTTGACGGTATGCTTCAGATTTTTCACCGGTCTCGTTGTCTATACTGGGAACAGAACCAGATCCTGCCTATGATTTCATCGCAACAGAAATCAGTAAATTAAGGATTTCAACGATCTAGAGGGCTCAAAAACTCATACTGAAACAAGTACGCAGGATAGTTATACAATATGTAGATACACATTTCATCAAGAAAACAGAAATCGTATCGACAAACTACGAACAACATCAGCTCATCCAATCAGTAGCAACTCCAAAGCAAAAGCTTCAACCTCTACAAAATATAACCACATTTATCACCTCCGCAAGGACGATGGATCTTCGAGATAAACCATTTCCTTTCACCATCGCCTGCATCAAAACAACTCGAACATCATAGGCTGATTGGAATAACACGGTTTCTTCTTGATATAAGATTTATTGAAATATTATGGCCTATCAATGTTTTTGTCATGATTCAAGTTTCGTTGCTTAAATCATCAGTAGCAATCAATATTTCTTCATAAATGCATCTTCTTGTGATTCATCTTTTGCTGCAGAAATGATGGATTGCTTGCATTTACAGAGAACTTTGTGAAAGATCATTTTTTGCCAACAATGTTTGTAGATCATCGGGGAAAAGCGTACAACAGGCCATATCAAGCAAGTCTACTAACTACTGTCTTTTTTTTTTTTTTTTTAACTAATTATTGACACACATCTGTTATTGTGTCCATTATGGATCGACTTGATTCAAGTTTAAAAAATACGTATAAAAGAATAATTTTAAATAAAAAAACATTTTAGATATTTTTTATATGTATTTTTTTAAAATTTTAATTTTTATATATTTTAGATATTTTAAACTTTTAATTTTCAAATATTTTAAACTTTTAAAATTTAACGTCGGTTCCGTCTCAAATAGTAGGAGCTAAGTTGTTTGGATCTCTCCCTATAAATATAAGATCATTAAACACATTACTTACAAATTAATAAGAAAAGTTTTCAGATGTAAAAATTTCCTCTCTACACTTGGACACTTCCTAAGTTATAACTATATGTCAAATTTTGAATCAAGTATACAATACAATATTTTAAATGAAACGAAGGATGTATATTTTGATAATAATTATTTCTTCCACGAGTTCACAAAGTTGAACTGTAGATCGAGATACAAGCCTGATAACTGATTTGATTCAATCTTCCCCCGACACTGACCTTCGCATGCGGCTCAACCCCAACACATTTCTTCAAAGCTTCCCTTAGATCTCATATAGTCTCAATTGCATCTAGATTTTGCTTCAATCCAAAACTTGTATCTACATTAACATGAACAATTATAGATGATTACATTAGAATCTTTACAAATATGCAAATTTGAAAAAACATTAACATTAACGTTTACCTACCTGGTAATGCTCTATGAATGCTCTATACTACTCGAGGATTTTCTTGAAATACTCGTTAGCAGACATGTTCGATAGTGTTCCATGCATTTCCCACTCATGTTTTAGAAAATTTTCGAAAGCTTTCCTAGACCAATTCTTCCAATGACGTAGGAGACGATTGAGCCTCCACAATCTTTAAAGTATTTCCTGTTGGAGGAGTCACATGTTTGGAGAACTGTGGCAACAGTCCATGGATAAAAAAGGTTAATCAAGGGACAGGATCCAACCAATTAGCTTTGCATTTCCCCTATTCCTTTTCTTACGCCTTCTCCTACTCCTTCTTGGAGGTCTAGCCATACTGCAAAACAATCATCCATAACATTAACCTACATTCTTAACAAAATCAACGAATACACTATATATCGAACAATGAAAAGCAACGAAACTTGAGCCTCATAAAACATACTACGTATAAGCCAAGTTGACCATTACATATATATGTTGTTGTCTATACAAATTACAGTTTAATTTCATTCGACATCAAACTAACATCATGAAGCTAGAAAAGTTCGTCACACTTAAATCTAAGTTCTCGGATAAGGGATAAGAATCATACAAGAAGAGTTGGAAAGAACACAGACATATATATGTTGTAATGGCAATTTTTCTCATTTGCAACCAATATCATATGATCCGAAATTCATCTAGGTAGGCGATCATATATTTGCACACGGAGTAGTCGAAACCTACACGAGTGCAACATGACTAGGAATACTTCCACAACTGAAAGCCTCAATGATGAGTGAATCAAAGAGGGACTGGAACTTAATATTTACCACATTTACGGAGGAAATAAAACCACTTCTAGGCACATCAATCATCCAAAATATGTAACATAAGAACAGAAAAACATACTCATACTTCATACATAATTGCAAGATTAGAAAAGCATGTGTTCTTTGCTTGCTGTTCTAACAAACACCCCTATAAAGCTTTACACTAGGTATATCAGATGATGAAAAGTGAACAAAAACTGATGCAGAAACAATTAGTCCTCAAATGGATAGGATTCGAGAAACAGTCGAATTTCATCGCGTTCGTCACTTGAAAGGACGGGGTCATCGCCACTTAATCTACTCCGGATTTCAGCGCTAACGCTACTGGCATCGTCATCAAACACCTGCACCACGCATTCAGGTTAAGAGAGTGTGTTAGAATCTAGAGAAGCAACATTTTCAATAGAGAAGAGTGATGACGAACGCGGAGGAGTTTAGTAGGGAGCTTTACCTCGACATAGTTGTTGACATGGCCATCTCGATTGGGATTAGTGATGGGCTCGTTCTTGTTGTTCATCCATTCTCCGTCAACGATGTACTTGTATTCGTACCGTCCTTCCTATTCAGAGTTGCAGATTGTTTTTAAAAAAACTAAATGAAAAATCTCTTTCTGGATTCTTAAATTCATTTTTAGGGAACTGAATTCGGGCATATACTGAAACGGAGATTATGTACTCACAGGTAGGTTTCTATGAAGAATCCATGAACCTTGTTCTTCATCATACGACAAGGGCGCTCTCTGCAAAAAAATTACAGGATTAGATGATGAGTACAAGACGAAGAAAAAGGAAGAAGATGAAATTTGGAAGAATTTTGAAGTATCCAAATGCGTGCATGATGTGTGAGCAACGGTTCCGATAAGTTCAAAATATAGTCGAACTGTCTGAATCGGTCCGATATATAAGTGTAGAATGGCATTCTACAATGATCAAATCATACGAACAGAGAGCTATAACGTAGCTGCATTGAAATATTTCCTCAGTCCGATTCTTTTTCTTCAGAAATCCTTGTTCATTGCATGTCTAATGAATTTCTAATTTGTGCATGTGCTCAAAAACATGTGCTCGACTGCTCGTAAGAAGTTCATCAGGCCAATGAAGTGACAGAACTTCACTAGGTGGAAATATAAGTAGTTCGTGTGCTTCTTTGAGCAAGTAGCCTTGAATCCAGAACATGTACGCCACCTATAGTTTCAGCCGTTATTAAATTACAATCTTACCAAAAAATTATACTATTCGAATGTATATTAATCCCAACAGAGAATGTGAAGGGTGTAATCCATTTTGCTAGAAGATCAAACAACACTTCAGAGTTTACAACAACTTGAGTATTTTACTGGAAATTTCTATTAAGCTCTATTTTGCCAACTCACATGCCTAGTACAGACCAGAAAATTGTAATCTTTCACAAAGTGAAACCTAATACTACAACCTTTTCAGTTCCCAGAGGAGTATAACCATATGGATATGTTAATAAGGACTTAAAACACCCCAAGAACAAGCAAAAGAAAGACCAAAAGGGGAGAAGGCTTGAATTCCTAGAAGTCGGCCAAAATCTAGAGAAAAGTAGAAAGGATAAACTTACAGCGGTTGCAAGTGCTCTTCCGAGTCCAGCAGTACAGTGTATATATGCCACACCTCCATTCTTGCTGACAGCTTTGTGCAGTCTACTTACCACTGCTGGGAGCCGCAACCGCAAATCAAATGCATCAAAGTCCCTGATTCAGACATGCATTATGAGTTGACAGTACAAGCATAACTATGGTCAACTAGGACCACGACCACACATGACCATACACGACCACATTCACGATCATACACGACTACGACCACATTCACACACGATCACGACAACGCACAATCCAATTGTTTTAAAATTTTGCAGATAACAATAAACCCCTAACCCCTCTAAACCCTAAACTCTAAAACATTATCCTTCAACACCCTAAACCCTAAAGCACTCAACCCTAAACACTTAAAACTAAAAGGTTACCCTTCTAACCCACCACCCCCAACTCTTAACCCCTCTAAACTCTAAAATACTAAACTTTCCAGTGCCACCTAAGTTTATCTAGTGATATAAGACCACACACGATCACGACCACACACGACTACGACCACGATCATACACGACTACAACCATGCACTGCACATTCACACACGATCGTGACTACTAACAGTCCGACCAATTATTTTTAAAATTTGCAAACAACAATAAACCCCTTCTAAACCCTAAACCCTATGCACTAAAATCTAACCCCTCTACACCCTAAATCATAAACACTAAAAACTAAAAACTAAAATCTAAAATACTAAAACCACAACACCAAATTTTATGTAGTAATACACGACTACACACGATCACGACCACACACAACCACGACCACTTACGACAATACACGAGTACACACGAACCACGATCACACACGACCACTTACGACAATACACGACTACACACGATCACAATCACACACAACCACAAACACTTACGACAATACACGACTACGACCACATTTACACACAACTAAATGTAACGACTACGGCTAGGAGCCGTGTTACACGACCAAGGAGAACAGCAGAGGAAGAGCTCGACGGTGTGCCACTTCGTTGGATGTCGAAAAACGGTGAGAATCACAATAAAGGAGGGGCGCCACGGAGGAGGAGGAGCGACGCCTCTTCATCGGAGATCGGAAAATGGTAAGAATCACAATAGAGAAGGAGGGGCGACAACGGAGGAGGAGCAACGCCTCTTTGTCGGAGAAGCAGAGGAGATCGGAGAGGTGAACAACATCGGAGTATGGAGCAGCGCCGATAACGGAGGAGAAGCGGTGCCTCTTCGTCGGAGAAGGAGAAGCAAAGAGAGAGAGAGGGTCGAGGGGGAGGGGGAGGGGGGATGAGCGACGAGAAGTCAGAGGGTGTAACAACGGAGGAGGAAGCGGCACCTCTTCATTGGTCGGAGAAGATGAAGAGACTGTGAGAGAGAGGGTTGAGCGATGTTGTAGGCGGCTTTTTTTTTTTTTTTTGCCTTTTCTTTTTTAATTTATTTTTCAGTTAAATCAATTAATTTATCCTATAATTAAGAGTATAATGGTCTCAATTTTAAAAAAATACTCGGACTATTATTAACTTTATTTATTGATTTGGATCATTCTAGGAAATTGCCACCTCAGTACATTACACACGTAAGTGTTTGGGCCAACGGGTCGGGCCATTTATCACGAATTCGCCCAACTTAAATGGTAGTAAATTGACTAAGTTTGTGTCAATGTTTTGAAACTCGGACCGGATATCGAACCGGCCATTCGACTGGGTCATCGGGTCACTGGGTCGACCCGTTGACCCGTTCTTAAAAACCCGGAGAACCCATATATATAAATATTATATTGTTTAGTATTTTATCTATTAAAATATATAAATATTTGAGTTATCATAATATTTTAAATTTTATACATATTCATGAATTGAAACTTATATAAAAATATACTATAAATTAATAATATTTGTATTTAATCAACTATGTTTAAATAAGATTAAAATATTTTTGCATTAAGTATATATTTTAAAATTTATTTATGAAACACATGTAATGAAGTTAATTCGGTTGGTTAGTATTATAGACTAATAAGGTAGAGGTAACAAGTTAGAGGTCACAAGTTCAAGCCTTGTTGAACATATATATATATATATATTTTTTTAAGTGAACCGGTTAACTAACCGGTTCAGGCTGGGTTTGACATTAATTCACTCAATTTAAGATATAAATCGCCTACGTATTTTGTTACAATCCCTCTTTGATTCACTCAATTTATGGAGTATGAGCATGTTTTTTTGTTCTTGTGTTACATATTTTGGATGATTGATGTGCCCATTAAAACATATATTTGTCTATGTTCTTTCCAACTCTTCTTGTATGATTCTTATCCCTTATCCGAGACAACAACATATATTTGATGTTTTTTGAGATTTAAGCTGTAATTTGTATAGACAACAACATATATTTGATGTTTTTTGAGGCTTGAGTTTCGTATTTTGCAGAATGGCAAGGTGCCACAGGACAAAACTTCACTAGTTCACTTTCATCGAATTAAAAAGAAGAATACTTACAAATTTACGAGATGAGACTCTACAGCAAAACTTTCCAGTTATCAAGATGGGCTGCTTTCTTCCACGAGTTCACAAATTTGAATTGTGGATTCATATACAACCTTATTTGCTCTAATGTCCCTCCATTGGCCTTCACGTGGGCGTGGGGCTCAACCCCAACGCAATTTTTCACAGCTGCCCTTACATCTGCTATGGTGTTTATAGTTTGTAAATTCTGCTTCAAACCAAAGCTTGTGTACATGAACAATTATGAATGATTACATGAGAATCTTTAGACAGATGCAAATTTGAAAAAACATCAACATAAAAGTTTACCTACCTTGTGATGCTTTCCCTAATGTTGTTTTATACAAGTCGAGTGTTTTTGTGAAATAATTGTTTGCGGACATGTTTGATATCGTTCCATGCACGTCCCACTCGTGTTGCAGAAATCTTTTGATATCTGTCTTTGACGAATTTTTCCAATGACTGTAGAAACGATTAAGCGTTCTTCTGTATAGCTCGTTCTGAATCTGTACAGTAGTTGTTGGTGGGGTCACATTATGGGAGTATACTGGCCACAGGCAATGGATTAAAAAGGATTGTGTGTGTTCATCCCAGTCGAGCGATAATATCCAGCCGATTATCCTAGGAATTCCCCTATTAGAAGAACCGGTTGAAACAACCGGTCATTAATTAAATAATAAATAAATATAAATATATTGTAACATGACTAAAAATATAAAAAATTTTGTCAAAAATTTGACCCGTCAAAACCGGCCGGTCCGATCCGGGTTTTAAAACATTGGTTTTATGAGGTTCAAGTTTCGTTGCTTTTCGTTGTTCGATATATAGTGTGTTCGTTGATTTTGTAAAGAATGTAGGTTAATGTTATGGATGATTGTTTTGCAGTATGGCTACACCTCCAAGAAGGAGTAGGAGAAGGCGTAAGAAAAGGAATAGGGGAAATGCAAAGCTAATTGGTTGGATCCTGTCCCTTGATTAACCTTTTTTATGCATGGCCTGTGGCCACAGTTCTCCAAACATGTGACTCCTCCAACAGGAACTACTTTAAAGATTGTGGAGGAGTTAACCCCAACAACACTCAATCATCTCCTACGTCATTGGAAGAATTGGTCTAGGAAAGTAGTCGAAAATTTTCTAAAACATGAGTGTCGGGAAATGCATGGAACACTATCGAACATGTCCGCTAACGAGTATTTCAAGAAAACCCTCGAGTAGTATAGAGCATTCATAGAGCATTATCAGGTAGGTAAATTGTAATGTTAATGTTTTTTCAAATTTGCATACCTGTAAAGATTCTAATGTAATCATCTATAATTGTTCATGTTAATGTAGATACGAGTTTTGGATTGAAGCAAAATCTAGATGCAATTGACACTATAGGAGATGTGAGGGAAGCTTTAAAGAAATGTGTTGGGGTTGAGCCACATGTGAAGGTCAGTGTCGGTGGAAGATTGAATCAAATCAGTTATCAGGCCTGTATCTCGATCTCCAGTTCAACTTTGTGAACTCGTGGAAGAAAGCTGTTGAGCTCGATGAATGGAAAGTTGTGCTGAGACAGAAGAGAAGACTCATAAGAGGCGAAGTCGTAAACTGAAGAGTCTCGTCTCGTAAACTTTGTAATTATTCTTCTTTTTAATTCGTTGAAACTGAAGTGTCTCGTCCTGTGGATAGTTTAGAGTCAGGATACTAGGTATGTGTGGTAGAGATAGCAAGCGTGCAATGATATTAACAGTGTCAGAATTCACCCGATAAGCCAGTAGAAGATCACATGTGAATCTTCATGCTAGAGATTAACTCTTCTCTGACAACTTACATCCGTACCAACAATTTTTTTCAGTTTCAATCACTTTGATGGATGGTGGAAGATCGACAAGGAACTGCAATTCCTTGCTCCCTTTTGAGACTGAGTTGGGCACCGGAACAATCTCAAAACACTCGACAACTTCCTGATGCAAAAAAATGGATGCAAACGTCTGAACCGAAACTTGTCGAAGCTTGCGAGGGGTAACCTTCAAGCAAACCGGCCGACTCTTGCTAAAAAACTCCACCGTGCCCACATCGTAATCACTCGTGACCCTGTGTAAAGATCGGAGCCATGCCAACCCTAATATCACGTCCGGTCCGTGCACCGGTAGTACATATAAATCCAACACCGAGGAGTGGCCTTGGATGCGTAACTCGGCTCAGGCACACATATAAGAACAAGTTAGGGACTGACCATTTCCAACATAAACACGAAAAGGGCGAATATCTGTGAGGGATAACTTAACTTTCTCAGCGATCCTCGGATGCACAAAATTGTGAGTACTGCCCGTATCCACCAAAATGAACACCTTCGACGTGCCAAGGAACACCTGAAACTCCAATGTTGCTGCCTTCGGTTGACCGTCCATACCATACATATGGGAAAGATCCTCCATAATCACGTCGGACGATGACGTAGGCGGCTCGGCATGTTCCGACTCCTCATCATCATCTGAACCCATGTATGCCAAGAATTTACCCTTGCAGACGTGTCCTTTCGCCCATTTCTCCGAACAATACCAACACAACCCTAGCTTGCTCTTCTCAGCTCTATCAGCCGCTAATAGACGAATTATTGGTAGTTTCGAGTAATCCCGAGCTCTGGAGGCAGGAGCTGCTGGCTGTGGGGGTAGGTGACTCTCGGCTGGAACTGCCGCCGGACTGCCCGAAGCTATGGGGCGAGAGTCGCATTGCTGCTACGAACGTTGCGTCCAACTACTCGAACGGTCCGTCGCGGTATCAAACTCGGCCGCTAAAGCCATCGCTGCTGCCAGCGATGAAGGGTGCTGAAAATGAACTTGGTTGCGCACCGGGTTGCATAATCCTCCTAAGTAAATAGGCAATAACGTCTATTCCGGTACACCCTGAATCTGATTGAGCATTCTGTCGAACTCCTTGTTATATTCCTCTAACGTCCCTGTCTGCATCAGCTTAGCTATGAGCTCAATGTAGTTAACAAAATAGTTCGGATCAAATCGACGCCGAACATCCTCCAAAAACTGACTCCATGACACCACCAAATTATTCGCGCGATATGAGAATATACAATCTGTCGCCGGGGGCGAGAACAACAAGATTACGTAATGTAACCGCTGTTCTTCAGGCAACATGATGTGGTCAAAGAAGTACTGGATCCTCGTAACCCAACTTCGTACATCGGAACCATCAAATACGGGTGGCTCCATCTTGATCAAACGAGTCGGGTCGTGCACAAGCTGAGACGAGTAGAGCCGTGAGATGGGCTGCTCATAACCCGTCTGCGCATGTGGCAAATCCCACGATGAGGAAGGTAACTCCCTAGAGTTTGCATGGGGTGGTGGAAACCCTAAAAACGAACGTCCAGTCTTCGGAAACATGTTCTGGCCAAACATCGATGGAATTGAAGGCAGCAACGTGAACGTTGCGGATTGGCCGAACTGCGTTGCTTGCGATTCCGGCATCTGCCACGGCGCTGGTTGGCCGATCGTCGCTGACATCATCGATGATGGCGCTAAAGTCGAAATCTGCATCCCGAACGGCGGCTTCTGAAATGATGAAGGTCCCCCCGACATCCACGAAGGGGACTGCCACCCCCAAGGTATCCCGTATGGCGCCTCCGGGTCCGACCCATGGTCTGGTCTCGCAGTCGTCCCTTTCTCCTCGCATGCGACTAATCGAGCATCAATCCTCCGCAGCATCGACACCACTTCCACCATAGATAACGTCTGAACCCCAGACGAGGGTGAACCCCCCGACATTGACGGCACCACACCCGATGGGGAAGACGATACCGTACTCGAGGTCGTCATGGCCGTTGTTGTAAACGTCATAAGTTCAAGATGAAAGCATCGGTTGATAAGGGCAATCCCCTTATCAATAATCAAATTGGCAGACGCGAGCTTGCCTCGTCGTTCAAACCGAAGAAATGAACGAAAAAGAAAAAGACGGCAAGAAAGAAAATTAGGGTTTTTTCATTCCTCCTTGAAAATAACCTAATTCCCCTATTAATATTAAGGACCCTAGGGTTGATTCGACCTACGATTCGGGAAAGAATCAACAAGAAAACCTGAAAAGGAGCTTATAATGGGCTCGACACAAAAATAAAACGATCGGGCTAAACCCGATCAAATAATCCACGATTACACAATTAATTAACGATAAAAAATAAATTCGTCTAACTTCTTGGGCTGTTGGGGACGTCTCTTGGGCCGACTATTTCTCCCTCCGTCGTCCTCTTCCACGTTCTCCTTTTCCCTCATGTCGTAGACGACGCCATCGGGCTCGGTTCCCTCTCTTGGCTCATCCGTGCATGGCTCGTGTGATATGATATTCGTATCACATGAACACTTCGTTACGGACATATATGTATAGGTAAGGAGTTGAAATGCTGCTACAAGGCAAGAACAGATGGATTCAGTGCCACAGACTTCCACAACAAATGCGACTTTAAGGGGCCATGCGTTATTATAGGCTACACAACTAGCGACTTTAAGTTTGGGGCTTCAACGCGGAGGGCTACCGGAGCACCGACAATTACTACGACTCGTTCGAGCCGTTTCTCTTCTACTGGCCCGAAGACGGGCCCGTCGTCTTGCCGAAGGTCGGGGGAGCGGGGCGGCGCTCTTCGACTACGCCCGCGGCGGCCTGCAGTTTGGGGCCGACGGGCTCTTGATCGGGCCCCCGCTGACCCCGTCATGGGCGGGTTTGCGGGGCCCGATACGAACTCAGGCGTCGGGGATTTGAGGCAGGCGAAGTCGAGGCTAGGGCTGTCTTATGGTAAGAGGGAGGATGGGAAAGAGTCTTTGTTTGGGGATGAGTCTAGGGCTACTATTGATGAGTTGTTGGTGTTTTGTAGCCCTCAAATTGCTAGCTTGTATTAAGATTCTTGTAACACTATTTTGTTAAAAATACGAGTTAGTATCAGTCTTAGCAACTTGAGTTAGCCATTTTAACGAAACATACACATCAAAGTCCAAGTGACGGACACTACTAACAAAGCAGGGCTATCAGAAGAAACCTGACTTCAGCCAAATGGATTTGGGCCGGATCAAAGTTCGCATAGATTCATGAAACAAATTAGGGCAAAATAGGCGATTTGCATATATATAATAATCTTTATTGATATGAAGAGAGTGGTACCAAAGTCTAGAATTACAAAAATTATTAAAAGCATGTGTTCTTTGCTTGCTGTTCTAACAAACACCCCTATAAAGCTTTACACTAGGTATATAAGATGAAGAGTGAAAAAAAACTGATGCAGAAACAATTAGTCCTCAAATTGATAGGTTTCGAGAAACAGTCGAATTTTATCGCGTTCGTTACTTGAAAGGACGGGGTCATCGCCACTTATTCTACTCCGGATTTCAGTGCTAATGCTACTGGCATCGTCATCGAACACCTGCACCACGCCAGCAGGTTAAGAGAGGGTGTTAAAATCTAGAGAAGCAACATTTTCAACAGAGAAGAGTGACAATGAATGCGGAGGAGATTAGTAGGAAGCTTTACCTCGATATAGTTGTTGACATGGCCATCTCGATTGGGATTAGTGATGGGCTCGTTCTTGTTGTTCATCCATTCTCCGTCAACGATATACTTGTACTCGTACCTTCCTTCCTGTTCAGAGTTGCAGATTGTTTTGAGAAATTAAACGAACTTCTACGCCATAGTAATGAAGAAAAACATCAATCTCTTTCTGGATTCTTTAATTCATTTTTAGGGAATTGAATTCGAGCATATACAGAAATGAAGATTATGTACTCACAGGTAGGTTTCTATGAAGAATCCATGAACCTTGTTCTTCATCGTACGACAAGGGCGCTCTCTGCAAAAAGTTTACAGGATAGATGATGAGTACAAAACGAAGAAAAAAGAAGATGATGAAATTTGGAAGAATATTGAAGGTATCCAAATGCTGTTGCCGAACTGAAACAGGAGGTTTTACTTGTTCACGAGAGGCAGAGCCCTCATATTTTGTGAAAGAAAAATGTGTCAGCAACGGTTCCGATAAGTTCAAAATAAGTGTAGAATGGCATTCGATAATGATCAAAATAATATGACTCGTACATTACAACTCGAACATCATAGGCTGATTGGAATAACACGGTTTCTTCTTGATATAAGATTTATTGAAATATTATGGCCTATCAATGTTTTTGTCATGATTCAAGTTTCGTTGCTTAAATCATCAGTAGCAATCAATATTCTATATATCTATGCCATATCTAATCCTATATATCTTCTCACTCCTTCATAAATGCATCTTCTTGTGATTCATCTTTTGGTGCATGGAACTTTTGCAGAAATGATGGATTGCTTGCATTTACAGAGAACTTTGTGAAAGATCATTTTTTGCCAACAATGTTTGTAGATCATCGGGGAAAAGCGTACAACAGGCCATATCAAGCAAGTCTACTAACTACTGTCTTCTTTCTTTCTTTTTTTTTTTTTTTTTTTTTTTTTTTTTTTTTTTTTAACTAATTATTGGCACACATCTGTTATTGTGTCCATTATGGATCGACTTGATTCAAGTTTAAAAAATACGTATAAAAGAATAATTTTAAATAAAAAAAACATTTTAGATATTTTTTATATGTATTTTTTTAAAATTTTAATTTTCACATATTTTAGATATTTTAAACTTTTAATTTTCAAATATTTTAAACTTTTAAAATTTAACGTCGGTTCCGTCTCAAATAGTAGGAGCTAAGTTGTTTGGATTCTCTCCCTATAAATATAAGATCATTAAACACATTACTTACAAATTAATAAGAAAAGTTTTCAGATTTAAAAATTTTCTCTCTACACTTGGACACCTCCTAAGTTATAACTATATGTCAAATTTTGAATCAAGTATACAATACAATATTTTAAATGAAACGAAGGATATATATTTTAATAATTTGAAAAAACATCAAAGTTTACCTACCTTGTAATACTCTATAAATGCTCTATACTACTCAAGGGTCTTCTTGAAATACTCGTAAGCGGACATGTTCGATAGTGTTCCATGCATTTCCCACTCATGTTTTAGCAATTTTTCGACAGCTTTCCTAGACCAATTCTTCCAATGACGTAGGAGACGATTGAGTGTTGTTGGGGTTAACTCCTCCACAATCTTTAAAGTAGTTCCTGTAGGAGGAGTCACATGTTTGGAGAACTGTGGCCACAGGCCATGGATAAAAAAGGTTAATCAAAGGGACAAGATCCAACCAATTAGCTTTGCACTTCCCCTATTCCTTTTCTTACGCCTTCTCCTACTCCTTCTTGGAGGTCTAGCCATACTGCAAAACAATCATCCATAACATTAACCTACATTCTTTACAAAATCAACAAATACACTATATATCGAACAACGAAAAGCAACGAAACTTGAGCCTCATAAAACATACTACGTATAAGCCAAGCTGACCATTACATATGTTGTTGTCTATACAAATTACAGTTTAATTTCATTGACATCAAACTAACATCATGAAGCTAGAAAAGTTCGTCACACTTAAATCTAAGTTCTCGGATAAGGGATAAGAATCATACAAGAAGAGTTGGAAAGAACACAGACAGATATATGTTGTAATGGCAATTTTTCTCATTTGCAACCAATATCCGATGATCCGAAATTCATCTAGGTAGGCGATCATATATTTGCACACGGAGTAGTCGAAACCTACACGAGTGCAACACGACTAGGAATACTTCCACAACTGAAAGCCTCAATGATGAATGAATCAAAGAGGGACTGTAACTTAATATTTACCACATTTACGGAGGAAATAAAACCACTTCTGGGCACATCAATCATCCAAAATATGTAACATAAGAACAGAAAAAACCCGACTACTAACAAAACGAACGTACACATCCAAGTCCAAGTGACGGACACTACTAACAAAGCAGGGCTATCAGCAGAAACCCGACTTCAGCCAGATGGATTTGGGCCGGATCCGACACTTTGTCGCCTCGTCTAGAGGAAAGGGTATCAAAGTTCACATAAATTCATGAAACAAATTATGCCAAAATAGTTGATTTGCATACAATAATCTTTATTTATACAAAGAGAGAGGTACCAAAGTCTAGAATTACAAAAATTATTAAAAGCATCTGTTCTTTGCTTGCTGTTCTAACAAACACCCCTATAAAGCTTTACATTAATTAGGTATATCAGATGATGAAAAGTGAACAAAAACTGATGCAGAAACAATTAGTCCTCAAATGGATAGGATTCTAGAAACAGTCGAATTTTATCGCGTTCGTCACTTGAATGGACGGGGTCATCGCCACTTAATCTACTCCGGATTTCAGCGCTAACGCTACTGGCATCGTCATCGAACACCTGCACCACGCCAGCACGTTAAGAGAGTGTGTTAAAATCTAGAGAAGCAACATTTTCAACGAGAAGAGTGACGATGAATGCGGAGGAGATTAGTAGGGAGCTTTACCTCGACATAGTTGTTAACATGGCCATCTCGATTGGGATTAGTGATGGGCTAGTTCTTGTTGTTCATCCATTCTCCGTCAATGATGTACTTGTATTCGTACCGTCCTTCCTATTCAGAGTTGCAGATTGTTTTTAAAAAAACTAAATGAAAAATCTCTTTCTGGATTCTTAAATTCATTTTTAGGGAACTGAATTCGGGCATATACTGAAACGAAGATTATGTACTCACAGGTAGGTTTCTATGAAGAATCCATGAACCTTGTTCTTCATCATACGACAAGGGCGCTCTCTGCAAAAGAATTACAGGATAAATGATGAGTACAAGACGAAGAAAAAGGAAGAAGATGAAATTTGGAAGAATTTTGAAGTATCCAAATGCTGTTGCCGAACTGAAACAGGAGGTTTTACTTGTTCACAAGAGCAAGAGCCCTCATAAAAGAAAAATGCGTGCATGATGTGTGAGCAACGGTTCCGATAAGTTCAAAATATAGTCGAACTGTCTGAATCGGTCCGATATATAAGTGTAGAATGGCATTCAATAATGATCAAATCATATGAACAAAGAGGATACTACAGTTATACTTTCATGTAGCATATTCCAACAGACGAATTCTTGCATTACCTGACCCCAACCGATGTCGAGTCCAGAGACTTCCACTGTAGAAGGACCTTTACCCTGCCATTTCTGTGAACGAACACTACCATTAAGCATGCACTATATGCTGAAGATGTGTAGAGTTCCGAGTTGGTACATTTTTGGATAAGAAGTCAAATACCATTATTAGACAGAAGGAAAAATGAGACTCACAATATCAATCGTTGCACTTTTTATTGCTTCTATCTTTGGAAATCTTGACCGCTTGCTCTGCAGATAGAAAGAGAGAAGAGTGTTTTCAAAAGGGCAGACAAAGAGCTATAACGTAATTGCATTGAAATATTTCCGTAGTCCGATTCTTTTTTTTCAGAAATCATTGTTCACTGCTTGTCTAAAGAATTTCTAATTTGTGCATGTGCTCAAAAACTTGTGCTCGACTGCTCGTAAGCAGTTCATCAGGCCAATGAAGTGACAGAACTTCACTAGGTGGAAATATAAGTAGTTCGTGTGCTTCTTTGAGCGAGTAGCCTTGAATCCAGAACATGTACGCCACCTATAGTTTCAGCCGTAATTAAATTACAATCTTACCAAAAAATTATACTATTCGAATGTATATTAATCCCAACAGAGAATGTGAAGGGTGTAATCCATCTTGCTAGAAGATCAAACAGCACTTCAGAGTTTACAACAACTTGAGTACTTTACTGGGAATTTCTATTAAGCTCTATTTTGCCAAATCATGCCTAGTACAGATCGGAAAAGTGTAGTCTTTCACAAAGTAAAACCTAATACTCAACCTTTTCAGTTCCCAAAGGAGTATAAACACATGGAATATGTTAATAAGGACTTAAAACACCCCAATAACAAGCAAAAGAAAGACCAAAAGGGGAGAAGGCTTGAATTCCTAGAAGTCGGCCAAAATCTAGAGAAAAGTAGAAAGGATAAACTTACAGCAGTTGCAGGTGCTCTTCCGAGTCCAGCAGTACAGTGTATATAGGCCACACCTCCATTCTTGCTGACAGCTTTGTGCAGTCTACTTACCACTGCTGGAAGCCGCAACCGCAAATCAAATGCATCAAAATCCCTGATTCATACATGCATTATGAGTTGATAGTATAAGCATAGCTTTGGTCAACTAGGAATTTCGGCAATTAGCTTGTAAACTGCGTATATACATGCGAATATTCCTACTAGCAAGAGAGATGATATCTACCGTTGACTGTCAATTAAGTCAATGTTCCTCCATATTATTCAAAGAAGGAAGGATACAGCAGAGAGATTACTCTCATAGTACAACACTGTCACCAACCTTATTTCAGCACGCGCGTGCTCAATGTCATCAAAGCTGTTGGCATAATCGCGAATAGCAGTTATATAGGCTACCAAACAAGCACTCTTACTTTTGGCACAAATAATCCCAAATGAAAAAACAGAGCTCCTGCATGAATCCAAACTATATAACTTGCACATACAAATATTCTTTAAGCATCAAAACCAACACCAAAGGCCTCTTCTCAAAGAACAAACATCTAAAAATGGCTAACTAACCCGTTCGAAGGAGAACACGGGAAATTACTATTCGGTCCAAAGCTTCACAAACGAAGAGATAATCGCCTTTACAAATGCCATGAGGGGGTTATTATCGGGTTGAGGAGATTTCTTCGCTGCTCTATCCCAAGTTTCACTGTCCACAAAGGAAAATGAAGAGAAAAATGTCACAAGGGAGGTCCGAGGGCTTTAGGGATTCGTACATGTTGGAGAAAAGCTAAGACTTACAGATTGATTCTATCAAGTGTGGGATTGCTTCCTTTGACTGTGGTGGAGTCCTCAGATGTTGATGCTTTGGCAGAACTGTTTGACTGCAGGAAAAAGGTGAGTTGAAAATGATATTAGAGGCATATGCTCAAAACCTTAGCTAACTTGCCACTGAAACTATTCATGGCAAGAATTGATAACCGATAGAATGCCCTTATCCAAAAATTCATCATATGTGATTCTGTATATATAGCATTTTTTCCACGGACAATGAACGAAGAATTTTGAACAATATAAACATACCTTTGTTCCATTACTATAGGAATCCTTGGATTCAAGCTCTACAATGTGATCTGCATCAGGTTTGCATGCTGATGGGAGTTTCGCGTTTTCCACTGATGGGTCTTGAAGATTAAGCATCACTTTTGCATCACTGATTTTACCATTCAGTTCCACTGTCGACTGTGGAAGCTTTTCAACTTCTTTTTCACTGACAAAACTAGAGTAGCTCTGGGCAGACGTCTTCTTTTCTTGTTCAATTCCCTTACTTTCCAATGTTTCAGCTGAGTCTTCGAGATTACCAGTTTCTTCCACCATATTGTTGATCGTTCTAGATACGGGCCTCAACGGAAAAGTTTCCACCACTATATCAGAGTTCGTATGAGATTTCATAGATGGAGACAATTCCACGTGAGGAGCTTCAACTTTCTCTTGATCCAGAGTCCCGATTGCTGCAGAGATTCCTTGCCCAGATTCTTTGTCCTTATCAACTTCATCTTCGTTCTTCATTTGAAATTGCTCGTTACTGAGCACTTTACTCCGTGATCCCTCATCAATTTCATCATGATGATCAGCACTTGTTATGAGTGGCTTATCCGAGTGTGGACTTCCATCAGCTGCCGCAAATCCATTCACAATAGTTTCCTCAAACTTGTGACTATTTGATTGAGGAGAGTTCGAAACCTCTTCCATGCTTTTATCTTGAAAATGATTAGGTACATGATGGTCCACACTCGCTTGACCAAAACTTCCATCCTTTCCAGACAACTCGTATCCTCCACTAATTGTTTGTTCATTATTCAGTTCCACGGGGTAAGATCCATATTCTGAACTTGAAATTTGAATTTCGTCTGGAGCAACATGTGTCACCACATCCCCTCTATCTGATACAGACAAGTTGATAATCGGTTCCATTGATATAGATCCTAATGGATGCTGCTCTAAAACTCCAGAAAGGCCATGCTCTTCTGCTGACACTTTAGGAGGAGCTAAGACTCGGTTTTCTTGAATAATCTCTCGAACAATCTCCCGGACTGTATAGAAAGAACCACCAACTTCTTTGTGTGCAAGGTTAAGGGATGGGAAATTTCCACCATTCGATTCCTGATATCTGCAACAAAATTTAGCATACTTGATAAGGATGGTGACTGGACATTGAGCATATATTCAAATTTTCTTTAATAATTTATCCAAAATTCTGCAGGTAAAAGCAATTAGTTTTAGACCCCCATCCATAAGGCAAAGGCGAAAATTCAATTCGGACTAGAAAATGATAGAATGATAAAAGGAAATACGACTGAGTTTGAAATGTTTAATTTGCAAGGGATGAGATTAACAAAAGCATATAAGGTCCTTACTATAAGAAAACTACACAAAACCGACATTCGACATGTGAAATCATCGAACAAGTTGCAGATACTTTCAGGTATGTGGAGTTTTCTCACTGAGGGTGAAGAATTTTACAAGTAAACCATAGTAAGAAAAAAAATATGTGTCGTTTTTACACTTCAACCTTAGTTCATACTTGGCCGAGTACTCATTTCAAAGAGCTCTTAAAGTGCCAACAAAATGTACTTAAAAATAACTTGGAGGGAGAATACAGGAAGTAAAAAGGTAAAACGACATTACTTCTTGATGAAAGATTCAGTCACTGCTGGAGGCAAGGGCAAAGGCTTGTCCAGCCAACCCAACCTTTCCAGCTTGCATCGTTTAGATATAGACACGAAAGCCAAAGAGCAAAATCTGAAGAAAGTAAAGTGAGAGATGAGGATCTCATTATCTCTACATACAGACACAATGCACACAAACGCATACACCATCAAACTCGAGAATTACAAGGGAAAATTACGAAGGAATCAACTTACAACACTCACATTTCGATCTTCTAAAAGACAGTAAACTCAACGGTAACTAAACAGAAGAGCTGACTAAAGCATAATTCTAATCTTCCATGAAAGTTTAAACATGAATTGAAGCACATAAACATCAAATACCAGTTGCTCCGTACTTCAGAAATCGAAACACATACACTTTCGCATAAATCGCAATAACGAAACGAGAACTAATCTCAAATCTCATAAAAGGAAATGTCCAGTAACCTAACTGAATTACATGACAGTATAAAACAATCCGATAGGATTAAATATCCAGAAAAATTAACAACAAGAATCGAGAACTCGAGAGAAAGCATCCGAAGAAAGAGGTACTATTATAAATAAAATAATTATGTCGATGTATATTTGTAAAATCTAAGTGGAAGCTATGTGAATGACATGTCAATTTCCAAACTGACACATCAATGCCACGTCAGCTTTGATTTGGGGAAAATTATAAATTAAGGGAAAATTGGACAAATTAAAAAATTTGTAATTTTATAGAAAAAATTGAAAGTTAACGGTTAAAATGGTATGTCAGGTAAAGTTTATGATTTTAAATGCATTTTTTCCTTTATTTTATATATTAATTAATTAATTAATTAATTTCAATATTGTAGCACTAGTACTATAGATGTAGGGTTAAAAATAGTCCTCTATAAAGTGAGTGATATAAATATAGCCCTCGTTTTAAATTTAAGACAATTATACCATTAATAACTTAATTAATGATAAAATTGTTATATACTCCGTATTTACCTCATTTTGATCACGTAACACGACCACATCACACACAACCACGATCATATCACACATGACTATTCACGACCATGCTCGACTAAGACCAAATTTACCCATGATTACGACCACTGACAAAACATTTCTTCTTAAATTTTGCAAATGACGATAAAATCAATGATTTGTTTATTTTGGAGGAAGATGTGAAAATCAGATTTATGTTGGGGGTTGATGAATCCTAAATTCGTTGTTCGATCTGATAGTAAGAGTGTTTGTGAGATTTGAGTGCGAGAAAGTAATGAACACAGAGGGATTACGTGGTTCAATCGAATGATCTACGTCCACGGGAGAATCGAGAGGGTATTCTGTATTCAAAATAGCATGAGTGTGTTACAATGGAATCGATCTCATATTTATAGCTAGTCTAACGTCCATCATGGGAGTGATGGAGGTGGGATCATGGGTTGATCGTGGGTGGTGGCCGTTTTGCCTCCATCACTCCACGTTTGTCGATTAGGGCTCAACTGCCTAGGCCTGCACTCTGGGCTTTCTGGCATGGGCTGGGCCGAGCTGGTGTTGTTGGGCCTAGGGAGATGAGTCATTTCCTATCAGGGGTGAATAAAGATTTGCACTTATTCATGCCAACAGTCTTTGCTTTGAGAGTTTGTTGCATAAGTTTGAGGAAATCGTTGTATTTAATAAGAAAAAATTTAACATTTCGATCACTACATTTGTTGCAACAACTGATTGAAGAAGCTTAAAAATGGATATCAATAATGAGTTATACAATGATACACGACTATACACGACCACGACCACACATGACCATACACGACCACAATCACGACCACTCACGATCATACACGACTACGACCACATTCACACACGATCACGACAACGCACAATCCAATTGTTTTAAAATTTTGCAGATAACAATAAACCCCTAACCCCTCTAAACCCTAAACTCTAAAACATTATCCTTCAACACCCTAAACCCTAAAGCACTCAACCCTAAACACTAAAAACTAAAAGGTTACCCTTCTAACCCACTGACCCCAACTCCTAACCCCTCTAAACTCTAAAATACTAAACCTTCCAGTGCCACCTAAGTTTTATCTAGTGATATAAGACCACACACGACTACGACCACGATCATACACGACTACAACCATGCACATTCACACACGATCGTGACTACTAACAGTCCGGCCAATTATTTTTAAAATTTGCAAACAACAATAAACCCCTTCTAAACCCTAAACCCTATGCACTAAAATCTAACCCCTCTACAACCTAAATCATAAACACTAAAAACTAAATATTAAAATCTAAAATACTAAAACCACAACACCAAGTTTTATGTAGTAATACACGACAACACACGATCACGACCACACACAACCACGATCACTTACGACAATACACGAGTACACACGACCACCAGGCCAGTCCCTTAGCATGGCTAAGGTGTTCTTCAACACAGGGCCCCCAAATAAATAGGGGCCCAAAATTTTTAATTCAAACCCAATTATTTAATTTTAAAATTTTTAATAAACAGGGCCTGTCAGATTTTTTTTTTTTTTTTAATTCTGCCTCTTTAATTTCTCTCTTTCTTCTTTAATACTCTATATTACTATTATTCTTGAATAGGGGCCCAAAAATTTTAATTCAAGCTCAGTTATTTTATTTTTAAATTTTTAATAAATAGGGGCCCGTTAGATTTTTTTCTTGAATATATTATTATTATTTATTTATTTTGTCATATTTTAGTAAAATTTAAGGGCCTAAAATTTTAATTAAAACAGGGCCTCAATAATTATTGAGACGGGCCTGACGACCACTTACGACAATACACGACTACACACGATCACAATCACACACAACCACAACCACTTACGACAATACACGACTACGACCACATTCACACACAACTAAATGTAACGACTACGGCTAGGATCCGTGTCACACGACCAAGGAAAACGGCAGAGGAAGAGCTCGACGGTGTGCCACTTCGTTGGATGTCGAAAAATGGTGAGAATCACAATAAAGGAGGGGCGCCAACGGAGGAGGAGGAGGAGGAGCGACGCCTCTTCATCGGAGATCGGAAAATGGTAAGAATCACAATAGAGAAGGAGGGGCGACAACGGAGGAGGAGCAATGCCTCTTTGTCGGAGAAGCAGAGGAGATCGGAGAGGTGAGCAACATCGGAGTATGGAGCAGCGCCGATAACGGAGGAGAAGCGGTGCCTCTTCGTCGGAGAAGGAGAAGCAAAGAGAGAGAGGGTCGAGGGAGAGGGGGGATGAGCGACGAGAAGTCGGAGGGCACAACAATGGAGGAGGAAGCGGCACCTCTTCATTGGTCGGAGAAGAAGAAGAGACTGTGTGAGAGAGGGTTGAGCGATGTTTTAGGCGGGTTTTTTTTTTTGGCAAAAACTCCTATGCGGCCGGCCTCACCGTGAGGCCGGATCTCAATTGGCACTTTTGTTTATAAAGATTGACACTTTTGAACATTGGCACTTTTATTCACTATGATTGATGATTGGTGTCTAGATGTTAGGATTTTCATTATGTTTTTGTGTCTTTTTTCGTTGTGTTTTTGTGTCTTTTCGTGTGTCTTTGGCTATGATTTGGTTGTTTGGAGTTTTTGGTACTTGTAGGATAAAAAGGGCGGAAACGAGAAGAAAAGCAATCATTGACCTCGAGTTCTAACCTCTCATGATTTTATTGAAGATTCATTTTGGATGTAATGAAAGCATTATATCGAAGAGGGGTTCGATAGGAGCGCATAGGCGAAAACGGAGGTCAATTTGGAGTTCGGACGAGGAAGATACGGCCGAAACAAGAGAAGCGCACGCAATCGTCCAGAACGTGATTTGGACGATCGTCCAGAATCTGGACGATCGGCCAGATGATTGTGGCGTGAAGTACCAGTACCTGACTTGGCCGAACGGCCAAGTCCTTAACAAATCTGGCCGACCGGCCAGATGTCCGCGTCCAGCTATTAGTTTCCTTATATGATTAGGTTTTCTTCCTATTATAAATACTAGTACTTTGGGACGAATTGAGATCATCTTTTATCAACTTTTACCTTAGTTTTAGCTCTACTTTAGCATACAAATACTTTAGATTAGTTTTCCTTTGTTCGATCCGGATCGTTACTTCGTTCTTCAATTAATTCAAGTTTTTTACTTAGTTCTTCGTTCTTCGTTTAATCTCGTAAGTTCTTTATTGCTTTCTTTTATTTGATTTAATTGCTTCCTAGTTCCTTAGATTTAGTTCTTAATTGCTTAGTTTAATTTCGTTCGTTCGTTTTCAAGTTCTTAGTTTAGATTCGTTTTTCTTAGTTTTCGATTACTTCGTTTTCCACGTTCTTAGAGTTAGATTTATTTACTTTAATTTCTAGATTTTCAGATTTAGTTTAATTCATGTCTAGATTCGTTTTCGTTTCTTTCGTTGCTTTCTTTATTGCTTTCTTTTCGATTCTTGCCTAGGTAGTTTATTTGCTTTCATCTAGTTTAATTCTTTATATTAATTAGTTCGATTTATTTTCTTGCTTTCTAGATTAGATTATTTACTTGCTTTGATTTACTTGCTTTGATTTATTTTATTGCCTAGGATTTAAAAACCAAAACTCAAAATTCTTTTTACTTGCTTTCTTAGATTTAGGCTAGTTTAGGATTTTTGCTACACGATTATTTGCCCTGCAAAGTTTTCCTTGAGATTCGACATTGGGTTTTTACTTACTAAGTGCTAGGATAGATTTCGTTCTATTGCGAACACTTTTTAGTGAAACAAATTTTGGCGCCGTTGCCGGGGAAAACTTTAGGCTATTTAATTGTGTAGTATTTTCTTTTTATTATTATTATTTTTATTTTTGTTCGATTTCTTTTCCCTTCCACTCGGTGCGTTTAATCCGTTTGTTGAGTGTTGTGTATGCATGGTCGTCGAAGTCTCTAAAGGAAGTTGACACCTCACATCGACGACATCAATTGGAGAAGGCGCTCTTAACCGCGACGAAGGAAGAAGAAGACGAGAGTTCGAAGCAATGGCACAAAAGATGGGAGATTTTGCTCGTCCCACCTTCACCGCCACCACTTCGGCAATTGTCCTAACCACCGAGGTTAGGAATTATGAGCTTAAACCGCACCATTTGGCTTTGCTCCCTACCTACTACGGGCTGCCCAACGAAGATGCTCTCACGTTCATTCGCGAATATTGCACGATGGTGCAAAATTTTCCACTGGGAGAGCTTTCGGAGGACGACTTGAAGATGAAGTGTTTCCAATACACGTTGAAGGATAGAGCAAAGTCATGGTATCTCACTCTCCCGGCCAACTCTCTCACAACTTGGAATGCGGTGTGCGAGAAGTTCATGATGAAGTACTACCCCAACCACAAGACACAAGAGGTGCGATCGAAGATCATGAATTTTGCTCAAGGAGCCGATGAGCCTTTTCATGAGGCTTGGGAGAGATTCCAAGAATTGTTGCAGCAGTGCCCTCACCATCAAATGGCGTCCGAGATGCTTTGGCAATATTTCTACGATTCTCTAATTCAAACTTGCCAATTCATGGTGGATAGCTTGGCCGGAGGAAACATCGGAGTGAAGACAGCCGACGAGTTGAGGATGATCTTTGAGACTCTTGCTGCAAGCTCTCAACAAAAGTCGTCTCGACCGAGGAAGATGGAGGCTAGTGAGGTCACTATTAGCCCGGATTTGACGAAGCAATTGGCCGATATGATGAGGGATCTCCAAGAACTCAAGATGAAGACTCCACTTACCCCTTCGGAGCCTTGTGGCATGTGTGGACTAGCTGGCCATGTCATCGACGAGTGCACTAGGAAGGCCGAGCTTACTTATGAAGGAGGAGCCGAAGTCTACGCAGCACAAGGAAACCCACCACCACCATATGCTCAACAATTTCCTCACCAACAACCATTCTACCATCCCCCACAGTCTTACTATCCACAGCCGCTGTTCTACCCACCTCCACCTCAACAATCTCCACTTGATGAGGCTAGTCTCGCTGCATTTATGCATGAGAGCAAGTTGGCTCGTGAAGCGCAAGATGCCACGATTAGACGCCTTGAGACCAATATTGGGCAGATTTTTGGAGCAGTTAATGAGTTGAAGAAGCTATCAAATGGGAAGCCTAGCCAACCCAAACAAGCTCATGCCTTAACGGTCATTGAAGAGGAGCAAGACAAAGGAAAGAAGTGGAGAAGTCACACCGTGGCTGCCATCAAAGCAAGCCGACAACGTTCTCGCGCATTCCCTACCTCAGCTGGCCATCTCTCATCTCTACCAAAACAAGGTGATCCCGGAAGTTTCAAATTAGATGTTGTTTTGGATAATGGGGATAATGTGCCGGGTATGTTGGATTTGGGGGCAGCGGTGAACTTGATGCCATACTCGATTTTCGAGAGAATGGGTTCGAGGGATCTTAAGCCCACCAATTTTTGCATCGAGCTAGCCGACGGTTCTTTGAGTCGTCCCTTAGGGATTGTGGAAGACGTTGTTTTACTTGTGAGGGGTGTTCAAGTTCTTGTCGATTTTGTTGTGCTTGACGTGGGGCGAGGAGCTAGGAGTGAGAGAGGTCATCTTCTCTTGTTAGGGCGACCTTTCATGGCTACTACTCAAACTCGAATCGACGTTGGATCCGGTACATTGAGCATGGCCGGTGTAGGAGGTTCGGTAACTTTCTCAATTTTTGATAACTATTCTTCTTGTTCTAATTCTTTTATCCAAACATGTTCGTATGTGCATATTACTAATGATTTGGATGAGAAAAAGATAGAGGAGAATTTTCAGGTTGCTATGCATGAGGAAGAAGCCATTATCGATGAGTTTTTGAGCAAATTAGATGAGGAAGAAATTGTGGAGGAGTTTTTGAGCAATGTGGAAGACATGGAGGATCACAATTGCATTATGGAGGAGTCGATTTTGAGCTCACAACAAGAGGAAGAAATCATGGACAACTTTCTTGCCAATCTCGACGAGGAAGCATTTTTTGTGGAGGATCCATCATCAAGTTTTGAAGATCATGATATTTCTTACATGGATTTTCACACAAGTGTGGGGGAGATGAGTGTCCAAGATAACCCTCTTTTCGAGTTTCAAGCCGAAGAGAAAGAAGAGTCCACCTTTGCACCGAGAGTTGCCTATGGATGGTTAAAGACATTGCTCGTTGCAATAGATTTTGGGTGAGAATTTTTCTCGTCAAGCTAACGACGTTAAACAAGCGCTTGGTGGGAGGCAACCCACGTAAAAAAAAAAGTTTGTGTCTTTTATTTCGTTTTTGTGTTTTGTTCGGATTTATGCTTTTTGTGTTTTGTTTGGTGTTTGTTTTGTAGGTTGCTAACTTGGAGTCTCTTGGGATTTCGAGTTGCTCGTTGGTTGTCATCTTGCGATAAGTTCCTTCTTTCCTTCTCCTTTTTATTTTCTTGCAATGGGGACATTGCTTGATTTTAAGTGTGGGGGAGGGTCTTTGAAACTTTTGGCATGAAGTGTTCGTTTTTGTTTTGTGTCTTGATCGAGTCTTGTTTGGTTTGATCGAGTCTAGTTTGTGATTGAGTCTTGATGTGTTCCCCACTTAGGATTTTTTTTTTGAAATTGAGCTTATAATCATGCAATTTAGGATTGATTTGAATGATTCGATGATGGAGTATTTAGTTGTTGGAATTGATTTGAGCATAAATTAGGTTGGTTTAATCTTGAGTTGTGATATATTATGATTCGATGAATTGTGGGGCACGAATTGATATGAGTATTGAGGAAAATGATTTATGATTTTTGGTTGAGTGATAAATCTAGATCGTTGTAACTTGGATTGCTAGTTTACTTTCCCCTTATGATAAAAAAAAAAAAAGAGAAAAAAAAAGAGTTGTGTTTTATTTGAATAAAAAAGTTGATAGGATTCTGCTCCTCTTACTTGTAACGTATGAAAATACTAGAGTAATGAGCATGGGAAACCACATGAAAAGACTTAGAGAGACCCTCGAATGATCACATTTCATGAACTTTGTCCTAGATGATACTCGTGTATATTAGAATAAGTGTTCGTAGGCATTCTACCCCTCTTGACAATGGGTACGGGAAACCACACTAGGAGGCTCGATGTGACCCATCGATGATTAAACCTAGTGAATTATGTGCCATAAACATTCACATGTTAAAAAAAAAAAAAAGAGAAAAGAAAGAGTTGTTTATTTGTTGAATAAAAAGGGGAAGTAGGCAAGACGTCTAAGTTGTGGTGATCTTGATATTTGTGAGATGAGTGTTATCATTGCTTTTCCTCTTACTTGGATTGATTAATAAGCCGCATAGTTTGTTGATGATGATTGTTCATAACTTGGGATTAAAGAGACCTTGTTTGAGTTTGTCAATTCCGGCGATTAAATGTTCTATGATTTGAATTGTTTGGATTGAGTCTAAGTTGGATGTTTATTTTGCTTGAGGACAAGCAAAGGTCTAAGTGTGGGGGATTTTGATTGGTGTCTAGATGTTAGGATTTTCATTATGTTTTTGTGTCTTTTTTCGTTGTGTTTTTGTGTCTTTTCGTGTGTCTTTGGCTATGATTTGGTTGTTTGGAGTTTTTGGTACTTGTAGGATAAAAAGGGCGGAAACGAGAAGAAAAGCAATCATTGACCTCGAGTTCTAACCTCTCATGATTTTATTGAAGATTCATTTTGGATGTAATGAAAGCATTATATCGAAGAGGGGTTCGATAGGAGCGCATAGGCGAAAACGGAGGTCAATTTGGAGTTCGGACGAGGAAGATACGGCCGAAACAAGAGAAGCGCACGCAATCGTCCAGAACGTGATTTGGACGATCGTCCAGAATCTGGACGATCGGCCAGATGATTGTGGCGTGAAGTACCAGTACCTGACTTGGCCGAACGGCCAAGTCCTTAACAAATCTGGCCGACCGGCCAGATGTCCGCGTCCAGCTATTAGTTTCCTTATATGATTAGGTTTTCTTCCTATTATAAATACTAGTACTTTGGGACGAATTGAGATCATCTTTTATCAACTTTTACCTTAGTTTTAGCTCTAGTTTAGCATACAAATACTTTAGATTAGTTTTCCTTTGTTCGATCCAGATCGTTACTTCGTTCTTCAATTAATTCAAGTTTTTTACTTAGTTCTTCGTTCTTCGTTTAATCTCGTAAGTTCTTTATTGCTTTCTTTTATTTGATTTAATTGCTTCCTAGTTCCTTAGATTTAGTTCTTAATTGCTTAGTTTAATTTCGTTCGTTCGTTTTCAAGTTCTTAGTTTAGATTCGTTTTTCTTAGTTTTCGATTACTTCGTTTTCCACGTTCTTAGAGTTAGATTTATTTACTTTAATTTCTAGATTTTCAGATTTAGTTTAATTCATGTCTAGATTCGTTTTCGTTTCTTTCGTTGCTTTCTTTATTGCTTTCTTTTCGATTCTTGCCTAGGTAGTTTATTTGCTTTCATCTAGTTTAATTCTTTAGATTAATTAGTTCGATTTATTTTCTTGCTTTCTAGATTAGATTATTTACTTGCTTTGATTTACTTGCTTTGATTTATTTTATTGCCTAGGATTTAAAAACCAAAACTCAAAATTCTTTTTACTTGCTTTCTTAGATTTAGGCTAGTTTAGGATTTTTGCTACACGATTATTTGCCTTGCAAAGTTTTCCTTGAGATTCGACATTGGGTTTTTACTTACTAAGTGCTAGGATAGATTTCGTTCTATTGCGAACACTTTTTAGTGAAACAATTGACACTTTTGAACATTGGCACTTTTATTCATAATAATTGACACTTTTACGAAAAATACGTTAATAATGAATATTAATTTTATCTTGTGTAAATAACTAATATGTATATATATATAATAATATAAATCATAATATCAAAACATTATAATAACAAGTTGATAAAAAAATATAAAATTTTTCGATCTCACATAGATTGTGATAGGGATTAATATCAGCTGTAATGCCCAAATAACCCGAGTTGATAAGAATATGTACTCTCCTCAACTCTGGAGCTACGGCATACCAGAAGCCACGGTGAATGTAGAAATCTTACTAAGGAGAAATAGAATAATAAACTCTGGGTGAAACAAGCCTTACCATCATTATTATTACGATCATTCGATAATAATCCTGATAGGACTCAATGGGAGTTGTTCTGCATATGAAACATGTTATCAAAGAGACTTCATGAGCATTAAAATGCTCAGCATAATCAAGAACCATATTCCATGTAGAAGCCGTGGGGTTTTTGCCATTCCCAGAAGCCCTATAAGATCCGTAGGCATCTGCAAAGCTAAGAGGATCTGATCAGATCCCATAAATGTGCAGCAAAGCTCAAGGTTCTGCGTAGCATACTATCCGCATGACTCTACTCACTATAGAGTGAGGACCACCACATTCACGACGAAGGATACTTTGTCTTCGTCTGAATTCCCTTTTCTGTCCTTCCTTCATACGAATGCTCACTTTTTACCCTCTTTACACCTATAAATACTAAGTGAACGCACAATCACAAGACACATCATTCTCTGCGAACAACGCGCTCCTTGGCGTACTGTTCCATTAAATTCCATACTCCCTCCTACGAGCTCCTCTGAGCTCAAGCAGTCAAGGCGTTCAAAGCCTTCCTCCGGGAAGCTTTAGTTTCCCTTCACCCTCATCCTCTTTTCTCGACGCCGGGAAGAATCTCCATCTTAAATCTTGTCCTAAGCCTAAGGTAAAACCCTCATTGCCAAAAGGGAATGAGGCTCGGCGGAGCTCCGTTCTCCTTGTTTCCCTCATTTTTCCTGTTCCATTTCTTCAGTATCTGCTTATATGAGTGCGAAACTCCATGAATCTTGCTAGTTTATGGCTAAACATGCCTTGTATGCCCTACTCATAGCTCGACTATTATTTGTCATCACTACGCGAATCATGCTCTGTGTAAAATACTCATCTATGGTTCTATATGCACATGAATCTCTTGCTCTTTACTGCTTTAACGCTTTACCCATAAATGCTCTTTGCAAAACATGATAAATTGTTGTGGATCTCCAACCCGGATCTATCAACTGGCGCCGTCTGTGGGAAATTCTTGAGTTGAGATGTTGATTTCCCCTGTTTTTTATGCAAAATTCCAACTCATTGGTGTAATACTGTTTACGATTTCCTTTTATTTTGTCCTCATGTTGAGAATATGAGAAAATCTGATGTTATATTGGTTGGGTATGCTCTGCTTGTTGTTTAATCTGCAAAAACCCCCAAATGTGCATACCACCGCGTGATATTTGCTGAAGCTTTCCACGGCCGTGAGCCGTTGAATGCGATGTGATTTTATAATTATGCTCTCTTTGAGGTGGAAATTGTGATAAACCTTATGATTGAAAGGAAACTTGTGTTTTGAAAGACTGATTTTCTCTCCTTAAATGTGGTCTTCTCTTCCTGAATGTGTACGAAGAATTGATATCTGTAAGTGCTGTGAAAATCCATGGGGTCAGAAGGCCAATCCCCTGTTTATCTTCGAAGTTCTAGTTGATTCTGATGATATGCGCATAAACTTGCCTTTTCATTTGCCCTGTTGTGATGATCACTTAGAATGATGGCTATCTAATCAAGGGAATGTATATTGAATGTGAGATTTATATTATTCCTGGAGAATTTTAGTATGTATACCATGAATTTGTGACAGCTACATCACTTGTAATTCATGAATTCAAAGATTGGAAGCAATCTCAAGGCCTCATCTCTCTCATGACATGAAATGTGATGGCTAATCTTTTGTTGTTTTGTCAAAACCCTAAGGTTGTGAGGGATCCAGAGAAAAGACGGATCGCAAGCCACAACAATTCCAAAATACGTTCGCGTCACCTTGTATACTTGGTGAGCATACAATTCTGCCTGTTATATGCTCAATATGAAACCCATTCATAAGATGCAAAGGTCCGGTGATTACGAAATAAGCATCCCCGCTAAAGCTAGTCGAATGCTCCTGAATTGCCATGACCCTAAAACCCATGAAGTAATAAAAACATTAAAGAAAACGGAGAGTCGAAAGATGCTAGGGCTACCCCATTCATGTTGATGAAGGGAGCCCGCATCTGGAAGCAGAACCTCCTCTCAGAAGCCCTGTCTAACAGGCAACTCCCTCGTAAGCCCCGAATAACGGGCAGAACCTTCTCTCAGAAGCCCTGTCTAACAGGCAACTCCCTCGTAAGCCCCGAATAACGGGCAGAACCTCCTCTTAGAAGCCCTGTCTAACAAGCAACCCTCTCGTAAGCCCCGTATAACGGGCAGAACCCTTTCTCATAAGCCCTGTGTAACAGGCAATACTCCCAAAAGCCCTACTACCTAGTAGGCAATAACCTCGTAAGCCCCATGTAATGGGTAGAACCCTCAGAAGCCCTACACAGTAGGCAACATCATCGTAAGCCCCATATAATGGGCAGAACCTGTCACAAGCCCTATTTAATAGGCAATCCTCCTTAAAAAGCCCTGTTTAACAGGCAACATCATCATAAGCCCCATATAATGGGCAGAACACCTTACAAGCCCTACTTGCTAGGCAACTCTTTCACGAAGCCCTATCTAATAGGCACCTCTTTTGTAAGCCCCATTCAATGGGCAGAATCTTCTACAAAACCCTATCCAATAGATGACTCCTTCGAAAGCCCCTTGCAATGGGCAGAATTTTTCCCAAGCCTTATTCAGTAGGCGACATCCTCCTAAACTTCATACAATAGGTAAAATTCCTTATAAGTCTCATTAAATGGGCGGTGCACCCTCAAGCCTTGCTCTAAAGGCGACATATTTGTATATCGCTCCTGTAAGTTTTACCCATTGCACTCCAGTGGGTAAAATCCCGCTTAGATCTCGCTTTACTAGTGGTGCTCTCGCAAAATTCTACTTGATAAGCAATACCTTTATAAACCTCCAAGGAGGATATTGCCTTCGTAAGCTTAACTTGATAGTCAGCGCTTCTGCAAGCTTTATAAAATGGACCAAGTTCTCGTGGGTTTGGTTCAATAAGTAATATGCTTGGGAACCCCGCATAAGGGACATCATTCTCACAATCCCTGGCTAACAAGGAATATCTTAACAAGAAAACCTTATAAAATAGGTGCTAGCGACAAAAAGGGGGCTGTACGGCCGAGGCATATCACATTAAGCTTAATAAAATAAGATGCCACACAAACTTTTAATAACCTCTCCTTCTGATCAGATCCCTCCCAGAGGTCTCGTCAGGAAGGTCTCAGGAAGATAAACAACCTAGCAAAATAAATTTTGTAAAGACAAATGTCACTAACATCAGCTCCATGAAGGCGAAAGCCATTCTTGAAGAACCTCGTGCTAAGTAGACCACGCTTGTTGAAACCGCTTTGAATGGTTAACACTCGCAACAGGATCTGCTAAGCCAGCAGTGGGTCGTAACTAAATCTCATATGATTAAAATGCCTCATCTTAAGAAGAAGGAACTGTGTCAAAACCCTTTGTCATAATCGAATTCCTATCTTTAAATCATTACTTACCTTCATCACATGTTGGCAAGGGCCACCCCCTTCCAAGAATCCTATAACCAATAAGCTACACTTGTCAAAGCCACTATAAATAATGCTCAAATGCAGAAAGCTTGTTAATAGCTAGTTACATATACTTCAGGTCTCTTTCAAAGAGCATCTGGAATTAATCTTCTACACGTACTTAAACCTTTGCAGATCCCTATAAGGATGAATGTTGCATCAGATGCCGTTTCCAAGGAAGCCGGTCAAGCCACCGGGAATCCGGAAAATTCTGTGATGGGACGCAAAGGAACGGGCACTATGCTGACAGAGGCTAGTGTCAACATGGAAGCTCAGTTTTCTCCAGCTATGCTTCAGCAAATGAAAGCCCTTATCGAAGGAGTAGTAGAAGGGGCTGTTGAAAAAAGACTCCACAGTTTAGGAGCAAATCCTCAGAACACAGATCCCTTGGGCGAGACCCAGGAGGGGGGAGGAAGTAAGAGTACTCCCACAATGCATAAGCAGAAGCCTATGCATCGAGGCGTAACTCAAGAGCTAGTCTCAAGGCTGCCTCCGACAGTGGCCGAAGAGGAAGAGGGATTTTCTACTGATTGGGAATCCCCAGACGAGGAAAGTCCTGAAGAGCTTGAAGGAAATCTCAATGAGAACCCTGAAAATGCATGGGCAAAGAAGTATGCCCAACAGCAAGAGCAAATGAAGCTCTTAGCAAAGGAAGTCAAAAAACTGAAGGAACAAAATCAGGTCGTGGAAAGGGCCTCAAAAGAAAGGGAGACAAGCGATAAAGAGCTCCGCAATTCGAAGGAAGTGAAGAATCCAAAACCTTCCTTAAACAATAGGAATGGAGGAGACAAGTCAGAGCTCTTTCCCTTATATATTGACGAGAACAGTCCGTTTTCAGCGGACATTCAAACGGATCCTGTTCCAAGCAGCTTCAAAACAATCTCTTGCGAGTATCAGGGGAAGGGAGACCCTGAAGAACACTTGATGAAGTTCGAAAGCTTATGCCTCCTTCATCAATACTCAGAAGGGGTTAAGTGTAGGGTATTCCTTACAACCCTGTCAGGGACTGCTCAACACTGGTTCAAACAGTTGCCAAAGGCCTCCATACATTCCTTCATGGACTTAAAAGAGGTTTTTCTGCAGCAATTCGTCAGTGCTAAAAGGACTACTCGGAATTCCTTGCATCTGACGACCATAAAACAGGGTGCCAACGAAAGTCTGAGAGACTACATGACACGCTTCAATGAGGCCGTCCTGGAGATTCCAGGAGTGGAGCCGAAACTAAAGGTACATGCCTGTGTAGACGGCCTGAAGCCCGGACAATTCTTCACCTCCCTCATCAAGAAAGAGGCTGCTTCTTTTGAAGAATTACTGACGGGAGTCCAAAAGTACATCCATATGGAAGAAGCTCTGAGCAGCAAGAGGGCTGAATTGGCCTTTCAAAAAGAAAAGAAGCCGGAAGAAAGAAAAAGACCGGCTCCAGATGCTAAGAAAACTGATAGGAATGAAAGGTTTCTAAGATCTTTCACCCCATTAATCAAGCAACCGGTTGATCTGCTCGAAGTGGTCCTGAGGAAACCTGGAGTTCAGATCCCTGCCGGATATAGGCAGCCGCCAAGGAATCCACCTTCTGAAAGATTCTGTAAATTCCACAATGACTTTGGTCACATGACCAACGATTGTAGGAACCTAAGAATTGCCATTGAAAAGCTAATCCAGGAAGGAGAGCTCTTGGAATATGTCAAAAGGGAAACAGAACAAAACAAGAAGCGCAAGGAAGCTCCTGAAAAAACAACTGATGCCAGCCAAGGGCCAGAACCCAAAGGCGTTATTAAAATGATATATGGAGGGCCAACCATGGGAGACTCCAACAGAAGCAGGAAAGCATCTGCTAGAGAATTGCATATGCATGAAAGGCATGGGGTCTGGAAGGTCGAAGCAGGCCTACCTCCACCAGAAATCTCGTTTGGGCCAGAAGATAACCAGAAAGTAATTCATCCGCATGATGATGCATTAGTCATCACAGTGGAAATAGAAAGGTACCAGGTCCAAAGGGTCTTTGTAGACACAGGGGCCGCAGTCAATGTTATATTTGAAAGTTGTTTCAACCAAATGAGCCTCCAGAAGCCATTAAATGGAGTAGCTACGGCACTGCACGGTTTCTCAGGAGACCCGGTGATGTCGCTAGGATCAATTGATTTAATGCTCACTCTGGGTGAAGGGCCTTGATCGTACTATTTCTACCACACAAAATAGGTGTAATATAATGAAGCACGAGTATCGTATCCACAGGGACTGACAAGTCGAAAACGCACACAATACCTCTACTCAAGAACAAATGTGATGTCTAGGCTTTTAAGGGTTTAATGAATGTGGTATTTATACTAGGCAAATAATAAAAAGAACTCAAGTAACATATAAGGAAATAAGTAATTAAAGAAATAAGTAGTCAAATAAAACAACTTAAGGCACAAGCAATTAAGTAAATAAGGAAAGTGAACAATTAAGGAAAAGTGTTGATTCTAGGGAAGCCTACCTAATCAAACATATGCAAATAATTAATGAATACAATTAACCACTTTAATCCAATCTAAATGTGATACATGCAAATATAACTTACACCCTGATTAAAGCAATGCAAGTAGTCACCCAACGAGATCCTAATATTCTTTCGAATTGTAAGAATCAAATCAAGTGCAAAATAGAACAAGTACCAATAATATAATCAACTAGGTTCGACTAAGACACCAAATCAATTATATATGAACATATAACAATTCAATTATCAATCAAGAGAATCAAACTATTATATCATGCTTTCATGAGATCGATTATGCAATTATCCTATTAAGGCATAAACACATAATTATGCATACACAATTAATGGCCAGTTAACTATGCATGAGAATAAGCACCATGAAACATGCATCTAGATTGGAAGGCTAATTGTAAACAAAAACACTTACATAAATTCAATTAGGCATTCAATCCCTAAAATCAACTAAGAATTTTAGCTAGACATAATTAAAGCAAACATAAACACAAAAGATTGAAAGAGCATAATTAAAGAGTAAAAGTAAGAAAAACTTGGAATTGAATCTTGAACACGAAGAACTTCGAAACTTGAATCTTGAATAAACTTGAAAAGCTCCAATGTTGAATACAAAACTCTAAAGTAAAAGTATGCTAGAAAGTATGTAAAATAATAAGGTGTTTTCTAGGTTATGGTTTACAATGCTAGACTAGGAGTATATATAGGAGAAATTTACATAAGGAAAGCCTAAACCAAAAAGGAGTCATAATTAATAAAGGAGAAAATTCCCGGCTGGACACCTCTCGACAGACCTCTCGATCGAGAGGTCGATCGAGAGGGTACAATCTCTGCTCTCGATCGATAGCTATAACAGAAGACACCTCTCGACACCTCTCTCGATCGAGAGGTCGATCGAGAGGCCTTCACTCGAACTCAAATCTTGAATTTTCAGCTTCGATCTTCACGCCTTTTCTCGTCTCGGGGTTTTATCATCGATTTATGCCTGAAAACACATAAAAACACCTACAAGCATAATATTGTCCCATATACTAAAAACCATATAAAACATAGACAATACTATAAAATCGAGACACAAAATCGACTCTTTTTGGCTATGAAAACAAGGTAAATTTCACCTATATCAAATCCCCCAAACTTAAACATTGTTCGTCCCGAACAATAACAAAACATAAACAATAGACTCTAGCATTGTGAACTATATAGGCCTCAAAACTTTTTCAAAACCAATACTCATGATCATGATCAAAACTATGCATACAACCTTAGCATCAATAACACAACCTATCCAACAAATTCGAAACATGTCAATCTATCAAAGAACACTCTCCAATCATGTGAGATTATGTATATAAGTGAACTCTCAACTCTCTCAAAGAAAAGATGTAATAATAATGCACATCATGGGGTTCACTCAACATCAATGTAATACAACATGTTTACCATATGCTTGCCCCTAATCTCAACATCTCCACCTAATGTAATATTCACAAACTAAGATCAAAAAGGTCTTTATAAAAGCTTGTAATGTAGGGACATTGGTTAAGGTAGGGAATGTATAGGCTAAGTGACTCAAATTACTCCAAATCATCAACCTCTTTTCAACTCCACTCAAAGTATGGTTTTTTTTTTTTTTTTTTACTCCATCTTCTACCATCCAACACCAACTACAAAACTCAATATCAAGATGCAACATATACAATCCAAGCTAACTATCCCCTTATGCTTTTATTCTCATACTTTTTTTTTTTTTTAACTATAGAGCTCCTCTAATAAATGTTCTTTCTAGTATTCGAACAAAGGCTCTAACTTTCTTTTCTTTTTTTTTTTTTTTTTTCTTCTACTATATTTTTTTCTAAGCTCATAGGGATAGTCAACTATACTTAATCAAGCATCTCAAATTCTTTTCTTTTTCTTTTCATACCACATCAAAATATTCTCTTCAACTCCTTCCCACATCATCAACTAACTCCACTAAGGATACCCTTATCCATCCAAACCTCCTATCATCCAAGCTCAAGAAAGAAAGGCTCATAACAAGGCTCAAAGGGGGTAAACAAAGATAATGATCAAGGTTAGTGTATGGGATTCATGTGGCTACGAAAGAATGGCCTAAAATCATCTCCTAGTTCATAAATATACTAAGGTCTTGATGGAGAAATAGGGCAAGTTCTAGAAACAATGAAGCATACATGATCACTCAATCAAGAAAATAGGCATCAATATGCACCAATAGCTCAAAACTCACGGGCTCAAACTAACTAGTTCCCGACTTCATGACATGCTTCAATTTCAATGAATAAAATGCGTCGCTTCGCCAAGGTTCCATGCATAATAAAGATCATGAATTTTCTCCAAAAATCAAGCAAAATTTTCTATCATTGGCCAATTCACAATACTATCATCACATGCTTACTTGACTCAATTTAAACCTAAGACTCAAAAGAATAGAAGACTCTAACATACCCCAAAATAATACTAACAAATAAAAGACTCTCAAAGCAAGAAAACAATAAAAGTAATTAACTTAGACACTCTTTCCCTCCCCCAAACTTATTTCAAAGCATAGCAACAAAATAAGTTTAAAGAAAAGAAGTAGGCTAAGTTAAAAACTGACCTCATTGAAATGGCGGTGGGAAGGGAGAGTTGTCGGGGTTATTGGGGTCGAATCGTTGATGGCTCTCCGGGTAGTGAGGATAGAAATAGTGCATCTCATGCACCATCCTATTGTAATTCTCCAAGTATGCTCGTTCATCCTCACGCCTCTTCGCCTCCTCTTCTCGAAATTTCCTCTCATTCTCAATGTAGGCGTCGAGAGTATCAAAACGACTTCCAATAAATGTGCGAAGATCCCCCACCTCGGTTCTCAACGTTTGTACCTCTTCACGAACTCCTTTTACTTGGGATTCAACAAACTCCCTACTATCCCAATGATAGTTGTCCATTGCTTCCATTGACTCCGTGTGCCAATCCCGCATCGTAGAGAAATCCGGAGCTCTCATATGAAAACCGGGCTGTGGAACACCCTCGTAGCCTTGCGCAAAAGCATCTTCCCCTTGATCAAATCCCCTCTCATATTGCTCAGCCTCATCTTCATCTTCGTCCTCCTCATCATCATCACCACCTTCGTCGGGTTTTGGACCTCCCTCAGCCCACATAAGCTCCTTGTGTTGAGGAGAATCCATCTTTCCGTTCCCTCTCCGCAGCTTCTCGTTCCCGATCACCTCAGTCAAATAACTGTTCGGAAGTGGAAATAGAAAAATACCACTTATCCCATGTAGTTTAAAGAACCACCCGGACGTATCGTACGAGATCATCCTCGCAAGCTCCAACGTGCGTCTATCTACAAAGATGGACGTAGATACGGGCTGCTCTCCAATCGGAATGTTGAAGTGTTGGGCAATGGGAGTGACGAAAGCTCCTATCCCGATCTTTTGCCCCCCGAACAAGTATGCTTGGCTCTCCATATGATCGACGAGGTAAAGGGCTGCACATTGTGAGTGGCCTCGATATGAGGTCCAAATAAGATGAGCGTCGGTGGCAAGGAAGGTGCCGGAGTCATGACGGGAGTGGATGGTGCACGAGATCAGCCTATGGAAATAGCGAATCGTGGGATTTCGAATTGAGGTGGCCTTTGCTTTAGCCGGGTTGTAAGATCTCGTTCTTTCCTCCTCAAAATCCACGAATTGTGCCCACAAATCTTGCAAATCCGGATGATTGTTGCCAATATACTCACCACGCTTGTTTCCTCCGATGATATCGCTAAGTTGATCCATATCGAGCTCTCTCGGTTGACCACCAAGTTGGAAACGAATGACGTGGGGCACTTGGTTGACTCGCTCCACTACCAAAGTTGAGAGAAACTCCACCGTGAGAATGTGGTAGGTGAAGTGATTCCCTTGAAATATGTTGGTGAAGCCTCCTCGTTGCATCAATTGGGTGATCTCATTAGCTATTCCCATCGCCGCCACCGTCTCTTGATGGAGGAAACGACAGTGCTTGTGCTTGAGTTGCACAAGGTGGGACCATCTCCTCTTTGACTCCGCCGTCGTGAGCTTGAGTTTGAACGCCTTGGGTTCCAAACTTGAGGGCATCGACCTCGCCGGCGGTATTCTAGTCTCCGGGATAGTCCTGTCATTCTTCCATGTCTCCTTTCCCTTGCTCGAAGAGGTGACCTTTTCTTTTCCCTTGCCTTTGCCCGAAGAGGTTGAAGCAACATTCTTGCCCTTGTCTCTTGCCATCGTTAGTACCTAAAAATATCACCAATTAATACAAGGAATGCAAGAATAGAGCAATTCAAATCACCTTCCCCCAAACTTCAACCAAATCCAATTCTCCCCCGTTATCAACTCAATTTCATCACCAATATATACAATCACCACAATACTCCTCCATAAACATGAACTTATAATCACACAATCTCAATCTCATGTATATAGATACCAACGAATCTTCAACAATTCATAGACAAATATAAAGACTCATTCGATTATCAATACACAATTCTCTCCGCATTCATCCATGAATTCAATTCATACAAATAATTCAATGAATTCCATGAATCCAATCTATCATGCTCAATCTAACACCCAATCTATCAATTCAACGAATTTAACCATCAAAATTAAATTTTAATCGGTCAAAACATGTGAAATCATGTAAAGAATCAAGAATTGACAACAAGAGAGCAAGAAATCGAGTACCTTTTGACGAATCGAAGAAAGAAATCGAGAGAATTTGTGTGTGCTTGAGAGAATTTGTGAGTTATGAGAGTATGGTATGTGAGTTGTGTGCAAAAGGTGTATTTAAAGGAGTAGATAAACCTGGTCAAAGTCGGAATGTGCGCCGTCAACGACCCTCTCGATCGACCTCTCGATCGAGAGACCTGTCGAGAGGTAGCTACTGGAATCTGAAATTTGACCTCTCGATCGACCTCTCGATCGAGAGAGGTGTCGAGAGGTGCTGCACTGTACGTTCTGACCTCCCCTCTCGATCGAAAACACGGGGGTCTCGATCGAGAGGCTTCACGTGACACACCTGGGAAATCAACAATTTCAAAACCTCTCGACCGACCTCTCGATCGAGAGAGGTGTCGAGAGACCCCTACTGTATGCCAAAATTTCACCTCTCGAACGACCTCTCGATCGAGAGAGGTGTCGAGAGGTCCTGCTCGATTTTGTTTTCTACACAACTTTTTAACATTCGTTAGTATATTAAGGGGTTCGACTCTAAAATACGAAATTTGACTCAAAACTACGAAAAATAAACTACCTAAGACTCTAAAACGTAAAACGAAACAAAATAAAAACGGGATACGAATATTGGGTTACCTCCCAACAAGTGCTACATTTTACGTCTTTAGCCCGACGATACCTCCCTTCTACTTTGGGTCATCGAGGTGAGTAACCGCTTTCTTGGGGAAAAACGGCAACGGCTTGAAATAGTGCTTGAGGCGATGTCCATTCACTACGAATTTCTCACCGTCGTTCTTCAACACCTCGAATGCACCATTCTTCAAGTCCTTGTAAATGACGTACGGCCCCGACCACTTACTTTGCAATTTTCCTGGAAACAAACGAAGTCGAGAATTAAAAACAAGAACATCATCACCAATTTCGAACTTACGCTTCTTGATGCTCAAGTCGTGGAATCTTGCAGCTCGTTCCTTGTAGATCCTCGAATTTTCGAATGCTTCGTTTCTCCATTCATCAAGTTCCAACAAGTCGTCACATCTTTGGCCCATGGCTTCCTTGAACTCGAAGTTGATCCTTCTCGTCGCCCAATAAGCTTTATGCTCCAACTCCATTGGTAAGTGGCAAGACTTGCCAAATAGCAATTGATATGGCGACCTCCCGATTGGTGTCTTGAAAGCCGTCCTATAGGCCCAAAGTGCGTCATCCAAGTACTTCGCCCACTCCTTTTTGTTGGTGACGGTCTTCTCCAAGATTTGCTTGATCTCTCGATTAGCTAACTCGGCTTGACCGTTTGCTTGAGGGTGGTAGGGCGATGTAATCTTGTGCTTGACTCCGTATTTTGCAAGAAGCGATCCTAACCAACGATTGTTGAAGTGGCTCCCCCCATCACTAAGCAAAGCCCTCGGAGTTCCAAACCGAGTCAAAATATTTCGCTGGAGGAATTTGATCACCACCTTCGAATCGTTGGTTGTAGTCGGAATGGCCTCGACCCATCTAGAAACATACTCCACCGCAAGTAAAATGTAGGAGAACCCTTGAGACTTGGGAAAAGGACCCATGAAGTCAATCCCCCAAACATCGAAGAGCTCTACTTCCATGATAGTTCGTTGCGGCATCTCGTCCCTCTTCGTGATATTCCCCATCCTTTGGCATCGATCACATGACTTGATGAACTCATGGCAATCCTTATAGATCGACGGCCAATAGAAACCACTATGAAAGATCTTGAGAGCGGTCCTATTCGCTGCAAAGTGTCCCCCATTCGGAGCGCTATGGCAATCTTCGATGATCTTCTTCCATTCCGATTGTCGAACACATCGCCTTATGACTCCATCGGCACACCTCCTATACAAATATGGATCATCCCAATAATAGAACTTACAATCGTGGAGGAACTTCTTCTTTTGGTGAGACGATAGATCCTTGGGCACATGATGGATCACCAAATAGTTGACGATGTCGGCGAACCAAGGTATCAAATCGTCCATCTGAAAAATCTGCTCATCGGGGAAGCTCTCCTTGATTGCAATGTTCGAATCCTCTCCGTCTACGGGCTGCTCGAGTCTCGAGAGATGGTCGGCCACCACGTTCTCACATCCTTTCCTATCCTTGATCTCCATGTCGAACTCTTGAAGAAGCAAAATCCAGCGAACTAACCTTGGCTTCGAGTCCTTCTTGTTGAATAGATAGCGAATGGCGGCATGGTCGGTGTGCACAATCGTGTGAGATCCCACCAAGTAAGGTCTAAACTTGTCGAAAGCGTAGACCACAGCAAGTAACTCCTTCTCCGTGGTGGTGTAGTTCCTTTGAGCCGAGTCCAACGTCTTACTAGCATAGTAGATCACTCGGAAAAGCTTATCCCTCTTCTGTCCCAAAACAGCTCCTACCGCCCAATCGCTTGCATCGCACATGAGCTCGAACGGGGCACTCCAATCCGGTGACACCAAGACAGGAGTAGAGATAAGCGCCTTCTTCAATGTCTCGAAGGCTTCCAAGCACTCATCATCGAACACGAACTTGACGTCTTTCTCGAGCAATCCACACAACGGCTTCGTGATCTTTGAGAAATCCTTGATGAATCTCCTATAGAAGCCGGCATGTCCTAGGAAACTTCTCACCGATTTGACATTGGTTGGCGGTGGCAACTTCTCGATGGCTACAACTTTGGCTCGATCCACCTCCAATCCATATGAAGACACCTTGTGACCAAGTACAACTCCTTCTTGAACCATGAAGTGGCACTTCTCCCAATTGAGAACGAGGTTCGTCTCTTCACACCTTTGAAGCACCGTGGCAAGATTCTCCAAACATTGATCAAAAGAAGGACCAAAGACTGAAAAATCATCCATAAACACCTCCATGATATTCTCGATCAATCCATGAAAGATGGCCATCATGCACCTTTGGAAAGTGGCCGGTGCATTGCATAATCCGAACGGCATCCTCCGATAAGCGAAAACTCCATATGGGCATGTGAATGCAGTCTTGTGTTGGTCCTCCGGAGCGATGGCAATTTGATTGTAGCCGGAGTATCCGTCGAGGAAGCAATAATACTCATGGCCGGCTAGACGATCGAGCATTTGATCTACGAACGGGAGGGGAAAGTGATCCTTCCTTGTTGCTGCGTTGAGAAGACGATAATCAATGCACACTCGCCATCCCGTGACGAGCCTTGTCGCGATCAGCTCTCCTTTCTCGTCGTTGATGACTGTCATGCCTCCTTTCTTTGACACCACTTGAGTAGGACTTACCCATTCACTATCCGAAATAGCATAGATCATGCCGGCATCAAGCAATTTCAGCACCTCCTTCCTCACAACTTCTTGCATGGCTGGGTTCAATCGTCTTTGGGGTTGGACTCTTGGGCGATGGCCTTCCTCGAGCAAGATCCTATGCATGCAAATCGTAGGACTTATACCTTTGATGTCGGCAATCGTCCATCCAATTGCAGATTTGTGCTCCCTTAGCACCCTCAATAGCTTGTCCGTGTTTGCCTCCGTGAGGTGAGAAGATACGATCACCGGGTACGTCTCTTCTTCTCCTAAGAACTTGTACTTGAGGTGCTCGGGTAATGGCTTCAATTCCACCTTAGGGGCTGCATCCTTCTTTTCTTCCTCTTCGAAAAATCCGTCGTCCACCTTCTTGTTGATGTCGAGATATGAAACCTCCTTGTAGTGACTCGATGGTCGATTAGCCTCCAACTGATTGAGATACTCGAGAATCTCGTCGCAGGCTTCATCCAACTCCTCGTAGGCATAGAGAGAATTCGAAATACAATGGTTAAGTGCCTCCTCCGAAGTAGGTGGTGTCAATGTCTCGATGGAGAAGATATCCTCACGTTGATCGTCGGGTCTCTTCATAGCTTCGTAGATAGAAATTTTCAGTTCCTCCCCGTTGACTCGAAATGTGAGGTCTCCATCTTGCACATCGATCAACGCTCTCCCCGTTGCTAAGAATGGCCGCCCCAAGATCAATGGTTGATTTGTGTCCTCGGGCATGTCTAAGACTACGAAATCTGCCGGAAAGACGAGGTTGTGCACTTGAACGAGAACGTCCTCTACTATCCCCCTTGGATAAGAAACTGAACGGTCCGCCATAAGTAGAGAGATGGTGATCGGCTTCATCTTCCCGATCTTGAGCCGGTTGAATATAGGGAGAGGCATCAAATTTATGCTAGCACCAAGATCGCATAGCACGTTTTGGAAGATTTGATCACCAATTTTGCACGACAACGTGAATCTCCCGGGATCCTTTTGCTTCAATGGTAGCTTCCGTTGGATCACCGCGCTGCACTCCTCCGTGAGATTGATCGTCTCGAACTTCCCCCACTTCTTCTTCCCCGAAACCGCATCCTTGATGAACTTCATGTGGTTGGGCATGTCTCGGAGAGCATCGAGAAGTGGTATGTTGATGTTGACCTTTTGTAGTATCTCCATGAAGCGTTGATACTTCTCGTCTTGCTTCGTCTTGGTCAATCGTTGCGGGAAGGGGGCCTTCGGAGTGTAAGTCGGGAGTTGGTGCGGCTGCTGGGCCTCTCGACCGACCTCTCGATCGAGAGAGGTGTCGAGAGGTCCCTTCTGACCTTGCTTTTTGACCTCTCGATCGACCTCTCGATCGAGAGAGGTATCGAGAGGCTCCATTTGAATCTTCTCGTCGTAGACCTCTCGATCCTCCTCTCGATCGAGAGAGGTATCGAGAGGTGGATGCTGACTTCCAGTATGGACCTCTCGATCGACCTCTCGATCGAGAGAGGTGTCGAGAGGCCCTCGCCTCGGCTCTTGGATCCTCGTTTCCTCGAGCACCACATTCTTGAAGTTCCCGACTCCTTTCTTCTCAGCTTCCAAGGATGGATTTGTGTATTTTGTGCCACTCCGAAGCTCAATAGCATGAACATGGTGGTTGTTCTTCGGATTTTGCTCCGTGTTGCTTGGGAATTGGCCGGGCTTATGGACTCCTCCTTGAGCGTTGGCTATTTGACTCATTTGCGTCTCCAACATTTGCATTTGTTTGGTCAACGCATTGATGCTACTCGCCAAGTTGTTGGTTGATGTACTTTGAGTGAGCTCCAACGTCCTCAACTTTGCATCTTGTTGTGTCATCCTCATCTCCGATTGAGCCATATATTGACGAATTAAATCGTCGGTAGACATCTCCTTCTTGGGCTCTTGGATGACTCCGTTCTCAACATGGAAGCCGGGAGGTGGTTGCAATGCGTTGCTTGGATTGGCATAGGAGAAGTTCGGATGATTTCGGTTGTTGGGAACATATGGCTTCTTATACCCTCCTTGGTAGTTCGAACCTCCTTGTCCTCCTTGCCCTCCTTGCCACTTGTTTCCTTGATTCGGTTGCCACTTGCCCCCTTGTTGCACAAAATTGGCATCTTCCTCTTCGGTTGGGTTTGCTTGATCGTCCGTGATAGCATCGCACCGAAGTACTCCTTTCTTGATAGAATCCAACTCATTTGCTGTTTTTGTATACTTCTCCATCAAGTCCTCGTAAGCATCGATCCCAATGTTGGCAACTCTCCTTCTTCCAAGCCGTCGATCGGTAGCCTCTTCATAGCTCGAATTTACGGTCAGCTCAATAATCTCCATAGCCACTTCATACTCATTGTTCAAGAATCCTCCCTTCGAAGCGTAATCGAGCTCCTTCCTACACAACTTGTTCAAACCACGATAGAAGCACGTGATTTGATCCTCCTTACTAATCCCATGATTCGGGCATGCTCGAAGTAACTTCTTGAATCTCCCCCACGCCTCATAAAAGTGCTCATCCTCATATTGTTGAAATTGGTTGATCTCATTGATAAGCTTTTGAACCCTCGAAGGTGGGAAGAACTTATTGAGAAACTTTGTGCACATCTCAGCCCAAGTAGTGACCTCCTTCTTGTCCAATCCATCCAACCACTCTCTTGCATCGTCCTTGAGAGACCACACGAAGAGGCTAAGCTTGAGGTAGTCCGAAGATACTCCATTGGCTTTGTATGTAGCACATATGTCCAGAAATTGCTTCAAGTGCGCGTTGGGATCCTCCGCCGGTGATCCTCCGTATTGATTGTTTTGCACCATGTTGATGAGGGACGTCTTGAACTCGTAGTTGTTAGCTTCCGTGGTCCCCCATCCTCCTTGCTGAAATTGGTCCACGACCGGTTTGAACCGATCGTTCAAAGTCCTCCTCACTTGATCCGCCATTGAATCGAAACTCCTTGGTGAATCGGGTGGTGAAGATTGGGGTGTATCGATCTTGTTTGCCTCCTTCTCTCGCCTCAACGCCCTTAGAGAGCGCTCTAACTCCAAGTCTATAGGAATAGGTTGTATCCCCTTAGACCTTGTTGTCATGCACTACCTAAAACCAAAGAAGAGAAAAGAAAAACGTGAGATCAATAAACCGAAAACAGAAAATAAAAGTGCCTAAATCACCTATTAATTCTATTTCAAAATATGTGTATGAAATCTAATCAATCCCCGGCAACGGCGCCAAAATTTGATCGTACTATTTCTACCACACAAAATAGGTGTAATATAATGAAGCACGAGTATCGTATCCACAGGGACTGACAAGTCGAAAACGCACACAATACCTCTACTCAAGAACAAATGTGATGTCTAGGCTTTTAAGGGTTTAATGAATGTGGTATTTATACTAGGAAAATAATAAAAAGAACTCAAGTAACATATAAGGAAATAAGTAATTAAAGAAATAAGTAGTCAAATAAAACAACTTAAGGCACAAGCAATTAAGTAAATAAGGAAAGTGAACAATTAAGGAAAAGTGTTGATTCTAGGGAAGCCTACCTAATCAAACATATGCAAATAATTAATGAATACAATTAACCACTTTAATTCAATCTAAATGTGATACATGCAAATATAACTTACACCCTGATTAAAGCAATGCAAGTAGTCACCCAACGAGATCCTAATATTCTTTCGAATTGTAAGAATCAAATCAAGTGCAAAATAGAACAAGTACCAATAATATAATCAACTAGGTTCGACTAAGACACCAAATCAATTATATATGAACATATAACAATTCAATTATCAATCAAGAGAATCAAACTATTATATCATGCTTTCATGAGATCGATTATGCAATTATCCTATTAAGGCATAAACACATAATTATGCATACACAATTAATGGCCAGTTAACTATGCATGAGAATAAGCACCATGAAACATGCATCTAGATTGGAAGGCTAATTGTAAACAAAAACACTTACATAAATTCAATTAGGCATTCAATCCCTAAAATCAACTAAGAAATTTAGCTAGACATAATTAAAGCAAACATAAACACAAAAGATTGAAAGAGCATAATTAAAGAGTAAAAGTAAGAAAAACTTGGAATTGAATCTTGAACACGAAGAACTTCGAAACTTGAATCTTGAATAAACTTGAAAAGCTCCAATGTTGAATACAAAACTCTAAAGTAAAAGTATGCTAGAAAGTATGTAAAATAATAAGGTGTTTTCTAGGTTATGGTTTACAATGCTAGACTAGGAGTATATATAGGAGAAATTTACATAAGGAAAGCCTAAACCAAAAAGGAGTCATAATTAATAAAGGAGAAAATTCCCGGCTGGACACCTCTCGACAGACCTCTCGATCGAGAGGTCGATCGAGAGGGTACAATCTCTGCTCTCGATCGATAGCTATAACAGAAGACACCTCTCGACACCTCTCTCGATCGAGAGGTCGATCGAGAGGCCTTCACTGGAACTCAAATCTTGAATTTTCAGCTTCGATCTTCACGCCTTTTCTCGTCTCGGGGTTTTATCATCGATTTATGCCTGAAAACACATAAAAACACCTACAAGCATAATATTGTCCCATATACTAAAAACCATATAAAACATAGACAATACTATAAAATCGAGACACAAAATCGACTCTTTTTGGCTATGAAAACAAGGTAAATTTCACCTATATCAGGCCTAAACGAGTGTCAAAACCAGTCACCTTCTTGGTGGTACGACATCCATTTTCCTATAACATCATTCTGGGAAGAACTGCATTAAACCCGTTCCAAGCAGTGGTTTCCACTTACTAGTTGATGATGAAATTCCCCGTGGGAAATCAGGTAGGGCAAATATCGGGAGATCAAGAGGTCTCGCGAAAATGCTATGTCCAATCAGTTCAGGCAGGAGAGGCCAGGAAAAGGCCGATGGCAGAACCTGCCACCGAAGGGGATGAGATGAAACTCGAGGGGAAAAGACTCAAAACCCTAACTCCAGCAAGAGAAGGTCAGAACATTTCCGCTTCAATGGAGCACTTGTGGATCACTAGCAACAACCCTCCTGAGGAACTGATGATATCCCAGGACCCAACCAAGCAACTGCTGCAACAGATAAACGAAACTAAAGAGCCTGAAGCTGAAACCACAGGCAGGTGCCACGTCCCAATTGTGAAAGGGCAGTGGGAAGCATTGATAACCCAGGCAAGGACTAAAGTCAAAAGTACAAAGGAAGGGCTGGATCAGGAAGATGTCGAGAAGACAACAGGCAAAGGAAAAGTTATCACCCTCGAAATATGCAGGGAAAATTGAGAATTATTCTCAAAAAGAAAGTATGATGGGCTGTCACCCCCTATTCGTTTTGAAAAACTCTTATTCCATGATTAACTGATGTATGAAACATTGGATCATACCTCTTTATCTTTAAAGTAGCTATATTTCGTATATGTTTAGCCCTCAAATGAGGTGTAATTCCTCTAGACCCTTACACCTCACTTGGGGAGGGGGGGTGATACGATCCTTGGTGAGAATCGTAGAACTCACGCACGCGGAAGGCTGAAACTAACTATCGATGGAAATCCCAATACGTCAATGGACTAAACCCTCCTAAGTACTATAGATAAACCGAAGTCTCTATAACCCAAAGAAACGGTCGCCAAGCCACACGGGGACGATGAATGACACACAACGAGGTTTGATTTACTCGCTGATTCGCCGGATAATGAATTCGTCTTGGAATAATCAAGAGGAATTCGAAGAACTCTCAAGAGAGAATAAACTCACAATAGTATTAATGAATAATCTGTCTAATTTTCGTCCACAAAGACCCCCTTATATAGAGAGGCAAATAAAACCATCTAAACCTAATCTAACTAGGAAATAACTGACCTAAAGTCAAAGGCATGGCCCAACCCATTAACCAACATGATAAAAACCAAAAAAACAAGTCTTTTAAGGCCCAAAAACGTGGCCTGAACCAAAACATACGAAAATTAAAACTAAAATAGAGTCTTCAATCTTCATCCCATATCATCTATAACCTTGGGCCCACGAACTAAAATTCTCGATCCACGGGCTGCATCATTCCCCTCCTCTTGAAGAGGATTTGTCCTCAAATCCGCGTCGTCACTCCAAATGCCCGGATCAAAAATCAGATTTTCTCTCCTTGCAAGAAACAAGTGTTGAACCAAATGTTTGCTCCCTTGTGCATCCTTCTTATACTTCGTATTCTTCTCTTGAATATTGAACACGATGTAGTGCTTGCTAAATATATCATCGTGCTTCATTTGTCTACGAAACAGCCAAGATGGCTCCAACATAGATGCCTCCTCAATAAACACTTCACCTTCATACTTGCTGATTTGAAACGGAACCTTTACTTCCTTGGCCGTCTCATCAACTCCAGTTTCATTCATCCATTGCAGCTTGGGGTGCTTCAACAAGGTCAATCCTAACTTTTCCACCATAGTAATAGTAGCATCGTTAGTATAAGTTTGATCATCAATAATCAAGCTACATACCTTATCCACAACGTCACATCTTGTGGGAAAGATATTATTTTGCTGTTCTTCTTCAATGCTTTTAGCTTCCGCACCCAAAGTACTTGCATTAGATACTTCAAGCACATCTCCACATGACTCCTCCGAATTCAGCATCGTGTGATCATCTCCATCATCTTTAACATCAACTTCTTCATCAACTCTGATCACCATCTCCCTTGGACATTTCTCTTCTCTCGAATCAGCTACATCAATTCCGAGCACCAACTCCCTTGGACAATCCTCCTCCTTGGAATCAACCACGGTTTCAAGTTCAACGATCTCCTCTTGCTGATTCGGAGCTTCCGCATCTTTGACATCAAATACGGCTTTAAATGCAGCCATGATCTCACTCAATTGTTGTTGTGGCAGCGGCTGATTCTCCTTATTAATCCAAGGATCCGACTTCTCTCCAAGTAACGATTTATGATCGTGTTTCTTCTGGATTGATGGAGTACTTTGCAACTTGATAGCCTCTCGATCCCTTGCTCCATCCCGCCTTAATTTGCTGCCATTGTGTCGAGAAGCTTGCTTGAAGTTCTCCTCATAAGATGTCTCTTCTCTCATCAATCGCTTTTGAGGATATGTGATTGGATGAAGCAAATTCTGACTTTCTCTTGTCCGAGAATGCTTGAGTCGATCTAACCTCTCATGGATAGGCTTAAATGCATCCTTTACCATACTCCGCATCTCTTCCATAAAATTTGTAATCAAAGCTTCTTCAACCATACTTATGGAAACTTATGGATAAGTATGGAAGGTAAAAGATAAATATGGACACTTATGGATAAATATGGAGTATATGAAAACTGAATCAAACTCTACTAAGGAAATAAAATCTGAACTATATGGAAACCAAATCAGATCTGGACTCTATGGAAACCAAATCAATTAATGAAGGAAATAAGATCTGAATTATAGAAACAAATCTAGAACTTATGGTAACAAAACGAATCTAGGAATTATGGAAAAAAAACGAATCTGACACCTCTTTTTTTTTTGACACGGAAACGAATCTGACGAACGGAACGGAGAACAAAGGAATGAAACTAACGACGAAGACTCAACGAACGACACGAACGAAACAAGACACGAAGAGAACGATACGAAGACGAAATAAAAGGAAAGACTAAACCTGGATTACGTAAACTCTGGCTCTGATACCAAATGATACGATCCTTGGTGAGAATCGTAGAACTCACGCACGCGGAAGGCTGAAACTAACTATCGATGGAAATCCCAATACGTCAATGGACTAAACCCTCCTAAGTACTATAGATAAACCGAAGTCTCTATAACCCAAAGAAACGGTCGCCAAGCCACACGGGGACGATGAATGACACACAACGAGGTTTGATTTACTCGCTGATTCGCCGGATAATGAATTCGTCTTGGAATAATCAAGAGGAATTCGAAGAACTCTCAAGAGAGAATAAACTCACAATAGTATTAATGAATAATCTGTCTAATTTTCGTCCACAAAGACCCCCTTATATAGAGAGGCAAATAAAACCATCTAAACCTAATCTAACTAGGAAATAACTGACCTAAAGTCAAAGGCATGGCCCAACCCATTAACCAACATGATAAAAACCAAAAAAACAAGTCTTTTAAGGCCCAAAAACGTGGCCTGAACCAAAACATACGAAAATTAAAACTAAAATAGAGTCTTCAATCTTCATCCCATATCATCTATAACCTTGGGCCCACGAACTAAAATTCTCGATCCACGGGCTGCATCAGGGGGGGGGGGGGGGGGGAGGGGGGGGGGGGGGGGGGGGAGTAGGGGATACCCATATACCCATATCCCATTAGCTTAAAATGCTATTTCAAAATGTTGCCATTATTCTACTATTTTGTCCCATCACCCTAAAAATACTGGGAATATCTCTACTTCACCACCTTAGAATACCTCAGCAGGTAGAAACAGGTAAAAAGTAAAGCCCTTATAAATAACATTCTAAGCTGAATAAGAAATAACAGAAGCATGTTATAAACAGGGCTTCGAAGAAACAGCTGGCCCAAGTCAAAAATAGTAATTGTTTATGCTCCAATAGCACGGTTTCAGGGTCATAAAAAGCACCCCACCACAAACACCCAAAAATAGATTGTTCAACAAACATCTCATCCAAAGCAATGATATTAAGGCAAAGGATTCGGAAGAGGAGCTAAATCCTCAGAACTGGATGAGTGAGAGGAAGAAGCCCATTCCTCGATAGCAGCCAAAGCAGAGGAAGTAGAGGGACCACCTTTGGGAGAGGCCGCGGGAACCCGTAGAGCACCTCCTTCATTAGAATCATCTCCTACCTCTTCAGAAATGGGTACTAAGGAGGCAGATGCCCTACCGGTAGATGGACCTGAAGTCTTCTTTCCTCTTAGTTCCTAATGGAGAAGAAAATTCCACAATAAGCGGATAAAATTTCAAAAATAAAACAGGCAACGAAGAAACAAGAAAATACCTGGTCAAGAACCTTCCGAATAGACCTCATAACCATGGTGTTATGAGGAAAAAGAAGGAATAAAGGCGCCTCCCAAGAAGGGAGATTCTCGATGGTCCTAGCAGGCTGACGAAGAATTTGAGCTGCCTCTATCAACGCAGGCATATACCACGGCTCTGTGGAAAGAAGGGGACGACCCCTCCGGAGGGACTCAGGCTCTGTGTCGAACATTCTTACTATGGCCCCGGCGTTGATAGCAGTGGCCTGCTCTGGAATCCCCAACTGCTTACAGCACTCAAGGATAGCGGAAGCTGTCCATGCGGTTAGAGGATCAAACATACGCAGCCAAAAATCATGGGATTGGAGATAGGCCTCAGGCAAACGCTTGATTAAGAAGTCCAGGAAGGCCTGACCGTGAGGAGTCATCAGTAGGTTGGACTTGCAATCTTTGACTCCAGAAGAAACACCCTGGCTCATCCCTTCTCTCCTCCCTTGAGTAAATGAGGAGGTTTGGACCTGTGCTAGCTCCTTTTCATAGCTGAGTGTCAGTTGCGCTATTTCTGCTACTTGAATGTCCATTAATTGCTCTACCCTCTCGGATGAAGCCTTTAGGGCTCTCTCAAGTTCTCTTATCCGCTCAGAGAGAGAAAGTGTATGCTCCTCTCTGGTTAGCAAGAATCCCCGAAGTTGGTGGATCTCAGCCTGGAGCTGTTCTCTGCTCTTCTCAGATTGAGAAAGATGCTCTCGCAATTGCTCTAAACTTAACTCTTGAACGGAAGGAGAACCTTCCGACACCTTACCCTTCTTCCTAGCCAAGAGCAGAGATGACTCACTTTTCCTCTTAGGAGAAGAGGAATAAGGTACTGGAGAAACAGGAGGGGAAACACCAACATCCCCATCAGTGAAAATAGGGGGAAATGAAGTTGATCGATCAGAAGCTATCAGGTGAGGGAAATAAGGCTTCAATCGAGGCCTACCGATCTCTACCTCCCGAGGATTCTCTTGGGAAGGGTTACAACCCTCAAGGCCCGTAGGTTCCTGGGTAGAAGCGTTGCCCCTCGATAAGGTAGAAGAGGAGTCGCCAGATCTCGTTTGCTCCATCATTTGCAATAGCTTTTCGCGAGCTTTTTGCCCCATACCCAGTTTGATAGAATCCATAGCTGCAAGGCAGAGATAATCGCCATAAAATAACAATAGATGGAAAGATGTAAATAATGGAGATAAATCCAAACTCTATAAATCTTAAATAACTGAGTAATAATTCCGAGGACGAAACATCAACCACATTAGCGTCGCAATCATTTATCACAATCCCGAAAAGCCAGAGCTAGCGATGTCCCCCCAAGACATGAACAGGGGAAGGGGTAAATGTTGCCCTAAAGAAGTTCAAAACAAACCTGTGCAAGAGCACACGAAAGTAAAATAAGGGAATACCTGAACGGAAGGGTAATTGTCGAAGTAGTCGCTGAGAACGACTGATGATTCACAATATCGCCCTCTTCTTTCTAGGGTACAACGCAGAGAGAAAGATGAAGAAGTTGAGAAGAAAGAGTGGAGTGGTTTCTTACTTATCGCCCCACGACGTTTCGGAAAAAGGAAGTGCCCTTTTCATCTGAGGATGAAACAAGGTAGTAATAGGGCATATTTTTAAAGTATATTTTAAATAGCCTCGTGTTCTTCCACCTCGAAGGAAGGAATAATGATGAGAAGTGAGGAATAGGTCTAGCTCTATTCTCGGGAAGATAACCGTCGTTTCGGCTTCTCACGCCATCAGGCATTTGAAAAAAAAAAAAGAGAGAGAGAGAGAGAAAAAGGAGAGAGGGGCAATGGCTGAAGCAAGATTCATTTTCCCGCCAAAACGCTCGTCAGAAGCCCTCATACCGGTGCTTCTGGACCTGGGGGGGGGAGTAGCTGATAGGGATTAATATCAGCTGTAATGCCCAAATAACCCGAGTTGATAAGAATATGTACTCTCCTCAACTCTGGAGCTACGGCATACCAGAAGCCACGGTGAATGTAGAAATCTTACTAAGGAGAAATAGAATAATAAACTCTGGGTGAAACAAGCCTTACCATCATTATTATTACGATCATTCGATAATAATCCTGATAGGACTCAATGGGAGTTGTTCTGCATATGAAACATGTTATCAAAGAGACTTCATGAGCATTAAAATGCTCAGCATAATCAAGAACCATATTCCATGTAGAAGCCGTGGGGTTTTTGCCATTCCCAGAAGCCCTATAAGATCCGTAGGCATCTGCAAAGCTAAGAGGATCTGATCAGATCCCATAAATGTGCAGCAAAGCTCAAGGTTCTGCGTAGCATACTATCCGCGTGACTCTACTCACTATAGAGTGAGGACCACCACATTCACGACGAAGGATACTTTGTCTTCGTCTGAATTCCCTTTTCTGTCCTTCCTTCATACGAATGCTCACTTTTTACCCTCTTTACACCTATAAATACTAAGTGAACGCACAATCACAAGGACACATCATTCTCTGCGAACAACGCGCTCCTTGGCGTACTGTTCCATTAAATTCCATACTCCCTCCTACGAGCTCCTCTGAGCTCAAGCAGTCAAGGCGTTCAAAGCCTTCCTCCGGGAAGCTTTAGTTTCCCTTCACCCCCATCCTCTTTTCTCGACGCCGGGAAGAATCTCCATCTTAAATCTTGTCCTAAGCCTAAGGTAAAACCCTCATTGCCAAAAGGGAATGAGGCTCGGCGGAGCTCCGTTCTCCTTGTTTCCCTCCTTTTTCTTGTTCCATTTCTTCAGTATATGCTTATATGAGTGCGAAACTCCATGAATCTTGCTAGTTTATGGCTAAACATGCCTTGTATGCCCTACTCATAGCTCGACTATTATTTGTCATCACTACGCGAATCATACTCTGTGTAAAATACTCATCTATGATTCTATATGCACATGAATCTCTTGCTCTTTACTGCTTTAACGCTTTACCCATAAATGCTCTTTGCAAAACATGATAAATTGTTGTGGATCTCCAACCCGGATCTATCAGATTGGCACTTTCATTCAGAACAATTGGCACTTTTATTCAGGAAGATTGACACTTTTGCTGGAGAATCATATATCTTAAGTTTCAATTAATAAAACTATATTTTACCTTATAAATTTGAAATTAAATACTAACAAATAATTATAAAATCATAAATTGATATGTGAACCCTATAATGTAATTGTAAAATAACATCACATATAAAAAAATACATATAAATTTTCATGTATAAGATTGGCACTTTTATTCATAAAGATTAACACTTTTATTAATAAAGATTGGCACTTTACCTAAACTGGTCGGGTTAATCCAAACCGGGTCAGGTTGACCCGACCCAAAACGGGTCAACCGGGTCGGGTTGACCACAGTTGGGCCGGGTCGGGTCGGGTCGGGTCAGGCGGATCCGGCCGCATGGTGCGGCCGGCCGCATAGGAGTGTGCCCCTTTTTTTGCCTTTTCTTTTTTAATTTATTTTTCAGTTAAATCAATTAATTTATCCTTAATTTTATAATTAAGAGTATAATGGTCTCAATTTTAAAAAGATACTCGGACTATTATTAACTTTATTTATTGATTTGGGTCATTCTAGGGAATTGACAACTCAGTACATTACACATGCAAGTGTTTGGGCCAATGGGTCGGGCCATTTATCACAAATTCGCCCAACTTAATTGGTACTCCCTCCGTCCCATTTATAATGTCCCATTTACTTTTTAACTTTTTCCGGCACGTGTTTTCACTGAGACGTAGTACGGGTTTTACGATATAATTTTGAAATATTTTTTCTTTTACGGGATACTACGAGTGTCGGGATATCCCGTAAAAAAATAATATTTCAAAATTATATAGTTAAACCAGTACTACGTCTCGGTGGAAACGCGTGCCGGAAAAAGTCAAAAAGCAAATTGGACATTATAAATGGATGGAGGGAGTAGTAAATTGACTAAGTTTGAGAACTTTGAGTGAGAAGAGTCCTCTTAAATACCATCAAAATTTCATCTACTTATAAATAATTAGTATAAACATATTTTTATGGTAAAGAATGATTTAATTTTATAAATAGATTGGAAAATTCTGTTAATTTTCGACGAGCACCGCACTTCAAGTTGGTAATGTTTAATTTATTTTTCTCGGCTGCGGATTCAATGTACTACTGCTACATGGATCCTTCATCCTCTATTACATGAATATGTGTATAAAATAATTATATTTGGAATTATTATTATTATTATTATTATTATTATTATTATTATTATTATTATTATTATTATTATTATTATTATTATTATTATTATTATTATTATTATTATTATTATTATTATTATCACTCGCCTACGCGCGATGCGCGACACCGCGAGTTACGAATATTTAATAAAAGCAGCGAAACGGAACGTAAACGTACACACACTAAGAGCAGACAAATATAATGTTAGTGCACTACAACAACACAATATGTTATACATTTCGAAACACTTCTTTATATACAACATTTGTCGTCCCGCCTAATGCGTCAACGTGAGTTACTAAATCAAAAAAAAGCTAAACCCTACCAAAAAAAAAAAATTGAATCCTAAAAGAAACTGAACTCTAAAAAAAGAGACTATTTTGCAAATGTGAATAAGGAAAAAAAAAAAAACGTAAAGTCATGTCTTGATTTAAGTGAAAACAGTAAATTATACTTTGTTTATGAAATTTACATATATGAACAATTATGTTTTTCATAATTTTTTTTAAGTGACTTATAAATATTGTGTCACCCAATGTATGGTATATTTATTTTATTTCTGTTCTATTTTCGGGCCCATTAAACTTGGGGCTATATCTTGTTGTTTTAGATCACTAAGTTAAATAAAAATTACATAAAAGAAAATCGGAATAAATAAGAGATAATTTAACACGTGACATTAGAGAAAATAAAAGTAAATTATAAATATTTGTTAAAATACAAAATTACAATTGTTTGAAATATAAAATCAAAATATCAAATAATAGAAAATGAGATGAGATTTTTTTTTTTTTTTTTTTTTTTTTTTTTTTTGTGATTCAAACTATAGCAATATTGGTGTCTATTTGCAGAGAATTGAAAAAGAGTATGATATAGTTTTTAAGAGTAAATTGGACATTTGTAGTGAGTTAATTTTGATATATTTTTTGAGGGATTTATATAACATTTTTTCCTAAATAGTTATAGAAAAAATCAAAAAAAAAAAAAAAAAAAACTTTTTTTTAGTATTACATTACACTAATATTACCATTGACATAAATTTTAAAAAACTGTGATAATCTCATAATTGTGTGATTATCACATTTAATTTTAAAACAAATTATATTAATATCTCATTAATATAAAACTCAATAAATTTTAAGAATATCATATCAAACGTGATTAATTTAATAACTCACTTAGAAATATGTAAATAGAATTTCATTAAAACAATTTAACATCAACTTCGAGTAAATAATTAAAGATGATATTGAGTAAACATCAACCGATTATTAGTGGGTAAAGTATTTTTTATTAGAGTATTATGTTCTAATTAGAAAAATGCAAATTCGTTGGAGATGTAACAAAAATAAATTTCTACAACAATATAAGTCGGTGGGAGTATATCGTAAGCCATAAATCATTATGTAATGAGAAAGTAAATGAATAAAAGAACTTATTAGATTCATAATTAATCAAGTCTAAACTTTGTAACTTATATATTTCGTCCCCTTTTCTTTTTCTTTATTAAATTGCAAAGTGAAATGAGTATCGAGCAATGGTCTCACGACCTTATACGAATGAGATGAAATTATGTTCTTCATACTGTAGGTGAATCAATTTATAGCGTTGGTAGTTGAAGTGTAATGCTACATAGCATTATATTGTACTATTATTTTTTGAAAATTAATGTGGAATCACTGGAATGATAAAGTAGACCCATTTAACTATGCCTAAAGTGTGCAAAGAAACATAATACTTTAACGAGAAAATCCATTAATTTAGCAACAGATCATAAGTTTCATATGAATCCATTAAACAAAATAATTGATTGCTCATGTAAAATAATATTCAAACCATTGTAGTAGTAATGCTTATCAAGTAGTATTTCTTTAGATATAAACAATATCAAGTATTTCAATTAATTTTCATTTTATATATCCATACATTGTACTTTCAAAATATGAAAATAACTCGAATTGTATTTTAAGTTTAATGGGTTTGAACTTTGAATCGACAATAGACATTTTTCGTTGTGAGATATATGTACAACAATTAGTAAATATGGCTTCTAAAATATTACAACCCCCACTATAGTATGAAATAGGAGTGACACATAATTTTAAAAGAAGAAGAAGAAGGAGGAGGAGGAGGAGGTAAAAGTAGGACATGACTGTGGAAAAAATGTAATGTTGAAAATTTTAGAAATTGTAGGATTAGGTAGATAAAAAGTAGTACACGACTGTGGAAAAAATGTAATGTTGAAAATTTTAGAAATTGTAGGATTAGGTAGATAAAAAGTATTGTAAATAATGTAAATATCAAGTGAAGAAAAATGGTGAGTAAATATTTTTATTTTGGAAAACCACACTAATTTAGGAGATCTCGAACGGGTAATAAACATATTGATTTATGTAATAGAGGGAACACTAAATTATTTTGTTATGCTCTTTAAGATATTAGATCACTATGCATTACTCCATCCGTTCCATATAATTAGTCTCATTGAAAATTCATATATGAGTGTATAATATTTTAATTGGAATAATCTAATAGGACGGAGGGAGTACATATTCATATAATTTTGACATGATTATTGAATTGTACTTTAACATATTTCTATCCGTGCATTGCACGGGTGCAAAATCTAGTTATAATAAATAGTACACTATTCAACGTACTATTTCCTTATGTATATTACCATATTTCAATTATTTGAATTGGATAAAAATATTATAAGTGTATGATTTAATTCTAAATTTATAATTAAACTTAAAAGTTGGTAAATATAAAAGTTACTATTTATAAATTGTAGGAGTTACTATATATAGCAGCCCGGTGCTGCTATTAGTATATAGATAGATTTTTTACTATCACATTACATAGTATTCATGTATATCAACTCACACAAAGGTGAGACTCCTACACCACACAAAGGTGGGAAAACTCCCCACATACCATATTGATATTTGGGATAGAACTCAAAACCTCTTCTTATTGAAGAGTTAAGTCCCCCGGCGCCCCCCGACCAAGGGTTCATTGGCCCTCACGTAGTACATTTTTTTTTTTTTTAAATTGTGTATCTTTCTTCTCTCCACGCTAATGTGGGAATGGAAGCGTATTACTCTAATTAGAAATTATGCAAAGTTAAATAAAATATGAGCTCCTATTATTTTAGAGTTAGGTTATGCTCATATATTGCCCTCGTGATTGTGAGCTACAGTTTCATGTTAGTTTTTCTTCCTTATCGATTCTGACATGGCTACATCACTCACAAAGTTGTTTATATCGAGCGCTTAACATATCAAAACCTTATATAACTGTTGGTATACAATTATAAGTTTATAGCTTATAGATATTCAAATAAATATAATGATATTGAAAATATGTTGGACTCTAATATGTCATCGATTTTGTAAGATTCTTAGTCCCTAATACAAATACGAAATCCTTACCAAAATTGTACCTGTACACTATAGATTTATGAAGTCCGCCTCTCACGAGCAACCTATTTCATCTCCCGCCAATTCGTTGTCGCCGTTGTCCTCTTCGTTTCTTTTTTCAATACAAGAATTTAATATGTTTGAGGATCAATTTTTTTCCCTGAATTTGGATTATTAGAATACATAGAATTTTAATGTTGAATTCTATACAATCATCTCGAGCCCCGAGATAGAAAAATGTTTTGAAAATAATAGATTATCTCCAACCATTTTATTATAATAATAGGTTCATTGTAATAGAAAATGGCCCAAGATAAATTAGACGGAGGGAGTATAAATGTACAATATACATATTATCATTTTGAGGGATCTCTCTGTTTTTTTTTCCCCCCTTGGATTATGCAAAATTGTATATCAAACCAAAATTTATGCTTTAAATATTTGTGTGTATTACGAGTATAGAATCCTCAATCGCGTGTAAACTATTATAATCAATTGATTATTTTATATATATTCATGTTCGGTTGTTTTGCGATTCGAATGAACGTATATATTATTCACTTTGTGATTCAATTTTGTAGGAGATGTAAATATTTAAAATTATATCAATCTTATTCGTCCAAATTTTGTAAAGGAAATTTTTATAGGCTAACTTCTATCCAAAGAAGCTATGGAGCTACAAAATGAGGTCATATAAACATTAATTTTTGATTCATTTCTCTTAAGCTTGATTTTGGTGAATCTTATGATTTTCCGTCTGATCAATGTTGTCTTTTGAGTTTTGGATTATTCTGAAAGACGTCATTGAAGTGGGCAATTAAGTTTTTGAACTACTATAATACAAATTTCTTGCTCAGTTGCATTTGTTTTGTTTTGTTGTGATTTTTTATTTATTATTATTATTTTGGTCATGAAGGTTATTGATTGACTATGTAAGTGCTTAAATGAGGTCTAAAGGAAGAGAAGAGAAAGTTGTAAGAAGCTCAGTTCCTAACTCTTTCCCTATCTAACCTATAATTTGTTGTCTATAATATTTAATTTTCTCTTGAACATGAGAACTGACTGCATGAGTGAGATAGTGTACCAAAATTTTATAAAATATTTAAAAATAGAGATAAATCAATCTAACAAATTAACATAATCTTTTAGAGCTTTAAAATGCAGACCACTCAATTACTCATAAACGTTCTCTTACCTACCACCGTAGGCAGCTTAATGTATCCACTGCCGATGCGACAATGTCATGTATATAGTAGTAATTTTTTTTATCAGGGTTTAGATTTTTTTAATTGGCTATGGTACATATTTTAAAAATCATTTTATTAGTAATTATCATTGTCACGTCATTCATGGACATATTAAACATGCTCACAGTAGACAATGGAGTATTACTCCTCAATCACTATGACACCTCCTATGGGAAGGCGTGATGTGCTTAATTCACTTATAAAATTTGAGACTTCAATTGATAAAATTGTTAATATTATGTATCATTAATCATGAATTATCCATATAATTTGCAATATTAGTACATGATTTCTAGGAATCAATTGAGGGATGGAGTGTTTGAGCTCACACAATTAATGGATTTGGTCATTTCAACAAAGGGAAATGCTTATGGTAGATTATGAGTTCAAAAAGAGTTTGGTTTTAACAACTTTCGTATTCTACTTGAGTAATTTCCTTAAATAAAAACAAGTGAAAATTAAAGAAAAAAACAAAAGAATAATTAAACGATTAAAACTTCTTTAATAAAAGATAAAAGAAAATTAGTGGAGTTATAAATATATTTGACTTAATAATGAAGTAAGAATCACTAATTATACACATAATCACTTATTTATACAATTTAGTTTTAATTTTTTTAGTTTCTCAACAAAAATAAAATTGCAAATAAATGAACAATAAAATGAATTAATTATATTATTAGAAAAATGTTCATTAAATTATTTTTGTTTTTTAAATAACGATAAATACAAATTCAGTTTACCCCGTGCGTCGCACGGGTGTGTTACTAGTGAAGGAAAAAACTATAAACACCACACCACGTGGATTCCACTTTAATTTCTCAAAAGGGCAAAAAAAAAAACTCATTAACAATGAATATTTAATTCAAAATTGCAATTTATGGGTAAAAATAAAAAGACACTATTATTAAAAAATAATCCTTAGGAAAATACCTTCATCACTAACTTTCAAAGGCACTATAATTAAAAGACGCTATAATTATTAGGAAAAGTTTCGCAAGTTTCGCAGACAAATTGTGGGCGGATTTTCTAAATAATCCTTAATTAACTATATCAATCTTTTTCAAAAAAAAAAAAAATAATAAAAAATAAAATAAAAAAATAAATACAAACCCTAGTGTGTATGTATAAATAAGAGAGCCACAACCCAATAATTTTTAGACGCCGACTTCTTCACCCCTTTCCCTTCTCCTTCTCCTTCTTCTTCCTAATGCACAGATCCCTTCTCACCCTTCTTCTTCACCCCTTCTTCTTCCTAATTACTACCAAAACACACCCCCTAGAATTAGCAGGCTGGTCTCCGATTGCTGATTTTAGTTCCCCTGTTAATCTTACTTTAGAGGAAGACCGGAAGACCGTCAACAGGGGAACTAAAGCAGCAATCGGAGGGTTTCTTCCTATCACTATCAAGATAGGAAGGGCAGGCTGATTAAGAATTAGCACTATGGTTTTGAATGGGTGCTCAATCTGTAAGTTTATAGATTCTTTCAGGCCATTTTATATTTATTTTACAGATCTATAAGTTTTATGTTTAGATCTAGAAATATTATATCAGATCTGATATTAAATTCTAGTCCTTTTATTTTATAAAACTTTTTCATGACTATGTTGATTTTGAAATTTATGCAAGAATCCTTCTAAGGCAAGAGGCAAGGACTTGCCATACTCTTTCATTTCTGTGCATGTTACAGATTGTTCACGTGCTTGGAATCATTTTTTATTTATTTATTTATTATTATTATTATTATTTTTCCATCTTTTTTTGTTTTATATCTCCAACATTCTCTATGTGATTTTTTTTATTTTTTTTAATGGTGGTATTGAACTGCTTTTACCATGTATGTTCCACGCTGCTGGCAGTACAAGTTTGGGAACATTGATCAGCGTATAGCCTTCGCTGCATCATTATGATAACATAGGATAACAATTGTGTTACTATTTGAACTCATTGTCGTTTGATTCACAGTTTATAGTCACAATGTCTATAGTATAAGGTAATGACCCTTTTTGTTCATCTGGCTTCCAGGGATGGATCAGAAGATGGACTTACCTTCGCGTTCCGGTTCCCTGATGCTAGTTCGTCCGTTCCTTACCAGGGTACAGTGTTATCTGTCCTAATGTAACCGAGTCCTGTTTTTTGTATGAAAATTAACAAACAATTTGCTTTTACTAGCATGCAACTGAGTCCTTTTTTTTCATCAAACTAAATTGCATAAATTCTTGGTAGGGTCTGACCTTACTCGCCAGGGATGGAGAAAGGGATCAAATGTACTCCAAGAAGGTTATGGGACTGGGTCTGTGTTACCGGAACAAGGGATATATTTAGCAGCGTCAGTATATAGGCCAGTAGTTCAGGTACAAGTAGAATGCAATCGGAGGGAAAGTAAATCAAGTGCTCGTTGCTTCTCTAGGGAATGCATAACTTCATATTCCTTTTCTGCCTTTACTCTTGCAGTTTATAGACAAAGTTGCATCAATGCTTCCTCAAAAGTTCTCCCAACTTGGGGCACATTCAGCTCCAACTTTCAACCTGTTAACACATTGTAGAATGACCTCAAAGCTATTCATTTTTTATTTTTCTTTATCTCGGCTGTTTGGCTATCCAAAAAAAGTTCAGGGTTTAGCGTCTAACTATCTAGCTTATTTGTACTTCGGTTGACTTGCATAATTATCTGTAGGAAACTAGGAGCACACACTTTATCTCCCATACATCTTGCAAGTTTGAAGAACTCCATATGAGTATTTTTATGTCAACGCTATATCAATCATTTCTTAGAAAGGATGGTTACCCTACCCCGAAATTCAAGTTTCCATCTCATGCTGTATTCACAATGCCTCATCTTTTATCAAGTTTGATTTGATGAAAGTCATATTTATTATTGAATTATGGTATTTGCAGTTTTTAAAGGAAGAACTTTCTAGAATAGATGAAAGCTGGGCTGCTGTGCGCTTCGATTCATTACCTCACGTTGTGCACATTTTGACATCCAAAAACTGTGAAGCAGAAGTTCAAGTTTTGAAGTAGCAAAGTGATATCGTCGAAGAAGTTGTTGATGAAGTTGTCCATGCATATCATGGTGGCTTTAACAAAGCTATCCAGAATTATTCTCAGGTTTCTCTTAATGTTGTAATTTTGAGTTCCTTTTCTGCAAAACACTTTCGATTGATGTACATTTCTGGTAGCTTGTGGAGCTTGCGTTATGGATAATTTTGTGCCCCATATTCTGCTGTGAATACTTATTGGATCTCATTTTATTTATCAGATAATTTATTTACTTTTTGGTGGCATGTTAGGAGCTAGACTTGCTACAAGTTTGATTACTAGTTCTTATGAGGATGCATAATTACATTGGTAGGCCTAAATTGGCCAGACTGCTCATGGAAGTTTAGGTGCATATAACCGTGCTTTGGACCTAGTGATAAGACTGCCTAAGATCTGGGTTGAGAATTGGGGATCACATAATAATGATACTAAGGTAAAGAGGAAACTCTAAAAGTTGGAAGTATTTTAAGTGCGAGGATTATAGGTTCTGTTTGGGAAAACAAGATACGGATTCCTTACTACTGAATCCTTTTCTTAGCTCCACTTTTCTAATAGAGAAAGTTTGACTAGCTTTCCAGGTTAAACCTTGTTAAAAGAATTGAAAATTCATGAATAAATGAGATGGCATCATCAGTATTAGCTATGCATAGCTCATTTATGTAGATCCCATCTTAGGGAGGTTGTTGTACTTAATATTATGAGCTGTTAACACCTCTGAGCTTAAGAGAAATAGGGACCAGACCATGAAACAAGTTATGTAACGAAGTATGATCAGATTGCATATACTTATGCTGCTGCATAGTTCTTCTGTTTCTTGTTTTCGTAACTCCCAAACAAAACCTGAAATAAGAAAAAATAAGTGGAAAGCGTTCAATATAGTTTGCTATAATGATCAGTGGTGATGTATATTATTCTGAAATATGGAACACTTGTCAAAATAGATACGCAAGAAACACTGTACTTTTTAACTTAGCTGCCAGTACTTTAACATTGTTTCTGGGGTGCTGCATCCTTCTTCCTGTCTGTATGACTCTCCATTTCTTTTTCTCTTGGGGTGGCATAACCAACCTTGAATGTATATAATTTTTTTTTTCGGTGTACTCCTAGAGACTATTATTAATATCTCTTTTCCCTTCAGATTTTGCGACTGTTCATTGAATCTGCTTAAAGCATCGGGGAGTTGAAGGTTGATTTAGCTCAGGCAAAGAAACTTCTTGGTGCCCATAATAAGCAATTACATCAATTATGGTACCGGTCTGTTACTTTGGGGCACATAATCTCTTTACTAGACCAAATTGAAGGCATAGCCAAGGTCAGTGTGTTCTGTAGACAGAGTTTGTTTCATTCAGGCACTCGAAAGATTTTACTCTCTTTTATTTTTTTCAGTATGCTGGTAGAAAAATGAATAAGTTATTTTTCTACTGGACTTGAATAAATATTCCCATTAACTTCATGATGTTTATAATTTTTCTGTGTAGCAATGCATAAAACTCGGTCCTTGTGCTTCTGATCCGATTTCTATAATTTCTATTAAATGCATAGGTCCCAGCGCGTATTGAAAAGCTCATTGCTGAAAAGCAGTTTTATGCGGCAGTACAATTACATGTCCAGTCAAGTTTAATGCTCGAGAGAGAAGGCCTCCAAGCGGTTGGTTTCTATTTTCCCTTTTAAATGCAAGTTTTGTTAGTTTGCAACGAGACTTTATTGTCCTCTAGCTATATATGTGCCCTGCCGTTTGTTCTCTAATTCCTTTCAAAGTTGGTATCACAAGTCAGGGAGTATCTGATGGCTGATTATCCACTTGGTTCAGGTGGGTGCTCTTCAAGATGTACGATCGGAATTGACAAAGCTGCGAGGAGCCTTTTTCTATAAAGTTTTGGAAGATTTATAGACATGCGAAGCCATTTTCTTGATTGGTTTGCGATGCAAGCAAACGTTTGAGTGCAGGTTGATGGTATATTGCCTTAAATCTTGTACTTTGAGAAGCTTTTTCTCCGAGAACTATTTCATTCGTCAACTGAACGTTTAGCCTCTTGTCAATTCTAGATTCTGGGGCAGTATTTTGTTTAGCATTTATATGCTTCACAGCTTGTGAAAGCTTGCATTCAATTCTTTTTTTGGTCCTTTAACCTTTTCATCTGGATTTTTTCCTTGAAATGCTAGCTTTCTTTTCAGAAAACTACGTTTCGTTTATTTTCTTCCTTTTGATCATTTGCTATGATAATTACTTCTTCTGAATTCCACCTTTCTTTGTGGCAGCTCAGTTGTCTCTAGTATGCTTGAAAGTGACGATGCGATTCCAACCGCTACAGCTGGTATGTCTTCCATGAATTATTCACACTCTCTCTCACGAAGAACCAGGTTGCTGAAAGGAGATGGGGATGGAGTGTATAGACCCAGTCCAGTTGATGGGGGTTGAGAGAGTTTTACTTTTCAATTCTGTTAACTTATCATCTTTGCTATAATTATCTATTTGGGCATAGGAGTTATGATCGACCTGGATATGTCTTATATGTGTCACGTCTCCAAATTAGAATATAGGATTTTCTCTTTTTTTAGTGCCCAAGAGGCCTCCAATCCTCGTTGGATTATGCATTACATATATTGTTGTAAATCCTAGCATTTTTTTTGGGAATTTCAAATTTAATTTGCACAAGGTGAATACCAGAATTGATTGGATAACCGGCCTTTCTGATGAGCTTTTTATCTCTTTCTTTCTGCTTTTTAGTTCATCATTTGATGGCCACAATGAGGATGGCACCTTGGATGTGCATGACGATGCTGCACCTAATGGGTATACTCCTAAGGCTAATGGTGGTGGTGATGCAAGAACTCTCTCGTCAAATTCCCGTCTGGCTATCAGATTCTACTCCTGATGAATTTGTTGTATGCTTCTTTTCATACAGTACAAATGTTGATGAACTTAAATTGGTTTTTCACACCCCAGCTGAATCACATATGTATTTGATGCAGGAAGCGGTGAGGAAGAGTGATGCTCCACTGCATGTAAAATATTTGCAGACTCTTGTCGAGTGCCTTTCCATGCTTGGAAAAGTTGCTGCAGCTGGCGCTATAATAAGGTATGCTTTTATGTTTGGGTATCTTTCTGGTTATAAGTATCATTTGTGTTGATCTGGAAAGTAACACTTGAAATCAATGTCACAATGTCACATCAGATACTAATATGAACTGTTTCTGATTTCAACAAAAGGTAGATTGAATTTTGGCAATTACAGTGTTTAGGCAATCCATCTTACCTGTATGTCGGAGTTTTTTCTATGGCGGGTAACAACGTGCTGTCGCAATTGTTAGGTTCTCAACAAGATGTAGCACCTCAATATCTTTCATTATTCTAGAGTTCTAGTTTTAATTCCTAGTAACTATTTATGCATGGCCAATTATCAGAAAATTATGAGTTTAGCCATTATATTGTTCTTTTGAGTAGTACTCTGATAATTCTTCAATTTATTTCTAACTCTATTCTCATGCTCCCAGTCAACGGTTACGTCCTACAATCCATGATATTATTACTGCCAAGATCAAAGCACAGGCAGGACGAGCCAGTGGGCCAAGGCCTGGTCTCGGCCACACTGCCTCACCTACAGTTACGGGTCTGCACTATCTAAAGGGGCAGCTGGAGCAGCACTTAGCAAAACAAAAACGTCAAAATGGGGTATCAGCATCTGGAGTTTTAGCTGTAAGCCCTGTCTCATATAATGTCGCCTTCTGGAACAGCCCAAACTTCAGCAAGGGAACTACTTGATTCTATACTGGACACCGTTGTTCGGATATTTGGTAGGTTATTGCTGTAAAGTTTCCTTAAATCATATAATCTCTGTACTCTTTGTTGTCTTCTTCATTTTCTTGATAGTGGAATATTATTCAGAAAATCATGTTATTGTTGGAGAGCTGCTTGAGTCAAAATCTTCACAGCAATCTGTGAACACACCAAAAGCAATGGTTGTTGATGTCAGTTGGAATAATGACTCCGATGCTTCTAGTGATACTGGAGGCTTCACAATTGGTTTTTCCTTAAACGTTCTTCAGGTTTTTCACTTAATTTCCCCATTTTGTGTTTCAGCCTCATGCTTTTCAAAAGCTTGCTATCTTTTGATTGATATATTCCCATATGATTGTAGAGTGAGTGCCAGCAACTTATATGTGAGATCCTACGAGCAACTCCTGAAGCTACATCTGTAGATGCGGCTGTACAGACAGCTAGACTTTCTAGCAAGAATCCTTCTAAGGACAAGAGGCAAGGACTTGCCATACTCTTTCATTTCTGTGCATGTTACTGATTGTTCATGTGCTTGGTATCATTTTTTATTTATTTATATATATTTTTATTTATTTATTATTATTATTATTATTTTATTTTTTTTCCATCCTTTTTTGTTTTATGTCTCCAACATTCTCTGTGATTTTTTTTTTTAATGGTGGTATTGAACTGCTTTTACCATGTATGTTCCACGCTGCTGGCAGGACAAGTATGGGGACATTGATCAGCGTATAGCCTTCGCTGCATCATTATGATGACATATGATAATAATTGTTTTACTATTTGAACTCATTGTCTTTTGATTCACAGTTTCTAGTCACAATGTCTATAGTATAAGGTAATGACCCTTTGTTCATCTGGCTTCCAGGGATGGATCAGAAGATGGACTTACCTTCGCGTTCCGGTTCATTGATGCTAGTTCGTCCGTTCCTTACCAGGGTACAGTGTTATCTGTCCTAATGTAACCGAGTCCTGTTTTTTGTATGAATATTAACAAACAATTTGCTTTTACTAGCATGCAACTGAGTTCTTTTTTTTTTCATCAAACTAAATTGCATAAATTCTTGGTAGGGTCTGACCTTACTCGCCAGGGATGGAGAAAGGGATCAAATGTACTCCAAGAAGGTTATGGGACTGGGGCTGTGTTACCGGAACAAGGGATATATTTAGCAGCGTCAGTATATAGGCCAGTAGTTCAGGTACAAGTAGAATGCAATCGGAGGGAAAGTAAATCAAGTGCTCGTTGCTTCTCTAGGGAATGCATAACTTCATATTCCTTTTCTGCCATTACTTTTGCAGTTTACAGACAAAGTTGCATCAATGCTTCCTCAAAAGTTCTCCCAACTTGGGTGAGCACATTCAGCTCAAACTTTCAAACTTACTGCTTTTGAATGTCTATTAATATCTTAAATATGCAGTATATAATGACTTGGAATAATGTCAATATAGATATGTCTCACATCATATGTGAACCTTACATATACTCTGGGTAAACTACACATTTCAAATATATACCATTGCAGTCTGCTTCTACGGACATGTTTATAAGATAAGAGGAAACTAACAAACACCTGAGGAAATTTTGTACCTGTATTGAACAAACAGTGATGCGTGCAAGGAGAACTTCATTATCTATACCTATTTGTTTGCGTAGTTGCTGTAGTGAAAATTCATGGTTTCTTATAATTGGGACTTTCATATGGCCATATTTGTTTGTAGTGAAAGTCTACTAAGTACTATACAACTTGCTAAGAAGAAATTGTAGTTCAATATGAGGATGCATATGTATAAAAGTCAGTGATTCAATGTTTGCTTGACTATTGTCTGCTTGCCAATCATGTGTACTGATTTTAATCTCCTCCATCTTCAGCTGCATTCCGGCCACGAGCTAATTTTGCTGCATCTGGGAAAGGGCGACCTGTTTTACAAGGATTGTTGGCTATAAATAGTTTAGCGACAAAACTTCACTATAGTTTCATCAAATTAAAAAGAAGAGTACTTACCATTTATCATTACCTGCTCTACAGCGAAACTTTCCATTTATCATTACCTGCTCTCTTTTTTTTTTTGCAGAATGGCAAGAAGAAACAGGGGAAAAAGAAACAGGGGAACTCCTATCATTCCTAAGCCTATCGTTCCTAAGATAATAGGCTGGATTTTAGCTTTGGATTGGGACCCAGACACTCTAACCTTTTCCATACATGGCCTGTGGCCAATCTACAATGTAGACCCACCAACAACAGCACCAACAACTTCAACAACAACTCCAACAACAACTACTACTGAACGGGTTGAGAGTAAGCTACACAACTTAACTCTTACTCGACTCTACAGACACTGGAGCAATTAGACAAAGGAAGATATCGGAAGATTTTTGCAACATGAGAGTAACAAACACGGGATGACATCAAATATGTCTGCAGAAGATTATTTTGCAAAAACACTTGAATTATATGGAACAGCATTAAGTCTAGCATCAGACGGTACGTAAACTTTTATGTTATGTTTTTTAAAAATTGGATCTCATTTAATGATTCCTAAATTGCAAACAAAAGCTTTGGAATAAGGAAGAAAATAAAGAATATCCGAACCATAGCTGATGTAAAGGTAGCAGTGAAAAGTTGCGTTGGGGTTGAGCCCTAACGTAACTTTTCACTGCTGCCTTTACATCAGCTATGGTTCGGATATTTTTTATTTCCTTCCTTATTCCAAAGCTTTTGTTTGCAATTTATGAATTATTAAATGAGATCCAATTTTTAAAAAACATAACATAAAAGTTTACGTACCGTCTGATGCTAGACTTAATGTTGTTCCATATAATTCAAGTGTTTTTGCAAAATAATCTTCTGCAGACATATTTGATGTCATCCCGTGTTTGTTATACTCATGTTGCAGAAATCTTCCGATATCTTCCTTTGTCCAATTGCTCCAGTGTCTGTAGAGTCGCGTAAGAGTTAAGTTGTGTAGCTTACTCTCAACCCGTTCAGTAGTAGTTGTTGAAGTTGTTGGTGCTGTTGTTGGTGGGTCTACATTGTAGATTGGCCACAGGCCATGTATGGAAAAGGTTAGAGTGTCTGGGTCCCAATTCAAAGCTAAAATCCAGCCTATTATCTTAGGAACGATAGGAGTTTCCCTGTTTCTTCTTGCCATTCTGCAAAAAAATACGAAACAAAACATACAAGCTGGAAAAAATGTTTCTTCTTGCGCAAAATACGAAACTCAACATACAAGCTGGAAAAAATGTTTTCTTCTTGCCATTCTGCAAAAAAAAAAAGAAACTAAACATACATGCTAAAAAAAATGGAAGTTTAATATATCATCCACATCTTAAAAAAATGGAAGTTTAATATATCATCCACATACAAGCTGAAAAAAATGGAAGTATCATCAACAACACAAAAGCAAAACTCCTCGATACCAAAACAGCAGCACTCATCACCACCACTCCATCATCACCATGACCCATCATCACCACCACTCCATCACTATAAACTTCATTTGCCAAGACAAAATCCAAACAAAGAGAAGTGAATATAACATTCCAAACCAGCAAATGCAAACATAGATAACTGATGATAAGTGTTACTTTCTTTAAAAGTATAAAGCATGGGAAATGCAATACATTCATGTAAAAGTCCATAAACCTGCACGTGTAAAGATTCAACAAATCTTGCATGTTATACTTCTTAATTGAATAGTAGCAGCTTATTATTTATTTTTCTTTATTTTTCTGTGACACACAAGGGAAAAAAAAAACCCAGAAATCCATTTTAATTAAAGCAGTAAATCACAAGAAAATAACAGAGAAATCACAAGAAGAAAGGGGATTCTTGAAAATAGCAGTACTAAACTCCTAATAATCTCCCTCGCTCTATTATAGCATAGGAGTGTGTGATCGATCTAATGTCCCTCGCTCTATTATTATTATTGTATTGTTATGTTATGTTATTGTCTGCAGCTATAATATCAGCATGTATATGCGTTGTCAGCTGTCTGCATATTTGTAAATAATTATAACTTGGATACACATGCACAAGTTCTAGTTTCATACGTTGGTTCAAATACACTGCAACAAAAGGGAATTCAAGGTCTAACCTTGAGAAACAGCTGCAGAAGACGATAGTTCACCTTCTAAGTCCTCGTGTATTTGCTCTAACCTTGAGAAATAGCTGCAGACATAACCACAATTTCCACATAAAGTTATCAGAAAACTCATCATCACAAATAGGAGCTAGAAACAATAATATTCATTTCTTTCTCATCAAAATGTGAATGTCAATTTCTGTAACAAAATTCCTAGAAAAAGCATCACAAATTCAAGAAAGCTAGGGAGCAAATTCACAAAATCAAACGACAATTGCATGTGATATTCCCATGTTAAATTCTTAAGGCCCTGCCATAGATTCATTACATTAACCATGAAAGCTATGCAACTCTATCACTTTAGTCTCACGAACAAAAGTAATTTCCATGATATAAAGAATCAGGAGAGAGGAATCCTGCAGGAGCTGAAGCAGATAATCATTCTTTCCCATTCTTGGAATGTAGAATTACAACATTCAATTAATTCTTCCAATAACTAGCATCTAAATTCATATTTAATCAATCTGTAGTGGTACCCCCTTTAGTATTTCCATTTGCAGATCACACAAATAGGTATCCTAAAAATTTTCAAACTAGAAGGGAGCAAACATACTTTTACCCTTTAGCTATGAATCACTTTATTCACAAACGACTAAAAGAATGAACTACATAGAGAACATGCTTATATGCCTGTTTCAGATTTTTGAATTTATATTCATCCTAATAAACAGTTACATAAAGTTTGTACGCATATAAAGACACTAATACTTCATTAGATTACTAAATATCCATAAGTCATTACCTAGTTCAAAAGTCATTACAATTATCCTACAAAAGTTATAAGTGAAAGTATCTCCAACAAAACTATCTAATGCAAAAAAAGGTACAAGTTTCTTATTTTAAAATATAATATACTCAATTGGATTATTTTAAAATGAAATACCACACTTATGTAATAAAGAAGATGAATTACCTTGCAAAACGTGGTATGTCCGAAATTGATCTGCTCCTTCGACTCCTACCTTTTTTGCAGCCTCTACGACATACTTCCTTCACGTAACGATAAAATATGAGTAGCTTAACATCATTGTAGCTTAACATAATATGAGAAAATAAGATATTCAGATTTTGTTAGTATTACTAATGTGTAAATGATATTCTAGGTTACTGTTGCAGTTAAAAAGCAGGTTGTTTGGTCAAAACAAAATACAATAATCTCATCAAAAAATCACAAGTTAGGAAGAAAGTTAGGAAGAAACTACAGGAAATCCTATCCAAAGCAAAGCTGTAAGTTTTATGTATGTTACTGTAGCAGTTAAATAGCAGAGTACCACTTAGAGATAGAGCTTTACATAGGGGAACTCGATTAGCTAGTAGGCATAAGTTCATAATAAATGATGATACAAGGTGAAAGAGAGGAGAAAACTCGATTTGCACACACACACACACACACACACAGAAGATAGATTTCTCAATTATCACACTGCACATCGATGAAGTCAGGTACAAGAAATACATTTCGAGGTTGAGGGAATTGAGACAGACAATCTGAGTCTTTACGGACATGAGTCGGGTGGGACAAAATGCAGTTAATTAACTAGCCTTGCAGACCAAACAAAAAGATATGCATATACAAGCATAATACAAAAAAGAAACTCCGATTTACCTTCCAGGTGTATTTAAATGAACTAATAGGCTATAAATGAACTGATAGGCTATAAATCTCAACATGAAATGCAGGAGCAGTCTTTCATTAAGTTTATGCATACTGAAAATTATAACTTCTTCAAGAAAAGAAACTAATCCCATCAACTCTTAAACAACATTCAAGAATAATCTTATGGTGATTCCTAATTAGATTATAAGGTTTAATCTTATAGTGTTTTTTGTAGTTGCATATATTCCAATCAATTCCATATACTATCTTTTTAAAAAAGATCAATTATGCATGCGCACACAAATCACAATCCTAGTAGTACCTAAGTTATAATAGCAGCCATGCACCATCTATTCACACCCTTGGCCTTGTGTGTTTGAACGTGATACAGGAAAAATATGAGAAGTAACAGAATTTTGCAAACAAAGAACACATAAGATTTTGCAATTTGTAAGCATGAGAAGTAAAGCAAATTTTACCAAAATCCAAATATCTTCCCATAAAAGAAATCTCGTACTACATACCTGCGGCGATTCCAGCAAACGCGGGGGGGGGGGGGGGGGGGGGGGAGGGGGGGGGGGGGGGGGATTCGAATTAGGAATCTCGTAGCTTCAGGCTAGGAGGCTGCACACAGACGAGACGGCAGCGCCTGGGAGCTTCACATTTTTAGAGCAAAAAGGGAAAAAAAAAAAAAATCAATTCAAGGAAAAGAGGAAAAAACAATTTATGGAGACAGAGAGAGAAGCAAAAGGAGAGAAGAAAAATAAACAAAAGAAATCAATTCAAGGAAAAGGGAGACTCGACATTTTTTGAGCAAATTTCTAGTGGTGGTGGCGGCGGAAGAACAACGAACTCCCAAAATCCCAACCGCGGTGCGACTACACCCTAGTTCTGCAAAATAATAGTCAGTGACGGGGAAGACGATTGAGAGAGAGAGAGAGAGAGAGAGAGAGAGAGAGAGAGAAAGAGAGAGAGAAGGGGGAGAGGGATGGAGAGGAAGTATTTACCTGGGTGTATCGACGGCGCCGGTGGCCAGAATTGAGTAGGGAAAACTCGGAGACGAACGACGGTTCTTCAATTCACGCTCTAGGGGTTTAGAAATTGGGGGCGCGGTGAATTAAGAATTCCCGCCTTTTGCAATTTATTTGATGATAACGACGGGGGTTCACGTTCCGTCTCGGTTTAATTACGGAAACACCTTCCGTCTTAGTTTTAACTACGGACTAGAACGTCTATCCGTGGGATGCACGGAATTAAATACTATCAATTTTATTTCTTATATTCTTTATGATGAATTATATAATTAAATCGCTATTAATAACAATAGACATTGTAATTTTAATAGCCTGTTTAAAAATAAATGACGTCATTATGTGCTTTCTAAGGATTTTTTGCCATAATAATTAATAATATCTAAACAACAATGGAAAAATATACTTGCTCTAGCATTGTAGTAGTAATTGTTAGAAGACATTTAAAACGATTGAGTGATGACACACTTCATCATTCCATATATTTTAGTTGATTTAAATAAAGATACTTATTTGGATGAGATCATCTATCTTATTTCTGTGTAAGAATTGCTTACTAAACAATTAATTTTATTAACTTTTTATATATATAAAAAATGAGTTATTTCTGATAGAAAAATAAAATGAAATTTATTATAACAATAAAATCAAATAAAATTTTTATAACAAAAAATTAAAATTCTAAAAAGTTACTCAAAGTTTTGATTTTCCAACCCTACTTTACCAAATAAAATTGAAATTAAATATTAAAATATAATTATAAATTAATCTTGAAATGAATAGGTGAACCCTAAAGAATAATCATATTTTTTTTTTCAAATCACGCTACGTCGAAATTATTTAAAATATACAAAAATATAATAACGACATTCATTATATGGTTTGTGCATAGAAACAACGATAGCAACAACTCATTTTCCTTTCAACTCCGTTATTTGAACCTTCGCAGTTACTCCAATAGTAGTATTACAATCAAGAAAAATGTACAATATCGCTTTTACTTACTACATCACCTTTTATCTTAATGTTGAAATTCTATTTATTTAAAATTTGTTAGTTTAACCGTGAATGTTACCACTCCAGAACCTCTACTGACCACACTTTAATTTTAATATTAAATGTTCTTGATCGTTTATTATACCATATATTCGTCTCATTTATAAAGGGATACGTTCTATTTTTGTTTGTATCACTTATATAAGGATATAACCTTAAATAGCTATATTTTGACCCACTAAAATTTATCCACAACTTTCACTCTCGTTTTAATTCACGTGTCGGGAAAACATTATCCTTTATGAGTGGAATGGAGGGAGTATTACGTTGATACTAAACATTTGAATTTGTCACTTAAATTATGAATATCTTAAACATACAAATACATTTAATATTTCATCATATTTTTAATTAAATTTATATATTAGTGTTAATAATTGTGACTGAAATTGTATTAGGCATCAAATATATGTGGTTTGGGTTTTGGAAATGGAGAAATGCAGTATTGTACAAAATGAAAGTCGGAATTTTAAAAAGATAAAAAGAGGAGATTAAATGTAGATTTTGATGTTGGTGCATAGTTAGAAAAGGTACCATTTAAACTCAAGATACATAGATTGTTTCAAAACTTGCTTAAAGCTATTCCCTCCGTCCCCCTTAGTATTTCGTGATTGTAAAAAAATTAATTTATAGTGTTGCGCTTATCCGTGTATAATATATGACATAATTTTCCCTTTTCGGTCATCCATGATATTTGTGCAAGTCATTTTAAAATAAGAGTTTTCTATTCACTGGCCATCTTTAAAAGTAAATAAAAATACATTGAAATAAATTATAGTGTTATATTATGGTATAGTGTTGTTTATCAAAATGAATACTTATCATTATTTTTAGTCAGTTAAATTATGTTCTTAATATTTGTGTATCTGGATGTGTGATTTTTGATCCAACCAAAATGAAATATTTTCTTAGCAATTAAGATATAGCAATAATTAATTACAAATATATTCATCTATTATTATAAAATTTAATTCATTTTTTTGACAATTTAATGTTTTGATCAAAACGTAGATATTGATCTTTTTTGCTTATAAAATGTTGTTAATTAACATATCATATTGATAGAGATTTAAACTTTTTTACCTTTTCGATCTTCTTTTAATCATTAATTTGTAACCTATATTTTGAAGGAAAAAAAATCTTACATTTTCTCTAATCATAATACTGTACTTATCTTCATAATACTTTTCTCATATAAACTATATATGCATGCAAGTATATATATTTTAATCTGATTATGTGGATATCATATGTTTGTTTCTTTTTACAAAGAAAGTATTTTATTTTTAGAGAGAATTTTTAATATTGATTAGAAGTTGTACTATTCGCCAATTATCAAGTTTGCATGTCTAATATACACTTACGCAGTACATATTAATATTAAGACAACCTAAGGTCCTAAGCTTTTATCCTCCTCCATAATTTTCCCGCATCTCTTCTTTAATTGAATTGAACAGAACTTATCTTGAATTATATCGTATAATGAATATTATTTTACCCTTTTGAGTGAAAACAAATTCATAATGCAAGATGAAAAATATTCATGATACGGTAAATTATTAAGATATAGATTAGTACTGATCAACTTTCCTCCAATTTCTCTCGCAATAATATTTGTGGTCTTGAAGTTGTAGTTGTTTTACACGCGGCCACGCATGCCTTGATCAACTTTCCACGTTGAATATTGTTGAATTGCATCCAAAAAAGACTTCCATAAAATAGATTTAGAAAGGGATAATTCAGCTACGTAGGAAATGGAATAATGCGTTTATAAAACTAAAGCTATATATATAGATACAAACGAACGTGTCTTTTTGAAGAGATGCGTATATTCAAAAGTAACTCGTTAGAAAATTATACCTGTACATTTAGATGGCACCATTCTTAGTTCCGTAAAATTACTTTCTAAAATTAGGGGAAAAGGGATTAAAGGAAAAATACTAAAATACCCCTTAAAAGAGAAGTGAAAATACAAAAATGCCCCTTATTTTTTGTTTTTATGTAGTATATAGATGTTAATTACGGAACAATTTCCATGTTAGTTTAACTACGGATGTTAATTACAAAACACTTTCCGTCTTAGTTTAACTACAGATGTGAACTCCCGTTGCTGAATCTACTACGAAAATAATGTTCCGTCGTTGTATAACGGTAATTTTCCTCCGTTGTTGTTCTGCTACGTATTTTTTATTGGTCGTTGTTTTGTAGTTAAACTACCACGAAATTAAATTCCCTTGCTATTCCGTCGCCGGAGTCGAATTTTCTTGTAGTGAGAAGCACAGTAGAAAAACCTAACCACCTTGATTACTCTGATCATGTAGTTTCAATCTCTCTCTCAAAACCTGAACATCATCAACAGAATCCCCACTTATCAATATATCATCCACTGCACATACACCAAAATTACCACCAATCTGCCATCACAGGACTTGTGAAAGAGAGAAATCAGAGATAGATCGTTTAAAACCTAGACCTTCCAAACAGCCCTTTAACTTGTTGTACCAAGCTCTAGGAGCTTGTTTCAAAGCCATAATGATGAGTGAATCAAAGAGGGACTGTTGACACATTTACGGAGGAAATAAAACCACTTATGGGCACATCAATCATCCATAAATAATTGCAAGATTACATAACCAAAATCCCTATTTATTCATTCCCTATTGAAAATGGAAGCAAAAAATCCCATAAATTTCAAGTAGAAAAAAAAAATGCTTGATGCAGCAGCAGCAAAAAATGTTAATCCTGAATTCCTGATACCATATAGAAGTGTGAGAAGATAAAATCTTATTCAACTTAGGGCCCGTTTGGCTAAGCTTATTTCAAAATGCTTATAAGCTCTAAATGCTTATAAGATGTTTAAGAGCTTATAAGATGTATGAGGGTAAGAGCTTATAAGTTGTTGAAGTGTTTGGATAAAAGAGCTTATAAGCTTGAAGAGATAATAAAAAAAAAATTTGAAAATAAAAAAAAATAATTAAAAATATTTTTTTTGAAAATCATAATGTTGTAACATCAAATGGAAGTGTATATAATATAAATATAAAAATAAAATAGAATTATAGGGGTAGATAAGCAAAATTTTAAAAAAAATAAGTTGGGGTGGAGGAGCTTATTTTTTGGAGTGCTTATAAGCACTTTTTGCTTATTTTTGCAACTTATAAGCTCTTAAGGAGCTTATTTTGCCAAACACATTTAGAGTGCTTATAAGCAGTCAAACAACTTATAAACAGTCAAACATCTTATAAACAGTCAAACATCTTATAAGCCAGCTTATAAGCTTAGCCAAACACCGTCTTAGTCTGCAGAGGAAAATTACATGTGCTTATATAGTACAGAACTAAAACCTAAACACACTAACCCTAATATTAACAGAAGCCCTATAACCACACAGAAGCCCTATAACCACGTAAGAGAGCAGCAGCCCATATATACAAATACATGAACTAATTAAAAAACAGATTAATAAACTAATCCAATAAAAAATTCCATTGATTCTTGATTGCAAAATAAATACCAAACATGAAGTGCATTTAAGAAAATGAAAATCAAACAGGGAAAAATGGGAGTAACCCTACCGGACAGAGCGGCAGTGTTTGAATTGCGGTGGGCGGTGTTGGAATTGCGGTGGACGATGGTGGCGCAATCTTGATTCTTCCTTCACAGAAAATCCTCGCGGCGGCGATTGAGAGCAGTGGGCGATGGAGGGCGGCGAAGATAGGCGAAGGTTTCGACTTATCGATTGAGAGTGGGGTCTTGACTCTTGAGTTCGAATTGCAGGTATTTATTGTATAATTGCCGGTTCTAACGGCCGAATTATTATTTATTTTGATTATTAATAAAAAAATTTATATTTATTTATTTATTACTCTTTCTGTCCTCCATTTACTAACATAATTACTATATTGGGACGTCCACCATTTACTGACATATTCCGTTTTAGGACGTAGACCCCACAATCACTTTAACACTTTAACACTTTAACACTTTATACATCTACTTTTTATTATACTATTAAAAAATTCAAATGGACCCACAATTATTCCACTTTAACACTTTAACACATTAACTTATTACTTGTAGTGGACAAAATTCGTCGGCCCAATAAATCAATGTACTTGATTAATTGGCCCAACTAGCATGCCAGACCGGACATATCGGGCCGAAAAAGGCCCACCATGTCAGACCGTACGTGCTGGGCTGAAGGGTGTCTGCCACGCCGGACCGGCTCTATCGCGCCCACTAGAGTATTGACTCTATCCGATAACGGAATGAGGAGATCGAGTCAAGGAAGGAGATCTCCCCCGCGAATATCGCAATCAACAAGGCCGTTGAGGCCGGAGAGATAAGGACGACTAAGGTAAACCCTAATAGGGGGTAGCCGTCTTATATATACGAACGACTTAGGTTGAACAACCATCTGGACTCTTCTGACTAGCCACTCACGCTCATACTTTCCGCTCCGCTCTCAATTGCTCTCTAGCACTCACCGTATACTTTGCAACCACCTCGCGTCCACCGCTGCCGGAGCTAGCCGTACAAGCTATCTCCGTCATCGATCTATCTCTCACACCACCCCTCCGACCGAACGCCCACAGTCGTCCGCGACTACCACCATCGCTTCACTATTTACTTTCGTTGTCGTTTGTCTTTACATTATATTGTTCGAATACCGTACTAACTTGAGCGTCGGAGGTCCCACGGCCGACACCCCCTCCGGTGTTCTTCATAGGGCTCTAACGTGTCTATTGCGTTGGTTACAGGTTGCTAGTGCCCTAGTCGACCGGATCGACCGCATCGTCCGGACAACCGTAATTGTAGATCCTACCTCTACAATTTGGCGCCCACCGTGGGGCCCTAGCAATCAAGCGAATCAGCACGATCCGAAAGCTTTCGAATCTTCGACTATGGCTGACGAGTACAACATGTCCGATGTGGCCGTGGAGACCGATTTCGCCGCCCAACTTGCGGCCCTGACCGAACAGATGAACCGAGAACGAGAAGCTAGGGAGAAGCTTGAAAAGGAGAATGCCGACCTACTCAAGCGCCTCGAAGCGGCCGCGAATCAAACCCAGAAGACTCCGACATCTCAGTTTAAGGCTTCGGTTAACTCGATGCAGTCCCTGGATTATGAAGACCACTTTACTGATGACGACGAGCCCGACAATGTCAACCCCGGAGATCCGTCCGGTCTGGTAAGGAATCAAGGTTTTCATCAGCTTAATCATGATCGTACTCGTGTGTCTTTCCTTACAGGCAACCCAGTATCCCTTGATCTCGAACCTCAACGAACCGTGACACGGCCAATACGGTCTGCTGGAGTTGGTGCGACCGAATCAACCCATCCAGCCATCGGTCTTCAGCATGTGACTCCCAAACCGGTTCGCACGACACCCGGTGTGAGTTTAAGCCAAGCAGTCACTGGAAGCACGGGAATGACGGCACATGCGGGCGTTCAATAGCCAGTTCAGGGCGCAACTGTTACTGCGGTCCCAACAGCTGGAACCATGCAACCCGAACAAAACTTTGGCTTCCCCCATCAGAACCAATTCATCACTGCCGAACCAGTCCGGACGGCCACAGTCAGGCCCTCCATGAACCTTGATGCGGATCTGGCCTACAAGTTAGCCGAAATGGAAGCAATGATTCAACGTATCCCCGGAGTACCGGCACCAGTGTTCTAAAAAACGGCCTAGGCGGCCGCCTAGGCGGCGCCTAGGCGCTAGGCGGCGCCATGCCGTCCTGTTTTTTGGCTAGGCGGCCCGGGCTAGGCGGCTGCAAGCTAGGCGCCGCCTAGGCGGCCAAGTCGGGCTAGGCGGCCGCCTAGGCGCCCAAGTCGGGCTAGGCGGCTGCAAGCTAGGCGCCGCCTAGGCGGCCAAGTCGGGCTAGGCGGACGCCTAGGCGCCCAAGTCGGGCTAGGCGGCCGCCTAGGCGCCCAAGTCGGGCTAGGCGGGTTGGGTTGTCTAGGCGGGCTGGGGAAAAAGTTAGGGTGTATTACAAATTTACAATTACATTTAAAAATTAAAAATCAACTCTCATTCATCCATCTTGTGTATTACGAAGTACAAATTATAAGAATGACGAAATTGAAGATTAGATTACATTTAATAGACTAATTTATCGATTTTATGTTTAAATTTGTGGTAAAGTTTCGACTATACATTTTAATTGAATGACTATTGATTTATGAATTTTGAACCATATTAATTTGCAATTATATATTTGCATTGTTGAGATGAAATTAGATAATATGTACTTTGGATAGTGAAAATTTTAATATTTTTATTTGGGAATATTAAGAAAATAATAATAAATAAGTATAAAATACGAATCCGCCTAGGCGCTAGTCGGCCCTTCGCCGCCCGACTAGCGCCTAGCGTTTTTTAGAACACTGACCGGCACCCATCAAGAAGAGCGCCGCAAGCTGCTACGCCGACTCACCATTCGTGGACGACATTGCGCTGGTCGAGATGTCTCCCAAGTTCAACTTCCCCCACATGAAACCATTTGATGGAACTACCGATCCGGACGACCACATCGCTCAGTACCGCCAGAGAATGTTCACGGTGGCTATCCCTTGTCAGTCGAGGGAAGCTTGCATGTGTAAGGGGTTCGGTTCTAGTCTGATAGGACCTGCCCTCCAGTGGTATACCAATCTACCCAATAATTCCATATCTTCTTTTGCTCAACTAACCGATATGTTTGTGCAGCAATATGCAAGTAGCAGGAAACTAGAGAAGATCTCAGAAGACTTGTACGTGATAGTCCAGCGACAGGGAGAACCTTTCCGGGACTACGTTGGACGCTTCAACAAGGAGAAAGTTTTGATAACCAATTGCAATCCGCAAACCGCCATAACAACCTTCCGTAAAGGCCTCCTCCCTAATTCCGATCTTTACAAGGAGCTTACGAAGTATCCGTGCAAAACGATGGAGGATGTCCTAGCTAAAGCATGAGCACAAATGAAATGGGAGGAGGATCAATACAACAACCAGAGGTCCTCCCCCTACGGGAGCTCGAGGAGGGATACCAAGCCAGACAGACGGTCCAGTGACAGACGTTCCGATCCTTATCCCGTACCACGCAAATTCGACAACAAAAGAAGGGACTATGGGTCAACATCAGAAACACGCCCCCGAGAACGGGCCAAGGTGCCGGAATACAATCTCTCTATTTTCACCTGTCGAGGCAGTAGCGGCACTCAACAATTGGGCACCCGAGTAAAATGGCTAGAAAAGATGAGGACCCCACCAGAACAAAGAGACCGGTCAAAATGGTGCGAGTTTCACGCTGATCATGGGCACCGGACAGACGACTGCATCGCTCTGAAGCTGGAGGTGGCTTAAATGCTGAAACAGGGTCACCTAACCGACCTTCTCACCGATAAAGGGAAGCAGACTCTTCACGAAGCAAGAGACAGACGGGACAACCGCAGGGAACCTACACCACCGATACCACCAGTACATGAGCGAACCGTTAACGTTATAACGGGCGGATCCGAAGTAAGCGGAGTCTCCCACTCGGCAGCCAAAAGGCATACGAGACAAGCAACCCGAATGCAAGGAAGCTCCAGCTACTTGGAAGAAAGCGCAACAGACGCACCTGCTCAAACGATCAGCTTTACCACTTCGGAATCAACCAAGCTTCTCAACCCTCATCATGATGCTCTTGTTATTCCACTTTATATTGCAAATTGTCTAACCAAACGTGTATTGATAGACAACGGTAGTTCTGCCAATGTTCTTTTTCTGTCTGCTTTCAGGGAGATGGGGCTAAATGAGTCAAAAATTGTCAAGAAGACTACGGTCCTTATCGGCTTTAGCGGATAGCATAAGAGCACAACAGGAGAAATCGAGTTGCCCGTGTACGCTGAAGGAGTCAATCTGTTCACCAAGTTCTTGGTGATCGACTCTCCATCCGCCTACAACGTCATTCTTGGCCGACCCTGGTTACACGAGATGGAAGCGGTCCCATCCACCTACCACCAAGTTCTGCGGTTCCCGACTAAACGGGGGGTGAATGAGATAAGAGGAGATCAGAAGGACTCAAGAGCTTGCTACCAATCTACCATGAAGGCCCAGCACGCCACCTTATAGCTATTACAGCAACTGGGATCGACCGACCCCGAACCAAAGCAGCCAATCCAACCTGATGAAGCAGACATGGTGGAACTAGACGAAGTCATGATCCATCCAGACTTTCCGGATCACATAGTTCGCATCGGAGCTCAACTGACACCAACCATCATAGAGAAGCTTATTCAATTCCTTCGTGACCATTATGATTGTTTCGCTTGGTCCCATGCGGACATGACTGGCATTGATCCTAATGTTATCGTACACAGGATACAGGTTGACCCATATTATCCACCGAAGAAGTAAAAGAGAAGGAAGTTCGCTCCAGAAAGGAACAAAATCATCAATGAGGAAGTTCGGAAGCTCCTAGATAGCGGATTAATCAAGGAGGTCCATTATCCAGAATGGCTGGCCAACGTGGTAGTCGTGAGGAAGAAGAACGAGAAATGGCGAGTGTGCATAGATTTCACCGACTTGAACAAAGCATGCCCAAAAGATTCTTTCCCACTGCCCCATATAGACATGCTGGTGGACGCCACGGCAGGACACGAGCTGCTGAGTTTCATGGACGCATATTCCGAATACAACCAGATTTTGATGCACTCGGACGACCACGAAAAGACGGCGTCCATGACCAACATGGGCATATTTTGCTATAAGGCTATGCCTTTCGGACTAAAGAACGCGGGAGCCACCTACCAACGATTGGTCAACAAGATGTTCGCTGACCTGATAGGGAACTCAATGGAGGTCTACATAGACGACATGCTTGTCAAGTCCCTCCAAGCGGAAGATCACATCGACCACCTCAACCAATCGTTTGATATCCTTAGAAAATACAATATGAAACTTAATCCTACTAAATGTTCATTTGGTGTGATTGCAGGAAAGTTCCTAGGGTATTTGGTGACACAAAGGGGAATCGAGGCCAACCCAGCCCAGATCAATTCGATACGAAGAATACCTTCCCCGACTTGTATGAAGGAAGTACAGAAGCTGACTGGCAGAATAGCTGCCCTCAATAGGTTCATCCCTAGATCATCAGAGAGATGCCAACCTTTTTTCAATACGTTGAGAAAATCCAAAGCATTTGAATGGACCGAGGAATGCGAAAGAGCGTTACAACAACTCAAACAGTATCTGACCAGCCCGCCACTGTTGTCCAAGCCAAAAGATGACGAGACGTTATTTGTATGTGTTTAGATGATTGATAAATGATTGGTGTTTAGATGTTAGGATTTTCGTAGTGTTTTCGAGTCCGTTTTCGTTGTGTTTTCGTGTCTTTGTGTGTGTTTATGGCTATGATTTGGTTGTTTGGAGTTTTTGGTACTTGTAGGTGTTTATGGATGAAAAGGAGCGGAAACGGGTAGTAAAGGAAGGAAAAGACGATGATCGGACGAAGGAGGGCAGATTGGAGAGTTGGACGGGCCGTCCAACATCACGTCCAAGGAGAGCTGGACGGGCGTCCAGCGTTTGAGCCGTTTTGAGCAGTGTCATGTTTTGGACGGGCCGTCCAACTTATCTGGACGGCCGTCCAACTCCGGCGGCCAGCTGTCTTTCCTTATATATCTAGGTTTTTACCTAGTATATATATTACCTCCTTGTACACGAATTATAGACAACTTTTACTCTCTTTTAGCTTCAGTTTTTACATTAAAACACTTTAGATTAGCTTTTTATTGTTTGGATCCGGATTCCTCGTTTCGTTCGTTTAATTCAAGACTTCTTTATTTAATTCAAGTTCTTCGTTTTTCGTTTAAATTCTCGTAAGTTCTTTTATTGCTTTCGTTTACTTGCTTTAGTTTTAGATTCGATTTCATAATTGTTTCGTTTAATTCCCTTAGTTTAATTCGTTCATTGGATTTTCAAGTTCTAGTTTAGATTTGTTTTCTTTCGATTTCAATTCTCTCGTTTTTCAAAGCTTTCATAGTTAGATGTATTTGCCTTTTAATTTCCAGATTTTATTCATCATGTCTAAGGTAGTTTATGCTTTCTTTATCGCTTTCTTTTCGATTCTTGCCTAGGTAGATTAATCGTTTATTCTAATTTAATTCTTAGATTTATTTACTTGTTCTTAGATTAGTTATTTACTTGCTTTTATTCATTGCTTTGATTTATTTTATTGCTTATGATTTAAAACAAAAACCCCAAAATATTATTTACTTGCTTTCTTAGTTTTAGGCTAGATTAGGATTTACTACATAATTATTTGCCCTGCTAAGTTTTCCTTCGAGATTCGACATTGGGTTTTACTTACTAGTGCTACGATAGAATTTCGTTCTATTGCGAACATTTTTTTGTGAAACAGTAAACAACATCCTATTTATTATGTTTCTAAATCTCTTTTGGATGCATAAACCAGGTACAACATGCTAGAAAAGTTGGCATTATCTCTTGTCCACACCACGAGGAAACTTCGACCGTACTTCCAATGCCACCCAATAGTAGTGCTCACCACTTTCCCATTGAAGACCATACTACACAAGCCGGAGCTCTCTGGCAGACTCACCAAGTGGGAGGTGGAATTGAGCGAATACGACATCACCTTCCAACCCAAGACCTCTCTAAAATCACAGGTATTGGCGGATTTTGTCGCAGATTTTACACCAAACATACAAGCACAGGCGGACAAAGAACTATGTTGTATGACGGAGGATCCATTATCTGGGGTTTGGAAGCTGAATGTAGACGGCTCCAGCAACATCAAAGGAAGTGGACTCGGAGTCGTCCTGACCTCACCGTTGGGGGACATTATGGAGCAAGTAATTAGAAGTGGGTTTCGAGCAACCAACAATGAAGCTGAATATGAGGCCATGATAGCAGGACTCGGGTTGGCTAAGAGCATAAACGTAAAGAGAATCGAAGTTTACAGCGACTCCCAACTAGTGGTCAACCAGATGCAAGGAACGTACCAAGCCAGAGAGAACAAGATGACGACCTACCTCACTAAGGCAAATGAGCTTCAATCCCACTTTGATGAGTTTTCCATCAAGCAAGTACCACGAGGAGAGAACGACCATGCGGACGCACTCGCCAACTTAGGATCCTCGATCCAAACGACAGACGCAAAGTCTATACCCGTCATCTACCTTCAATGGCCAGCTATCTGGGAGAATAAAGATGAGTGTGTGTCGAACATATCTGGACTTGGATGACCCCGATAATGGAGTACTTGGAGCGGGATACACTTCCCGAAGACAGGAACGAGGCACGGTGGATCAAGGCTCAGTCTGCCCGATTCTCCATTATTCGAGGTAAACTGTACAAGCGTTTCTTCTCCGGTCCATACTTGAAGTGCGTCAATCCTACAGAGGCAAAGTACGTCTTAGCCGAGATACATGAAGGGGAATGCGGTAACCACTCCGGTGGGAGAAGCCTAGCTCAGAAAGCCCTAACCAGCGGCTATTACTGGCCCACTATGAGGACAGACTCGGCCGACTATGTCAGACGGTGTGATAAATGCCAGCGGTTTGCACAAGTGTCTCACCTGCCACCAGAGCCGTTAACCACGATCACATCGCCATGACCATTTATGAAGTGGGAGATGGATATTGTGGGCAAGCTCCCTACCGCGCCTGGACAGAAAGTATACATGCTTGCAGTGACAGACTACTTCAAGAAAGCTCCAGATCTCATAGCCTTCTATGGAAAACTGTGGAAGACTAGATGCATTGTATGTAGACATAGCAAACCGTCAGTAGTAGATGCAGTATGCGTGGGTGAGATTTTGATGCACTTAGGAAAATAGGATCCGGTTCAGTGAGACAACAGAAGCGAGAGGGGACTCGCTTCGGATATGCAAAGCAGAGGCTCGAAAGAACCGCTGCTCTGATACCACTTGTTGGTCCCGGTTTGTTATAGGAAAAATACGTAGAGGGGGGGGGGGGGGGGTGAATACGTATTTTGAAGTTTTTCAACTTCTTTTCCTTAACTCAGAGTACTAAGTAAAGTGCTCACTTGAATCACTAAGACCTACCCGAGAGCTAGATCTAAAGTAATCACAATTCTCTTGACCTAAGCTTAGAGCTTGACCAAGAGTGAGACTTTACTCTAGATGCGGAATTTGGTGAGCTAAATCTTTTCTAAGTATTTAAAGTTCCAAGTTATGTTTGTTTAGATGCAAGTGTTGTGAATAATCAAACAAGGAAATAAAGAGTTTAGGGTTTAGAGAGATACGACACAAGATTTATAGTGGTTCGGAGATGAAGCTCCTACGTCCACTTTGTTGCACTAGGCAACTCGTTCTCTTCACTCAAGAACTTGAAGATTACGGGCTCTTCAAAAGCCTATGACAAGATCGAGCTTCACTCGCTTGGATCTGTCGGACGCTGGGTGATTCCGGGTTCACACCAAAAACCTAAACTGGACTGGAAGCTTCACTCGCTTCAGTCCGATGACAGGGAGATTACGGGTTCTCCTTACAACCTAGTTTCGATCGAGCTTTACACAAACGAGATAAGTGCAAGCTTGGATCTAGACTCTATGATCGAGGCTTCTACTATCGATGAAGGTAGAGCCTTGGATCGGAACAACCTAACGACGAACACAAAAACCTAACGAACAGAACTTAGGGTTAGGGTTTTTGGTTTACGACGAACACACTATGAAGAGCTCTTTACAGTAAGTGTAAAGTAGGCTAGAGCTCTTCTTCTAAGCTGAGGTATGGAATGGGCTTAGAATTCTAGGTGTGAAGGTTGTGAAGACGAGTTCCGATGCGGCTGGAACTCGGAGAACACTTGTAAACAAAGACTCGATGAATGCTCTAAGGCTGGGAGTGTTTGTTTGCAGTAGGCGCTCGAATGCTCAAGTAGTGTTCTACTTCTTCACGTCTTGATCCTTCACTATATATAGGCGGAGAGATGGCCGAGATCCGTTGCTTGGTAGGTGGCCTTCTCTCTCTTCCTCTCGACAGTACTTGCACAGGCGGACAACTTTTCAGGCGTGCAGATTTGGCACTTTGCCGAAAATGGCTAAGTTACAAACCTAACAGTAACTGGAGCGAGCCAGTACTGTAGCGGCGCCCTTGTCGGCCTGGCAGTCAACTCCTCTGCTCCACTCCGCATTCGACACGTGGAGATCTCGCAATTAATGCGGCGATCTCAAGTTGACTGGAGTTTGAAATAGGAGCGGGAATTGGGTTGTCGCTTTCTGGTAGGTAGAGGCTCGCTTCGCTTTGAAGTTGTAGCGTCCGCTTTGAGTTGAGTCGCTTCAAGGTCATTCTGTAGCGAGTTGCTTGGGAGGTCTAGTGACTGCTTTAGAAAATGTTGACCCGCGTTGACTCGCTTTGACTTTTCACTGTAGCGCTCGCTTCGCTTCGCTTTGGCAGACTCGCTTTGAATCCACTGTAGCGCTCGCTTCGCTTCGCTATTCTTCGGCACGCTTCACTTCGGCTCGGTAGACTCGCTTCGCTTCAAAAACACACTCAAGTGAGTGGCTTCACTTGGGATTTCTGCAGTCTAAAAACCTAAGCAAAATTTGAGCCATCCTAACAGTGTAGGCTTAGAAAAAAAAATTCTAACCTATTATCTACATCAAAAATGGGTCGCTTGAGAATATGACACTTGGGGGTTTTGGGATCAAATCAAAACAATAAAAATGTCCCTTATAGGTTCCCCCTTACATGTTTGTCCTTAACAATTCCCAACAGACCCTGCGACGAGGACCTAACTTCTTGCTAAAGAACGCAATCGGATGACCCTCTTGTAAGAGGACAACGCCACCAACCCCGAAATCCGAGGCGTCAGTCTCCACATAAAATGTCTTCCCGAAGTCCGGCAAACGAAGTATCGGCTTTGAATGTGGAAGCAAATGAATCTTGTGATCGAAAGCTCGCGACGGCGGAAGCTCTGTTGGAACCGCGTAAACCGCCGAATGCCGCTGCAATACCTCCACGATGGATGGTGGAAGATCGAAATGGAACTGCAATTCCTCGCTCCCTTATGAGACTGGGTCGGGCACCGGAACAATCTCAAAACACTCAACAGCTTCCTGATGCAAATAATAATAATAATAATAATAATAATAATAATAATAATAATAATAATAATAATAATGGATGCAAACGTCTGAACCGAAACTTGTCGAGGCTTGCGAGGGGTAACCTTCAAGCAAACCGGCCGACTCTTGCTCAAAAACTCCACCGTACCCGCATCGTAATCACTCGTGACCCTGTGTAGAGATCGGAGCCATGCCAACCCTAATATCGCGTCCGGTCCGTGCACCGGTAGTACATATAAATCCAACACCGAGAAGTGGCCTTGGATGCGTAACTCAGCTCGGGCACACATATAAGTTAAGTTAGGGACTGACCATTTCCAACATAAACAAGAAAAGGACGAATAGTTGTGATGGATAACTTAACTTTCTCAGCGATCCTCGGATGCACAAAATTGTGAGTACTGTCCGTATCCACCAAAATGAACACCTCCGACGTGCCGAGGAACCCCTGAAACTCCAATGATGCTGCCTTCGGTTGACCATCCATACTATACATATGGGAAAGATCCTCCATAATCACGTCAACGATGACGTAGGCGGCTCGGCATGTTCCGACTCCTCATCATCATCTGAACCCATGTATGCCAAGAATTTACCCTTGCAGACGTGTCCTTTCGCCCATTTCTCCGAACAATACCAACACAACCCTAGCTTGCTCTTCTCAGCTCTATCAGCCACCGATAGACGAACTATTGGTAGTTTCGAGTAATCCCGAGCTCTGGAGGCAGGAGCTGCTGGCTGTGGGGGTAGGTGACTCTCGGTTGGAACTGCCGCCGGGCTGCCCGAAGCTATGGGGCGAGAGTCGCATTGTTGCCACGAACGTCCCGTCCACCTACTTGAACGGTCCGTCGCGGTATCAAACTCGGCCGCTAAAGCCATCGCTTCTGCCACCGACGAAGGGTGCTGAAAACGCACTTGGTTGCGCACCGGGTTGCGTAATCCTCCTAAGTAAATAGACAATAACGTCGATTCCGGCACACCCTGAATCTGATTGAGCATTCTGTCGAACTCCTTGTTATATTCCGCTAACGTCCTTGTCTGCGTCAGCTTAGCTATGAGCTCAATTTAGTTAACAAAATAGTTTGGATCAAATCGACGCCGAACATCCTCCAAAAATTGACTCCATGACACCACCAAATTATTCGAGCGAGAATATCCAATCTGTCGTCGGGGGCGAGAACAACATGACTACGTAATGTAACCGCTGTTCTTCAGGCAACATGATGTGGTTAAAGAAGTATTGGTTCTCGTAACCCAACTTTGTACATCAGAACCACTCCATCTTGATCAAACAAGCCGGGTCCTGCAAAAGCTGAGACGAGTAGGGCCGTGAGATGGGCTGCTCATAACCCGTCTGCACATGTGGCAAATCCCACGACGAGGAAGGTAACCCCCTAGGGTTTGCATGGGGTGGCGGAAACCCTAAAAACGAACGTCCAGTCTCCGGAAACATGGTTTGGCCAAACGTCGATGGAATTGAAGGCGGCAACGTGAACGTTGCGGATTGGCCGAACTGCGTTGCTTGCAATACCGACATCTGCCACGGTGCTGATTGGCCGATCGTCGCTGACATCGTCGACGATGGCCCTGAAGTCAAAATCTGCATCCCGAACGGCGGCTCCTGAAACGATGAAGGTCCCCCTGGCATCCACGAAGGGGACTGCCACCCCCGAGGCATCCCGTACGGCAGGTCCGGGTCCGGCCGCTGGTTTGGTCTCGTCGTCGTCCCTTTCTCCTCGTACGCGGCTAATCGAGCATCCATCATCCGCAGCATCGACAACACTTCCTCCATAGATAACGTCTGAACCCCAGACGAGGGTGAACCCCCCGACGTCGACGGCACCACACCCGATGGAAAAGACGATACCGTACTCGAGGTCTTCATGGTCGTTGTTGTAAACGTCATAAGTTCAAGATGAAAGCACCAGTTGATAAGGGCAATCCCCTTATCAATAATCAAATTGGCATACGCGAGCTTGCCTCGTCGTTCAAACCGAAGAAACGAACGAAAAAGAAAAAGACGGCAAGAAAGAAAATTAGGGTTTTTTCATTCCTGCTTGAAAAGGATTTGCATACAATAATCTTTATTGATATGAAGAGAGTGGTACCAAAGTCTAGAATTACAAAAATTATTAAAAGCATGTGTTCTTTGCCTGCTGTCCTAACAAACACCCCTATAAAGCTTTACACTAGGTATATCAGATGATGAAAAGTGAACAAAAACTGATGCAGAAACAATTAGTCCTCAAATGGATGGGATTCGAGAAACAGACGAATTTTATCGCGTTCGTCACTTGAAAGGACGGGATCATCGCCACTTAATCTACTCCGGATTTCAGCGCTAACGCTACTGGCATCGTCATCGAACACCTGCACCACACCAGCAGGTTAAGAGAGTGTGTTAGAATCTAGAGAAGCAACATTTTCAATAGAGAAGAGTGATGACGAATGCGGAGGAGTTTAGTAGGGAGCTTTACCTCGACATAGTTGTTGACATGGCCATCTCGATTGGGATTAGTGATCGGCTCGTTCTTGTTGTTCATCCATTCTCCGTCAACGATGTACTTGTACTCGTACCTTCCTTCCTGTTCAGCGTTGCAGATTGTTTTTAAAAAAACTAAACGAAATATACACCATAGTAATGAAGAGAATCATCAATCTCTTCTGGATTCTTAAATTCATTTTTAGGGAATTGAATTCGGGCATATACTGAAACGAAGATTATGTACTCACAGGTAGGTTTCTATGAAGAATCCACGAACCTTGTTCTTCGTCATATGTCAAGGGCGCTCTCTGTTGTGCATGATGTGTGAGCAACGGTTCCAATAAGGTAAAAATATAGTCGAATTGTCTGAATCGGTCCGATATATAAGTGTAGAATGGCATTCGATAATGATCAAATCATATGAACAGAGAGGATAATACAGTTATACTTTCATGTAGCATATTACGTCGCATTCTTGCATTACCATATTACTGGAATTTGAATTTCAAATTACCTGACCCCAACCAATGTCGAGTCCAGAGACTTCCACTTTAGAAGGACCATTACCCTGCCATTTCAACTTCACAGGTTTCTTTACAAGGCCTGACAGCTGTGAACGAACAGAACCATTAAGCATTCACTATATGCGGAAGATGTGTACAGTTCTGAGTCGGTACATTTTTGGATAAGAACTCAAATACCATTATTAGACAAAAGGGGAAAATGAGACTCACAATGTCAATAGTTGCACTTTTTATTGCTTCTATCTTTGGAAAGCTTGACCGCTTGCTCTGCAGATGGAAAGAGAGAAGAGGGTTTTTCAAAAGGGCAGACAAAGAGCTATAACGTAGCTGCATTGAAATATTTCCTCAGTCCGATTCTTTTTCTTCAGAAATCCTTGTTTACTGCTTGTCTAAGTAATTTATACTATTTGCACGTGCTTAGAAACTTGTGCATGTAAGCATTTCGCCACACCAATGAAGTTACAGAACTTCACTAGGTGAAAATATAGACTTGCTCATAGAAGGAAAAGGTCAGCTACACCACTCAGAACAGTCAGATAAACGATATAAAACAAAAAAAGGTAGAAGTGATTAGTACCATAAGTAGTTCGTGTGCTTCTTTGAGCGAGTAGCCTTGAATCCAGAACATGTAAGCCACCTATAGTTTCAGCCGTAAGCAAATTACAATCTTACCAAATAAATTATGCTATAATGCATATTAAAACACGTGAATGGTGTAACCGTGTAATCCATTTTACTAAAAGAACGAACAGCACTTCAGAGTTTACAACTTGAGTACATTACTGGAAATTTCTAGCAAACTCTATTTTGCCAAAACACATGCCTAGTACAGACCAAAAAATCGTAGTCTTTGACAAAGTAAAACCTAATACTACAACCTTTTCAGTTCCCAAAGGAGTATAAACATATGGATATGTTGACTTAAAACACCCCAAGAACAAGCAAAAGAAAGACCAAAAGGGGAGAAGGCTTGAATTCCTAGACGTCGCCAAAATCTAGAGAAAAGTAGAAAGGATAAACTTACAGCAGTTGCAGGTGCTCTTCCGAGTCCAGCAGTACAGTGTATATAGGCCACACCTCCATTCTTGCTGACAGCTTTGTGCAGTCTACTTACCACTGCTGGGAGCCGCAACCGCAAATCAAATGCATCAAAGTCCCTGATTCAGACATGCATTATGAGTTGGTACTTGATAGTACAAGCATAGCTTTGGTCAACTAGGAATTTCGGCAATTAGCTTGTAAACTGCGTATATACATGCATTCCTACTAGCAAGAGAGATGATATCTATCGGTGACTGTCAATTAACTCAATGTTCCTCCATATTATTCAAAGAAGGAAGGATACAGCAGAAAGATTACTCTCATAGTACAACACTGTCACCAACCTTATTTCAGCACGCACGTGCTCAATGTCATCGAAGCTGTTGGCATAATCGCGAATAGCAGTTATATCAACCCCGAAGTACCTGAACAACTATACTTAAGGGCTGAAACAAAATAAATCTCCAGGAGCCTACCAAAAATATATCAGAACATACCCCAACTAAATAAATGCAGTTAGCAATATATGAACTGAATCAACTGATCAATACTATTGTTGGATACTCAAGATCTGAATTTTGTTGCAAGCAGAATATAGTTTTCACTCCAATAGTGCGAAGCTTATCAACATCTGCTGGAGTCTGTTAAATGCCGAAGTAAAGTTAAGACGTGGTAAGAGCATATAACCCTTTTAGAAAAGACATCAAATGCTAAACACCATTTACCTGTAGGCATGAACCTACAATCAGGTCCGGACGAATGAAGTTGTAGTTCATCCCAAGTTCATGCCTGTAGGTTAACGCTGTATTCATAGGAATTACACCGTTAAGGTTAGCCAAATTATGATAAAAGAGGATGGCAGAGAATTATATTAACAAAGCAATGAGTTCCCAATTGCCAATGTATATCAAACAAACATCATTGTTAGAACAAATAATTATTCGTTTTCTCACACATTTGCCGGAAAGCTCAGAGTTCCGAAAGGTTTCCGAATAAAACATCTGTATTCGACAAATATTGAACATACCAGCACCCATAGCAGTAGTCATGTCTTGACTGTATGTTTCAGATTTTTCACCGGTCTCGTTGTCTGTACTGGGAACAGAACCAGATCCTGCCTATGATTTCATCACAACAAAATTCAGTAAATTAAAGATTTCAACGATCCAAATGACTCAAAAAAAAAACTCATACTCAAAACAAGTACACAGGATAGTTATACAATATGTAGATACGCATTTCAGCAAGAAAACAGAAATCGTATCGACAAACTTCGAACAACATCAGCTCATCCAATCAGTAGCAACTCAAACAAAGGGTCACAACCCAACGCAAAAAGCTTCAACTTCTACAAAATATAACCACATTTCTCACCTCCGCAAGGACGATGGATCTTCGAGATAAACCATTTCCTTTCACCATCGCCTGCATCAAAACAAACAAAGCGCACACACACACACAATGAATCATCACATACATCAGCATCAACCATACCAACACAACGGGGAGAGAGAAAAGCATCATTCTTTAACCATACCAGTGAAGTAACCGCGCATGAAGGCTTCCCAGAATAGATTCCACTCAAGCCCTGCAGAGGCAAGGCCGAGGTTCTGCAAAACACACATAAAAATTCCTCAGAGACCAATCAACAAACAGATTATGTGCAATCCACACAAACAACCCCGAGCAAAGACCCATCAAGAAAAAATGCCGGGAATAACGAAAAAGGCGAACCTTGTAAGATGGTGGAGGCAATTCATCTCTGCCGAAAGGAAAATCTGCTTCAGTGGTGGTGAGATATTATTATGAATTATGAAATGATTATTGAATTGTATGCATTTCTATTGGCGTGTAGCTGAATCGATCCACAAAGATATCAACCTTTTGGTAGATTCTTCCATGTGTGTGGAATGTGAAGCTGCTAGCTTTTTTGGTTATTTCGTTTCTTGATTTATTTTATTTTATTTCTGTTGAGCTAAGGATCTACAGTAATGAATGTGTGAGGTTTCCCAAGATTTTGGATCTCGTGAAAGATTAATGTATTTCCACAACTTTCTGTAGTAATTTTCTTTCCCAACTGTAATTTCTTTATTATTTCAACCGTACTTCTTCCGTCCTTCCTAATTACGTCTATTTTTTCTCGATATTAAGTCGTGTGATATTATTATAATTTATAAATAAATCAAGATATGTTTAATAATTTACGGAGAGATATAATCTTCAAGAAAATCGAACTGAATATCAAACCGATAAGACTTTTTGGTTGAACTATTTTCTAATTGAACCATAATGAAATTGATTGTCAAGAACGATTCATGGTTTAACTAGATTAACATCAGTTCGGTTCGATTTTTAAAATACCGTTAAATTTGTTGATTAACAAAATAGAAAAGTTAATCTCTTTAGGACGGAATAAAATGTGCAGTACAAAATTTCTGCAATCAAACTTCACCGCAAGTCACAAAAAATTGTCGCCTTGTGACCGACTTGGGTTCAATTTTCCACGTATAATTTATGGTTTGATTTTAATCACAAACTTCGTACGGTTACTTTTTTTTTTTTTTGTCCCCCTTCTCCGAAAATATCAATATTGAGTCGGAGATGGAGATTATACGGACGTTTGTAATATAAGCGTTCGATTATGGATTTTCGTTTGTCGATTATGGAGATTATATGAACGTTTGTAATATAGGCGTTCGATTATATGGACTTTCATTGTAGGGTCAGAATTAAACGTTTGAATGTTTGAATCATCTTCTTTTGCATTGAGTTGCGTCTAGCATATTATTTTATTTCGAAAAGATATACTATCTCCAGAACAATTGAGTTGGGATGGAATGAGTATAGGAACTACGGTAATTTTATGCTAGGTCGAGTGCAAATGCATCCTAACACCAAATATTTGAAAGTGGGGTTTTTTACTATTTTTAATTTTAATAAGTAAAATACATGTGTTAGAGACGTGCATTACTCGACCCAGAATCGGCAAAACCAAGAACGACTCAAAAGAAAACGTTGATGAAAGCAAATTCTAGTACTAGTAAACAATTCAGTTATTTATTACAATTCATTTCATCATTTTATACCTTACGTATATTCAATAAACGTGTCAAATGAAATAGCCCGTCATAGAAAAATAACCCCAGTGAAATTTCATCTATGATATGTGGAATAGGAATGAACAAAGGCCCAAGTACACACAATCTTCAAATAATTAATTCAACAGGTATCCTACTAATAAAATAAAGTACCAAAACAGTCCAAAAATAACCAATAGTAGTATATTTAGTAAGATATAACTAGAGCTCAACATAATCGAGGTCCAACATCCCAAATTGATCATCACCCACCACAGTTTCAATGTCCGGTCGAGCTGCAGCTTGTTGTTCCCCAGCTATCGGAAAGTTCCAGAAGGAATCGGAATTCTCAAAGAACATGTAAAAGGCAACTACCGATGCTAGAAACAGCCCCAAAAGTACCAAGTAGATTTGCCAATCTGCAAGTACAACAAACCAGAGTTAAAACCAATCAAATATACAACCAACTTAGTTCAGAGAGAGAGAGAGAGAGAGAGACCCTTCCAGTCAGCAGGAACAGTGAGCTTCGTCACCATTACTCCCCATTCTTTAGAAGTGGTAAGTACTACCCTGCAAAGTGTATACATGCAGTCGAGTTAGTGAAAGAAATAGGTGACGAAGGATTTGTGTGAGAAGTTAAGAAATGAAGCAACACGCGCAGAAAGGAAAGGTTGGTTTTTTTTGGTGATGTGTTTGTAATCTAAAACATACCTTTCGCTAGGACAAAAGTCAAGTGATGTGATCTCGGAACCCAGGTGTAGCCTCTTACTCCAATGGTAGACCTCCATCTTTTTCACTTCGACAACACATATATCTCCATCCTTGCTCCCACTAAGTTAGGAAGAGAGAGACGAATTTCATAAGATACGTGCACCCAGCTCCGGGGAAGTTACAAAAATGTCAGGATAAGGTACGATTGGTTATATGTTTAAACTGTCGCTCAAATCTATTAAGTGCGTCTGTCTAACATAAACCAGTCTTTCTAATTCGGAATGCTTCTGGCCATCATTTTCGAGAGCAACAATAAAGATGGTAGAGTATTAGCTACTTAATGTGTAACACATAGGTACAAGTTCTAAGGTAATAAAAGATGATTTGTTAAGTGGTGTAGCACTTACAGAGCAAGATATTTCCCATCCAAACTCATAGACATTATTGAAGCTGGCTTTCTAAGTAATCTTTTGTGTCCAACTTTTTTCCAATTGCTTATATCCCAAACAACGGTAAGTGGTTTATTTCCTGCACAAAGTAAAGCCACTCATTAAGCCAAAATGCACAACTCTCGGCCAAATGAAATCATAAAGGTGATTATTCTCTATATGGATGAAAAACACTAGCATACCTCTTTGAACAGAGCAAAATAGAAATGGTTTTGTTCCATCTTTAGAAAATCGGCAGAGTTCAATCTTCTCATCCTGCAACGTGGGCCAAATCAGACCTCATTACACGGATACCAGATAGATAGAATTAAAGTATACACAGGACATACAGAGTTCCGAGTCAAAGTTGTGACTGGAGTGCCGTCACTTGTATTCCATATTATTGCTGAACCGTCGGTTGAGGTAGAAGCCAAAAATTCTGAATCTAAGCTGTAAAGACAATACCAAGACCCAACGTTAAGTAGCTGTCTCTGATGATCTAAAATATCTTTAAATTGGAGAAGAACAAGTAAGAAGAACATCAAAGGAAGGGTTGCAATCGAGCGGTTCAAATCCAAACATATAAAAGAGTAAGGCACATAAATAACAGCCCCTTCCAACTTCCTGATTAGAGAATCTTTGTTAACTTTAACGGGCCTCATGAAATTCCTCCTTGTCATCAAAAGTTAAGCATTTTAAGGTAGCTCTCAGCCATCCAGTGATGTGATCCCAACAAAGTAACTTTTATTACACAACAGGGAAGATGGCCCAGCAATCGAAAAGTTCCAAGTCAAGGAAAAGGCAAAGCACCCTCTGAACATGAGAGGCCGAATGCCTTTTACATAAGAATGGATAGAAAACGAAAGGCAACTTCAGTACTTGCATTGCATGCATTTAGATTCCAAAGTTTATAAGTGAAGCACGTGATCATGTATCCGAGAGTAAAGAATAAGATGAAACATTCAGCCAAGTTCATCAAGAAATAAATCAAAAACAACTCAACACTCGCTATACCTAAAATCCATGTCTTGAAATGATTTGTGAGCTCCTGGTTCTTCTAAAATGGCACGCATTTGTGGCCACTCGAATAATCTAAGGCATCCATCCTTCAATTTGAGTGTAAGGGAAAGAAATATTAAGATAAACAATTCTAGATGATCACAAGAGTGTAAGCTCATAAGCAGTATTATAATGTCAGGAAAAATCTTACAAGGCCACCAGTAGCAAATCTAGTTCCATCAACGCTAAAAGCCAAGCACTTCTGTGGGCCAATTCCGTGCAGTAGAAGTTGTTCTTTCGAAGTAAGTTTGATTTTGTCTTCCCTACCATCCAACTGGAACAATCTGCAGATGGTAGCAAATAATTATAGGTACACAGAAAATAAGAGGCAAAGTTGATATGTAACTATCATCAAGTCAAGCTTTCAATTTATCATAACTGGGAACCTGATCATCCCCTCACGACAGGGGAAAGGCTAGAAAGCAAAAAGCAAATAACCATAAATCATCTCAAACATGTGATAGTTCCAAATTTTCTCTTACTCCTAACCAATTAACTCAAAGTCTCTGTCAAGTTGCTAACTAACTAAAATCCCAATTTTACTAAAAAAACCCTGCAGTCATGCATCTAAAACAGAACTCAAACATCGAAATTAAAGTTCATCCGAATCTCGTTTCAATCGTAGGACTACAAATGTCAAACAAGCAATCCTACTTTATGATACCACATAATGCAGATGCTTACTTGCAATCACCACTGCTAGTGGAACAAACGAATTCATCTCCACCGGGATGCACCGCAATAATCACCGGATCAACGCCTCCTTCGAATTCATACTTAACCTGAACCGAATGCAAACAAAACTCATATAAACACACAAACACTGCTTTAATAAAACACTAATAATAATCCAGCTCCAAAGCAATTTATCCACTTCCAGAATTCACGGAAATCAGTGCTCATGATCACTATTCGCATTTTAATCATAAAAAAACGAATTAAAAAACTCGAAAACGGTGAAATATAGTTGAATAAATTAAACCTTGGGAGAAGCGGAGAGGGAGGTAGTGAGAGGATTCCAGGAGAAGATCTCGAGGGAGGAGGGCTTCGATTTCCCCACCACCACCAAGTGAGCGTTCTCCGGGCGGCGTATCCAGGCGGCGCACGTCACTGTCCCTTCCCCCGGAGCATCCGCACCGTCCATTTCGTTCGAGGGGAGGAGATTTGGGGGTTTGAAGCTTGGGGTTTTTGAGGAAACAGTCGGTGAATTCGAGATTTTGTTTGTTGAAATCAGTTGAAATTGGAAACAGCAACTCTCTCTCTCTCTCTCTCTAAAGTTTATATAGTGGACTCCGGCAGGCATGCAAGTGGGAATAAATAAAATGGGAATTTAATTTATAAAGTCAATTAATAATGTCTGATAAAATAAAGTAGTACTCTCTCCATCTTTAAATAAGTGTCCCGAGCCGCCAATTTGAAAAAATCAAGGAGAATGCTAAAATGACACTTATGCCCTTAAAATCCTTGATTATTTATTTATTTATTTATTTATTTTTGTCTTTCTCCCACTTTTAGATTTTCAAGAAGAGTAGTTTTGGTACTTTTGTGTAATTTTTGCTTGAAAAAATGTGATAGGACACTTATTTAGGGACAAAATTTTTGGCGACTCGGGACACTTATTTAAAGACGGAGGGAGTATTTAAAAGATGAAATGTTATTAATCTACTTTTAAGAATAAAAACTAGTCTACGAATAATTATTGATTCTGATCATCTATTGTATTTTTACGTGGCCTTCAGCGGTTCGGCCTGGTCTCTTTGTAAAATAAAGTATAACTCGAAGATTATAAATGTAAATGGTAAGACGAATTTTTTTCGCTTTTGCTCTTTAACGTCAATTTGAGGGGCATTCAGAAAGTAAAATATTCACACTGATACAGTAAACGTAGGAATTAAAATTTAACTTGATGAATAATAAAAGTACTCCCCTCCGTCCACGATCACTAGACCCGGAGTTGTTTTTCGGGCTTCGTTTTGATTGATTTTGAAGCATAATTTTATTTTAATGTACAATCCAACAAAAAACATTGTACTCTAGAAATACTACAATTCAGAATCAATCAAAACGAAATTGAAGAACAGCTCTGAATCTAAAGATCGTGGACAGGAGAGTATAGTTTACGTGAATAATATGAACTTTAATTAAAAAGAAAAGGGAAAAGAAGAAGTCATGATATAAGGGTGAAGTCATAAATGTTATAAAGTGCTTAACATTCAATGTATATTGTCTCCAAATTCCCAATCCTAAATTAATTTTGATTTAATCGTCAAATTTTAAGTGATCCTAATTAATCATTATCTCTTAATTACGCATAGTGCACTAATTAATTAATCCACGTGTCATCAATTAGTGAGTTGACTATCATGGGCAACTTAATTTTTATTTATTTTTAATTTTTAGAATACTGTATTAAGCAAGCTTTAATTAGCAGTCAACGCTTCGAGGATTGTTGACTAAACCCAACGTGCAAAAGAATATGCCATTTGTTATTCCAAATTCCATTTCATAGACAACAATAATATTGATTTACTCGTCGTTTTTAAATATATTTTGTACTATTAAATTATTATTTAGCTCTTGTATAGTTGCAGGCACAACAATTAGCTGGATTTTAACCCTTAATTATCAGCTGTTAATTTATTTGTATGTTTTCAATTGTTGCGTTGTTTTGAAGATGTTTTCGTTCTAATACTCACTCCGTCCCAATCAGCTTGACTCGTATGTATTTAATATGTGAGCGTTAAAATATATAAACGAGTCAAATGGAGTTGGATGAAAGGAGTACTTCGGATACATTTTTGGGTCATTTTATACAAATATTTAAAATAGAATATTTAATATTTGCGTTTTCTTGTAATTAGTTATACGGTATTCCCTTCGTCCACGACTTATGCACTCATAATGTTTCGACACACGTTTCAATGTGTCATAAAGTGACTGTTAACATAAATTTTTAGATATCGTTAAATATATATGAGTGTGAAATAATAGAAACGTATCAAGCAAGATGTGATAGTTAGAGTGAATTATACTCTATATCGTACAAAACAATACAATAGCACATCAAATGAAATCTACATTTTATCGCTCACCTTTTTGCACATTGAATTGCATGCCGAAAGATTCTTAACGCGTAAGTCAACAGAGGGAGTATAATAGAAAAAACATGGCCCATACTTATTTATTTTCTCTCAATATATTTCACTAATTGATTTAGGCCCATGGGCCATGGATAAAAATGCCCATTAATCCTAATTTAAAATTACATATATTTACTCATGAGTTACAAGGCCCATAAGCCCAATACATCCTAAAAAATTATGCAATTTTAGTGTTTTTTTTTTTTTTTTTTTTTTTTTGAGGAGCTATTTAAGTTTATAAACTCAACATGGATTAAATAAAAAAGCTCATTAATTATGTATACTATTAAGTATTTTAAAAAAATAAACAAATACCGTTCATGAAATAAAATTGAATATTCGTGCAAAATTATATAATTGGAATGGAATATAAATATTAAAAAAACATACATAAATTAATAAATATTGCAACCGATTTTTTTCAAGTTGAATCATTTCTTAAATATATATGACGTATAAAATTTAGAAATGACTCGACTTGAACCAGGGCTGTCTATTCGGTTTTCGGTTCTCGGTTATACCCAGACCGAACCGGAACCGAAACGGTTCCGGGTAACCGAAAACCGGATATTCGGTTATTGGATCGGTTACGGTTCTTATATTTTTGATATTTTCGGTCTTCGGGTTAACCGAAACCGAATGGTTCCGACCCGAAAAACCGAAAAACCGATTTAATTATAAATATAATATATATATATATATATTAATGTATATATATGTAAAATATTCCCCAATCGGCCAACCCTATCACTACGAGATTCAAATTGGTGAACACTGAACTAGTGAACAGTTAATTGATGACACATCAATGGTTTTATTTGATGTATTGGTATTAATATTTTGATTTTTGATGTTTTTAAATATTTAAACATGCATTAAAAATATATATATAAAAAATCTCGGTTAACCGGAACCGAATCGGAACCGAACCGGTTCGGTTCAGGATAACCGGAATTTTATTTGGTCCGGATCTCGGTTCCAAGATTGAGGCAATTTTCGGTTCGGGTAACCGAAATATTCGGTCCGGTTAACCGGACCGAACCGTTTAGACACCCCTAACTTGAACAAACTAGAGGGGGGATATATCAACATTTTGGCGTGGTAGGCCACATTTCTACTTTAAAACTATATACTACCTCCGTCTCATTAAATTAGTGAGATGGAGGTAGTATATTGCAATTTAAACTAGACAAGATGTTACATCAATTTGTTTGGGTTTGTTCTTGTATAAAAATGGTCCATTAATAAGGTCCTTCCAATTTCTAGATCTTTACCTTTCTTGGACCATATCTACAATCACCATTAATTTAATTCGTCACCCACCCTTGCATAGCACTAAGTTAAAATACCGTGTTACGAAGAATTCGAAGCTGATTATTAGTCAGAACCGTTAATTCCAGAGCATCAAGCTAATACCCGTTACCCGCACACGTGATCTCGTATCTTATGAGTTGGGTTAGCGATTAAGATTATATATGCATTTATTATTCTTATAATATGTGATTTGCCTATTTTGTCGTCATTCAGTTCATAATTTAAGGTTATTAATGTAATTATGCATACTTATTGTAAGGAATTAGCTAATAAATTTGATCATTATTATATAATTATAATAATTTTCATTAAAATTTTATGTCGAAGAAAAAGGTCTCCGAAAATTTGTGTCGGAGGTTTTAACGAACAATGGGATGAGGGCCCCAAGCCACACAACAAAGCATGTACATGAGCTTTCATTAATTATAACCAATGTTCTAAAAAGCGTTAGGCGCTAGTCGGGCGGTGGAGGGGTGACTAGCGGTTAGGCGGGAGCCTAGGCAGATTCGAACTATAATGTTTATTTTTACTATTTTTTTTACAATATTGTTGCTAAATTTATAATAAATACACATACTATGACAATTGATAGGTTAAATTCATAATTATAAATCTAAAACTAGATTAATTAACACATATAGACTATTGATTAAGCTTCAAGAGTGGCTAGTTGGGTATCGCACAGAGCCTAGGCAGATTACATATTAGTCGGGCGACAAGACACTGACTAGTGCCTAGGCGGACCTAGGCGGCGTATTTTAGAATACTGATTATAACCCGTACAATTATGAATATTAGCGCTCTTCATAAAATAATAAAAAGTAAAAAACGAAATAATAATCCCAGCTCGAAAAGGAGAGAACCGTACGAAATCTAACCGCGCTCAAAGCTCACTTCACGGGGGGCGGAATCTGCAGCGGAATGGCGTACGGTGCTATCGTGAGCCGCGGTGCTGCGCCCACCTTATCCTCCGCACACTGGGTCTCCCGCCGCGCCGCCGCTCCTCCCTCCCCTCTCCCCCTCCTCCCCGCCTCTCTCTCCCTGCATATCCTCACCCAGCATGGCAGGCTGCGCCACCCGAGAGCCGCCGCGTTCTCCGCCGCCGCTGCGTTTTCTGCCGCCGCAGCCGGAGTCGGTGGCGCGATGCTTCAGGACGCCGGCGCCACCGCGCTGGTTTTCGGCGGCGCTTATGCTCTGGTCTCCACCTTCGACAGCCTCACCAGCCGCAACATCATCGATCAGGTGCGCGCATGCATGTTTGTGCTCTGTAGCTGTATTCGAATTTCCTTTCTGTGTGTGTGTTAGAGAGAGAGAGAGAGAGAGAGAGAGGTGGGGATAGATCTAGATCGGAAAGCTTAAAATGGCATAAAAAGTACAGAAATCATTTTCGAATTTCACCGCACAGTGTCTGGGCTCTTAAACTGATAAGAAGATTGCAAATCGATGGAGTTTAGCTAGTAGATCTACACAAAAATGGAAATTGTTACAGTAGAACTGAATTTTCTTACTCTTTTGTTGAATTCATGGCGAAAATTTCCAAATTTGGCATTGAATTTCTGCCATACTTTCTCATTCCTTTTACTCTTTCCCAAAACATAAAAAGCAACTGTATATTTCCTGGGCACTAGTTGAGACCGCTGGATGCAGATGAGGACTAGATTTTCTCCCTCTCCCTCTCCTCCCCCTCCCCCTTTTGGTGGGGTCTAAAACAGGGGCATTGTTTGAAGCTACCATTTCTTTTCCTTTTTTCTTATTTTCTGTAGACATTCATGAATTTTGGAAATTTTATACTCAATCGGTCCCGTTTTATTTGGTTCGTTTGTTGAATATATGTGAGGCAGCATAGTGAGAGACTGATAAAAATGTTGTAAATGCAGAATTTTTGATTAATTTTCGTGTGTATACAATGTGGTATGGTACTATGTATTGAACGAGGTTGCTCATATCGAATCTACTTTGATGCAACGACAGAAATTGAGCCGGAAACTGGTTCATATATTCTCGGGGCTACTTTTCTTAGCATCATGGCCGATTTTCAGGTGGAAGCACTCTGCACTTCGTCTTTTCTTTCCTTTGTTTCCGTATCATGTATTATCGAAAGCTTCAGCTTAGAACTTTTGCTCGTAGATTAGCACCTCTACTGGGGCTCGTTACTTCGCTGCTTTAGTGCCATTGGTGAATTGCTTGAGGCTTGTGATAAACGGTCTATCCTTGAGCACGGACGAAGGGCTAATCAAATCAGTTAGTCGAGAAGGGAAGGCCGAGTAAGTATTGGATATAATGTTTGTAGAAGTTGATCTGTTGTGAGTTGCGACTTTAACTTGTACGATTTGGGTTGTTTTTACAGGGAATTGCTTAGAGGTCCGCTTTATTATGTTCTTGTATTGATTTTGTGTGCCGTTTTCTTCTGGCGCGATTCCCCTATTGGAATGATCTCACTTGCTATGATGTGTGGTGGCGATGGTAAGAGCTTCGCCTTACTTTGATATATGTTTATGTAACGTTCATCTTCTTCGACACATTTAATACTTGCTGAGACGTAGGAATTGCTGATATCATGGGACGGAGATTCGGCTCGTGGAAAATCTCTTACAATCCAGAAAAGAGCTGGGCCGGCACTGTCTCCATGTTCCTATTCGGTTTCTTGGTTTCCATTAGGTATGACCCTCGACGTCCTTCTCAATTAGTATATCCAAGATTCGAACACAGTCGAGCACTATGTTTCTCGGTTATTTGAGACTGCCCCTCGTTTTGTTTGCCATGAATGCAGTATGCTCTACTATTTTTCGGCCCTCGGATACGTGGAGCTGGATTGGATGAAAACCGTGCAAAGGGTGGCTTTGGTTTCGTTGGTGGCTTCGTTCGTGGAGTCGCTCCCGACCAACGGAATAGTCGACGATAACATCTCCGTTCCCGTGGCAAGCATCATAACTTCATTCTTGGTGTTTGGTTAGTGTGAAATGTTATTGAAGAATGATTTTTTTTTCGAATGTGAATCTCCCATCTTATTTATGTTACTTTTATTACTATGATTTAGAGTTGGAATGTTTGAGCTCAAAAGAATTTGCGCAAACTCTTTTCAGTATCGAAAACGACGTCGTTTCGAACTAATCGGGTCGAATCAAGGCCCATTTCAGTAGTGTAATCGTAGTAGTTGCAAAGTCCACTTTATTTAGCCCTTGAAACTAATTTTTAATTTTTTTTGGGTTTTAACTTCAAATAATCAACTTAAACGTAGTTTCTAGTGACTACTTAGGGCTCGTTTGGTAGAGGAGATGGGATATAAAGCCCGAAATTAAAATCTAGTTACATAACTCGATTTTCAAGAGTAGTAATTTGGACATTGTTGTTTGGTTGATTGGTTTAGAAAAGCACTGATATGACTTCACTTGTTTGGTAGGATAGTTAAATTTTCCATGATGGAAGTGAATGACAAAATTGCCCCTCATCTTCTCCAAAGTTCAAACCCCAACAAACCCTCTGAATGAGAGCGCCGCCGCCAACACCGTCGGAGTAAGGCATCATGCCTCGCCGGCCATCCACAAAAAAAGGCATTGAAAAAATAGATGAAGCGGGGCTGACGATGGGTCGATTGGCTTCTGTACCTAGTATGGACCTGGCCGGCGACGGTGAGGGGGAGCATGGTGTCATCGACCTTCAATGCGACGAATTTGGCATGGAGGAGACGCGCTGGCAATGAATACGGCGATGCTTCTCCATTCGAAGCGGCTAGCGCGGCGATAGAAGAGGTGTGGAGTTCGCCGTCGTCCTCCATGTCGGTGCTGTAATGCACGGATTCTCCAAAAAACTCCCTATTGCAGTATCGGATACGCCTGGGGTGCGGGTGCGCGTCGGATTCGCGTGGGATACGTATCCGATACGCCACCTGGCGTATCCTGAAAAAAAAAAAAAAAAAAAAGGATACGCGAATCGGGTGCGTCGGATACGCGAATCGGGTGCGTCGGATACGCGAATCGGGTGCTTTTAGGGTTATTTTTGTAATAATTTTATTTTTTTGGGTTTTTTTGTAATTATTTTTATATACAATGCCTAAAATTTAAACAATTAATAGAATTATTGTAATATTTAAATTATGGGGTTTAATCGAAGATTTCATTTTAAGGGATATTTACAATATACTTTTCTATTTATACTTTTTATTTTTATAAATAAGTGTCATATATATTATAAAATATAAATATATACATGTATCCTTCACGAATCGTATCCTAACTTTTTTAAAAATCCGTATCCCCGTATCCGAATCGTATCGCCCCCGCACCCGTATCCCCGCACCCATGCAACATAGTGTCGGTGTCATTGTAGGATTGAATGAGATCTTATGATTTGGGGGTAAGAGTGGCGGCAGCTAGATGAGGGCAAATGGGTATTTCCCCATTAATCGGGAGTCACTGTACCAGGCCCAGTTAATTATCGTGGCCAAATTGGCAAGATAACTCCACTAAAGGGGAACAGTGTTTAAACGCGGGCCCAAAAAATAAACTCGGGCCTCCATGATTAGAAACATTGTTACCAAACACTAGTAGTGGCCCGCATAAGAGGTCTTATCTTCGATAATCTTGCCTACCAAACGGGACCTAAATGATGTATTTTTATTTATATACTCCACGCGTCCCTTATAAGACGATATGTTTTCCTGTTTGGTACGTCCTAGTAAGAGGATATATTTTTTATTTTGAAAAAAAATACTAAAGGAAAAGTACATATATTTTCAACTTTAACACATAAAGCTACGGTTTCTTAAATTTCGTGTAAAAAAAATGTCTCATCTTGCGATGAACGAAGGGAGTATATACAAATGGATAACCTATGATATACTCACGTGATTTTCTGTGAATATATACCATGGAAATATTTTATTCTTTAAAAATGTGGACCATATAAATTTAGGTAAAATTGAGTAAAATATCAAACATCACAATTTTCACAAGATAAGGATCCTAACCCACTTTAAGTTAGGTTCAATTTCTACGCGTCTCACTGTTGTGGGATAGAGAGAATGGCCAACCTCTCCTTCAAATGTTCAATTTTGCTTAAATCATGAAAAAAACATTTCTCCATCTGTCCGTCAAATATGCGCTTAAAATGTTTCGGCACACATTCAACGTGTTAATAAGTGGATTTTGACATAAAGTTTGGATCCCATTTGATATAATATAAATATACTCCATATCAAGTGAGGTCTGATCTTTACCTTAAATTTTACCTTTTGACACGTTAAAATGTGCATCGAAAGATTTTAAGCGCGTATTTGATGAACAGAGGAGAACATTTTATAAGTCCATTTGCACATTAGTGAACTATTGCTTTTTTCTTTCTTTCTTTTTTTTGCTTCCTTTTTTCTATTTTTTAATAGTAATACTTTTGTCTCTATTTTTGTGAATGTGGAAACATTTATGCGGAGAAAAGTGGTATTTGACGAAATTGTCATGACTAACAAGAAACCACTACTTTATTGTTTGTTGTCACAATCAAATTTTTATTTATTATAATAATGGAATATGCCATTGAATATTTGAGGTCGAACAATAAAAGTAGCACCGTACATTTATATACTATTTCATTCAAAATTAATTCAAACACCACATAATTATATATAAGTTTTTCTTGTATTGGAGCCATCAAATTAGGAAAAAAAAAAAAAAGAGGTTATGTGGTTTTAACTAAAACATCAATAGTTATTATCGTTTTGTCGACCACGACGAATCTCATTCTTTTCGGATAATGTTATAAATGTTTCGATTAATCTGAACGTGCAGAATGTGAGGCTGAGGTAGGCAAAGAAAAAGGTAGCAAGGAGTATAAACCCTCGTATAGTTGGTTACAAATGATCGATTAGATAGTGACTTTATTATCGTTAGGTCAATACATGCATACCGAAGCAATATATCTTTTGCCGATTGGGACATAAAGGCTCTTGGAGTAACGATTGGGGCATAATTTGTAGAATTGGAATAACCAATTTAACTAATACGTGACCACCGAATATTAATGGGATCATACTTTATTCCAAAAATTAAATACAGCACACCCCACTTTTAAAGAGTGGATAAATAAAATAATGTAAAATAAAATAAAATCACTCACGAGTTAATCAATTCTCAAGAACCCTAAAGTAGTAGTTAATTATCGATTAGCATAGGGTTCGGACTAGTTGATATAATAAATAAATATTCTCCTTTGGGCAACCTACTATTATCCACTACTCTCCCGATCCCTCGTAACATGTCGCATTTTCCTGTTTAGTACGTTTCTAGTGGATACAACTTGAAACTGTTATATTAATGATGGCCAGTGGAACGTTTCCGTAATTAACTATAGTTCCGATTAACCTTATAAAATACGATATCACGATCGAACGTTAAAATATTCTCTAATTAATGGGGAGGAATTAGATACTAACACAATTTATCACGACAAATTACTTTTGGATTTCTCTCTCTTTTTTTATTTATTTTTTATGTATTTTTCCCCAATGATAGAACTCACACAACGTGCAATAACGACGTGAAATGTGACACGAACCACTACGTGTTAATTAAGTTAAGAAATTATTCTATTATATATGTCACAGAATAAATAAATAAAATTATTAAAATATAAACATTAGAAAAAAATGAAAATTGCTTAATTTCATGTGGTATTCATATTTCAGACAGTGAAACAACAAAAAATTGTGATGGGAATATGCGGTAATTAAGCGTATGTTAATCTTATTCTTGTATTCACTTATCGTAGCGATCGTGTACTGATTAATTTAGTTAAAAACATCACGAGAAATGGGAATCGAAACGTTCTCAAAAAGCATACTAATTTGTTCATTTTTGAGAGGGTCGCATTTGTAAATGCAATATATAGCTTTCGAATCCCTGGATACAATAGTCGGAAGGGAAACATCTTACAAACAAGGGTATTTAATTTACATAATAATAATGCGATTTTATGGTGGTATTCGAGAACCCTAACCCTAAAAGTGCTCTCCATTTTTTTCTTGGTTCGAAATTTAATTTAAATAAAATTTAAAAAAAGGACACATAGAATTGCAACTAACAATGAAAATTAGCCAATTATTTACCTTGTAGCAATCAATGCCTAAGAAATCTTGTTTTTATACTTCAGAATAATTATTAAAAAATAATAATAATCTTGTTCTGTGAAATCGTAGCTACATTTCGATTAATCCGAAGATGTTAATAAATAAATAATAAAATAATCGTATGAGGCCAAAAAGCTTCTAATAATGTTGGTTAATTATAAAGTTATGCTTTATTGTTTGACTATGGAATATTAATATTAATTAATATACTATTATGTTCCAAAACCAATTAAGTCAACCCCCCAAAACTATTCTAAAAGTGTAGAATTTATAAACAAACACCTTTTTATTTTATTTTTATTTACCTTGCTCAACTGTTTTAAAAATCGAATCGAACCTCCAATTAAAATTACTTGGATCATAATAATTTCGGTTTCGTTTTTCTTGGTTTGTTATTTTTTTAATTTTTACTGATTCAACTATGATTTCATTCGAAAAGTCACGAATCGGACTTCTCGAGTTCGATTTTTAAAGCATCGATTTTCTCTATCTCTAGAACTTCTAGCTCCGTACACGTGTGTCATCATATATCATAACATGTGAATTTGGTTAACTAACATATCAAAAATAAATTTTAAAAAAAATACTAAAAAAATCTAACCGTTTAGAGTATATTTTTCTATGGACAGTATGTGTTCAAAAACTATACAACTTGTATTATTTTTTAAATTTAAATAAAAAAATAGTTGATTGGAGAATATGCTGCCAAATGTACGTCGCCGGATTAGGCGTCGGCGGCGGACGGCAGTGTTTCCGATTATTAACAACGGATTCACCAATAAAATAACTACCCCAACTATAAGTCCACCATGAATTAATTAATTTCTTGATATAACTTAAAACTTATATCGGAATACGCAGAGCTGGTCGTCAGGGTTGTACGGAGCGATTCTGTTATTTGTAACGTAGCCGTCTAATAATATATGATCTCATTTTCTGCATATCAACGTAATCAATACATTATAGGCGAACCTGCGTAATTCTGCTTTTTTTTTTTACGTTTCTGTTTATTTATTTTTCAACGGTACATGGCTGAAACGGCGAAATTATCGAGGAATCGGCATGATATTTGAATTATATCAACATTAAAGTAAAAACTAAAAACAGAATAAACTAAAATGTCAAATGTGCATTATTATCAAGTAGTGATTTAATTATATATGCCTAACCTATGATGTTAATTGTGCCTTATCCTATGTATAATCAAATTCATAATGTGACCACTCTCTCATCCATCAAAAAATTAAAATGTCACATACTATAATTTATCAAATTGTTCTCTTTTTTTCCAAATTATTCCAATCACGGTTAATAATAATTGATAAAATTAGAATGAACTAACAAATTGGTGAAAAAGAGACTCAAATTAGGTAGAAGTGTTGCTTTTACGTAAAATATTGATTATGATTGAAAAAAATAAAAGAACTCGATTCAAATCAGTTTGGATCAATGATGCTATTAACAAATTATTTAAAAGAGGTTTTATTTTTGTGAGAAAATAAACAAGGTAGTTTTTTTAATTTGATTTTTTTTTATTATTTCTTCAAAAATAGAAATAAATAAAAACAAAGCATTTCTTAGCTATCATATACTATTAATTTGGGGTATTAATTAGGGGTCTCTCCATATAGAAAATTCCTAAATTCACCATTTTAATTTGTCACACGCCATATTATATTCTTGAAATCGATTGGCTATATTTAATACTATAGTGCAAAAATATTATTATTAGATTGGATCACACAAATAAACCATATATAATTTGAGATTTAATTTCCTACCGACAATCATAATTTAAATCCAAATCTCAAACCCCCAAATCAAGCTTTTGGATTAAACCAAAATACCCTTAACGAATTTCGACCGTGTTTGATCTAGCGGCAGTAGGTTAAGTTTCAAGATCAAAGATCTGAATTCGAGTCGAACAGTTTTGAAATTAATCACAGATCTCAAGATCGAGTTTCAGTAGGTTAAGTTTCGAGATCAAAGATCTGAATTTGAGTCGAACAGTTTCGAAATCAATCACAGATCTCGAGTTCGAGTTTCTTCGCGTCACGTTCGATAGTTTTTAGTTGGAAGGTAGAAGGTTAGGTGTCGAGGCCAACCACAGATCTCGAGTTCGGGTCTTTTCGAGTTATCGGTAACACAATCTTTAAAATTTACTTGTTAATTGTAAAACAAATGAGATAAATATGAAATAAAATAAGAATCTTTTACTACTATCACTTATCCTCTCTTTGAATAAAAACATACACATAGGGCTAAGTATATCTAGAGAGAGAGGGGAGAGAGAGAGAGAGAGAATTACATTACGTGTATGCATCTAAATTCTGGAAACGCTCACAAAAAGAGATGGATACGAAATTGAAGAAATAAAGAAGGTGCCAAACCCCCAAATCCACCACCCTACCTTCCACCAATCCACATCTCTCCCTCAATTTCACCACCTTTTTTCCACTCCCTTCGTCGCATTGCGATTTCATCGATCCAAAACTCAGACTCTCGAGATTTTCAATCGAGAAAGGGCAAGCTTCGATTTTTCAGAGTTTTTCGGAGGTCCCATCAATGGCGGACGGGAATCAATGCGACTGATTCCGGAATTTCCGTCGCATGCAAAGCCGCCGCTCCGACGGCGAGAAATCCTGCGGCGTCTGCGGCCTCCGGTCGCGGTTGCGGCGTCGATTGTTACCTAACTTTTTATTTTTTTCTGTGTTCCTGTTCGGTGAAATAGAGAGAGTGAGTGTCTGCTGAGGCGATGGGTTCGAGCCCAATCCCGGCGTTTGGGGGCGGCGGGGTGTGGCGGTGGTACGGCGGTGGCGGGAAGAGTAGCGGCATTAGTAGCGGGAAGAGCGGGAGTAACGAGGCGTGTGTGTTGTCGTCAACTTTTGCGTATTTCGTGGTGTCGTTTGTCGTTTTGGGGGCGATTGGGAGCTTGTACGGGAGGTACATGGTGCCGCCTAACGTGCGCCGGGGGATCGCGCCGCTCGGCTGTTTGGACGACAGTGAGGGCTCCTGGTCTCTCGGCGTCTTCTATGGCGATTCCCCCTTTTCTCTCCGGCCAATCGAAGCTGTACGTTTCTTCATCTTCTTCCTTCTTTTTCCTTTTTTTTTTTTTTTTTTTTTGACGAAATAATATTATTTATGTGTATAACTTTGTGTGGTTGAAAAAGTTGTTTTTTTGTGTGTGTTAGAGAGAGAGAGAGAGAGAGTCTGTGAAATTCTTCTGTTTTATGGATTTTTTTGAATTCGGTTTCTGTTTATCGCAACTCGCAAGCGTTGCTTTCGAGTAGTCTATTTGTCAACCTTCTGGGCTGGTTGAAGTTTGAAGGGGCAAAATTTATTTCTGATTCTTTTAGGGATTGAACTGTTTATTACTCCCTTCGTCCCGTTGCACTCGTCACGTTTATAAAACGTGGAGGGAGTATAATTGTTTTCATATTGAACATCATAATCAACAGTTTGGAAAGTATAAAAAGCTGTAAACTTCATAGAAACACAAATTTTAGCCCTATTATTGTAGTTCCGTTCTTTTGAGGTATTAGTGAATTACGGAACGAACTTTAATAAATATAAAGATGAGGTCTTTTAAGAAAGAGAATAAAAAAGAGAGTGAGGACTCTCTTTCTCTCAATTTTCTCCATGCTTGTTTATCGGTGGCCTTTTTTATACTGTGATTTTATCTACCTCCAGTAATGTTCTTGCTCTTTATCTGCATTAAGGTTCACTAGTACTTTGATCCAATCGATATGGTTGTCCGGTTTCTCTTTTATGTTCTGTTTTGCTTTCTCCATTGTTACAAGGTTGCCAAACCAAGAATGTTGCTTTGCATGAGTTTGATAGTCAAGCTCTGTGCTCGTTAAATTTCCGTCGTTCCCTTTTCATCTGGGGTAAGTCTCATGATGCTAAAACTTCATGAAAACTGCAGATGAATGTGTGGAAGGATAAAAGTGCAGCATGGCCAATTGCCAACCCAGTGATGACTTGTGCCTCTCTTTCGGATGCTGGATTTCCCAGTAATTTTGTTGCCGACCCCTTTCTTTATGCAAAGGTGACCTTTTTTTTCTCTCTTTTCTGTAACATTTCTATTTGTTAGAGAAATCAATTGTTTGCTTGTTATGCTTTTCAAGAATCTGAGAGTTTTTTTTGCCAACCTTGTTCTGTTAAAGAAAGACGAATTGTTAATTGTAAGGTGATAGTGGGGTCTTGCGTATGCTTTCTAATCCTCTGAAGTTTCTATTTTTCGATGATTTTTATCGTGTCAGCGTCTTATTGGATATATTAAACAATCGTATGGCTAATTGTGTGACATGGGGTCATTTGATCTGCTAATATTATTATATCTTGATGTGAAGTGGGTGATTAGGGGATAAAGCAGAGTATAAAGGTGTAAATTGGATGTGGATTAACATTTTTTTATAAAAGAGGGTCGGGCTCTTTATTATTAAGTACTTGAGTTGCTTTAGGTTAAGCATGTCTTTGTATTTTGGACAGCATGTTCCAACTATGGTGCTGAAAAGGAGATACTATTTGTTTTGTCACTGGCAAAATAGATAGGCATTAAAACAGTCGAACGTAGTGGCCCTCATTCATTCTCTCGACCGATGGAATATCTGTAGTTTTCGTTTTTGCATGATGATACTCGTTAATAATTATAGAATCTCACTGAGAAATAAAAAACTTATGTGGAATTGGGGTGGAGCTAAAGTAAGTATTAAGATCTTAAGTATGTTGTTAAAACTTAGAAGTACGCAGTTTTCAGTGTTGAAGTTAATCATCAACTGGCTATTTACAAATTGGGCGTCGTTTGATGTCGAAACAATTTGGTTATTTGCTGCCTCTAATAAATCGCCCTTAGGAATTCTAATGATTGAAGACTTCATCATGCGTTACACTACTGTTTAAATCTAATGATATATATCATGGTTGAACCGTCGTGTATATTTTCAAAAACAGGGGATGCTTCTATAGCACTTTTGTAAAAGCAAGTTTTGCTGTATTTTCGGTTTCGATGTGTGAGGTAGTTGAACCGATTAATTGATGAACCAACGATTAAAGTAATCTCTAAGTGCGTGTTAAGGTGAAGTTCTATGTCATGTTTAAGTTCTCTGTTGTGAGATTGCACCGTTCCTACTTCATCTGATGTTCGTGTTTGATCAAATGATCAGGGTGAGGTCCTTTACCTCTTTTATGAAACGAAAAGTTCGGTTACGTGGCATGGAGATATTGGAGTTGCAAAGAGTGTGGACAAGGGAGCCACATGGCAGATTCTGGGTATAGCTCTAGATGAAGAATGGCATCTATCCTATCCTTATGTCTTCGATTACAAAGGAAATGTAAGATCGCAACTTCAAGCAGCATGCATATTGTGTTCTTATCCCAACTATCTTTCTCGATTTCTTCAATTTCCATTGTTCCTCGCAGATATATATGGTACCCGAGGGCAGTCTTAAAGGGGACGTTCGTCTCTATCGTGCAACTGACTTCCCCTTGAAATGGACGCTCGAGAAGATTATTCTGCAAAAGCCACTTGTCGATGCCACTATTGTCCAACACGATGGGAATTTATGGCTTTTTGGTTCCGGCAAGAGTTGGTTTGGCACGGAGCAAAATGGTCACCTCGAGATTTGGTACAGTGACTCGCCGCTCGGCCCTTGGAAGCCTCACAAGAAGAACCCGATATATAATGCTTACAAGGCCACAGGAGCTCGAAACGGGGGCAGGCCTTTTGTGTATGATGGAGATCTATATCGTGTTGGTCAAGATTGTAGCGAGACGTATGGCCACAAGACTCGTTTGTTCAAAATCGAGTTCTTGACCACCGATGAGTTCAAAGAGGTTAACATCCCTTTCAGTCTCGAAGATTCAAATAAGGGTATTAATGCTTGGAACGGCGCCCGCAACCATCACATAGATGTGCAGCAACTGAGTTCGGGTGAATGGATTGCGGTTGTTGATGGCGACCGTATCCGATCTGGAGATTTGATCCGTCGTTTCGTTCTCGGATCGGCCTCGGTTGTTTCCGTTGCTGCATTGATTGTTTTTGTAGGGATTTTACTCGGGGCTGTGAGATGTATGGTGCCGTTGAGTTGGTGCCCTCACAGCATGGGGAAGAGAAGCGATACCGTCGCTGCCTTGGCTTGGGAGAGACCTAATTTATCTTCGAAGGTCCGACTTTTGTGTAGTCGCTTGAACAGAGCGATCTCGACTCTCCGTGTTAAAACGAGGTCGAATACGTGCATCGGAACGCTTATCGTTGCTCTGTCTATCGTGCTGGCCATGGCACTGGCGTGTGCAAGCGTGAGGTATATGTATGGTGGTAATGGCGCACAAGAAGCGTACCCGCTGAACAATCACTACTCTCAGTTCACGTTGCTAACGATGACTTACGACGCCCGGTTGTGGAATCTGAACATGTACGTGAAGCACTACTCGAGATGCTCGTCGGTGCGAGAGATCGTCGTGGTGTGGAACAAAGGAACGCCTCCGCATCCGAGCGATTTCGACTCGGCGGTGCCGGTGCGGATACGTGTGGAGGAGAGGAACTCGCTGAACAACCGGTTCAGGGTGGACCCCCTGATCAAGACCCGGGCGGTTCTCGAGCTCGACGACGACATCATGATGACCTGCGACGACGTTGAGCGGGGTTTCCGGGTGTGGCGCGAGCGACCGGACCGGATCGTCGGCTTCTACCCCCGGCTCGCCGACGGGAACCCGTTGCAGTACAGGGCCGAGAAGCACGCGCGGAAGTACAACGGGTACAACGTGATCCTGACCGGGGCCGCGTTCTTCGACAGCCAGGTGGCTTTCGAGAGGTACTGGAGCGACGAGGCCGCCCCGGGTAGGGCGTTGGTCGATGAATTCTTCAACTGCGAGGACGTGCTGATGAACTACCTGTACGCCAACGCGAGCTCGAGATCGGGTTCCCGGTCGAGCTCGGTCGAGTACGTGAGGCCCGCCTGGGCCATCGACACGTCGAAATTCTCGGGAGTCGCGATAAGTAGGAACACTCAAGCTCACTATGGGGTGAGGAGCAAGTGTTTGCAGAAGTTTGCAGAAATGTATGGTAGTTTGAGTGAAAGGAAGTTGGAGTTTGGGAGGAGAGAGGATGGGTGGGATGTATAGTTAATTAAAAAAAATCTTCTTTTTCCTTTTCTTTTTCTTCTTAATTTTAATTTTTACAAAATTATTATAGTGGAAATTTTGTTGTTAGAACATGAGAAACTATATTGTTTTCCTCCTGTGAATTTTTTTCTTGATTTGGAGGGAGTTTTGGTATGAATAGTTTTAACCACATTTTATGAAATTCTTGTTCTTGATGTGAATATGTTTATTTATTTACATAGATTTTAAGTGCGATTTTAAACGTGTATATCATAAACAACGAGTATATTATTGTAAACGGAGGGAACGTAAGATAATGGCTCTAAGTTTATTAGAAATTAGGACCATAATTGATAGGAACATGCTATATTATTAAGATGAAAATGACGCTATTTATCTATCTGCATGTATTTCAATATGTCGAAAATTGAATGTTATAGTAAAGTTTAAGTCTTATTCAATAGTATAATAAAGTTATTCTAATCGTTATAGTGTATAAGTGTATTACATACATACAAAAATTTTAGTGTAACATATTTTTCGATACATTGAAATGCGTGCCGACAGATTCTAAGCGCATTTATCGTAAATAAAAAGAGCACTTATTAATAGAAAACATACTACTAGCATTCCGATTTCGAGTCCTCTGTACTTTGTTAATGATTTAGGAAAAATTAACGTTCGATTCGAGAATATCTTTAGAATAAAAAAATAACATAAAAAGAAAAATAAAATGGAATAGTACATTGAGGAATGGATCAATGGCATGAATTGAAGGGGGAAAAACCAATGAGAGAGAGAGATGGTGGCCATCATTCGATTTCATGTGCTCTTCAATCTCCATACATGCAGAAACCTCCCTCCCTCTCCCTTCCTTCCATTCTTTGATTCCTCCCACATTCATTTCACAGCTTCTTCCACATTTTTGGGGCCTTTCAAAAATTCCTAAAGCTCCCACCTTTTTCATGGAATAATACATTCATCACATCTCCAAATACGCGTACACGAAATTCCACACACATTATATATAAAAGTATTGGAAAAGAGGAACCCATGATACGTTGATCCATACATGTATGTGTCTGTGTGTGTGGAATCATTTGCTTTCCTGGCCCTATTTCAATTGGGTTTTTGTGGCTTTATCTCAGAGAGAGAGAGAGAGAGAGGTGAGAGAGAGAGAATATTTGCATAGTGAAATCTTGATCTGATGTTTGATATGGGCTGTCATCTCTCAGGTTTCTGAGATTGATTTTCTGCTGTTGAACGGTCTTCGAATTTCCCCTTTTCACTTTCCCAGATTTTCTTCTTCTTCTTTTTTTTTTTCCAGTGAGAGAAAGCTGATGGCATAGCTCATGTCAAGAGAGAGAGAGAGAGAGAGAGAGAGGGGTTGTTCATGTAGATAGATGTGTTTGTGTGCAAAATTGAGGGGATTTACCATGTTCTTTGCCTGTGGGTGTGGAGGTGAGAGGTGGAGAATTTTGGGGGAATGGCATTGATGGAGGAGGAAGGAGTTTCAGTTAACGAAATGGAGAAGGAATTTGATTCGAAGATGAAGATTGAGAGCAACACTTCCTCTACTAATAACAGCAACAGAAGTACTCCTCAGAGATCTACGAGTTTCTCTTTCAGAGCACCCCAGGAGAATTTTAGCATCCAAGATTTTGAGCTGGAGAAGATTTATGGTGTTGGTTCTTATTCCAAGGTCCAATCTCTCTCTCTCTCTCTCTCTCTCTCTCTCTCTCTCTCTCTCTCTCTCTCTCTCTAACATTTTCAATGCCCTTTTCTTTTCTTTTCTTTCCTTGCATGTTACTGTACTATCTATGTCTACTTGTTTGTGTTGTTTGGATTAATTGTTGTTATTTGAAGCTTGTTTGATTCCCCCTTTGCTGCTTGAATATCTTTCATGAACTGAGTGAAGAAATTGCGCATGTACTACTTTACTATAGTATGAGAGGAAAGCTGCTACCAAGCCTTTGAATTTCAACCAAGCATTTGAATTTTCTGTTATCCCCGAACAGATTAGTTTACATCATGTACTGAGAATGTGAGTTTGCACAACACGAACGAAGCTACGAAGTAGTAGATATCCTCTAATTGCTGAGTTTTGGTTGTGGCCTATCTGGCCTATTCAGCACAGAGGAGAGAATCGTCATAGGCACAGCTTGATTCGATATACGAGGGAGTTTCAGTGATCAATTTATTAGATGTTAGATAGTTGATGGGAGGAGGAGTTGTTTCTACTAATTTACTGAGCTATGAGCCAGGTTTCTTCCGGCTGTCCACGTTTTTCATCTTTCTTACTGGGGAATTGTTTACGATTTTGAGAAAGCTGATTACAAATCTATGCCATTGATGGAAGGGGATATGTCTTATGTATGGATGACCAACAGGTTTTAGCTCTTTTGCAGTAGATGAATCGATCACCTTTCTTTTGGTGCTACACTTAGCTTGCAATGTTGCATACACGAAAAGGAAATACTTGACTATACTAGTTTCCTTTGAGCATTTCTTAGCCTCTTGCTCTTCTTCGTTTCCAGCTCTTCGCTGGACTTTTTTCTTACATACTCAAGTAGGAAACATAGATTCTTCTATTGCTTACACACTGTTGGGTACAGGTTGTCAGAGCAAGAAAGAAAGACACTGGAATGGTCTATGCGATGAAGATAATGGATAAAAAGTTCATCACGAAGGAAAACAAAACATCGTATGTAAAACTGGAGCGAATAGTGCTGGACCAGTTAGATCATCCTGGTGTGGTGAGGTTGTTTTTTACGTTTCAAGATAGTTCGTCACTCTGTAAGTATCCGTTTGTGGGTTTTCTTTGTTGTTACTTTTCTTGATATTTTTTGTTCGAGGCTATTTTGACATTCTTGCATTTGACATTCTGAAGATATGGCGCTTGAATCCTGCGATGGTGGCGAGCTTTTTGATCAAATAACTAGAGTAAGTGATCGTTCCTAGTAAAACGTTAGGTTCTTATTTTCAAAATGTTATCGCTAAACATCAGCATATAATTTTTCGGATCTCACATGCTTTTGTGGGAAGAAAAGAGAAGATATGACGAAAAATAGAAAAGACGATTGAGAAGTGGTTCGTTGTCTATTGTGGAAAAGAAATAGGATGAAGACAAGAGGCATATGATTATCAAATTATACATTTTATCACATGCTCGGGCACCTGTCAGTCTGTCATAGACACATCAATGATATTTCTGATTTTTTCTTTCCGACATTTCCCATCAAATTGCTCTGTTTTATTTGTCGTATATTTGAAGCATAGAGGGCCTCGTGTTCCAGTGGTAATTTTTCGATAAGGAAATTATAATTACTATAATACGAAATTATATGCCTTCTTTCTTCTAAGAAGTCTGAGAAATTGATGATACTGTTGGTTTTATTGGTGCAGAAAGGTAGTTTGTCTGAGGACGAGGCTCGTTTCTATGCAGCTGAAGTTGTGGATGCTCTTGAATATATACATAGTATGGGATTGATACATCGAGATATTAAGGTACGTTTTGACGTGTGCCTTTCCTATTTCCATATCAGTAATACTAATATTTTCTAAAATACCAGCCAGAAAACCTGCTACTTACTGCAGATGGCCATATCAAAATTGCCGATTTCGGTAGTGTAAAGCCCATGCAAGATAGCAGGATCACGGTCCTTCCAAATGCAGCAGCTGGTAATTCTAATTTCTCCCGACATTTCTGCAAAATAATTACATATAAAATGCATTTTACGACTATTCCATTAAACTCTTTTTTTGGTATTAACAGATGATAAAGCATGCACATTTGTGGGGACAGCTGCTTATGTGCCTCCAGAAGTTCTAAATTCCTCCCCGGCAACTTTTGGGTATTAATTCATATTTTTCCGTCTCTTCGTACTCGCTTGTACTTTTCTGGCTTTCAAAATTGACTTTAAATTATCCAGGAATGACCTTTGGGCACTTGGATGCACCTTGTACCAAATGCTTGCAGGGATTTCTCCTTTTAAAGATGCTAGCGAATGGCTTATTTTCCAAAGAATTATCGCTCGAGATCTCAGATTTCCGGAATCTTTCTCAAACGAGGCTCGAGACCTCATTGATCAGTTATTGGTAACTCACCTTGAAATACTTGATTAGTTTAACCATGATCATGCTAGGTTGCCCTTTCTACCGATTTTGATTTGCTATGAAATATTGAAATTTCATTTACTCGGCTTCATATCTTTTGTTTCTTAACTATATGCAAATTTCGGTGCAGGACATGGATCCGACTAGGCGGCCTGGTGCACATTCCGGCGGTTATGCCACATTGAAAAACCATTCTTTTTTCAAGGGTATTGACTGGACTAATTTGAGGGAAGGAACAACCCCGCCTGCACTTGCTTCGGAGCCAAGAGTAGGCCCTCTTTTCCATTTTCCCATGCTTGTTTTTTCACCGAGTCTTCAATGAAAGTACATGAAAATAACACTCACGGATCAATGAATAATGTGGCAAAAAAAGTTTGTTTATATTTGGTGTCAAATACATCTCAAAGCTTGTCTTTATCTCTGTTCTTTCAGGAGGGAGACCAAGATTCCTCGCATGCTGGAGATGGTTCAGCACGAACTAGTGATGGAAATTGTGGTATTGCATCAGCTTCCGAAGCTGTTAACATAACGAAGCTTGCTTCAATTGATTCGTTCGATTCAAGATGGTTAGTGCCCTGTATTTTTCTGAGAGTTACCTGACAGACTGATATATAGGAGTAAACATTTTTTCGATTCTTGTGTTATCAATCTTTTATAGTATGGGATTATTTTTGGTGTCTTACAACATTATTCTAAATTCTTAACGTACCTTTTGTCATAGGCAACAATTCTTGGAGCCTGGAGAATGCGTTCTTATGATTTCGTTGGTGAAGAAACTGCAGAAACTGACGAGCAAGAAAGTGCAACTTATACTTACCAATAAACCGCAGTTAATATACGTGGATCCGGCAAATATGGAGATCAGACGAAATGTAGCATGGTCCAACAACCCTAATGATCTCAATGTTCAGGTCGTTAGCCCTTCAAATTTCAAGATTTTCACCGTAAGTTTCTTCACTAATACGATTGCCATCTCATCGAAGGTTCATTGAAATACAGCGAAAATGATAACAAGCATATCAGAAAATCGATCTCGTGTTATAACTTTCATATAATGGTTAGCTCATGATACCAGTCACTGTAAAATGAAAACTCCATGCTGCATAGGATCTTTTGTTATCTCTGATGGCCTAATGTATCTACTATCGAGTATATTAACAGCCCGACTCGTTGGTTTAGCACATTCCTATGCAAGCTATGAATATACTAATAAGAGAACTGTGCTCTTGTGTATTACGATTACATGGATAAATGATCGTTGTTTCGTGCATCTCATGCCTGAATCATTTGTTGTCACAGCCCAGGAAAGTCATGTCGTTTGAGGATTCAAAACAAAGAGCAGCGCAGTGGAAAAAGGCAATCGAGTCTCTCCAGAGCCTGTGAGTTCTATCGACGAACACCACAAATCATTCTTTGGCAGGCACACTGCTACAGAAACCAGTTACAGATACAGATAGCTTCTGGGCGAGCCCGTTGGCAGCCATCTTCCGACACCATTTTTGACACAGAGAGTCTTCTTCCCGATAGGCTGTCTACTGTCCGTCATCTGTTCATATCAAGACCTCGTTATAAGTTTTTTTCGTTTTGAAATTCGTACTCGGAACCTTAGAAAAACATCGAAAAACATCGATCGAACAAAAGTGAAATGTGTGATAATGCACAGAAACTTCCTTCCATGTATAGAAATCTTTTTTGATTTATAGTCATTTTAGCTGGTTGAATTCTTTTCTTTTGCTATATAAAACTTTGTTCCATATTCAAATCATAGTTTACAATTTGAGTTCTATTAAAAATGTAAACTATTTGATTTTTTTTTTTTAAAACAAAGTAAAAATACATCATGTGAAAAGCAAAACTTTGTGATTTATTTTATAAAACACAATTTGAAATGTGTAACAACTCACATGATAATACGACTTTCGTTCCGACTGCTTATGCTTATTTTTCTGACACGAGTTTTAATAAATGTAAGATGAATGATTGAGTGCGATGTTAGTCGAGAAAAGTGAGTTAATGTGTTGTGTTTTGTATATAAACTGTGACGATGATGTCAAATAGTAATACTAAAGAAATGATGTGATAGTGTTCGAAAAATAACCTGTTAGGACTTAGGACAGACCGAAAAGGAAAATCATACATGATTATTTTCTTATCGGAGGAGGGATCGTATTGATTTTGAATTTTGTGAATAATTTAATTTCAAAGTAAAACTTCCTCTCCTCCAAGTCCTAAGCACGTATCAAGTCAAATTCAACCAAGACCTTATCTTCATAAGCTAGTTAAATGTGAACTTCACTAATTTCACCGTCGATTCAGATCATCTATTGCATTTTCGTATTGTATGTTGTTAATTTTTAATTCATTTCTTTTAAATCATTTCTAAACACATAACAATCGTTAGTCGATGCAATAAATGATATGTATAGGTGTATAGAGGTAAAAATTAAATATGATTTTTTTTTTTCTTTCTATAATTTAAATTGTTTTTTTTTTAATTTAAAAAAAAAAAAAAAAAAAAGCAACAATACATATAACAGTAATAAGCGTTTCCTCTTCCTTCTTACTTCTTCCTCTTCCTTCTGCATCTCTCTCTCCATGTGAGTGTACTGCTCCGATCTCGGTTTTCTTCCTCAATCAACTGTTCGTATTCGTTTTAACTTTCGCAGTCTTTTCATCACCTTCAATTTCTATACTGTTTGGGTGGCTAGCTAGATCTTGTTGTTGTGCTGGAGCAAATTTCTCGTTTGATTGCCTGGAAATTTGCAGATCTTGTCGTGATTCACCCGTTTTCTGCTATTAGGTTGTTTTTTGATGTTGAATTTCTGAATTTGGTCTAAAAACTTAATCTTGTTTGCGGGGTGAGCTGATTTTGGTGAGGGAAACTTGAGCTGTTTCGGATTGCGATCCTTTAGTTCTTTTTACATGTAGTGATTCGGAATCTTGCTAGAATGAATCTGTTACTTTATGGATCAGATTAGAGTTGAACAGTTGGCTTAAGCGAATTTGCTTAGAAAATGGGTGCTTTTCTGGGGTTTGATTTGGATATAATTAGATAGGGGATCAGTTGCGATTGCTAGTTTCTCGGATTGATTTGGATATAATTAGAGAGCGGAGCAGTTGCGATTGGTAGTTTCTCGGATTGATTTGGTAATCTGTCTGAAAAATGTAGTGGGTTTTGGATCCATTGTTTGCTGAGAAATTTGGTGTTGTAGGGTTCATCCGATTCTACTTCTAGTTCATTCGAGATATAATTAAGTTAGGTGTAGTTAGTATTTAGTTGTGTTCTCGATTGTATTTGAAACTAGTTGTTCCCTCCGATTCTACTTTTAGTTCATTCAAGATCTAATTATCAAGTTAGTTGTAGTTAGTTGTTAGTTGTATTCTCGATTGTATTTGAAACTAGTTGTTCCCTCCGATTCTACTTTTAGTTCATTCAAGATCTAATTATCTAAGTTAGGTGTTGTTGGTAGTTAATTGTATTCTCGATTGTATTTGAACTAGCTGTTCCCTCCAATTGTGCTTTTAGTTCATTCAAGATCTAATTATCAAGTTAGGTGTAGTTAGTTGTATTCTCGAATCTTGATTGTATTTGAAACTAGCTGTTCCCTACGATTGTGCTTTTAGTTCATTCAAGATCTAATTATCAAGTTGAGATTGGTTAGTAATTAGTTGTATTCTTGATTTTGTTTGAAACTAGTTGTTCCCTAACTTAGTTCAGCTGATCGAATACTTGCCCTTATAGATTCAAGTATTAGGCGATGTCTTTGATAATCTAAGCGATTTTGTGGAATTCGATAGATTGGAAACATAGCGACCGTTGAATTGTTGTGGATAATGTGCATGCGTGAAACAAAGTGTTTTGCTTTAAGTTTTGTGAATTTACGCTGCTGATGTTTTGCCATGATGTGATTCTGATTTGTTTTCGTCCTTTTACTCTCTGCAGCCTAGCTCCGATTCCTCTCGATATGGCATCCAGCAGTCAGAATGGAATTCAGCTCTTGCTAGCTGCAGAACAAGAGGCTCAGCACATTGTAAATGCTGCTAGAACTGGTGATGATCTTTCATGCCTATATTCGTTACTTGCGTTTCATTTTTCCACTAAAGAGGACGTATCATGGAGACTGAATATAATGATTAAGTGAAAGGAAGGATGCAATCTTTTCACTTGCATATATATTTATGTACGATAATGTTTCTATCCGACAATACCCCCGTTTTGCTTTCCCCTCTGGTTGAAAGGTTCATAGTGATGTAGGAGAAGATGAATCCTCGACTGCAGATAATACGAATTCAGTACTGTGTCGTCATTTCATGCTATAAGAGTTGTGAAGTTATGTCTCTAGAGAAATCTGCCTAATTATGCAACATGGTCTATGATAATAGTACTCCGTTAGTTATGAATTGACACTTTAAGTTCACCAACATCGACTTCTTACAGTAGATATCGCATAGTCTTGGGAAAGTGGTGCATTGAAGCTTCAAATCTTAAATAACACCAGTTTATGCGCTTCGCCATTTCAAAAACACAACGTATCATTGTGCTGAAATACTCATAAAACGGACTTTCATTTGCAGCAAAACAAGCCAGGCTGAAACAAGCCAAAGAGGAGGCTGAGAAGGAAATCGCTGAATTCCGTGCTCAAATGGAGGCTGAATATCAAAAGAAGTTGACCGAGGTAATATTTCTATCTGCCTATGATTATAGATCCCACACGCTCCCCATTTTCATCTCCGATGACATTCAGAGCACATCATATATACCTCATCACCATTCACTTTATCCATCACCTCCATCTGATCCAAAACGAGTCCTTAATCGTTCTTTTTAACTCGTTCTACATCCGAGTTCTTGAGATTTTTGCCTCTGCTTTCTGTACACAGACCAGTGGAGACTCAGGTGCGAACGTGAAGCGCCTTGAACACGAAACCGATGCAAAGATCGATCACCTGAAGAAGGAAGCTTCTAGAATCTCCCCGGATATCGTCTCGATGCTTCTGAGGCACGTGACCTCGGTAAAGAACTAGCCAACTAGGTATTGGTTGAGCAGAGTTCTTGCCTGGAATGAATATATGGCTTGTCATTTGCTAGCTATTGTTTTATTTGGTGTTGTATTTGTTTCCTTGTTATCAAATAAAGCTGTGGAAGTTGATATTTATTTTTGGAGAGGGGAGAAAGAGAGAGAGAGACTTTTGTTGAATGTCTATTTTACCATTTTAGTGTATATTTTGTTGTTGAGAATCAACTATGTGTAACTCAACTTCAAAGATTGGTACTTGACTTCCTCCCCTTTGTGTTATTTCCAAATTTATAGTATTAATTAAATTTTATGAATTTTATCTAATTATAGCCTTTGTTACTTGGCTCCTCTTATTCTTGTTTTTAACTTGTTTTAACTTTTCTAGTATAGACACTTCACTCAGTTTCATTTTTTAATTCGAACGTTCCACTTCCCGACTTTTCAGTTTGGATTGCCTACCTTTTACTTTTAACAATACGTACTAAAACGAGATAGGTCTGATTCATTTAAGACGGAGAGAGTATTTATTTAATTATTCATATAAATATGTACGGTATATGTGTAATGTAATGGTAGAAGAGTTTATATACGAGTAAATTATGGTATGCGAATATGCAAGAAACAATTAAAAAAAAATCATTCTTAGATATTACATGCAAATGTGTTTAAATATGCAATCATGCTTATTTTATAAAATTTTATGCTTAAAACATTTTTTCGTGTTTATTTAATACTACAATTATTCTTAAGTTAATACTATATATGAATATTAGATTTTACTAAGATGAAAGTCGAAATGACGAAATCTATTCTTATTTCTTACACCAATTTTTTTAAAATATGTATCAAACTATATAAATATAGGGGATGATTTAGCTAGCTATCAATGACAAAATAAAATTAATATATTGGGTTTCAATGCTAAATATTAAATTAATAGTAGCCACACTAAAAGCCATACAAATACGGCTGTTTTTTTCTTTCGTGATTTAAATTATTATTACTTTTTCAATTAGTATAAACTTTTCAAACAACGATAATCTAACTACCTAATCACGATTTATCAAATTAATGATACTTTTTTGGTAATATACCAAATTAATTATAATCGGCGCACCCAATAAATTCGCAATAAACTAATGATACTAATAATTTGCCTAATTGCTAATCATATAGTACTAATAATAAACCATATCGCTGTCATATCAGTAGTGGGCACCATCATAAATAGGTGAACGCTTCTGCGTACAACATATAAACAACAACTCCGATACGATGGTGGGAAAAACTATCGAATGAAAACGAAGAAAAACAGAGTGGCCCGTCGATAATTTAATTGCCCTAAATGTCACACTCGTTACCAAAGTCTTCTACCAAATATGATATTGAATGAAATCATGGCTAATTATTTAATTTAAATTTTATGTGACTTTTCAAACTATTTTGTTGGTTAAGTGGACTTATACCCCTAAATAATAACGCCACTAGTTAAAAAGAATGCTTAATTCACACTTTCAAGGAATTTCACACCTACATTCATTGACTTGCCATATAATATGGTCTATAATCAACGGACTTTGTATTCGTTTGACCACGAAGCTTCAGTCTAGTGGTAAGGTTCGAATCACCTAAATTCATCCTTAGCAGAGGATTCAGACTCGATTATCATCATCAACGTATAATATGTTGTGTAGTATTTCGACAATTATACGCTTTTGATAAACTTGTTTAGATGGATTCACTAGAAATAAATTTAAGTAGTACATTGGCTTTTTTTTTTTTTTTTTTTTTTTTTTAGAGTTGTTACATTTCTTTTCAATATTTATGACAAACGTTTACGAGTGTTTCGATATAAAATTTAAAATAGGTTTAAAAAAAACTTTTACGAGATACGATAAATAATTTAAGTAATAAAAGTTTGTGCATGTATGGTGAAGGGAAAGTATCGCATTCTTAAAATATAAAGGAAACTGAAAAAGAAAGGTCGATATAAATATTTATGTCTGTCTCATCCGATTTTATGGTTTACTTTTTTCGAATACAAAAACAGAATATTTAAATTAAACAGTTTATAAGAAAATGACGAGACATTTTAAATGAGACGGAGCAAACGACGGAACGAGAGGAATCGACGACTTGGCGGTAGTTTATAGTCATTCATGAAGTGCATGCTGCATTATTCAATAGTAATTTGCAGAAGAGCTTGAGAAAAGGAAGGAAGGAGAAGTAGTCATGGAGTTGAAGCATGAGCGGGAACACATTTTCCGATCGAAGCTTCCCGATTTCTCCATGCCTAACCACCTCCCTCTCCACACGTACTGCTTCCAGAATCTCTCCGGCCACCGCGCGCGGCCGTACCTGATCGACGCCGCCACCGGAGAAACCATCACCCATGGCGCCTTCGAGCTCGCCGCGAGGAGAGCTGCCGCCGGCTTGCACGGCATCGGAATCCGCAGATCCGACGTCGTCATGCTCCTCCTCCACAACTCGACGGAGTTCGCCGTCGCGTTCCTCGGCGCCTCCATCGTCGGCGCGGCCGTCACCACCGCGAATCCGCACTACACCGCCTCGGAGATCGCGCTGCAGGCTGGGATCTCGAGGCCTGCGCTCGTAATCACACACGCCTCCTGCGTGGGGAAGGTGAGGCAGTACGCGGCCGAATCTGGCGCCAAAATCGCCACAATCGACCTTCCGCCGTCGCCGGAGGTCATCCACTTCGCCGAGCTGGTTAGATCTGACGAGAATCTGGCTCCGCCGGTAAAAATTGACGTCGGCGACACCGCGGCGCTGCCGTTCTCCTCCGGCACCACCGGCCTCCCCAAGGGGGTAATGCTCAGCCACAAAAACCTAGTCACGGTCATCGCGCAGCAACTGGACGGCGAGAATCCGGCGCTCCACACCGAGAGCGAGGATCGGGTCCTCTGCGTGCTGCCGATGTTCCACGCCTACTGTATGATCTCGGTGATGCTCTGCTGCCTCCGCGCCGGCGCCGCCGCGGTGATTGTGCCTAAATTCGAAATCAACCAGCTGATGGAGGTAATCGAGAAATACAGAGTGACTGTCGCGCCGCTCGTGCCGCCGATATTGCTGCGCATCGCGAAGAGCCCGGCGGCGGCGACGAAGTTCGACCTCTCGTCGGTGAGGAGACTCTCCTGCGGCGCGGCGCCCATGGATAGAGAACTCGAGCTCGCACTCCAATCGAAGCTCCCAAACGCCATTATTGGCCAGGTAATTAACTTCAAATCCAAGTGAGATATACTGGAAACAATTAATTGAATTAATGATTCAAACTCTGCCTCCTCTCTGTTCTACATCAATTGAGCTATAATCTGTTCATAATCGAACAAATCAATGAGAAAAAATCCAAAATGTTGGTGAAAATGCAGAGTTATGGCATGACAGAAGGCGGAGTCATAACCATGTGCTTAGGCTTCGCCAAAATTCCATTCAAATTCAAGGCCGGCGCGTGCGGATCCGTGCTTCCGAACGCACGGATGAAGATCGTCGATTATTCCACCGGAGCCTCCCTTCCCCCGAATCAAACAGGGGAGATCTGCACCAAAGGAGATGCTGTGATGAAAGGTATAAATTGAATTACTTAAGCATGCATGCATGTCAATAATTAATTCCCTATTCATTCCTAATTTACTTATTTTTATTTTAAATAAAAAGGTTATTATAACAATCCGGAGGCGACGAAGGAGACGATAGACGAGGACGGATGGCTGCACACGGGGGATTTGGGGTACGTAGACGCCGACGGCGAAGTGTTCATCGTCGATAGGCTGAAGGAACTGATCAAATTCAAAGGGTTCCATGTTGCCCCTGCTGAACTTGAAGCTTTGCTCCTGGCTCATCCCTCCATATCCGATGCTGCTGTTGTGCCGTGAGTTTGATTTTTCCCTCTCATTTCCAAATCAATCTCCTTTGACATTATTCAAATTTGCAGTAGTTCACAGTAATTATAATTTTTACACAATTCATACTCATATATTTGGATGCAGTATGGCAAATGAGGTTGCTGGAGAAGTTCCAGTAGCATTCGTGGTTCGAGCGAATAAAGCACATGTTACCGAGCTGGAGATCAAGCAGTTCATATCTAAGCAGGTACGAGATCCTCTATTGTATTTCGTCGTCACATCTTCTATCGTATATTTGTCTGATTGAATCATTTTTAAAATGTGATGTTTTAAAACTCAAAATTTCTACAGTGGAAGCCAAATACAATAATTTTGGCATTTAATATGTTTTTTTTTTTTTTTCTGAAAATAAAAAAATAAATAGTGTAATTGGTTTGTTGTTGGGCTGCAGGTGGCCCCTTACAAGCGGATCGGTAGGGTATTTTTTACGGATTCAATTCCGAAAGGGCCCACGGGGAAAATATTGAGGAAATTTTTAAGGGCCAGACTTTAATTTCATTGCATGTGACATGTCATAATGTAATAAAACTACTAAATTTAAATGATTTTGTATTTTTTATTATTATTATTTTTTTTTTGTTGAAATTAGCAATCTGTGTGTAGATGAATTATTAATTGTAAATAGCACATGTTATTTGTCGTTTCCAACAAGTTTTGTCGCTATCTTGGGCATATTAACCCAAAGGTTTCGGACTTTCAGGTGAAAAATGCATTGTATTAGTATCGAGTCATTCACTCTTTTAGTATTGGGCCATCCATTTATTAAAAAGCTCCGTAGATAGGGTATAACCTTTTCTAAGTCGACAGGAACTGGAGACGAAAAAATGGGTCTATATATAAATTTTGGTTTAATTATTTTGTCTGAGTCGTGTTTTTGAACATGTAATCCGAAAATACATAAACTTTTATCTTTGTTTAATTAGAACACATATACGATTCTCATCTAAATTGGAACTGAAGTCGCGAATTCGATTTATTAAGTGTTTCAAATTCAAGTCCACGGCTCGAAAGTAATACTATTGAAATCCGTAGGCTCGGAACTTTTCTATAATGTAAATAAAATCAGTGCATATTATAATAACCAGTAAATATTGTATTTTGCTGTTCTTCACTTCGAAGAGCTTTTATATTTAAATTGCTACACAATTTCTTTAGTACCACCGGTGGACTACAAAGGCTGTTAATTAAATTCAATAAATTCATCAACTAGCTATACTTTTACTTTAAAATATTAGTATAAGTAAAATTTGCAATCGTTCAACTCAAAAGATACTCTCCCCGTCTTCAAGTTCATTTCACGCGACCCGTTTATTGAATATACGAGACATCGAGAATAAATAAAATGAATAAATTAATGATCTAGCAAACTCGGCTCCCTCTTAAGCCCAATAGTCAAGTCAGTGGGCCAGCTCAGCCCTAATTCAACAGAAAAAACAGCCCAATTTTTTCAATTAATGATACGAGAGGAACAAAATTAGAAAAAAAAAAAAAAAAACAAAAAACAAAAATTCGTCTTCTCTTTTGTTTGTTTAATACAGAAAGGGAAGTAGGAGAAAAAGGTGTGTTTGCTGCGACTTTGATCCATGGCGCTGTCGAGGCTACGGCATCCGGTGATCTCGCGTGCTCCTTCTCTGATTAAAGCTCGCTTCCTCTCTCTCTCATCCGCTCATTCAATTCTCAATCGGTAACTGTTTTGGTTTTTTTGCTTTCTTCGTGTTTTTGGCGCTGAATTTGGATGAAGTTAATTCGGTTGATTTGACGGTATCGTGGATTTTGATTCTGATCGGAAGTTGAAACGGCGTTGTTTTTTTTGGAAAATGTTGAGTGGTTGGGGGAGCGGTCAAATGCGGCGGCATTGGAATTAGTTGATTTGGTGAAATGGAATGTGGGGAGTAGATGTTGTTCTGATGCGTCGTTGCTTCGTTATTTTTATGAAATGGCTTTGTATCAATGGAAATATGTAGAAATGGTATAGGGTTTCGTGTGCGGTTTATGCAGGGTGTGTAGGCACTTTTCTGGTATAGTTGGGTTTTTGTGGAATTCTGGAAAGTGGTATTGTTTTGTGCTTAATGAATTTGTTCAGAGCTTATTTATGGTGTGGTTGTTTCACAAAATATGGAGTTCTCTATTTAGTACTACAATTAATCGATGCCACTGTTTAGATCACGTACGAGAAATGGAAGTGGTTGAAGAGGATGTAATGCCGTTTTCACTATCAAAAAGTAGCTGTCTAGCTATAGGGGAGTGACTTGGTTGCTGCTTTTATAATTGCAAGCACAGAATGTTTAATTCTACCACTGAATTCTGGAATTTGTGATTTCACCTTGACCGTGATCACTTGATTTTTACCAATGATCATTCTGTGTCACTAAAAGAGAACCTAGATGATTTGACAGGATTCTTAGGTTAGACGAATATGCTCCACATTATTTTTATGGAATCTTCTACTTATGTATCAGTTTCACTTTTTCTGCAGTTCAAGGAGATTGAATACTAGTCCTGATGTTGCAGAGTCGCTGTTAAGGTGTGCATTTCCAGTCTTATGCTTAGTTCCTTTCTTTGTTGTCTTCCTCAATTTCCATCTGCAGTCTACTTTTGGAGATTTACAGACTGTCACAGCTCTTTATTTTCCTAATTCTTATAGCATATGATCTGACTTGATCGTGATGGAAGTAATCTTCTTAGCTTTCAGTTTATCCGTTATCAGATTCCTGAAACATTTTCCATGTGTACAATCTAAATAGACTTAGAGCAAGTAAAAGAGGATTTAGTGCTAGCCAATTGCCAAAGGAAGTGCACTGCTTTCTTGTCCTTCTTATTCTTCAAAGTTGCAAATAAGAATGCTATAAAATGACTATCAGACGAAATTCTCACTATAAATTACTCACTAAGACAGAATTTAGTTTGTACAGTTTACCTCTGCAGCGGAGGCCCATAATCCATAGTATGCATCCCTTGTGTCCGATTTGGCAGCTCTTGTACCTTCATTTTTGTTGAATCAAATCTGAGATCCGATTTGGCAGTGACTGGTAGACAGCTTGCGTGACAAGTGATACAAAAATGAGCAACTTTTTTCTTGGCATCTAAATATATATTCCAACAATTATGTCCTGGCATATTCTCATTGTAGTCTTGTATTCTACCTTTTTTTGTGTTACATAATTCTCCGCCTCAAATAAAGAATAAAAGAAGTAGCTGAATGTTGTATCTGATAGCTTGAGAGGTGTATTATTGGTCAAGTTGAGTTAGCATGTAATTCTACTGGTCAATGTTTGCTTTTCCATGAACTCCTTGTGAAATTTTGCAGGCCAATATCGTTTCCATTATTTTATGGCATTCATGGCGATTCTTCTAAGATTAAGGTTGGTATTAAAATTGTATTTTTAGTACATCTAACATTCTGTACTTTTCTAACTATAGTTATGTGCTGTTTACAGTTCAAATTCGGCGTCCGCTCCTTTTCATCTGCTGGTATAACTCTTTTCACTCTACGTAAACTTACTAATTTACTATTAAAAGTTTAGCTGACACTCTTGTGTGTCAACTTCATCAAGCTGGTTTGAAATATTTTGAAGTAATTAATTTTCTTGTCAATCTATAAAATAATTTTTCCTAGTTTACCGTATTTATCATCCCAGATTTCATGTATAACCCTTTGCATTCAATATTGAAAAATTGTGCTTGAAATATGTTACCTCAAAAAAATTGTATGCCGACTATTAGTATCTAGCTACTTCTTAGGCAAATAATGATACAAATGGCAATCACAGTTGCTTAAATGAGAACATATTGTATTTACTTGTTAATTTCCCGTTACAATTTTTACATAAAATCAAGTTTGAATGTTATTTCAGAGATTCCGGAGCATACAGTGCTTCAAATGCCGGCTTTGTCACCTACAATGGTAACTAACTGTATGTAGTATGTATTCACAATAAAATGGTTTAGTTCTGTCACTTGCAACCTTATATGTGATTCTATTTCTTATAGAGTCAAGGTAACATTGCGAAGTGGATGAAAAAAGAGGGAGATAAGGTCAGTTCCAAGTACTATGTTATTTAGGGAATTATCAATTTCTAAGGTAGATATAAGCTGATCTGACTTCCTACTTCTGGATCTGATAGATTGAAGTGGGGGAAGTGATTTGTGAAATTGAGACAGACAAAGCCACCGTGGAGTTTGAATGTCTTGAAGAAGGGTAATTGTGTATTTGAATCTTATGCTGCATGTTGTTAAAATTCCCGTTTCTGTCTTAGTTTATATATGTACATATGCTTGCAGGTATCTGGCTAAGATACTGGTGCCTGAAGGCGCAAAGGATATTCCTGTGGGACAGCCTATTGCAATTACAGTTACGTTCCATGGGGTTCTAGATCATTCTCTGTTCTCTGTTCATTATGTTGTGTAGTTAGAGTAGTGCTGAAGGTTCTTTTAAATGCAAAAAGTTATATCTTATATGTGTGAAATCTGTCTAAATGCTGCGGTTCCTTGCCCTGGAAGTCAACTCAAGGACAAAGCCCTGTTCATTGGTTTATCAGGGTTATCCTGAATCCCTTTCTTCAACTTCATTCAGAGCCATCTCTAAAGTTAAACCATAAATGCTAAAATCCTTTTTTTGATAAACTGAATTTAGTGCTAAATATATCTTCTTTTGAGCTTACCAACAGCATGTTTGTCGAAATTATTTTGGAAGGTTTGCCTTCCTGAATAAGACATCTGCTCTACTGGTTCTGTTTCTTAGGAGAGAGACCAAGTATAAATGATGGTACTGGCATCATCTGGTATCTGGTGACTGATTTTAATCCGGTTACCCAGGTAGAAGATCAAGATGATATAGCTAGGGTTCCTGCAACTGCCAGTGGGGCAGAACCTGCAGATAAAACCTCCGCTGAACCAGCAGTGAAACATGGAGACAACATTCAGGAATCGAGCTCTGCGAACATCAACACATCTGAACTTCCTCCTCACATTGTCCTTGAAATGCCAGCATTATCACCTACCATGGTAAGAGCAGCTTTTGCTTTCTATCTTTGTTTAGTGCTGAAGAATGGTCTCTTATTTAATTTTTGTGTTTTTTGATCAACAGAACCAGGGTAATATTGTAAAATGGATGAAAAAAGAAGGCGATAAGGTCATAATCTTTTCCTCTAGCCGACGTAGATCTCATATGTAAACTGCTTCCTGGTGACATGTCTTTCTGTGCTTGTTGCAGATTGAGGTTGGTGAAGTTATTTGTGAAATTGAAACAGACAAAGCAACAGTTGAATTTGAATGTCTTGAAGAAGGGTAATATGAATGTTTTAACTGTATTGGTTGAATGCATAAAGTTTTAGTACATGTCTGCTGTTCCATGGCAACTTCTAAAGGACCGCATAGGTCTGGCAAAACTACTGTGCCGGATCACCTCAAACAATACATTGGAGATAATTGAAGTCAAATTATTATGATTTTATTCATCTTTGATGTTACCTTAATTATTTCATGAGGGGGTTATTTCTTGCCAAACATATTTATGTACAAAATTTTGGAGAGGTTCCTTTATCCTGGTGGGAGGTTGTTATATGACGTTTTTTGCCATTCCTATCGTGGCATGGACTCTGAAATGCTTTCAGCCATCATCATTGGGTCAAATGCTTGCTCTTATAAACTGCTTGGCAGTTGATGTTATTTCTGCAATTGCTCTTCTAAATTCATATAATTTCCTTTTTCTTTATCATAGTTTTGGCCTTTTGGTTTCAGGTACTTGGCAAAGATTTTGGCTCCTGAAGGATCAAAAGATGTGGCTGTTGGGCAGCCCATTGCTATCACTGTAATTTCCTGATACATAGACTTGCAGCCAAATCTTTTTTCGCGTTCTGACTAAAAATAGAAAACGCTGATTGGTAACTTATTCTAATTTATTTGGCTGATAGGTTGAGGATATTAATGACCTTGAAGCTGTAAGAAGATCATCTTTTAGTGCTGATGCGGGGACCAAAGATGAAAAACCAGTTCAACAAACTGCTAAGAAGGATGTCAAAACTCAGAAATCAAGTTTTAATCGGATTAGTCCTGCTGCCAAGTTGCTAATTACAGGAAATGGGTTGGACGCATCATCAATAGCAGCATCTGGTCCCCGCGGTACTTTGCTGAAGGGAGATGTTTTGGCCGCAATGAAATCAGGAAAAGTGTCCAAGTTATCTGCACCTAAGGAGAAGATTTCATCACCTCAAGTCCATCCCCACACTTCTTCCTCCAAACCAGCAGACTCAAAATCCCCAGTACAGGATGATGGTTATGAAGATCTGCCAAACAGTCAAATTCGAAAGGTGCTGGCACAATCAATTTTAGTTAATATATGCATTCGAATGAACGTTCAATGAGTAATGGTTTCATATACACTGAGCTCCCTTTGCTGAATACTCCCTCCGTCTTTAAATAAGTGTCCCGAGCCGCCAATTTGAAAAAACCAAGGAGAATGCTAAAATGACACTTATGCCCTTAAAATCCTTGATTATTTATTTATTTATTTTTGTCTTTCTCCCACTTTTAGATTTTCAAGAAGGGTAGTTTTGGTACTTTTGTGTAATTTTTGCTTGGAAAAATGTGATAGGACACTTATTTAGGGACAAAATTTTTGGCGGCTCGGGACACTTATTTAAAGACGGAGGGAGTATATCTTATTATAGATTCTCAACTGTAATGTGATTGGACTATAACGCAGATAGAGTTGTGATATTATCAGAAAACATAGATCATGGCAGATCTATGTAAAAGTTAAATGCTCACAGGGATAAAACTAATCTTGAAGCTATCATGCTTATCCTATACGCATAAAAAAAAACTTTTCTGGTATCAATGTCTAGCTCTTGTAGGACTTTTTCTATAAGATGATTACTATTATCATGATTCTGTCTGCATACAAAATTGTTAATTACTAATGTCAACCCGCCTTCTGCTGATCTTAAAGAATGCTGCCTTTTTTTTGTAGGTCATAGCAGCACGCTTGTTGGAATCAAAGCAATCCACTCCTCATTTGTATCTATCGACAGGTATAAAGTTCGTTATATTTGTCTTTAGCACTGAATATTCTGGTACAAGTGTGATCTTATTTTGAATGCCTTAATATCAGATGTTATACTGGATCCTCTTCTCTCATTCAGAAAGGAGCTTAAAGGTACTGGTCTTTGCTGTACCTTATTGTGTAGGGCATCGCTTTGCTCCCTAGTCTCACTTGGTTTTATTTTGCAGCAAAGTATGATGTAAAAGTTTCAGTAAATGATATTGTGATCAAAGCGGTTGCTGTGGCATTGAGAAATGTTCCAGAAGCAAATGGTAAGAGGTTCGCCATTTTAAATAACTTTACATGCTTATAGTGTGCTGATCATGGGCTACCATGCAGCTTATTGGGATGTCAGCAAAGGTGAAACAGTTTTATGCGACACTGTTGATATATCTATTGCAGTCGCTACGGAGAAGGTACTGTTAGAGATATCACTTGGCGTTTCTCAACAGTTAAAAACTTTCATCTGAAGCTTCTCTCAGTAATTTATTTCAATTTTCAGGGCTTGATGACTCCAATTGTAAGAAATGCGGATCAGAAATCCATATCATCAATATCCTTAGAGGTGCAACCCCGGACAACTTTTTCCCCAAATTGCCATTCCATTATGTGGACCGTTTCATGCTATGCTTTCATTCATATTATTGAACACGATTTCTTTTCCTTCTCCCAAAGGTTAAAGAACTTGCTGAGAAGGCACGGGCTGGGAAGCTCAAGCCAACTGAGTTCCAAGGCGGCACTTTCAGGTGCGTGTTTTACACTTATTGGGTGTGTGAATGTAATGAAACTATTATTCCTTTTCCTGACCACCATAAATGTGCCTTTCTCCATGCAGCATTTCAAACTTGGGAATGTTTCCTGTGGATCATTTTTGCGCGATTATAAACCCACCTCAGGTTTCTTTCTCTCTCAATCACACTTAAAAAAAAAAAAAAAAACCATGTATGCTCCAAATGCAATTAATTATACGATTATGTTAGATTGCCTTTTTGGTGGATAGTGAGCCTTTGTAAGTGGGGAATATGGTTCCTGTGGCCCAAAATTTGTTTACGATCATTATATACAGTTTCGATAAATACATGTTCTGTTTTGGCTTTGCCATGTCTTAACAAATAAACCATTTTCCTCATGAAGGCCGGTATTCTTGCTGTTGGCCGGGGCAATCAAGTCGTAGTACCAGTTATTGGAGATGATGGTAATATATCAACACATACTGTTCGATTCAAGATTCTGTTAGCTCTATAATTCTGAACTCGGATATTCTTTGCTCCAGGTATTGAGAAGCCAGGTGTCGTTACAAAAATGAACTTAACACTATCTGCTGATCATCGCGTCTTTGATGGCAAAATTGGAGGTATGTAATGCCCAGAGAACTAAACTTCTATTGGTTTCATCCCCATCTATAAATATTAATTAGCTAACGATTCGTGCCCACCTTTTTACTCGATTCCTACTAAACTAAGGAAGAAAAATCAATTAAAGTTTGGCAGTCTCTTCACTATATATTATTTCCTGTATGTGATGTTTCAAGAAATCGGTTCTTTTTCAGGTGACTTCGTGGCAGCGCTAAAATCCAATTTCAGTGATATTCGAAGGCTTCTTTTGTAAAGACATAGAAGTAAGTTTCTCAGAAAAGATAACACAGCTGAATGGGAATCGTCTCAGATCATAATCTGGATCTTTCGGAGCTTGACAAGATCTCCTCGTAGAGCCTGGGCGCGGATCTCTCCGCGGGATTTTTGTTTATAACAGATATAAGAGCCATTTTTCTCGGCAAATATTCACTCGTTCGTTCGTCTATTGCGTGTTGATTCCTTATACATGTCAGCTATACTATGATCTCTTGTAGAGAATTCGTGCGTTGCCTTCCTCCAAAGAGAAAAGAGGTAAAGAATAATCTGATGGGGAAAAATACTCGTCTATTGTTTTCTGCAAATAAAATGGCCTCTCTCTCCCCCCCTCGTTTATTACCTTGATATTGTGTTAAAGCATTGTGTTGCGACGGATTCACGACGAACTGGAATCGTAATGTTAGAATCCTGTATATTGCAACTTAAATTGAACTTGAAGGTATACCAACGTTACATGAGATCGATCAATCATTATTCTTCATCAGGAGAGAGAACGAAAAACGACGAAAGACGGTAACTAGTCTTTGATAGCAAGGGGTTGGTACCATTGAGGACCAAAACCAGCAGCTTTTCTTGCTGCCTCGTTGAAAGGAGGCTTAAGCGGCCCTCTGAAGAACGCCCTAACTATTTCGTGGAACTTAGGGATCACTTCGGCCTCGACGCGCGAGTCGACTTCCGATTCTTCGAGTTGGCTTTTGTCTGTTGACTCCTTTTGTCGGAGGATCAGAAACTTGAACCACTTGACTCCAGCTGCGCAGTGAGTGATCTCTTCTGGGTAAATCACACTCTCCAATAACTCAGCTGTCTTCTCGTCGCCCCCTTTCCGGAAACGGGAAATCGTTGTTGGCACAACGTCGAGTCCTCTAGCCTGGGAATCAAGCGTTACACGAGATCATTCACAACATGATGTGCTACTATTTTATGTGAAATTGAAAACAAATTCTTGAAACTGCATTCAAATTATGGCGAGATAAATTAGGATGGATACCTCGTGAACACAATGTTCGATTGCTAAGCGAGATAACACATCCTTAGAAGTGGAGGCGGCTGAATCCCAGAGACCATCGTGAGCAGGTAAGGCTCCGTATGAAGACCCCAGTTCCGTCAGTCTCTCTGCAAGTAAGGTGAAGTGCCGACCTTCGTCTTGTGCCACTTTCACAAAATCCGTGAAGAAATCTCTTGGCATCGCTTCTTGCTTGCCGAATCGAGCTATGATATCCTGCATAATCAATAGACTGCATTAAGGCTACACCGTAACAGACCAATATATGTTAAGCAAATCAGCAATAGGGAACAGACTCTCTACATCACACATACTAGTCTGATCCAAGTTAAATGTAAGTCGAAAGGCGGATTAAGGTCAAAAGTTTTCTCTTCCATGCTTAGAACACATATCAGTTCGTATTGAGACTATAATGGAAACAAATCAATACATCAAGAAATCAGAAGGCCGATGCCATTCGCTCGTATAAGTAAGCAAACGGAAATGCAGTTTCAAGTTTAAGTCGAGATAAAAAGCACGGCCATTTTTTCCCCTTCGATAAACAGCAATCTAACCAAAGCAAGAAAAGAGTACCCAAGATAAGTCAATAGCCCAGCTTTCAGTATGCACAAGACTATGCACAAGAGCCTGCCTACTCTGCAAGCTCCCCGCCTTCCCGAGCTTCGGCATCTCACCAGGCGAAACCAGCTTCACCTGCACACAAAATCACACCAATAACAAACGCATCTCACAAAACCTCTCATTGCAGCATTTCATCGAACACTTGTCCGCATATCACAAAAATAACCATTTCTCACATTCGAGAGGCGCGAAGGTCGATCGGGTACTTCGATATCCTTGGAAGCATCGTAGGCGAGTTCGATATCTCCTTTCAGCCACTTATTGGCGATTTCATCGCCGAGTCGAGCTTTCTCAAAAGGATCCGCCGTTTTCAGCACTCTCAGCGCCGCCTCCACCAGTGTCTCCTCCGCAACACCGCCACCGCCACCGCCGCCGCCCATTCCTATAACTTTTCTCCTTCTCGTAGAAGAGAAAATGTCCACGAAAATGTGAAGGAGAAGACGAATCGGAGACTAAAGAAGTCGAACTCTCACTGTATAAGCTTTCGTATAAACGTAGCATATTTTATGTAATTCGGTTTTAACCCACCACGACTTGATATTTGTGTTTTCCTCCCCAAAAGATCATGTAATTCCTTTCTAGTCCATATTACCAATGTTTTAAAACCCGGCCCGGAGGTCGACCCGGCGAGACCTCCGGGTCACGGGTCAATTGGTCGAACCGGTTGAACCGGGGTCGAACCGTTCATTATTAAATAATATATAAATATAATTATATTATAATTTTATTTTTTTTTACTAATTTCATAGGTTTAGTAGTAATAGAAATTCATAAAATATAAACAAATATATTTTTGCAATAAAAATTATAATATCTTAGCTTATGTTTAATTTACTAGTTAAAGCTCTAAATAATAAAAAGTAGTTTTTTTACGTTTTTTATTTTCGATAAAAATACTATTAATAAGATTTAATTCAAATTTGTTACTTCAATGATACAAATATGTGAGATATTTAACTTATTTGTTGTGTTAAGTATTTGTATGATAATTTTTTGTTTATCGAAATAATTTATATGTATAAATAAAGTTAAACAAAATAGTACAATGTATTAAAAGTGGTGGGATGGAAAAGATATTGGAATGTTATTAGAAGGTCATGGGTTCAATTCTTGGTACACACATTAAAAATTTTAAAATTTTTGTAAAAAAATTGACCCGGCCGGTTTTCAAAACCCGCCGCCGGTTCGGCGGTTTTCGGCCGGGTCAACCCGGGTTTCCCGGTCCAATGCCGGTTCCCAGCTTCTGCCGGGTTAATGCCCTAACCGGACCGGTACCAGGTCCGGTTCCCGGTCGAACCGGTCGGACCGGCCGGTCCGGTCCGGGTTTTAAAACATTGCATATTACATATGGTACTCCGTACTCCCTTCGTCCCACTTCAATTGACTTATTCCACATTGAAAAGTAAGAGTTCATTATTTTCAAAATTGAAGTGGGTTTGTTACGATTAGGAAAAAAAACCAAGTGAAGTGGGACGAAATGAGTATTTCTTTTGTTGCAACGAAGTATGATATGTATGAGACATAACAAAATAATAAAACGGCACAATTATGTTAGGATACGAGGGAAGTAATTATTAGCGTAATGTAAAAAATTAAATTTAGATGTTAATTCCGAATATGCATATGACTCTCGATATTTTTCGAAGTTCGATACTCTTTCAGTCTAAACGAAATTATGTCGTTTTATTTTGTAATACTTGTGATCAAAAGTTGGAATGTGGGCGAATAATCAATACACGAAATGCTTGGGGACCAAGATGCAATTTCCGTAGCCGTTATTCAGAAATATTTTCTCGCCGAATTTTCCCTCCGCCATTTGCCTCACTCTCTCTCTCTCTCTCTCTCTCTCTCTCGGTTTCACGAATTGCGATGCTGAGTTCGTTCCCTCCGCCGCCTCCGCGGCCGACTGAGTCAATCCACCACCGTCTAATCTACTTCGTCAAAGCTGCTCTCATCAGCATCTTCGTCTCCCCTTATGCTACCGTATCCGTTTCTTCCCTTTTCTTTTTTCATCTATTTTTAGCGCTTTCGAGCTTCATGTTCTTTTCGCGCGCTTGGTTTCATTTCGTCCACTGCCTTTTGACGTTCGTGATTATTTGTGGATTTTGCGCAGGTTTGTGAATTGTATTGTGGTAGAGTACCAGATGAGGAAAAGTTGGATGAAGCTCAGATTGGTCACTACATTGGCATTGGTAATTCCGTTTATCCTTCTTCATATTTGGGGTTTTGTGATTATCTGTCTGTTTTCTTCGTTTTCTCATCAATGAGTTGTTTGAACAACTGTTTCGGAGGTTTGCTTTTCCGATGAATTAGGAGTTTTTGTGGTGGCTCTAGTAATTCTCCTTTTGTTGTGTAGACTGTGTTTGAGATAATGTATCATCATGCAGATGTTTCTACTTCTGGTGTGAGTGAAGTGAGAGAAGCATGGGAGAGTCGACGGAAGTCTTACACGTCCGAGTTTCTCGAGTTTGATCCTTGCATTGTGAGTTGTTTCAGTTTGTCAATGGACACTGACATTGTTGATACTTTATTTTCACTAGGAAGTTTTTCTGTTTTTTTTCTCATTGGTGTTATTTTATCAACATAAGAAGGAGTATCTGATAAATTCTCGCCTTTTGCAGGAAGATGTGGATTTGTATTGGAAAAACAAGGAAAACAAGGCTGATATTGTTTTTTGCATGGAACATTTGCCTGTAAGCTCTTTATTTATTGGTGTTTCTCTTTGTATGTTTGTGCTAAATGAGACGTCGTTGAGTATCTAATCTTTTACCTGTGTGCTGACAGTTATGTGTTGAGACTGAGGAGACTGTGAGGAGATTGCTGCAAAACGTCTCATCTTTGCTGAAGCCCGGAGGCTACTTTCTTGGTATTACTCCCGACTCATCTACTATATGGTATGGGACTAAATTTGGGAGGCTCTGTAGTGTCAAGTTCACTAATTATGATGATAAAAGTATTTTTCCATGCCCCTTCAAATTTTTTGTGCATTTTTCTTATGTGGATAGTTGTTCCACTGGTATCGCTATTTTGAATTAAACATTCCTCTATCCTGAGCTTCAATATGATATCATATACTGTTTCTGCTGGAAAGCAGTTTTTCATGTTTTATCCGCTGTTTATGCTTGCTTCAACAGAGACTAGTGTAAGGTTTAGTGAAGATTTTTATTTTCTAAACTGAAGTCTAGAAATATGATATGTAGGGCTAAGTACCAGAAAAATGTTGAAGCGTACCACAATAAAGGTGTTGGATTGAAGCCCAACGTATTTCCAAACTGTATTAGGTCCGAAAGCTACATGATCACCTTTGAAGTCGAGGAAGAGAAGTATGTGACCTACAAGGGATTTTGGTCTATGCCACCTTCCACATTATTTCTCTATATTTGAGTTCCCTAATGAATTTTTACAATGTTAAGGTTCCCATTTTTTGGAAAGAAGTACCAGCTGAAGTTTGCTGGTGACATGTTTGCTGAAACTCATTGCCTAGTCCATTTTCCAAGCCTGATCAGGTTGATATTTTCTCTTATGAATTGTGCATATGACTGTTATCATTCATTCCTTATCAGTGCTCTTTAATTGATAGCTTTACTATTCAGGCAGCCTGACCATGCATTTAGCTCTCAAGCTGCATTTTTTGGACATGCCTAATATTTGCAACTGAAATCATCTCTGAAATGTTGTTAGTTTTTTCTTGATATCTGTCCTTGTTTTATCAGATTGATCATTTTGCTCTCAGGTTGGCTAGAGATGCTGGTCTTGAGTATGTTGAGATACAAAATCTGACTGAATTTTTCGATGACTACAGGTGAATGTCTTTTCAACTTTAAAGTCTTAAATGATTGTATGTCATAGGACTTTTACCTGTCTAGTGTATTCACTTAATTATGCGCTTCCACAAGTTTCACAGACTGAATTGTCATTATTTTCTTCAATTGATCAGTAATGATTTTGTTGGCCCTTGTTTTTGTGTGTCTCGGTGATGTAGTGCTGCAATCTTGTTCTTATAGTATTGATGATTATATGGGTTTGGTTATAGCAGATATCTCATTAACTATACTTTGTCATGCTCCATAGTCTACTCCTTTTTCAAAGTTTATGTGCTACTGAAATGATTAGGAAGTTCTTTTTTCCCTTTTGTTTGGATTCTTTCTTTTGTTTTCTCATACACGCATTTAAATAGCGAAAGAGGTTGCGTTGTGTTGTTTAATACTCAAACCTCGCATATTCTTTTTTATAAACTTATAAGTTCGTGCTTCTGGTTTCTGGTCAGTTAGAGTGCTCACAATATTTTAATTGGCTCTAAAGAGCACAATTAGCAGGAATGCTCATGGACGCTGGCCATAATATTGTTGATCAAAGAGGGCGGCTTCTTCCGAGATCATATGATGTCTTAGGTGCTTTACCCCTCCAGTTGACTTGCTATTGAATTGGAGTTTTGTATTTGCATATTTTTTAATATTCTGGAAATTTATGATTGGTTGTCTACATCAGGTTTATACACCACATTCATCTTTCGGAAGCCAGATCCTGACGTTGCCCCTCCTCTCATGACCCCATTACTGGAAGATGGAAGCCACAATCATGACGAGGCAAGTCTTGCAGCATTAAGAATATTATGCTAACGAAAGAACTTCATTTTTCATTGCTATAAGTTCTATTTTATGTCTGTTCGTGTTTATGTATGTATTTGCATGTGTATTTGTATGTGTGTGTAACATACTTAGGTGTTATGCATATTGACATACATCGATACAAGTATCTGTGGGATATATACATATATTGACATATATCAACATATGTAAGTATCTGTGTAATATATTGATACATATGTATCTGTGTGATATATTGGCATACCTTGTAAGTATCTGTGTGAGTATATTGACATATATCGATACGTGTAAGACCTGTGTGATATATACATATATGTGTATAGCCAACAAAATATATGCTCAATTAATCCTCCTCTTTTCGTAGAGTGAAGGGGCTTTGGAGATGATATGAAGTAGATACTTGCTGAGCAAGAGACCTAGGACGAGAATACCTAGTATGATGAAAGATATTTCAGATATGTATCTTTATACCGCTTGTTATAGGGTCTAATCAAGGTATATTTTTATCAAACCTCACAGGTGTTACAGTATAATTAAGGGGCATGAGGGGCCCCAACAGATCGAGGCGCCTCGGCTCTGACATTATGGTTGTTTCTTTTGAGTATGTCTAAAGATCTCTTGAGCTTATAGTACTCCTGTTACTATATGCATTAGCTCCTTCAACTTATCGTTCTATTGTATAAACTGGAAGAAAATTATATCTAAGAATAGGAGATATATATTTACACGAAAAAGGACGAGCTGAAAAAAAGGTTCATACTACCAGTAGGGCAAGGAAATTGATGAATATTTTCCTCATCGAGCGCACTCTCTTTAGGTAGCTCTCTTTAGGTTATGTTTAAATGGCTACTATGCATGTACAGTGCTGGTCCCACTTTGCGTTATGCATGATGAAGTGTGTTATCTACGATATATCGTAAAAATCATGCCATGCTAGCAGGATGTAGATTTAAAAATTTACAAGGTGCCATCGTCATCAGTTTTGTGAAACACTTGTTACATCTTAGGATAATAAATCTAACTAATTAATTTTTGTACTCTGTGCTGATTGATCTCTCTAACCGAAGAAGATTTCACTAACTGTGTTTAGTTTACGAATCATACTTACTATGGGATTGTCGTTACTGATATCTTGTTCTGTGATTATGTCAGACTGTCCAGAGAGATTGGCAAATCGGCTGGAGAGAAGAGGACGTGATCGTGCCATCAGATTCGAGTTCAGGATTGGGTAAGATCTCCGAGCAGAAAGGCATACTGGGTCCTGGTCCACCAGAACTTCGATTTCCAGATGCTCTTGGATGAAACCGAGCAACAGTTTTGTACACAATCTTGTAGAATCCACCAATTTTAACACAAAAAATATTACGACTGCAGTAACATCTATCGACAGCAGGTATGTACATAATCATTGTGTTGTATCTGGATTTAATGGATTTCTTAGGAATCTCCTCTCTTCCTCTTCTCTTCACTACTTATAGACTTGATGAAGAGAGATGATGAATCTTGCTAGAAGAAAGAATTGGTACATTCTTCGTCTTATTACATTCGTAGGACAGCTTGTGCTAAATCCCAAATCCTTCTTACGTGAAGTCTCGTTTTATTGATTTAGATGAACATATAACAGTTGTGTAGTGTGGAATGGTTTACTGGTCAAGCTCAATGATCTTGACAACATATGCATCGCCAACTTTCTGGAAAACGACCACACGGTCATGTGTGTTTATCAGGCCAGAGTTCTTCCCGTGAACCAGAGCAACCTTCAAGATCGACTCTTCTGTTGCATTTGTTGACTCCGCCTGAGAGAGAGTAAGCATTATTATCAGAGAGAGATCTTGAGAGAGAGAGAGAGAGAGAGAGAGAGAGGTGAGGTTAGTACCGGATGTTGAGGATCTGCAAGCATGGGGAAGAGGCCTCTAACTATCAAAGATTGCCTTGCCTGCCAACAGAGAAGGTTTGAATAAATGGGTTTGATCTTTCTAAACACTATGGAAGTTATCCGTTTCTTGTGAAATAAACGAGCAAGAAAATGTACCTCAAAAGCTCCGGTAAAGGTCCATCGGAGCTGATTCGTCTTCACTTGTGGAATCACAACGGATATCACCGGCATTGTAGGTTTGTACTTAGCTATCAACCTACATTGTCATGAACACACATGAGAATCTGTGTGTGTGTGTGCAGAGAGAGAGAGAGAGAGAGAGAGAGAGAGAGAGAGAGACCTAGCAGTTCTTCCTGATGAAGTGAAACAGATGATGACTGATGCCTTCACCTTTATGGCAGCTCTAACCTACATATGTATGTGGAATATACTATTTGATGAGAGAGAGAGAGAGAGAGAGAGAGAGAGAGAGAGAGTTAAGAGCAACATACAGCAGATGAGGCAATGGATTCAAGGTGACTCATTGGTTCCCCAACAAACTTAACAGTCTTCTTGAAATACAGATTCTGGTTGTAAACCTTCTCTGCCTGCACCGCCACACTTCGTTACACTAAAAATCTCGTCTCTCGATCAGCCTATCTTAAGACAACGAAACTGACCTCAGCACAAATTCTACGAACAACGGATATAGTCTCCACCGGGTAAAGCCCCCTCAGTGTTTCTGCTCCTAGCAGGATTGCATCACTGCCTGAAACACAACAAACAATCAATCCTAACATCTCAAAACAAAAAAACGAACGAACAAAATGCAGAAATTTCAGGTGAAAGAAGGTACCGTCTAGTACAGCATTTGCCACATCAGTCGCCTCTGCACGAGTCGGCCTCAAGTTATCAGCCATACTGTCGACTACACGTGTCACTACAGCCGGCTTCCCCGCCATATTGCACTTGTGCACCGCTTCCTTCTGAAACTTAAAAACCTGAGAATTTCACAGCACAAATCTTATTAGTTCTTGTAAGAAGATGGCAATAATCGGACAGTGGTTCGATAAAGGGCTACATTCCAATTCGGACCTTCTCTGGTGGGAGATCGATTCCAAGATTCCCTCGAGAAAGGATGATTCCGTCAGCTTCTTGAAGAATCTCATCGAAATGAGTCATTCCCTATCGTAAAATTATTATAAGAACACAGTTTACTCAAGGAGTTCAATATCAAGCCTTAATATCTGAGTTCTCTAACCTCCACATTCTCAATCTTCGCGAAGATAAGAGTCTGGTTTAGCTCACCCAATTGGGACAGAAAATCTCGAGCCTGAACAAGAACACGATGGAACCTTCAATCTCCGAAAAATGTGCACACTTACACACACACATCAAGATGCTGCTATACTTACATGTCTGATGTCCTCAGCACGCCTTGTGTACGAAAGCGAAAGAAAGTCTATGTTGTTTCGAACTCCCCACGTGCTTATAACCTATTATCAGTACAACAACACATCTCACCACATTGAATGATTCGATTTTCTTGGGAACAAATACGAGTATTAGGCCAAGAACAGACGGTGAAAGCAATTACTGACCTCCTTATCTTTATCAGTGAGAGTGGGAAGTTCGATCCGAATCTTGGTTACGTGAAGAGTGTACAACGGTCCGCCCAAGGTGGCAGAGTTCTTGATCAAACAAACCACATCCTTCCCTTTCACCTCTGTAACCTATTTTTACATATAACTTTATAGCAATGAGAAACTATACTTCTCTGCACGGTTAAGATTCGTTCTTCGACTTCTAACTTAAATATATAAGAACATGAAGCTACCTCAAGCCAAACTGAAGTAGTTTCACTTCCTGTAAACAGATATTGACCGATAAAAATAGTATCCCCTGCCGTCACTGCCTGCATAATCACACAACTACATTCAAATACTGCTGAAGTTCGATATTAGAGTAGAATCGAGACATAGGTATTCTAGTAGTATCATTTTACAGTTTCAACATGTAAAAAGGCGTACGAGCTTCGTATTTGAAATTTGTCGACATTGTTACCTCAGACAAGCCGGTGAAGTTGATGGGAAGTAGATTCGGAGTGGCTTCCAAGTCTTGATCAGGTGTAAGAACAACTGTGGAATTTTCCTCGAGGGAAATGGGATGCTCGGTCTTGTTTACGACTTGCAGCTCGGGTCCCACGGTGTCGAGCATAAGCTGATGAGTCAAGAAAACAAGATTTGAGGCCTCTGATCTTTGTGCAAAAGCAAATAGTGCAGCAAAACATTAAGCTTACAGCACAGAGCTTCTTGGTGTTCTTGATAGCCACTTTCAGATTGCCTAATGTCTCCTGGTGAAACTCGGCATCGCCCCACGAAAAATCGAATCGAGCAACTATTGTACAATACTACATAAGTTAGCATAATCAATGACACAAAATTATGCAATCTTGTTATAACTAAATGAGATTCAAACTGGCAATTTTTGTGTAAGAATCTTGCAAGTTGCAAGCAATTAGGAAATTGTCAAACACAAAAGAGTACACTCCATTTACAAATCATAATATCAACATCATCAAATAGTCAAAGAAAACACAGAGAGAGAGAGAGAGAGAGAGATTGACCAGACATTCCAGCTTGAAGGCAACCGGAAATGGTCTCCACCGATCTTGATTTGGGGCCCAGAGTTCCAACTATCTTAGTCATGGCTGGTAAGAAATCCTTCAAAAATCCCAGAAATCCCACATCATCACCAAAAGAGTTGATAATCTAGAGAGGGAGAGAGAGAGAGAGAGAGGTGGTGAAGACTTACAGGATTACTGGGCTCAAGAATGGAAGCCATTCGTATAGGCTCTTGAAGGAGCAAGTGATTGCTGGACATCATAATTGCAGCTGAAGATCAAGAAACACACGCACAAACACACAGTGGACTAGATTTGTTGGAGGAGAAAGACAGTTTCAGTTCAGTTATGCTTTTTTATTACTAAACAAAATAAAGATTCTGTTTGGAGCTGAGCTGAGCTGGCATATCTACTGATATTAGGCCGCCGACATTACGCATAAACAAGTAATATATATAATTAATTGCTAATCACAAGTCAAAAGTGATGTTTACATTAAATACAGTCTACTTGCCTTCCTACTTAATAAACAAATCCCTCCGTCTCGTCCCACTTGATTTATTTCATATTCGAAATTTAAGATATAGTATTGAAAGTAAAATGTAGGAGATTTACGGTGAAAAAAGTAAAAAGTAAAGATTAATTCATTTTATTTTAAGAAACAAGTCAGTTGAAGTGAAACGTTCTGATAAAGAAAGAAAGTCGAGTGAAACGAAAGGAAAAGAGTATTTAAAATAAAGGCTCAAGATCCAATTTTGCAACTACCCATTTTTCACTCTTCCTCATTTTCAAATTCACTTATCCAAATCCAAATAGAAAGTTATTTTCTCCTGACCATTCCAGTTGATAAACATTTCATTATTTTATATCTCGAATATATTTAGAAAAACGCTTCTTTAGTTTGGATAGAGGGAGTGTGAATGTGTGAAATAAATTGAAATACTATAAATGAAAAGGTTTTTTTTTATTTTTTATTAATTTAATTCATAGTCAAATAACGAGAAGCTTCACCTCCAACCAATAAGTAAGAGATTCGAGTCACCATGGAGAGAAAACGAAAAACCATCTAGGTAAATAGCACACAGCACATCAACTGATGGATGATGGTTACAAGAACTACAGCAAACATGAGAAAAGAAAAGAATGAAATGGAGTGGAAGGAAACTAATCTTCAAGCTCAATGATCTTCACCACAGAATCATCTCCAACTTTCTGGCAGACCACGACGCGATCGTGCGGTTTTATAACGCCCGATGCCTTCCCGTGCTCCAGAGCAACCTTCAACACCGACTCGTTCGTGGAGCTCGACGGTTCTGCCTGCAGACAAAAATCAAAAGTATGTAGACGAGAAGAAAGGTAGGTGGGTTGTAGTGAACGGAAGAGATGGCTTACCGGATGTCGAGGATCGGCTAGCATGGGGAAAAGGCCTCTCACTATAAGAGACTGCCTCGCCTGAATGCCACCAGACGTATTTCGATGTAATTGTGTGAATATGTAGAGATTCAGTGAGTAAATGACACTTTTGAACGTAAGATAAACGAGTACTAGATTCGGAGTTCCGGGCTATTATACCTCGAACGCCCCAGTGAAGGTCCACGAGAGCTGGTTCGTCTTGAGACGAGGAATGACAACAGACAAAACTGGCATAGTAGGTCTGTACTTGGCGATTAACCTGCATTAGTTTTAGTCGAGGCCACATCTTTAGCTACTTCAGACGTGGTTTCATCAAGTTTTTCGAGATAAGTTTTAATATTAGTCGTCTGATTAATGAGAGTATATGCCCGTCAGCACAAATTTATCGAGAGAAACGAACCTTGCAGCTCTCCCTGACGACGTGAAACAAATAATGACCGACGCCTTCACCTTGATCGCAGCACGAACCTTAGAAAAAATAGAGCATGAAACAAAATGAAGCGCTCGTTTTTGTAACTTAAAGGTGAAAATGGATCGAAAGAAAAGGAAAAATCGCATAGATTCGTACTGCTGAGGAAGCTATCGATTCCAGGTGCGACATCGGCTCTCCAACGAATTTGACAGCCTTTTTGAAATAGAGATCTTGATTGTAAACCTTCTCTGCCTGCATATGGTGCAGAAAAGTCGATGAGTTCTTCAATGATATACGAATAATTATAAGAACGAAAAAAAACGGAGGATAAACTGCACCTCAGCACAAATTCTCCCGACTGTAGAAATCGTCTCAACAGGGTAAAGTCCTCGCAAGGTCTCTGCACCTAGCAGAATTGCATCACTGCCTGATAAAAGGTGCAAACGACGTTCGATGAGACGAAGAAACAGAATTTAGCATCACCAAAATTTAAGTAGGACAACTAAAAAACATATCATTAAAATGGAAGATACCATCAAGAACGGCATTTGCAACGTCGGTTGCTTCAGCTCGAGTGGGCCTTAAGTTATCAGTCATGCTGTCTACAACACGAGTCACCACCGCGGGCTTCCCGGCTATATTGCATTTGTAAATGGCTTCCTTTTGGTACAAGAATACCTGCATACAGTACGAGCATTTCAGAGATCGAGCTGGTCGAAAAGGAAAGACGAGAATGTACGGATAGAATGGTTTATTCGGAGCTAGTTTTCAAGCAAGTCCATAAATTATGGTCGAGACATGTGGCTTTCGGTTGCTATATGTCTTATAGTAGCAATTGTGCTAATAGTTTGCTAAGTAAACGTGCATCGAATTTGTAGAGGGACCTTCTCCGGTGGTAGATCTATTCCGAGATTTCCACGAGCCAGGATTATTCCGTCTGCTTCTTTGAGAATTTCATCGAAATTAGTCAAACCCTGTAAACGAAACAGAGAGAAATAACTACCCCATACTGTTAAGTCGAAGATAATTGCAGAGCTTATCGTGTAGACTTTTGTTCGGAAAGATCAAAATTAACTTCCGACCTCCACATTCTCGATCTTTGCAAAAATCTGAGTCTGACTGAGTTCGCCTAATCCAGAAAGAAACTCACGCGCCTGAAGTAAAGCATAATAATTTTGATGTTTCGATAAACGGTTTGAGAAGAGAAAACGTAAGTGAAATCTACCGTAATATATATGTAGCCTTACGTGTCTAACATCTTCAGCTCGACGAGCATAAGAAAGTGAGAGGAAGTCTATTTTGTTTTTGACTCCCCAAGTGCTTATGACCTGATAATCGCATAAAATGGAAACTTCAATCTCGTGTTGTGTGTAAGAGCGTACGTGCAAAAGATATAATAATTAGGTAAGTAAGAAGCTTGTACCTCCTTATCTTTATCGGTGAGAGTAGGAAGATCGATACGGATCCCAGAGACGTGCAATGTGTACAACGGCCCAGCCAACGTGGCAGAATTTTTTATACGACAAACCACATCCTCCCCTTTCACCTCTGAAACCTGCATGGAAAACGAACTCCGTCATTAATGGCGTTAAGCGTGTTCATTCTGGTTAGACACTTATTACAGAAAATCAAATTCAAGTTCGTAATATCAAGAGTATGATAATGAAACACAGTTTCTGGTATAGCATACCTCCATCCAAACCGAAGTCGTTTCGTTTCCAGTAAACAAGTATTGGCCAATGAAAATATCATCTCCCTTCTTCACTGCCTGCAAAATAGGAAAATAGACAGAAATAATGAACTGTTCGGACGTTTATACAAATTACAAACGAGAAAGCCTCGTTACAATAAGCTAGAGACTTGGGAATCATTGCAATATACTAAGATGCTATACACACAAAACATCACAAAATTTTCATATAGATGCATTTTCAGCATCTTTACCTTGGATAAACCACTGAAATTAATGGGAAGTAGATCCGAACTAGCTTGTTTATCATGATCGGGAGTTAGCACAACGAGTGAATCTTCCTTAAGAGAAATGGGGTGCTCCGATTTGTTCACAAGTAGCAGCTCAGGACCCAACGTATCTAGCATAACCTGATAACAACGAAAACCTCTTTATACTTTTTCACCAAAAAGATCAATAAGTAAAAAACCGATTTTGTCGAATTATGCATGCTATTTGAAAGTAAACGCGAGAGATATCAAGCTTACTGCACACAGTTTCTTTGTCGCCTTGATTGCCACTGATAAGTTCTCCAACGTTTCTTGGTGAAATTTCGCGTTGCCAAATGAGAAATCAAACCGTGCAACTATTTTACAGATTCAAAGATTAGAATTAGTCAATTAGATGAATATCACAGCAGCAAATTCAATCCCAACGCTCGTCCATCTCACAATTTAGCTATCTTCGACTGCATTCTATTCAAACTAAATGCATCACAATTCGGTTCAAGAAATCACCAACTACATGACAGAGCTGTTTACGAATCTTCCTCCGGCCAAAAGGAATCTCACTACTTCAACCACGCAACGACAACATCCTTTAACATCGTAGTTGAATACAATCCACATACAGGACTAGAACACATCTACATTTCAAGAAAATTCGACAAAAGGTGCAGAAAACTACAGAAAGCATGTCTTTCCCATAAATCTCGCACATAAACAGAACTTTACTAAATATGCAAAAACATAAATATCCCCCAAAAAACATTAGATAAACAAAAGCTTGAAATTAAGGAAATCACCAGACATTCCAGCCTTTAGACAGCCGGTTATAACCTCAACGGACCTCGAATTCGGGCCTAACGTCCCGACAATCTTCGTCATTGCCGGAAAGAAATTCTGCACAAACACAAACCCCATTCTAACTCTAAAGGAAACAAAACAGAAAATTCACACAGCAAAGCAACACCACCACAAAACTGTACAAAATTCAAGAAAATCACAATCAAGTTCAAGAAATCATCCATGAGAGAGAGAGAGAGAGAGAACCCTCTTACCCAATCACATTACCCTTCAAGATCACAAAAAGGGAACGCAGAAAAGGCACAAATTTACACAAATCCAAGAAATCACAGAGCAAGAACAGTTCACTCAAACCCTTCCTCCACTCCCATCAACTGCCCAAAATCATAAACCCAAAAGTCCCCAAAACAAAGAAAAGAAAAGAAATTGGAGTGCAATGTCGTGAAGAAGATGAAGAAACGAGGGTACGTACGGGCTTGGAAGGCTCGAGGATGGAGGCCATCCTCATGGGCTCTTCAAGGAGGAGGTAATTCGACACCATTTTTGACGCAGAAACACGCAGTGGAGAGTGAGGAATTCCGATAGAATGGCGATGATAGGAGGAAGAGGGTAGCTGGGGATGGTTGGATTGAAGGAGAAAAGAGGACACTTTGCCTTCATTGTACGAACTAAATCAATGTGCTGTCGCTGTCCGAATCATTCATGCTTCCATACACACTTATTTTAAGCTCATTCGTTGTTGCGTATATACATACACTGATACACATATTTCTTTCCAACGTTAATTATTCTACAATTTGTCACACAAAATTTGTTCGTTCTTAAATAATTCTTCAAATTGAGTTGATGAAATTGCTTTTTTTCCGCGTTACGGGAAAACTCAAACTCCGAACATTTTAGCTTCGAAACTTAATACCTTAACCCGCTAGGGCAACACATGAAAAATGGTAAAGATTATGTTTAACTGTTTAACCGAATCGGTTAAAAGTGTTTTCTTTTTACTTGTTTTGTAATTATGTACTTATTTATTTTTTGTGTGATTGTCACTTTCTATCTAGATTTTACTATGGATTGGATTCCATTAAATAAAACTACTGCACAAGTCGAAAGAAATCTATGGGTATAGAAACGACACGTGTCATGTGTTTTCTTTGCTTCATACTATCTCTATCTTACTAAATAAGCAACATTTTAAAATGGCACTCGTACCAAGAAAGAAATAATGTGTGGCTATAATTAACTATGATGAGAGAGAGTTAATTATAACCAAATATTTTTTACCATTTTAGGAAATGTGTCTAATAAATGAGATGTACCAAAATGGCAAATGTTGCTAATTTAATGAGATGGAGGTAGTAGTACAAATTTGGAATATGACATTCTGGTATTACTGCGAAATTGGATTGTTTCATTTCGATACGAGATTTTAATCACAATGTCAAAGGTGAAACGCCACGTTGAAAAATAAGGGTTTGTTCTTTCCATTTCATGAAACCAGCCAATTGAATTGAGACGTTCCGATTAGAAAATAAAGTTAAGTGAAATGAGACGAAGGGAGTAGATTGTAGTAACTATATGGCCGTTCGTAACTCCTATTAGTATAAAAATAAACGAATCAAATTTCAAAGTTTATAGATAATTCGAGGTGATTTCATTGCATTCATCGCATATCAATAGTAAGGATGAGAATGAATATATGATTCCTAAGAATCGATTTCGAGAAATGGGTAATCTATATAACCAATAACGGGATCGCTCGTATAGAACGTACTTCTATCGTACTTGTTAATAACCGAGCCGAGCTCAAACCTCCTCGGGAGGTCCGGATTGGCCAAGAATAGCCTCCCAAATGCGACGAGGTCGGCTTCGTCACGATCAACGACCTCGTTGCCATCGTCCCTATTGTATCCTCCGGCGACGATGAAAGTGCCCCGAAATGCCCTTCTCATGGCCAACAAGGAGCTCTTCGTTTCCCGCTTCTCGAATTGCGTGATCATCCTCGGCTCGATCACGTGGCAATAGAGAATGTTGCACCGGCTCAACGCCTCGGCCGCGTGGAGGCCGAGGGCATCGGGGCTCGAGTCCCCGCAGTCGTTATAGTCGGCGTACGGCGAGAGCCTCACGCCGACTCTGTGGGGCCCGATCGCGTCCCCCACCGCCTTCACTACTTCGAGTAGGAAACGACAACGGTTCTCAAGGCTCCCACCGTACTCGTCGGTCCTGTCGTTCACTCGATCTTTCAAAAACTGATCGATTAGGTAACCGTTCGCCGCGTGAATCTCCACTCCATCGAATCCTAATCACAAGCCTTGCAACTCGTGAGTGGCATTCTAAAATCGAACACGAGTATAATTACAAATATGCCACTGAACACGAGTACTATCAGAACAATCTTGACATGTTTGGACAATTTAATATAAAGGGAAAGGGAAGAAATGGACCTGCTTCAATGGCATGGACCGCCGCAAGTCGGAAATCGTCGACTACTCGAGAGATTTCCTCGACCGTGAGTCGATGGGGAGGCGAGAAATTCGCTCCATCGGAGCCTCCAATGTCATGATCAATTTGAATCGGCTTGTCCGTGCAAGATATCGGAGGATTGCCATTAGGTTGGAAACCTACAAGAAACGACATATATAGAAATGCCCGTTTTTTCGTAACGAAATAAAATACGAGACTGAAACACGAGAACATCTAGAGAGAGAGGGGTTATATATACTGTAATTAGAAACTCTGCCAGCATGCCAAAGTTGGCAGAAAAAGATTCCCCCCTTTTGATGAACAGCCTCCACAATTGGCTTCCATGCTTCTACTTGCTCTTCACTCCATATTCCCGGAGTATTTGGATATCTTCAATCAACAACGATCGTTGAACATACGTAAGGTATAAAATAGTGAAACGCGTCAATTAGAATGGGATGAAGGGAGTACGAGATATGTGATAATTCATTGAGGGTTCTTGATTTTTTCTTGATTATGAGATGATTAAACAGAGAGGTGTATTATATATATATATAGAGGGAGGGCATGAAATTAAGAATTGGACAGATATACCCTTGAGCAGTAGGAGAGATTCCAGAAGCTTCAGAAATCAAGAATCCACCCTTTGTTGATCTCTGTGAATAGTAGAGAGCTGCATGTGGCTGTGCTGTGAAGTTGTATGACCTCAATCTTGACATGGGTGCCAATACTATTCTGCAAATTAATACCATACACACAGATGATCACTTGATCACAGAGAGATATTCTAGAGAGAGAGAGAGAGGATACCTGTGGGAGAGATGAAAGTTTCCCATCTTGTAGGGAGTTAGTAGAGGAATGGTAGCTCCATCTCTGTTTTCTTCCATGCTCATACACAATTATTACCTCTCAATTCTTGGAACAAGAGGAAAAACCAGAGCTATCAATATTTTTGTATTCAAGGAAAATGATGGTTTGTATTTTTCTTTTTATAGAGTCAATACTTTAATACATGTATATGTAAATATATATATATATATATATATATATATATGCTTACATAAGAAAAAATTAAAATTAAATACTGAATAGTATTAAATATTAGGCTGCCTTACCTATTGTTGTCTAGTTGCACTCAAGAACATTAATAAAATATTTAGTAGGAGCTTACAAAATAATAAAATTAGTGGGAGAAAGAAAAACAAAGAAAAGAAAATCCCAACTCTGACTTTTATCGGTGGTATTTTGCAAAATTTGATTTGCCGTTCCAATTATCTTTCGTCTTAAAATTCTTAAAATAGCTCTCGGTTGATGACGTAATTCACACTCAAAATAAACAACAGTCGTGTACGTGTATTAACCTAGAGTATTAAGTTTTCGGAATTAATAATATTGAATTCGAGTCTTTCGTGACGGGATTCTTACATTACATGTTAAATGTTTTGAAAAAATAATAATGATGCATTATTAGTTGTCCATGTAATATTAGGCACCGTTTGGTAGTCAAGCGAAAATATTTAGCCCAAATTATTAATACAGTTTCCATTTGAGCTTGAGTCGCCCAGCCCAGCTTCATACAATATTAGGCTCATTTCAAGCCTGCATAGTGCAAGCAACCCCATAGCGAATTTCTACAAGCTCGTTATTTCTCAAACCTAACGAGCTTGTAGAAATCCGTACTACGGTGGACGGAGGGAGTAATTCACTAAAAGATGAAGAAGTTGGAGGTAGCCCAGAAAGTACGACAGTCAAAGCCAAAGGTCCAACCCATGCAGCATCAATTCCACAACAATAAAAAACAGCCAAAAGAAATCTTTGATGATAGATAAAAAATATCAGAGCAAACCACAAACACTATTCAATCATTCTGTATAATAATCTAGCAATACAAATTCTCAAGAACACATTAAACTTTTAATGATAAGGAAAAAAAATAAAAAAAAAATCCCCATTTCTAACGTACTAGCAGGCTTTCAACGATCATGAAAGAGGCAAGAGCTGTACAATTTACCAAGAAACTGACCGGAATTCGAAACACGGCCTGCAACGGCGCAACCATAAGGTTGTCGGCAACAAAATATTCGGACAACGGCTCCGGATGTAGATCTCGATTGCTGAATGGAGCTCCTTGAGCCGAAGATGGTGGAGGATGATATGTATATACACACACACAGAAAATAATGGCTATTATCAATCTTGGTATTCGTCGACTGTTCTTTCACTGGCACACTCGGCCAAGGACTTGGCGGTGATTTCTCGACCAAATCTCCAGACGTAGTTCAGTCCAACGAGAAGCTCGGTGATCTGTGCTTCCGTCTTTTCTTGATTGGCAAAGTAGAGTGTCTGAACTAGAAGGACGTTTGTCTTGGAGACCAAACTCTGATGTTCGAAGCTTCGCTCCGACTGCCATCTTATCATGTTATGAGCAAGAGGAGCCAGCCATTCGAGCGTTTTCGACATGGCGTCGTTCCATTCATTGGCGAGAGCTGTATCATAAACTGATGAACTCAGGCTCTTTGCATATGGCTTCAGTTTAGCCCTCAAAGCAGCTCTGATGCTAGCCGGCAGCATGTTGTACACGTCGTCTCTTGCATCGTTCCCTATCAAGTGGGGAGTCGCCACCAATTTCTCGATGAATATGATCAGATTCGCGTAGTGAAGAGCTAGAGCTGAAGCACCGAGAGTTTCCGGAGGTGGGTTCAGTAGCTTGCTCTTCGAAGCAACTACGGATGAATTTCCATCGCTCGAGTTCCCAAAGACTTGAACTTTCATCGTGGCATCACTGCTTCCATTTATGACGCCAGAATGAGAGCCATTTGCACTCATAAACGATCCGGTTAACGGCCCTGACATGGTGATTCCGTTCGCTTTTCGCTGAGAGGTTTTCTCGGCTTTGTGAGATTTATCACGGAAATGCCACATTCTCAAAGAACTTTTGCTTGCTTTCGGAGTAGGACCGTGTTTGGCTGTGGAACCGGATAACGGACCCGAAAAGTAACCAACACCATTATTTGGACTCGCTGTGGCTGTCGAGTTACCAAGAGGGCCTGAGCGAAAATTTCCGTAATTATTCGTCATCGAGATGGGGCCGGACATAGAGATATGCTTTCCTTGTGCACCAGTAGAAAACCTAGGGACGTAGTTTTCAGAAGGGTAAACTGATGACTGCATGAAGACGGTCGAGTGGCTACGTCGATTGTTCGAACTATCGATCACTTTAGAATCTTTAACCCCCATTTCGGCAAGGGGATTAACTCCAAAAACATGTCCGATCCTACCATATATCGTAAACAGAGATCTCGCCAGTAGAAGAATTGTATAATCATAAGTCCGACTCCAAAGAGAATTTTCTTTCAGATGCTTCACCTCTTGCCTCTTCCACGAAATCTTCTTCTCGTATTCAACCAACGTAATGCTTTCTGCGCTATCATTACCCTTCATTCTCTTCAGTGCTTGCTCGAGATCCGCAAGCGTCTCCATCTCCTGATACAGATTAGCATTCGCAACTATAAAACGCTCCATCTTCTTCACTTTCCTCTCCATCTTCTTCCACGAGAATTGCCATCCATACACATCAGCTCCGATCTTGATCAAATCATTAAATGCTTGCTCGAAGCTTCTCAGCAGTGGGTCATTGCACTTCTTGGAAAGCCTAGACAATGCTCTTGCTACGTGAACCAAATTCTCCATCATTTCCGCGCACATCAACTTCCCAATATACTCATCACTATCGGAAACGAGCTTTTTTATACCTAACGAACTGTTTATCTCCTCTCTCAACCTAGCAACCTGCTTATCAGTCAACGACTGCCACAGATGAAGCAGCTTAGTCATCAAACTAGCAGCCTCGAAGGCCAAAACTGCAATCTTCGCCTTTTCTGTATGATCATGCTTCTTCGAAGTTGTCCACAAACTACGAAACCATGATTGGGTGACCATCTCTATTACCAGACAACAGCAATCTCCTAACAACTATTGACCTTTTCTTGATTTCGATGTAAAATCTGTAAATTAAACAAATCGAAGCCTTCGTTTAGAATATTGCACAAGTTGTAATTCAGCAAGAGATTGACTTTAGCATCGAATCAGACAGCATAACTAACATTCACACCAATATTCATCCACAAAAATATCAAACAGCTAAATTACTAAGAAAGCTGTAAATCTAAGCCTAAAATATTACTTTTTTTTGCTAAAATTCATCATCTCCAATAATCATCTTTCCTTTTATTACTACAGTCAAATAGTAATTGATTATTTTTGCTGCTTTCTAAGAATTTCTGAACACAGCATTCAATTTTCTTCGAGCAAAAGAAGAATTAACATTAAAAAAAATCAGCTAAACACATAAAGTTTTCATATTCTACCCTTTTTCACAGACAAATCAATCCTCCACCGACTATAAAAAATGCTAAAATAATTCAACACAGAAAGGAAAAAAAATTTTAAAAAATCAAACACAGTAAAACATGGAGAAAACACATTCAATTCGATTAAATCTTACCCCCAGCAGAAAATTCACCACATAATAACTACATAAACTCAAAAAACCAAGCTGCAATAACTCTTCAGCAAAAAAAAAAAAAATCCCCAAAAAATAAAAGAAAATAAATAATGTTACTGTTTGAGCTCCAACCTGCTTCAAATCTACTTCGAGAGGAAGAAGATGAAGAAAAACAACCTACTCTTCCTTTATTCAAACAGAAAAGGCGCACAGAATAAGCAGAAAAAATCAACAAAATAATGGGGAAAATTAAAAAGCAGTTTCGATTCCGCGCTTACATATGATTTCTCTTTGGAGAAGATAAACCTCAGACCACAAAATTGATTCAACGCAAATCACGAGGGTGCGGTAAAAGGAAATGGAAAGAGAAGGGAAAGGAGGGAGAGTGGAGAGCAGCAGGTAGGTTGGAGAGAGAGAGAGAGGAGAGAGAAAGGGGCACATGCAGGAAAGAAAGAAGCCGAAATTGTAGAAAGTTGAGAAAGCGTGTGGAATTTATGGAAACATTTATTGCTTTGCTAACTAACTCCTTGTCTTTTCTCTATTTCTATTTTGACCCCTTTTCCCTTTAAAACAAAAAAAAAATATATTGTTTTTTTTTTTAATGAATATTGTGAGGTATTTTTTTTATATATGGAAAGAGGTTTCTTGTTGTTTATAGTATGTATTTATTGTAAAATTTTAATTTTGTGATTGGCAATTTTTATTTTTTTTTAAAGAGTGGTTTTGTAATGGTTGGATTCTATAGTTATTTATACTATAATCGTAAAATCGATGATCGTGTATTTTACTTTTTACGAGATAAGTATTCGTTAATCTTATACTTTTAATAATAGTATAAATTGTTGTGATTAAAAATGTTAATTGTCGTAAATAAATTTTGATCGATGTAGTGATTGAGATTTTACTTTTATCAAATTGGTCTTGTACTCAGTATAAATGTATATTTTATCCTCAAAAAAAAAAGTATAAATGTATATTTCATCTTATAACTAATGAAAGTAATTTTCGCCGATATTACGAGATAAATATTTGTTAGTTTTATATTTTTAATAAAAGTGTAAACTGTTGTGATTAAAATGTTAATTGTCGTAAATAATTTTTGATCGATGTAGTGATTGAGATTTTACTTTTATCAAATTTATCCTATACTCAGAATAAATGTATATTTCATCTTATAACTAATGAAAGTAATTTTCACCATCCGCGTGAGATAAAATATCCATTAATATCACATTCTAAAAGTAAAAAATAGCAATCGGGCATAAAATTTGAGTAAAAATATCAATCTATGTGACGATCGAAATATTCAGTTTCAGCAAGTTAATATCTTAAATTTAGGTAAATAGTGTAGTTACTTTACTTATGCTACATTTTGTATGTGTAAGTAAATTCGCAATGCGTAAAATCATAAACCTCGTTCGAATTTACGTTGCATGATTTTTGAATTAAAAAAAAACATTAATGGAGTGCTTCGCAAATACGAGAAAGTAGGAGGGCCGAAAAGCAAATTCCGAAGTGAAGAGACATGTCACAATCATTATAGGAGACCACGCGGAGAAACCGGTTTTTACCAATTTGACCCCTAGCGTCTATTTGAAGTGACCGGTTCAAATTGACCCCACTCCATAATTTTCAAAACCGTGAAAGCCGGTCCAACCGGGCGCTCCAAATGGTTGACCGGATTTATTCTAGTAGTAATATTCTCGTAATTAATTCTCTAATCTCTTGAGATAATACTTTCATTCCTATAAATGATTAAAGTTTTTATTTTTAAAATTGGTGGGGCCCAATGATTAGAGAGAGATTGACCCAAGTTTTGTCACTCATTAACATCACAAAGTGGGGCTAATTAAATTCCCATTTTAGTAGGGAAATTATGATGTATGCATTAGATATTTATTTATTGAAAACGCTCCGTTACTCACTGTTATATGTCGATCATTGAATAGCGTGGTCGAGTTATCAATTTTTCTATTTAAAATTTATTCTTTAAGTAGAGTTCAGGGTTTTTTCATTGAAATTTATAAATATACTATGTTACTGATAATTTTCTTTGAATATATCGTCGCAGTGAGTATAAGATAATGGGTTTACTATAATTTATAGGGATAATGGGTTTACTATAATTTATAGGGACATGGGTTAGGATGTCAATTGTTTGTTTAATTAATTAATTAAAATTATGCAACAAGTTATCTAATGATGATTAACATTCTTGTTACTATGAGGTAAATAATATAAATTGGGTACACTACAAAAGATCAACATTTTAGCAGCCAAAAAATGTTTGTTGGCAACCGAACACTGACCGAAACGAAAAGTCGGCAAAATCGTGGTCGCATGCAACTTTAGCAATCGGATTATTCGGTCGGTAGTTTAGCAACCGACTCCCGACTAATGTTTCGGCCGTTAACTTTCGGCCAGTGATGTTAGCAACCAACTTGAAATTAAAAACATAGTCACTAATTCATTACCAAATATATTCCGTCGTTGAGATACTTAAGATACTCATGCTATTAGAACAGGTTGTTGTAACGAAATTCAGTCGGTAATCGATCAGTGATTAGCAACTGATTTTTGGGTCGATAATGTCATACATATTAACAATTTTGGTCTAATATAACTTTATTCATGAACAATTTAAACTTTATAAACTATTGTTAATTTAATTCAGTTTTTCTTGATTATCAAAACATAATAGTGGGGGAACATGAATACTACATGTGATTATGATAGGTGCAACCAACCTTATATATGTAAATGGATAATTTTTCTATTTCTTTGTTACTTTAAGACTTTTTAGGCGATGTGATAAGATATTAAATAACTCCTTTATTAAGTGGAATTAGCATTCTTACTTTAAGATAATTATGGTGTTTTCTTTAATTAATTAATTAATTAATTAAGAAAACTATGTTTTTGTTTGCATACTTAATTTTGATGAAATTTTAGCTCACGTCTCTTGTGGTCACCAATTTAAATTGTATACTACTAGGGTACATTTAGATAGCTATTGACGATGCCAACTCAAGAAAACGAAAAATCTCATTTCGAGTAATCGACAACTTGAAATAATTAATATATAATTATTTTTATTATTAAAATCATATTTAAATTCACAAGATAAATCGAGTCCCGTCAATTTTCATCGGACGTTGTTCTAGTAACACTTTAATGAAAATTGAAAAAAGAAAATGAAGGTTCCTTAACCCTATTAAACATCATCTAATTATAGAAAAATAATGAATGTGAATTTCACCAACAATTTTGAGACCTCACTTTGTCACATGGGGTTGTTAGAGGTAAGGATTTTAATTAATTACATAAAAATTGATTAGAGGGCGACCTTTCCATTTAAATACATGTGTAAAAGGATGGAGTATTTACTCATGTGTAGCATTAATCTAATCCATAAATAGGAATTAATAAATATAGAATGTCACAACCGCTCCGAGCATAATTAGTGCGTCAGTGGTCGGCTGACATGATAGTGTCACGTCAATAAAAATTTTTATTTAGGGTTTATGGCTTAGGGTTTCCGGAGAGAATAGTTTCTTACTTATACCACCGTCAGCCTCAATTGTAAGCACGATTAAGTATGCACACGTTGGATAGCGGAACGATTCTTAGTCAATTAATGAGTGATGATGTGTGCTAATAATTAATTAATTAGAGGTTGAGTCATTCAAAGTTAATAACCCGTGAGTTGGGTTTCCTTTTAAGAAATATTTTTCCAACTTTGGATTGTTGTGTGAGTGTGACAGCCCTGATTAATTAAAGACCTTGAATACGTCAATTTCGTATGGAATACATAATCTACCCTGTTATCATACTCATTTCGTCCATTAGTATCATGATAACTTTTTTTCGATACCGAAATTAAGACGATCAGTGATAGTAGTTGATAAAGTAATATAATGTAAATGAGTTTTAGTGAGTTAAAATTTCGTCATTTAATAAGTTAATATCTCTATATATGTGGGACAAACGAAAATAGATTTATCTTTAGATAAATAGACGGAGTACATTCATACTATTTATGTTACTACTAAACGTGTAACAATACGAAAACTATTTTGTCCATCACATGTTGGCGAACAATTTATAAGTGTTGGCGTCCAAAATTATCTGCCGGACCGCCGCCACCGACCCGATGGCGACCAGCACGGCGGAGACGGCGGCGATCGCGGCGTTCCCCCAAAATATGAAGCTCCTCTTCGAGGGCTTGAAGGCCACGTTGTAGAAAACCATAGGCAAGATGAAGTCTAGAGGAATGCAGCCTAGGGCACCAGCCAACGCCATCATGTCCCCGAAGAAAGGGAGCATCGCCGCCACCGTGGTGGCGGCCACCACCGACAATGACCGGAAAACGAGCCGTGGAACGACGTTGCGGGCCGAGAATTCGGGCTTCGTGGGGTCCGCGAATTTTCGATCTATAATGACATTTGTTGGTTGTAGGTATACCTATACATGTCACGTATCATACTATTAAAATACATGCATGCATGTTATCAATCACGTACATTATAATGTATATGAGTTTTTAAGTGTTGAAAAAAATGAAGTACAAGTTTAATTTAGAGATCTTACTAAACTGACGGCTGAGATTTGGACAAGAGTTAAGATATATGTTGTGAAGAGGAACCATTTCGGGAGTAAGGGAACTCTGTCAACGATGAAATTCGAGAGAATCGACGGTTGAGATTGGTTTCCAAAAGCCCAGTACCCAGAAATCGTTACACTGAAAAAAGTGGAGATCACGACAGAATAGCACACCAATAATCCCTTGAACATTTTGCCTGTTACCGGTGGAGCAATAGTGGCCTGCCAATATCACATGACAAATTAAAATCGTCGAAAAATTATACATATGAGATTATCACACGATATGAAATTAAGTGAAATTGGATACCTGTATTTCCGGAATAATTCCATTCCCGTAACATGTTGAGATGATCGAAATAGCGTTGAAGATACCAAATACACGATTTATGCCTTCCCCCTTCACCGTGTAATCCCTTTCAGGGGCTTTGTAAGAATGCCCTACGTAAATATTCAAATATATCTTATCATACGAAGAATTGATTGACTATAGTTAATATGTCCATCGTTAGCTCGATAACAATACGTATAGTGAAATCGACTATATTGAAATAATAAATTTACCGATATGTATTGCTCCTGCTGTGGTGAAAGCACAATAAGCAAGGCACAAGAAGATGGAAACAAGGTTAATGTGCCTTAGAGAATGAAAAGATGGCATTTGAGCCATTATTAGGGTTAGCCCTCCAAATATTGCTATGAATTGATGAAGCTGCATGCTTCCATTTGGCCTTGATAACAAGTAAATGTACTGCACAACAACATAAAGTATCAATCCAAGTCGAAATATCGTCACACGTTAATTCGTACGCTGATTCGAACCCTCTATTGCATAATCAGATATCATAACGATATGAGTGGGTTAGTGATCGTTTAAAAGTATGTCATGTCTGTAGTTTCTTGAAATCTATTGTTTTCGTTTGCTGACATGTCGATTATCCGAAGATGCAATAAAAGATGTTAAACGATAAGAAATTTATGAAGACCACTAATAAGCCCACAAATTAGTCTAAATGGGCCAAGAAAGGGCTTAACCTTGAGGCTTTGTCCACCTAGAAGAGTACAAGCTATCACTGCAGTGTAGCATATGCCCAATTGAAGTGGGCCCACGAAGTAGCGGCCCCATCCCGGCCCTGTCACGTCAATTAAATATTATTTTTGTCACGTTGATAATGAATTTATTAATAATTATGTAATACACATATTTTTATTTTTATATAAGCTCGTTATCAATGGGATAGTCACAGAAGAATATTCAACTCTCCGAGTTCATTCCATGTTTTTAAAAAAATAAGTAAAAAAATTTATCCAAATCCCAAGAAGTCAACAAGTCAATTAGCAAGAAAAGTCAAAGGAGAAACATGTAAAATTGCTAGGATGAAAAGGGAATTTAGTGATTAATTACTCTATCTATTCACTTAAATAAAACACATCTTCACCCCTCATTTTCCACTCCATAAGTTTAACATTTACATCTCTAAATCATAGATCAAAACGGACAATGAATGACACGTTACCTAAAATATCGTGAGCCATGTCCCGAAATCGGAGATGACGCCTCCCGAGTAGGGCAAAGTGCTCCAAGACAATGGAGAGGAGATTGTAGGAGTAGAAGGTGACCAATGCGGCCGCCGTGAGGCAAAGGACGCCGCCGCTCCACCCTAGTAGGGTGAAGGCGAACGGCAAACTCAAAATCACCGGCGAAACTATAGCCATCGTTAAATGGTACCCGCAATGCAGCCACGAACCTAAAAATAACCGTTATCATCACTAACAATAATCCTACTTCATTCATAACTTCAAATTTTTATTTTATTTTTTTAAAAAGATATTTTATAATATGATGATTAGTGATTTTATTGGGGAAATATTATAACAATAGAAAGGAAAAAATAAAAAATAGAAAGACAGCAAAAACCAGCTAACTAATTAAGCAAGAAATATTAGACCTCGGGATTTAAGGACAAAGAGGGCGCCGGCGTCGAGATCCTTCGCGGCGGCGACTCCATTTTCACCGCCTTCGGGGAATATTCCTGCGGAATCATCTGCAACACTCCCCATCCTCTCTCTCTCTCTCTCTCTCTAGGAGTGTGTGTGGATGGAGGGAACTCTCTCTAGTAATGATAAAGTATGTATATATATAAACAGAGTAGAGAAGTCAGATTTTGTAGTTTCCGCAGTCAATGGGTGAAGAATTTCAACATCATAAACAGTAACGATGATGATGATGATACTATATATTAATATCTATAATACTATATATATACATATATATGTTGAATGAATGAAGATGATGATGTTGATTATGAATCGAAAAAGAAGACTTTTTTCTTGGAAATTTTTTACATAAAATATGTAATTAAGTGAGGAATGCAGTTTGATGATTTGGGTTCGTCAAACTCTTTGAAGACTGTTTCGTAATTACTCATATACTACTATTTTATATTGTTCTTTGCATGGCGTGTAAAACAATATGTGTCTATTGTTTTGTTTGTAGTTCGCCCTATTCATGACAGAGGGTTAAGTATCAGGCCAAAAGATTCGAGTTTGAGTATTTCGTGCCGTGGATCGCGCCGTCTTTAAATTTCTATCGTTAGAGTTAAAAAAAAAAAAAAAAAAAAAAAAAAAAAGAAAGATATTTGACCTTTTTTGGGGAATCAAGTACAATTGCTCCATTTAACTATTTAAGTTGGACGAGCCGATGAGACATTCCATTGCAATTCAATATGACATCTCTTATTATAATGTAAATGATTGGAACGCATTAAAAACATTTTCGAAACTAATATTTTTGCTTATGAAACTTTTTCATCGCCGATATTGTACATGTTTTTAAAACGTGACAATCATTTATCAATGCAATACATAAGAAATGTCACATCGAACTGCAATAGAGAATTTTTTCGAAAATTTTGTCACATGTCTCATGAGAATAGTTGTGACGAAAAAACAAAACATAATACTCCCTCCGTCCTCCATTTAGTGACGGAGGGAGTATGGGCACGGGATTTTTCGCATTTTATGGTATAATAATAAATTAATGTGTTAAAGTAGAATAATTGTGGGTCCATTTGAATTGTTTAATAGTATTAAAATGATAAAATAATAAAAAGTAGATGTATAAAGTGATAAAGTGTTAAAGTGATTGTGGGGTTTACGTCCTAAAAAGGAAATTGTCAGTAAATGGAGGACGTCCCAATATAGTATTAACGTCACTAAATGGAGGACGGAGGGAGTAGTAAAATTTTAGTAATAATTTGTTTATATTTGACGAAAATTATTATTATTTTTTTTTTTGCCTTTTTTTTTTTAGGGGAAATGTCGAAATTAATTGTGTAGAGAATTTCTTGAAATCCCTAAAAGTCCAAGCCCACCCAACCTACGCAATCCCATGATGAAATTACGAAAAGCCCCTCGCCACCCACAAATTATTCCCACTGAGCCACTGAAACCGCCATTACTATAAAAAGCTCACAACACGAACTCCACCACTCTTCAGCACACTGCAAAACTCACCCTCGAAACCGCCCTCCCTTCATCAAACCGCTCTCCTTCACCCCTCTCCACCGCCATCAATCGCCGTAACCGCGAGGTTTTCCTATGGCGTAGGAAAGCAAGCGGGATTCGACATTGGTGGCCGCCGCCGTCAATCCAAACGCCGCCGCCTCTGTCCGGTAACCTTTTTGTTCTCGAAGAACTAAGAAATGCCTACTTTTGTCCTCTTTTACGGTTATGGGCTCGATGATTCCGTCGTCTATTCTCATTGTTTGGTATTGTGTGTTGCATCAAGAAATCAATGTTATTCTCTTTAAATTTCTGGGGTTTGGTGTTTCCATTTTCAATCGGGATGTTGGGTTCTTGAATGCTGATTGTTGATTGATATGTTTGTGAGAAATGATTCGTTTGAGGAATGCAGCTAAATATGGTTGTTGTTCGATGTCAAGAATTCTTGTAGTATGAAATTGTAATCGTTTTGATTGATGATGAATGATAGAGGGATTGGTTTTGTAGTTTACTCTTTACTGTGTGATTTGTTGTAAACTTGTTGTCGAAATTCATTGATTTAATAGGAACCGGAAAGTAATTTCGAAAGAAAGTATGTACACTGTGGAGAGCAACGTTGGTGGCTTATGGAATGATCCACATTCCGATAATCGAAAACAGGAGGCTGTGGAGCCTGAGAATTTGGATACTGGAGTAGCAGAATTGGTGACTTCTGTTGGTATAATTGGACCAGAGATTGCAGTCGATGTCGGGAAGCCAACATGGAGGATTGTTAAGTGGGACGGATCCAACCGTTCTTGGGAAGAATTGGATGCTGAAAGCGATGAGGGGTGCCCTTCGAAATTCTTGATCATGTGCCTTAATTCAATCCAGGAAGCTCTTCAGCGAGATGAAGGCAAACTTGTTACCTTAGATCATGACCGGCCGTTTTTTGCTCATTCTTGGGGGTTCGAGTTTTGGAGCTGTTATAACAGTGGAAATGATGTGCTGGAGATTGATGAATCTGACTCGAAATTCGAGAAAATTGCTTGGATAACTTCCACTGCTGCTGATACCATCTCAATGAAGGAGAAAGAGGGTGCTTCGTTTGATAGTCCTTTTCTTTTGTATATTGTGCCATCTCAAGACAAAGCTCAGAAGGTTTAAAATTTTGCACCTACGTAGCAACTAAAGATTTTTCTATTTCCTCCACTGACGTGATTGAAAGCATCATTCGATACTTATATTTTATCTTATCGGGTTATGATCAGGTACTCCAAGTTTGCAAGCCTTTGGAAGATCTTGGTATCCATACATTGTTTTTGCACTCTGGTGTGTCCATAGATCTTGAAATCGAAAGGTTAGCACCCCCGAAATTTCCTAGTCCACCATGTATCCGTTCTTTAATTTTTAACGGCAAAATGATCATTTTCTGACATGCAAAAGGGTGTTTTCAATCCTACACAGATAAAGTTACTCTCTCAAGTAATAAACCAATAGATTAGTGGCAAAGGCGATTAATAGAAATCTTATGTATGTTTACGAAATTTGGAAATTGTGAGCGTTTTGTTTCTATGCAGTTTAGCTGTAATATATCCTTGTCGTTGACTATATTAAGTTCTTCTGAGCTAGTATGTTGATTACAATGCGATGTTTTACTTTTCTAATGGAATGTGGCAGTTTAAAGACTTCTGAACCAGAGTTTATAGTCTCCACCCCAGATAGGTTGCTCGAGCTTTTGTCCTTGAAGGCTATCGACATATCTGGCTTGTCTTTGATGGTAACTTTGACAAGCCTTTTTTCCTTCGTTTTTCTTTATACTTGGCAGCTGATTATTAATTACTTCCGTTGTTACATATCATTTACATTGTTTCTATTTAGTCAAAGTTCATATATTCTTAGTACAGCTATGTTACTTCGTTCACATTGGCCAGCGGTTCTTTATTTGAGTTGTGGTTACTATTGTAATTGCAGGTTATTGATGGACTAGAAGCTCCTTTTGGAGGCACTTACCTTGATGCGCTCAAATCAATGAGGCAGTATACCCCTCGAAATACTCAGACTGTTATTTTCTGCGATTGCATGAATTCTTCATCCGATTCTGTTTGCTCTGAACATGCTGGAGGATCCACCTGCAAGTGATTCTTTGCCTGCTTTTGTCAAAAACGAAATTGTGACCATCTCCAAAATTTTCCAAGTCGATGGTAGATATTATAGGTACGTTCTGATGCTTGTGATCTCAATCCCCTATTTCATATGCTATATTGCTGCATTGCTACCCTTTTCATCTGCATGGATATCTCAAAGTAAGATCTAGTGGGAAGTTGATTTCGACTCCTCAACTCGTTACTTTCTTTAAAAAAGGAATAACAGTCTCCCACTTAATAATATAGTTCCGTATTCCCTCTTATTTCGATAAAGAATATTGTTCATTGAGTTGGAATTATTGATCATGCCATGTCATTGACATTTATTTTCCGTAAAAAAAGTTCTGCATAATGAAGTTTTCAGCCCCTATTATCTAAAACGTTATATTTCACAAACCTTGAAGCGTGGCTTGTTACTGCATCTTCAACTTCCCCGTCTTTTCATTATAACATGCCAAGATTTGAGGAAAGTTGCGATTTTAGACCCCTTTAACGATGTTGCAGGGATACGAAGAGTTTGTTGCTGCGTCTTCTTTTTCCAGGTCCAGGCTGTGTAGATTAGATACAATTTTGATAAAGCTCGTTGGTGCTGATAAGTGGCTCCTCCGTATACAATAAGGGGCGGTTTTCGTTCTTTTGGGAACTTCACGATTTCTTGGCATGATGAAATACTTTACATACCATACCGACTGCAATTGCAGTGATATGAGAACTTGACAAGAAACATTGATATTCTTTAGCATTCTATATTTCTTTCAATTGTCCTTCTATAACTCTCTTTGAATACCAAAAGCTGTGATTTTTTTTTTTTGGGTACTATTTTACACTATTATTTCCAAATGAAGAAAGCTTGATTTTGGTATCTCCTTGGATGTGTGAATTTCTTTGTTGAAGATTTTATTATTTATTTTATTTTTGAGAAGAAAAACAAGGCAAATTTATCAAGTACTCCGTCTGCTTGTGTCAGATGTTACGTTTCTTTTTCGATACGAGAATTAAAAAAATGGTAGGTATGCTCGGCAAGTGCTTTAATATAGTGTGAATTCCATGTGCTATAATAGTTTCTTTCTTTGCGAGACGTCTCAAAATGAAAAAAACGTAACATCTCAGAGGAGATCTTCACTATATGTTACAAGATCTTTCTTTCTGTAGATGGAAGCTAAAATGTTTCTTATCCTATAATTGAAGAAGAAATATTTTAATTCCTTTCCCATGAAAGAATTGAGGAAATTGAGGTGAATGGAAAGTCAAGTCATCAATCATTTTCTACTGTATTTCTATATACACGTGCGAAGAATCTACATCGAAGTTGACAAAATAGGTGTCGGAATATTATAAGCTCTTGAAAACATCTTATAAGATTTTTCGTACGTACGGAAAACAAAAGTGACTAATTTAATAGCACTACTAGATTTGTAAACAAACAAGTGGGTGTGAAATTCTCTATTTGTGGACCCTACAATAATTGAATAGGAAAGAAATTGCTTTTATAGAAAGTGAGTTTTGGCCTATAGTGCAGTTATACTCCTTCTGTTCTTTTTCAAAAGTTAGTTACTTAAACTGCCGTAGCGCCATATTCTCCTCGTCTCATTTAATATAATATTTTTATTATTTTATATTCGCGTATATCTAAAATTAGAATAAATATAGCCAGAAAGTGAGTAACTTTCTTATTTTCTTACCATTATCTTTTAATAGGAAAAAGGCAAATCATATTTAATGATAATAGTGTTATTAAATATGGTAGTTTAGAGTATAACTTTTGCATTGATTTTATGAATAAAATAAAACACTTATTTCAATACACTAATTTTGATAAAGTAAGTGAGTTTAAATATAATTCTATTATATTAATATTGGTGGGCCTCAATAAATTCCCATTTGGATGAAGCTAAGCCATCAATGGACTTTGATATATGCCTATACATCTATGCACCAAGTGCATTAGAAGTGTACTTTCTCGTACGTCGTAGACATACTTAATATATTTATACGAATATGATCATATTATGTTAATAAAGTTTTTATTTATAGTTTAACTCTTTTAGCAGAGTTTAATTTTTTTCGTTGTGCTTTATTTTTAGGATATATTACCATCACATCAGTAAATAGTTTCATGTTTATGTATACAATATATACTATTTAGGTACAAATTAAACAATTCAAGACGACATCCTTCTATAATTGAACACTCGCGTATATTTAAAAAATGTATCGTCTCTGACGGGACGGAGGTAACATGTTAATATATATTATTGTGAATGAAAATATGCATCGTATACGTCACCCCTTTCAACAAGATTACTCCATATTTAATTCAATCCCAATTTGATTATGCCAACAACTTTGTTGCTTTTTTCCATGGCCCTTCAACCATGAAATGACTTTATTGCCCTTGGACTCTTCTCCCTTTGAAATGAGATACTACCAATATGTTGAAAATTATTACAAAAATAAATTACATACCATTATAAAAAAAATGGAAATGGTGCCACAAAAGAATGAAAGTTTCATGCTACAAGCATTTAATCTTCTTATAATTTTTTTGAGTCAATACATATTAATGTACTTGTCTTCCATCCATAATTTGACTACTCAACGATATTAAATGTGTCCACGACAGACGTAATAATACCGTACAATATTAAATAAACTCTATTTAAATACATCTTGAACATTATAATTTAAAAAAATCCCACTAAAAGTAATAATATTACTTGCATGAAAAAACATTGAGATAAAGTGGTTAAAAAATTAGAGGAAAAATAATAACTTGGCCCACATATTTCCCAAGATAGAATTATTTCAGTTGACATAGAATATTCCAAAAAAGGAAATTGGTCATTTAGAATGAGACGAAAGTCTCGTGCACTAAAAGAAGCACTATTCCCAAAAGAGCAATAAATAAGGCTATGATCGTCAATTTCTGTAGCGTCATAACGGCGGGAAACATTTTGAATGAGACGGAGGGAATAATATTCGAATGCATGGCCATCTCAAGTCAAGCATTAAATGTAGGTGAAATTTAGGCCCTTTACTGCAAGGATTTTTAACCATGCACATTTCTTTTGTGTATATATACAAAAAGGGCAGTAGCATAAATTTCACTCTTTATAGTTAGTATACTATTCACCTCTCTCCCCTCTCTCTCTCCTCTCTCCCTCTCTAGAATTGCTTTCCACCCCCTCTCTCTCACCTCGACTACTGTAGTAATGAAGGAGGACTTAGCTCTCCGGCATTGACTCCCGGCGGAGCTGATCTCTCACGTTGCGTGGAAACGGCGAATTTATGGGGAGATCGGTGGGTTTAAATTGTGAATTGCAGCTGATTGAATTTGTTGTTTCTCTTTCCAATTTGAGCTGAGCAATTTTTTTTTTTTTTTTGGATCAAACATGGTTTTAATTTGGGAATGGAGTATCTGTTTCGATTGCATTTCTTCCACATGTGAGAGTCTTCATTATTAGTTATGTAGGTTTCGGTTTTGCCTAAATGCATTCAAATTCGGAATTAAAATCCTGCAATTTACTCTGATTCGCGATTTCGCAGCTGTAATTCCTCATTTTTTTCGCGTTTCTGATTTCATGTTTCTGTTTCCAGTTTATCTCGAGCTTTTTGGGAAGGTTTACTGTAATGTAGTATGTTTTTAAAATAGGTTATTCTTCGTTTTTTTCCTTATATCTGCTTAGCTTGGGAAATCAACATGCAGAGGGATGGAGGTTGTTGAGAAATGGTTGGGTTTTTGGGAATTGAGTTTTTCAGCATCAATTGCAGTTTCCTCGTGTTTGGTTTTGATGAGTTCTGGGTTTAGGAATTTGTTTTAGTGAATTTCTATTGTTGGAATGTCTTGCAGGGAGGTTTGAGAGTCTAGAAATTTGAATCACGAGCAATTGATGGGGCGATTTGTCTCGGAAATAAGGGGTAATTAGTTGGGGGCACGACTGGGTGATGGAGCAGGGGAGTGGATCTTCATTTTTGGAGAAGAGAGTTATGCAGAATGGAGATATATGGATTCCTTCTACTCCTCACAGACCAGTTCTGCAGGGTTCGAGTAATGCCCAGTCTGAAATACGACAAAATCAGACTGGGCGAGAGAATTGGGGCAGCTTGATCGATATTTATGAAGATTTTTTGCAGAATAAGAAACCTCATGGTTTTGATCTAAATGTGAGCGAAGATCCGATCTTAGGGGAGCGGATTTACCAAGGTGTACCCCCAGCTGAAAATTATAGCAGCTGGCAGCAGAGTTCGCCTCAAGCTGGGATTTTGGGGATGAATGGAAAGGTGCAGAATAGTCAAGATGTTGCTCCGGTTGAAGCTTATAATATGTATCCGTTGAACTCCAGAGTGAATAACTTGGAGCTCAATAACCAAAATGTCGGCTTGTTGAATAAGCTCGGGAGCTTGAATCCTAACGCAGGAAGGAATGGCTCCTATTCGCAGAATTTAGGTGAAGTTGTTTCTTCTCAGGAGGTTAGTTCATTCGCAGAATTGATGAGTGTCGTGAACGCTACGCATTCCCCTCCGTTGAGTGGTACATTGTACAGAGGCTCTTTTTGTGAGGCCATGCCCACCGTCACTCGTCCAGTTCCTCAACTTGTCAGCAATAACCCTTATGCATCAGTCGGTGTGAGAGCCCAGCAAAATCACATCTTGCACGGAAGTAATCACGTGGCTTACGCAACGGTTGGTGCAGGATTCCCGCGGAGTCACGTTCAGCGTGAATACCAAGATGGCGGTGGTTACAACCAACAAGAGCATCTGAACAGTAAGTATACTTTTGCAAGAAAAATACTTTCACCCTTTTCTGTTTTATTGTAACTTCTTTGTTTGGCTTCTTAAATACGGTAGCATAAATGATGTCCCTGCAATTTGATAAAACCGTAGTTTTATTGCACCTCTTTTCACTATTCGTACAAGTGAAATTATATTGCCTCAAAGCTCAAGGTTTAAGTAAGAAGTATGTAGATTTAACTTTCTTTTCATCCTTCAATACATATTTACTTTTGCTGGTACAAAAGCTTGCATCAGTAAAACTCAGTCCAAATTTGACTTGTCCTTTACTAAGTAAAATAGAGGGGCTAGTTTTCGTTCATACTAATTACCAGTGAGTCGGGGGCATCTGTATTAGGCATAAATGTCGAGTCAAAAGATGCCTCATTTTTCAGATTGTTACTTTTATATTCTTGATGCTTGATAAACGATGTCATTATTCACTAGTAGTTCATTATATACATTCAGCATGATTGATAATGGCCCTTCGTTTTCCCAAGCTTCGTATTTCTTATTCCCCTTATCACATTTGATAACTGAACCAGGTCAGTATTCTAACAAAAACTATTAGTAACCAAGTTTAGATGAATGCCTGACATTGAATCTAACTCAATTGCTGCAATTCGTATAGTGGAATGGTTAATAGCTTGTTTGAGTTTTTCATCATAAGACTGTAATTCCAGTGCTGTATTCTCGTAGGTAGACCTTCAGTGGTCAACTATGACTTAAACACGACACCAAGAGCGCATCCATCAGAAGCTAAGAAATTGTCGAATGCTTCAAGATCCTTGCCATTGGGGCCTGTAACTCCAGACCAACAAAAGCAGTTTAAGACTTCCTGGATCAGTCAAGTACCGGAGTTGATGGAAAGTGCCTCAACGCCAGAAAAAGTTGTCCAAGGAAATGCTGCCTTATCTTCAGAATCTCAAATTCTCGAGAAAGAGCATGGTGACACTTTGACCAAATCTTTGGGCACATCATCTGAAGCAGTTGCAACAGCGCCGCATGAAATTGGATGTGCTGATGGTGAAAATGCTGGATTTGATCTTAACAAGACACCACAACAAAAAACCCCGAGAAGGAAACACAGACCAAAGGTAGTGGTTGAAGGGAAACCCAAACGATCACCGAAGCCTCCGTCTGCACCTGACGGAAGTCTGCCAGCCAAAAGGAAGTACACGAGGAATAATGACACCAAGAACTCAACTCCTCCAGTGACTGAAACAGTCAAAGTAGTCGAAGTATCAGATACAGGGCCAACCACAAAGTCATGCAAGAGAAAATTAAACTTTGATGAGACTGTGGCTGATAATAGAGCAGAGAAAGAAGGCCAGGGTAGCCGACATGACCAACAGGAGCAGAGTAATGAATTGCATAAGCTTCGCGAGGAATCAAGTGGTGCGTCAACATCTGCAGCCAACACATATGATAGAGAAGGGCAACAGGCACCCCCTGCATACAATTTTGTTCAGACAACAAATAATATACTTCCTCAAGAATCAACTCCTCTGGAATCTGCTGCAATGACGCCCACATCTAGAGACCGTAGCTTGAATGTCCTTGCAAGAACTCTCAGTATGAGAAATGCCAGAATGCACCAATTCAACAGCAATAGTATGTACAATCAGCAGGTGCATCACCACAGCAATCTTGGTTTTCAGTCACATCCATTCGAACAAAACTTAGGCCTCAGAGCAAAATCATCGGTGCAGACTACACCTCAAGTTCTGGAGGATTTGGTGGATGTAACTGATAAACAAGGAACTAAGCGAGCATACAATTCTACTGTGACCGGAAATCCACAAAATGTTGCCTTTATGGGTTCTCAAATCCAGTCTCCTCGGACACCTGAATGGCGATCTGGTTCAGAAACATTCAATGAAAAGAACATTCAGGATCAATCAAATGGGTCATCATTCAGTATGCATTCTGGCTTGACAACTGTTGAAATTCTACAACGTATTGAAATCATGAGGAGTAGGGGTCTCCTGGGACAAATCTCAACAGGAACCCAGAATACTGAATCAAGAAATTCTGATTGCGAAAGGAGGGTAGTTAACTTTAATCCAAATGAGAACTCCACCAATTTCATTTATGATCGGCGCATGAACTACCTCAATATGAGGCATAAGTTTCAGCAGCAGCAGCAACAGCAGCAACAGCAGCATGCTTTATCTCAAGGGTACCAATGTTCAGAAAGAATGCTACCAAAGACACCCCAACAATTTGCTGATACGAAAATCACCAAATCCATCACTGCAGTGGTAAACTGGAAGGAGTCTCCATCCATGAAAGTCCCTCAACCTATCCCAATGAATGGGAATACAAGATCTCCTCCTCTTCATCTTGCAGTCAAGAAACGAACGTATAAAAAGGAGCCTGTTGTGAATAAAGTTCTCCAGCAAGAGTATGAGTATATGAAAAGATATGAGAATTCACCCAAGAAAGTTGTAGGTAATAAATCTTTCTGCCAGTTATCCTGCTTGTATAAACGTTAAAACTATTTATAAAAGAAACTGTTATCTCTTTCTATGCAGGGAACACTGTGGATGATATTACCGATGGCATGAAGCATCTTCGCATCACTAACGGTGGCAAAGGTTTAGTTTCGAAAGAGCGAAATGCACTTGTTCCGTACAAAGGAGATGGTGCTCTTGTTCTATATGATCTTGTCAAAAAAAGAAAGCCAAGGCCTAGAGTGGACCTTGATCCTGAGACAAATAGGCTGTGGAACCTTTTAATGGGTATTGAAGGAAGTGAAAGTACGGAAACAATGGACACCAATAGGGAAAAATGGTGGGAAGAAGAAAGAAAAGTATTCCGAGGTCGAGTGGACTCATTTATTGCAAGAATGCATCTAGTCCAAGGTATTTTCTCCCAGAAACTATTTTCTGTAGCTCAGTAGATTTGATAATCATGCATCACATAACGTTCCATGATACGCCCATTCAATTAGACAAAGTATACAATAAAAGGGAGAAGCTAGCTTGAGTTATGCATTTTTATAAAATCTTATGTTAGAGATAAACCAAAAAATGTCTATATATGTTGAAATTGGCATTGAGAAAGTAGGTATCATTTATATATACCTATATATATATCTCTGTTTGTTCTCTATTATATGGGGATAAATCTCCCTATCAAACTACATTCCGAGACCTTAAATCCTGCTGATGAACTGTCTGAACACATGATTGCTACTTGTCATGAAGTAACATTCTTGTTTGAAGCAAATTGATCATCTTTTTGAAGCATAACACTACTACAATTTTAAACTTTACCAATGCATCCTATAAGATATACTAATTTCATAATATTAATATTCATGAGACCAAGCATGATATTGACTTCAAAAAATTGGCCGTATTTGATAAAGACCGTGTAACAATTTGAAAACCTGAAATGCATTTCTCTTTGCAGGGGACAGGCGATTCTCGAAGTGGAAAGGTTCAGTCGTTGATTCAGTGATAGGAGTATTTCTCACACAAAATGTTTCGGATCATCTTTCAAGGTAAAGTTAACAAGCTTGATGCAACACTAAAATTAATACTATTATATAGTAGAAGCTAATCATAATTTTAAAACTTCTTTCTGTTCTTGCAGCTCCGCCTTTATGTCCCTTGCAGCCAGATTCCCTTTAAAATCAACCGCTGCTGAAAATGGTGGAAGTCCGACAAAAGTTACGGACCACGATGTTCGTATAACATATCCAGATGGAACAACTTTTCATCAAAAAATGGCAAGGGAACCAGTGTCTGGCCAAAGTCAGGTGACATCAACTGAAACATCCACACACAGAACAGACAATGTTATGCCAGAGAAGAAGACTTTTCTAGTTAATGATCATTATACCAGAAGAACTGAGGAAGATATAATTTCATCACAAAGTTCCTCAGAATCACTTGTTTTTCAAGCTTCTGAAGATGTTAGATCGAGCTCTGGCTCAAATTCAGATGCTGAGTGTGGGTGGAATATCAGCAAAAACCTTGGCCATCAAAGTGTTTCTCCGCAGGCTGCAAGAACTGCATCATTGCAGCAAAATAAGTCTCAGCTGGAAGAAATTTTATATATAAATAAGACGCACTCGACCGATCATCAGCAATCTGAAAAACCAGATTATAGTCACATTCCTAAGTGTGTCGGCATCTCTGAAGGTCAACACCATCAGAGCTCCAATCAACCATTTCCTAGTTCATGGACAGAAATGTTAATGGGGATAGAAAACTGGGAAGCAGAAGATCTTTTATGCTTGGGAGGAGGGAGCATATCTACGTTGACTTCAAAAGGAACAGATGCACCCCACCAGGATGATTACAGAGGACAGAGTGCAGAAAGTTCTTTCATGGTCTCAAAAGATGGAAGATCGAGATTTCAAACACCGTCGATTGAGCATGCAGTTCTAGAGAAGGGTCTTGGGTTGCAAAATGATTCCCAAGATGAGTCATTTAGCAGGAATTCTCAACCTCCCATCAAGCATATGAGTGGAAAGCCAAGTGGTACTGTATGAAATACTCTGACATAACTTCATTTATAGTACGAATTCTAATATAGAGATGATTTTGGTTGCAGATAATAGTAAATTCACGGAAGTTGTAACTGGAATGGGGCATGGACAATCTCCTGACAAACTATCCAGCATGAATGGTGTCACAATTTCACCTGCAAGAAAGCGAAAGGCCGAGAAGGAAAAGGCTGAACAATTTAACTGGGATACATTGAGGAAGCAGGTGCATTCGAAGGCTGAGACGACAGGAAGAAGCAGAGAGGCTATGGATTCTCTAGACTACGAAGCAATGCGAAATGCTGATGTTCGTGAAATTTCAGATGCAATCAAGGAAAGGGGTATGAACAACATGCTAGCAGAGAGAATGAAGGTAGCATAAATGTTTATAAATGATAATTTATCTCTCCAATAATTTCAAAGACTCCAAAAAACCACGTATGATTGTATGTTCATCGAATCTGTGCAGAATTTTCTCAATCGCGTGGTTGAAGATCATGAAAGAATTGACCTTGAATGGTTGAGAGATGTTGAACCAGACAGAGCCAAGTAAGATTCCTCATTAAAGTGAAATTTTCATAGATAATTTGATAACGCATATTGTGAAAGTGAAAGGCACGAGAATATTCGCAAGACAGACGAAGGGACGAGCTTATCCTATGTTAATGTCGAATCCACTCTTCAGACTCATAAAATATCTCTTGCAGGGATTATCTATTAAGCATACGAGGTCTAGGACTAAAAAGCGTGGAGTGCATACGGCTTTTAACTCTCCATCATCTTGCTTTCCCTGTAAGCACATCTAAGAGCAACGATCAAGTATATGCACTATACAAGTGAAAAAAATATTGCACTGACTATTCCACTTATCAGGTTGACACAAATGTTGGACGTATTGCAGTTCGACTTGGGTGGGTCCCTCTTCAACCCCTTCCCGAGTCACTCCAGTTGCATCTTCTTGAACTGTAAGTGCCTTTTAGCTGGTCACGATATTATATTTTGAGTTGCTACAATTACTAATATTATTCCCATGCAGCTATCCAATCCTGGAAACAATTCAGAAATATCTTTGGCCACGACTCTGCAAGCTGGATCAGGAAACACTGTAGGTGTATTTACATCAATATTGTAACTAGAATTACCTAATCTGAATTACAAAAACCCTTTACAAAGTCCATGAGGTGAATTTATAATTTTCCCATGTTACCACAGGTATGAGCTACACTATCAGATGATAACTTTTGGAAAGGTACGTTGGTGTAATTTATTGCTTAGCATCTGTAGTGAACTTTGTATGTAGATCACACTGAAAAAGTTTCTCAAAAAATCGGTTTTCATGAATTGAGTACAGGTTTTCTGCACGAAGAGAGACCCAAACTGTAATGCCTGTCCATTGAGAGCAGAATGTCGGCATTTTGCTAGTGCTTTTGCAAGGTTCGATTTTCTGTCTATCTAACTGTAATGCTTGTCCATATGTTTGTTTACACAAAGATAATGATAAATGTATATGCCTATGGTGCAGTGCTAGACTTGCTCTTCCGGGACCGCAAGAGAGACATATAGTAAGTTCAGCTGCTCCAAGAAGTGCTCCTAACAACTCTAATGTGACAATCAACCCTATGCCAGTGCCTGCACTTGAGCATACAATAGAAACTGGAGTTAGACCGACTAGGGATTGCGAACCATTAATCGAGGAACCAACAACCCCAGAACAACCCATAGAAGTGGAAGAAAGAGATATTGAGGATGCTTTTTATGAGGACCCGGATGAAATTCCTGTGATTAAACTCAACATTGAAGCATTCACGACAAACCTACAGAGCTTTATACAAGACCAGATTCAGATCGGAGAAGGTGATATGTCTAAAGCTCTAGTTGCCTTGAATCCAGCATTTGCTTCCATACCAACTCCAAAACTGAAGCAAGTCAGTCGGCTGCGGACGGAGCACCGAGTGTAAGTTTATAATGTTTTGAAATTTTTACCAAAAAATTATAAGTAGAAAGCATCAGTACCTTATAACTTTATGTTGTCTACAGCTACGAACTTCCAGATTCACATCCTCTACTTGAAAGGGTTAGTTACGTCTCATCTAATTTGAACTTCTATGATTCTGTTTTATACTCGACTGGACTAACCTACATTTTTCATGTTTAGATGGATCGACGAGAACCTGATGATCCAAGTCCGTACCTTCTGGCAATATGGACTCCAGGTACAGTATATTACTCCATAAATTGGCAATTATTGCCACGATCATGACAAAATGCAAAAGAGTTCTTACAAATTTTAAGACTAGAGCGTTCTAATCAAAAGAAACATCATAATAACATCGCTCGTGAGACTGTCTACTGCATCTGCATTCAGTACGGCATGCATCCGAAAATTAAATGGATCCCTAAACACTAAAAGCATAGAGTAGACAAACAGGATCGACTTACGCAATGCAGCTGAATATGCTCAAAACTACATCTTAACCAGGTGAGACAGCAGATTCTGTTCAAGCTCCAGAAAGTAAATGCAGCTCCGTGGGAGGATGCGGTCTCTGCAGCAACGAGGCTTGCTTCTCATGCAACAGCACAAGAGAAGCACAGTCCCAAACAGTAAGAGGCACAATCCTGGTAAGAATGGAAGCAATATAATCGTCGTTAACCAATCGATTTTATGCTTGTCGTGTTTGCTCAAACAAAAATCTCCTTGCAGATACCTTGCAGAACGGCAATGAGGGGGAGTTTCCCACTCAACGGCACATATTTCCAAGTCAATGAGGTAACAACCGGATATTTTGCTGCGTTTCTACGTTAGATGATGATAAACTCACAAAAGAGGGATGCATGAAATATTTCTCCCATGCAGGTTTTTGCTGACCATGAATCCAGTATAAACCCCATAGATGTTCCAAGAAATCTTATCTGGAACCTTCCGCAAAGGACCGTATTCTTCGGAACATCCGTCTCATCGATCTTCAAAGGTACCCGAAAGCTTCATTAAGCTTAACACAGATAGCAAACATTAACAAAATTGACTAAAACTAAAACTAAAACACAATCAATTAATCCTTTTCTCAGGACTCTCAACCAAGGATATCCAGTTCTGCTTCTGGAAAGGTACCATCACCCTCCCATACTACTACGATTTTTTCGACTCATTTCTCCTACGATCAAACTCACCAACCCTCAATTGCAATGCAGGACTGGTATGTGTACGAGGATTCGACCAGAAAAGCCGAGCGCCGCGGCCTCTCCGGGCGCGGCTGCATTTCCCGGCGAGTAGAATGGCGAAGAAGAACGAGGAGAAATAGATCTAGTAAAGGTGAAGGTAAGAATTGATGAAAAGAGCACATGCCCTCCATCTTATGGAAGAAGTGAAGAAGCTTCTAGATGAAAAGTAGGATATAACGGTAGACGGGTGCTAACAATTCTTTCGGATTCCATGCAAATTTTTTGATAGGTCCAAATCATAATCTTGATTAATTTATTATGCTCAAAAAAAGTGGGGAGCCTCTTCTTCTGAAATGATACTGTTGTAGAGAGGGGGAGGGCTAGAATAAATGTAATTTAGAGAGAGAGAGAGAGAGAGAGGTGTATATGAGATGTGAATGTGCATCTGTCTCTAGTATAGTGCTGGTGATGTGTACTTTTTCTCACAAATGTTGTAAAACAATATTTTATTGCAGAATAATACAAAAGATTTTAGCTTTTATTTCCGCTATTTATCCTTTTAAAGAAAAAACTTTGTACAAAATGAATATGTTTGAAAAAGTTAATAAAAAAAAAAAAAAAAGAGAGAGATCGACCACAGTGGGAGTCGAACCCACGACCTTTTGATCCGAAGTCAAACGCGCTAATCCACTGCGCTATGCGGTCTCGATGAGTTAGTGAATGTAGTTTAAAAAAATATATAATATAATTCTGTGAAGGATGTTGATAATTATTTGGGTAATCGATTCAACACACCAAGAAGATAAATCCGTCATCTCGTTTATCTCCTTTCCTTCTTCTTCTTCTTTATTTCTAAAGTCTCGATATTCGAGTAGTTCGACGGATTCTCGACTTATACTACAAAAACTCAAAACAAAGAACCGGTTATATTTTAGAGACAAATTGTTATAGTCCAATTACACTATATTGAAGTAATATTGTCTTACGACGGAAATGAATTTAACTCCAACTTAACCTTGGTTTTGTCCATATTTCATATTAGGATTCTATAATATTTTCGCATGCGTAGTTGACTGTAAGAAGGTGAATTATACCTTCCTTAATTCTCACTTGATACTTTTTAAACATTGTAAGAGAGAGAGGAAGTCTGATAAAAAGGTAGCTAGACTCAAGTAGAGAAATCCATTGCGAAATAGTAAAACATCCAAATTACAAGAGCTATGGGAGAGTGGGAAAGAAAACACATCCACTCATCCCATTTTTATTCTTACTAACTGTATAACAACACCTTTTCATTACACACTACATCAACTAATAAGTGCCGCCGCCGGTTCCATAGCCCGTCGTGTGGTGGGTGCCGTGGCGGTGTCCGACACCGCCTCCCATTCCCTCCGCCGTGTAGTCAGTTCCGGTCGTCCCTAGGCCGGTCGTCCCAGCGGCAGCGGCTTTGTGCTCCTTCTCTTGGAGCTTGCGGCGCTCCGCCTCGTGGATCTTCGCCTCCTTCTTCTCCGTCGCCATCTCCTTCTGCATCGGATCGTGCGCCGTCATCCTCTCACCCTGCACCACGCTTCACATGTTAATATAACAACGAGAGAGAGAGAGAGAGAGAGAGAGGTTAATTAGTAACCTTTTCTTGGATCGTGGCCTTGGTTTTGTCCATGCCGGCCTTGGCTGAAGCTGCGATGTCCTTAGCTGTCTGCATTTTCTCTCTCCTTTTTCTCTCTCTAGATTTTCTTGATTTGCGATTAAGTTGTGAAGGTGGGGAAAGGGGCGGGAGTTTATAGAAGATGAGTAGCGGTTAGTGGCGGACACGTGGCGGATTGTAGTAAGCACACAGTTGACACGTGTCCCATAGGTGTCGACCTTGGAATTATACTAATTTTCTATTATTTCTTTGATTTTATCCTATTATTAGTACCTAAAACGGATCGGATAAGGTATTGTCGTGTAGGAGAATGTGCTCTCTTCTATTTTAATTTCCCCTCTTTTATTATTACGAAATAGATTTTCCAAAATTTGTTCTCATTATTTGAGACTATATATGCTATAAAGAGTAATAGAACTCATTTCTATATTTATAGATAGGTAAATATTCATTTCATTTATTCAAAATTTGAAATAATAATAATAATAATAATAATAATAATAATAATAATAATAATAATCTATATTATATTAAAACAAAACGAATGGACGTTTTTTTTTTTCCCGGCAAAACCAACAGTTATTGATTTTGCATATTCAACCGTCTTCATCTAATTCTTTCTACACGTTCTCAACTTCTATTTTCTCCGCACGTTCTCACTGCATTCTAGGTAGTTTTAAAACTCCCATATCTTATCGGTCCGAACTTCTCCGTCAACTTCTTCTATATCTCTCTGTATTAATTCTAGGGATCTAAAGGCATTATTATTCCCCTGGTCGAGATCCTATCAAACTCATCTCTTCTTAGTTCTGAACATCGCAAGGTCCATCGTCGCACGGACTCGGACACTTTCTCACGGCGTTCATGACCTATACGAGAACTCAATCAGAGAGTCCTCTTCAATGCCAACACTTCCGAAGGATTCAAACCCTCCACGGACGTGTCGATACAAGAGACCTACCTCCCTGAAGGAACGATATATTGAAGGTTTGATAGTAAGATCGTTGGCAGAAGAGCATTGGTCTTCTACGCAGGGCCATCCATGGCACATTAGGCGAGTTCCAACTTCCAATGGAGCCATCGTGGCAGACCAAAGAAGAAGAAGAAGAAGAAGAAGAAGAAGATCTCTTACAACGTGCTAGACTGGAGTAGTATTTCAGTTGAGGTGCATGTGAAAGGGATTGGTAACTTGGATATGAGTTCGATGACGATTCTTCGTGAACGGTCTAGGCGCCATTTTGAGGTGAAAGGTAATATGTTGTCCACGTGATTTTTCATGATGTGTGGCTTAGGAGAATTAATGTACAACTACACGATGCCCATCAATATTGCAAAATTCGAGTGAAATGCATATCGCGTTTGTGTATATATATATATATATATATATATATATATATATATATATATATACATATATATATATTGATGTATTTTTTTAGTAACTCAAACGGTGATACGTGAAATTATGTGGCAGCGTCGTGCACAATTCCTACTCATAATCCAAGTTCGTCGTTCTTGGAGACTATGGCACAAGTTTGATGTCGGCATGCATGTTTGCTTTCTCTATTACTCCTCAATCATGTTTGATAATGTTCCAATATGAGTAATGTTTAATCACTTTTTTTTCCCCTTTTGTTCTCATTCTTTTAGGATATGTGCTTTTGAAGAGTTGGAAAAATTTCCCAAGTAAGTGGAAGATAGAATACAAGAGATGCATGGCGAAAAGAAATAGGAAATTATCACTAGATATTTCTCTTTTACATTCATTCATTTTTCTCCGCATAATGTTCATACCTTGCATAGCAAACCGAGATTATCAAACATGAACGACATGATGAACTACTCACGTGGAGGATATTTGAGGGGAAAAAAAAGAGAGCACAAGTTTAGAGGTAATAATCTGAAAACAATGAACGTCCGCAAATGATTCTTGAGGTTCGGGTTCCTTGGAACATCTCAATGCTATATGTATCTCTAAATATCTCATGAATTCTTTCTTTATTGTCATTTCTTATGCTAAACTCATAGTTTATCGTTTGTGTATGTATAGATTCTCACTTTAGTTTAGTTTCTTAATAACCTCACCCACACCTTTCTATGTATTTTGAATCATATTATGACCTATGTTTAATACGTGCACTACAACAAAAAAAGCCTTTAACAACGGTTATTACCCGTTGTTAAACTAGATACACGACTGTGGTTGTATCCAGTGTTATAAGTTCTCGCTCATAGACAACGGTTATTTACCGTTGTTGTTTACCCTTACAACAACGGTTTTCGCTCATAGACAACGGTTATTGACCGTTGTTGTATATCTTAACAACAACGGTTTTCGCTTATAGACAACGGTTATTGACCGTTGTTGTATATCTGAACAACAACGGTTTTCGCTCATAGACAACGGTTATTGACCGTTGTTGTATATCTGAACAACAACGCTTTTTTCTGATAGACAGCAGTTTATACCCCTTGTTGTATATATGAACAACAACAGTATTAGCAACATATGTTAAAACCGTTGTCTATTTGTATTATTCGAATTTATATTCATTTTTTTAATAATATGCATTTTATACATATGAAAATCAAATATCCTTTATACAATATTATCCATGCATAGCAAAAAAAAAGACTATCGTGTTCTATGTATAAACATTACAAGTGCAACTACTAACACAAACCTTCTTTGTAAAAAATAACTAAAAAGTATTCTAGTTTTATAATCATAAAAGTTCACCATGTGGCTGATGGTAATACCGCCTTGAATGCTCAATAATCCACAAGTTGAATGCTCAATGATGTACTACACCATTTCTCTTGAACTCCTATAAACAAACATGTAGATATCCTCATCATAAATCAAACAAAATATAATAATATGCCTACATAATAATTATTGACTCACTCATTAACAAAATATAATATACCTTACCACATCAAGTTACTTACCACATCAAGTTACCTGATTCTGGTGTGCAATATGTATCATGAGTATAATAGCACATCATAAAAATCAAGCATTCACCAAATATTGTGAAGGGACCTGAAAATTCAACAAATGAAGTGACTCAATATAGTTAGTTATTTGGACGAATTATTTGTTAATTCATGATAGTTTTTGTATTGTGAAAAGAAGATCTGCACTCTAACTCAATATGTAAATTATTAATCATAACTTTTCAAAGTATGGTTATAAAGAAACTTCAGATAAAGATAAATTGCAAATACCTGCAAAATTGTCATAAAACATACACTTTTCTTTGACGAATTCCTCACAGAGAAGATACCTGAAAGATAGCACTAGGTTACTAAACATAGTGAAGAATAGTATATGATATCCTTTCTAAGAAAAACAAACTTAAAATTAAAATAGTTAAAGTACTTAGAAGTAGCAGTAACCATAAGCATGTGTTCCTAAACACTTAATGATAGTTTTTACAGCTAAAATCTGCAATACACAGAATCAATTACAGCTGATCCCAACAATATGCAGAAATATGTAGGATCAATGCTTTCATGTAAAAAACAAGAGACATTAATTGCTACTTGAACTATAAAGCATACTACTTAGATAAGAGTTCTTCATGTGCACATCCTGTAGGTAAGGAAATAGATTAGTTGAAAGCCAAGTCATCGACTGACCGATTTCTTAGTAACTCTGGTTCAAGACCATGTAACAAGCTTACGACAGTACGTACTGTGCTACAGTGCCATATTCAGCGCTGTGATGCCCCGTTCTTAATGCTCTGCGAACTAACCTCATGTACTTAGCTACAATTAGAGACTATAGACCGCTCTCATGCCATCATTTGGTAGCCCCGCTGATCTATCAATGACCTTGTATGATTCAAAAGATTTGTAACTTCAGAATATTTATTCTATCGGCAGATGTATAAAAATTCACATCGAACATAATATCCAATTCAAAGAAATATAAGCCACATTCATGGAAATTTTGTAAGCAATTTGGACTCCAAGCATACAGTAGAAACTTAAAACTTAAACATCCAACCAAACTTAATAATTCAGCCTAATTATGGATATTAAAAGAGCACAAATCATAGAAATTGAATGTCTCTAAACTACAAAATCATTAACATACAGGTTATGGTAAGAGGTAGGGAGTAAACTTCTTTTGATTGTCGAAGCTTCGTTGCAATAGCAGCGGCAAACGGAACTGCTGTGAGAGATCGCAGTGAGAGTTAGAACTAGACCTTCACATACACGATCAAAATAACAAAAATAAAATAACTAACATAGCTTAAGCTTACAGCAACACTTCACACGACACACACACAATTATACACAATCTTTAAATAATTTCTACCCCATTCGTGGCTATGCCACCGGAAAACCATAATCCCCACGAACAAATGCGGAATGCTTTTCCAAAATTAGAAGAAGAAAAAAATTCGCAGCAACAAGATCTATAGCAAAGGAATTGAAATATTCATAAGAAAAAATCAACAATCGTGGAGGAAGAGAAAGGCGAGAATTGAGAGTTCACATGTGGAAATTTTAAATCTGTACCTAGGACAGAACAGAGGAAGCTTCGAGAGCAGATGTTTATCAAAGTCGACGATTCTAGAGAGGCTGCTGCAATCGGCTACTTTGACTAGGGCTAGAAACATAATAGTTTCTGGTAGCAAAAATATTGAAATATGTAGCGAAAAAGGAGCGAACGAGAGAGAAAGAGAGGGAAACCCCAAACCTTACTTGAACAACGACAAGCGACAAGCTCGATGTGGGTGTACAGATCTTTGAAATCCAAATCTAAGAGCTGCAATTAGGGATGTTGTTTAACTATTGGGATAATCGACGACGGCGGGCTGCTGGGGTGAGTCGGCGGCTTCGATCAACAAAGAATTTGATCCCCTCTGGTCGGAATTTGAGAACACAGATTCGGCCGAGGTCCACGTACAATTGAGAGGCGGGGGGAGATTTTTCATCGAAATCGCGGAGAGAGTCGAAAGAGGGATTTCTGGATCTGAAACTGAAGAATTCAAAGTTTTAAGGATTTTATTTTATTTTTTCAATGTTTTAATAACAATAGTTGTTAACGATTTTTTTGAGTGTTATTAAAAGAAAAATAACACCCCTCATAAATAACACCCATTATAAAAGTGTTAAGTATAATGACATTATTTATTACGATTTAGTATCAAGTGTTATCATTGCTCGGAGCTACACACACATACATCACGCAAAATTTTCTAAACTGTTATCTATGTTAAAAATGCGCTCATACATAACGGTCTCGTAAAAAATGTGTTATGTATGCACTGTTATCTATTAACAAAGTTCTTGTAGTGATACCATACCCGAAACCATAAAAGCAGCAGCAAAATATCCAGCAACAACATCTCATCAAGTCAGCATCAACAAAAAAGTAACATTAAGGCAATATCCAGTAGCCAAATATCATATACATTCAATAACCCAGAAAAGATTACAGATAGAAAAGGAGATGTCGTATAACGACAACAGAATATCAACAACGGTATAGAAGACCGTTGTCTAAAATCAATAAAACAACGTACATTTAACAACGGTATAAAAGACCGTTGTTTAAAAAAAATAAAACAATGTACATTTACAACGGTATCGAAGACCGTTGTCTAAAATTAAAAAAACAACGTACATTTAACAACGGTATAGAAGACCGTTGTCTAAAATCAATAAAACAACGTACTTTTAACAACGGTACTTAAAAACCGTTGTCTATGAGCGCATGTTTTCGCACATAGACAACGCTGTAAGAAACAACAACGGTTTTTTGCAAAATAACAACGGTATTTTTGAAAACCGTTGTTGTATGTGTGTTGTTAAAGCCAAATTTTGTTGTAGTGGTGCAAGATTGTTCCCATGCCAACTATTACTTGGTAAAATAAAGATAAATATCTAATCTCAATATTATGCTGTACAGTAGTATAAATTAAATACCTCTCTTCTATAAAATTATATTTAATCTTTAATTTGTGAATTTGCGTCGATAATATTGTATTCAATCTTTAATTTTTGAATTCGAGTCGAGTATAATAAATCCGTGCATTGCACGGGGCAACGTACTAGTAATAATAATAATAAAAGCGAGATCAAATGGAACAAAGGGAGTATTAATTACAGTGAAACATGTGTTTAAAATAGATTTTTGAAGAAATTTTCTTTAACGAGGTATCACGACTGTTATAGTATCTCGCAAAAGATAAAATTCTTCAAAAAAAAACTATTTTAAAAATCATCATCAAAAGCACATAAAAACAAAATTGTTAATTTTTTTTTTGCTCCATCGGAAATTGTTAAAAGAATTGATTTAACTTAAAAGGGACTGAGGAAATATTAAATGTCATAAAATGTCACATTATGAACAAATGTAAATACTGGAATTGGTGTTTGATGAAAGGAGATGCTAATCTCCGAATTAGCTACATGCGTGGTCTAAGAGAAGTCTAAATAATACTTGAAACGTAATGTAGCTTGTATTTTGGGTTGGTATCCCTCGTACTAATAAAATTCCTCTTCTCCGATAACAAAAATAATATTGTAGAAATGTTATTTTTTTCAAAGAAATAAAATTATGTGTGTGACTAGAAAAATTCCAATGGAATTATTCAAAAAATTCCAATGGAATTATTCAAGGGTTATGCTGTATGTTTTTATTTTTAAGTTTTACAACAGAAAAATTTAAAGGCCACACCACGGAAGACTCAAACTCAAAACTTTTCCAGTCCGATACGTTAACTTAATCCCCTATCGCTCAGTCAATATATGCAGACTATGCTATGTTTGTTAGTATAGGAATGTGACGAGGGGAAGTACAAATTGTACTAATAAAGGGAGTGGGTGGGGGGAGTAAATAAGGGTTTTATTTCCATCCTTTTGGCTATTAAATAATTTAAATCTACTACCTTTTTTTTCACAACCTTATTAATGGGCAAACCAAAGTAGTTTGCTCTAAAGTTTTATCCTAAATTGAACCAACCCAACACTTACTACCTATGCCATACCATTATTAGGCAAACTTTTGGCTGAAATTGATGTGGAATATATATGTGTGTTATAGCTATAATAATGTATGCATAGTTATCTTCCTACATTTTCAGTACTATTACAATGCATCGATTAATTTTGATTATTGATTAGTAAGTTACGTAGTAATCTACGGTTCTGATCATTTTTCATTTCTTTTAGAAATTTAAATTCATTTGATAAATTCCTGGCACGAAAATTGGAATTTGAATGTAAAACACTACTACTATTGTAAAATACTTCTTTCGTCTCTTTCGACTTGACTATTTGTATATTTTAAAATTTACATATTGAATAGATATAAGCGTAGTTGGCTGAGACAAAGCGAGCAATTAATCTACTCAAACATGTACCACTGTTGTTACTACTGTATTTGTTTTACCATGTTAACAAAAGAAACAAAACCCCATATGGGTTGTGGGTCTAATTTCTATAACATACTACTATTAAATGGAGGAGGAGAAGTTGTTGCATGTACTTAATTATGAATAAAATCTATTACTTCAATACCCCAACTGTCTCTTTCTAACCACCCATTTCTAAAAATAATAATAATAATAACAAAAAACTCATTATTATTTATATTAAATTTAAAAAAAAAAAGAAAAAAAAAGCCCATTCTTGTCACATGCGCCTACCGTATATCTAAATCACAAATTTATCTATTGAACTAAATTTTCTTCTTTACGATTTTTCGTTATAGCTAGCATTGAATATTTTGGCCTAACTTGAAGTATAATTAAACGCTTTCTTGCTCCTTTCTTTCCATCTATAAAGAGACATTTTTTATAGTACATAAGACGGTAGTTACATAATAATTAAAAAGAAAGCACTACTGCACTAGTTTGATGCATTTGAGATAAAGTCCATGAACAAAATTATGCGGGTTTGGCCCAAATTAAAGCTAACAACATCGTACTATAATGTATGCACATTTCTAACAAGTGATATCAGAGCCGATGGATCAGCTGGGTCAGAGTGTGGAGCCCAAGGGTGGAATGCGTTAGATGTGTGAAGGGCCCCTCGGTGTGGCTTCAACGATGGCAGGTTTGTGAATTCCTTGTATCAAAAATCTTCATGTAGCAGTCAGGCAAAGCGGAGAATTGTTGGTACATACAATAAGTCTAGCATCAAAAAATATATGGAAGATACAACTTATATACTTATAAGGGAACTGTGAAGATTCGTCCGCAAATTCCATTATGGAATATTATATTCTTGGAGGAGTTATTATATCTTTAGGATATACTTGGTATGATATCTTTTAGGATATCTTTTGGGATTACTTGTTCATCAAGTATTGGGATTCCTTATTCCTCAAGAATTAGGGTTATATGCAAGCCTATATATATGGGGCTTGTATTCGTTATTTGAGCGTGGGTTTTTGGTGAGAGCTTAGCCAACTTTTGCGGTTTTGTGAGTTCTGAGAGATTTCTCGTTTCTAGTTACTTTCGGGTTTGGGGAATAGAAGATAGGTTTTCTTCTTTGAGCGTTTTCTCCATTGTAACTTTGTAATCTCTCTCGTATAGTAGATCATATTCAGTTGACCCTCCGTGGACGTAGGCATTCTGCCGAACCACGTAAACTGCTCATGTTCTTGATCTATTATTTTCGTTTGCTCTCATATCATCCTCATAGATATTGTTATCTCTGGCGTTACGAGTATTGTTCTGTGTTGTGTTATAACTTGTGTACCGCACACAGAATATTGTTGTTAGAATCCCTAACAATTGGCGCCGTCTGTGGGAATCGGATCTACGATGTCTACCACAAAGTTTGACGCAGAGAAGTTCACAGGGGTGAACGATTTTGGTCTATGGAGGATTAAGATGAAAGCTTTGTTGACACAACAAGGCTTGGCGGATGCTATCAAACCTGAAGCTGACTTCGTGAAGGCCGTTAAAGAAGAGAAGAAGGACGAGATCAAGGAGAAGGCGCACAGTGCCCTCATTCTATGCTTGTCAGATAAGGTTTTGAGAGAGGTCGCCAAAGAGAAGTCTGCTGCGGATATTTGGCAAAAACTTGAGAGTCTTTATTTGACTAAATCTTTTGCCAATCGTTTGTACTTGAAGCAGAGGCTGTATTCCTTCAAGATTATGGAGGATAAACCCATCTTGGATCAGATAGATGAGTTTAATAAGGTTCTTGATGATATGGAGAACATAGACGTCAAGATTGATGATGAGGACAAGGCCATCATCTTGTTGAATTCCCTTCCGAAGTCCTACGAACACCTGAAGGATGCTATGATGTATGGTAGAGAAAAGACCATTACATTGAGTGAAGTTCAATCTGCATTGAAAGGCAAGGAGCTGCAGAAATCGAACGAGGTCAAGCATCAAGATCAGGCTGCTGAAAGCCTGAACGTCAAGAAGAACTTTTCGAAAAGAAAGTTCAAGAAGCCTTTTCATGACAACAAGAAATCTGCCAGTGAGAAGGACAAGGGATCAAAGGAGAGAGAGACCAGGAGCTGCAAGTATTGCAAGAAGCCCGGGCATATCGTCAAGGATTGTTATGCCCTGAAGAGGAAGGAGGCCCTCAAGGATCAGAAACCTAATAATGCCCAGGTTACTGAGATGGTCGAGAATGCCGAGATGTTGAATGTGTTAGATTCTAACATATGTGATGAGTGGATTCTTGATTCTGGATGCAGTTTCCATATGAGTTCACACAAGGAGTGGTTCGAAGATCTTAAGTACGGGAATTTCGGATCTGTGTTACTCGGCAATGACGAGTTGTGTGGCGTGAAGGGAGTAGGAAACATTACTCTCAGAATGCATGATGGCTCCCTCAAGATTCTGTCCGAAGTTAGGTACATTCCCCAGCTTAAAAGAAATCTTATTTCTCTCGGCGTGTTAGAAGCGAAGGGGTATGTTTTTCAGTCTGGCAATGGTGTACTTCATGTTGTGAAGGATTCGAAGGTTATCATGAAGGGCATTAGGAACCGGAGTTTGTATTACCTTGATGCAAAGCCGGTGATTGGAGAATCTGAAGCTAATACAGTTGACGATTCCATGTTGTGGCATATGCGGCTAGGCCACATTGGAGAGAATGTATTGCATGAATTGTTGAAGCAGAACTTGCTACAACATTCTGGCTCATTTAAGGTTGAGTCTTGTGAATATTGTATCTTGGGCAAAAGCAAGAAGTTGCCTTATGATACTGGGAAGCACACCTCGGCTGCACATTTGGAGTATGTCCATGCGGACTTATGGGGTCCATCTAGGACCGAAACCCAAGGAGGAGGCAGATATTTCATGGCTGTCATCGATGATTTCTCAAGGAAGCTATGGGTTTACGTTCTGAAGAACAAGTCTGAAGCCTTTACAAGGTTCAGAGAATGGTGCAGTGAGGTTGAAACTGAGAAAGGAGTCTCGGTCAAGTGCTTGAGGACAGACAATGGATTAGAGTTTCTGTCCGATGAGTTCCAGGAGTTTTGCAAGAAGAAAGGGATTAAGAGGCACAAGACTGTTCCTGGGAATCCACAACAGAACGGTGTGGTGGAGAGGATGAATAGGACATTGCTCGAGAGAGTGAGGTGTATGTTGCTGAGTTCCGGGCTGCCGAGGAAGTTCTGGGGAGAAGCAATCAACACGGCGTGCCATTTGATAAATTTGTGCCCTTCTTCTGCATTTGAGTTCAAGGTACCCGATGAGGTGTGGCATGGTGTTACCCCGAGTTACAAATACTTGATGGTTTTCGGTTGCAGAGCTTATGCCCACATTAAGCAAGACAAGTTGGAACCTAGAGCCTCGAAGTGTGTACTCATAGGCTATCCCAAAGGAGTGAAGGGATACAAATTATGGTGTACAGAACCTGGAAATCAGAAGGTCATCATCAGTAGAGACGTGGTGTTTAAGGAGGATGTCATGCCTTATTTGGAGGAGAATGGCAAGCCACGTGAAGTTGTTAATGAGGACATTGGCGCTCTGAAGTTTCAGGTGGAGCCTGAAGAACAATCTACGCACATCAAGGGTCACACCAGAGAGTACACTGATCGTGACATTGACGAGGACACTGGTGCGGCAGATTTGAGAAATTACATGCTTGCAAGAGATAGGACCAGAAGGAACATTACTCCACCTTCCAGGTTCGGACATGCCGACATGATTTTCTATGCTTTGAATGTTGCTGAAAATGTGGAACATCAAGAGGAACCTCGGAACTATAAAGAGGCAGTGAGTTCCGAGGAGAGCAAGGAGTGGATGCTGGCCATGAAGGAGGAATTGGAATCAATGGAGAGGAATGGAACATGGATACTCGTCGATAAACCCAAATCTCAGAAACTGGTGAGCTGTAGATGGATCTTCAAGAAGAAGTTTGAGGTTGTTGGAACCGAGAAGGTTCGATACAAGGCAAGGCTCGTAGCTCGCGGTTTCACACAGAGAGAAGGTATTGATTTCAATGAAGTTTTTTCGCCTGTGGTTAAGCACTGTTCCATTAGAATCTTGTTGGCGATGGTGGCTCAATATGACATGGAGCTACATCAGTTGGATGTCAAAACAGCGTTCCTTCATAGGGATCTAAAGGAGACCATCTATATGACTCAGCCAGAAGGGTCCGTTCTGCCCGGAGATGAGGACAAGGTTTGCCTGTTGAAGAAGTCCTTATATGGCCTGAAGCAAAGTTCGAGGCAATGGAACATGAAGTTTGATGAGCATATGAAGGACATTGGTTTCACTAGATCATTGTACGACAATTGTGTCTACTTCAAGAAGGGAGAGAACGCTGCTGCAACTTATCTACTATTGTATGTAGATGACATGCTGGTCTCAAGCAAGGATTTGGCTGAGGTGGAGCAGCTGAAATCTGATTTGAAGTCCAAGTTCGAGATAAAGGATTTGGGATGCGCCAAGAGGATTTTGGGAATTGATATTTACAGAAATCGAGATAGAGGAGAGTTGTGGCTTACACAACATGATTATGTGCAGAAGATATTGAAGAGATTCAATATGCATGAATCTAGGGAAGTGACGGTTCCCTTGGCTAAACACTTCAAGATGTCTGAACAACAGAAACCCGGTACACCAGAGGAGACACGGGAGATGAGTCAGGTACCATATGCGAATGCTGTTGGGAGTGTTATGTACACGATGATTTGCACGAGGCCGGATCTTGCTCATTCCATAAGCGTCATTAGCAGATACATGGCTAATCCAGGGAGGTACCATTGGGAAGGACTCAAGTGGTTGTTCAGATATCTTAAAGGAAGTTCGAGGATTGGCATTTTGTACAAGCGCCGATCTGATGTGCATGGAGATCCATTAGTTGGATATCTTGATTCAGATTTTGCAGCAAATCTGGATACGAGGAAGTCTCAATCAGGTTACTTTTTGAACTTGTTTGGTTCTGTTATTAGTTGGAGTTCATCTCTTCAATCTATGGTAGCTTTGTCTACAACGGAGGCCGAATACATGGCGATGACTGAGGCCGTGAAGGAGGCAGTTTGGCTTAGAGGGATCATTGGAGAATTTGGAGTTGATCAATGCACGGTTTCTATAAACTGTGACAGCCAAAGCGCGTTGCATCTTGCCAAACATCAAGTGTTTCATCAAAGGTCTAAACATATTGATGTTAAGTATCACTTTGTGAGGGATATGGTGAACAAGAAGGAGGTGGAGATGCGGAAGATTTCGACTGAAGAGAATGCTGCTGATATGCTAACCAAAGCATTACCAACTGCGAAGTTCAGGTACTGCTTGGAGTTGGTTAGTGTGCTCTCAAGGTGAGAGACTTGTGTACTGCCCTGTGGTGGGGCATCGTTTGAGGGAAAACTGAATTCGGTGGAGATCTACTGTCATTTGCGTTCGAGGTGGAGAATTGTGAAGATTCGTCCGCAAATTCCATTATGGAATATTATATTCTTGGAGGAGTTATTATATCTTTAGGATATACTTGGTATGATATCTTTTAGGATATCTTTTGGAATTACTTGTTCATCAAGTATTGGGATTCCTTGTTCCTCAAGAATTAGGGTTATATGCAAGCCTATATATATGGGGCTTGTATTCGTTATTTGAGCGTGGGTTTTTGGTGAGAGCTTAGCCGACTTTTGCAGTTTTGTGAGTTCTGAGAGATTTCTCGTTTCTAGTTACTTTCGGGTTTGGGGAATAGAAGATAGGTTTTCTTCTTTGAGCGTTTTCTCCATTGTAACTTTGTAATCTCTCTCGTATAGTAGATCATATTCAGTTGACCCTCCGTGGACGTAGGCATTCTGCCGAACCACGTAAACTGCTCGTGTTCTTGATCTATTATTTTCGTTTTGCTCTCATATCATCCTCATAGATATTGTTATCTCTGGCGTTACAAGTATTGTTCTGTGTTGTGTTATAACTTGTGTACCGCACACAGAATATTGTTGCTAGAATCCCTAACAGGAACCATCACTATACTACTCCTTCGAAGCCTTAATTTTAGGATAGAACCTAAGAACAAAACTGTTTATAAATCTTAGCCCAAACAAAAAGTTTCGTGCCAATTTAATTCGGTAGTCCGTGCGACAATCCCAGTACGAGATATATCGAAAGGAAAAATTTCTCATCGTGTCCATATATATACATCAAACTAATCTAAATGAGACAAAACTTAACCCAACAATGTCATTATATAATTAAATGTAACTAATTAAACACCAATTAAGCAACTTATAAGCATGCCGCATGCATGCAATTTAGAAATAGGTACGTGCAAATTAATTAAGTGCCATGCACACTCATAATTCACACTAATTACTACGTACGTACTCCACAAAATTAAACTACAAGTAATAATTATTAATGGATAATTAAAAGTAGTAATTAAACCCTAAGCTGATTTCTTAGTTGAAAATACTTCAACCGCCATATTTACTCCTCTCACCTGCAATTTCATGCACTCCCCTCCATTAATACTTACCTTTCCCCTCCTCCGATCCTCTGCAATTCTATCCCCAACCATGGATTCTCTCTCTCTCTCCTCTCTCTCCTTCACGGCGGCGCTTCCGCTCCTCGTCCTCCCCCTCCTCCTCCTCTTCCTCCTCTCCCGCTCCTCCTCCTCCTCCAAGAAGCTCAACCTCCCCCCGGGGCCGCCGGGTTACCCGGTCGTCGGAAACCTCTTCCAAGTCGCCTTCTCCGGCAAGCCCTTCTTCCAGTACATCCGCGACCTCTTGCCGATCTACGGCCCGATCTTCACCCTCCGGATGGGGACGAGGACCATGATCGTCGTCAGCAGCAACGAGCTCGCCTATGAGGCGTTGATCGAGAAGGGGCCGATCTTCGCCACCCGCCCGATGGAGAACCCGACGAGGATCATCTTCAGCTCCAACAAGTTCAGCGTCAACGCCGCCTACTACGGCGGCGTGTGGCGGTCCCTCCGCCGGAACATGGTGCAGAACATGCTGAGCTCGGCGAGAGTGAAGGAGTTCCGCCGTACTAGAGATCTGGCCATGGACCGGCTCGTCGAGCGGCTCACGGCGGAGGCCGCCGCCAACGGCGGCGCCGTCTGGGTGCTGCGGAACGCGAGGTTCGCCGTCTTCTGCATTTTACTGGACATGTGCTTCGGCGTTGAAATGGATGAGGAGACGATTCAGTCCGTCGATGATATGATGAAATCGGTGCTCATCGTCCTCGATCCGAGGATGGATGATTTCCTCCCGATTCTGAGCCCTTTCTTCTCGAAGCAGAGGAAGAAAGTGCAGGAGGTGAGGAAGAAGCAGATCGAAACCCTAGTTCCCCTAATTGAGAAAAGGCGCGAACTGATTCAAAACCCTAGCGCCGCCGCCGCCTCCTTCGCCTACCTCGACACGCTCTTCGACCTCAAAATCGAGGGGCGGAAGTCGGCGCCGACGAATCCGGAGCTCGTCACGCTCTGCTCCGAATTCCTCAACGGCGGCACCGACACCACCGCCACGGCGGTGGAGTGGGCGGTGGCGCGGCTGATCGAGAACCCGTCGATCCAGTCGAGGCTGAGCGACGAGATCCGGTCGACGGTGGGGGAGAGGAAGGTCGACGAGAAGGACGTGGAGAGGATGCCGTACCTGAACGCCGTCGTGAAGGAGCTGCTGCGGAAGCACCCGCCGACGTACTTCGCGCTGACGCACGCCGTCACGGAGCCGACGAAGCTGGGCGGCTACGACATCCCGACGACGGCGAGCGTCGAGTTCTTCTCGGCCGGGATCGCGGAGGACCCCAAGGTGTGGAACGAACCGGAGCGGTTCGACCCGGACCGGTTCTATAAGAACCGGGAGGAGGCCGACATAACCGGAGTAACCGGGGTGAAGATGATGCCGTTCGGAGTAGGGCGGCGGATCTGCCCCGGTCTGGCCATGGCGACGGTTCACGTGAACCTCATCCTGGCCCGGATGGTCCAGGAGTTCGAGTGGTCGGGTTACCCGGATCCGACCAAAGTGGATCTTACCGAGAAGCTGGAATTCACGGTGGTGATGAAGAATAGCTTGAGGGCCAGGATCAAGCCACGTGGATAGATATTATTCGTCGTTTTGAGTTTTGATTATTATTACTAGTATTTACTATTTCTGAATATTTTTCATTTATTTTGGTATTTTCGAGTTTTAGAGCTCTTGATTTGTACTCCATGACTCATAAGACATTTTACTATTACATTTGAATATTGCAACCTTTTTGAATCATCGAATCCGATTTATTTACGTGTGCGTGTGCTGACCTAGCAGTAGAAGGTTAAATTTCCGAACATAAGATTCTGCGTTTGAATTTTTTTGTGGCATAATCTTTTCAAACAATAAACTCAAAATGGAAAACGTATCGTAAACGTGCCGGACAATTAAGGACGTCAATCGACAAATGCACTCGGTATCGAGCATTGGGATGTCGGGCTATTCGGTTCGGTCCGATCGACCTATATCCTTTCTAAGAGAGGGAGAGAGAGATAACTGCATAAATATATTGCTTCCTAACTAAACTGAAACTAAGAAAACTTCCTCGAAAGAAGCAAAATATATAGGAATTAACAGAAAGCAATGAGAGCCGGTAACAGCATATATTTACAGAAAAGCCAAGAGAGAAAAACAAGCACGCTCCAACGTACAATCATCACGGCTCACTGGTTCGACCGACCGGTCCCCGGTTTCCGATTCTTTTCGCATGCGATCCCCGACTCTGCATTGTTGCTGTGGCCTACACCTCCCTCTGGCGAGAAGTGAGGCTCCCGGATCTCGTCGTTGCTGGCCCTCGACGGGGACAGCCTGCTGCTCCCGTTGGCCATGCAGTGGCAGTAGTGGGCCCGGTACTGAGACCGCACGGCCTGGCTGAACATGGGCTGCATGTACCATTTCCTCTCCGGAAGCTCGCGCAGCGAGATCCGGCACACGGGGCATGTGGACTGCTGCTGCAGCCATATCCCGATGCATGTCGCGTGGAACGAGTGGCTGCACACAGGCAGTACGCACACTGTGTCTTCTTCGTGGTAGTCGCCTAGGCACACCGGGCATCTCTGGCTGAAATTAAAGTCACAGAAACAGTCTCGAGTAACTCGACCAAATCCAGATATTAGCAAGCGAAAGTACAGTTTACGACGAAGCTAGCTAAAAATCGAAGATTCAGAGAAACAAAGATGTTCTGCAAAAGATTCTAACGACTAAGATCAGCATAGAACGCTACCAAACATGTCAAAATTAGCATTGTCGTCTTCGTTGAGACTGTTATTAAGTGAAATGTACGGAAATCAAGTTCTGGGGATCGTTACATAGCTAGTTTAACGAGTACTATCCTCCAGAAAAAAGAGTAACAGAACAGAACACTAAGAACAGTCAAAGAAAATTCTCAAAAAAGGAAACTTTCGGTTTCCTTTCCCTCTACATGTATCTGCAGACGATTTTCTTGGGATGGAGCAGGGGTTATGCAAATGATAGAGGTTTATGGTTCTTTTTTCGACATGAAACATTTTTCAACTACAGACGAATCGGTTACTAATATTCGAGAAATGAATTAAAGATACCAACCCAGCACAAGACGGACTTCTTAGAACATGAATGCATAGTCATATACACGCCAAATATCAAGACGAACTGACAAGCAATATACATCTATACATCCAACTTAGAATATTAAGCGAGAGAATTGAAGGTCTAGAGCAGAGGATAAATCTACGTGACAATGTCATGTTTAGTTTATCTGTGAACAGGGAACGATTCTGGCCTCGAATAAGAGCTTGGATCCTAAATTTACATTGTAAACTTCACTATCAGCTGAAACGATTCTGGCCTCGAACGTGACAATGTCTTTAACATTTGAATCTCAACCAAACTCTATCACCATTAGAGGGGACGCACCATCGACACGTAATAAGTAATTATACTGGTAACGAGCATTACTACATAGTACTAATTATTTATGTTATTTAGGGACTACCAGAAATGTAAATCTGAACAGAGAGGTGCTCCAGTCTACACTTACGCCTTTTATCACTATTTCGTAAAATCATATGAATACTAAACATCATACACTGCTACTCACATCAAGAACCAATGATTTCCAGCATCAGAGAGTATTACACCCACTCATACGAATTATAATACTTTTCACTTACCAAGCATTTTCCTTTGAGGACAAGCATGATTCTCTATACTTCATCATCGGAAAGTTGGCCAGCGCTGGAGGCTCGAGACCATGAAAACCCCTTTCCAACTGTTGAAACAACAGAGCCAAGTTAAAAAACCCATTCAAAGAAAGAGCAACAAGTGATCCTCTATGAAAGACCACAAATTATTTAGAATGAGAGACTTGTGCAATATACAGCACCACTCAGATTCTTTCTCCAAACGCAACCCTCATCAACGGAAATCGTAGACTGAAATAGATCATATCCGAGGCATAGGAAACATCAATTTCATCTATAATTTTAGTAACAGAACTCTCTCATGTAAGACCAAACATATCAAAAACTTGCACAGAAGCATTAAAAGATCCAACTTGACTCCAAAACATCCATTCCTCGAACATTTCAAACATGAAGAACAGCATAAAACATATCTTAACACCTCACACGCTGTCCAACTGAAATTGCACAAGAGGTAAACTTAAAACTAAACTCGACTAGATTCAAGATTTTGCAGAACATGGCAACATGAAAGCCTGCAAACACACACACACACACACACACAAAAAAAAAAAAAAAAAAATCGAAAAGGGAGTGATTCGGATTCATGAATCAAACATTTCAAGAGTGCAGAAGCCACATAAACCATCATCTAATTCAATTCTACAAACTGCTGATATAAAACTATATACATCTAAATTCAAGATTTTGCAGAATATGGCTGCATAAAAGCCTGCAACAGAAAAAACTATCGAAAATGGAGCCATTCGAGATTTCAAATTCATTCATCAAACATTTCAGGAATGCAGACGCCGCATAATTACAAACTGCTGACATAAAACTATATACATCTCAATTCAAGATTTTGCAAAATATGGCTGCATAAGGAAAACTATCGAAAGATGGAGCCAATCGAGATTTCTAATTCATTCATCAAACATCTTAAGAGTGCAGAAGCCTCATAAACCATCATTCAATCCAAATTCTACAAACTGCTGACATAAAACTATACACATCCAAGTTCAAGATTTAGCAAAATATGGCAACAAGGAAATCCTCAAGAAAATCGAAAAACGGAGCAATAGTAAAGAAGTTAAGAAAAGGGGAATGCTTACATTGCTAAGATCAGATCCATTAGCCCTGGCAAGAGACCTTCGAGAAGCACTCAATTGTATTCTAGCACAAATTAGCCTCGTGCACACAAACACTATGAACATAATACTCAATCCAAACCCAATCACAGTCATCACTAAATTTATACCTGGAGTTATCATTTTTACCCTTTTCCTTTCTTTTTTTGCTATCGTTTCCTAGTATACCTAAAAAAAAAAATACCCCCAAATCGCCTCTCCTTTATTTGTAATTCACCTCTCTCTACTTTTCTCTTTCAATTATTTGAGTGCCCCACAACTGCAAATACCGGAAAATTTTCAAAATCTGGCACTGTTCATAACAAACCCCATCCAACAATCTACGAATCAAGAAAAACTACAAAAGACTGCATCTTTGAGCAACTACTGCATACTTTATCGAGTCCCACCTCTCAAAATATCTTATTAACTCCTACAGTCCCTCCTACCCCTCTCTCTCTCTCTAAACATAGAAATGCCGATGAGTGTATAAAGAAATACTCCTAGCTATTCAAACCTCACATCTAAACAAAAACGCTAATGGTGGTAGTGGGAGAGAATCCATGGTGGAATTGAGCTGAGCTGAAGTCAACGAGACCCATGGTGTGAATCACAAGCAACCAAAAAAAAAAATAGGGACCAATTCAATTTCAAACAAGATCGAGAGAGAGAGAGAGAGAGAGAGAGAGAGAGCAGTGGCACCTTTAATGGTGAGTGAGAAGTGAGAAACTAAAATACTAACGACGAAAGAAGCTGGAATTATTTATTGTAAATTTCAAAACAAATAAAGGTTGATTATTTTATTTTAAGGCATTAGTGTGATTGGTAATTACCATTCTGATGGTCATTTTCCAAAGAGAAAGGTAGAGAGAGAGAGAGAGAGAGAGAGAGAGAGAGCTAGAAGTAGTATTATTTGAGTTGATGGAATGGAGTGCCCGTGGAAGATGAAATATGGTGGTGGTTCTGTCAACAATTAAATATTGTGCAATAATTCAGAAATATCTTACCATTTTTTCATTTCTTTTTATTTTGTGAACTGTAATCAATGCTTAGTTCCAGGAGAGAGTGTGTGATGTTCCCACTATTTCTGTTTTAGTCTATTTGCTGACTGCACCTCTCATGTTATCAATTATTTTATCTCCAACGAGTTCAGTCGTTTCTTGTATTATACTCTCCCCGTCTCATATAATTTGGTTTGTTTTATTTCGATACAAGATTTGAAGCATGATATTAAAGTGAAAAATAGGGGAGTAAAAGCGAAACAAGATAATGAAAGTGGAGTATCCCAATTAAAAAGAAAGTTAAATAAAATGAGACGGATATAATAAAACGATTCAATTTCGTTAGGAAAACAAATTAGACAAAGAAATCATCCTTATGCTGCAAGTTTTGTCTTGTTTGAATAAACAAGGTAAAAGAAGGGTTTTGTTTACTTCAAAGAGATGTTAAGATCTCTCACCCACAAATAGATAAAATGTCCATTTTGTCAACAAATTTATTCAAGATTTTGAACCACCATTTTTCAAATTCATGGTAGGTGGTATTCCAACAAAATGGTGAAAATGAGTACACGTGGCAAGATTTAAGTAGTGAAAAATTTTCAAAGTTTCTGAAAATTGTAGTAATCAAAACTTCCTTCTTTGTTTGACAATAATTTTGTTGAGTAGACATTATACTACAGAGAACTCGAACTCGAAACCTTTGGTCCGTGACTTAACCTCATATCGTTTAGCTAACACGTTAGAAAATATAAAGATTATAGATAAGTATTGGATAATTAAATAATCTTTTGATTACAATGATTGCTACCTAATCTTTAATTTAGGACATGGAAAGTCACATGTGTACCATAGGACAATACCAATCATGTTATAGCCTATTCCAAATTTCCAATTAATGTAAGATTTCAACACTATACTAAAATTTAAAACACTATTAAATTGAACATTGCAACATTTTTCATTATTGTTATTAGGGTTCTCCAGTAACATCATCGATTCACATTAGTATGATATTATTCGTTTTAGACCGAGTCTTTACGGTTTTGCTTTTGGACTCATTCATAAAAGTTTTCTTACTAATGAAGTTGTGTTCCCATTTATATATAATGGGGCCAATTAATTATGCTGATATATATACTGTTTTTGGAATCTAATCTTCAAGTGATTTATAAATTATAATTTTATAAAAGTTATTAAGTGTACTTCTCATCTTTCACAAATTAATGTCCCCACTAAGCATGTGTTGGTTTCATTCGAATATATTTTGTGAATTTGGATACTATAATTTATTACTTGATTCTTTCATCAAATACTCCGTATTCTACAAAGATCTCATTGTCTGATTATGAACAGAACTTAATAACTTTTGTTGCAATAATAATAATAATAATAATAATAATAATAATAATAATAATAATAATAATAATAATAATAATAATAATAATAAAGTTACTTCAAAGTCCAAAACATAACTCAATTTAGTGGTAGATACAGGTATTGAGAATATTGACTCAATTTAGTCTTATTTTTTTAAAAAAAAATCTAGTTAACATGTGGAGTGACATATAGATTCAAATAAAATTCAAAATCTTTTTATTTTGTTTGCTTGTACCTTTTTCATGTAATAATTCAAAATGTATCTAACCTTTTTAAAAAAAAAATTCTTCCCAAATTATGGACTCAAATCCAAATAATTTCTTATGCACCTTTACAAGATTTATGAACAATATATAGTTTCAAATCTATAGAGCCTCTTAATATCCTCCTTTATCTCAACGAATTCGACCCGTTTCTTTATTTTATTCTAGCCATATAGAATAAAGAAACAGGTCGAATTCGTTGGGACAAAAAGGAGTATATTACCAGAGTCTAGTAATTAATAAATTTCCCACATAAAGTGGTCCATTACTAGGGCAATATATCATGCATTTTCTTGTATTAGATGTTACCAAAATTCTACTAATAACTAACAGCACTATATCCTTTTCTATAAATATTGTGAAAATCACACCCCCTATTAAGTAGATAGCTAGCTAGGTTTGTAAATATATTAATGCATAGACATTTTATGTTTTCCCCAATTTCAAGACTTAGGTTTAGTTGAAAATATAGTAAGCTAGCATTAGGATAATATCAAATCCCACATTTTATAATACTAGTTGTAGCAATGTAGCATGAATGTTGAAAGAGACCCCAACCCTAATAGATTCCAATTTTCCTACTTAATTACTATAAATAAATAATCATACTTTGTGGCTATGAAAAGATAAATACTAGTAATAAACTAATTTGATTGCACATCTCTTTCACTACTGTTTGACTTTAAAAGTTTGCACTAAATTTTGTGGTACAAAAGGTTGCAATTTGCATGTACAAAGTGTATATTGTATTGCAATTGTTAGTATATAATAGTATTACAAAGTCAAACATGTACAACTAGTGTTTATAGTGCATGCTTGCACTACACTTTACTTAGGCTCATTCTCTATTACTACTGTACTATATTTAAATTGAATGGGTAGTTGGTGAGATTGTATACATTTTCACTAGGAAAATTGAAAGAGGCAATCTTTCGGTTCAAAATCATCGGATTTTACTCGATAAAAACAAAGTGTATGAGTACTAAGTCGGGGTCAGGATATGGTTCATCTTGGGTAGTAGATCAAATAGCATGTTCGCACCGAGCTAAATATACGACATGCCTAAGTTTGGCTCGAAATTGGACCGATCGGGCCAAACCAGACCAGACCAGACCAACTTATTTTGTTGGTTGCAAGTAGAGAAAAAAAAAAACATACTATATAATATGTAAATAAAAATAAGGGCCCAAATACCACTTTATTCAAATTTGTTAAATTGCATTAAATTGAAATCGGGCTGGATTTGTGAATTAATTGGGCCATAGTATTTTTATTGGGCCCAAAGTTAGGCCTGCATTAGGGCCAAATAATGGGCTACATGATTATAAAATTATTTTTCGGCCCATGGGCTTTTATTAATATTTCCTCGGCCCATGGGCTTTATACACTTTTTTTTTTGTTTTTTTTTTTATTGCGACTGTTTAGATTTTATGTAGACATTTCATATAAAAATAAGTTTTATGTGAGAATTAGAAAAATATTTGAACCGTTGATTATGATCTAATCTAAGGTTGATATTGATACAATCATAGTATATAGTTTCAGTGCATAACAAGCACTCCCCTGTCCTTTCAAGTTGAGTCATTTCTTTTTGCGATTTTTGGCACCATTTTCCATGCTTCTAGATGACACCATTTTCCACGCTTCTAGATGATGAATTTTAAAATTCATCATACAGAAGCGTGTTGAAAATCGCAAAAAGAAATGACTCACCGAGGGCGGAATAAGTAATTACATGTATATTTAAACGCAATTTTATTCGAATAATAATCAATTTTTTTCCATATTCATTTGTAGATAGTAATTATCCCCCCCCCCCCCCCCCCCCCCCCCCCCCCCACCAATTTATGAAATATATTTTACATGAGTGGGTGAATTTAATCAAAATATTGTACAATTAATTGTATGGTTCTTCCACTAGTCTATGAAAAATTATATTTATGCAAGACCCACATAATGATTAACAATTATTCAAGAAAATTAACAAAATTAAATAGTATGAAAAACCAAAATAGTTGGACGGCACACTTCTACTATATATTAAGATCTGAGTTGGAATAATTATTATGAATATACTTCATGTATAAATAAAAAATTAATAATAACCACTACTTTTGGAACATGGGGTTTTGAAATCAATTAAAGTGTTGTGTTTAATGGAATCCTAATAAATTGGTTCCTTCTTTTATCATCGCTCTCTACCTTTTTTCTCTTTATTTTGGTGGAGAAGAATTATTGAAAACTGCAAAAGGTGAGGAGCCGTTCAAATTTTCAATCTTCATTAGTCATTTTTTCAATAGTAATATACTCGTTCACGTAATTGTTAGGAGGATTGGTCTGCTACTTTTCGTTGATATACTTAATATGCTCGATAAAATAATTAAAAGACTAAACCCTAATATTTTCACGAAGACGACGAAAATATCGTAACCAACCCAAACCAATCTTCTTTATTTAACTCCCACCTGAAAAATATACTATTGTTATTTGCTACTACTATAATAAATAAATAAATAAATGATAGTATGCTTAAAAAATAAATAAAGTGGATGACAATATACTATTGTTATTTATCTCACTGGTTTATTCGTGTTAAACGAAGAACATAATTATTATCTATTATTTTAAAACGATTGATTTGAGACGGAAAGAGTAACCGATAAACTCGAAAAATAAAGTAAGGAGGAATGTGGTTAGGATTATGCTTTTCATATTAGGATAGATTCCTTAATTCCTATATAATCCACGCTACATTTTCATAATTAATAGCTTGAGATAATCCAAAACTAGAAATAGTCAAAACCTATAAATTATTAATTAATTAACAAAAGTAAAGAAATAATTATGAATCAAATATATAATAATTTGGTAGTATTTAAAAAAAAAATAAAATCTGATCGATTAATCCAGAAAAAAACCAAAAATCAATTGAGAATTGAATTCAAAGCGAAGGTAACGGAAAAACCAAAAACACGTAACGGAGTTTTGATTTTACAGCACGCCAAATTCGAAAAATCACCTAACGAATTAACGCCGTGAAAAAACAAATCACATCATCAAGCCTTGAAGCACAGAAACTGGTGGTGGTGGTGGTGGTTGTGATTGTAGTGGTGGTGGCCGCCGCCGTGCTCCGCCGCCTCCTTGTCGATCAGGCTGCGGACGTGGCGGAACTCCTCCACGTGGCAGGGAATGTTGATCGGTCCTTTCTGATCGAAGCCGTACTCCTCCTCCGACGCCTTGAGCAGCTGCGTGAACAGCGGATGGTTCACGTACATCACCGGAATCACGAACCGCTGCTGCTCCTCTGCCCCCTGCCCCACCATCACCGCCAGGCACCCCTTCGGAATACCCCGCCCCTCCCGCCGCCCTCCTCCGCCGCCGTGGTGGTGGAAATGAATGTGCGGCATCTCCGAACTCCTAAAGTCGACCGATCGGCCGGCGTTTCCTCCGATTTCACTCCACCGATTCGCGATTCCTGTTCTGAGATCGGTCGATTCGAAAATTCTGTACAAAATTAGGAAGAAATTAGGGTTTCTCCGAGTGGCTGCTAGATAGAAAAGGGCCAAGGATCGGAGGAGGAGATGGCGAGTTTGAAGAGATTCAAAGCGGAATCGGTGAGAGATCTAGGAATATTGCTCATGATATATGATTGGTATGCACTATGCAGAAACCGATTCGCATATGAATCAGTTTTCGATCGAAACTGAGAATTTTGAAGAAGACGAAGTTTAGAGAGAGAGAGAGAGAGTTTGTGTGTAGAAGAATATGTAGGGTTTGTTTGTTGTTTCTGGTTGCGGATTCCTTAATTTATACGCCAAAAACTCTCTCTCTCTCTAGATTTTGCTGTTACTTGTTTTGCTGGGTTTTTCTAGAGGCGGTAGTTTGTTTGAATTGGTGTTTTAAAAAGAATAGGTGGTTAACTGATTGAAGAATTGACCAAATAAGATTTCGATTTTCGATTTTTTCTGATTTTTTTTTTTTTTAATGATTCAATCATAATTTAATCGAAAAATCACAAACCGAAAGGTTTATCTGTTCAACTTTCGGTTCGGTTCGGTTCGGTTTTTAAAACATTCGATTGAAGGGGAAGACGTGTAAGGAGTTGGGATACGGGGGACTGGGGGAGGGTGGATTGGGAATTTCAATATGTCAACTCGCGATTCGTTAACAAATTGGTATTCCTCTTTTCAAGTCAACCAATTAATTAAATGTAATATCTCAACGCAATTTATTAATTAATTAATTATGGTTGATATTAATATTGAAAATTGATTTACTATATTATTTTCTATGATATTTGAAGAAAAAAAGGTAAATTGAGACAATGATTTAATATTTACGATTGAATTTCCGAATTTGAGTCGCCAAATAAAATGATTCTGTCCAAAAATATCAGATAATTAATGTCAATCATCATATTTAGTCAAAATTTATTCGAATTCGCATTAATTCGATTTTGAACAATTTCAAATTTGAAATCTCGTACTTATTGAATTTTATTCGATATGGGTAAATTATGGTGATTTAAATGCATGCATGAATTATGTATTACTTATGTCTCGTTGATAATAAACTTACAAAATATTATCTTAAAATTTTATAAGTTCACTCGGTATTACCGAGACGAAAGAAGGAGGGAGTATATAGTCATTACATGTGAAATTTATCAAAGCCATATAAATTAGATATATATAAAACATATACTATATGTTGCCCCTTTAATTAAGCTAGAGGGCATTTCCTTTTTTTTTTTTTTTTTTTTATTATATCTCTCTTTTCTCCTTTTCCCCTTTTTATTTTTGACTAATTATTACTCGATTCCTCCATCCGTAATATATGTGCAGTATTTAATTTTCTAATGTGAATTTTTCACTTAATATTTTTTTTTACAATTTAATTACCAACAAATCAAGATGCTTAATATTTTACAATCTACCTATTCTTAGAATATGAGATTCAAACTCTACAACATTTTTATTAATTGCAAGAATTAAAGTTCACATGAAAAAGTTTTGCTTGTTTTAACGGTGACGGATGAAGTATTATACGTTAAAATCAATCAACGTCTAATTATAAAATTATTGAACAATATCGTGGCAAACACAAGGACCACTTCGTCCAGCCAAAATATTTTAGAAAGTGGATGACATTTAATTCGAAAAGTCATAATTTATCATTAATAATATAGTCCTTTTCATATACATTATAAATCATAATATATAGTCTTTGTTGTATATATTATGTGTATTATTATGTTAGAAGTTGGGACAAATATGTCATTTAATTTCTAAAATAATTTTTTCATGACTTCATTGTGACATCATGCACTTTGATTATTGATTTCAATTAACATTTTTTTAAAAAACTTTATTGTAAGACGTTTTGTTGTTAATTTTATAGAAATATTTGAACCAATATTTACCAATAATCTACAATATTTAAACTAACTTTTAATGTCATCTGACAAATATAAAAGGTTTTTTTATATCAAGATAATATTTTATACCTCGTATATATTTATGTTATGAGACCAACAATAGGAGACGAAGGGAATATATGTTAATTTTTATATTATTATACTTTGAAGAGTCTTGGATTAGATTGGACATTAACACTTACCAAATTGAAGTGTAAATGTAAAGAATTTCTCTGCTCTTTCAACTAACAAAGAAAATGATAATCTACCTCTTGTTAGGTGAAAGATTAACTAAAAGAAATAGTATAACTCAATTAGGTGAAAGATTATTATTTTTTTCACTAATGTGACATGTGAATATTAATAAATAAATCAGAAAATATACATGGCATATCATATTCTATAACAATTTAGGGTAATATTTTATTATATGCCATTTGTCAACTCGTGTGGATTGGGTATATATATTTCTAATAAACTTGGGATCCCCATCCCGAATTATGGGTCTAACCGTGTCTCAAATCCCAATTTCTATTAATTTTTTTTTTCAAATTTTATAATTTATAATGATTTATTTAATTAATTTAATGATTATTTCTAGGGTACACTAATCTAAATTATGATGTATAATTATTTTTTAACATTTAACTAATAGGAATTAAGATATGAGACACAGTTGTGACATAAGATTCGGGACTGAGGATACCATCCGTTTTTCTTATATAATTTCTAATTTTGGACTCATTTTAGTGGTGGACTCTAGCATCGACACATACTTTACATACATCGACGTTGATATTTCTAATATTTCACCTTTTAAATTCATATTATATAACTATATTTGTGATTCTCCTTAAATCTAAAGTGATATATTCATTTTAAAGGATATTGTGAGATCCCAAATTTCATCTCCATAACATCTTTTTTTTTCTAGCCTCTAATTCTTATTAAGAATTTAAGATAAACCTCAATCCATAATTTATACTCTTTTCGTGCCATTAATATTTAATATTTTGAATCTTAAGCATTAATTACATTATGGGACTGAAGAAACAATTTATTTACCAATCATGATTGCTCGTGGATAAAATTAACAGAACAAATACTTGTGTATTAGATTAATCGTAAAATAGAATCGAAATCTGCCATTGAAAAAAAATCCCTTTATAACTAGAATATGATTCTCTCTGTCCACTACGAGTGTGTTGTTGGATCTATAACACGGATTCCAACAAACTCGTTATTTGTTTCACTATCAACCATATGACGAAACTTTAAGATGTGAGTTATGATTCATTAGAGGTTAATTAACAATAAACATATTTTCTTTAAAAAAAGTTTAATAGAGTTAATACTTTAAAAAATAACGAGCTTATAGGGCTTCGTACCACGGCCCCACACCCCACTCTTAGTGGACCGATGAAGTATAAATTGAGTGTAAACCATTAGGAATTCAAGATCAACGAATGTGGTTTGTGGGCTCCAACAAAATGAGGCCCAAAATGAATGCACATGCTTAAACCTAATACTACTAGTACTATTAATTGCACTAAAATAACAAAATAAATACTAACATTATCTTGATATTTTGTCACGTCGTAGAAAAACAAAAGAGGTGTATACTTTGTTCATTTCACCGTATTACTTAATATATATACTTAATTACTCCATCTTTCTTAACGAACTCGAGACGTGTTATTACTCTATATCTCACGTGTACTTTGCCCCGACGAACTTAAAACGTGCCATAACTTGTAGTCCTGTCAAACCACCTTATCAATTTCCTACATATGTTATGAAGTAGTGCTCCCTCATATATAAAAAATAGAGGTAAAGTTTTATTCGCATTTTGTAGTAGAATGTTACGTCAAAGGCATGCATGCATGCATGCAAAATTGGACGATTTGTTACGTAAAGGAAACCGAGTATTATAGTTTTTTTAATTATGATTTTTTGTACGTATATTTATTAACACTCTTTTTTTTTTTCCCGTATTTACTTTCACAAAATTGTATCTAAAGAATTCTCGAATAATTGAATTTCGTCAACTTAACTACACCTCTAAGTCTATTTTTTTTCTTACATTTGTAACGATTGTACACTTTTTGTGTGTAATTATATACAACGATGTAAACTCCCCCGAATTAGAAAGGGAGGGCAAAATAGGCAAATCACAAGAAACGAGCTCGTGGGATTTCTCTATTTTGCTTCTCATTCAGCAACGAAATCCCGCGAACTCAATGCCGGAATGACCAAACTGCCCTCAGCCATCAGTCATATTTTTCCAGAACCCTCAAAAGTAGAAAAAAAAAGTTGAAAAATAAAAATCAATCGTCGCTATAGACCCGGTTCATCTTCCACCGCCGCCGCGATCGCCTCGCGCCGCCGCAGAGCCTCCTCGCTGCTCCACTGGCAGCAATCCCCTCCGGCGTCGAGCGCCTCCTGAATCGGCTTCACCACCAGCAGCACCACCGCCACCGCCATGCACAAGGCGACGGAGAGGAACATCGCCAGCACCATGGCGCCGTAGACGTTGCTCTCCGGCATCCACATCCAGGAGAGGCAGAGGCACACGATCTGCGCCGGCAGCGCCACCATCACGGTGGTCGCCAGCAGGTTGATCCGGTTCGCCGTCCCCTTGTTGATCACGAACGCCATCACCCGCCAGCACGACACCGAGAAGGCGACGCCGTACGCCAGCACGAAGCCGCCGTAGATCAGCCAGCTGAAGAAGGGGTACGCGCACACCACCATCTTCTCGCCCCGCTGGTCGGAGGAGACGACGGAGCTCAGGTACACGAACTTCGGCAGGTCCGCCGCGAACGGCGTGAAATACACAAAGATCACCTGCAGGCACAGCACCGGCGACGACAGCAGCACCACCGACATAATCGTCCGCACGCAATTAGGGTTCCGCCGCTTAATCGAGGCGTTAACCAAGCTCAACAGCGTGATCAGGAACCCAGGCTGGAGGAACCCTAGAGAGAGAACGACATTGAGCTGGCAGATGCTCGCCTCCTGTTCTAGAGAGAGAGAGTCCTCGAAAGGGTAGAGGTACTTTCGTCGAACAAATGGAAGGCGCATGATCTCGTTAATGGCCCAGAGGGAAACGAGGGCGACGAGGAGGAGGCGGACGATCCAGACGGAGGTGAAGTGCTGGAGGTGGAAGGAGCGGCGGCTGCGGTCGTGGAGGTAGAGGATGGCGGAGAAGGCGAAGAAGGAGAGGAGGAGGAGGGCGAGGATGAAGAGGAGGGTGGCGAGGTCGAAGAGGAGGTTGGGGAGGGGGACAGAGTAGAGGAAGGTGGTGCCGAGGCCTTCGAAATCTTGGAAGTGGTGGGAGGGGAAGAGGGAGGCGGAGGGGGAGGGGGAGACGGCGGCGGAGTGGAGGTGGAGGAGGGATCTCATGGGTGGGGGAGGGTCGGCGGAGGGACGGCTGCGGCCGTCGCGGTGGCGGTGCGAGGAGATCAATGGCTGCGGTTGAGGGGGAAAGGGCATAATATTAATATAAAAAAAACAATAATGGAGAGGGAGAGAGAGAGAGAGAGAGAGAGAGGGGTGGTTTTGGGGGGGGAGTTGTTTTGTATGTAATTTTTTTCCCCCTTTCCTTTCCTCCCAACAGAGGGGAGGGGGCAGGGTGGTTGTGGGGGCCAACAAAAGCTTCTGTTGGGAAACAAAGGGGAGGAGATGGAGAGAGAGAGAGAGAGAGAGAGAGAGGAGAGAGAGAGAGAGAGGGAGAGAGGTGGAGATGAGTCTAACATGCAAATTAGGGTAACGCCATGAATTTCGGACGTCAAATGCTTTTCTTCTCTTCATGCATGGGAATTCAAATCAAGTCATACATTAATCAACTATTCTATATTTTTGGCTCCTAAATTTTATCGTATTATGCATTTTATTTTGTGCATATGTAGTTTGAACTTTTAACAATTTTAACACGAAATTTAAGGATTTGTCGTTCTTTGAGTATACATATAAAATTCCCTTAAAAATAAGTAATAATAAAGGAAACCTTCATATATGCTCTCCAATCCTCCTCGTTCTATTTTAGTTGGCATGTTTTTCTGAAAATATGCAGTTATAAAAAAAGAAATAGTGCTGATATACTTGCATGTAGCTTTGTTATTTGCATGTGTTGTTTAAAATTAATTTCATAAGGTTAACTATTTATTGGATATATATAAAAATATTCTTCAAAAAAAAAAAAAAAAAATTATGGACGAGCCCTCAACTCAACTTACTGTAACGTAACGTCTGAAACTAAGACAATGATCGATGATCATGTCAAAATATTTCCTTTCAAATGATTGTACTTGTCGTAATTAATAAATTAACAACACTTGATTATTTTAGTGGACAAAAGAATACATTAGTGTATGAATTGATTTAAATTTCAAAAAATATCTTCTTCTCTCAGAGCTGCGATCAGTTCATAAATGAAAGAACAATACGTGTATTGACGTAACAGTAGAAGCTATTGTCTGAGACCAATAATCTCGTGTCAAGTCCTCTATAACATTACATTTTTTGAATTTTTGGTTAACTGATTCAAAATAGGAGATCGGCGCGACTAAAACGAAAAATATGCACAACAATTCAATTTGGAAATAAAAATTAACAAAAGGAAATGTGCAGTGTATGATTGGAAGCAATTGCCAGAAAATAAGGGTAGGAACGAATTTAGAACAAGTTATCTGAATTGGACTAATCATGAAAAAGGGTAGAATTCGAAATTCGAGACTTTCTTCTTCTAAATCAAGACTTTCCATTTATAGCAAAAATAGATCCATCCCACAAATTCATTTACCCATTAGTCCATTCTATATTTTCTTATTCCTTTTTATGTATAAAATTGTGGACATGCATAATTTTTTTTTTCATGCACATAAAAATACTCGAATTCTCATCAACTCTCTCTCTCTGAAAATATGGTATGTTTGAATAAAAGGTGTTCCCTCCGTCCCACTGGAATAGGAACCTTTTTTTCGGCGCAGGAATTAAGACGAGAATGATAATAGTGGGATAAAGTGAAAGGTAGTGGGTTGAAGTGATGTGTTAGAATTTTATTGGGTTATAATTTTTCATTTTGGGAAAGGTCCCTATATCAGTGGGACATCCCGAAAAGGAAAAAGGTCCTTATATCAGTGGGACAGAGGGAGTAGCAGCTAGGGTTGGAAATGATGAGATATTGTCCATTAATTTGGGTTTTCTGTATATGTCAATCTTAATCTTCTGATATGATATTGAAATCACCCGCACCAAATACAATAAAGCACTTGACTAGAGCAATATTTTTATTAAATGATCGTTTTTTACATTTTAAATATTTTAATATTGAAAATTCAAGCAGAAAATAGAATAAGAGAGATATATAGATGACGTACTGTTCTGATATAGGAGTATATTAATTCATCGAAATCAATTTCAAACTACGTACATGAGCATGAGTTAGATAAAAGTATATTTGCAGTACTATTGCATTGAGATATATAGTAAGATTCAGAACAAAAATATTGCATGAAGTATATGTATAGAGAGGGAGAGAGAGACATGCACACGCAGACATACGTGTAAGTGTGTGCGTTGGTTGGATGTTGAAATTGAGCAGAAAACATAAGCACTTACGATTTGGGAGGAATGAAGCCTGGTCCGACGAAGCCAACATCTCTCTCTCTCTAGATCTCTCATGAGTCATGAGTATGGATGAAAGAGAGTTGGTTTCATCGAGCCAGACAGCATGCCCCTCAAATGCATATAAATGGATGAACTTCTTCTTCTTCTTCCTTTTTTTCTTTCCTGCAATCTCTCTCACATGAATATGATTGGGACAATGATTTGTTTCTACGTTAAATAGAGAGAAGAGGGCTAACAAAATAGGGCGGGCCCCACTCCACTATCTACTTTTGCACTCCTTTGATTTAATTTTTTTTTTTTGGGCCACAGATTTTATGGACTCAGGCCCAATTCAGTTGTAACTCTCATCATAAGAAAATGTCAATTTTTTTAATTTTTTTTTTGTTTTTGCTTTGAAGATTTTCTCAATTGGGCCGGATCAAATAGAAAAAAACAAAATTAATTTATGATGGCCCTCTTATAATATTATGGCCATTTAGCAAAACCGGTAATGATTATAAGGAATTTATATACGTCTAAGCTCACAACCACAATCGGGGTCATGACACATAATACAGTGTCGTCCCGCCATCACATTTTTCTCACAAACCACTGTGCAGGCTTAGTACTAAGCTATGGTCGTTGGTCGTATCGTTGTCAAGATTACAACATACGACCATGTGTTATGGTCGGGGAATGTGACAACTGCAAGGGCAAAAGGGACCGTAACACAAAATGTAACTAAGATATGTTCTTTTTACTCATAATATGATAACCGTTCATTAATAAACCACTATTAACTCTTACCTTAAAAGAGTTATTTTGGGATTAACACATTATACTATTATTGATTTGACTCTAGTGGACTATTTCAACTTTGATGTAGGATATAGCCTACTATAATTATGTTACTGAGTAACGGCTCTCAATTTAATCTGTTGAATTTGAATTGGGAGTCTCGTTAAATGATGTAACGTATCTCCGCCTCACTATATTAATCTTATTATTATATTTTACGTTCTGAATATATTTTCACCGATAAGACTGATATCATAAGACGGAGGAAAATAATATTAATATCATGTCAATCATGGCCGTGTAAGACAAAATTAGAAGAGTTATTATCAACAAGAATTCATTTTTTTGACATCAATGAGATCTCTTTAATAAACCATCTATTCATTATTGTTTTATTTTATTTTTTAACATTTTGTATATATTCAAAATTATACTCCTTACGTCCCTTCTTATTAGTCTTATTTATAATCAATTCTAAAGAAATATAGTTAATTATGGTTAAGTATTATTTACTATTTAAAAAAAATGATATTGATTAATGAAACATACAAAAATGACAAACGAGACTAATAACGAGAGACATTGGTAGTATTATAAGATTTTTTTTTTTTTTTGAGAAGTTGATTCAATCAATTTATGGGTTGAATTAAACCAATTTTTCCGTTGGCTCACCCAGAGAATGACACGTATACAAAACTCCAAAAAAATATCAAATCTAGTAAAATAAAATTGATTAATTAATTGGTCAAATTATGATTTGATGTAAATAATGATAATACATCTTCTCCTTAGCAAAATCCGAGCTTATATTATATATGTGGGGCCCTCCCTTTCTCGTTTGTCCTTCCCATCAAATTAAAATTCATTTATAGTGGTATAATAAATATAAGAAGACAAAATTATTTCAGCCTGAAAATTAGTTTTAAATCACGTTATTTAATGGGCAAACCGTTTATTTTTGTATGTTTTATATATACAATTAGATGTAACGATCGTGAGAACACATAGTCGCTACTTTCTATATGTATCGGGTTATTCGATATATGTAAGTCCACACTATATCCAAAATTTCTAATCTAATGTGGTTTAGTTCTATAGACAGTTTTTTCTGACTCCGCCACTAGCCGTAACCACTTACCCTACAGGCATAGGTTTTGACGTTTAATAATCCCCACTAAGAAGTGAATTTGTGACATCCAAAATTTCAAAATTGACATTTCATTTGTCGTTATTAGGCAACTCTTGCTTGTGATTGCTTCTTTTAAATTTGATTGTTGGGTTTGGTTAGGGTTGGTTTCATATTAATTGTACTATCACTCAAATTTAATCTATTGGAATTGGAAAAAGTTATTACTTTAGGTAGTTTACAATTCTTTTTCATTGCCTACAAAGAGAGAAAATCGAACAAGAATGCTTCCATATGCATAGAAATATTGATTTTTATTTTTATTTTTAAGATTTGTAATTCAGATTGACGGGCATATGCATCGTAGTAGTGCATATAATGTCCAATAACAACCAATCATCAAATCAATGTATTCGATGCATAAAATAGACGATAAGATACATTAAATTACTTCATCGAATATGTTATCTGATGTAAGAATCGATCTTTACAACTCGTTAAGTGAACATGTGTACCTGGACTAATTTTCGATCTAAAAATCTCCTCTTAGCAAACCACTCCCCATATATCATGTGTATGAATTATATGTAATCAACATGTGTGAGAGAGAGAGGATTGATATGTAACAATATCCACCATCCAAATTGAAGGGTTTTCTTTGTTACATTGGTTTATTCAAGGGTGGATATGTCTATTTTTAAATAATTACGAAAGTGAAAAGTCATCCATATTCTTCTATAAGCCGTATATATGTAAAGTTCAATAGAATATGAAGATAAAGACAAAACAATCGTTTATCATAACTGTTGGGAATTGTTAAGAACAACATGTTAAGGGGGAACCTATAAGGGATATTCTTAGGGATGTCAAAAAAGCCCGAGCCCGACGGGCCGATCCGATTAGCCCGAAAAAAATAGTGGGTTAGGGCCAAAAAATAATAGCCCGAAAGTAAAAAAGCCCGATAGGGCTGGACCGAAAAAAGCCCGAGCCCGATAGGGCTGACCCGAAAGCCCGGTGGGTTGGCCCGGTGGGTTATCATAAATTATGAATTCATGACATATTTCATTACTCTACTTATAAATTTGATAAATTAGGTTGTATTTTTTTTTATTATTATTGAGTATTTTTAATTTGTTTTAATAAAAATGTAACCTTCATTTTAAATTCTATACGTTTTTTACTTCGGCGCTTGGTGAAAAGTAAAATAAAGATTGACGTTCAAAAATATTTTTGTTAAATTCACAATATTTAATAATTTATTTAATTTTTTTATACAAGTACATACTAAAATAATAATTATTTTTATATTTAAACGATATCAATTTTATTTTTTATAAATTTAATGGCCCGGTGGGTTAGGGTTAGGGTCAAAAAATAATAGCCCGAAAGAAAAATAAGCCCGATTAACCCGATCCGAAAAGCCCGCAACCCGATAGGGCTAGCCCGAAACCCGGTGGGTTGGCCCGTTTGACATCCCTAGATATTCTATCACTACTACAAAAATGCACATAGATGACACTTCATAGATGACGTTTTTTAAGGAAAAACGTCATCTATGTGCGCCCATATCGTATAAATGACAGTTTTTGAAAAAACCGTCATCTATGTGCATCTATACACGACGGTTCATTTAGAAGCGTCATCTATGTGAATCTATACATGACGCTTCATTTAGAACCGTCATCTATGTGCGTTTATTTAATAATAAAAAAATGTAAAAATATAAAAATTAGAATTTGAAATTTTATTTCTTTTTACTTATTCCTTATGAATTTCTTCTAAATATTTCAAAGGCACATATCAAGAAGTTCCAATAAGTCAAAGCAGATGAAAGACAAAGATAAAAATTCAAGTCAAATTATAACAGGTTACTAAAGTATTATTCTTTAAAAAAAATAAAAAAATAGACTATTTTATTTATTTATTTATGTTTTGTATTTTTTATTTTCTTACCTATAGCTAATTCAAAAATAAAAAATTTAAATATTTAATCTCCACCAAAGGCAAAACCTCTCTCAGGCACAAATTTCTCAAACGGAAAACCCTCCCTCTCGGTAGCTCCGTCGAAAAGCCCTAATCCAAAATTTGGGAGAGCCCTTCGCCGGCCTCCGGCGACTTCGACGACATCACCCCTCGCCTCCGCCGTCGCGGTGAGAAGGCGTTGACCAGCGCCACTTGCAGCGTGCAACTTCTCGTTTGGCGCCGCCTCCATCGTCAGCGTCTGTTCCGCCGCCGGTCGCACGTCGCCAGCGCAACTCCTGCGGCGGCACTCCTCGTCTGCGGCGGCGCTCCTCGTCTCAGCGGAACTCCTGCGGCTAGGGGACAATTTTATCCCTAGTTCGCCCCTGCTTTCTCTCTCTCGGTTTCCTTTCTCTCTCTCGGTTTCCTTTTCCCGGCGTCGGCAGTGGCGCCGCCACCGTTGGTTGCTCCTCTTCTCCTTTCTCCCTCCATAATCTAACTCCCTCACTCTCTATCTTGTTATTGCAGGTCCCGACGACTCCCAGTGCTACTCCCGGTGCTGCAGTAGAGTTTTAATGGGACCTATAAGTTTATTGTTCTTTATTCTGTCTGTATGAAAACAAAAATGGAAACCACTTGGGTCTTTTGATGTCTCTAATTCTTCTAGGGAAGGCGATTGTTTTTTTATTACTATTATGTGTTATCCGAAAACAACTTCTGCTAGGGATCTGACTTACTTGAGTATTTGGGTGATATCTTAACAGAATTTAGGATAATAGCGATACATATTTGCATTTAGGTCGAGTTTCCTTTGTTGTCGTCATATTTGCTTCATATTCTCCACTTGTTTTCATTTGTTTATATGTGCTTTTTCAAGAAAACTTTGAGTGCTGATGATAATCAGACATTGAAACTTATACAACATGATTTTCTTAATTTTTTGAGCTTCTTTCATTGAAAGATTAAGAGACGAGTCATATAGTTAAAGGTCTTTGTTGATCGATGACATACATGTATCTGTTTGTTTGTAAATTTATAAGTGTCTGTTGTGCTTTTCTGTGATTGCTCATGTATGTGCTTCTTTGCTCGTATTTTCTAGCTGATGGCTTATATTGGTTTCCTTTTTCTTCTTTTTTTTTTTCCAGTTTGTTTTGCTAGGAGTTGTTCCGTTTCCAACTGATGTACCGCGCTTGAAAGCTCTTGGCATAGGTGGGGTCGTTACTTTAATTGAACCATACGAGACTTTAGTCCCTACTTCACTGTATCATGTAAGTTTATTTCATGTAACCACTTTAATTGAACCATATGAGACTTTAGTCCCTACTTCACTATCTTTATTCCCTCTGATGAGGTATACTTTATTCTGCATATTTCAATTGAAAAATTATAAATGGATATTATACTTATATTAGTAGAATTCATTTTTTTTTCAGGAAACTCGTTTTGCTGACTACTATGCTTAGTCTTACACTATAATTTCAAGCAATTCTAGTTCTCTATTTTTCCAAGTTAAGTGATAGTTATGGTTCTTATAGGCTGTCAATCTTAGGAACTGTAAACTGAGATGATCATGTTTGACATATGGGCTTTCTAACAATCTCATTTCAGGTTTTATGAATCCACGATCCCAAATTAGAATGTCTTAATACTCAATAGTTGATTTTTTTCCCTTCAGGAAAGGCTAAGACACGAATTGCTTGAGTCAACAATGAATGTGGTAAATTAGAAATATATGTTTATATATTTTCAATTGATGTAGAAAACTTGTAGCTGGTAGTTTGGTGTCTCTTACAGCTTTTTCTCTTCTAAAGTTGTCGCCGGCTGTCAAATTTTACCAATTATTGATGTTAGTATGTTACTCAGATTGAAATTATGTCGGTGTTTTTCTTATAATAGTATGCATATTTTTATTTTATGATATTTATCTTGAATATTGGTGCATAGTGTCCTTTATGTTGTAGTTATCACTCTGTTTTTGCTGGAGGGCTTTATCATTGAAACCAATTGTAGCATTCATGTCTTATATGATACTATAAGTAGTTGTCTGTCGAAATCATCTCCATTTGTTTATCATTTAGTTAGAGATTTTTATATCCTTCCACATATATTCTTTCTTTTGGTGACAGATATGACGAAGTAAGATTTTGTTAGAGATTAAGATGGTGAATAAGAGCTTGCTCAGATTGTGACAGATAAGATGTATTTGTTTCAGGGTTGTATACAGGTGATTTGAGTAGTGTTCACTCTTGAAAAAGTTTATGAATTTAACTCTAAAAGCTAGTTTCTTGCAGGTTTTTTATGATCATTTTTTTAATCATATGAAGGTTAGTGATCATATTATCTTCTATGCAATTTGTAAAGATACAAGAACATGGATTATTTATTGCTCTTCTTTGTTATTGTTTGATCATTTACAATTTTTTTTTTTTCGACTTTTGTGCAGGAGCATTTGTAGCTGCGCACTTCTCAACTCACGGTTTAGTGTGATGGCTCAAATATTGTAGTATTTGTCTTAGCTAAGTCAAATGACATAATTTGGGTTATAGTGTATTTTAGATTTGTTAGTTTAGGTGGAGTTGATACATTTTTGTAAATTTACTGGATATTTTGTTTTTATATATGATTGTGTATATTTAGCAAGTAAAATCATTTATTTATGATTGTGTATGAATTAATTACAAATAAAAAAATCAATTGAAAAAAAAAACATATTGGTTAAAATGGCTTGGGAATAGAGGACGGTTCACACAAAAATCTGTCATCTATAATGGCTATAGATGACAGTTATTTATAGTATAGATGACAGTTTTAGACCGTCATGTATTTAGAGTATAGATGACGGTTTGTAACTGTCATGTATTGTACCCACTATAGATGACACCGCCTTCCATGACGGTTTTTAATGCACATAGATGACGGTTAATAACTGTCATCTATGTGCGTTTTTGTAGTAGTGTATTGTTTTGATTTGATCCCAAAACCCCAAAGCGTTCTGTTCCCAAGCGACCAATTTTGATGTAGTTAATAGGTTAGAATTTTTCTAAGCCTACTCTGTTAGGATGACTTTTTTGATTTCGCTTAGAATATAGACTTCAAATGATCAAGTGAAGGCCACTCACTTGAGTGTGTTTTTCGAAGCGAAGCAAGTCTAGCAAGCCGAAGTGAAGCGTGCCGAAGAATAGCGAAGCGAAGCGAGCGCTACAGTAGATTCAAAGTGAGTCTGCCGAAGCGAAGCGAAGCGAGCGCTACAGTATAAAGTCAAAGGGAGTCCACTCTAGTCAGCATTTTCCAAAGCAGTCACTAGGGAACTTTATTTCCCAAAGCGACTCACTACAGAATGACTACGAAGTGACTCAACTAAAGCGGACGCTACAACTTCAAAGCGAAGCGAGCCACTACCTACCAGAAAGCGACAACACAATTCCCGCTCCGAATTTGAACTCCAGTCAACTGGAGATCTCCGCATTTATTATGAGATCTCCACGTGTCGAACGCGGAGAGGAGCAGCGGAGTTGACTGCCAGGCCGACAGGGCACCGTAACAGTACTGGGTCGCTCCAGTTACTGTTGAAATTGGAACTTAGCCATTTCCGGCAAAAATCCAAAACTGCGCGTCTGAAAAGCAGCCAGCCTGTGCAAATACTGTCGAGAGGAGAGGGACAAAGCCACCAACCAAGCAACGGATCTCGGCATCCCTCCGCCTATAAATAGTGAAGGATGAAGACGAAGAAAAGTAGAACACTACTTGAGCATTCGAGCGCCTACTGCAAACAAACACTCTCAGCTTTCTAGCAATCTTCGAGTCTTTGTTTCCAAGTGTTCTCCGAGTTTCCAGTTCATCGGAACTCGTCTTCACAACCTTCACACTTAGAGTCTAAGCCCATTCTATATCCAAGCTTAGAAGAAGAGCTCTAGTCATCTTTGCATCTACTGTAAAGAGCTCTTCATAGTGTGTCGTCGTAAACCAAAAACCCTAAATCTGTTGTTAGGTTTTTGAGTTCGTCGTCGTTAGGTTGTCTCGATCCAAGGCCCTTCTTTCATCGATTGAAGAAGCCTCGATCATAGAGTTTAGATCCAAGCTTGCACCTACATCGTTTGTGTGAAGCTCGATCGAAGCTAGGCTGTAAGGAGAGCCCGTAATCTCCCTGTCTGTGTTTGACTGAAGCGAGTGAAGCTTCCAGTCTTGTCTAGGTTTGTGTAGTGAACCCGCAATCACTACGTCTGTCGTTGGATCCAGGCAAGTGAAGCCCGATCTCGACCAGGTTTTTGAAGGACCCGTAACCTTCAAGTTCTTGAGTGAAGAGAACAGTTGCCATCGTGCAACAAGTGGACGTAGGAGCCTTAACTCCGAACCACTATAAATCTCCGTGTCGTATCTCTAACCCTAAACTCTTTACTTGTTTGATTATCCATTGCATGAGCATCTAAACAAACATAATCTGGAAATTTTAATTACTTAGGAAAAGTTTTTAGCTCACCGAATTCCGCACAAAGAGTAAAGTCTCACTCTTGATCAAGCTTGAAGCTTAGGTCAAGAGAATCTTGATTGCTTTAGATCTAGCTCTCGGCTAGGTCTTAGTATTTCCACGAGCACTTTACTTCATACTCCGAGTTAAGGAATTTAAAGTTGAAAAACTTCAAAATACGTATTCACCCCCCCCCCCCCCCTCTACGTATTTTTCCTATAACAAACCGGGACCAACAATAACATCATCCATGTTATAATTAATAAATAACTAAATAAAATTATACTCCCTCTGTATTCGATCGTTAATCTTATTGAAATATTATATACATCACATATGAATATCCAACAGAACTAGTGAAGTCGGACAGAGGGAAGGGAGTACTAACTTATGTTTTCCAACACCAGAGATTACTCAACATACGTACGTACGTACATGCATGCATACGTACGTACATTCTCTCCATAAAAACAAAATACAAATACTACAACCTTATTAGTTACTTATTACACACAAACTCCTATTTATTTCATCATACTTTATCTTTACCAAACTTTGTCTCAACTTCACCAAAAATATGGAATCTATAGAAACCTCAACCCCACAAAAAGATGATCCAAAAACACACACGCAAACACCTACAAACAACAAAAGCAAGAATCATCCGAGAAGGTTCACGGACGAGCAAACAAGATCGTTGGAGTCCATTTTCAAGCACGAAACGAAGCTCGAGCCCGGAAGGAAGCTGCAGATAGCAAGGGATCTATGCCTTGAGCCTAAACAAGTCGCGATCTGGTTCCAGAACAAGCGGGCTCGTTGGAAGTCGAAGCGAATGGAGCAAGAGTTCAGACACCTCAAATCCAACTACGATGCTTTGGTGGTCGAGGTTGAGGGTTTGAAGAGGGAGAAAGACTCTCTCCAAATGCAGGTTTTGATTAATAATAATAATTAATTAATTAATTAGTTTTATGAATATTCATATCTTCTTAATTAGTTTAATTAAAAAATTGAAATAGTAGTGATTTTTGCATGGGGGTTTTTGGCAGTTGAAGGAGCTGAATGGTCGCCGGTTGAAGAACGGCGGCACCGGCCGGGATGATGGTGTGATCGTCGGTGGAGACGACGGCGGAATCATTAGAAGCTGCGGATTTGGAAAAAATGAAGATGAAGAATTTGTACGGTGGAGTAGTAGTGGAGAAGAAGAAGAGATGAGCAATCTCTCTCTATTTGATGAGGATTTTAAGTGGTGGGAGACTTGATTTATTAATTATTACTATTAGACTACTACTCTTTAATTTATCATTTTTATCAACAACAATTATATAGTACAATCCTATTTGATAGAGTGCTTTGTTTGGGTTTATTCTATGAATTAATTTTCGATTTTATTTTTATTTTTGTGGGGTTTCGTCACATGCAAAGAAAAAGCTCCAGATGAAATTAAACCTTCATTGTTTTAGGTTAAATAAATAGTTATAGTATATGATTCTTATTGAGGATGATGATGATTTGCACCTTGTAATAAGTTGTAGTATTATAATTATAATCTAAATATATATAAATGTTACTCCTAAATGTTGACTAAATGTTCTGATATCAAGATAAAATTTCGTTTTACGAAAAGTTCGAGTTTGTTGATAGCGGTGAAATTAATTTATTTATATTGTACTTCCAACAAACTTATTAACTCAATTATACCATTCAACCCCTCACTATTTTGTTTAGTTATCTTTTGATAGAATGAGTTTCTTTGCTTCGAATTTGATGTTCAAATTTGAGAATCTATATTGATCGACGATGGTAGAAATATCATATCTAGTAACAAATTCGCCATACTAGTCAGTAACAATTCATGATTGTAAAGTTACTAAGATTTTAAGTTCGTAACTATTATACTAATTTAATAATCACATGCGAGGGGTGAATTGAGACATTTCAAAATTCATATTGTAATGGTAATTTATTTATTTATTTTCACTTTTTATTTAATTGAATTTACCTGGTCTTTCCTCCTTTCGTCTCTTATCCATCATCGTCTTCTTCCTATTTCATTTTTTTAATATTTTCTTGCGTATGCATATGGCTCTCACAATTTCATATCCTGCGCCCACTGCTGCGCACGTTAGCTGCTCCGCCGCCTCTTCCCGGAGCTCCGCACCTTCCCCTCCTTCCCTTCTAAAGAATCTCAAGCTCCCTCGTTTCTGGCCATGGCAGAAGGTAGAACTCTCGATCCCTTCAGTCCCTCTTCGATTTCCACAAAACCCACTCTCTGATTTCGATTTTCTTGAACTGGGAATTTTAAATCCAAGCTATTCTTGCATATAATCAGGTAAAGGTGGGACCTTTGAGCGTATCTCCGATGGGGTTTGGGACATGGGCATGGGGCAATCAGCTTCTATGGGGTTATGAAGAATCCATGGATGCTGAGCTTCAGCAGATTTTCAACCTTGCTCTTGAGAATGGGATCAATTTGTTTGATACTGCTGATTCTTATGGCACTGGTAGATTGAATGGCCAGAGTGAGAGGCTTCTTGGCAAGTTCATCCAAGAATTCCCAGGTTCTCTCTCACTCTAGGCTCCGTTTTTCGACATTCTTTCGTTGGCGATCATCTATTTTCGTCCGAATAATGTGTCTTCGTGCATATATAATGCCGGCAATGCTTATTTTCATCATAAGTAGGATTTGTTTGTGTTTGATTATGAATGTAGGCAAATTTTGTGCTTGCAGCCTATATTATCGAAAGCAAATATGTTTGGCTCTTCGTTATTCGGTTAAGGAAGAAGATGGATTTAGTTCTCAGTGGATAAAAGATTGCATAATTTCTCTATACATGAAATCTTGGTGGTTAGGGTGAGGTAGCATACTAGTTTAGTACATCTTGATGTTATTGCTTGATGATGGAGTAACATTTTTTTCCAAGAAATGGATTCGATTCGTGTTTTGAGTATTAGCATTACAAATGTGGCTCTAGCTTGTTGATTCGCGCTCTCTGTTTTTTTCGATTGTTTTGAGGTTGACTTGATCTGAGGTTTAAGGGAAAACATGGACCTAATTCTTAGCAATGGTGTTGTTTGCTCGTTTATTTTCTTTAGTTTCAGATGCAAAATCTTGGTAGTTCGATGTGGTATAATACTAGATCATTACATCTCGATACAGATTGCGAAATTCGCAACGAAAACAATGTAGACTTTTAAATGTTTGCAGAATTGGGAATGTTTAAATTGGCATCACAATGTGGCCTTTTGCTTTTCGTTCGTTGTATTATGCATTGATTCAGTATGTTTACTGTTTTGCTGATTCAGTATGCAACTGCATAAACTGCTAGGAAGTAAGCAGGCGAGAGATAACGTGGTGATTGCAACGAAATTCGCTGCCTATCCATGGCGCATTACGCCCAACCAATTCGTGGATGCTTGCAGGTACGATTCCCCCTTTGTTTTGACATTTTGAGGTTCGTGAATTAGTATGCAATTTGCCCTTAATACGTCGAGCCAATACTGAAAACATGCCTTGATTTCTATATATATATTGGATGTTTATTAGTATGAGTTACTATGGACAGGTCTTCATTAGATAGGATCCAAGTAGATCAAATCGGAATCGGGCAATTGCACTGGTCGACTGCGAACTACGCTCCTCTCCAAGAACGAGCGCTTTGGGATGGTTTAGTGGCAATGTATGACAAGGTTACTTTGAAACGCATCTTACTACATATTGCCAAACAAAAATCATTCGTATAACTTTTTTCATCGACAATTTGCCCTAGCATTCATATTTTTTCCCGACAATATTGACAGGGCTTAGTACGGGCAGTCGGCGTGAGCAATTACGGTCCGAAGCAGCTCTTGAAGATATACGATTACCTCACAGCCCGCGGAGTACCCCTCGTCTCAGCACAGGTGCCTATATCATGCTCGAATAATTTTTGTTATTTAGCCATAGTCGAAACGTAGATTACCCTTCTTACCATATAAACCTTGATGCTTAATATAGGTGCAATTCTCACTGCTGAGTATGGGAGAGGATCAAATGGAGATCAAGAACATATGCGACTCTCTCGGGATTCGAGTGATTTCTTACAGTCCTTTGGGACTCGGCATGCTTACCGGAAAATATACTCCTTCTAATCTTCCGACTGGCCCAAGGTACACGCCTCACCTCGATTCTTTTCCGTTCTCATCAGAAGATGAGTTTAGATTGGTTGTGCTCAGTTTTGCCTGATCACCCTCCTATAATCTCAGTGCATATAGTGCTTAATTTATAGGGGGTTCCTCTTTCGACAAATTTTACCCGATCTCGAGCCCCTGCTGGACTCTCTTAGAGAAATCGCACAAAACAGGCGAAAAACCGTATCCCAGGTAGCAGTTACTATAGTTTGCCATTCAAATCGTCCTGCCTTCCAATTTAAACGAGTTTTTGGTTAGGATTATGATGGTAATCTCTATTGATAGGTTGCTATAAACTGGTGCATCACTAAAGGAACGATTCCGATTCCCGGAGTTAAGTCGATGAAACAAGCAGAGGAAAATTTGGGTGCTCTGGGCTGGCAGCTAAGTTCCGGTGAAATGCTGCGATTAGAATCTGCAGCTCAACAATCTCCTACCAAGATGGTTCAGAACATTTTTCAGACTAGGTAACTACTTCATTTCATATTTCTACTGCAGAAGTGAAAAGCGAAGCTTATTCATTTCTCAACTACAGGTGAACCTACGAGCATTGGCAGACTCCAACGAAGCAATGAGGACTTCCGATAATGGCCTCAACCTCAAGGAACCGCAACACACAATAGGAGAGCCATACAATACTGAAGCACAGAGATGATAAAGTGATCACGCACAGAATCGAGATACTCTATGTTATTAGAAAAACATTTATTGAAATGTAGAGGAAGCTAGCTGCCTTTTGATATGGGCGTTCTCGAGAATCTTATTACCCACGAGGCGATACAACAGCCAAAACAATCAACATATATTGATCAAAATATCATTACTCGAAAAATTAAATCTTTCTCAACAAAACAAGACTAATACGAAAAACCAATTCATTCCAACAATATAGAACTGTAAAGCTTCAATGTCTAACCAGCAAAACAGCAAGACTATAGAGTTCAATTCTCAATAGCAACACTAGAGTAAAAGAGTGACAAAGGCAACAAACAATCCGATCAGACGTCTACTTGATCTTCTTCTTGGGCCTCAACTGCACAAAAAAGATCAAAAGATATTAACATCACTGATAAATTTGAATTTCATCGAACAAATTCAACACAACATTATTGCACCATTTACAAACCTGATTGCTGTGTCCACACTTCTTCTTACGGCAGTTGACAGCACGAGGGTGCAGGCGGGCATAGCACCTAACAGAGGATTACATATTAACATCAAATCTTGCATACAATTAAACAATATTCACAAAAGATCATCACAATAAAAAGGCACTCTTTGAAACAATCTGATTGACGAATATGAATCACCTCCGCACATACGTTTCCGAGAAAGCTAAATAACTATGTTTCTAAATACACAATAAGCATAGAGAGCTACACTAAAGCACAGCACCAAACACGAGAAGCAAGCGAATCGTACGATCATAGATTAAGATAAAGGGCAAATTATCTATGCTCATTCAGAAAATTAAGCAATTGAGCTGAATAAGTAAACTTACTTGCGGCAGATCATCTTGTCCTGGTTGTACTTTCTGGCCAATTGCATCAAAGATGGCTCAATGATACCACCCCTAAGCCTCAGCACCAAATGAAGGGTCGACTCTACGGAATTATTCACCATTAGCTAACTATACCACAGCGTGTAAATACGAAACTAAACCTAGAGAGAGAGAGAGAGAGAGTGAAATACCTTTCTGGATGTTGTAATCCGCGAGAGTCCGGCCATCCTCAAGCTGCTTTCCGGCGAAAATCAACCGCTGCTGATCCGGCGGGATTCCTATACACGATTACACAGCGAAATCAGAACAATTCACGCAATGAGCAAATCATTTTCCAAACTAACATAGCGAAAACCTAGAAATACTCGATCAATTCGAAACCAGCAAAAAATTAAAGGAAGAAAAGGAAAATCGACGAACCTTCCTTGTCCTGAATCTTAGCCTTGACATTGTCGATGGTGTCGCTCGATTCGACCTCGAGCGTGATGGTCTTCCCGGTGAGGGTCTTGACGAAGATCTGCATTTTGCCCTACTCGCGTTCGGCGCCTCTCTCCACAACCAGTTTAGACTGAGGCAGCTGATGCTGCCTTTATATATGAGCCTGCATTTAGGGTTTTGGGTTTCTTCGACTCTTATACGACGTCGTTCGGCCCAATTTCTTCACTCTTATTTATTTAATTTAATATTTAATAATTATAATAGTCAGTTTTTCTTCTTATTATTATTCATACTTCTTATTGTAATTTGTAAACATAATTGTAAATTTTGGATGCAATTAATAAAAAAGATTTTGACAATTGCTTTTCATTTTCATATTTCTTTTTATATACTAAAAGAATCAAAAAGCTAACATGACGAGTGATATCATCTACTCTATTTCGATATCCTCCATTATATTTACATCGATTAGTTATTTATACGTGTAAAAAGAAATTTTCAAAATCACCAGTAGATTACGATTTCCATAAACCAAAATACATGTGTTTTGAAATAATTATTTTTTACACGTTATAATATTCATTGTACAAAAGAGAATGTTACACGAAAATGTAATAGAGGATCCCGTCCGTGAAGACAAAAAGAGATTTAGTTTGCCTATACATCTGGCAATTTTACATTCACATCCAAAGCAAAATTGCATCTTTCATTTTTTTTTATCCTTTAAAATTTTATCATGTAATCACATTCAATCATTGATTCAACCAATTGATTATATAATTAATGTTTCAAACATTATCACTTCCAATAAAATAAGAGAATTGAATCCATAAAATAGGCCCTGCAATTTTGGACAGTCCACAATTTTTGATTCTTGGGCTTAATATAATAGCGGGCCGATTAAATTTTCCAAAATTCCGCCATTAATTCGAGTGGCCATGGCGCTCAAGCTTTATCTAATGATATTCGCCTCCATCATTATTTCAATCGCAGTAGCCAAACTCATCCCTCCAGACCCAGTAGCGAAAATGGCTTCCGCCACTCCACGGGAAGGCAAAACAACGGTTCTCAAGTTCGATTCGGAGGAAGACGTCGCCGTCGCTCTGGCAAAATACACCGCCGATCTGTCGGCGAAGTTCGTCGGAGAGAAGGGCTCGTTCTCCGTCGTTCTCTCCGGCGGGACCCTGATCGACACGCTCAGGTAAACTTTCGCAGAACAACTGTTTGAGAAAATGACGCTGTGAGCTATTTAAGTTTTTTAGGGTTCTAGTAAGTCTGTTTGAATTTGATGGCTTTGAGCTCTAAAAATTTTGTGTGGATTGACGTTTTACTTCTGGATTAGCATAAATTTGTGTTGGAATTTTAGTTTGATTGATTCTGTGTTGGTGGTGTTGTGGCGTAGGAAACTGGTGGAATCTCCTTACAAGGAATCTGTGGATTGGTCGAAATGGCTGATCTTTTGGGTTGATGAGAGAGTGGTTCCTCTCGACCATGCAGACAGCAATTACCTGCTTGCTTCCCAGGGTTTTCTCTCTAAGGTAGTTTCAGTTTTTTCATCTGAAATTCAAGAGTTACTGCTCTCTTCTTCGACCGAAATCGGCATGTTTGCTTCTTGTCATGGTGTTAAAGGAAAAGCAAGACTTGAGTTATGTTTTACTATGCATCTTCATACATGTTATTGAAGGTGCATTGGGGCTTATGGGAGTAGAGTCTTGATTTTGGTTTATGCATCTTCATCACTAGCTTGCTGGTAATTCGTTCATAGTGCACGGTTGAACGAAATGAGTATGAAAAAGGGAACGAATATTGGACTTGTTGAGTGTTTCTGTGTTCGAGTTCAGGTGGAATTTTACGTTTATGTAATGTTTTCTACTAAGAATATCAATAATCTCTGTTATCTTCTTCATGGTTGAAAAAAGGCACGTTAAGTAAAACGAGTCATGATATCGATCGTCCCACATCACTAGTTTGCTAATACATATATTTCTGTATCACGTAGCTGTGAATATGAGAACGAAGATAGGAATTTTTGAGTCTGGTATGAGAAGTTCTTCTGAGTTACTATATTTACCCTTTTGTTATCGTATTCAAGAAAAAGGTAAAAACAAAATGACTTCTATTTTTTGATGCATCGATGATTTGTGTTTGTGAAGGTGTAGAAAATCAAGTTTAAAAACGAGTCTTGAGTTTCAATCATCTTACATCACCACCTAGCAAAATGAGTCTGATAAAAGGGAATAGAGATTGATTTGTTGAGTGTTCTCCAGGCATAGGCAGGCATTAATCTGTTGTATCTTTGCAGGTACCTATTCCTCCGAGCAATATCTATGCCATAAACGACAAGTTATCCCCAGAAGCTGCAGCTGATGACTACGAGGAACGCCTGAAAGGCCTCGTTGCGAGCAAAACCTTACCAGTTTCAAGCATCACTGGCTTCCCAAAATTCGACCTGATGCTGCTTGGAATGGGGCCCGATGGCCACGTGGCTTCTCTCTTCCCTACTCACCCCCAGCGCTATGAGAAGGAGCGTTGGGTCACTTTCATCCTCGACTCTCCTAAGCCACCCCCGCCTCGGATCACCTTCACGTTTCCAGTCATAAACTCAGCCTCGGAGATTGCCATGGTGGTCACTGGGCCAGAATTGGCCGATACTACGAAGCTAGTACTGGCTCCGGGGCCCAATCCAGCCTCGCCTCCGCTCCCTGCTGCTGAGGTCTCGGCTGAAGGGGAGCTCACGTGGTTCCTCGACAAAGATGCTGCTTCGAAACTGTGAGTTTTCGAGTAAAATTGTATGCAGGGGAGACATTGTTGTTATGTTGTGAGTTGTAAGTTATTCAATAATCTCCATACACTACACTACACTACACTATCAACACAATAAAAATGAATAAATAATCTGCATCTATAAATTCAAATGATCATCCGTCGATGCAGTAGAAGATGTAGTATTAAAATAATTTAATCGAAGGACTCAAATATTATACTATCATTTTGCAATGGAGGCGTATGTATTATCCCGTTAGATCAACTTACGCACACCTCAGCCGATGCACGGTTTCTCTCTCTCCTGATTTTTCTTCGTGCTACCTTTTTGTTTTAAAGTTTGCATTTACTACTTCTCCTACTATAGTCTATAGTCGTATTCAAAATACTTCTAACCACCGCCCACTATTTCTTATTTATTTGTAAAGCATATGGTTGCCACGTGTTGGTCACATGGTGTAAGAATATTTAATTTTTTAATCCCTTCCAATTAATGCTTAATTTACATCCCTAACCACCCACCATCACATTCCTCGTGTACACATGCAAATACATAAAACAACGTCGTTTTTATTTGAAAATTGTCATTCTTGTTTATCCATAGTAAAAAAGATCATAAAATGTAAATTCATTCACTACTTTTTACTTTTCTGTTACATAAAAATGACAGCGACGACGATTGGAATGAAACGACTCCGCTTCGATCATCAAATCGATCTTATTTTCCCCAATTCAACTCAAATTTTATACAAATTGATATACTACTAGAATTATGGTAGTGAAAATCAAATCTAAGGTTGATTATATAAAACCACATGCTCCATCTAACAAATAATAGTAGGCTCCCATTATTTAAATTGTTTACACTTTCCCTTTTCTTGAAAAAAGGTGCCTAAATTTCTGAAGAGCTCCATCCCACTGTTTTATGTACATTTTATATTTCCACTTTATCAACTAGGAATTCCCCACAACTTGTTTCTGATTTTTCTTGATTTAGTATTCTTTCTTTTTCTATTGGCCACTACTTCAATATTCATGCAATTTATCATGGATTTTGAAAAATGTATGTATCCATAATAATCAATTGGGTATTTGTTTATTTCTTTTTAATAAATTCTAGGTTGGTGCAAGGTATCTATATTTATTTATGTACACATTTATTTTCCACATGTCACTTAATTTTGAAGCAATTTGTAAATGATTTGAAAATTTTATGCCGCCCAATATATTCTACGTCTCTCGTCAATAATAATAATAATAACAATAACAACAATAATAATAATAATAATAATAATAATAATAATAATAATAATAATAATAATAATAATAATAATAATAATAATAATAATAATATTCGACAAATTTCTCTTGAAATTTGTTCTCTTGGCTGTCATTGCTGTTTCAACCCTCAAATCAAAATGTTTACGTGTTGAAAAGTAAATATTTCACCTGTCTTTACTTGGCTTCGTTTTTCGATTGAGACGTTCCATTTCAGTTGACTCATTTTTTAAAATAGAAAGAATTAATTATTACTCTTCACTTTTAATACTACGTTTAAAATTTTGTACCGAAATGAAACAAGTCAAGTGAAATCGAACGGATAGAGTACTTGTTTTGGTCATTAGCATTGTAATTTATGTTTTTATTAAATTGCTTCCAATGATTGTGTTCGCCGCTATCGGTGTACTTTAATCAAATATAGCGAAATAAGTAAATAAAAGAGTCAATTTAGGGACAATTTGATGTGGGATTTTAATGATTATAAAAAGTAGAATAATGCAATTCATTTTGTTTATGGCCTTTTTGTTTAAGGTGGTGATTTCCATCATTCATTTTGTTTGGCCACATTGCATATTTTCACAATTCAAAACACTAAAAATTGTAAATTTTAGTAGATTTTATATGTAAATCCATATTGACCTAAAATAAACGGCTCATTATAAACTTAACAGAGGAAGTCGAGTATGATGGAGTAGATGTACTTATTAAATACGTATAAAGTACTAAACAATGAACTCATTTCGTCAAATGTTACTCCGTCACTCCCTTTACTCGTGATATACTTTATGTACATTCAGAAAACGTTCCATCTCTAAAGAAACAGATGCAATATAAATGTCGTTAACCTTAACCCAATAAAATCTACAAATGTTTCTTGAATCTCTATTACTTTCCTATGCAACATCCTTTGCTATTTGCAACATACGTGTATAATGTTAGAAACTACTCAAGATTTGCCAAACTAAGAGAGAGAGAGAGAGAGTGAGAGGAAAGGCAAAGAACAATCATCAAATCCCAGAATTTGATGAAGAGTTTGGTCAACCAAATCAGGCGCCTATTTTCTCCATTAAAATGGAAAAGCAAAAAAAAAAAAAAAAAAAAGAGAATAACAAAAACGAATAAAGAGAAATTGGTATGGATAAGAAGACTAATCAATTGATTTAGGATTTAGGGGTCCCTTTCCTTTTAAATTAATGAATAAATAAGTAGTCACGTTATTTCATACCACATACAAATAACATTATTTAATCACACAATTCTAAATTTATTTAGATGTTACGATACAAACATACTATAATACCATGATATATGTATTTTTCATGGTTGATTTGACTGGTCTTGATAATTATTTTTAATAAAAAAAATATATTCTATCTACGGCCAAATTAAATAATAATATAATCAAAACAATTTATTGCAATGCCATTTGGATATTGCCTAATTCTACGGTCAAACAAATTAAAAATCACCAAATTCAATGAATAAATAAACTTTGAAATTGGAACTCACAAACTTAATAAATTGATTTAATGAAATTAATTACTAAGTGTGGAAATACTAATATGAAAATCCTTAAATAAAAATAAAATAAAATATAGTACTATTTGATTAATTATTGGTTCCAAATGATTTTATTTTTCTTCAATTTGAAAAAACATGTTTTTTTTAACCATCATTAATAGATCCGCTAATTATTTATCACTTGCGTTAATATCAAGTAATTAATTGAGCGTGGTGTAAAAATTTGCAAATTTATCTAAATGATTTTGTCCCATAAAGTAAACATACAAATTAGTACCACGACTTTGTCAATTTTGCCCCAAATTAGAAATTCTTTTAATCTAAGCATAAGATCTTTGTGTAAATATAATTTATTTAATGGATTGCAAAATACTGTATATTTGATATTTTTTGAAGCCATTGAATTTGACGTGGTCATTAGCCATGCATTCACTAAATTAAATAAAAGAAACATAATTGAAGATCCAAAAATCATGAAATATCTACTTTGCTGACTTGTGGAATGAACAAGGAATAACTTCTATAGCATGCTAATGCGTGGCGTATCTTTCAAACAACAAAATATACTCCGTTCGTCCTGTTTCTAACGAGTTCGTTTTTTTGATGCAAGAATTAAGACGCTCTTGATTGTATATAAAATACAACTTATTGTTTTACAATAAGATCATTGTACATTCATAAAAGTATAAGATGATTGATTTTAAATGAAAGATCGTATCAAGGTACTAATTTGATATAAAATCGTAAAAGTCAAATAACAAACGAGCATATTATCCTGCTGCGTAAATGTTTAATACTAGTACATCCAATCATCCTGTTGATATGCATTAAACCTATATTTAGGTACGCAAAGCTAAGTTGTTGGGCTCTATGGGCGTCATTGGACTGAACTTCATCTGTTATGTTCTTTTCGCTATATATATACATAACTGTAGAGATTCATTATGTAATTTGTAACCTAGCTGCCTAATAATGTCTGTTCCTTTTTTCTACTGTTGGACGTTGCCAGCATGACGTTGTTGAACCACATAATTATGTGTATTCTTTACGTTTATGTTTATTTATCCCCTCTTCAATCCTAATCCGCCACAACACATCCAAAAATCAAAATTAAACCTATCTACATAATATTTTTTTTTGATCGGGCAAATGAATTTTATTAAAGTATTGGTACAAGGGGTACCAACCCAAGATACAAGCTACATTACATTCCAAGTATTGTATAGGCTTTTCTTTGACCACTCAATGTAGATACAACCTATCTACATAATATATTGCACACATATTCATTTAATTCCATTTTAAAATACTCACAAAATATATACTCATTTTATCTACACACATATGAATTTATTTTGCTTTTCCAAATTCAAAATCAAATATTACAACGCATTTATAATTCGAGCGACTCATTTCAATTCTTAAAAAAAACAATATAAATATTAATGAAATAAGAATTTGAAATTCACCGAATCGGTAAATAATTTAATAATCGTATTTATCGAAAAATAAAGAATTCAAAATTCTCGTTCGTTGAAACGGCGTCGTTTCCTGCTTTGGAGACCGAGCTATATATTTCCAAACCCTATTAGAATTGAAACCGATAATTAAAGGGGAAAGAATTCATTCATATAAAAGCATCGGAAGAAGAGCGAAGTCTTCATTCAGTTTACTGCCCCTCTCTCTCTCTAAAATCTCTCTCCAAAAGCTTCTAGAGAGAGAAAGCTGTAGATAGATAGATCGCAGAGAGAGTGTGGAGACAAAAGCAAAAGCGGTAAAAAACAATAAAGGAAAGGCAAAGTGGGGAAAAGGAGAGGGGAGGGGAAGAGAGCATTAAAGCAGTTTGCTGTGTGGGTTTTTGAGTTGGTTGATGGTGGATAATCAACAACGAGGCGTGTTGCTTCTTCCCAAGGGCAGATTCGTCATTCCGGGCATCCACCCCATGCTCGCCGGCGCCGCCGAATCCATCGGGAGCAGGATCAGCGAGCTGAGCAGGGCGGTTTTTCTCGGAGGTGGCGGCGGAGGGTTCTGGAGGGATGCGGCGGCGAACGGCGGCGTCACCCTCGCCTTCACGGCGTTTGCTGGCATCGCGCTAGCCGCCGCCGTGCTCTACACTACTAGGTAAAGATTAAACGAACAAACAAAGAAAGAGAAGGAAATCTGTGAACGGAAATTTTCTGAATCCGGTGTTGTAACTTGTAACCCTAGCGAGAGTAATTTAATTAGGTAGGAAAAAAGAAAATCTGGGAAAAAAATTTAGGAGTGATAAAGTGTTCATAGATGAGAGCTCTAAGACGAAGTCAGACTTCGTCAAAATCCTCGCCTCCGTCGTCGTCCTCATCGTCTCCACCGTCTTCGTCGTGGATTCATTTGAGATCGGTTCTGTTCATAGTAGCTTCCTCCAACTCCTCACCAGCCTCTTGTTCTTCTTCCTCATCTGATCGGTGAGTCTCTTCTTTCTCTCTCTAAATTACTCTCTCTAGAATTTGTTTCCTACTTGGTTGTTTTTCTAACCTTTTAAGTTCAGATCTTGAGTTTATACCTCCAAAAAATGAGCTTTCTTCAATCTCACATCACTTCCCCTACTTCTTTGAGTTCAATCTGCTGCTTCCTTGCTGCTCGGCACGACACTGTTCGTTGCATCGCGATGCTTGTCTCCATTGGTGTATGCCTTTTCAGTTAGTTTAGGTGTTAGTTGTTTGAAATCAAGTTTTTGGATTTTTTAGTCAAAGGTGGGGCTATACTATTTGAAAGATTACTTGGTGTAGATTTTTTAGTGCTTGGTTAATGAGAAGACTCATTCTTGCCTTCATATTGGATTTTGTGAAATTAAAATGTAATCTATTCAAGTTTACCTACAATGTGAACTTCTGGAATTAGAAAATTTGAGATCTTTGGAGAATGGGTCATTATGTTTACATTTTTAGTCTAGTCCGACTTGGGAAAACATATATAGATGAGATGAGAAATAAATCTTGTTTGAATCGAAAATTGTTGGTTGACCTACTTTTGCCGAGACTATACTTAAGTTTTCTCTGAAGCTTCCTTAAAAGATCTCAACTTTTCTATGAAGGCATGCTATAAACCTGGACTGCTTAGTGGAAGAGTTAGTATGCATCCTTGAACAGTCATTTTCTTAATAATTTAAAGATGTTGTCTGCCTTATGTTATGTGTCAAGCTGCTGATTTATTTGGATTTCTCATGGCTCTAAAAGCCCTCTCATTGTTTGATGACTTACCTCAAGTTTGTCATCTGGTTAAATGTTTGAGACCTGTTAATGGTTTAGCTAACGTGATATTATCTTCAATGTCGGTTACATGTGCTCTGGTTGTGTCTGTAACTGATGTTTGCAAAGTTATGCATTTTACATGGGTTCCATATTCATTATCATCCTGTTTATTGATTTCTAATTTTCTGGCCTTCTGCGTTAACATGTAAAGGCCCAACATCCTACTTTTGTGGTAGCAAATCTCATTCTGTTACGATGCTTTGTATCAAATCCTCTCTTTGTATGAAAACATAATTAATGCATAACTTTTAGGGTTTTCACAGGCTAGTTAATTTACACCTCGAAAAAGTAAAACAATGCATATATTAGAGCTTGTTGATATTTGCCTTTGCAATAATCATACCCTGCCTCCCGTGTTTAATTGCTTTTTCTTTTGAGACATTGTACTAGTGTCAGAAGTTCTTTGATTTTTAAGTATTGACCAATTCAAATGTTGAAAAAGATGTATATGTAGAAAAATATCTTGTCTACTTTCATGCTTCTATTTGGATTTTAGATAAAGCCCCCTCTATGCTGTAGTTACTTTTATGATAATGTCCCATAAGGACCTGTTGCCGATTTAAACCTTTAAACAGTCTTTGTGGAATTTGAACAAGTTTCTGTCATAGTTCTAGGCTAGCAAGATTGTTCAGATTTCACCTGATTGTTTATAGAACTACTATGTAACTTGGTGATTCCTGCATTTTGCCTATCTACTTTCTCTGGTGTGATATGTGAACAATAATAATTGTTTAGCCTGGAACTTATGCTGCCATTTGTAATTTATGCTGCCATTTGTAATTTTGCCCTGTGAAAATATTGTGACACGGGAGCCTCCGACTCGTTTGATCATTTTATTATGGCCTCCCAATTATCAGAAGATTAATAAGTGTTGTGCTCATTTTCAGAGGTCGACTCAAATCCCCCTGGTCGAGGAGAAAAAGGAAACATATACTCTCACCTCAGCAGTGGAGAAGTTTGTTCACTCCAGATGGAAAGCTCCGTGACAATGGAGTTAAATTCCTGAAGAAAGTTCGGAGTGGAGTAAGTAGAGCTTTCATATAGTCTCAAGTCCCCATACTTCATTTCCTCCCAAAAGAACCTTTACAGAATTATTTATGACTCAGTGGTTGTACTCCGAAAGTGCTTGAATTTGATTTTGGTACCTGGCTTTATGCAGGGTGTCGATCCTAGTATTAGGGGAGAGGTTTGGCCATTTCTTCTCGGAGTGTAAGTTCACTCAAACCTCTGGAAGATGGTATCTGAATAACAATTTATCTGACATGCTTATAAACTTCCCCCCAATAGTTAAATGTCTTCTGTTCGTGAGATATAACCTCCTTGCTAGGAAGTTCTTATGTATTTGCTTGTTACACACCCATCTGGATAATTTACGTCTCTTAATATATTATGCTTCCCCCAAAATATGTCCCTCTTTCAGTCCTTATCTCCAGTCTTTAGGATGTCCCCACCCCCACCCCACTTCTCCTCGTTTCAAGTTTTGTTGTCTTTGTCATCAGCATGCATTTGACATCACTTAGAGCATCTCCAGCAGTTTCCCCTATTTTCCAGCAGCACTATCACTAAAATAGTGCAGAAACAGTAACTCATCTCCAACAGTTCGCACTAAAATACAGCAGAAAGGAATATTCCAAAATATCCTTTTTCATTCATTTTTTTAATAAAATGTGAACATGATTAAAAAAAATGACAATGATATAAATTTTAACTCATTTAATTAAGATAAAATAAGTAGATATTGCAAATAATTAAAATTACATTCTTAATAAATTATAAAATTACAAAAAAAAAAAACAAATAACGATGATCGAGCCTCATCAAAACCTCTCATCCACCATTTTTGTTTTTATATTTTGTTTCATTAATTTATACAATCATTTTGTATATATATTTGTATCACACGTAAATTATACATAGAGTTTAAAAAGAAGAGAAAAATTAGTTAAATTATTAACAAGTAACATACGATAAATTGTGAAAAGAACACAAAAAAATAATTAAAAAAATTTGATACACACAAAACAAATAAGCATATATCAAATTAAATTGTGAAAAAAAAAAAATTATCAACAAAACAAACTAAATTGAAATACTACACCACAAATAAAAATCGCAAACAAAAACGAGCACAAAATGACTCCCACAAAATTATAGTGCAGTGAATAGTGTTACTCTATATTTAGGGGAACACTGTTCATTGCACTATAATTACGCTATTTTAGTGCGGACTGTTGGAGCAAAACTCTGCACTAAAATAGTGCTCAGCACTATTTTAGTGCTGCTGCTGGAGATGCTCTTACATTTATTGTAACCTGCCATCGTTTTGCAGTTGTAATCTTACTTCTGTGTTGATTAATATGCTTAGTTTTCTATATAATGATGCCGAATAAATTCTGCAGGTATGACCTGAGAAGTACCAAAGAAGAAAGAGATATTACTAAAGCCCAGAACAGGTAAAACCTCAAACCTGAATTCCTGTTTTCTAATCCTTGAAATAACCAGTGGCGTATTCTCATAAATCCACAAATGCCAGCCACTTAAACGGATAACAAGTGAATTGCTTAGTTACTGTATTTTTATTCCCATTCTTATGCTGTGGTGAAGTAGTGTACTATTCTCTTCTTTTCTATCCCCCTCTATTTATTTGTCGAGTTAATAAGTTTCGATTCATACTTATATTGAAAATAACTTTCTATGGGCAATGTGTTAATATATGCAGAAAGAAATATGAGAAACTGCGGAGGCAGTGTCGTCGACTACTTAAACATTCCAACGAAGCATGTAAGTTAAGTGAGAGTGGTGGAACAAGTAATGCAGGCAGTGGGAGTATCACTGAAGGCCTGGATTCTCCGGGCTCTGAAGATGTAGTTAGTGCCAGAGAGTCCCTTTCAAGTGAGGAAGCATTCGATAATAACGAGGAGGAATGTCGTACCACCGCCTCAGTTGTGGATGCTTATGAGGGTTCAAAGAGAATTACAGATTCAAACATTGCCTCCGACTCAGAGTCCTCCGACTCAGAATCCTCAGATGATCCTGAAGTCAGTCAAACCTTTGACTTTACAGAAAGCACACAGGACCAGGATCAGGACCAAGATCATGAAAATGAAGTGTCCTCGAAGGAAGACTTATCTCCATCAATCACGGATGTGCAGTCTCAACCTTTCAGTCGGGAGGATTTTGCCACCTGGCAGCGGATTATCCGTCTAGATGCTATTCGAGCCAATGAAGAATGGATAGCATACTCCCCAGCACAGGCTACGGTATCAGATGCAAAAGCCCAAAGAGCTGCTGAAGCAGTGAGGCTGAAGGACTACGAACACCTCATTCCTTCCAGAATCTTCCACGCCTCCCGGTTGGTAGCCATTCTTGAAGCCTATGCACTATACGACCCTGAAATCGGCTACTGCCAAGGTATGAGCGATCTGCTCTCTCCTATAATAGCTGTGATGACGGAGGACCATGAAGCCTTTTGGTGCTTCGTTGGCTTCATGAAAAAAGCTCGCCACAACTTCAGGCTCGATGAAGTAGGAATCCGAAGGCAGCTCAACATTGTTTCTAAAATCATCAAGTACAAGGACTCGCACCTCTACAGGCATCTTGAAGAACTCCAAGCTGAGGATTGCTTCTTCGTTTACAGAATGGTGGTTGTTCTCTTCCGAAGGGAATTAACTTTCGAGCAAACTTTGTGCCTCTGGGAAGTCGTATGGGCAGATCAGGCTGCGAGTAGGGCTGGTATAGGGAAGTCTGCTTGGAGCAGGATCAGACAGCGCGCCCCTCCAACAGAGGATCTTTTACTTTATGCTATTGCTGCCTCGGTTCTGCAAAGAAGGAAACAAATCATCGAAAAGTATAATAGTATGGACGAGATTCTGAGGGAGTGTAACTCCATGGCTGGACATCTTGATGTGTGGAAGCTTCTGGATGATGCACATCACTTGGTTGTCAATCTCCATGACAAGATCGAGACTTCTTAGTGAAAAAAGGTCCGATCCCATAATTTATTACTTCTAATTTATTGCTAGTTTACTGTGAAGGAACTTCTACGCTAGTAGTTTTCTTGGAATCCGAATGAACTTGGGGTGGAGCTTCTTTAGTAGTATTATCTCTGAAGCAATCGGGCTGCTACGGTGCTTTTAGGTTTTGATAGAGGAAGATTTCGAGTAGAAATCTTCGATTATAAATCTGTATTTGTACACTTGAGAATTTTCCGCTGAATCATATCCATGATGGAACTCTATGCTTTTCATCGTTCAACTAGCTTTTCACCTCTAATTCGACAATAATTTTCTTCTTGTTTTGTTATGTTTTAAGTTGTTTAAGCTGGGGATAAAACCAGAGTTGGTTTTGATATTTGTTCTAAGCTAAATTGGTGATTGTTTTTTTTCTTTTTTTTTGTGTTACCTGAATTCGATTCCTACTACTGTTATTTGAAGCTGTAGCCTCTATTATACGTTCAAAACATCAAAAATGGAACTTTGATTCTACGAAATGGATCAGTGCCAAATGTTCTCGATTGAAGTATATAGAGGGTTAGAATGTTAAATCCGTAAAGTAACAACGATGCGTCTCCATCACTCGACTCATTTCTCCTTGGTTGTAAGTGACTTGTTTCAAGGGAGCGCCATGTCTATTTCCCAGATGTAGTATTTGTCCAATTTCTCGAGTAGGAATTGTTGTGGTCAGTCGTTGGTTGCATCTTTTCCTGTAGTGGTATGCAACAATTTCAAGAAGTGACCTTCGAACTCGGTGACATAACGTATAATTCTGAGATGAATAACTGGGCTTGGTTTGCAGAAAGATTACTGTAACTGAGATTTGTGTAAATATTGTTGGTGATGTGCAGTATTTTCTTATGCAATATGTGTTTTACATTTCAAACACATATACAAGCAGATATGAGCTTGATTATTTACAAATATAGTTACACGTGCTACAGAATCTGGATTATGTTGTTTCTTCCAGATTCTTCCAATAATATATTATGCGTTTTAAGCTAGACAATAAAAGAGTGTGTTTCGTTGGGTAAGACGGTCTTGCCCATCTCTCTAAGCTCCCAACATAAATGGTTCAAATTTCAAAATACCAAAATTGGTTCTCTATAGTCCATCCTACTTTCCCCCTTCAGTTATCCTACTCATGCGATGCTCGATCTCTTCGCCTTTGTGGGCAGTGCGCTTCAAAGTATCGATCCGCTCAAAGATTGAGATTGTAGTAAATCCGATCCCATCAATTCTGAAGTCATCCTTCATCTTCTTCTACATAAAGTTCCACTCCCTTTCCCATTCTATAAAATGGAACTTACCTCTCCCTTTCTTTCTTTACTGCCAATTTCAGCCCAAACTCTACAACATGAAAGAAATTAAATGAGCAAAACAATCAGTATTGATATCCCACCCATGTTTCCACAACTTGTGGGTCTTTGTTTTATCGAAAATTTCCCAAATGTTGGGTTCGCGCCAAGTTCGTGGTATTACCAGTTCTTTTCAAAAAAATTCCTATTGGCCTGTGGTCAAGTCTCGGAAGTTTCACAGAATAATCTAGAATTTACTTGATTGGTTCGACACTTTGTAAAATATTTCAAAATTCTCTTGCACATTGTAGAGATTGATAAAATTCTATCGAAGATTGTAGATAAGTAATCAGGCCTCTCGATTGATAATTGGAAATTAAGGACGTAGAACCCCAACTTATCACTTGTATAAATAGACACTTGGCCATTCATTTATATTACCAACGATTTGTCAAATTTCATATAACAAAGTAAAGTTGTATAAGTTGATCTTACAACTTTATGATAAATTTAATATACAAAATAACCTATTATTAATCGAAAGATAAAAACACTTAATCATCTATCACTTATCAATTTTGAATTCATCCTTCATATCTACCTTAGATTTCACTTTAAATTCACTCTTTAGAATGGCAGTTACCTTCACATTGTTTTCTTTACTCCCACTTCCTGTCCAAACTTTACAACATAAAATAAAATGATCAAAACAGTTTAGAACGGATTGCACTCTCAAAAGTTTTCGTTAGAAGGCAAACTTGAACTTAGATTTCCTACCGTGGTCTTTCCATTCGTGTTTCAAAATTTATGATCACTGTTAATTGAAAAAAATTCCAAATATTAAACATGTATCAATAAAGACTTGTAGACATCTCTTCCAATAGCGTACAAGTTCGTGGGTTTTAGAGTTTGTTACCCAGTAATTTTCTATATTTGGATAGTACAACTAATAGTATTCTTTTTCCAATTAAAAAAAAAAAGTTATTCCAATTAACTAAAATGATTTTTTTTTTCAATAAAAAAAGGCCGAGAAAGAAAATTTTCAAATATAACTCACTAAAAAAAAAAATTGTTACAAACACAAACCAACAAATCAATTATCAAGAAATTAAAAAAATGCATATTCATATTCAAATTCGGAAGACAATATGGTGCGAAATATATCCAACCTAAAAACGACATATAAAATATTGACAACATATATTTTTCATCTTTGTTGTAAAAGATATTAAGTCCATTTTGCTTGAAAATAGTAAAATTTAATAATCTTCTACTTTCTTAACTTGGAATACTCATAATAATTATAGCTCTACGTCAGTTAAATATTTAACGACTAATATTGATTTATTTTTCTAGTTTAAATTTCATGGAGAAATTAAAATAAGAAGGAAAAAAATCACAAGTAAATGTTGACAATTCAATTTCCCAAACTAATTTCCATGGAAGTAGCTAGAATATTAACGCGAGACGTTGCAAGAAAATAGGGAAGTCCAGGATCAGACAACGAGCCCATCCAACGGAGGATCCGTTGGTTTATGCTATTGTTGTTTTTGTACTGCAAAGGAGCAAAGTAATCATCGAAAAGTATAGTAGTGTGGCCGAGATTATGAGGGAGCGCAACTGTATGGCTGGCATGTTGATGTGTTTCCTTTTAATATGTTGATAGTATAACATGAAGGAAATTCTACGTTAGTCGAACAAATTTGGGGCTTCTTTAGTAGTATTGTATTAGCTAGCTCTGAAGCAATTGAGCTGCTACGGTACTCTTAGGTTTTGATAAGGCAGACTTCGAGTAGAAATCTTCAATTATAAATCTGTATCTGTACATTTGAGAATTTTCTGTTGAATCATTCTTTTCATCGTCCAGCTTTTCACCCCTAATTCGATTAAAAGAAAAAAAAAAAAAAAAAAAAAACTTGTTTTGCTATGCTTTAAATCTATACCTATACTAAAAAGAGCCTTATGCTACAAAATAATGCATGAAATATCAATATATATATAATACCGTTACGGATCTTCGTCCTACGTGGCATCGCGTGTTATTTTTATGAATATTTTTCAATATTCTCATTGATTTGGCTTATTAAAGATTAAAATCATTATAATTAGGATTTTCGTCCCACATCGAATTTTTAAAAGAACTTAGCAACAAAATTTCTATATAAATAGATCATGTATCTCCATCAAAATCCATATTTTATTTGAGTAAATATACCCGTTAATTTTTATTTTTTTAACATTTAATCACGTATGATTTTTATGAATATTTTCCAATATTCTCATTGATTTGGCTTATTAACGATTAAAATTTAATTAAACATATCACATACATTAATTGATATACATTAACATTACGATTATTCTATATGCCCTCAAATAAATAAAAATATATATTTTATCTTCAAATTTTATCCCTACAAACGAAAAATCAATATTCATCGATAATTGGATATTATAATATTACGCTTTAGCGTATTTTTTTATTGTTACAAGTAACGGGCGGATTGCAATAATTAAATATAGATGTTAACGTTATATCGAACGGGCTAACAAAATTAACGGGCAGATTTGCACTATTTATGCTAACGTTACGTCGAATAACGGGCTAACATGAGATTATAATATTACGTTTTAACATCTTTTTTTATTGTTACAAGTAACGGGCGGATTACAATAATTAATATAGATAATTATGTATTTTACATTAAAAAATTTATGCACTATTGCAAAATAAATTAAATCCCGTTGAAAATTGATATTAATTATGGAGATTCTTATTAAGTGATTCAAATCGAATTTTGACGTGACTTAAATCGTATAGTTTTTTAAGAAATGTTAACCCTTTTTATTCCTTCAAAAAAGATCCATCTGAAGGTTGTTTAGATAAAATAAACAACGGGAGGCATAATATATTTTTATTTTATTATAAATTTTGTTTTAAAATAACATTTTCATGTTAAAATTTGACGAGATAAAATATAAAACATATCTATCGTAAAAATGTTAATTCTTAATCCATTTTCATATTTACTACGAGTAACGGGCTACTTGAAATAATTAATATAAAAAATTATTTAATTTTTATTAAAAATTTTATTTGTAATTACAAAATAATTTGAAACCCGTCGAATTTCGACGGGTACTGCACTAGTATATATAATATATCCAATATGGTATAGGGAAATCAAATTAAGGACATACATTTAAAAAAAACAAAAAATACCCATTTTAGACGCGCAATTACACAGTTATCCTCGTTTTTACTCTAAAACCTATTTTTCTCCCTCTCTATTTTCGCGCTCATCACCTCACAATCTCTTTTCACACACACGCGCACAATCTCTTTCTCTCCTCTATCGGCCCTTTCTCTCTCCCTCACCCCTTATTTCTCTCTCTAATTCTCCGTCACCGGCGGCGGAGATCGGGATGATTAAAGCGGCGGCAACGACAGAGGAGGAATCGAACGGCGGAGGCGCGGCCTGTGGAGGCGACGAGCTCGCCGGAGGAGGAGGAACGACGGCGGAGGCGAGTCCGTGGGAGGCGATGAACTCGCCGAAGGAAGAAGCGAACGACGGCAGCTTCGCAGTGGATGGCGGCGGAGGAGGAAGCGTACGGTGGCGAATCTGTTCGCGGTGGACGGCGGCAGAAATCGGAGGTGGTGAACGAGGGCGGACGCTTTCTGGGCGAAACGCGACCCTACAACCCTAAATCGCCAGGTATATACACATCGATTACTTCGATTTTCTGTTTGAATTGAATCGATTTCGCTGCGAAATTTTGAAAAGGGGAATGATGTTGGATCACAGTACAGATTGGGGATATACTACTACAGCGAGAATCAAACGAAATTTTGAAAAGGTGAAGGGGATTTTGGGGACGTGTGTCTCAGTTGGCTGTACGGTCGACGGGAAGGATCCGAGAGATCTGCAGCCGTTGATAAGAGAAGGATTATTTCTTCTTAGATTCGTAATCTCTCTCGTTGTTCTCCGTCGGAGGTTGCTGCTTCTCCTTCGCCGCATTGCCTTGTATCAGTTCGTGAAATTGAAGTTAGTTTTTGCTCCGATTCTTTGCTTCTTTAGCGCAATTGATATTTATTCTGGAAAATTTTGTTGATTCTGCTGTTGGTTTCGTTCGACTTTCGTTGGTGTAATTACTTTGGAAATCACTGGGGAACTGGTTGATTTGATCGATTCCTGTACAGTACGAGTTATTTCTGATGTGAGAAATCATGAACTTGATGTTGCTGGCTCCGTATCTTTGTCTGTGTAAGTAGTTAAGCTCCGTATATGTTGAATTTTGGAAGAAATGATTGAAACACGAAATCGAATCTCGATGCTAGCTGTGTTGCTTTTAGAAATAATGCAATGGGAGTAGTTGATTTGAATCGTGTATGAGTGTTTGAATGAGCAGATCATGATTCAATCATTTGACTTTATTTTCATTTTTTTAACACATTTTTTTCATATTGATTCAAACATGTAATTTGACATTGACAACAAGTGTTGCTAGTTGAATATGAGTGGGCGTTGTTGCTGCAGCTTTCTATTCCTTTGGTGGTCAAGTGGGCTGATACGGAGAAGGAAAGACAGACTCGGAAGGTTCGAAAGGCTCTCATGCAGGCATCTACTTTTCAAATTGCTTCTGGACAACATCAATCTGTGTATGGTGCTCTACCAATGAGTTACGTGCCTGCATATAATGGCTATGGCTATCAGGTTTGTGGATTCTCACTAGGAAAGCTTCCTTACTTCAGAAGTCTTCTCATTGTACTTTGGTGATTTTTAACTGTTCTGGTGTTAGTTGCTTTGCATTTGTGTGATTTTGGTCAGTTGAAGATTATTTTTCCAGATTCTGGAGTTGAGGGAGTCCATATGCAAAACATCCTTAGTTTGAGATAAATAAATGATAGCATGATTTGAGAAGAGTTGATTATTCTCTCTCTCTTACTCTCTCTCAGATGTGTGCATAGTTTGATGATATGTGCGAAAGGTTCTTCAATTTGTTGTGGCTATAAGGGCATATTTGTTGTGGTTGTAGAGTTTGATCATGTTTTCCATGGGCGAACTTCATAGTTCGTACCTCTTTTTTGTGACAAAATAAACTAATTTCCTTAAGAAAATACATTATTAATGTAACGACTTGTTTATTTCGTACTTCCTTAACTATAGTTTTGTTACGAATAACCATATTTCGTACCGATTTAACATTAATTTGTTTTTCGCACTGATTTTACTATGTGTTGCACTGATTTTGGTTAAAATTTGTGAAATATGTTGGTATTGGTTCTGTTTTGAACTGATTTTTGTTAACATTGGAGTGTTTTTTCAGATTTTATTGTTCGAAATGATCTCTATGTACTGAATATGCTGTGTTTTGGTTAAAATCTGTGAAATATGTTGATATTGGTTCTGTTTTGCACATATTTTGTTAATATTGTACTGTTTTTTTCAGATTTTTGGGTTCGAAATGATCTAATTCGTACTGCACGTGTTGTGTTTTGGTTAAAATTTGTGAAGTTTGTTCATATTGGTTATGTTTTGAACAAATTTTGTTAGTATTAAAGTGTTTTTTAAGACTTGCTGGTTCGAAATGATCTAATTCGTACTGCATATGTTGTTTTTTTTTGTTATAAACTATGAAGTTTGTTCATATTGGTTATGTATTGCACATATTTTGTTAGTATTAAAGTGTTTTTTAAGATTTGCTGGTTCGAAATGATCTCTGCATATGTTGTGTTTTTTGTTATAAACTATGAAGTTTGTTCATATTGGTTATGTATTGCACAGATTTTGTTAGTATTAAAGTGTTTTTTAAGATTTGCTGGTTCGAAATGATCTAATTCGTACTGCATGTGTTGTGATTTTTATTATAAACAATGAAATTTGTTTATACTCCCTCCGTTCCACTCTACTTGGCCTGCACTATTATTTTATACCTCACATCTATTCACTCTATAGGCCAAATGGAGTGGAACGGAGGGAGTATTGGTTATGTATTGCACATATTTTGTTAATATTAAAATGTTTTTTAAGGTTTAATTTTTAGTTTCAGGGTTTAATTCCTCAGTAGACTTGAACTCAAAAAAAAAAAAAAAAAATTCCTCAGTCGACTTTAGTACGAAGTGAATCTATTTCGTACCAATACATAGTTGATTTAGTACGAAGTGAATCTTATTCGTACCAATACATAGTTGTTTTAGTACGAAGTGAATGTATTCGTACCAATAATTGCATAATTGCATACTCAAATATGTATTTTGTAATTCTTATATATAACCGGTACGAATTCTTTATATTTCGTGTCTCCTTAAAGTTATACGAATATCACAGCAACAGTAGTCAGAAAAGAGAAGGAAAAAAAAAAACTGAAATTCGAAAATTCGAAAATAAAATAAAAATTAAAAAAAAAGGAAAAATAATGAAGATAGAAGAGGACACGTGGAAAAGGGAGAAGGAGGGGGAGGAGAGAAGAGTGGTGTTGACTAGTAAAAGTCAAAGTCTATTAGTAAGGGTATTTGTGTCCTTTCGCATCAAAAATGAGTATTTTTTGTGTTTTTTAAATGTGTGTCCTTAATTTGATTTTCTTATACCATATTGGGTATTTTATTTTTCCCCTCATAATGCATTGCCTATAATGTCCTTTAAAATTATTTTTAATTAAGGATAATTAAGTAGAAAACCATACATCACTTATGGATTTATATACGGTTAATACACCATATAAGGTATACATTATTATCCCAAGTATAGGATATATATATCTCTTTGTGAGCCAAATCCTACACTTTACGTGATTTCCATGCATCATGTATGGATTTTCTTCCACAATTTATAATTAATTATTAAAATCAAGAGTATATCTATTACGACTTTAAAAAAATTGTGCACGAAATTTTGTACACCTATAATACCTGTATACGCTCTCCATCTATGATCTTTAGGGTGTTATTGGATCGGCCCAAATTTTAATATACTATGTTGAAGTATTAAAATGTGTGGTGAATCTAATTTTTTTGGGGGAGTTCATTGTCTAAACTGAAAAGGCTCCAAAGATTATGAATGGTCGAAATCGCAAAAAGACCCTTAAAATTGTAAACATGGTAAGTATCTATTTCTATAAACTATTACAATTTTTAGCTAAATATATGATGAAATAGTATTATATTTGCAACAGTACAACCATTCATTACACGATACTATATTCAAATATATTTATAAAAAAATACTATAAAAAAAGTTTATGTTAAATATTTTATCACACATTTGAATTTTGAAATTTATCTTAAAACAATTGTTGCATGTGACAATAATTTTTGTGTCAATAATTTTTGAATCTAATAATCAGGTTGAATTATAAATAAAATTTAATACATAAAATTGTGTATTTGATTTGTCATGATATTTTATTATGTATAATAGACTCAATTTAATTAAAGTGAATTATATATAAGAGATGGAGAGAGAATTAAAAGTTGGATATTATAAAGAGCTTTTCATTTTCACTTTGTAAGATTCGATTCTCATAATACTATTTAATCTATTGTTGATAGTTTACTTCTTGATTGCTTTTTCTTTTTCTTTTTCTTTTTCTTTTTCTTTTTCTTTTTTTTTTTTTTTTTTTTTTTTTTTTTTTTTTTTTTTTTTTTTTTTTTTTTTTTTTTTTTTTACCAAGTTGGTTTTGATGTATGACCTTGATAATTGTCGTTCTCTAATATATTATTCTCTCCCTCCCACTTCATTTGGCTTATTTCATGTCGGTACATAATTTTATGCGCGCGCAGTGTTAAAAGTGAAAAGTAAGGGGCCCACATTGAAAAGTAAGAGTTAGTTCTTTCCATATTAGAAAACACACCAATTGAAGCAAAACGTCCCGATGAAAGAAAGCCAAGTAAAGTGGAACGGGGGGAGTATAAAAGAATAGGTGACTCTAGCGCAATCTTTAATTTATTTTCTAACACTATATCTAAGACAGTTGATTGGTCTACGTATCACACATATAGTTAAGATGTTAAAATATTGTAGATGATGTGAATGTATATAGATTTAGAGGAATGGTAAAATAACATGTTCACGATTAACGTGACAATTCCATATAAATTTAGGTATCAACATATCAAAACTATACAAATTGAGAATGTGACATTGTCACATCAACGGAATACATATTAAGTGTGATCATGGTCGACATTGAAACGTTATTAATACTCCTAAGTATCAGTGTATGGGTTTAGATTGTGGTTGGATCTTAAGAGGCATGGACGCATGGACATCACGAACTATATTGATGGAGAAATATTGTTTGAAATGAGGTTTAACTAAGATTTTTCATGGAAATTAATTAATTAATTTATTTATTTTTGGAGTGAATAAATGTGAAGTAGACTTGGCAACTATGTTTGTGTATGTGTGTTAGTCTAATGCTAATTATAAAGTTATTACCTAAGACATACATTTTAAATGTCTAAAACCTTAATGTCATCAGTGATGCATTTTTTAAAATTTAATACGTACTACCTCCGTCAACCATTTCTTGAATAAATATTTTGAGCATGTAGTTTAATGTGTTTTGATGTTATGTTGATAAATTAATTAATGTGTGTAAGTGTTAAAGTGGAAGAGTTATGGATCATCTAATATTTTTAGTACTAAAATGTTAAAGTGATAAGTGTATTGTAGGACCTACTTCCCAAAATGGAAATGTTCCAAAAATGGTGGATGTCTGGATATATAGTATTAGTGTTAAGAAATGGTTGACGGAAGGAGTATTAAATTTGTATTAGGAAAAAAGAAAAAGAAAAGTAGGTTCAAGTAGTACTTTAGATGATGGAAAAACTTTGAAGTATTTTCTTGTAACAACTTTTAACTCAATTGAGTTTAAAGAATTTTAGAAATTTTGGTGTTTTATTTATAATTACAGAATGAAAGACTTCTTTATATAGAAAACTCAAATGATTGAATTACTTCAATGAATACAATTAATTTAACAAAATTAATGTGCAATTCATAGTTAAGATAATCTATGCATATGAAGAGGTGATTCGAAAACGAGTCATTTATGATGAAACGAGAGGAGTTTATTTTTACACTCATTTCCTAACATTTTATTAAAGTTCATGATAACTAATTAGTAATAAATTTGAACTTATAAAGAATTTTTTTCGGTTATCACCAAGTATATTAATATATGTAATAAATTAACCATATTAAATGAAATATTATATTTATAACGAGATTATACGTGCAACGCACGTGGTCTTTACTAGTTGTTTAAAAAGGGCATAAAAAATAAAACCATTATTTGTTTTGATATTTGATCTATAGCTAAATTAGTGATCGTTTTATTTTTATTACCTAATTCGATCGCATTCTACTGTAGTTACGTGAAGCTTTAAAAGGTTCTACAATTTTAACCATTTCTAGAGCTCTATTTACAATCTCTTGGGAGTTTATTGCTACTATTTTATAGGTTTATTTTTGGTTGTACTTTATAATTTTATTTTGAACTCTAAAGAATGTACTATAAGATATGTGATTTTTTAAAATGGTTGGTTAAATTTCCATAAAAAAATATTTCCTTACTATATAGACTAGATTTGACACATGACAACTTATCGTTATTAAACTGTATGTGGCAAAAGATTTATAGAACACTTATGATGATTTTCACGGTAAAACCCTACCCCGTGCGAGTTAGGAGTGCGGTTGTCAATGGCTTGCCCTATCCTTACCATGCCAGTAAGCCACACTACGATAACAAGGACGACCGATCTCTCTATACTCCGCTTTGTGTTATCGTTCAACTGTTGCTACTCCCTGAGCACCATCAGTATCACTTGCTAGCTATTGATAAAATACCTACTATATATAAGCTACTTATAGGAAAATCAAAACTAGCTTATCATTCCTTTATAAATTGATATATAGAAATATATGCAACCTCAACGAATGTGATAAATCTAGTGCTTGTCGGATTTCTACTAGTCCGATCCACGAGTAGAAAATACTTAGTTTATACATATTATTTTAAGTATTGAGGTTAAGTTTTTATTTTCTAAAAGCAAAATAAATGACAAATAAGAAAACTAGCCATATATTCAAATATTTAAAATAATGGTCAATTATCAGATTTTTATTAACCATATATCTGTATTGCATGTTTGAAAAACCCCATATACATATTATTTTGACACACAATTAATGATTTGTGAAAGCCATACTTATTTTGTATTATGGTGTTTGATTTTATCATTATCTGATGTATGGGTTATCATTGTAAAACCCTACTGAAAAAATTGAAAAGAAACCGTAAACGCAAATTTTATTTATTTAATAAATAAATACAAAGAAGTGTACAAATAATCATTCGAAGAACTTGAATATTTTGGTATCTCATCCTAACACATGCTTCTCACTGTAACTAGTGTTTGTTTAGCTACTAGTTCCAAACCAAAACTTGTGTCTGCATTATACTATTAAAGTTTTATCTATTCTAATATTGGGCAGCTCGTTGAAGAGTTGGGTAGTTTTTTTTAAAGTACACCTCCGACATCATAGATGATCTTCTTCCGTGCTTTTGCCACTCGTGTCTCCAATGGATAACGTCTTCAAAAGCGTGCTACGACATGTTGGGCATCATATGTATTCCTTCGACTTTACTAAAAATATGATTGTGATTGTTACTTATCAAATTCATGTCCGTAATGTCATGTATTTCGATCAATCATTAAGTTTTCGTAATTGTTATAGAACTTTGAATACTTTGTTATTTGAAGTTTGACAAATGTTTGGTGATAAAAATGAATCAACAATAACCTATTTATACAAGCGTGGGATGGGTGCTAGATCGTTTCCGATTCTTGATCATTCGACCAATCTAGAGGCTTATGATCCGTATCTACAACCTTTCCTTATCTACAACTGATTTTTACGTACAATGTACAAGATGATTTTTTTAATATTCTACAAAATGTCAGACCAATCAAGAAAATTCTAAATTATTCCACAAAACCTCCGAAACTTGGTCCACATGTGGGGCATGACACTTTGGCCAATTGATAAAAATTTTAAGCGAATTGGTAAACTATAACCTAAGACTTGGACGCTACTAGAGATCTCTTGGAACAACGCGAGGAGCTTTACATGCACATGCCTAACGTTTGGGAAAATTTCGACAAAACAACGACCCAAAAGGATTAATTAACCGGTTAAGCCAATAATCTATTTATAAAATTTTCAAACCAAAACTTTATATAGAGGTATCCAAAATTTGGGCCCTAAACAATTGTGGGCCCTGGGCCGTCGCCCAGGTTGGCCCACCCACAGGGCCGGGCCTGGTGTCTGGAATTGGTGTCGTAGCATCTTCCATATGTAGCTCCAAATCAAAATGAATCCTTATTCCATTAAGATTTTCCCCTGTTACCTAAATTCGAGGATCCACACCGAGTACAGATTTGAGAACTGATTTCACTCGACTGATAGAGTGCTTGGATCCAGTCAGCCCCCTCAACCCCAAGCTTTGATCTAAGATGAACCAAAAATTAGCAATTATAGAATATACGTATTGAAAGTTTACAATTTATTATTATAAACGTTTACCTGTAGAGATATTCGGCAGTCGGTTGAAGAGCCTAATCGTCCTCCTGAAATACGCTTCTGGAGTAAGAGATGTTTGCCGTCCGTGCTTTCCCCACTCTCTTTTCCAAAGCAGAATGTCAAACGACTCGTGACGATGATCCAAGTCTGGCATAATTCTGTGAAGTTCGTCCTTTGTTTCACGCGTGAGCTTTCTCATGTACAGATACGAACCTCTAGGTCGAACATTATTGCGGATGGGCCACAGCCCATGAACTGTAAAGCTCATGGTTGTGAAACTCCATGCCAATGCTAGAATCCACCCCCTTATTTTTGAATTCTAAGTCGATCAAAGTGAAAATCTATTAATATCAAACGTTCGAAATTTCGACAACAAGTTTAAATCGTCCACATAATACATACGGTTCCAATTAAAACGATGAATTTAGACAACAAGTTTAAAACAAATCACACAGTAAACTACAAAAACCAATTGTTTCACTAAAAAGTGTTTGCAATAGAACAAAATCTTATCGTAGCACTAGCAAGTAAAACCCAATGTCGAATCTCGAAGGAAAACTTAGCAGAACAAATAACATTGTAGTAAAAATCCTAATCTAGACTAATACTAAGAAAGCAATTAAAGAATATTTTTGGGTTTTGGTTTTTAAATCCTAGGCAATAAAATAAATCAAAGCACTAAATAAAAGCAAGTAAATAACTAATCTAGAAGCAAGAAATAAATCTAAGAATTAAACTAAAATAAATGAATTAAACTACCTAGGCAAGAATCGAAAAGAAAGCAATAAAGGAAGCAACGAAGAAAACGAAAACGAATCTAGACATGATTAATGAAATCTGGAAATTAAATAAATAAATCTAACTATGAGAACTTTGAAAAACAAGAGAATCGAAAGCGAAGGAAAAACGAATCTAAATTAGAACTTGAAAACCGAACGAACGAAATTAAACGAAGGAAATTAAACGAAGAGAAAGCAATTAAATCAAGTAAACGAAAGCAATAAAGAACTTACGGAATTTAAACGATGAACGAAAAACGCAAAATTAAGAAGAAGTCTTGAATTAAATTGCAACGAACGAAGAATTCGGATCCGAACAATAGAAAGCTAATCTAAAGTGTTTGAATGCAAAAACTAAAGCTAAAGGAAGTTAAAAGTTGTATAATTCGTGTACAAGGGATAGTATTTATACTAGGTATGAAAACCTAAGTATAAAAGGAAACTACAGCTGGCCGGAACGTTGGACGGTCGTCCAACGTACGTTGGACGCTCGTCCAACGTAGCACTCGCTCTTTTCTTCAATTCTTCCCTGGACGCTCGTCCAAGGTAGTGTGCGCTCGGCCAACTTGCTCTGGACGGCCGTCCAACTGCTTTGGACGGTCGTCCAACTCCGTACACGCCCCATGCTCGATTTTCCTCGATTTCTCGCCTTTTTCGACCCGTTTCCTTCCAATCCTTTCACCTAATGATAGTACAAGAGCCAAACTTCAAACAACAATATCATAGCAAAAGACACACGAAAAGACACAAAAACATAACGAAAACGGACTCGAAACACGACGAAAATCCTAACATCTAGACACTAATCACCAATCACTCTATCATTCTTCATCAATAAAATCAAATCAATTACTATGTGACCCTACAAGAATTCTTGACATTGAACAACAACCATATTTCCGGTTGATTTTCACCTATTTAGAAACGACAATATAAGAATTTCCATTCTTATAAAATCTAATAATTCCTTATAAAGGATATTCTTATTCTTTATTTCTAACTTCTCGTTTTGACTAATGTTCCGTTAATATATCGTGAGATTATTAATCGGAGTTAATAAATCATACGGCTAGTGGTAGCCATTAATTATTCTCACATACTTCAATTAATAATTAATTGAGTTAAATCTTGTTGGATTATTAAATCCAAAGTTTTATTATAATTTTATGAATTAAATAAAACTACTTTAGGCTCGGAAATTAATCGAGCTTTGTTAATTGACTCGAGAGTCGAGTCAGTCGAACGGTTTTATTAAATTAATAAAACATTTTTCGGTAATTTCTAACGTCCCTCGTGTCGTATTTCGGTGGTATTAAACATACGTTAATAAAATAAATTGATTTAAGTAATTGGGGCGAATCTTAATAGTCAGCCCAACTCTCGGCCCAAATTTCCCGGCCCAAACTAGATCTGGACCCAGACCCGGCCCGACTCGAAACCCTTAAGCCTATCTCCCCCATTACACTTTCAGCGCGCATACACCCAAAAACTCTAGTCACTCTCCTCTCTCTCTCGCCCCCTTCCCTTCAGCCGTCTGCCGGCACCGCCTTCACCGGCGGCGAGAGCCACCGGCGGCCAAGTTCTGCTCTCCCTCTCCCCATACTCGTACTTCTCTCCTCTAACTCTATCTATCTCTTGATTAGGGCATCGACGGAGAAAAGGCCGTCGCGGACAGCAGGCTAGAAAGCCGCCGCCGCCGCTGGGTCGCCGCGAGGACGCCGGCGTAAGGTAGGACCTCCCCTCTCTCTTTCTCGTTCTCACTCTAACGCTATCTCTCTCGAACTCTATCTCTCTCTTTCTAGGGCTTCTGGACGGGGGAGGATGTGGCCGGCGCCGCCGCTGCCTAAACGAAACGCCACCGCCGGCGCCGCCTGCTTTTCTGTTTCTTTTCTTTTTCCCTTTTTTGTTTCTTTTTTCTTTTTCTGAAAATGTATTAATTCCTTGTATTAAATCCTTTTGTGATATATTAAATTCTTATGTAATAGTTAGGTGTATATGCTTTTGATTACTTGTTTACTTACATAGCATGTATTTTTAATATACATGTATTACATATTTTTTTTGGTTACGTAACTCCTTCGGTCTTACGTTTCTTAAGTATGATATACTAGAGCAGTATGGTATACTAGAGCAGATTGGTAAAGGGTCCTTTGGCTCTGCGCTTCTTGTTAGGCATAGACAGGAGAAGAAGAGGTAAGGGAACATTTTAAACTATCATTGTGTTGCTGTAGTTTGAGTACTTTTCTTATCGTTGATTATTGTTATTTATGTTTCTTTCAAAGGTATGTTCTGAAAAAAATAGTTTCTGATAGCCTTATGATTGCATTTTAGTAAATACCTTTAGAGCTAATATGATGATAAATCCATATATCTAGAAGCTACTTAGAGATGGAAGAAAGGTTGAAAGTATGAGATAAAAGCGTACAATGTAGTGGAATTAACTGCTCTTGTTTTCTTGGATGCTTTTGGATTCCCTACATATATTTCTTTAGTAAAATTATATATTCAATGAGCTATGACAGATTCCTTCAGAAGACTTATATTTCAATTAGCTATGATAGATTCTGATGACGAAACAAAATCAAAGTCTGTAATGATGAAGGTATTTGTTAGTAATTGTTAGCTTCTTTCTATAGCATATTTGGGAACTACAATATGTAAATGCTTCTAAATGGCTTTGACATGCTTTTGGATAGTTTCTAGCAAATTGGGGATCCCGAAAGAAATGTTCTTTTATTTTGAATGGTCGTTGCTTTAGGGGTTTGTATCAACTCGATTTTGGTTGCTGTCAAGTTTCTGATTTACAAGGTGTCATATTTCTTACTTATGATATTTTGTATTGTCTATACTCTACAGTCTAGTAATGAAAAGTAGACTATTGTTACTATTATTGAATAGTTCTAAAGTGGAAGCAAATGGAGTTGTTGGTATTCTATGTGTTATATGTAATAAGATTTCTTATCCTTAGAGCCTGCCATGTTCGTGGTCTTAAATGTCGGAATAACTTGGTTTGCTTTTGGTCTTTCAGAATAATGATCTGATTAAGGCACACTGTTTTTGCATACAGTCTGTGTGTATGAGTGATGTTCAGTGGGCAAAAGGGACTCCAAGCTTTCAATATATTCAAGTGGAAATAGGGTACTGCGTCTTCTCTAAGTAATGGGTTACTTAATGGTGTACCACATGAAATTGGGCATATTTTCCCTCTACCGTATATTCTGCTTCTTAAGGTTGAAAGCCATTTAAATTCTTTTAATATTCGTTCATCTCTAGGTCTTAATTTGCAAAAGTAATTAACTTACTTCTTAAAATGAGGATGTTGTGTTTTGTGTTTCAATCTGTTCTTTCTTAACTTTGCTCTTTGTTATTTATTTGATGCTTTTAAATGCTTTGACATGCTTTTGTGTCGTTTTTCTCTTGTAGTAGCAGTGTCAGAGAATTTGAAAAAGTGACTGCAGGTATCGAAGCAACGAAGAATTGTTTATAGGTGACAAAGAAGCATGAATAGGATTTTTTGCTGCGAAAAAAAAGAAGATATATTCGTGTATTAGGTTCTCTTAAAACATTTATAGATATTGATATAACATTTTTATCTTTTGACTATGTTTGGAAAAATCATGTACCATGAATTATTTGTATATTTTAATAAATTATCATTAATGCATTATGAATTTAGTGTCACATATTAGAGCGTGTAATTTCAATTACTGTCGCACAAGTGAAGCAAAATTTATGACATAACAGTAAAGTAATGCAAAATATGATGTATATTATACAACATTAGTGTTTTTTTTTTTTTTTTTTTTTTTGCGACAAAGTTTAGATGTTATAATTCCATGCGACACAAAATATAGGCCGCGAAAAAATACGACATATTTTTTGTATATTGTCACTAATAAAGATGTGTCATTTGAAATAATGTCACATAAGTGATGCAAATTTTACGACAACTAAAATAAACTGATGCAGAAGATGTTGTATATTTTACGACATAAATAATTTTTTGAGACATATGTCATATGTCGCAATATTATACAACATTTAAATATGACGTCAACTGTGATGGGAAAAATTACGTCATTCTATTTGAAATGTCACAAATTTATGCCGCAAATTATATGCGTCGTTTTTAATAATGTCACATTTTGTGTCGTTAATAAATATGCAACACTAAGGGGGGTGTATTCATTGTGGAGTTTGCAGGATTTTTTTGGATTTTTAAAATCTAGGTATATTCAATTTGGATTTCTAAAAGTCATTAAAAATCTTGAGGTATTCAGTATAGATTTTAAAAAGTCTAATAAAATCTCTAGGTATTCAACATTCTACTGACTTTAATTCTCCATAGACTTTGTCTGATTCTCTTCCAAAATTATACTATAAAGATTTGCCTCACCCAAATCTCTCCCGATGAGCAAAGATTTTAAAATCTCCCCCTTATTCATTTATTCATTAATTTAGAGCTTTTAACTCACTGCTCTTCTCCATCGCAAACGTAGACGCAGCGGCGGCGGCTGCTGTCCACGGTTTCTCGATCAGACGAACTACGTAAGCCGGCAAGGAAGAGTGGAATGTTGTGTGGGAATTCGACACCGGCTTCTCCTTCCCTACTACGGCGGAAGACCCCTAACTACAATATCCTTTTATTAGTCGGAAGAGATCGACGTCGAGACCCAGGCTTTCATATATGGAGGATATGAGCGACAATTTGGACTGGAGGAAAGGCAAATCGGCGAGGCGAGGAAGGGGTCGATCGGAACGCGATCGCCGGAATTCTCAACAAGTTCCTCCCCCTCCTCGTCTCTGTACAACTTGGAGGATAATAAGAGGGACTATCGACTAACGAAGCAAACACCTATAGGAAATCGAAAAATCTAGATTCATGGAAATGTGTGAGATATGTTGCAGAGGGAAGAAGACATTTTGTTCTAGAATTTGAGCTTGGAATTTATTTAAAAATATCAAATCCCCTATGGTATTTGTATTGTAATTTGCTCTGCATTTAAATGATTCTCAGATTTGCGAGCTATATGAAAGGGGAGTGTTGCAAGAATGACTAACTAGTGTATTCAGTGAATCGAACCTAACCTTCATCAAAATGGAGTTAAAAAGGTAAATGAGGTGCCGGAAGAATTTGGAAATCCATATAAATCAATAAAACAAGTGTATTCTTCAATCCTATCAAGTCTATACAAATCCATACAAATCAATAAAAAAGTCAACCAAACTCTACACAGACTCTATAGATTTTTAAAATCCACGTACTTTTTAAAGTCCAAAAAAGTCCAACAAAATCTAAATTGAATAAACCCCCTAAAGCAAATGACGTGTTAAGTGTCGAGAATTTCACGCGACACATAATTAAGTGAAGCAAAATGTGTCGTTCTTGTTGCGACACAATTCAAAAAAAATGTCTTAAAAAAACTACATAGTCTTTTGCGACATAATTTATCATGACGCACAAAGTGACGTAAATTGAATTTTGCGACACTAAAGCAGGACTTTACGACACAAGTTCATTGTCGCAAAAGCCCAGTTTTCTTGTAGTGAGGTCTCTCCCTCCTTCTCTTGTTTATTTCCGCTTCCTCATCGTGCGTATAAGATCTGATGATAAACAACAAAGTAAACATTACTAAATTGCAAGAGAAAGTTAACAAGACAAATGCAAGTTGATTCGATACATAAAAATAACATGCCAAACAAAGTGTTTCAATAAACTAACACAAGTGAGAAGTTTGATGTATATATATAGTGAAACATTTTCAATTTATACCTCTGTATCGGCATTGCATCCGGTAGCGCAACTTGGCCCTCGACATAAGGAGAAACCTCCATTTGGTCATAATAATCATAGATATCGAGTTCCTTCCACTCCTTGGTGATCCGGTCATAAACTACTAGTTGATGGAGCTCGTCACTACCTTTTCTTTGTAGGAACAAGAATCGGCCATCTATCAACCCCACCGGTATTCTCCCAACATTGGAAAGAACTACATCGAACACTTTAGTCCACGAACATTCTTCCCGTACCCAAAACTCAAATCCAAACTCTCTTCTAGAGTTGTCCGACGAGCCAAAGCCAATAGCACCTAGTGATCCGCGATACTCAATAAATTGAAAGACTATGACCGGACTCTCTCTACTCGGCGGCGGCAAATGCAAACAATGGAAGCTCTCCGTAGTAAAGTCAAACGAAAGAATACCACCATCGTCAAACAATGAACCGCCGAAGCTGAAACCAAGAGATGCTGGCCAGTAACACCTTCCACCAACGTAAACACTGTAGCCGCGGTCAACAAAAACATCATCGGGAACCGGGATATCCTTCCAAACACCACTCTTGAGCGAATACAACTCACATGTGTAACCTTGTTCAAGAAATCTTATGAATTTGAAGTCGTCGGATTCGGAATCGTAGCCAAGACCGCTGGCAATTAAATTGAACCGGCGTTTCGGCTTAGGCGGAGGGGGCAGGGGTTTCAGCTGTTTGGTGGTGAGGTTGCAAAGCACAATGTTGCCCTCATCATCGTTGAAATATAACAATCCACAACAGCTACCGCACGTAATCTGTTGATCGTCAATATAAGATGGAAGGCTGAGATCTACACACGCCACTTTGGTAGACAAGTCCACCGGAGAAAGAATAGATAAACGGCACCTATCGTCGCCGCCGTTACCGCCGCCGTAAAAACGTTTCACAACGATCCCATCCATGACGAATTGCAGCAAACCCTAACTAAGATCTCTCTTCCCTTCCCGTGGAGAGGCTTCGAAAACAAAACTAGGGAGAAGAGAAATAGATTACTCTACTTTTTGGCTTTATATATAGGAAGCGGGTGGGTCCTACCTTTTTAAAATCGCAATTACCACCTTATTTCTTTCGACTTAGGAATTAGGATAGGATGTTGTTTCTGTTATTTTATTAGTACAAACAGCCCTGGTCCAATAAGATCTCAGATAAATCACTAATTGTTATTATTTGAGACATACTACTACTACTACAACAACAACAACAACAATAATAATAATAATAATAATAATAATAATAATAATAATAATAATAATAATAATAATAATAATAATAATAATAATAATAATAATATACGCATATATTCAAGTAATAGAGGATGAATGATCGATGTAGTACATTAAATCCGCAGCGGAGAAAAAAAAATATTAAACATTACTAACTCGAAGTGCAGGGCGGTGCTCGTCGAAAATTCACGGAATTTTTCAATTTATTTATAAAACTAAAGAATTCTTTACCATTAAAATATATTTATAATAATTGTCTGTAAGTAGATTAAATTTTGATGGTATTTTTATTTATTTATTTATTTATTTGCCAAATACAAAATTCAAGTGGTTGATTGGTAGAAAACATGCATGCAAATGTAATAGTGACATTGTATGCAATGAAATTATTTTTTAGAATTACAAATGATAGAATGTAAATCATATTTTAAATGTATTACCAAAAATAATTAAGGCTCCATATATGTTGTTTGGAAAATTCATAGTCATGGCCTGCACTTGTGAGGGTTAATTGCAACCTTTGTAAATTTTGTATGCAGACAGGACGGAGTCAGAACTAGTAGGGTGAGATTGTGTATACGTATGTAAGTTTAATCGGGTAAAATTTTAATAAAATTAATTAAAACAAAATGCAACACTTATAAAATTTGCCCGGACAACCGCTGAGTTTAGCCCGACCCTTATTAGCTTCGTCTCGATATGTAGGTAGCATTATATATATATTTTATCAAACAAATTTTAAAATCAAAAGGGGTCATATATACTCATTTACCCTATGCATAGCTAATGAGAAAGAAATTGAAACAAAACCCTAGCTAGCATTTTACTGTGAAAGAATGGCAGCACTATTAGTATATTGATCCTTGATGTTTATATTAGCTCCTCGCACGAATCTTCATCGTCGGACCAAACACGAGACCTCTTCCTCCGTCTCTTGTTTATTTCCTCTTCCTCCTCTTCGGTATAAGACCTCACTACAACAAAATTTTGCTTATAGGACACTCATGAGTGTCCTATTATCTACTATAATAGGACACTCTCATGTATAGGACACATACTTAGTGCGTCCTATTATCGCGAGTCACAATAGGTCTAATAGAACTCTTGTGAGTGTCCTCTTTTAGATTGGTTGTTTTAGGACACTCAAAAGTGTCCTATTAGAAAAGGTATTGGTATTTACATATTCATAATAGATGGGATGCTCAAGAGTGTCCTAATAGAATAACAATTGATATTTATAATCCATGCTTTATATTATTTACTCATTGTCACCTGTTTTTAATATTAATGAATTTAAATTGTTAGTTAGATACATATAATGAAAGGTCTTTTCAAAGAAAACGAGAAGAAGACAATCATATACTAGTATTTTGTATCTTTTTCCAAATCACTGTAACAATTATGTGGTAGTTTCTCATACATGGATTCTATCTACCAATGTCACTATCAATTTTCCTAAAATCATTCAACAATTAAAATGTCCTAATAATCTAATAACATCGCTCTCCACTAGCAGCAAGTTGAAGAGGCCAACAGAGAGGGAGGGAGAAAAATTGTTCCCTTCCATATCAAAAGTCTCCAACATTCTCTTCACATGGTTTGGATCATTGGCAGAATTTAATAGAACTTAGGCTATTTCCATAAAACCTGCAAATTAGATTAAAAATAAAAAAACTGAAGATACACCCTAAGGAGCAAGATGGCAATGGAAAGAAGTAAGCAATAAAACTAAGCTTCTTCCCCTACAAAACAACCATTAAACAATGTAAGCCACAAACCAGTCATCTACAATTCTGAAATTAAGCTGTTGACCTAATACGAACTCACCATGGATCGAAACATATCCAGAGTATCCGAAACGCCATCAATCAGAACATCTCCTTTCCATATCACACCTAATCATATTCAAACAGAGGAAAAGTACACGACGCTGCTGTCTATCAGATGTTTAAACAAATGATCAACCTGGAAATAAAAATGGATTCCCTGAGTCCGTATCCTCAAAAAAGGATAGCTGATATAGTTAATGAGCATATAGCGGAAATTTATGACCATGCACATATATATAGATCTAGTTATAAGACAGAGTTCATAGAGACACCTCATTGAATTCTCTGAACATCCACTTGGAAAGATTCGACCATCTCCTAGATGATGTTGTACTTGGATGATTGTAGAACTGTTCAGCATGCCTCAAGAAGAGATAAACCATCATGAAAATCACTAGGAACGGGGACAGAAGAAGCAGAGCAAAGCCAACTATCATAAGCCTTTTCCTCAGTATTTGGATCAGAGACAAAATCTCTTCTGACACTGAAATTTCTACAGAAAACAAGTGAGCATGTGCATATCCATGAGAGCGAACACATATCCATTAACTTAAAGATATAATAAAAGGACGAGTATTTTTCAACCTTTGAAGGATCATAGAAGAATATAAAATCACAAACAGGAGTTTCTCCTCGACCAGAGAAGACATAAAGTAATTCATCTCAAAGTAAACTTTCCTACTCATTTTTGAAAATCATTTTTTGGGTCTTGTCCTGAGTCTTGTGAAGCACTGAAGAGATCAATATTTACCTGTCAAACATGCTCTGCAGTATGCACCAATTTAAGGTCCATTCAAGAGTCTTTGGCAGTACTAAACGAAGGCCGGTTCCATCTGTAGCAACGTTGCCAGTAGGGCAAGAACCAGGGATCCACTGCGATATAGGAAATGCAAGCACTCCTTTATAGAGCATGCCAATCAAGTAATTCTCCTTCCTCATCAATCTCATCACCACGTCATGAATTGAAAGATCCTTGGCCACACATTGCTGTTGCGTGTACTGTACTTGAACTACCTTTTCAAGAATCAACAACCATGGCATTGTCTGTATTTCGTTGTCTGTCACGTGGAGGCTGCATAGACATTAACCAGAATTAAGAATGAAACAGATTGAAGCACACAACACAACATCCTCATTTTAAGAAGTAAATAACTTTTGCAAATTAAGACCTAGAGATGGATGAATATTAAGAATTAAGAAAGAAATAGATGGGCTTTCACTACCGAGGCTCGATGCTCTATGATAATCGAGCAATTCAATTTCATGCGGTACATCATTAAGTAACACAGTACTCAGAGAAGATGCACTACCCTGTTTCCACTTGAATATATTGAGAGCATGGAGTCCCTTTTGCCCACTGAACATCACTCATACACACTGACTGTATGCAAAAACAGTGTACCTTAATCATATCATTATGCTGAAAAACCAAAACGAACCAAGTCATTCCAACATTTAAGAGCATGAACAAGACTGTAAGGACAGGATAAGCCTATCACATAAAACATGCAGAATACCAAAAACTCCATTTGCTGTCAATTTATACATATTCAACAATAGTCTACAGTATGGACAATACAAAAAATCAAGCAAGAAATATGGCACCTTGTTAATCATAAACTTGACTGCAACCATATCACACCTAATCAGAACATCTCCTTTCCAGTTCAGGGAATCTCCTCTTCTTTCGTCTACGTTCTCTATCACTCTCGCTCTCACTCTCACTAGATTCAGAGCTTGATGATTCTGATCCAGATCCATCAGAATCAGAAACAGATCCTAAATCTAATAAGTTTTTCATATAATGTAACTTTTTTTCTTTCCTATTATGTGCCATTAGACTGAGATCTTCTCGCTAGAACCATGTGCATCAAATATAACAACTTAGAACCACAAACAAACAAAATCAGAAAGCTTTAAATTAGTCTTGATATTCTGTACATCTCTAACCTAGAATAAACAATATCCTAAGTCCAGTAGCTAATTTACAGGTACACAGATAAAGCAAAATTAACAGAAAATATACCAACCCTCCATTTGCCTAACAACACAACTACCAAAATTATACCAAATTTTTAATACTGCAAATTTTCAATCATTCATATTCAACAATTTCCAGAAAAAATAAAATAAAATAAAATAAAATAAAATAAAATAAAATAAAATAAAATAAAATAAAATAAAAATGAGTACCTCTGCCCATAGATCCCTCGAGCTTCTTCTCCTCTGTTTTATCTGATTCTACCAATAATTCAAACACAATATTCACAAATTAGTTACAGGCTTACAGCTTCAATTTTTACTCCATTAATTCTAAAAAAAAGGTAAATTAAGCAAAGCAGAGTATTCAACATTCATAATCAAGGAAGGAAAAGAGAATTACTCTCAACTATGGCTAGGGCTTTGGAATCGTCGGGCTTCTCCTCAGCGGGCGGCGGAACTAAGGATTTCTCGTCGGCGACCACCTCCTTGGGAGATTCAACCGGCGGAGCGCCGACGGAGCAAGCCAGTCGCTGGTCGCGTCGGGGGAGAGAGAGTATTTCTCGGCGCAGTCGCCGGTCGCGTCTCCCGTCGTTGGTCGCGTCTCCTGTCGCCGATCGCGTCGACAGTCGCCGGTCGCCTCGGCGGTGAGAGAGAGAGAGCTGGGGCGGAAGGCACGGGAGAGAGACGGCGGTGGGGCGGGAGAGGGGGAGAGGTGGGACGGGAGTTTTTCTGAATTTGAGATTGGGGTGAAAGTAATTTTCACAGATAATACCATTAATTATTACGTAATTTCACGACACTTTTTTTACCATTAATTAGGACACATAGAAGTTGTGTCCTGTTAATATTATAATAGGACACTCCTTCAATATATGTCCTATAAAAAAAGTCCCAATAGCTCATCTTTGTTGTAGTGCCTGATGATATAACAATGTGTCCGAGTTCGTTACAAGTAACACGAGTGATTGAATTTGATATAGCGAAAGCTTTTCAAATCGTATTCATTTCGCAAGAATTAACCTACATACATGTATATATGAATTATGATGTGGTGCATATATATACCTCTGCATTGGCCTTGCATACATCCGGTAGCGCGACTCGTCCCTCGACATAAACTAGTAGCTGTATGTCCGTCTTCGTTACGACTCTCTCCCAGTAACCAAAACTCAAACCCGATATATATATAGGATCGACTTTCAAATCAACTTTCCAAAGCTAATTTCCATAGTAGGCATGCAAATACGTATCAACATAACGATAAAAAATATGAACCAAAGTTACATGCAACTTTTCTAGATTATGCAGAATGTGTGAGTCATCCCCTCATGAATCGTCATCGTCGTCGTCGTCATCATCATCGTCGTCGTCTTGCGAAATCACATATACAGGATGTGATTCATCATTCCTTTGCATCGGCATTGCATCCGGAAGCGCAACTTGGCTCTTAACATAAGGAGAAACCTCCATTCTATCACGATAATCATAGATATTATTTTAAGTATTGAGGTTAAGTTTTTTTTCCTAGTAACAAAAGAAAAAAGCAAAATATATGACAAATAAGTAAACTAACCATTTGATATATTCAAATATTTAAAATAATGGTCAATTATCAGATTTGTATTGACCATATATCTCGCTGTTTGAAAAACCCCATATACATATTATTTTGACACACAATTAATGATTTGTGAAAGCCATATTTATTTTTGTATTATGGTGTTTGATTTTATCACTATCTAATGTATGGATTATCATTGTAAAATACTACTGAAAAAATTAAAAAACAATTGTAAACGCAAATTTTATTTAATTAATAAATAAATACAAAGAAGTGTACAAATAAGCATTCGAAGAACTTGAATATTTTTGTATTATGGTAATTTTTTTTTTATTTTTTTTTATTTTTTTTTCAAAATTCAAGTGGTTAATTGGTAGAAAACATGCAAATGTAATAGTGACATTGTATGCAATGAGATTATTTTTTAGAATTACAAATGATAGAATGTAAATCATATTTTAAATGTATTACCAAAAATAATTAAGGCTCCATATATGTTGCAAGGAAAAATCATGGTCATAGCCTGCACTTGTGAGGGTTAATTGCAACCTTTGTAAAATTTGTATGCAGACAGAGACGGAGTCAGAACTAGTAGGGTGAGATTGTGTATATGTAAGTTTAATCGGGTAAAATTTTAAAATTTAAAACAAAATGCAACACATATAAAATTTGCCCGGACCCTTAGCTTCGTCTCGGTATGTAGGTAGCATTATATATATATATTTTTTACCAAACAAATTTTAAAATCAAAAGTGGTCATATACTCTCTAATTTACCCTATATATGCATAGCTAATGAGAAAGAAATTGAGACAAAACCCTATCGTCCTCTGCGCCCTCAGCTTCCACATATCTTCTTCGTTGTCGTCGACGTCGCCCTCTTTATCCTCGCCCGAATCTTCATCATCGAACACAAGACCTCTTCCTCCGTCTCTTGGTTATTTCCTCCTCCTCTTCGGTATAAGATTTGAGAACATGAAAAACGTACGTGCATGTCCGAGTTCGTTACAACTAACATGAGTGATTGAATTTGATATAGCTAGGGAAAGCTTTTCAAAGAGTATTCATTTGGCAAGAATTAACCTCCATTAGGTAACAATAATCATAGATATCGAGTTCTTTCCACTCCTTGGTGTTCCGGTCATAAACTACTAGCTGACTGAGCTTGTTACTACCTTTTCTTTCCAGGAACAAGAATCGGCCATCTATCAACCCCACCGGCACTCTCTCAACATTGAAAAGAACTACATTATTGTTGTTGTTGGGGGAATACGTATTCTAGTTGCATGAATTGAACTATACTAAGGGCCCGTTTGATAGTCAGGATAAGGGAAGATAGGATAACAATAGTATTGAGTGTTAAGGTTAAAATGAAATAAGGGTTTAATACTCTATTTGGTAGACTATACACAAACCTAAGTTAATATTATGGAGAGTGTTTGGTACACAAAACTATTCACAAGATAAAACAATTAAGGAAATTACAAAAATATCCTTCCTATTACCCACCATTTAAGTCCAAAAATATCTGTTTTTGTTAACATTTTATCTGTTTTTGTTAACCTTTATTTCCCAGTTAGCTCTTGAAATACTAGACTTAACATCACCCATTCATTTGCAGAAATACTGATGAAGATGTAGATGAAGCAATTGGAGGATTCGCAATGCGTGAAGGAAGAAGATGAAGATATAATATTTCATGCTGTTTTTTGTTCTCAATGGGAGTCGAACCTTTTATCTGTTTTTGTTAACCTTTTATCTGTTTGTTAACCTTTATCTGGTGGAGACTCCCAACAACGGAGACGGCGGCCTTGGCGGCTTCTGTCTTCAAAGGCGACAGCGAGCGGTGGATTCCCGGCGGCAGCAGCAACAACCGTGGCCGTGGCGGCGCGGATCTGCCCGCGAAGACGACGGCGGCGCTCAACGGTGAAACGAGTGGCGACTCAGGCGACGTATGCGATGAAGATGGCGACGGCGTAGAACGAGGCCGCGATGGCGAGGTCGATGGCGTCTTCGCCGGAAATAGAAGGAGGTGTACGGGTCGATCGAATTAATTTGGGGGATTAGGTTTCCGATTTGAACTGGTGATACGATCGAGAAATCGAGGAGATATTAGTTCGAGAATATAAGTTTATTACTAGCGTTTTATTTATTGTCTTTTAGTTATAGTTTTGTATTTGGGCTGAGGCTATAAGTCCAAAGCCCAATTAGGATGTCTAAGCCCATTAGGTTTTAGTATGTGAACCTATTTAAGGTTTATTTGTAGTTTGGCCGTCATTATCAAAATTGAATATTGAACTTCGTGTTTTGGCTTCTCTCGAGAAGATTTGGAGCTCCGGCCGCTCGAAGAGCCGTTTTCTTTCGTTTATGGAGTTTAGGCAGCTCGAATTGTCCTTTCGTTGATACTAGGCGTATCAATTGGTGCTTTCATTGAGAGAATCTCTCTTTGAGGATCCAATTTTATTCCAAAAAAAAAAAAAAAAAAAAAAAAAAGAAGAAGAAGAAGAAGAAGAAGAAGAAGAAGAAGAAGAAGAAGAAGAAGAAGAAGAAGAAGAGGAGGAGTTCGAACCAGAAGAAAAAGAAGAGAGGATCAACGGCTGTTCGGATTCTATTCAAAAGTGAAGACACGTCGGGTAGTGCGAAGCCTTTGACGAGATCTGGTAATTGGAATTTCTTGGTTTCTTTTCCCTACTGCTGTTCATTCATATGGGTGCGAAAATTGACTGTATGTGGGCTTTGGGTATTCAATCATTAATTGAGCAAAAGGAAAGTGGGGATTAGTTTTGTGTTGGTGCAATTCTGTTGGTGCGTGTGGGAAGGGAATTTATTGCTTGCTGGTCCGATTGGCACACTAGGTAGGAAAGGGGCATTAATTCGAAGGTTCAGATTTGTTGCTTTTGTTGCTCTGTTGACTTGGGGAAGTTGAGGTGTTCGGTGATTGAGCAAATGAAAAGAGAAATTGTTTGTGCAGAAGGTTGCCGTTAGTTTAGCTCAGTTTTTAAGGGAGAAAGAAAATCAAGCTTGTTGTTGGGTTTCCTTGTGGAGGCGTCTTGGTGGGACTATTTTAGTTGAAGTCACGAACTGAAAGTAATGGAGGGATCTTCTGAAATCTTAGCTGCCCTCAAGAATCTACAAATTTGTATTGGAGGTCACTTCGAAGCAACAAACAGAATTATGAAAGAGTTTGTGCACTCGATGGATTCGCGTTTTGGAGAATCAAAGCTCGAGCCAAAAACTTCGCTCAACATGAACTTGGGTTCATTGGGGTTCGAAGTTGAAAATTCAAAAGGAGAAATTGAAACGGCCAAGGAGTTTGATGATTTGGATGTTTCCGAAGTAGCTATAGAGATTGTTGAAGATGATGAGCTACTTGATCAAGTCGAAGCAATGGTTGGTTTTGAGTTGGAAACAAAGATCGAAGCAATGGTTGGTTTTGAGTTGGAAGCAAAATCTGTTGAAGTTAGTACATTTGAAGCTGATTGCAAGATTGAAGTATTTGGAGAAGAAATATTGAAGGTCTTACATGCTTACTTTGCTTATGATCCTCCTCTGCCACCTTCGTTAGTAGCTGTCATTCCTATCCACACTATGTTTGTTGTGGAACATCTCGGATTGGGCAGGGAGTACGAGGCTCACGTGGGTCGGAGGAGGACAACTTTCAAGCTTTATGACTTCAAGGAAGTTTATGTTGAATCACGGAATCTCCACCTTGAGGACAAGGTGGTTTTGAAGGGGTGAAGAGTTGATACGATCGAGAAATCGAGGAGATATTAGTTCGAGAATATAAGTTTATTACTAGCGTTTTATTTATTGTCTTTTAGTTATAGTTTTGTATTTGGGCTGAGGCTATAAGTCCAAAGCCCAATTAGGATGTCTGAGCCCATTAGGTTTTAGTATGTGAACCTATTTAAGGTTTATTTGTAGTTTGGCCGTCATTATCAAAATTGAATATTGAACTTCGTGTTTTGGCTTCTCTCGAGAAGATTTGGAGCTCCGGCCGCTCGAAGAGCCGTTTTCTTTCGTTTATGGAGTTTAGGCAGCTCGAATTGTCCTTTCGTTGATACTAGGCGTATCAACTGGAGAAACTGAAGAGAGAGGAAGAGGAGAAATACACTGAAGTGGCGATGTCGAAGGCCGCCAATGGCGACGTCGGAGACGATCGCCGGCGAAGGTGAGGGAGAGAGGGGGTGGCGCCGAGCAGAATGAAAGGAGAAGAGTGGAAGATGGTTTAATTTGAGGGTAATTTTGGTAGAAACTATTTTAAGTATTTTACTGTTCACATTGGTTTATTTCAAACCCACCTATTTGGTGGATTGAAATAACATGGTAGAATAGTGGATTAGTATCGGGCCGGGGTTTAAAAACGGGCCTCGACGTTTTACTAAAATGCTACCAAACACAGGAAAACGTAAGATAAATACTAACTAACATGAGATATCGGGGGTATCAATCAGAATACTACCCTTTTGGTTCCCACACCGACTGTTATGTTTTTCTTCGACACCGATACTTAAAAGTTGTTTTAATTTATTTTAAGGTAGAGAACAGTTAGTGTGTGACGATTCCATAAGAAAATATCAACTACCAATTTGTACTAATATTTTTTACTCCGTCCAAATATCTGACTATTGTGTTATTGAGCTAAAATGATTGCATAGCAAGCAACTTTTAGCAATAATAAAAAATTAAATATACCTCTAATTCGATAAATATTTTGTTCGTGTTTTTGGTATTCTTTAAATTGTTTTTAAATAGGGGATAAGACCATAATTTGTTATGATACTATTTTCTAATTTCTCTAGGTAAATTAATGATTTTTTTTTTCCTGTTACTTAATTCCATTCCTTCTCCTTTTAATTGAATCTGTAGCATCGATTAAAAACGCGTAAAACAGCAAAAATACACGAACTTTGGGTGGTTTTCGTTTTTTCCCATGAACTTTCAACTTTGTCATAAAAATACACGAACTTTCAAATTGTTGCAATTTTCCCATGAAATTCAATTTGCCCCAAATTGCATCCTACGTGGCAACCGGAATGATTACGTGGCACTGATCGACGGTAAAGAATACGACGTCGTTTTGAAACTGCCAAAAATGGTGTCATTTAAATACATGAACTTTGGTTGTTCTTCATTTTTTCCCATGAACTTTAAACTTTGTCACAAAAAATACACGAACTTTCGATTTAATGCAATTTTTCCATGAAAGTCAATTTTCCCCAAATTGTGTCCTACGTAGCAACCGTTTATAATTATGTGGCATTGATCGACGGTAAAATACACATCGTTTTGAAACTGCCAAAAACGTCTTTTGACATCAATTTATGGTTTCCAATTAATAAAAAACAATTGCAGTGGCTCCGTCATTCATTTTTCTTTATTTTTTCTTCTCCATACCTTATTCTTCCGGTTCGTCGTTCCTCTTCTTTCATCCTCATTTTGGCAATGACATCCTCATCAATTCGTCAAAGCACTCGAGAGTAAGATTCATCCCAAATTGTGAGAATGACTTGTCTTGTGATATTCTTACGGCGCGTACGGCAGCAAACCTTGGATGTCGCTTCTTAAGCTGCCCAATTATTAATACGACGTCGTTTTTAATATTTTCACCACGTGATTGCTTACTCAACGCCAAATCAGTCCATTAAGGTTGCGTCATTTAAATTAATTGACAACTAGGATTCAAATTGATCGGAATTTACATTCATGGGGATATTGCAACGAATTGAAAGTTCTTGTATTTTTGTGACAAAGTCGAAAGTTCATGGGAAAAAAAGAAAACCACTCAAAGTTCATGTATTTAAATGATAGTAACCCTTAATATTTTCGACACATCATTGCCTACTCAGCGCCAAATCAGCCCATTAAGGCCACGTCATGCAAATTAATTGACAACTAGGATTCAATTTGACCGGAATTGAATTTCATGGGAAAATTGCAACGATTTGAAAGTTCGTGTATTTTTGTGACAAAGTTGAAAGTTCATGGGAAAAAACGAAAACGGCCCAAAGTTCGTGTATTTAAATGACATTAACCCTACTATTTTCTAATTTCTCTAGGTAAATTAATGATTTTTTTTTCCTGTTACTTAATTCCATTCCTTCTCCTTTTAATTGAATCTGTAGCATCGATTAAAAACGCGTAAAACAGCAAAAATAAACATGGAACTTTGGTCCAACGAAATGGATTAGGCTCTCTTTTAATAGCAAACAATACAAAAGAGAATTCGTCATACGAAAAAAGTACTCAATTGAAGTATAGTATAGGGAGAGGGTTCTAATGTTCAATCCTTACATCACACCCAAAGAAATTTAAAAGTAACGACGACCGCGCCTACATCACTCGATTCATTTCTCCTTGGTGTACTTTCGGACGGCCAGAGCCAGCCCCAGGATCAAGATAGGCACGACGAGCTGCAGGATCTTGATCACAAACTCGGATGTTTTCTCCGGGTTGTAAGTGGCTTGTTGGGGAGGGGAGTATGTAGAGCTTTCATATAGTCTCAAGTTCCCATACTTCATTTCCTCTCAAAAGAACCTTTACAGAATTATTTATGACTCAGTGGTTGTACTCCGAAAGTGCTTGAATTTGATTTTGGTACCTGGCTTTATGCAGGGTGTCGATCCTAGTATTAGGGGAGAGGTTTGGCCATTTCTTCTCGGGGTGTAAGTTCACTCAAACCTCTGGAAGATGGTATCTGAATAACAATTTATCTGACTTGCTTATAAACTTCCCTCCAATAGTTAAATGTCTTCTGTTCGTGAGATTTAACCTCCTTGCTAGGAAGTTCTTATGAAGAATGGATAGCATACTCCCCAGCACAGGCTACAGTATCAGATGCAAAAGCCCAAAGAGCTGCTGAAGCAGTGAGGCTGAAGGACTACGAACAAAGGATAAAGCAACACGAAATTGGCATCCAATTGACTGCATAGAATTTCGAAGTAAGAACGATGCAGCTATGTTAGACACATTTCTCCGCTAAAGCCAAGCCAACCCCAACATCAATGACGAGCTGCAAGATCTTGGAGTTTTGTCCGGGTTATAAAGCGGCTTGTCGTTTCAAGGGAACAGTCGCCGATATAGTATTTGTCCATCATTTCTGGGGCAGAGTCGCTCAAACACATACATTTTTAGGACGTTTTCTCATGGAATCAGACTTTGAGAATCAATTTACAGCAAGAACGAACTGACTGCAGCACGGAGAAGCATCAATCTTCTTAAGTTGTTTACTTGAAATAAAAATTATTAATCTTTACTTTCTTAAATTAGTGTCCTCATAATTAGTGGGGAGTTGAAGGTTGATTTAACTTTGAGGCACATACCCTCAGTAGTGGGTGTGGATGTGTTTGAGTATGGAAGGTGAACAGAAGATTTCTGTAAAAATATAGCCTGACTAGAACACAGTTAGCCTCTTTAACTTCTATGTTGTCTTCCGACTCGAACTTGAAGTTTCATTGTTCCTTATTTTAATATCTTTTGTGTCTGGCAGGGCCGGTCATGACAAAAGATAGGCCCGATGCGAAATAGTAAATTGGGTCCTACACCGATGTTTTAAAAGAAATTATAAGGAAAAAAATTAATGGGCCCTATGATCACTAAGAAATTATAAGAAAAAAAATCACAAAATTAATGTATCAAAATAGATTTGAACATAAGTCATCTACAAGTTTAATACAAAGATTAACCGGTTAAGCCAAAATAAATTTGAACACAAGTCATCTACAAGTTTAATACAAGGATTAACCGGTTTTTATGCTTTGAACACAAGTCAACTAAAAATTTAATACAAGGATTAACCGGTTAAGCCAAAGAGATTTGAACACAAATCATCTAAAAGTTTAATACAAGGATTAACCGGTTAAGTCAAAAGTAATGTATCCAAAGGGATTTGAACACAATTCATCTACAAGTTTAATACAAGGATTAACCGGTTAAGCTAAAAGGGAGTTGAACACAAGACATCTACAAGTTTAATACAAGGATTAACCGGTTAAGTCAAAAGGGTTTTGAACACAAGTCGACAACAAGTTTAATACAAGGATTAACCGTTTTTTTTTTTTTTTTTTTTTTGAACACAAGTCATCTACAGGTTTAATACAAGAATTAATTAACCGGTTAATCTAGCCAAAAAGGATTTGAACACAAATCATCTACAAGTTTAATACAAAGATTAATCGGTTAAGCCAAAATTAATGTATCCAAAGGGATTTGAACACAAGTAATTAATCTACAAGTTTAATAAAAGGATTAATTAACCGGTTAAGCCAACAATCTATTTATAAAATTTTCAAACCAAAACTTTATATAGAGGTATCCAAAATTTGGGCCCTAAACAATGGTGGGCCCTGGGCCGTCGCCCAGGTTGGCCCACCCTCAGGACCGGGCCTGGTGTCTGGAATTGGTGTCGTAGCATCTTCCATATGTAGCTCCAAATCAAAATGAATCCTTATTCCATTAAGATTTTCCCCTGTTACCTAAATTCGAGGATCCACACCGAGTACTGATTTGAGAACTGATTTCACTCGACCGATAGAGTGCTTGGATCCAGTCAGCCCCCTCAGCCCCAAGCTTTGATCTAAGATGAACCAAAAATTAGCAATTATAGAATATACGTATTGAAAGTTTACAATTTATTATTATAAACGTTTACCTGTAGAGATATTCGGCAGTCGGTTGAAGAGCCTAATCGTCCTCCTGAAATACGCTTCTGGAGTAGGAGATGTTTGCCGTCCGTGCTTTCCCCACTCTCTTTTCCAAAGCAGGATGTCAAACGACTCGTGACGATGATCCAAGTCTGGCATAATTCTGTGAAGTTCGTCCTTCGTTTCACGCGTGAGCTTTCTCATGTACAGATACGAACCTCTAGGTCGAACATTATTTTTCCATTCCACGCTCTCTCCCTCTCCATCTCACCCTCTCCAACCCCAACATGAACTCTCAGAGAGCACGTTTCCTCCTTCATGCCTTCTCCGCCCTCGCAGCCACCACCCTCAACACCACGCCGCCGGTCTGGGCCGGCGGCGTTGCCACCCTTCCAGTCACTCACCAGACTCCGGCGACATCCCCACCCTGGTTCGCCGCGTCTCCACTGGAAAGACCTTCTCCCCCTACCAGCCGCTGTCGTGTGGAGGAATCTTCAACTGCTACCGGGACCGCACGCCTGGGCCACCGGCGGCGAAGCGATGGGAACCCTCCCCGCCGCCCTACTCAATCGTTGGCGTCGGCTTCCAATACCGTTTCCACGGCGGCCACGACCTCCGAGACGGCCCACGCCGAATCCACCACCACCTCCGCCACAGCAACCGAACGGCCCCAACCCCCCACCGCAGCTGACGCCTACCCCCAAGAATCTGCCACCCCCTCCGCCACCCCCCTCCGCCATCATCCAAGAAAGATTCAACCACCGCCAACCCGCCGGCGCCTCCGCCTCCAACACCGACGAAGGAAACTCCCGATCATTCAACCAACAATCATCCTCCGCCACCCACACCGACAAAGACGGAGCTCAATATCGACATCAAAGCGGACATCAAGGCAGAGGTGGCGCCTGTCCAAGGAAAGGACTCCGGCAATGACGCCTATCTCATCATTGCATTTGCATTCCTGCTAGGATATGTTCTCGGAATCGCCGCCGCCGCCTCCCCCAGTGGCGGGCCAGGCGTCGCGCCGCCACAGGCGGGCCAGCAGGAGTGATTTTTTTTTGAAGTTTTTTTATTTTTCATGTATTTCTACAGAGCAAGTTGTACGTATTTTTGGTGGAAATACAAAACAATATTTTGAATAATAATAATAATAATAATAATAATAATAATAATAATAATAATAATAATAATAATAATAATAATAATAATAATAATAATAATATGAGACTATTTATAAATTTGAGTGTACGGATATATAATACTATATGTGGAAAATTTGGAAATTTTTATTTTTTTTAATATGTGGAAAATTTGCAAATGACCGAAGTTCGTTAACTTTTCTTGACACTGACTGAAATTGAAGCGGAAAATCGAAAAAAACGGCCCAAAGTTTGTGTATTTGATGATAGAATTCATTGTCATACGAATTATTTCTCGTGCTTAACAAAAGAAATACGGACAGCGGAGTAGAAGATGATCATTGTCTCAACTCCGCCTTATCATCACAATTCCATCAACCGAACCCGATCCTGGCCCGTTTCCACCCCTACTTCTCTCGGAGCCACCTTGAAAAGCAGAACCAAACACTCGGAGGCCAAATCTGCAATGTTGGCTTCCAAGGATTTGCTCAGTTCAAGAAAAGCTCCAACGTTGCTGGCGAAGTCCGTTATATCTCTTATGCAGTCGCCGTTACTCTCGGTGGAGCTTACAGAGCGTAAGAGGAATGCTCTGCACAGACCGAGTGTTGGCTCGACGAAATCCTCCATCTCCTTGGCTAATACGAATTCTAAGAGATTACCAATCTTTCTCACGACTTTCAGTTGAGAGATCATCTTCGTTTCTAGCTCCGGGGACGACACTAGAGCCAGACACAGCATCACATTGCTCACGTTTATCGCTGAGAAATCACCCAGCAGAGACTTGAAGCATTTAGAGACAGCTTTCATGTGAAGAATGTCGCAAATTTTGATGAAATTAGACTTGATGAGCATCACAAGCAGTTTCTGAGCATACATGGGAATGGGGTCTTCGTCCTCGATCAGAGATGGATAGAGAGGGAGGAAGTGAACGTTAGACACAGACTTCAAGTCTTCTGCCCTTTATTCATCCTCCATTGTTTCACTCAGGAAAAGGACCATCACGTCAAAGAATATCTTCAAGCATAAAAATCGAGCATCTCCATCTTTGTTTCCCTTGTATAGACTAGCCAAGCTAGGAAGAATCTGGCGAATGAAGATAACAGTGTTATCGTTGATAGCTGTTGGCTCCTCCGATATTGATTCTAAAACTCGCAGAAGAGTTATCTGAAAACCATCCCTTCCCTGAAATCATTAACAAAGAAGATATTCATTATGTGAATCCTGATTACTCATTGAGAGAATTCCAGTACTCATTTGCAAAGTATCGGACATGGCTACAAAAACATACAATTCCGGGAACGTCACTATACAATATCAATGGTCTTTTAAATGATGCATGACATAATTACTTCAGATGAAAAATATGTTCACCAATAACAAAGAACATGACAAGTCGTAGCTCAAACATAAGCACTGGCATGTACATGATAGTGGAGAAGTTGATTTTCCGGAAATAACAGCCACAAGTTTTCAGTTGTATACCTGGAAAGGCAATTCCGTCAATTTAAGCAGATTAGCAACCAGCAGCAAAATCCGTGGGGTGATAACCGAGTTTCTGAAAGAAGAGCTCCCTAGAAGATGTAGAACCACAGGGAAGAAGTGAATACTGTTCTTTGGAGAACTTGGACTACTGAGACCAGGAATTAACCCTTGACGTCTGCCTCCCATAAGTTGCTGGATATCCACAGTTATTGTTTCAAGTAGACCAGGTAAAGTTGATACGACAGCGTGTACAAATGCATCCAGACAATGATGTACGTATTTATCCTTCTCTTTTGCTAGTCTATCCATAGCTGACACTTGACAGTAGTCTGGCATTGCAAAAGAAGAGAGGGAGACATCTCTTCCCATGCTTACAAAGTAGAGCCACGAATAGGAGTGTCTTTCCCTTCATAACTTCATTTTCCTGCTCCATAAGAGACAAGAGATTTGAAACAATATTCTTGTCTTCCATTAACGGAAGAAGGAGACGCCCTATGTTTGTCAGAAACTGGCTTCCAAGCATAGCCATGTTTAGAAGATTCAAGCAGATTTGCTGCTCGCGTTGATTGCCCTTGAAAAGACTGGAACTAATATCCTTCAATGGAATTTTCTCTACAACCTGTTGAATGCTGGATGGATTGAAGCGAGCCAGACGGACCAAACATGACCCAGCAGTTAGCTTCATCGTTTCTTGTTTTCCTGGAGCCTTATATATATAGCAAAGGTTGCTAATTACATCTTGGCTGTTGAAACGAGTGGCCCAATATCCTCCATGACTAGAGATGTTTTCAATTGTTCTTAAAGCATAAAGCTGGGTAAGATCATCCTCTCCTTTCCGTAAGACAGATGAGATCAGAGAGATTAATGAATTCGGAACCTGAATAAAAATGTAAATGCATCTCAGTAAGAAAATCACAGCAGGTTAATATGATCCAAAAAGTCATAGCAATGGTGAGAGAAGCTAACCTGCCAACTAGAAGGTGGCCTGCTGTCTTTTGAAGGAGATTCCTGAGGATTATTGTCCTTAGAATGATCACTTAGAGTAGATATGTAAAATAGCAACTCGCCCAAAGCAGCCATGGAAAACCTCCTCACTTTTTCCTGTCTGTCTCTCAAACCATCAGTTAGAGCACCTAAAATTCCAGAATTTGCCAAATCATCTCCAATGAAGGTGGAATGGCGAATCAACAAGCCAATAAGTGAACCCGCAAGGCCAAAGCCTTAGACTGTCTTAGCATTTTGAGAATAACTAACATTATTGGCCCATTTGTCAATATATTGGCAGCATCAGCATTAGTGCTCAACATCTCCAGGTACCTAAGCACATTTTGCTTCTCACCATTGACATTCCCATTCATGATACTTATGATCCTGCTGTACATAATATCCAATTTTTCCTGGGGCATTTTTGTAAAATCAGCTGGTGTGGTAGCATGGAAAGGAAGAGAAGGCACTGCATCTGATCCTTTATCAAATTTTCTGCTAGGCATTACTGGTCTAACAGAGAGATCTGATGGATGCCATAGCACCTCGGAGAGATCTGAAGTTGATTTGGCTGTGTCAAAATCAAGGGCGCAGCCAGAGATATCTTTGATCCTTGGAGTCTTCAGGTGAGGACTAGCACTGGTTGGTGTGGATATTGCTGGGCTCACATCCATGGGTTCTGAAGATGACTCCTCCTCTTCTGCTCTCGAGGTCTCAAGCGAAGGAGTGTCAACAACATTTGATCCATCGGACTGGATTATTATGTCTTCCTTCTCTTCAACTTTCCCTTCATGCTTGCAAGGAGTTGATAAATTATCTTCGGCGATGGACGGTTCATTTTCGGATACATCAGTTTCATCATGTCCATCATCTTCTGTGCTCTCATTAAAATCAAGTTCCATGTCATTGTTTTCGATTTTGATCTCTGCGTCATTCTTTGAGCTGTTAGGTAATGGCCTTCGGTAATTCTCTTTCTCATTTTCCCTGTGCAGGTTAGATTTTGCAATTCTTGAAAGACACATGAGATTGACACCACCTAGATTTTTTGAACCATCTTTCTGCTTTGCATCATGTATTCTGCCAGAAGGTTTTGCTTGAGCTTTACGGTTGCTGTGCATACCTTTAGTCGGTGTCTCCTCTCCTTTTACAGCAGCACTGGAATTCTCATCTTGCTTGTTAGGCATCCTCGAATCTTTTCCACCAGATTTTGTCGGAGTCTTGCTTCGGAGAGGTCTATCTCCATTGCGCTCTGTAAGGCGTGGTTCAGATGACATCTCAATCATGTTGTCAAAAGCAGGCTGAGGAGGTAATTCTAATGAACCTATTTTTTTCCTCCAAAAAGCATGGTTGCAAAGTTCAGGCCACTGTATTCTTTCAGCTGGATCTTTGATCAAGAGGGAGTTTATCAAATTCACGAATGGACGGGTTGGAGTTCCAGGAAGAGGAGGGTGTGCATCCACAAGAATTGATTTTGCCAATTGAGTGAATTCCTTATCAATAAATGGAGGCCTGCCAGTATAGCACTCGTATAGCACACAGCCAAGAGCCCAGAAATCAGAAGCGTATGAATGAACCCCTCCGTCTTGGAACAATTCAGGAGACATGTAACAAGGAGTTCCACGGTTTGCTTGGGGTAGCTATGAGTCCAATTGAAAACATAATAAAGGAAGCAGGAAATTCAAATATTTTGAGAAGTGCCAACTTCATTCAGCAAATCAAGTCACATATGTCAACCATATTTCAAATTTGCAACAAAGGAGTCACCAGAAGACCCACCTGGGACGTCATGGATATGTCACTTAGTTTTCTCGCTAACCCAAAGTCGCACAGCTGCAACATAAAGCAATAATTGGGATCTTTTCAGAACTATCCAGAGCACTCATAGAGTCACAGAGATCAAACCATGGATGGAAACACATTACCTTTGTTTGTCCATTTTCATCCAAAAGAATGTTTGATGGTTTCAAGTCAGAGTAGATAATTCCTTCGAATGCAAGTACCTGTTGGTGAGCTCAGCAATATTTCAAAAAAAACCTAGTTGCCATGATTAACAAGGGAGCTTTAGATAAATTTTAGTCTTACAGCAGAGCTCCTACAAGACCATAAGCCAAGTCATGTATAGACTCTTCAGGAAACTTGCCATCCTGCCACGCGTGATAGTTGTTAAAAGGGTCAGAACCAAAAATATCAAAGGAAACAATATAGAGACCATGAGTGAGTATCAACAGGAAGAGGATTATATACATAAGATGTGATGTAACACCAAAGAGTTGATCAATGTACATAACATTATGTGGGAGAGAGAGACCAGTGATCGATCATGATTCTTGATGCAGGCAACTAATTGATATTTTTATGCGCAAATAGTTAGATCAATGAATTCACCTGTTGCAATAAAGTCATCAAATCTCCTCCAACACAGTACTCCAGAACTAACCACAGATGAGCTGATGTTTCGTACCTAAAAGACAGTTGACAAGCAAGAGAAGTATGAATGAAATAAAGAGAAAACAATGTCTAGTCTGTACTAATCAATGAATGCCCATTAGCCACTGAGCTAAAATTCTAAAATCTCATCAGGAACTCACCATGAGTAAAACTTTAGCACATTGGAATGGTCTAGAGTGTGAAGAATCCTCACCTACGAAAAGAGCATAATACAGAAATTCAGTACTGAACCACAAACAGAAGACTCGAATTCATATCTCACATTCTCCACCGTGCATTCGTCTACAGAAAAATCCACCCCTATTCGGAACAGTTGTCCGCCTTCTACCCATTAGATTACAAGGCAATTATCTAAATCCGATTGAGTAGACAACCACATCAAGCTCCAGAAATGAAGCCTGAGATTGACCCACTTACACACAATCAAGCAATTCGCGAGCACCACATTAAATCTACAGGTCTACAGTACTGGAACCATACGCTACATCACATCAACAATTCAAATTTACCCAAAATCGTACAAAACCCAAACAAAGTGCCGGTGGAAATGCTTACTTCCTGAAGAACCTTGCTCCGATGAGATTTGTCGACGCTCTTAATGGCGAAATACTCAATCGTCTTCTTCTTCCTCCCCTTGTAGACAGTCTGCAACACAATAATCTCAGATGAATGCAGTTCAAATTTGAAGCACGCCTCAAAAACGATCTAATTTTTCTCACTCGCAGCTCAATTACAGTTGAATTAGGATTACCGAATATTTGCCGCGACCGATGGCTTCGTAAATATGGTAGTGATTCATGCTTTGCCTTCTCCGAATCTATGCGCCAATCAACGCTTTCTGCGTGAGGTGACTGTGTTCGTGTGGAGAGAGAGAGAGAGAGAGAGAAGACAGAGAGCGGGTGAAGAAGAGTTGCTGAAATTCAAATTTTGGGGAAATAGAAAAAAAAGGAAAGGGTTAATGTCATTTAAATACACGAGCTTTGGGCGGTTTTCGTTTTTTCTCATGAACTTTCAAATTTTTCACAAAAATACACGAACTTTCAAATCGTTACAATTTTCCCATGAAAGTCAATTCCGGTCAAATTGAATCCTAGTTGTCTATCAATTTGCATGATGTGGCCTTAATGGGCTGATTTGGCGTTGAGTAGGCAATGATGTGTCGAAAATATTAAGGGTTACTATCATTTAAATACATGAACTTTGGGTGGTTTTCTTTTCTTCCCATGAACTTTCGACTTTGTCACAAAAATACAAGAACTTCAATTCGTTGCAATATCCCCATGAATGTAAATTTTGATCAATTTGAATCCTAGTTGTCAATTAATTTAAATGACGTAGCCTTAATGGACTGATTTGGCGTTGAGTAAGCAATCACGTGGTGAAAATATTAAAGTCGTATTGATCATTGGGCAGCTTAAGAAGCGACATCCAAGGTTTGCTGCCGTACGCGTCGTAAGAATATCACAAGACAAGTAATTCTCACAATTTGGGGTGAATCTTACTCTCGAGCGCTTGGACGAATTGATGAGGATGTCATTGCCAAAATGAGGATGGAATAAGATGAACGACGAACCGGGAGATTAAGGTATGAAGAAGAAAGAATAAAGAAAAATGAACGACGAAGCCACTGCAATTGTTTTTTTATTAATTGGAAACCATAAATTGATGTCAAAAGACGTTTTTGGCAGTTTCAAAACGACGTTTATTTTACCGTCGATCAATGCCACATAATTATAAACGGTTGCTACGTAGGACACAATTTGGGGAAAATTGACTTTCATGGAAAAATTGCATTAAATCGAAAATTCGTGTATTTTTTGTGACAAAGTTTAAAGTTCATGGGAAAAAAAATGGAGAATAACCAAAGTTCATGTATTTAAATGACACCATTTTTGGCAGTTTCAAAACGACGTCGTATATTTTACCGTCGATCAGTGCCACGTAATCATTCTGGTTGCCACGTAGGATACAATTTGGGGGAAATTGACTTTCATGGGAAAATTGTAACAATTTGAAAGTTCGCGTATTTTTATGACAAAGTTGAAAGTTCATGGGAAAAAACGAAAACCGCCCAAAGTTCATGTATTTTAATGACATTAACCCAAAAGGAAAAAAGTGGGGTTGAATTAAAAAAATCAAAATTTAAATGATGTACATAGTTTTTTGTTGGGTTAAAGTTTACAATATTTTAGGAAAATGGTTATGATATGAATGCGACGTACCAAAGAAGAAAATGTCCCTCTATAAGTGGGACGGATGAATTACTAGACATAGTATTACTTGTGTTTTTAAGAACTTACTACTACTAAACATTTTCGTCTTAATTCCCGTGCAAAAAGCAAATGAGTCATCTAAAGGGGACCGGAGTGGTACTACTACTACCTTCATCTCACAAAAGTAGTCTCATTTGCTTTTTGACTTTTTCCGGCACGCGTTTCCACCGAAACCTAGTACGGGTTTTACGATACAATATTGTACTATTATTTTGTTTACGGGATACTAGGAGTGTCGGGCTATCCCGTAAAAGAAATAATATTTCAAAATTATATCGTAAAGCCCGTACTAGGTTTCGGTGGAAACGCGTGCCGGAAAAAAGTCAAAAAGCAAATGAGACTACTTTTGTGAGATGGAGGTAGTACTAATTATAACTGATTATTAATGTAGATATTCTCAATTGACATGGCTTGTCTTGTTGTTGGTGCAACGAACCGCGGAGATTTCGAGAAAAGGGTGACAAATTTGTTGCACGAAGTCCATGTGAGCTTAGGGTCTGTGATATTGTTCATCGACGAGCTGCACACGCTTCTCAAGGATAATGAAGATGGAGTTGGTGGCCACGCGCCGGATGCCGCCACAATTCTCAAACCGGCTCTCGCCAGAGATGATCTCATTGTACGTATAGTACCCCGTGCTCGTGCTCCTGTTTAATTGTACTTTCTATTTACGTAAATATATATATACTAGTGCATCGGGGCCACTAAAATGGAGGAATACACAAGATACATAGACAGAGATGCAGCATTGAAATGCAGGTTTCAAGTTATTTATGTATTCGAGCAGTCAAGGGAAGACAACATTGAGATATTGAAAGGAATCTTTCACAAGTATGAGGATCATCACGGCGTTAGCTATACAGAAACATCCCTTATTTTAGTTGTCGACTTGTCCACACACTATATCAGGTGATTGATCGATTATATATAAACATATATAAGGCCTATTAGAGGCTAGAGGGCTCACTTTTAGTTGTTTTTGTTTTTAAATTATATATATGTATATATATCTCGCAGAGAACTCTTCCTTCCTGATAAGGCCATTGATATTATCGATAAGGCGGGGCAAGAACACTATATCAGGTGATTTTGAATGTTGTTTTTGTTAATTTTCAATCTAAGCTTCATATATGTTTATGAATGATTATGAGGTAAAATAAGTGCGGCATTACTATAAACAATAATGGAACCTTGATGGTTCTCAATTAAATTATTCAAGTATGAAATTAAGTTAGATCATTTTCGTATTCCATAAATACCGTAACTTGCATTTACAAAACAATCATACAAATAAAAAGGAATATGTGGCTTTCTTCCAAATCCATAGATTTATATTTAGTTGACATAAATAAAATTCAGTAATAATTATTTGATTGAGATATTTTTAAGTGTACTTAAAAAAGCTAATCATATGTCCGTCTTCATTAATCTTATTTGCTATTTGACCGTTTTACTTCACAAGCTATGTTTTCTACAATGAAAAGAATTAACTAGTAGTATTACTTTTCAATTTGGATAACTTATTTTTCACTTTTGACATTAATATATAAAATTTTGTGCAGAAAAAAATTAAATAAAATAAAAAAACATTACTAGTAAAATGAGATAGGGGGAGTGTACTAATTTACTAATTTTCTTGTTCCTTTTACATTTAAAATTCTATTGTACGAGTATCAAAAAAAAAAAAAAAAATTGAATGTTGTTTTTCTTAATTTTCAATCTAAGCTTCATAAATAATTAGGTAAAAAATAAAAAAATAATAAAAAAAAGGAAACTGATAAAATAAAAAAAAAAAAAAAAAACATTATATAATTGACTGAAAATATACACAATTGAGGGAAGCAGGAGTCGATCCCAAAGTTTTCAGATTATCTTTCTATAATATTGCCTTCTAAACAATTTTATATCTATCAAATTATTAATACTCTCTTCATCTCACACTAGTTTTGTCCACCCGGCTTCGCTCGGGCAACCTTATTTTGTTATTTTTGTTGATAAGTTTGTTTATAAATATAATTATGATTTTTTATTTTTTTCAATTTTATGATTTTGAAGACTATTTGTCATTACATGATGCTCTTGGCAAAATATAATATTATTCTAAAAAATATTGATTAACCTTTGGTAGAACATGTATGGTTAAAAATGTTATGAGCTGATATGGTGGAAGTACCTAAGACTCTCTTTAGTGTGACGTCCACGATTCGGTCCACGCTACATCACGTAGTGTATTTTATAATTTTTCTCACATTTATGTGAAATAAGAGTTTTACCAATGTATAGAAGAAATTTCATATATGAAGTAGAAAGTGTGGTTTAATTGTTAAACATGATAAATACTTTTCTATACTTATATTGTGAAGGAAAAAAAATATAGGAAAGTTATAATGACAATTCGAACAAATAAAAAAAAAAAGCATAATGAAAAATAAAACAAACAGGGAATTAAACATGATAAATACTTTGCTATACTTATTTTTTAAATGTTGAAAATCTTAGTAATCGACTCTCTAAAATTACGGGGAAAATGTTGTTCTGACTTATTTATAGATATACATAGTTAATAACTGATTTTTTTTAAATTAACTTCTCACAATAAAAAGACTATTTTATTCTTAATTTGGAGGGGAAAAGAAATTAACTTTTAATATATTAATAGATTACTAACGACCACCGTGTAAGACCAAATTAATATTCCACATGGAAAAACATGCCCAATGAAATTTTCCATGCCCAATGAAACAGAAAAAAGTAACTCTGCCTTTTAAAAACAAAGTACACACAAAATCATTCTTGATATCAACAATATGTCAATAACCAAATGAAAGTGAAAGAATGAGATTACTTAACGTATTAATGTTTTTATTACTATACACATACACACAGATTTATGTTAATGGCTGAAATATTAATATTATTTTAAAAACAAAATTCAAAATTGTAGAGATGAATAATATGGAGTATTATACCAAGAGAAATTATGTTTCTTAAAATTATAAGGCTAAGTATCTCAATTTGAAGCAAATTACGATTAACAAAATAATTATAAATAATTTGAGAGTAATAATAATAATAGCACTAACATAAAATATATAAAAAATAAATAAGAGATGAAGTCATAAGAAGTTGAGCGGGTCTACACAAAAGCATTTATTGTAGTAAAAAATTGAAAAAAGTAAAAAGTAGTGGAGGGATTTGGCTTTTTGCATGGGTCATGCAACTATGGAGGGAAAACCAATAGTTTGAGCGGGAAATGATTTCACTTTAATATATATATATAGATGAGTAGTCCATATTTTTACTTTGGGATACATATAAAAGGAGACGTCATCGTTTTTTTTATGCTCCCTCCGTCTCTCAGGTGTGTGCTTCATACAATTAGATACGTTTTTTTAATTTTTCCAAATGGTGTGGTTATAGCGGAGTTTGGGTTCCACATTTTGTTGTGTGTTCACGTGTTTATTGTAGAATTTGAGTCTAACTTTTGTAAATTTGTGTGTAAGTTAAGAGTGAATATGTTTAAGGGTGAACTTTTAAAATACTCACTTTTATAAGAACTAGTACTATTTTATCCACATTATAAGAAGTATAACTTCTATACCCATTTTCTATTGAAAAGTCTTAAATACCCTTACTATTGGGTCTCACTTGTCTAATAAAATAAAAATTCAATTAAAAATGCAAGTCAAATGTGGGTCCCACCCGAAAATTCAATTTAATTTTGTTATGTACACGATCTCACTCTCTCAATCACGATTCAACTTTCAGCAAACACATACACGATTCAATTAATATTTGATGTGGAAATTAAAAAAAAAAAAAAAAAAAAACTGAAAAGGTGAAGATGTTCAGGTTTCGTGTACTACTGCCAAATGGCACTAGCGTGGAGCTCAAAATAAGTGAGATGCGCAAAGACATGCCAGTTAATGAGTTTATAGATGCTGTTAGGAAAGAATATGATCGTCTAGTCAACCAGGAAAGGTCATTGAAAAGAAAGATTAATTGGGACTACATGGGCCTATATTTCATGAATGTCCATGGTACTAAGATACAAAGCAACCTTGATCTTTGTGAGTTTTCCTCTAGCAACTGGCACTTGCTCCAGCTACATGTTAGATTTTGTCCCCACAATATATTCCAGTCGTACTCATGCTTCAAGTAATGGTATATGACTTGTGTATTCTTTTTTATATAGGATGGATCACCTGAGCCTGATGAATATGAGGTATCTCTAGTTTCAGTTCCGATAGTTATATTTTATGACTAAGGGGATGTTGAAGTTGTATTTATTAGGAGAGTGCTTTTGTTATTTTTAGTTTTTCTCTTTGATCATATCACCATGGTGTTTGGCCCTGCAGGATATGTGGGATCTTACCCCAGATACTAATTTACTGAATGAGTTACCCGATGACTACACGTGCGAAACTGCTTTGGCAGACCTCATTGTAATTGCACACTTTAATTTTCTTCTATGATCAATTAAATGATCATATACTAAATATGAATCTCTTTGTCAGGATAACTCCTTACAAGCTCTATGGTCTAATGCTGCAGGAGAAGAAAGATTAATCAGGTATGCTACTGAAGTGTAGGTTATGCATGTTCCCTTCCGTGTTGTACATTACATGTTGCTTAGTGAGATTGCCGTGAATACTGTCACTCTCTAGGAAGGTTGTCCTATGCAGGCTGTAACTAGTTGAGCCGTAAGACAGCAAACTTTCCTTTCGTATTTAAGAATACTTCTTCATTTGATTAGTAATATAACTTCAATCTTCATTGTTGAGCTCTATGCATTTACACATATTAACTGCACATATGTGATAGAGACTTTTTTTTTAACTTAATTTACTTTAATAACTTTCTTGATACGTATAGCACACACTCTATTATAATAAGCAGCATACATTAAGGTTGAGTTTGGTAGGGGTGATAAGCCCGGGATAGTGATTGATAACCGGGCTTATCACCCGTTTGGTAGGCGAGAAAACGTAACCTGGGGGGCCGTGTTTGACTGTTGGGCCCGAGCTTAATTACTGTAGCCCTTTAGTGATCTCCACCTCCCAAATTGGCCCGTTTCATAAGAGGCCCGTGAACAGTGGCCCAGATAGTGAAGTGAAAATACATATTTGCCCTTCTCATTTCTAGGGTTCGACGAGATCGAGCAATAATCGTTCTCATTTTTTCCAGCACCATCTCCTCTCCCCATCTCTCCCTCTCCCCATCTCTCTTCGAAACTTCCTCCATGGCGAACTCAAACGGCGCGAGCTCCTCCGGCAGCAAACACGACGTCGCGGGCTCCTCTCACGGCGCCGGCTCCTCCGTCGGCGGCGGATCCCGAGGCCACGAAGGCCGACGCGAAGACGGCTCTCGCGACAAGGACAACTCCGGCCACGACAAGGGCTCACCCGTGCTGAACTTTCAAATGAAATGCAGTGAATCTATGTATTTCAGTTTTTTACCCTTCTGTAATTTTTGTTTTCTGCTGTAATTATCAGTTTTTTCACATGTATAAACTGAAATCTGTATTTGTGCGGTGTTGTTTGAGTTTATAGTCTTGGATTTCAGTTGAGTTGATTGATCTCGATTTATGCAGAGGCTCAGGTTGTGGAAATGGCTGCTGAGGCGAAGAAGAAGCCATCAGCAGAGAGGGGTATTTTTCTAAAACCCTAAGTATTTGATGTTATGAATTTTCTCTGATTTTTCATATAGAAATATAAATTCATAATGCTAATTGAGTTGGAAAATGAAGCAGGAAGAAGAAGCTGTCAGAACCGAAGGCAAAGAAGGAGAAGACCAAAAATCCGAATGCGAAGAAGCGCCCTCCACTGCATTTTTCGTGTTCATGTATGCACTAATCACAAACTGTTGGTATATGTTCTATGAATATGCCTCTTAACTTGTGCTGTTGTTGATATGTTTACAGTTGAATGATTTGCAGGGATGAGAAATGGGTGGTCAGTTCTCCTTACTAATAATACTCTCTTAAGATTCTGAAGGAAATGGCCAAAGAAACCTACTACTACTTTTAGCTTATATTCTAATGTAATTTCATATAATGTGCAGAGCTTGGGTCATTTCATCTGCTTGGTTGAAAGAAAGCTTCAAGAATGGCAGATTTGTTGGTAGATTCCATTTTTTAACTTATAATAACACTACTTCCAATCATGTTTACCTGCTGAATTTCAATCTGATCCACAGACGAGGCACCCTTCATTTTGAACGAAGAAGATTACAAAACTAAGTACAGAACCGAACTCAAGGGTGCAGTTCTTCGCGCAAAAGCAAACCCCGGTGCACTGCTCAGAGGTCTTGATATATGGCTGGCAACTCATGTACAGCCTCCAATCAATACTCTTTCAGCCATGGTTAAATCAGCTGGTGCAAATGTAAGTCAATCGAAGCAACATTCTAATCCATTTGATAACACAATGAAATTTAAGTTTGTGCCTTGGTTATAACAAGTGCTTCCACTATTGATACAATGCCTACTTATATTCTAGGTAATCCAAACACGGAACGAGACACACGACGTATCAAGAACAATCTTCGTAGCGTGTGAAGAGGACATGGAGGAAGCAGTATCAGCTCTAAAGCTGGGGATCAGCAGTGATTGGCTCATGAACTGTATTATGAAACAAGAACTTGACCTTGAGGCCCCTCAGTTTGCAGAATCTCTTTAGCTTTTCAATAGGTCAGTCAGTAGCATTTTGCATGGAAATATATGTATATAACCTAGGAAATGGTATTTTTGGAAAAGCCTACATTAGTTTAGGTCTTTGTTGCTCCAAATGTTTGGATGATGATACTAGTTTGAGTTTCCTCTCACTTTTTTTGAGTGAGATTGGGTGTTAATATAATGTTATGGAGGTCTATATGCTGTTTTGCTTGAACTTTATTTACATCAAAAACTGGTAATTTGAATTAAATGAAAAATTAATGTTGTAATTTGAGGGGTATTTTTGACATTTCCCATACTAATCCCATGCATTACTATGGGTAACCAAACAACAATTCTTCTTAACTTTGGACATGAAACATCCTAACCAAACTACATATTACTTACGAAACTAAGGCTCGAAACCTAAGTTTCAATCCCGGGCCGGCTATCCGACCCGAGCTACCAAACGAGCCCTAAGTCAATAACTGACGGTACACTTGTCTATTGCATTTCCTTAATGTTGCACTGTCCAGATATTCTTATACCCCGAACTTGATTAGCAATTGCATTGTTTATAGTGTGGAAATGCAGCAGGAAAAGATTATAATTTTTGACTCAGGTCCAGGAATGGATGGTGCTAATGGGAATATAGTCAAGTGGTATGATCAAATTCTTGAGAAACTATCAATTTTAGTTGTTTGTTTTATTGGTTATGCCCGATCTAGTGGGCTTTTCATTTTAGTGCAATAGTGCATGATAGATTAATATAGCTTAACAACAGAGTGTTGCATCCTAATATTTGCATGACTGGACATACTAGATAAGAGTTACAAGCATGGATGAAGCATCTCAACTCTCAAAGGGACCCTTGCTAGCTGAAAATGACTAGATTTATTTTCCTGTGTTTCACTCCGATATTCTTTAACTGCCGTAACTAGGACTTGTGTTTCTGTCAATGAATTTCATGATGAATAACTATTAGATATATTAACCAGCGATCAGAAGTTCCTCATATGTTGCATTTCATCATGTTTCAACTTCAAGAACATTACTTCTGTAATTGGACTTCTCGAATTTCTTGTGTAGCAAGGGAATTATTCTACACAATCATATATATAATTAGATGCTTACTAGCCGTTTATCTATGTTTGGTTGATGTACGTTCCCTGTGTTTGGGCTCTTGTATTTTTTTGTTTTTCAAGGGGCAAAATGGGAGCATCTCTTCATTGCTCGGCGAGGGAAAAAGCAATTGGGGGTGAACCTCCATATCTGATGGTATCAACATAATCTAAGTCTTCCCGATTATTATGCTTTTGAAGTCTCATTTTGATTTTAACTATTGATTGGTTCACAGCCTTTCTTCGGGATGTGTGGCTATGGTGGTCCTGTTGCGACTACGTGTTTGGGAAGGTATAAGCTACCAGAATTGTTCATTTATGTATAACCATCATTAAATGTTGGAGCATCCTTTGATCACATTTTCATTTCTTTCTTTCCTGCTCTTATTTATGAAACTTTACTACAGGAGGGCTGTAGTTTCTTCGAAGACGAAGGGAAACAGAAAAGTATTTACGTTGCACATTGAAAGAGAAGCATTAGTGAGTGCGTCACACACAGATAACTGCTGGAAGGTAGTTGACTTTTGGACTTCTTTTATTTGATTGGGTTTTCCCTTGTTCTCTTTTTAGCTTATTATGATAGACTATCTGTTGTTTCCTGCAGACAAAAGGATCGGAGGACTCAGAGATCCACTTAAGTCTGAAAAACGGAATTCCCCGCATGGAAGCTTTACTAAGGTAAGCTTACTTACGAGTCTCTGGACAGTTTAAACATAGAACCTGTATTCACTTGTCTTTAATTTTAGTTCAGTATAGCTGTTCAGTTTTCTACTTTTTCTGAACTCAGTTGAAAGTGTTTTCACATAGTGGTTCCTACTATGTATTTATGAATTTCAATATTCTGTCTACAGCTATGCTCTTTCGAAATAAACGTTCAATTGCTATTGGAGTTTAAATTTTACTATGCAAGAAGTAAGGTTTGTTATAAATTGCTGAATAGGTCAAGTGGTAGCATAAGCTTTATTCGAGTGATCCTTTTAACACTCTCGAGCACATCCTCTATTTTTAAAGAGATATCCACTTGCATGCTCTTCTTAAGTTCTTCCTTTCTGTGGGAGTAACATATTATGAAAACCCTGGCTTTTTTATATTCTGCTTAAGTGATATAATCATGGTCATATATCTCTTCCACTTCATGTTCATCAATTCTTGCTGCCTTGTGTTGAAATCGGTTGCTGTTTTGCATCTTGTCAGGTTGAGATTTTTGACCCTAAACCAATGGTGAAGAAGCTGTATACAAGGCATTTGCGAAGCAAATTGAAGGACATATACTTTCCATACATCCAGGTTAGTTGCATTTATATACAATAAAGAATTTTGTTTTTGGATGTATTTCTGGTGTTGGTCATTAGTTTGAATTAACACTTTGCCCAGTAAATCAGTTTTTTGTTTGCGTTGACTTAATAACTGTTCTAGTTATCCATTTTGATAAATCCTTGATTTAATGGATTAGATTTTGTGTATTTAGTGAGCTATCTTTGCAGAATCAATGGCTTAGGTATCCTTTTGTAGATTTATTAACTCATTGCTATTTCTGGATGAGCAGTGTGATGAAATGTTAGGAAAGACATGCAGACCCATTGAATTTCAGGTGATTTTTAGAACTCCCTTTCCTCCTTTTGTGGTATATTTTTTTCTTATTATTTGATGGACATCAATCATCTGAAGTGAGTATATCATGTTAGTACTCCCTCCGGCCTGCTCTATTATTTTACACCTTACATCTATTCACTCTATAGGCCAAATGGAGTGAAACAGAGGTAGTATGTTTTTTTTTTTTGTTCCATACGGTAGTATGTACATGTATATTTGTTTTTCAGAAACACAAAGAGCACAAATAAAGTGAACCAACACTATATTGAAGGAGAGAAAGTAAACAAGACATATACAAATCGATTCGGACACATTATCATGCCAAACAAAGTGTGTACATAAATGATCGATGTGATCCATCATCCATACCTCTCCAATGGCATTGCATCCGGTAGCGCAACTTGGCTCTTAACATAAGGACTTATAACCTCCATTCGGTAATCACAATCATAGATATCGAGTTCCTTCCACTCCTTGGCGATCCGATCATAAACTACTAGCTGATTGAGCTCGTCACTAGCTTTTCTTTCTAGGAACAAGAGTCGGCCATCTATCAACCCCACCGGTACCCTCTTAACATTGGAAAGAACCACATCAAACACTTTAGCCCACGAACATTCTTCCCGTACCCAAAACTCAAATCCAAATCCTCCTGTAGGATCGTACGACGAGCCAAAGCCAATAGCACCTAGTGAACCACGATACTCAACAAGATCAAAGCCTACGTTCGAACTACATGGTGGTGAATGCAAGCGATGGAAGGCTTTCCGTAGTAAAGTCAAATGAAAGAATATCATCACCGTAGTCGCTTGATGGACCACCAAAGCTGGAACCAAGTGATGCAATCCAGTAACACCTTCCCCCAACGTAAACACCACCCTGACGACCCCCAACACGACAAGCACCCGGGGTCGGAATCTCCTTCCAGACACCACTTTTGAGCGAATACAACTCACACCTTTCCTTGTAACCTATGATTTCGTAGATTTTTTTCCTATAGAGAGGTTTTTGAGAAAACGTTATGACCTTGATGTCGTAGGGTTTAGAATCATAGCCTAGACCGGCAGCGTAGATCTCGTACCGGAGTGCAAAGTTGGGCGGGGGGGAGGGGTTTCAGCTCTTTGGTTGTTAAGTTACAAACAACAACGTTGCTATCACCATCGCTCAAACATAACAATCCACAACAGCTAACGCATGCGATGTAAGATGGAAGGTTGAGATTTTGAAACACTACTTTGGGAGACAAGTCCTCCGGAGAAAGAAGAGATATGTGATACCTATTATCGCCGCCTCCGCCGGCGTAGTAACGTATAACAACAACCCCATCCATTCTTCTAAGAAGAAAAAAATGAAATAAATAAAAATACATGAATCAATCGGATTAAACGGCCAGCTATCAATCTGTATTATTATTAATCTTGAAAGACTAATACGAAATACTCAAATCGGAGTTGAAATAAAATTAACAGACCAACAGATTATCCCCTCACCCTCACGGGTGTTTTGATTAAAAAAAAAAACAGACCAACAGATTAAGATACTACTACTAATTAATAGTTAAAATAAGATGAGTAATTAATCATATGAAATTGAGAAAAAATCACTAACCTTAATTCCACCCAAAAATCTGGTCTTGTGCGATCTAATGATGAATTCAAAGATGCGTGTTTGCCTTCCTTTCTCCTTCGCTTCTTTCCTTTTTCTTCTATTGCGCGAGGTTTTTGTAGGGCTTCGCGCGTCCTTTCGTTTTCTGTTTTTTTCTGTTTTTTGTTTGTTTTTTTTTTTTTTTTTCAGTTCATAAAATGCGTATTCCGGTTGAATGAGAATGCTTTCGCGTTGCTTCCAAACTAACAATCTTGTTTCTTTTCATCGTTAATCTATACTATGTTAGGATATAGATTCATGCATATCCATGCATATCTTTTCCATGTATATTGTTAGGATAGATTCATGCATATCCATGCATATCCTCTCCATGTATATCACATATATTCTTTCTTTGTATTTGTAGTCTAGAATGCACTACTAGGGCACGGCTTCTCCCTATATATTTGTACTCCTCATATTCAATCAATCATCAATGATACACATATTCATTTCCTATATGGTATCAAGAGCCTAAATTTTTTTTTCTCGATCCTCCCAAGCCCTAGCCCTAGTTCTCGCCGTCTCTCCTTCATCCATGGCTCCCATTACATCCTCCACCATTGTCGTGCAGCTCAACGCGCCGACCAACTTTCCGATCAAACTCACTCCATCAAATTTCTCGGTATGGAGTCGCCAAGTTCAATCCACTCTGATCGGCCTCGATCTCCTCGGTTACATCGATGGCTCTCTTTCTGCACCAGAACAGACTCTAGCCGACTCAACTATCAATCCTCTCTACACCATATGGCATCGTCAAGATCAAATCATCATTAGCGCTCTCCTTGGCAGCCTCACCGACTCTATTCAACCGGTTATCTCCACCGCCAGCACCGCAAAAGAAGCTTGGACCCGTCTCCAAGCTGCATATGCGAGCACCACACCAGGCCGTGTGCTCTCTCTCAAGGCCCAGCTCACGAAAAATCCGCGAGGCTCTCGCTCCATTGCCGAGTATCTCAAAGAAATGACTGACATTGCGGACTCTCTTGCTCTCACCGGTCATCCCGTTGACGAAACCGACCTTGTTGCCTCGGTTATTACACAACTTGGTGAAGAATATCGGTCGGTTTATTCAGCCCTTCGAGTTCGTGACTCCTCCGTCTCCATGGCCGATCTCACCGATATCCTTCAAGACATTGAACGTCTTCTTCTTGCTGCGCCGGAAAATCCACCCTTGATTCCCACGGCCCAGCACACCGAGGTCCCTCAGTCCAACTTCACAAATTCTGGATCTGCTCCTTCCTTCTACCCTCGACGCGGCGGTCGCGGACGAGGTGATTGTGGTGGTCGTGGACGCTCCGGTGGCAGAAATCAATCCGGCGGGCGCTCCTCGGTGACTTGCGACTTCTGCTCCTTTCAGGGTCATATTGCACGTGATTGTCGCAAGCTCGCCGCATTTCTCAAAGCCCAACAAATAGTCGTGCAGTCCCCTCCTCCACCGGCAGCTCACTCTACCAGTGCAACACCCCCGTCTCCTTCCTCGTGGGTGTTCGATACCGGTGCTTCTCATCATGTCACCGGCAACACAGCCCACCTTCAAACATTCTCCGAATATGGTGGTCCGGATGAGATTCATCTCGGCAATGGTATGAAACTTCCTATCTCTCATGTTGGTCATATTTCTCTACCATCCAAGGGGCGTCCTCTTTTCATACCAAATGTCTTGTGCTCGCCCTCGTTAAATTGCAATCTCATATCTGTCTCTCAACTATGCCAAACTAACCGTGTTTCTGTTGAATTTTTCCCATCTCATTTTCTTGTCAAGGATCTCACCACGGGGATTCCTCTACTACGGGGGCGCAGCGTTAACCACATCTACCAATCACCTGCTCCGCACATTAACCTTGCCACCATCTCACCACTGGATCTTCACCACCGCCTCGGCCACCCAAACGTGCAACTTTCCAAGCGTCTAGCCTCCTTGCTTAAGTTTCATGTCAATTTTCCTTTAGATTTTCATTGTACTTCATGTTCCGTCAATAAAAGTCACAAACTCCCTTTCTTTGATAATACTATGACAAGTTCTCGTCCTCTTGAGTTAATTTACACTGATGTCTGGAGTACATCCACTCGCTCCCTAGAAGGCTATGGCTATTATGTCGTCTTTGTTGATCATTTTTCGAAATATATGTGGTGGTACCCATTAAAACGGAAGTCTGAAGTGTTCGATATTTTTCCCCAGTTTCAACGCCTTGTCGAGAATTTCTTCAACCTCAAAATAGTTTCCATCTTTTCTGACAATGGGGGGGAATTTATCAAGCTCATTCTTATTTTCAACAAATGTGGTATCTCTCATTTCACATCTCCACCGCACACACCTGAGCATAATGGCACAGCCGAGCGACGTCATCGTCATATTGTTGAAACTGGTCTTTCTCTCCTCCATTATGCGTCAGTCCCTCTCAAATATTGGCCCCATGCCTTTCAGACAGCAGTGTTTCTCATCAATAGGATGCCAACTCCCACACTTAACAATAAATCCCCATTCGAGATTCTTCACCACAAATCACCCTCCTACGCCAAATTACAACCTTTTGGCTGTCTTTGCTTCCCTTGGCTGCGTCCCTACACCACATCCAAACTTGATCCCCGGTCGATTGCGTGTGTCTTCCTTGGGCATTGTCTCTCTCGTTCCGCCTACAAGTGTCTCGATCCCCTCACTGGTCGCATCTACTTCTCTCGTCACGTCAAATTTGTCTCTCAAACCTTTCCCTTTCGTACTCCACTACCTCAGCCACCTACCTCACCGAATCCACCTATCCCTACCCCTCTCACTCAACCTACTCCGCTGCTCCCCGTAGTTGACGACCCCGTGACTGATCCGGCACCTACCACACCACCACCTCCCACACCACCACCCGTCTCTCCTGCCCCACCACCTGACCGTTCTCCCCGACCCACACGCCGCACTCGCCGCCCAAACCCTAAATTCTTCAACTCTTCTTTTGTCAACCACACCACCTCGCCACCTTCTACCTTGCATCGTATACCACCTTCACTCGAACCTTCCTCTGTTACTGCTGCCCTAGCCGACCCCAAATGGAAACATGCCATGGATGCCGAGTTCAATGCCTTGATGAAAAATGACACATGGGAACTCGTTCCTCCGAACGACCACCCGACCATTACTTGTAAATGGGTTTTTCGTGTCAAACGCCATGCCGATGGCACTATTGATCGCTACAAAGCTCGCTTGGTGGTGCGCGGTTTCATGCAACAGCCCAGTCGTGACTACTCCGAAACTTTCAGCCCGGTCATCAAACCGGTCACAGTTCGCATCATTCTCTCTATTGCATTGTCATCTGGATGGCAGGTTAACCAGCTCGACATCAATAATGCCTTCTTGAATGGTAAACTGTTGGAGGAAGTTTACATGGTTCAACCTCGTGGCTATCGGGATGCTGCTAAACCCCAGCATGTCTGTAAGCTCAAAAAGGCTCTTTACGGCCTTAAACAAGCTCCTCGTGCATGGTATATCGCTCTCTCGGCCTTCCTTCTTCAATTTGGTTTCAAGCGATCTGTTGCCGATACCTCTCTATTTTTCTATAATAGAAATGGTGTTATTCTCTTCTTTCTTGTATATGTGGATGATATTGTTCTCACAGGCAACAATCCAGTCTTCTTGTCTCAATTTGTTTCATAGCTCGCTGCAAAATTTTCACTCAAGGACTTGGGTGCTTTAAACCACTTCCTCGGCGTCGAAGTGGTTCCTACCGCAGCCGGTCTCTTCCTATCTCAACGCCGCTACATCCTCGGCATTCTTGAAGACTGTAATCTGACAGATTCCAAGCCAGTAACCACTCCCATGGCCTCTTCAGCAAAGCTGCATCGGGACGTTGGGGATCCTCTCTCTTCCCCGTCCGTCTATCGTCGTACTCTTGGTCTTCTACAATACTTGTCATTTACAAGACCGGATATTGCCTTCGCGGTTAACAAACTCTCTCAGTTCCTTCATACACCTCGCCAACCGCATTGGGATGCTGTCAAGCGAGTTCTTCGCTACTTAAAAGGAACGATTAATGTTGGCTTATCTCTCTCTCGTTGCCTTCGACCACAACTCTCGGTGTATTCTGATGCCGACTGGGGTGGCTCCCCCGATGATGGTCGTTCCACTACTGGTTACTTGATTTTTCTTGGAAATAATCTCATATCTTGGAAATCTGTTAAGCAACGATCAGTCTCTCGGTCCTCAACTGAAGCCGAATATCGCTCTATTGCTAATGCCGCTGCTGAGTCAACTTGGATTCGGCATTTGTTACAAGAGATCGGTCTTCTACTTCCGGCATCTCCGACCTTATTTTGTGATAATCTGAGTGCCACATTTGTGTGTCGCAATCCTTCGTTTCATTCTCGTATGAAACATCTTGCTCTAGACTACTTCTTCGTTCGTGATATGGTGCAACGCAAGGAACTTCATGTTAGTCACATATCTGCTCCTGCTCAGGTTGCCGACACCCTAACTAAACCACTTGGTGCAGCTTCGTTTCTTCTTCATCGTTCCAAGATGGGCCTCACTGACGGAACCTCCATCTTGCGGGGCGTGTTAGGATATAGATTCATTCATATCCATGCATATCTTTTCCATGTATATTGTTAGGATAGATTCATGCATATCCATGCATATCCTCTCCATGTATATCACATATATTCTTTCCTTGTATTTGTAGTCTAGAATGCACTACTAGGGCACGACTTCTCCCTATATATTTGTACTCCTCATATTCAATCAATCATCAATGATACACATATTCATTTTCTATATACTATACGGCCTTGTTTGGTAGATAAGATGAGATAAGGTGTGATAAGATAAAAGTTATCTTAGGTTCTTAGGATAAAAATTATCATGGGGGAGATGAGTGATAAGAAATAGTGAAAATGTAGTGTTTTTATCCCGGGCCTCACTCTTATCCGGGGCCCCTTAAGATATCTTGCCTACCAAACATAAGATAAGTCCAAATAAATTTTTTTATCCTGACATATCTCATCTACCAAATGGACCTTACTATAGTATTATAAAAAGTGTCTTGTTTACAAAATTTGATTTACCAAACGGACCTTACTACAGTATTATAAAAAGTGTCTTGTTTACAAATTTTGATTTACCTAGCAAAATTATACATGCATCGCACGTAATCTCCACTAAGGTTGCGTTCTCTTTGATGCGAAAGAAAATGAGAGAAAAGAAAAAATCACCCTTTAAATTCCACCCATTTTCTCACCTTTTCTCACATTTCCTATTTTTTCCCCTTCATTTGCACTACAACGGAGAGAAAATATTATCTCTCCAATATGGTGTTGTAAATATTATCTCCAATTTAAGGAGTAAAATCCCCCATCATTGATAAAAGGTGAGAAAAGGGGTTGAATGTATAGGGTATTTTTCTCTTTTCTCTCATTTTCTTTCGCATCAAAGAGAACGCAACCTAATATTAAAAATGAATGGTATTTTTTAGTTTTATTTTAGGATGCATGGTGAACCAGTACGGCTCTATAGGAATATGCGACTATTGATTTGGAACGAAGAGTATTGCCATTTATTAATTTTTTGGGAAAGCACGTGAAATAGTCCCTCTATATAAGAAAAGATAAATTGTAGCGACTAACTTAAAAATTATATATTCTGACAATTTTTGGTTCTAGCAATTTTTGTTTTGATGATACAAAATTTCCCTTACTAATTGTATGAATTTTCGTATTTTACAAAAATCATTATTTTCTTTTCAATAAATCAAAAATAAGAAATTAGGTTTTCTCTTACATCTAAATTCTGTTTGAGCACACTTTCCACCTTTTGTAATTACCTGCTATTGTTTCTCTAATTTCCAAGAAGTATCTCTTCCCCGTCCTTTTATGGGGTGAACCTTGATGTATCAATTCGTATAGTTGAATTGGAGGTCAAGGTAGACTCGCTCAAAAGAAACTGGTCGTGAAAGCTAAGCCGTCTCTATCTCCGTCCCAATTTACTAGTCTACTTTTTCTTAGTAATCTTCTACTTTAAATTATAGCTAGTAATTTATGATAATCAAACGCATAATGTGTTTCAATGAAGTAGCCTCCATTTATCTTTTTCTAGTTTACATTCCATAAATTTATGAAGAAATTAAAATCAACAAACAAAAAATTCACAAGAAAAAGCTAACAATTCAATTTTCCAAGCTAATTTAGCTACTATTGTTACTAGTAATGCTAATAGAATATCAACAGAAAGACGCCATCCCTCAAAAATCTTCATCATCGTTGTCCTCTTCTTCGTCATTGTCGTCATCGTCCTCTTCATCCTCGCACGAATCACCATCATCATCATCACCAGACCAATCATTAGACCTCTCCCTCTGTCTCTTTTTTGTTTGCTTTTCCACTTCGTGGGTATAAGATCTGATAATAACACAACAAATTAAGTAACTAACATTAAATTGAAAGAGAGAAAGTAAACAAGACAAAGGCAAATTGATTCTCACATATTAATATATCATGCCAAACAAAGTGAGAAGTTTGATACATATGTAGTACCGAAACATTTTCAAATCATACCTCTGCATCAGCATTGCATCCGGTAGCGCAACTTGGCCCTCGACATAAGGACAAACCTCCATTAGGTAACAATCACCGTCATCATATATATCGAGTTCCTTCCACTCCTTGGTGATCCGGTCATAAACTACTAGTTGATAGAGCCCGTTACTACCTCTTCTTTCTAGGAACAAGAATCGGCCATCTATCAACCCCACCGGTGTTCTCTCAACATTGGAAAGAACTACATCAAATACTTTAGTCCACGAACATTCTTCCCGTACCCAAAACTCAAATCCAAACTCTCTTCTAGAGTTGTCCGACGAGCCAAAGCCAATAGCACCTAGTGAACCGTGATACTCAACAACTTCAAAGATGTGACGCTCACCAAATGGTGGCGAATGCAAGCAATGGAAGCTCTCCGTAGTAAAGTCAAACGAAAGAATATCATAAACGCAGTCGGATATTGAACCACCGAAGCTGAAACCAAGAGATGCTTTCCAGTAACACCTTCCACCGACGTAAACACCGCCGCCGGGCCCGGGGTAAACATTAGCATCGGGAGTAGGGATATCCTTCCAAACACCACTCTTGAGCGAATACAACTCACACTGTTCCTTGTAACATCGCCCTTTGTTGTGAGTTTGTCCAAGAAATCTTATGAATTTGAAGTCGTCGGACTCGGAATCGTAGCCAAGACCGCTAGCAATTAACTCGAACTCGAACAGGGGTTTCGACTTGGGCGGAGCGGGGAAGGGCTTCAGCTGTTTGGTGGTGAGGTTGTAGAGCACAATGTTGCCCTCATCATCGTCGAAATAAAACAAGCCACAACCGCTACCGCACGCAATGTCTTTATCGTCAATAAAAGTTGGAAGGCTGAGATCTACACACTCCACTTTGGGAGACCAGTCCACCGGAGAAAGAACAGATAAACGACACCTATAGCCGTTGCTGCCGCCGTAAAAACGTTTCACAACGACCCCATCCATGAGAGAGAGAGAGAGAGATCAGGAGAAGTCTAGCTATGGCCAAAATCTGACGAATTGCAGCAAACCCTAACTAAGATCCCATCCATGACGAATTGCAGCAAACCCTAGCTATGGCTTCAAAAACAAAACTAGGGAGAAGAGAAATAAATTACTCCTTTTTGGCTTTATATATACGAACCGAGTGGGTCCCATCCGATTTCAAAAATCATATTCATGGCGGCATTTGCCTTCATGGCGTGCACTTGTGAGGGTTAGTTGCATTATTTGTAAATTTTGTATGCAGACAGGGACCGAGTCAGAACTAGTAGGGTGAGATTGTGTATATGTAAGTTTAATCGGGCAAAAGTAAAACATTAATAAAATTAAAACAAAAGGCAACACATATATAGAATTTGTCCCGACAGCCGCTGAGTTTAGTCTGGCCCTTAGCTCCGTCTCGGCATGAAATATTTATGGGATAATTTTATGAAATATCACTGAACTATACTCATTGTTACAAATTAATTATCACTGAACTTTAATTTGTTTCAAAATCATCACTGAACAAATATTTTGTTTTATTAACATTTTTCCGTTCAATTTTATCTTACGTGGCAACCGGAATTCCACTTACACTAATCAAAAGATTAGCACGTCATTTTTGCAATTTTAAGAAGATTTTTTTACAAAATTTTAGCTATGGGACAATTCGTATGTACTAGTACTTTGCAGTTTTTCATTCAAGTTCTGACCATATGCATTTCTTCTTGGTTCCAAGTTCTATATGCTCCCCTTCTGGTTCGGGAGTTGGCTTCAACATATCTATCGGCCTAAACTGCCCGTCATCGTATTCGAGTCTATCATCCTTCACTTCAAAGGCTCGACTCCTAACACGGACTTAAGAGTATCATTCACTATGCCAACAGTGTGCTTAGTTCCGGCCGTCTCTTCCTGTCTCAAGCTCGAGTTATACTACTATTAATTTTTTACCTTTTCTTCTACTCCCAAGCTCGTGTCTGGAATTCTACCATTAACCGGTTACGTTTTTGATATTTGATAGCTGGTTGAAGAGTTATAGTCGTGCCTCCAACAGATAACGTCTTCAAAAGAGTGTTTCGACATGTTGGACATCATACGTTTCGAGTTTAACATCATTCACCTTTATAGAGGGTTCAACTCTAATACTGCCTTTAGACCCCTTAGGCGTAGCCCAGTGGTGGTTAAGGGGTTGGCTTGTGATTTGATAGGTCACGATTTTAAAAAAAAAAAAATATATTAAAGTTTTGATTTACTAAAAATAAAAAAACTATATTAAAGTTTCGATTTACTAAAACTATATGACGTGTAATGCCTATAAGTTATTTGGACCTTTTTTTTTTTTTTTTTTTGAGAAGATTTGGACCTATTTATACAAGTGCGGGAGGGGTGCTAGAATCAATAATTAAGTCTTGGTAATTGTTATAGGACATTGAATACTTTGTTATTTGTCAAATGTTTGGTCATACAAATGAATGAACAAGAATATTAAACATTACCAACTCGAAGTACAGTAGGGTGCTTATCGAAAATTCACGGGATTTTTCCATTTATTTATAAAATTAAATAATTCTTTACCATATATATATATAGAGGATGGATCATATAGGAATAGATCTGGACCATTGATCTTAATTTAATATGTGGCTGTAATTGATTTAAGCATGATTATAAGGTATCATAAGCATGACTAGGTTTAAGCATTAATTTGTATATTAAAAAACATAATGGTGCTGTAAGCATAAATATATACTGATTTAAGCATGATTTTGTATAGTTTTAAGCATCTTTCGCATTAGCACTCCAGGATTTATTTGCACATGAATCATTCCCTATATATATATATTTATAATAATTATTTATAAGTTGACGAAATTTTGATGGTATTTAAGAGGACTCTTCTCACTCAAACTTAGTCAATTTACTACTCCTTCTGTCCCATTTATGTTGTCTAATTTGATTATGATAATAGACTCGATTGAATGTAAAGTGAGACAACATAAATAGGACGGAGGGAGTACCAATTAAGTTGGGCTTTCATGCATTTTGAATTTGTGATAAATAGCCCGACCCATTAGCCCAAACACTTTGTATCTGGGCCCAACAACAAAATGCCACATTCTTACAACCTATGAGAATTAGCAAAAAACTACAATCAAATCATTCTCACTCAAGGATTGGTGTTCCAAAATTGTTTAGATTAGGTTTCAATTATGGAGATTGTGTATATGTAAGTTTAATCGGGCAAAACTTTAATAAAATTAAAACAAAACGCAACACATATATATAATTTGTCCGGATAGCCGCCGAGTTTAGCCCAGACCTTAGCTTCGTCTCTGTATGTAGGTAGCATTATATATATTTTTGTTACCAAACAAATTTAAAAATCAAAAGTGGTCATACTCTCAAATTTACCCTATGCATAGCTAATGAGAAAGAAATTGAGACAAAACCCTAGCTAGCATTTTACTGTGAAAGAATGGCAGCACTATTAGCACATTAATTGATCCTTGATGTTTATATCAGCTCCGATCCTCGCACAAATCTTCATCATTGAACCAAACACGAGACTTTTTCCTCCGTCTCTTGTTTATTTCCTCCTCTTTGGTATAAGATCTGATGATATAACAATGTGTCTGAGTTCGTTACAAGTAACACGAGTGAGCGAAGCTAATATAGCGAAAGCTTTTCAAATCGTATTCATTTCGCAAAATTTAACCTACATACATGTGTATATATATATATAGCGCGACTCGTCCCTCGACATAAACTAGTATCTGCATGTCCGACTTCGTTACGACTCTCTCCCCGTAAGTCGTAACCAAAACTCAAACCCGATATATAGGATCGACTTTCAAATCAATTTTCCAAACCTAATTTTCCATAGTAGGCATGCAATTATAGAATATTAACACAAAGAAGTTGCAAGAAAATATAGATTAAAAAATATGAACCAAAGTTGCATGCATGTAACTTTTCAAGATTACGCAGAATCATCATCATCAGAGCCGTCCTCCTCCTCCTCCTCCTCTTCGTCTTCGTCATCCTCTTCATCATCTGTGCTCACGCACGAATCTCCACTGTCATCATCGTCCTCTTCGTCTGTGTGATCTGATTCATACCTCTGCATCGGCATTGCATCCGGTAGCGCAACTTGTCCCTCGACATAAGGATAAACCTCCATTCCGCGACAATAATCGTAGATATTGAGTTCCTTCCACTCCTTGGTGATCCAATCATAAACTACTAGTTGATTGAGCTCGTTACCACCTTTTCTTTCTAGGAACAAGAATCGGCCATCTATCAACCCCACCGGTACTCTCTCAACATTGAAAAGAACCACATCAAACACTTTAGTCCATGAACATTCTTCCCGTACCCAAAACTCAAATCCAAATCCTCTCGTAGCATCGTCCGATCTGCTATAGCCAATAGCACCTAGCGAACCACGATACTCAACAACATGAAAGCCTGTGCTCGAACTACGTGGGGGCGAATGCAAGTAATGGAAGCCCTCCGTAGTAGAGTCAAACGAAAGAATATCCAAACCACCGTGGTCGTTTGATGAACCAGCAAAGCTGAAACCAAGATATGCTTTCCAGTAACACCTTCCACCAACGTAAACACCGCTGCCGCCGCAGGCGCAAACACTAGCATCGGGAGTCGGGATATCCTTCCAAACACCACTCTTGAGCGAGTACAACTCACACCTTTCCTTGTAATCTATGAAGTGACCCCCTTCTAAGTAAGGTTGTCCAAGAATTCTTATGACTTTGAAGTCGTCGGATTCGGAATCGTAGCCAAGGCCGCTAGCAAAGATCTCGAACAGGGGTTTCCCCGAGGGGTTTCAGCTCTTTGGCGGAGAGGTTGCAGAGCACAATGTTGCCCCAAAAATCGTTGAAATATATCAATCCACAACCGCCACCGCACGCAACGTTTTTATTGCGCATAAAAGATGGAAGGCTGAGATTTACACACTCCACCTTGGGAGACAAGTCCACCGGAGAAAGAACAGATAAACGGCACCTATCGTCGCCGCCGCCGTAAAAACGCTTCACAACGACCCCATCCATTCTAATCCTAAGAACGAAGAAAAAATACCTAATCAAAAATCTAGTCTTCTTGTGCGATCGAACGATGAATTCAAAGATGCGTATTTGCCTTCCTTTCTCCTTCGCACTTTCTGTTAATTTATAGGCGTCAACAAGGGTTTCGCGCGTATGTTATTATTATTATAAGCTACTTATAGGAAAATCAAAACTAGCTCATCATTCCTTTATAAATTGATATATATAGAAATATATGCAACCTCAACGAATGTGATAAATCTAGTGCTTGTCGGAATTCTACTAGTCCGACCCACGAGTAGAAAATATACTTAGCTTACACATATTATTTTAATTTCTAATAACAAAAGAAAAAAGCAAATATGACAAATAAGAAAACTAGCCATATGATATATTCAAATATTTAAAATAATGGTCAATTATCAGATTTGTATTGACCATATATCTTGCATGTTTGAAGAACCCCATATACATATTATGTTGACACACAATTAATGATTTGTGAAAGCCATACTTATTTTTGTATTATGGTGTTTGATTTTATCACTATCTAAGGTATGGATTATCATTGTAAAACTCTACTGAAAAAATTGAAAAGAAGATCGTAATGCAAATTTTATTTATTTAATAAATAAATACAAAGAAATGTACAGTACAAATAATCATTCGAACAACTTGAATATTTTGCTATGTCATCCTAACACGTGCTTCTCGTCGTACCTACAGTTTGTTTAGCTATTAGATTTTGTTTCAATCCAAAACTTGAGTCTGCATTATACTATTAAAGTTTTATCTATTCTAATATTTTGGGCAACTCGTTGAAGAGTTGGGTAGTTTATTTTAAATTACACCTCCGCGTCATATATAGATGTTCTTCTTCCATGCATCTCCCACTCGTGTCTCCAATTGATAATGTCTTCAAGCGTGTTACGACACGTTGAGCATCATACGTGTTTCTTCGAGTTTACTAAAAATATGATTGTGATTGTTACTTATCAAATTCATATCCATAATGTCAAGTCTTTCAATCAATCATTAAATCTTGGAACTTGTTATAGAACTTGGAATACTTTGTTAGTTGAAGTATGACAAATTTTTGGTGATACAAATGAATCAACAAGTACATATATATTTTTATACAAGTGTGGGAGATGGGTGATAGATCGTTCCCGATTGTTGATCTTTCGGCCAATCTAGAGGCTTATAACCCTTATCTACAACCTTTTAGAGATCTTTACGTACAATGTATAAGAAGATTTTTTAATATTCTATGAAATGTCAGACCAATCAAGTAAATTCTAAATTATTCCAGATTACCTCCAAAACTTGGCCCAGATGTGCCGGACGTGACACTTTGGCCAATAGATAAAAATTTTAAGCGAACTAGTAAACCCTAACCTAATACGTGGACGCTACTAGAGATCTCTAGGAACAAGGGGAGACGACACGAGATGAAGCTGAGGTGTGTATTTTGTCCCAGTTACCGCGAGAACTTGCACAAGATGAAACTGGTCGTGTCCGTCCCAATTTCTAGTCTCATTTCTCTTAATAATCTTCTACTTTAAATTATAGCTAGTAATTTATGATAATCAAACGCATAATGTGTCTCAATGAAGTAGCCTCAATTTATCTTTTCTAGTTTACATACAATGAATTATGAAGAAATTAAAATCGACAAGCAAAAAATTCACAAGAAAAAGCTAACATGTACAATTCAATTTTCCAAGCTAATTTAGCTACTACTGTTACTAACAGAAAGACGCCATCTCTCAAGAATCTTCATCATCGTTGTCCTCTTCTTCGTCGTTGTCGTCATCGTCCTCTTCCTCGCACGAGTCATCATCATCCCCAGACCAATCATTAGACCTCTCCCTCCGTCTCTTTTTTGTTTGATAATAACACAACAAAGTAACTAACATTAAATTCAAACAAGAAAAGTAAACAAGACAAAGACAAAATGATTCTCACACATGTTCGAATCATACCTCTGCATCGGCATTGCATCCGGTAGCGCAACTTCGCCCTCGACATAAGGACAAACCTCCATTCGGTAACAATAATCATAGATATCGAGTTCCTTCCACTCCTTGGTGATCCGATCATAAACTACTAGCTGATAGAGCTCGTCACTACCATTTCTTTCTAGGAACAAGAATCGGCCGTCTATCAACCCCATCGGCATTCTCCCAACATTGGAAAGAACTACATCGAACACACTTTAGTCCAAGAACATTCTTCCCGTACCAGAACTCAAATCCAAACTCTGTTCTAGTCGTTCGATGTGCCAAAGCCAATAGCACCTAGTGAACTGCGATACTCAACAACTTGAAACTCAGCCTATGACCGGACACTCTCTACTCGGCGGCGAATGCAAGCAATGGAAGCTCTCCGTAGTAAAGACAAAAGAAAGAATATCATAAACATCGTCGGATGATGAACCACCGAAGCTGAAACCAAGAGATGCTGTACAGTAACACCTTCCACCGACGTAAACACCGCAGCTGGGGAAAACATTTGCGATATCGGATATCCTTCCAAACTCCACTACTCTTGAGCGAATACAGCTCACACGGGACGTTGTAACCTTCTAAGTAAGGATGTTCAAGAAATCTTACAACTTTGAAGCCGTCAGATTTAGAATCGTAGCCAAGTCCGCTAGCGAATAACTCGGGCCGGGGTTTCGACTTGGGCGGAGGGGGGAGGGGTTTCAGCTCTTTGGTGGTGAGGTTGCAAAGCACAATGTTCCACCTTATTTCATTCGACTTAGGATAGGATGTTGTTTTGTTTCTGTTATTATTTTAACTAGTAACACACCCACGAGATGCGTGGGGATTTTATATGCTATATGATAAGTTAATTTTAAGTATGTAGAAATATTTCAAGTTTCATCTTGAGCATATCCAATTAGAATATGTTTATGACCAATATCACATGATTCGAATATGGTGTTTTTACGATTTTACATATGCGTTTTTCTATGGCAATTGAGTGTAATGTCCATATCTTGATTACCATCGTTAAACGTAACTCGCAATGGGTTATATTTTATACCCAAACTATTGTATGTTTTATGTGCTTTTTTTTTTAATGGTGTATGCTAAATTTTATTGTTGATAAAACATACTCCCCATCGATCATCTTTAGAAAAATTCCTTAAATTATAGGCACAAATAAAGTATAAAAATAGGAAAACGATTAATCAAATTAAAATTTTCCATAAATTATGATGCCGATTCCTGAATTAATTCATTGTTATAAATTATTCATAGAAAATTATGACATACCATTAGTGATGATTATGAATCATTAATCTATATTAAAAATTGAAAAATTAAAATTGCTAATTAGAGATTGTTAATTTCCTAAAGGCCCATAACTTATTATATTGCATGGATAAATAAAAGATGGTATTTTCTTAATTTGCATTCAAATCTCATTATTAGGGATACAATTACTCGCATGAATTGGGTGGGTCTTTTAACTGAAACCTTTATTGTTGAAATTACATTATCATCGTTAGGATATTACTAATTAAAACTTGTATATCCCATTGTGAGTAACGTACGTAACGCGTGTATATGTCTCCTTGTACTCATATTAGCTAAATTATGATTATTGTAACGATTCACACAAAATAAATATACATATGCAACTTAATTGTGAATTAATGAAAATGTCTAATACCTCATTGGAATATTATATCATTTATATAAGTCATCGTATGCAACACAATATAATGAGTATGAAAATCATGAAATTACATAATCTTTTAGGTCTTTTTGCTAAAACCTAATTATGAAACCAAATAATTACAGTTACTATTGTACTTATTTGCAAAACTTGATATTTCTCTTTAATTGTTATTATGGTCTTGATGCGCAATTCTAGTGGTAGAAATCAATTATTTTAATAATACTAAATAATATAATTTTGAGATTTTCTAATAACAAATTGAAGAGTTTAAGTTCTATATTGCTTAAATATGTTTTGATGGATGTACACCAATGAATATACTCTATCATTTATATTACTAAAATCAATCTCATCAAAATGAATGTACTGCTCTTCCTTAACTTCTTTGGTCGAGTCTCCATGATGCATATCTAATATGCAACCGAAGTATATAATAAAATTTCAGTAAGAAAAAAAAAAAAAAAATCAAACTTCAGTTGAATCTCAAGCAATATTAGAATTTCCAATTTACATCAATCGTTGGCGAGTGATGACGAAGAGTGTTTGAATATTTGTAAGACAAAAATCGATAAATATATACATTTTGATATAGAAAATTTTAACAATAATGTATTCTATGTATATAAATGATACTCCCTCTGTCCCGCTGATATAAGGACCTTTTCCTTTTCGGGATGTCCCTAATATAGGGACCTTTCCCAAAATGGAAAATTTTAACCCAATAAAATTCTGACACATCACTTTAACCCACTACCTTTCACTTTATCCCACTATCACCATTCTCGTCTTAATTCCCGCGCCGGAAAAAAAAGGTCCCTATCCCAGTGGGACGGAGGGAGTACCTAGCAATTGCATTAAAAATCAAACAAAATCGAAATTTAAACTAAAATATGTACATATGATAAGCTTAATTAGGTGCAATATCGAATCAACAAAAATAAATGAAAATATTGAATCAAAACTATATAGCGAATGGTGTAGGAATTATTGGAGTCACAAATGTCTATAAAATCGTGTAGAATATTAAATCAGATCATGTTCATTCAACCTTACTCCGCTTCCATAATCACTCTTTTATCATTAGACTTCAACTATAGTCTCAATAAATCATGAAATCCAATATGAGACCTCCAATATTGATTCAATTGTTACACAAACCTCACTTGGATCTAAATTATGTTGCTGTCACTTCCTCCTCCTCCGGCTATTTCTTCTTCTTCTTCTTGAAAATAGAAAAAGGAGTGTAAACCAAAAGCAAGTAAAATGTCTTTATGTTTCTTACATAATATTTCAATACATATAGGCATAAAATTGTATGAAAATGGAAATTTTGTTAATATAAATGCCAAAAATTAATGTACAATTATGATATAATATAAAATGCCAAAAATTATGCATTTGTAACCTATGATATACAATTTATACATTTCATTTGCATAAGTTTAATATTAAAAGTAATATAAAATGGAAGTTACTAATTAATGATTGTTGAAGTATCAATTACGTTTAGTACATATCAGTGATATCACCAATACATTTTAGTATAATTTAAATATTGCATTATATAAATAATAATAATAATAATTTCAATTTTAAAAGAACAATTAAATTATAGACAAAATATATTTTAAACTGAAAGAAATTAATAATTTGCAATTCTATCATCAATACATTCATTTGTTTTTGTTTTAAAAAGTTAAAATTAAAAAAAAAAAAAAAATAAGAGTTACTAATTATAGAATATAATACTTACTAAAAGTGGTAACCTGGTACTGCTATTAGTATATAGATAGTTAAAACAGAAATAAATCACTAAAAAAATTGTGAGAGACATATAATAATAATAATAACACCAAATATAATTATTTTATAGGCATATTCAAGTAATAGAGGATGAAGGATTGGTGTTCCAATTATTTAGATTAGGTTTCAATTATTAAATCAATTGAGTCTTGTGAAAATCATATTCAATTTTGTATGCAAACAGAGATGACGGAGTCAAAACTAGTAGGCGCGAGATTGTGTATATGTAAGTTTAATCGGGCAAAACTTTAATAAAATTAAAACAAAACACAACACAACACATATATATAAATTTTAGCCCGGCCCTTAGCTTCGTCTCTGTATGTAGGTAGCATTATATATATATTTTTTACCAAACAAATTTTTAAATCAAAAGTGGTCATATACTCTCTAATTTACCCTATATATGCATAGCTAATGAGAAAGAAATTGAGACAAACACGAGACCTCTTCCTCCATCTCGTGGTTATTTCCTCCTCCTCCTCTTCGGTATCAGATCTGATAACATGACAAACGTACGAGCATATCCGAGTTCGTTACAACTAACATGAGTGATTGAATTCGATATAGCTAGCTAGGGAAAGCTTTTCAAAGAGTTTTCATTTCGCAAGAATTAACCTACATACATGTATATATATATGATGTGATGCATATATATACCTCTGCATTGGCCTTTGCATCCGGTAGCGCGACTCGTCCCTCGACATAAACTATGTCCGAGTTCGTTACGACTCTCTCCCTGTAACCAAAACTCAAACCCTATATATAGGATCGATTTTCAAATCCATTTTCCAAACCTAATATACATAGTAGGCATGCAATTATAGAACATTAACACAAAGGCGTACGTTGCAAGAAAATATAGATAAAAAAATATAAATTAAACCAAATTAAGTTGCATAATATGTGCAAGTCATCCTTCACCAATCATCATCATCGTCGATCACATCATCGTCCTCTTCGTATCCGTCTTCGTCTTCTGTGCTCTTGCAAGATTCTCCACTGTCATCATCTTCGTCTTCGTCATCTGTGCTCCTGCATGATTCTCCACTGTCACTATCGTCCTCTTCATCCTCGCACGAATCATCATCACCGTGGGTATAAGATCTGATGATAAACAACAAAGTAAACATCACTAAATTGCAAGAGAAAGTTAACAAGATAAATGCAAGTTGATTCGATACATAAAATTAACATGTCAAACAAAGTGTTTCAATAAACTAACACAAGTGAGAAGTTAATTTGATACATTTTCAATTCATACCTCTCTATCGGCATTGCATCCGGTAGCGCAACTTGGCCCTCGACATAAAAAGTAACCTTCATATGGTTAATATAATCATAGATATCGAGTTCCTTCCACTCATTGGTGATCCGATCATAAACTACTAGCTGATAGAGGAAAATGTTACTACGACATTTACGACTACTTTTTCTTTCTAGGAACAAGAATCGGCCATCCATCAACCCCAATGGCTCTCTCTTAACATTGAAAAGAACTACATCAAATACTTTAGTCCACGAACATTCTTCCCGTACCCAAAACTCATATCTAATTCCTCTTGTAGCATCATCCGGCCAGCTATAATCCGGCCAGCTAAAGCCAATAGCACCTAGCGAACCACGATACTCAACAAGATCAAAGCCTGTGTTCCAACTACGTGGGGGCGAATGCAAGCAATGGAAGCTCTCCGTAGTAAAGTCAAACGAAACAATATCACTACCGTAGACACTTGATGGACCACCAAGGCTGAAACCACCATAACTGCTACCAAGCAATGCTAACCAGTAACACCTTCCACCAACGTTAACACCGCTGGTGCCGCCGATGCAAACATTAACATCGGGAGTCGGGATATGCTTCCAAACACCACTCTTGAGCGAGTACAACTCACACCTTTCCTTGTAATCAACCAAATCATCCCCTTCAAAGTAATGTTGTTCAAGAAATCTTATGACTTTGAAGTCGTCGGATTTGGAATCGTAGCCAAGGCCGCTAGCAATGATCTGGAACCGGGGTTTCACCTTGCGCGGAGGGGGGAGGTGTTTCAGCTCTTTGGCGGAGAGGTTGCAGAGCACAATTTTGCCCCAAAAATCGTAGAAATATAACAATCCACAACCGCCACCGCACTTAACGCTTCTATTGTCCATAAAAGATGGAAGGCTGAGATCTACACACTCCACCTTGGGAGACAAGTCCACCGGAGAAAGAACAGATAAACGGTACCTATCGTCGTCGCCGTTGCCGCCGCCGTAAAAACGCTTCACAACGACCCCATCCATTCTAATTCTAAGAAGAAGAAATAACAACTAATCGAAAATCTTGTCTTTTTTGTGCGATTGAACGATGAAATCGAAGATTCGTATTAGCCGCCTTCCTTTCTCCTTCGCTCTTCTGTTTTTATAGGCGTCAACAAGGGTTTCGCGCGTCTATTTATTATTATTATTATTATTATTATTATTATTATTATTATTATTATTATTATTATTATTATTTTTGGGGAATACGTATTCTAGTTGAACTATACTAAGGGCCCGTTTGGCTAAGCTTATTTCAAAATGCTTATAAGCTCTAAGTGCTTATAAGTTATTTAAGAGCTTATAAGATGTATGAGGATAATGGCTTATAAGTTGTTGAAGTGTTTGGATAAAAGAGCTTATAAGCTCAAGGAGATAATAAAAAAAAAAAAATCTGAAAATTAAAAAAAAAAAAAAAAAATTAATAATAATAATAATAATAATAATAATAATAATAATAATAATAAATTTGAAATCATAATGTTGTAACATCAAATGGAAGTGTATATAATATAAATATAAAAATAAAATAGAATTATAGTGGTAAATAAGCAAATTAAAAAAAAAAAAAAAAAAAAAAAAAAAAAAAAAAAAGTAAGTTGGGGTGGAGGAGCTTATTTTTTGGAGTGCTTATAAACACTTTTTGCTTATTTTAGCATTTTATAAGCTCTTAATAACTTATTTTGTCAAACATATTTAGAGTGCTTATAAGCAGTCAAACAACTTATAAGCAGTCAAACATCTTATAAGCTAGCTTATAAGCTTAGCCAAACACCCTCTAAGGGCTCGTTTGGTAGCTCGGGTGGGATAGTCGGCCCGGGATTAAAACATAGGTTTAGAACATGAGATTCAACACTAATTCGTTGTTTGGTAGGAAAGTTTCATAATCAATGTGTAACACATTTGTTGTTTGGTAGGAAGGAGAATACATAAACTTCCCATAGCAAATGACTAAACTACCCCCGAATTGTTTTGTCCTTTCTCTTTCCCCAATTCGATTTTCTTACAATTAATTCCGATGGACAACCTTCAGGCCACCTACCGAGATGACGATGGCGGCGGCGCTGCCGCCTCTCCATCGCCGCCATCTCCCGCCGCCGTCAATGTATAACAAAGTGCAGCAATAATCTAACTCCATTTGTATCTATATATATATAACAAAGCACTCCACTGTCTTCCTCCAACGAACCCTGTGAGCAAAAATGAGACTCCATTATCCCCTATTATTTCACTGAACAAAATCTTTTCAGTGAAAGATTTAATCTTTTCACACAGATCCAAATCAAGACACCAAAATACGAAACAAATTCTCAATCCCAAAGAAAAGGGCATCAAATTCATGCTATCATCTACATCGATGGCCATAATTAATCAACAAAATAAGGCATACCCGTTTCAAGAATCAAGGCGAAGTAGGAGTTTTTGCGCTTGTGAAATGCCTGGAGGCTGAGATAACCGGCGAGGATGAGCAACAACCCGGCGCCGGCGCCGGCGCCGCCGCAGAGAGGCTCCGCCGCCGGTCGCCGCCGCCATTAATTTGAGGTTTTCAGCTTCCTTCGTGGCGGCGCTAAAAAAATTTGCTCCGTGGCAGGAGCCGTCGCCGGAGGCACCGCCATCGCAGCCTCGAGATCCGCCGGAGACACCGCCGTCGCCGTTCGCGTTCGGCATTGGAGGATGGTAGAGAGAGGGATAGGTTCGCATTCGCCGATTCAATTTGATTTTGATGAGGGAGTGAGGGTATTTTGGTATTTTCCCTTTCATCTCAGGGTTACTGTTCAAACCCTCTTATGAAACGGGCCAAAATGGCGAGTTTATATCACTAAAGAGGAACAGTGCCCGAAGCTCGGGCCCAAATTTTATCACGGGCCCCCAAGTTAGCCTATCTCACGTACCAAACGGGTGATAAGCCCGGTTAACAGTCACTATTCTGGGCTTATCACCCCTACAAACGCAACCTAAAAGTATCAATCAGAAATAGAATACTCCCCCCTTTTCTTTCCTACACCGACTGTCTTGTTTTTCTTCGACACCAATAACAATAATTAAAGGTTATTTTAATTTATTTTAAGACAGTAAAAGCAATTACCGTGCGACGACTCAATAAAAAAAATATCGACTATTAATTTGTACTACTCCCTCCGTCTCACTTAATTAGTAACATTGGAATATAATATACCTAACATATGAATATTTAAAGAAACTAATTTAGTGGAACGGAGGGTGTAATATTTATTACTCCGTCCGCGAATTGTTGAAGTAAACATCTGACTTATTGAGCCAAAATGAATGCAGAGCAAACAACTTTCAACAATAATAAATACTGATTAAATATACCTCTAATTCGATAAATATTTTGTTCGTGTTCGATAAAATAATTTTATTTTTTTTTAAAAAAAGGGGAAAAAGAAAAAAAGAAAAGAAGGAACTTTGATCCAACGAAATGGATTAGTTCTCTTTTAATAGCAAACAATACAAAAGAGATTTCGGCATACGAAAAGGTACTCAATTGAAAGTATAGGGAGAGAGGTTCTAATGTTCAATCCTTACATCACACCCGAAGAAATTTAAATGTAACGACACGCGCCTACATCGCTCGACTCATTTCTCCTTGGTGTACTTTCGGACGGCCAGAGCCAGCCCCAGGATCAAGATCGGCACGACGAGCTGCAGGATCTTGATCACAAACTCGGATGTTTTGTCCGGGTTGTAAGCAGCTTGTTGGGGAGGGGAGTATGTGCGTTTCAATGGGACAGTCGCCATGTCTATTTCCCCGATGTAGTATTTGTCCATCATTTCCCGGGCAGAATCGCTGTGGCCAACATCCTCAAAGTCGTTGGTCGCATCTTTTCCTGTATTGGTAGAAAATTTTCAAGAATCAGTCTTTGCCTTCCGTGAACAGAGCGTATAATAGTGTAACAGAAAGATTACCTGTAGCTGAGAGTAAAACTTCATCACCTCCGGGATGGTCTTCCATGAACGGGGTAACATCATAAACCTGATAGAGACGAACACCATTAACCGAGTTAATCAACATTACCCTGTCTTTTCAAGAATTACAAAGGATCAAGCAACCAAACTTTTTCTCAGATTTCAGATGAATGTACACTATTGCAACAATTAGAGTTAAGAAAAGGAGATTATAAGAGACAATCTCATTCTTAAGAACCAACCTTATAACGAAGGGTGAGAGCCCTTTACCAAAAATTTTACTAAAGAAAACGCGAAAAATGCAGAAACAGTCATCCTCTACAACAATTTGGCCAGCACTGATAACTCAATACAAAGGCTAAAACACCGACGAGTACAAGAAGAAACCTCATACCGGCCTTAATCTACCACATATATACTTATTTCGTACAGACTTCTTCCTCTGTGAGTGCGAACCAAAACCCCATAACTAACTAACCAAGTAAAAATTTAACATTGTATACACAGAAGAAAGCTTTCTATTAGCAACACCTCCAAATAATCCAAGAAATATGAGCCTCCGTGTTTACGGGTGATCCGACAATCCATTCCAACACTTGCTTTGATTATCGAAAAAGGAAACGAACCACAGAGCAGAGCCTATCTAACTTAACAAATCAGCCCAACCAAATGAGAATTCAGCTTAATTGAGCAATTTCTCCACTGCACTGCCTAATTGAGCTCAATAGCATCTCATCGGTACGGAACACGAAAATCGGAAGCGGCAATCAAATTTAAACGGTCACTATTTGAAATCATCAGGAAATGCATTCAAATCAACTGGAAATTTGAACATCAATTAACGGTAAGAACGAACTGCAGCTCGTAATCCTAATTTCTTTGCTTGCAAGGGGAAAATCAAATACTGCGAAAATTTCAGGGAAAAAATTAAAAAAAATCGAACCTTTCCATTGATAATAAGCCAACAATCCTTCGTCTTGTTATGCTTCGCAACTTCCTCAAACAGGTGAACCTTCGGATCTGACGCCATTATTTCCCCCTTCCCTAACTGCACAAAATTCCCTCAATCAGAACCAAAATTCTCATCGATCGACACCCAAAATACGAGCAAAACTAACGATTCGATTAAAATATGCAGAGAAAGAAAAAGGGAATCGATCGAGTGAAAGAGTGAGGTAGAGAGAGAGAGAGAAAGTTGACCGACTGGAACGATTCACTCCTTCTTCAGCTGCAGCTTCTGTGGGAGTGAAGTATTGGAATCATCGAGCATTTTATAATTGCACAGAATTAACATTTGGTCCTCAAACTTTTCGATAATTTCATTTCGCCCCCTGGGCCCACCTTCCAATTTAGTTTGCGTATTACTACCTCCATCCCATTATATTAGTCCACATTTCCTTTTTGGTACATCTCATCTATTAGTCCACTTTCTAAAATTGGCAAAGAATGTGTGGCCACAATTAACTCTCTCTCCTCAAAATTAATTACAACCACATATTCCTCTTTGCATTGACTATTGTGCCAATCCCAATATGGACTAATATGGTGGGATGGAGGTAGTATAATTGTGGACTCGTGGTAAGAGCATGCTTTCTCGAATGTTCCAAATTTGAGTATTTTGTTTTTAATTTAATTTTGGTAAATATTGACCATCCAATGCAAGAATAACGACATTTCATGTATTATTTTGGAAAAATGTCATTTTCGGGTTTTTCTTTTATTCCTTTTTCTTTTTCGAAATAATTAACACGAAATTTATAGGTCGTGTCTTGATGGATTTCTTTCGTTTCGATCATGGAAGTGGTGTATTTATTGATATAGGTCCCTTTAGTTTCAAATTAATTTTAGGTATTATTAGCCCTCTCTCTATTGCCGGCTTGTACTAACATCTTTTATGAACTTATTAATGGGTAATAGGTTGTTGGCGAAGAAGTATTGAATTTTTTATCAAATTTTTAAGTATCTTTTCAAAAAAAAAAAGCAAATGTTAAAGTATTAAAGATAATAAAAAAAAATGTAAATATTAATATTATACTTCTATGAGAAGTGATATGCTAGTCACCTTATGCTACACACCTTTGTGGGCACCTTCGTATTCGACATCATTTTGTTCGATTTTTTCAATTGTAATATATTCTAATATCTTATAAATTAATATTGAAATCACTAGATCCAAAAAAATTATAAAGATCAAAGCTCGATTTATTTATTATACTCTTTTTGAACTTAGAAGAAAAAACGAACAAAACGAGCATTGATATTTATACTCCCTCCGTCCTCCATTTAGTGACGGAGGGAGTTTGGGCACGCGTTTTTTCGCATTTTATGGTATAATACTCCCTCCGTCCACCTATTTCTGACACGTTTGCTTTTTGCACGGGTTTTAAGACGGGAGTGGTTAGTGTGTTAAGTGTATAGTGTTTTGGGGTGTAGTGTATAAAGTGTATTTTGTAGGGAATAAACATATTTTAGAAACAGAGCATCATATATGCATAAAAACATATTCTTGTCTGATCTTAAATGAAAGATCGTATAAAGACCTTTAATTTGATATAAAAATCATAAAAATCCGATAACAAACGAGCAAGTTATAATAATTTAAACTTTCGAAATTTAAATTATATCGAACTACGTGCAGAAAAAATGAGTGGATGAGATTTAAGTATGGAATGTTAAGTGTAATAAGGGATTTACTAATTGTACTACTTAGTGGCTAATTCTTTCCAAAAAAGGAAACGTGTCAGAAATAGGTGGACGGCCCAAAAAGGAAAGCGTGTCAGAAATAGGTGGACGGAGGGAGTAATAAATTAATGTGTTAAAGTGTTAAAGTGGAATAATTGTGGGTCCATTTGAATTGTTTAATAGTATTAAAATGTTAAAATAATAAAAAGTAGATGTATAAAGTGTTAAAGTGTTAAAGTGATTGTGGGGTCTACGTCCAAAAATGGAAATTGTCAGTAAATGGAGGACGTCCCAATATAGTATTAACGTCACTAAATGGAGGACGGAGGGAGTATTTATTTTAGATTTAGTGATTTCAATATTCATTTATAAGGTATTAGAATATATTACAATCTGTAATGCACGGATTCTCCAAAAAACTCCCTATTGCAGTATCGGATACGCCTGGGGTGCGGGTGCGCGTCGGATTCGCGTGGGATACGTATCCGATACGCCACCTGGCGTATCCTGAAAAAAAAAAAAAAAAAAAAAAAAAAAAAAAAAAAAAAAAAAAGGATACGCGAATCGGGTGCTTTTAGGGTTATTTTTGTAATAATTTTATTTTTTTGGGTTTTTTTGTAATTATTTTTATATACAATGCCTAAAATATAAACAATTAATAGAATTATTGTAATATTTAAATTATGGGGTTTAATCGAAGATTTCATTTTAAGGGATATTTACAATATACTTTTCTATTTATACTTTTTATTTTTATAAATAAGTGTCATATATATTATAAAATATAAATATATACACGTATCCTTCACGAATCGTATCCTATTTTTTTTTTTAAATCCGTATCCCCGTATCCGAATCGTATCGCCCCCGCACCCGTATCCCCGCACCCATGCAACATAGATTACAATTGAAAAAATCGAACAAAATGATGTTGAACACGAAGGTGCCCACGAAGGTGTGTAGCATAAGGTGACTAACATATCACTTCTCATACTTCTATATCCCAAATTAGAAGAGTTAATTGTTTTTTTATTTTACAAAAAGCAGTTAATTGACTCTTGTAGGTTGTGATAAAAAATAATTTATTGGCTTTCGTATGTTGAAATCGAGGAATTGTGCACTTTATCTCAATAAATTCGATCACTTTTCCTTTTGCACCCCAGAACCCGTAAAATATGAAAGTTTACTACACGATCAAAATTATTTTTTTCCGTGTATATAGTGTATGTTTTGAAAATTTTCGACCAAATTAAGGTACAAGTATTTATGCAAGAACAAAAAGAAAAGGTGCAATAAAAACAATTGGTAACGAAGAAACGTTAAAAAAATCAAGAATGCATGTATTCCACCGTATTTTTCAAGGTATGGTAAGAAAAGCATGATTAAGAGAGTGTAGAAGCATGGAATCATGAGGCTCTCACATAATTTATAATTGTTTGTTAATTAATAAGTTAATGAAATTGTTTGGGCCTTCCATTGATAAACGGGCCGAACCATTTAGCCCGAACACTTTCTATTTGGGCCTAAGAACAAAATACCACTCTCTTACTACCCATGAGCATTAGCAAATTTTAGAACTACAATCAAATCATTCTTAGTCAAAGATTGGTGTTCCAATTGTTTTAGATTAGGTTCTATTTATACTCCAGTTCAACCATGAACCGACTCAACAAATAATGTAAATCGGGTTGCATAGCCTCTTTGAAATTTGTCCATACAAGGCTTATTTTTTTTTAAGTCCGGGTTCACTCTGGTTGTGGATTTGGGCTTACTTTTAGTTGGGATAAATTGGATTTATTCTTAAACGAGATTGGGCACGCATGTATGATTATTATATTAATATAATAATCGCATGTGATGGGTGGTTGTTGTACACTTACACCCACGTAAGAATTTTACGGATAAATTGAGTCCAATTGACAAATTTATACAGTATGTATTTAAAGCCAAATTATGATGTACGTATGTATTTTTTTTTTTTCGCCAAATACTCTCTGTCACCCATAAAATTCTTCAAACCCATTAAATCCAATTCACTATTTTAATCTGGAAAATGTTGAAATATACAAAATTTGGATGTGATTGATTTAATGCAGCTAATTATCGTAATGTGCTACGTGTATAGACAAAAAAATAAAACATTTTTTTCGTGGTTAACACCCTTGCATTCTGCATAAGTAAAATCTCAATAAAATTAATAATCTTAAAATTATGAAATTTTATTAATTTAAAGATATATTAATCTCTCAAAAAATTAAAATTTCACTCCATATATTAAGCAAATTTAGTACGTATATATGTATTGAAAATAAATAAATCCATAATATTAATTTTAATTAAAAGAGGATTTTTATATTAAGCAAATTTAATACGTATGTATTGAAAATAAATAAATCCATAATATTAATTTTAATTAAAAGAGGGTTTTTATATTAAGCAAATTTAGTACGTATGTATTGAAAATAAATAAATCCATATATGTTTCATTGATTATATTTATTTATGTACCAATTTTCTGAAACTAATTATATATAATATCAATCACTGTATACAATCGACTATTATTTTTATCGACCCATGTATCAAGTCATTGGAATTACTTGGATATACATGTTTACATTAATTTATTGCATTAAAATAACTATTATACCCGATTAATTATATTTATGCATGATGAATGAAACATATATATATAAATCTCAATAGGGAAATAAAAATAGTTTATAACACTCAATCATGTCTTCTGATATAAAAGGGAGGGCATTGCAAATTCATTTATGAATGATAAAACACGTAAATCATTATGTGAGTATAGAAGAGATCATACAACGTGCATTCAAAAAAAATTTACAAGAGTAAGTTGATGAAAATTATGGTGTAAGGGTAAGGCACGGGCGTGGGCGATGCTAGCTACCACCTTCTTCACTGCGGAAAGAACATCACCACCTTACACGTGTAATTTAGTTTTGTTTATTAATTTTAATTTGTTTGCTACTGTAAAACCTCAAAATCACTTAATTCATCAAGACTACTTTACTCCTTTATTTTATTTATTTGTATTTTGTCTTACTACTTTTTATTTTCACTTTTCTCTACAAGATTTATTTGTAAAATTGATATACTATGAAATTAATTATATTCAAGTATTATTAATATTGTTAGAAATAATCACATATATAATTATGAAATACACAACATTTACAAAAAGAAATGGTTAGTTTTGAATAATCGTAAACTAGATAAATATAAATTTAATTGGAATAATTTATACGTATAAAAAGTTTGATTAAAAACTACTCCCTCCGTCCCGCCAAAGACGTTACATTTCTTTTTGTCAATTTCTGACACGTTTTTCCACGCTTCTTGATGAAATGTTTTAAAATAGATTTTTGAAGAATTTTTTCATATGCGGGATAATACAACTATCATAATATCCCGTAAAAGAAAAAATTCTTAAAAAATCTATTTTAAAACGCAGCATCAAGAAGCGTGGAAAAACGTGCCAAAAATTTACAAAAATAAATGTAACGTCTTTGACGGGACGGAGGTAGTAGTAAGAAACTATAATACGTACAAGAAATTTGATTAAATGCAAAAAGTAAAAAGTGAAAAATATAAAAAAGCAGACAAGAGAGAGCACAAATATAAAAAATTCCAAAAAAATTAATACTCTAAAAAAATTATGACTAGAATCGAAAGATTTTATTATTTTAAGGAAGTTATTAGTAATTTATAAAGATTTCACATTACATGGATTTTCGCTCTGGCCTGGGATCGAAAGATTTTATTATTTTAAGGAAGTTTTTAATTAATAAATATTTCACTGTTCATGGATTGTGGCCCTAACCATCAACAGTTGTTGTGGTTTGCCAATACCAACCATTTGAAACAAAATCATGTAGCATGTTAGTTATATATGTTTCATTAACTATTTAAGATTTAAATATTTATTTTTATTATAAGTGAAATGGAAGAAAATAAATTAAGTTATATATGTTTCATTAACTATTTAAGATTTAAATATTTATTTTTATTATAAGTGAAATGGAAGAAAATAAATTAAGGGTAACATGTTTGATTTTAATTCGTTTATCTTTTTTGAGTGTATTATTTATCTCGAAATTTAGTTTGTGCATATAAATAATATTGCAAATTTCTCGATAGGGCTCATCATACATTATAACATTAGCTTTCTCATATTTATATGCATTTCCATTTGAACATGTAAAAAAATTGAATGATAAAGATAAAATTTGAATATCACTTGATAATTAATATTGTGTCAATACCCCAAAATAGCCCAAATCAATATGTAAAGGAAAAAAATAGCCCTCCATAAGTAAATGGTATAAATATAGCCCACTTTTTAAAATTGGGACAATTATACCCTTAATGATATAATTAAGGATAAATTAATTGAAAAATAGAGGAAAAGGGGAAAAAAAAGGGAAAATACTACAGCCCAATTATGCGTGCGCACAACCCACCCCCACCCTCAACCTCACTCTTGTGTTCTGTTATTGGTCGTGTGAGTGTGTAACTTTGGTCGTGATCGTGAATAAAGTGGTCGTGAGTAGTCGTGGTCGTGTGTGATTTGATCGTGGTCGTGTGTGATTTGGTCGTGCTTGTCATGTGAGTGTGTAAATTTGGTCGCGATCATGAATAAAGTGGTCGTGAGTGATCGTGGTTATGTGTGATATGATCGTGCTCGTGTGTGATTTGGTCGTGAGTAATCGTGGTCGTGTGTGATATGGTCGTGCTCGTGTGTGATTTGGTCGTGAGTGATCGTGGTCGTGTGTGATATGGTCGTGCTCGTGTGTGATTTGGTCGTGTAAACGTTGAACCATAACAAGATATATTAAGGGTATAATTGTCCTAAATTAAAAAAGATGGCTACATTTGTACCATTTACTTATGGAGGGCTATTTTTTTCCTTTACTTATTATTTTGGGCTATTTTGGTCCTCCCCTCATTAATATTATAGAAAATACTATGTAGATAATATAGTATAGTATATCCCGTATCTCTTAATAGACATAAAGACAATTACTGTGGTAGTTTGATTTTTTTACGCAAATTCAATTTACCCAAAAATAAATATTAAAATAAAATTTGGAATCCCTCATATTTTAATACTGTACTATATTACAGACAATACTATATAAAATAATACTATAATATATGAAGTGATGTGAAAATTTCATCATAACATCTGGTATAGTTTTTTTATTACTATAAAACTCATGTAAAAACTCAAATTAACGTTAATACGAGGAACGGAAGGATTAATTCTCACAAATGACCACAATTATTCTAATATCATTTGACAGCAACAATTATTATACTCCCTCCGTCCACCTATTTCTGACACGCTTTCCTTTTTGGGCCGTCCACCTATTTCTGACACGTTTCCTTTTTTGGAAAGAATTAGCCACTAAGTAGTACAATTAGTAAATCCCTTATTACACTTAACATTCCATACTTAAATCTCATCCACTCATTTTTTCTGCACGTAGTTCAATATAATTTAAATTTCGAAAATTTTAAATTATTATAACTTGCTCGTTTGTTATCGGATTTTTATGATTTTTATATCAAATTAAAGGTCTTTATACGATCTTTCATTTAAGATCAGACAAGAACATGTTTTTATGCATATATGATGCTCTGTTTCTAAAATATGTTTATTCCCTACAAAATACACTTTATACACTACATCCATAAACACAATACACTTTACACACTAACCACTCCCGTCTTAAAACCCGTGCAAAAAGCAAACGTGTCAGAAATAGGTGGACGGAGGGAGTATTATGTACTAGTACAATTATTATATTACAACATCATAACTAACAACTATACACATGCAACATAGTATATTATAATTTGCATTATTAAAAAAATACAAAGATTCCTCTAGCTTATCATAGCCATGTATTTTATTTTAATTTTTTTTTATAGTAGTAATATTTTTTAATAAAAAAAAAATATTATGGTCCAAAATAAAATGGAAAAAAAGATAGAAGAGAGAGAGAGGAGAGAGAGAATCATCATTTGTTGAAGCAGCGATGGAGGAGTTGTTGGCAGACAGACGGTCAACCGCCATGTCCACCAGCAACCCTTCTTCCTCCTCCACTCTCCGATTCCTCGCTTTCTCCGATCACGCCGCCCCGCCCCGGATCCAGGACCCGCTCGAGCTCCACGAGAGCGACGTCGTTTGGTCCTTCGCCGTCTCCCCCGCCCGGGCCCCTTCTTCCCCGCCGCCCAATCGCCACCAGGAGGACCGCCGCAGCCGCCGCCAATTCAGCCCCGCGAGCTCCGGCCTCTCCGCCGCCCTCTCCGGCGACGAGCGCCACCTCATCCGCCGCAAATCCACCGTCACGGTCGCCCCGGCGGCGAGGCAGGACGGGATCCCCCACTCGAGGTTCCACCAATCGGCGCCGATGAACGTCCCGATGTGGCCGAAGGAACTCCGCCGGAAATGCGTGCCCGACGACGAGGCGGAGGACGTCGCCGCCGAGGCCGAGGAGGAGGAGGAGATGGTGCCGCCGCACGTGATCGTGGCGAGGTCGCACGTGACGTTCTCGGTGTTCGAAGGCGCCGGGAGGACGCTCAAGGGCCGCGATCTCCGCCGCGTGCGCAACGCCGTGTTTCAGAAAACAGGTTTCATCGATTGATTGATAATTTACAGAAGAAAAAAAAAAACACAAATTGAAAAAAAAAAAAAAAAAAAGCTAAATAAATAATTAGCTGCGATTTTGACTGTGATGAATTGATGATTCTCTGCTGTAAACTCTTTCGTTTCGTTCATAATTTCATATATATATAATTTATTCTGTATTACTGTTTATGTGAAATAATAGCAGCTAATTCAATTGAGTAGTGTTGAATTTTTGTTTCTCTCTCCTTCCTTTGATGATTCATGGCTCAATGTTGAAATAGAGATTGATTTGAGAGGTTCTTCCTTGTAGAATTCTGGTGAATATTTCTTGAGTTACAGAGATTGTAATCTTGTGTGAATGCAGGGATAAAAAAGATTGAATTTTGATGTTTAAAAGTTAAACTTTCCAGTTGAAGATTGATTCTTTGGAATGATAAATTGATGAACAATAGGATTGGAGGTTTGAGTTCTTTTTAAGTCTACTTTATGCATGAATGTTTGTCGAGTTCGAATTCCAGCTGAATTCTTGAAACGAAGGCGTGTAGATGATTAGAGCTACGGCTGTGGATGCAAGACGAGGGTAACTCTTGCTGGTAAGTTCTTCGGTCGCTTTGAGATGAGTATGATATAATTTTTCAGCTGTTCTGGATTTTCTTGATGAGGCAGAGTAATATGTTGAGACTATTTGGTAACATAGCATGAAATTTGAAGATCAACATATAATGAGATGAGAGTATATAGCAAATAGCATGGTTTGTTGAGTGTTTTTGGTGAAAGTTTGTAGTAATTTTTCATGAAAAACTACCTTTTGTTTCAGTTGAGTTTGTATGGCTACAATTCTTGCAATTCTGTTATTCATCATATCATTTATTGGACTAAATAAATGCTCACAACACTCCCATCTCATCATGCTAGTTTCTTTTTCCTATTCCAAATGCTCATCATTTTCATGGGGACCAGAAGTCTGAGGCGAGGGGCATACCCTCGACTCAAACCGGGTGTGTTCTCTTTGATGGAAAACGGGTGAAGATGAAATATTTTCCATCAGTCGAGTCGAGCCCTTTTCTACATGTGGGGAACATTGGATAAGGAAACCGGAAGACCTCATTTTTCCGATACAATTTTCATCACCGAGAACACACCCGTTCGAAAAACTGATAATTCACAGAATTCTTGATTTTGTGCTATAATCTTGTTGATTCTGGCCTTCTCTTCATCTCTATTAGTGAGAATATTGTGGTGAAAAACTGAAAATGACATTCATGGATATGCATGAATCTGAGATTCTGAGTGGTACACTGAAAATGATATGGCACCAAAGATTGTTTTTTTTTTTGGGCAAATTTTTGAGTTGATGCCACGAGTATAAAGGACACGTGTCGTTCTCTCATGCCCTCCCTAATTTTTTCAGTTTCTTGGTATTATTATAATAATTATTATTATTATAATTATTTTCTTTTATAGTATAGTACTAGTATAGCACCCGTGCTATGCACGGAAAATTATTTTAGCATTTTTCTTTTTGTTTGTAGAATCTATAATTAGTTCTGTTGCAAAGGAAATAAATTAACACACAATAATTCATTTAAAAACTCATCTATCTCTATTTCTCTTGGTTAGTTTGCAAAAATAAAAATGATTAATGATGTAACACGGACAAAGTAATATTTATATTTTTCATTAAATTAAAGATATTAGATATAAATTTATATTTATGATATTTATATTTATGATATTTATATTTTATAAATTTATATTTATGATATTTATATTTTATATTTTATGATATTAGGTTTTTGTTGGTAAGAACTGGTAATATTATGCTATACATATGTTGTTAGTAAGAATGTATGTAGTTTTTATAAGAAGAATCTGTTTTTGTTTGTAAGAATGTAGGTTTTCCTTTGTAAGAATTTGTACTTTTATGATGTAGATAAGTTGTTGGTATGAATGTTAAAGTTGCTATAGGGGGAATCTATTTTTGGTAAGAATGTAGGTTTTTATTGGTAAGAACTGGTGATATTATGATCTACATATGTTGTTAGTAAGAATATATAAGTGTTTCTAAGGAGAATCTGTTTTTGTTTGTAAGAATGTAGGTTTTTCTTGGTAAGAACTGGTAATATTATGATGTAAATATGTTGTTAGTAAGAATGTTTATGTTTTTCTAAGGAGAATCTGCTATTGTGTGCTGAATGTTTTTGTAAAACGTTGTAGGTCGAATGGAGGTATGAGAGGTTGGAGCTTCTGCCTATGTTTAAAAAGGTTATTCCAGCAGGGTACGAATTGTTGGCTGGGGAGGTTAATACATTGCTGACAAAGAAACTGAATGTGAGAATGGCAAACTTAATTAGAAATTCATGTATGGGACAATTCACTAGGCTGGATGCGTCAACAATTCGGTGCGGGAAAATGATGCACTATGTGGTTTGTCACCAGGTATAATAATTAAATATTCTTACATTAATCATACATAATTTAATCCATGCTATTGGTAATACTACTTTACTAGAAAAAGATTCTTACTTTCTTGATTTCTGACCAGGTTGTTCCAGAGCCTAACTTTGATCCAACGTCTTTGTTTTTCAAAGTTGGGAGGAAAGTATTGAGGTTCTCAAGAGTCGAATACGCTTTGGTCAGTGGACTCAAATTCGGGCCTTCTACCTTCGATCCATACGCAGAGCAAACACTGCCCCCCAACTCTACTTACGAACGACTGTTTGGGGCAAATCCAGGGACACGCCTTTGTGATGTCCGTAATGCTTTTTTAGAAAGAACGTTCACTGTTGAGGGGAAAGAGGTGGAGGCAACGCCCGAAGACTGGGTGAAGCTGTCGAAGCTGCTACTTTGCTTGGGGTTCGCCCTTGGGGTCGATACGACGAAAAAAAAAATACCGCTTTGGATGTGGGTGTTGCTTGAAATTGAGGAGGAGTGGGAAAACTTCCCATGGGGGAGTCTATCATACCAGGTGCTGCTAGAGGCTATAAGGGGTATCCCGAAGAAGGGGAAAGGAAAAATGAACTACGGGATCAAGGGGAATACAGTGGCTTTTTGTGTGAGTATTGTTATTTTTTTGTTTACATTAATTAATAAAAGATGCTTTATCTAACTTCTGATATTATTTTTTTTTTGGGTGAACAGGCTTGGATTTTTGAGGCATTTCCAACCTTTGGTAAGGTTGTTGGCCTCAGGGGCAAGGATACGCAAATCCCGCGTTTCGTTCAATACTCCTTCGTCAAGGAAAGACGTTATCCGAAGGACGACGAAATCAAAGAGGTATGTTTTGTTAGTAAGACTTTATAATCCGATTGGTTGGGTAGACATTGAATCCTTACAGTAGCAATGTGCATGCAATGTGCATGAGAATGTGTTACCTTCTAATAATGTGTTGTTAATGGTAAAAAAGTGTGTTTTATCAACTTTGGTAGTAATGTGTTTTAAAAAATGTGACAATTTATTGATGATTTGGTAGGAATGTGTTACTTACAGTTTGGTAGTCATGTGATTTATCAACTTTGGTAGGAATGTGTTCTATGATTTACAACAATTTATTGATGATTTGGTAAGATTGTAGAATTTGTGGTAAGAAACTATTATCGGAAATCAAACCATGAGAATGTTTTGGTAAGAATGTGCTTGTAAAAATTGGTCCATTTTTTATGATTTATGGTAAGAATGTACGTTTTTTGGTAAGAATGTGTTTGTAAAAAACTGTGGTAAGAATGTGTTTGTAATAATGTGTTTGTAGTATTTGTGGTAAGAATGTGTTTGTAAAAATGTGTCAAAATACTTATTATTGGTAAGAATGTGGTGTTTGCAGGGGCTTGTTCGTAGGCTGAAGCCAACCGAGGAAGAGAAGCTTGAAGGATTCTGGATATCCTTGTCTGATGATCCAGAAACCAAGCCATTTGCCTTCAAGTATGATCCCAGTGATGCCCTGAAGAAAAGGACGAGGGGGGAGATGATGCATATGCAGGGGAAGAAGATGAGGAAGGGGAAGCACCAAAAACTGAATTGGCAACTGTGAGCCATGCTCAGATCTCGGCAGCTGCGGAGACGGCAGCTGCTAATGCGGTTGGTAAGAGCCTTGAGCAGATGAAGCTCATGTTTGGTGAATTTGAAAAAAATCTGCTGAAGGGGCTTGCCAAGAAAGTTGCCAAGGAGGTTGGTAAAATACTGCTGGATGCACACGAGCCACACAATTACTACGAAGGAGGTGCTGGATACGGGGAGGACGAAGCCATTGAGGAGACACCTGTTGCGGCTCAAGGGGTTCCACGCGGGCTGGATGAAATTGTGGCCAATACTCCCGTTCAACCTACAAAACTTTTTGAACGCGGAGAGCCTTCTATGTTCTCTTTGGGTCTAACTCAAGAGAAAACATCAGAGAAGGCGCCACAACCAGCCATCGCAACAGCCCCTGCAGCAGCCCAAGCAGCAGCCCCAGCAGCAGCCCCAGCAGCAGCAGCCCCATCAGCAACAGCCCCAGCAGCATCAGCCCCAACAGCTCCAACAGCAGCCACAGCCCCAACAACTCCAACAGCAGCAACAGCCCCAACAGCAGTGCAGCAGGTGGAAGGGATGCCATTACCTCTGCCAGAGGTGAATGAGCAGGTAAAAATTTGAAAAAAAATCAGATGGGTTTAAGGACAAACAATGGTTTACATTTGTGTGTTTTTTTTTTTTTTGGTTTTTTTTGTTTTTTGTTTTTTTGTTTTTTCCTATTCCAAAGGGGATGTTACTTTGGAGAATTTTGCGTATTGTATCTTTTTTTTCATAAAAATATGTAATTTCTGTTGCATTATAATTCGAACGTACGAATAGTATGAATGTAATCCTTCGTACCAATATCACAAGACACACTCGATTATTAATGTGGTGCGCTAAATGGTACGGAGAACTACTTCTTACCATTCGCACCGTAGAATTGCAACAGGGGATGGTAAGAATTAATTTTAATTCTTACCTTCCTTCGAACTATTTATCATTACATTCTTACCAACATAGAATGAGTGAGTATTAAAACAATGGCATGTCCTTCTGGAACAGGAAAGTTTCTTGACGGACACGCAGATAGATCGGGAGTACGATAAACTTGAGATCGTAGAAGCTGTGGAACAGCACCCTGTCTTGCGAGGGCACACAAAGAGCGTTCGACCGACAAGGATCATGTATCCTTCCCGAGTGTGTCGTAGTCCATTCCTAAGGGAAGACCGGCGTCCAGCTCCCGACAAATTCAGAACTTTCTTACAAGATGCAAATGAGTTGTAAGTTTAGCATTAACATTACAAATGAGTTTATTATCATGCTTGCATATATAGTATTGCTTGGATTGGTACCTTGACCTGTTTCATAATGCAAAAAGATGAAAACATACACAGGAGAAACGTGGGCTTGCACGATGATGTTGACAGGAGCTTTTTCGAGCAAATTCTAAAAGAACGCAGCGTACTTTTGGAGGACCACGTGACTTCTTACCTTGGAGTAGTCTGTTCAAACCCAACACTTGCAGGGTTGCGCACCGTTGACCAAAGTATTGGCGTGACATGTTGTTTTTTCATGGTAAGAAGGATTAAATTATGTTAAAAACTTGTGTAGGGTATACATCCTTATCGTATTTACAAAATAAATCTGATTTTGATGTTTTGTGCAGTGTGAGGTTGAGAGTGTGTTTGAAACACTCCATCAAAAACCTGAATCGGGGGAGTACAACTATGATTTGTTCGACCCAAGTGTCGAAGAAAATATCCCGGATGAGGAAATGGAGAGGCTACTCGTATTTACTAATGGGTCTTACCCAGCATGGGGTGAGAACGTTAAGGAGTGGATTGAATACGAAAAGGTACGAACACTATGACATATAATAAAAAATATCGATACAATCTTACTTTTTGTTGTTCCTACTATATGCCTGACTTTATGCCTGTCATAGATGGTAAGATTATTTATACAATCTTACTTTATGCCTGTCATAGATGGTAAGATTATTTATACAATCTTACATTATGTTGTACATAAGATGGTAAGATTCAAGATACAATCTTACATCATGTTGTATCTGTCCAAGGCATATAACTTTTTGGGTCTAGGTCATTGTTGTGTGCAGCTTTGGATCTACTCATAAAGATGATGATGATGGAATTAATGATTGGGCGACAGTGGTGATCGACATGGAAGAGCAGATTCTTACCATTCATGATCCAAGAGCATTCACATTTGAAGAGGAAGATAAGAAAATGAGGCTAAACACATTCTTACCAATGGCTCGATTGGTGCCACAGATGATGAAGAAAATAGGGTACTTCGAAAAGCACAACATGAGTACTCCACAATATGCACAGTGGGAAATCATCTTCGGCCCCTCTTCAGGTAGGAATGCATACCGTGCAAAATTCAAGGAGGACAGTGCTCTGTGCTGCCTGAAGTATGTGGAGAGATTCATAGGTAGGACTGACGCAACTCATGCACTTCGTACCAAGGAGGAGATTAAAGCCTACCGTTTCCACGTTGCAAAAACAATTTACTCCAACAGCACGGATGCCACAACAATTCCAATGATATTGGATGATCTTCCTAAAGCATCATGAAAAGGTGGTTTTAAGTATTTTTTGTAAATTGAAGACAAACTAATTCAAACCATCAAGTGTGTAGATCTGCCCTAGTCGTAGGGAAAACATGATATTTTTTTGTATGCGACCTGGTAAATGTCGTAAGAATTTGTATATTCTTACGAATGTTACCGTCGTTGTTTTTGGGTACAGTGATAACTTATTATAATTATTGATGATCAAGATCCAATCTTACCTTCTGTTGTACCTGTTATAATTCAAGTGTGTAATGCTGTTGTACATCCTGTTGTACCTGTTATTATTGTGTTGTTCCTGCTATAATGCATGACTTTATGCCTGTCATAGATGGCAAGATTATTAATACAATCTCACATTCTGTAGTACATCAAGATGGTAAGATTCAAGATACAATCTTACATCCTGTTGTATCTGTTATCATTCATGACTTTATGCCTGTTAGAGATGGTAAGATTCACGATACAATCTTACCTTCTTTTGTACATCAAGATGGTAAGATTAAAGTTACAATCTTACATCCTGTTGTACCTGTTATCATGCATGCTTCTCTTCCTATTGGAGATGGTAATATTCACGATACAATCTTAGGGACTGTTGTTCCTGCTATCATGCATGACTTTATGCTTGTTATGGATGGTAAGATTCAAAATACAATCTTACCTTTAGTTGTACATCACGATGGTAAGATTAAAGATACAATCTGACATCCTGTGGTACCTGTTATCATGCATGCGTCTCTGCCTAGTGGAGATGGTAAGATTCACGATACGATCTTACCTTCTTTTGTACATCAAGATGGTAAGATTCAAGATACAATCTTCCTTTTTGTTGTTCCTACTATAATGCATGACTTTATGCCTGTCATAGATGGTAAGATTATTAATACAATCTTACATTATGTTGTACATCAAGATGGTAAGATTCAAGATACAATCTTACATCCTGTTGTATCTGTTATCATTCATGACTTGATGCCTGTTAGAGATGGTAAGATTCATGATACAATCGTACCTTCTTTTGAACACCAAGATGGTAAGATTCAAGATACAATCTTACATCCTGTTGTACCTGTTATCATGCATGCGTCTCTTCCTATTGGAGATGGTAAGATTCACGATACAATCTTAGGGACTGTTGTTCCTGCTATCATGCATGAATTTATGCCTGTTATAGATGGTAAGATTCAAAATACAATCTTACCTTTATTTGTACATCACGATGGTAAGATTCAAGATACAATCTGACATCCTGTTGTACCTGTTATCATGCATGCGTCTCTGCCTAGTGGAGATGGTAAGATTCACGATACGATCTTACCTTCTTTTGTACATCAAGATGGAAAGATTCAAGATACAATCTTACTTTTTGTTGTTCCTACTATAATGCCTGACTTTATGCCTGTCATAGATGGTAAGATTATATATACAATCTTACCTTATGTTGTACATAATATGGTAAGATTCGAGATACAATCTTACATCCTGTTGTATCTGTTATCATTCATGACTTTATGCATGTTATAGATGGTAAGATTCATGATACAATCTTACCTTACTTTGTACATCAAGATGGTAAGATTCAATATACAATCTTACATCCTGTCGTACCTGTTATCATGCATGCGTTTCTGCCTATTGGAGATGGTAAGATTCACGATACAATCTTACTTGTTGTTGTTCCTGCCATCAAGCATAACTTTATGCCAGTAATAGGTTTTAGTAAGATTCATTGAACAATCTTACCTTCTTTCGTACATCAAGATGGTAAGATTCAAGATACAATCTTACATACTGTTGTAACTGTTATCATGCATAAGTTTCCGCCTATTTGATATGGTAAGAGTCATGATACAATCTTACTACATTCTTGACAATCTTACAACATTATTGATAATGCCTGATTCTTCGAATGGAGACAAAATTAACTTGTTTAATCTGAAAATAATCAGATTACATATATCAATATTACACAAAAAAAGTAACCATAATAAAATGTAGTGGTTACACAAAATTGATGTGCGTACCAAAATATGTGATACAATCTTAATAACATATTCTCCATGCACATCCAAAAGAAAAATAACCATGTTCTAGGTAATATTAAACATAATTCTTACATACATTACTCAAACCTACGAGGATCTTGACATTTTCGACGAGTGTGCCCAATAATACCACATATACCGCATTTCTTGGGATTGCGACGTCGCTTTACAGTTGCCCCTTGTGGTAAGGGTTGCCCTCCAGGTAACATCCTTTTTTCCCTCGGCCTTCCGGCTTGCTTTGGATTTTCAGGGGTACCTATAGCCCTAGACTCAATTGGCTCAGGAATCTGCCAATCCTTAACATCGGGTAGAGGAATGATTATTCCTGCATATATCTCACGCAACGTCTTTGTCGAATAATAGGCGTTCACATAACCAACGGGATTTTCATTTTTATACCTGCGTCGTTAGAATGTATTAGGAGATTTGTAAAAGCTTACAGTATAAGTGCACATTCTAACTATATTTCTTAACAGAATTCTTACCAACTAGGTTAAAAATGTTATAAATGTTACCTAATTGCAGCGGTAGCATGCGAGCATGGAAAAAGGTCCAGTTGAAATTTTTTGCACGAGCACTCTCTCTTGCCTAAATCCACGATATTCCTATCACAAGCAGAGATAATGTTAAATATTAAATCAGATAAAGGTTGAACTCTCATCGAATTCCCTTTGGCAATTGAAAATCGCAATCTTTCCTCGGCTTTTTCAGACAACTCATGTTCCCTCTCACCAGCTTTGTTCCTACGCTGACAAAACCATTCTAATGTGAGATTACTTGCAAATTCCAATAAGGCAGTGATGGGGAGTTTCCTAGCCCATTTCAGACGCCCATTCAACGATTCAACAGCGTTTGATGTGCCAAATGCATACCGACGAACTGGACACTTGCACTTTGCCCACTTATTTGGACCGATGCCCATAAGCTTTGCGTAAGCACCTGGACAAGACTCATTCAAATTATCCATAATCTCTTTGAAATCTTCTTCCTTGTATGCATTGGCAGCAGCTTGGAATATTTCAATGGCATCCACACCATAAGGTTTTAGATTACCCTGAATATGGTATGTGCACAAACCATGTGGGACACCTGCAGGTATGTAAAAACATTGATATTAAATTTGGTAAGAATATATATATATTCTTACCTTTAATAGTAAGAAATTAACTATTTCATGTGACAGAATGTAAGAAGCAATTTCATCCTAATGACCATACTTATAATCTTACAAGCTAATGTATGATCTTACCTGGGAACACAAATTCAACGGCGTTGTGTATACTAACGTGTTGATCAGACACTATCAACAAGTCCTTCGGGGTTCCAAAACTCTTCCGTACATGATCGAGAAACCATATCCATGACTCGTCATTCTCCTTGTCGCCAACACCAAATGCCAACGGCACAATCTGTTCATTTGCATCCTTAGTAGAAGCAACAAATAAAACACCCCTGTATGTTCCCTTTAGATGTGTTGCATCAATAACAATTACTGGACGGCATGCACGAAAAGCCCTTATTGAGGCAGCTAACGCAAAATAACAATACTGGAATGACGAATCTTCAAGCGTCTGTAAATCAACCACAGATCCGGGATTCATATGCTCAAGCATGTAAAGATGTTTGGCAACACCCTACAAAAAGGACAAGAAATGATATGAAAAAGAGTAATTGGTCAATACTATTATATAAAAAAGGTTAGAACTGAGGATTTCTTACTTGAAATGACTTCTTATGATCTCCATATATTTTTTTCAAAGCTCGGTTCTTGCCTTTTAAAGCTGTTGAATATTTCAATCGAACACCACACTCTCTTAAAAACTGACCCTGAATATCACGTGGTCTCACAACGAAACCATCCTCTATCATGGAAGGCGCAATGTACTCAGCAATAGCTCTTGAAGATACTTTAGGCTCGACCCCAGCAGAGTTCATACAAGTGTGACCCACATGCTCATATATTTTCCATATGCGCCCAAATGACTTACTTCGCAATGAGAAAACACAACTTAATTCGTCCTTACACTGAGCATGATATCTACGTGAATCTGAAACATTGGTACGAAACTCAACATGGTTTTTAAGATGGTAAGAATGTATTGCAGAAATCATGCTGTCTTTATTCCTGAAAAATGTCCCGGACTTGAGTTGGTCAGTGTCAATGTGATATGATCGGATAGGGATTGCAACATGATCTAACAAAGGTAGTTCCGGTGAACCAACATTCTTGTGCTGACTGGATACACGTTTGGGAACAGATGGAGAAGCCAATGGGTCATAACGACGAACGTCTAAAGCAAGCAGATCATTTGAGGGAATAAGCATGGATGGAATGCATTTTGGAGAAGAATCGACATATAGAATTGGAATTTCGATCGTATCCAACAAGATAGACCACTCATAGTCGTCAGTCACTTTAAATCTCATAAATCCACCTTCGTCATCTTTAACTAATGCAACTATGTCGAATTGATACATTGATTGGTCCTTCATCAAGCGATCTTCAATCTTCGACAGCAAATCTATATACCTTAATCCACTAACTGGCATGGGTATGTACTCTTTGGTACCACCTTTGTAGATATTGTTGCACCAAGAACCACCATGAACAAAAATCACATGACGGGGCATTTTCCTGCACGAATATTGCAGTAAGAATATGGGTTAGTAAAAGTCAGATGAAAAAACAAATAGACAATAAGAAACTTATCTGGTAAGAATATGTTTAGAAAGTTAATTGATATGAATATGGTTAGAATATGGTTAGAATATGATTTAGTACAAGCCTTAGTTGGTAAGAATATGGTTACAATATTGTTTAGTATGAATATAGTTGGTAAGAAAATTAGTTAGTTCGGAAACTAGTTTGTAAGAATATGAGTAGGATTCTTAATTGGTATGAATATGGTTATAATCTTATCTGTACTATAGACGTAAGAAAGTATAAATATTTTTCACAAACATCTTCAGCATTTATCACTTCACATTTAATACTACCTTGTAAGAATGTAAGTAAGAATATACGAAATGTACTGACATTTGTCAGTGAAACCATAAAAATTCAAAAAAAAAAAAAAAAAACAAAACCCAGAAAAACAGCCCGCCCACCAACCCAAAAATGAGAAATTCAAAAATCAACATCAACAAGCCATCGTCGACGCCGATAAACAACCTCCGGCGACTGTAGACCGTCGCCGGAGGCGAAACCCTAGCTACGAGTGAACACAGCCGCCGGAAACGAAACCCTAGCTATACTCAAAGAGCGTCGCCGGAAACTGGAGAACGAGGAAGAAAGACAGAGCTTCCGAAAGAAGAAAAGGAAGAAAGACACAACTTCAGGTTTCCGGCGTCGCAACCATACCTCCGGCGTCGGGCTGTACGCGAAGAGAAAGGAAACCTACCTCCACCGACTGGACGCACGCGAGAAAGGATATTACCGGCGTCGGAAACCTACCTCCACCGTCTGGACGCAAGCGAGAAAGAGAGAAAGATGAAGTTCGTCAGCTGGGAAAATGAAGGTCGTGAGCTGGGAAGAGAAAGAAAGAAGAGGAAGAGAGAAGAAGGTGCAAATTGAATCCATATATAAGTAGGGGTATTTTGGTCCATTTGAGCAAAATATGGGTATATTGTGGTTTTTTTTATAATTTGCACAAAAGGGTGAAAACACTTAAGGAATTAGGTAAAACACTACATTTCCTCCTATATTAATACTCTCTTTACTTTAATTAAATAAATTATACTCTTGTTTGAAGTTGTTGAAGATCCTCTCTAGATCCAATTGTGGGAGAAATTGATAGATTATTAACTAAATTTGGCCACATAATATTTGCTTCTATCACTAAAATAAAATTGCTGTGTGATTTCTACAATTAGGATTATTTGGAAAGGACGAAATAAAATTATTTTTGGAATTACATACCGGAATAAAAAGTGGAATGTGGATCAAATTATAGGCATATTGTAGAGGTGGTGTTTGATGCGACACATCTTATTGAATGAGTATTACTTTCGTTTAGGGATTGTATTTACCATCATCGGCAATTCTTTCTTCACATTCGATTGTGTAATTGTACGCTGCTTTTTGGTACTTCGCGTATTAGTTTTTCATTAACCCCTCCGCAATTTCTGACGTGACCTATTTGGCAATTTGAGTTGTTTTTTTTCAATTGGCATGCTTCTTTTTATGGCCCAACGAACATCACTATTATCCCAAATATCACTTTTATTTTATCCTTAACATTATATTTATTCTTTAACTCATATATTAACTTTTTATTATACTTATTTCTTAAATATTGTACCGAAAAGAAACAGACCATCTTCAAACAAACGGAGAGAGTAATTTAGAAGAGCCAGAACAAGAAACCTTTTTTGAACGTGACAATCATGTGATTTAAATATAATTGAGTTTATGCTGAAATCAATCATTTAAAATGGGAATTTGGACTCGTTGGTTTGACTAAAGAATATTTGTCGCACACATTCTATGTTTTCAGCATCAAGAATTCGTTGACTAAGCAACAACGAATGATGGGCCTCCACGTGGCTAGGCGATGCTCCACTCAAAAAGGTGGTGGAATTCCGAAATTTGTTTATATAGAGTGGAACCTAAGGGTGCCCCCAACAGAGAAGTCACAATTCCAGCTTCCAAAATGCCACGTCAGCTTTGGAACCTAACCACTTTCTTCCTCCAACAATAAACACAGTTTCTTACTATTTATGGCCCCCACCTTTTAATATTATATATATATATATATATATATATATATATATATATATTCATTATTAATAAATCTATTATCATGAACTATTATTAATAAATCTATTAATAGTACATCTTGTATTATATTTGTGTTTATTTTTTCTAATTTATTATTTACATATGAAAAAATAATATATTGAATTATAATAATTAAAAAAAATTATTATATATGAAGAGGATAAAGGAAGGATATGGAATTTTGAGAGCTTGAATCTGCCATTTTTTTAAACTTCGATATATGAAGAGGATAAAGGAAGGATATGGAATAAGAAGAAGTGTGTGAGAAATTTCAATGGATCGAAGTGTGTATATATAGAGCGAAATATAGCCGTTGCAAAATATAGCCGTTGCGAAATATAGCCGTTGCAAAATATAGCCGTTACTCTTTCTTTACATATTAAAAAAAATGATTTATTAGAAAATATAAATTGAATCTAATTTATGTATGTCGGTAAATAATTTAATTGAATTATTGGAAACAAATAATTTATTCACAAAACATTATTGAAAATATTATTGGAAATAATGATTTCATGAAAAGAGATAAAACAAAATACAAAAAAAAAACAAAACGAAAAAAATAAAATGAATGAGAAACATTTTTTTGTCATATAAATATAATAAATAAATAAAAAAAGAACTAAACAAAAGAAAAGAACTAAAAGAACTAAAAGAACTAAAATTAAAAAAAGAAAAGGACAAATCGGCTAGCAATTTTAGAAAAAAGAAAAGGAAACATTATTGAAACAATTCTTGCTAATTTCAGCTGGAAATAAAAAGAAAAGAAAAAAGAACTAAAATTTTGAAGGAAAACAAATCGGCAAAGCAATAAAAGAAAAGGAAAAAAAAAAGGAAAGAGTAAAAGAAAAGAAAAAAGAATAAAAATTGGAGGTGGGTCCCATAAGAAACTAGTTCTTGTTTGGAACCTAGTTTCCACTTTCAATTTTTGGAACTAGTTTCACTTAACCTCCAATGGTAGTTCCAACTTTTGGAACCCAAAAAAATTCACCATTGGGGGCACCCTAAATTACCTAATAGTAGCAGCAGACTAGTCGTATTTCATAAATGAATTGCTAATTTTATTGTATGAACATAAATAAATTACTGTAATTTAAAAATAAAACAAAAGTTTTCAGACCTTCACAAACCAACCATTTATCATTCTCATTATAAGAAAACCGAAAACGATAAGATTTTATTATGGAAGACTCGAACTCGAAACATTTGGTTTCGAAATTTAACCCAAACCGCTAGCCCGATTAAGCTAAATTTTTATTCCACATAATGGAGCTCAAATTACTCAATATTATTGTCACATGAGAGTATAATCTAAGCTTATTAAACTGCATTATTATTTTGAGTATATGAAATGAAACTATCTCATAATCTAAGCTTTTTTTATCATCGCCAAAACTATGATAATCCCATATTCATTACATCCTCGTTTCTCAACTGCAACTTCTTTTTCTTTTCTTTTTTTCCAAAAAAAAAAAAAAAAAGCCAATCCTAATTTGTAGTAATTAATTAATAATTACAACATGAAAATTCTCATGAAGAGGTTTTCCCAGGCAAGAAACTCATGCAAATAGGAGGGCTGATCTTCGCCAAGGCAAGAACACACGACGGCAAAATCCACAGCCCGTCTCCGCAGATCAAACCCGAGGCGACCGCCGGAATCATCATCCCGGCCTTCTTCCGATCCACCCTCCCCCACACGTAAACGGCCAGGCTCCCGATGCACATGTCGATGGCGAACGACGCCCCCACGAGGAACGGCACTGCCATGGCCATCGGAAGAGGCACGAACTTCCCGATGCTCGATGGCCCCACGTCTCTGAACAGGTTCGCCAGGATGGCGAACCCGAAGAACCCGTAGCAGAGCTGCAGGCAGTGTTGGGGGAGAGAGGAGAAGCCCTCCACCCCGAGGATCGCCATGTTTCGGTAGATCAGAGCGTAGGGAGCCTTGTAGCTTCCGTTAGGGTTGCCGATGTCGAAAGTCTTGTAGAAGAGGAAGAACGTGAGTGGGGCCACTATGCATCCGATGGCGGTCCCGACAGCTTGGCTCAGGAGCATCGAACGGGGGGAGGTTAGGGTTAGGTGACCGGTCTTCATGTCGTGCATGAGGTCTGACGAGATCGAGACCATCGACTTCACCAGGCCACACCCGATTAGTCCGGCCACGACGCCGTTTTCCTTACCGGCTAGAGCCGCGAGGACGAAGAGGGCGACTTTCCCGTAGTTGTAGGACATGTTCATGTCTGTGAGTCCTGCTCCGTAGGCGTTGCAGAAGCTCAAAGACGGAGCGAATATGTATACGACGAGGACATAGTACCACTTGAGCTGAGGGAACATGATTGGGATGATGATGATTGAGACGATGGAGAATATAACGTAGCCGGCGCAGGATACCCATAGAGGAATGCTCTCCCTCTTGAACACCTCGTCCCTTCTAGCATCCGCTAAACATTGGTTCTTGTCGTCTGAAATCGTCACAACAGAGGAATTTTGAGTTTGAACGAGAGAGATACGAGGGATCATAACTTATGTTTCGGCCACTTGAGATTAAAAGTCGAAAAACACCTGAAATCTGATTCTTCTTGTTGAATGCAGTTCGCATACTTCGGAAGGTAAAGAGCAAAGTCTTGAGAAAGTTGTAGAGGCCATCACCAAGAATAAGAGAGATCGAAATGAAAACCTGCGGATTGAAAATACGAAACGTATGCGTTTTAAGTCGGAGAAAAGAATCAAACAACGTACACAATTAATAATGAGCAAGAATCGAACCATACTTTGTAACCATTGAGACTCTTCATGCTACTTTCTTTGATATCTGCGGGGAACCATTCCCCTTTCTTTAGATCGATCAGCGGCCACATTACTCCCCACGAGAGCACAGCTCCGAGAAGCAAAGACACGTTTACGAGGTGCGAGCAGATCATTCCAGCTCCCAGGTAGGTCATGCTAAAGTCGAAGAAAAATCTGTATAATATGATCCTTCGTATTAGTTTTTTATACACAAGTCAAGAAATCGAGAGGTTTTGATCTGTGTTTTACTTTTACATACGTTTGTTTCCAAGCTTTCAATCCGAACGTGGGGAAATTTGCGAATCCGCATGAATCACCACCGGAGTAGAACCATTGGAAGAAGCTCCATACGAAACTGAATGAAAAGAACTTCACGAATCCACGAACTTGTTTCCTGAGATTAAAGTACACATTTCAAACGAATCAGTACGAGGGACTTCGACTACTTGGGGTTATTTCTCAGATTGTAAACATTTCAAGTTAATTTTCAAATAAGAAATGAGAATGTTTACTTTGCCATCTTGTCTCCTTTAGTAGTGTGGAATCCATTTATGAGAACAGCAGTTGCAGTTCCACTAGGGTAAGGTAATTTGTAGTCGATGATCATGATCTGTCACGACATAAAAAGGTCTACACGTTATTTGTACTCAGACCGAAGCCAGGATCCTTAAATCTTCGAACGAAAGGTTTGCAACTATTAGCATACCTTTCTAAGAGGAACCAAGGCCAACAAGCCAACAAAGCTCACAACAAACAGAAATCCAATCATCCAATCGAGCCCAGGTTCTTTATGGCTCGTAGGCGAATTCCCTTCTGTGTCGACTCCAGCTTGCTCATACGTCTTCTTATTCAATCCCAAAAGATAAGATGCAAAGCCACCTAGTGACACAATATTCAATCAAGAAAAAGCTAAGCACATCAATCAGAACCGGTTCGAACGTTCAAGAATAGCCAAGCAAATCAACCAAAGCCAACTCAAATGCTCAAGAATAGCTAAGCAAACTAATCAAAACCAAATCGAGTGAATAAATGAAACGAACAAAGGCCCCCACAAAGCATTTTTCCGAAGATTCTGACCTCCATACGAAAGACTATAGCCAAGCAAACGAATCGAAACCAACTCAAATGTTCACTAAAAGCTAAGCATATGAACCAGAACCAAATCAAATATACAAGAAAAGCCAACAAACCAAATCAAAAGTTCAAGAAAAGCTAAGCAAGTGAATCAAAACCGGATCAAACGTTCAAGCTAAGCACATCAATCGAAACCATACCAAATGTTCAAGAAAACAGAGGCTATATACATAAACACACACACACACACACAATGCATTCCCTCAAGATTCTTACCACCATAAGAAAGACTATAGCAAGCAACCGCACAAGTCTGGATCACTGTATTCTCCTGCCTAGTGAACGGGGTCGTCGTGAAATTCGACTTCTCGAGAAGTTTCGTCCACGTCCTAATGAACACGAATGCAAGAAGAGCAGCTGACACATTGAGGTTTGGCACTAGCCCAGTTGTGAGATTGAGCTTCATCAACACAACACTGTAAATCATCCCTATGAACAAACCAGCCACCATTCCTCGAACTGTAATCTGTTTCTTCCATGGAGGAATCCTCTTCATATCATCCATGAATTCTCCATTTTCCTCCATACTCTCATCCTCAATCTCCATCTTCTCCATCTTATCCTCTCTCTCATTACTCCCCATTTCCCTCCAATTCACTCAGATTATATTCTACCAAAATCACAAACAAAAATTCCATAATAAGAAACTGCATTAAGGTTAAATCAACTCACAACCCATAAAAAACAAGGCCATTTTCAAGAAAAACGATAAATTTGCAGGAAAATTAAAACTTTTCTTACCACTGAAGAAGATGATCGGAAGAAAATGGGATTTCACTCCAAAACCCACAAAAAAACACTACGAATTCTTTCTTCACTCCTAATTCTAAAAATTATAACAAAATGTGGATTCTACACTCCCATTAAACTTTTCTTCCCACAAAAATCTTGAAATTTTCTATGAGGGATTTCTGCAAAAACTCAAAATCGAGGGGTTTTTCGCACAATGCTGAAAGAGATCCGTGATCGGCGACGAAGAGGAGCAAGAACAATCTGAATTTAAAGCAGCAATGAAACAGTAGAAATTGTGTACTGGAATAACCCATCGCGGTAGTACAAAATCAAACAGCATTGAATTAATTGCGTTTGTACTACAAAACCAAAAACTACAATTAGGCAAATCCCATTTTTGATTCTTGAACAAATGGTAGGTGGAAAGCTTGCCAAATCAGCTCCCCCTTTTTCTTTTCAACGCCACTTTCTTTTTTTAATATTTTGCAAACGAAAAAATGCGCCACCTTTTCTTCGATCTCGTAATATTTTCTTCGTCCCGTTTAATTTTTTAATAGATTTGTATAATTTTCTTCCGTTTTATTCAAAATATTTAATTCTCATATGTGAAACGAATTATTTTAAGTGAAATGAAGAGAGTAATAAAAAGAGACATAATCAGACGGGACGAAGTGGTACCTGTAGCAAGTAAGTGAGTGGAGACTTTGCTTCAAATCAAGAAAAGAAAAGAGGAGAATTGTGCTTAATGCACTATTGTTGGTGTTGATTTTCTCTCACACGTTGTGTGGTTTGTGTTGATGGAATAAGATTTAGAGCAAAAAAGTAGTAGTAATCTATGATTTATTCATCTTGATTGTTGTTACTATTTGAGATTTTTTAGGAACATGTGTGTAACATGTTGTCACTTTTTAATTCTTGTTTTTCGGTAGGGGAAAAAAATTGGAAAATGTCGTCATAATATTGTTAGTGCCACAATTTCAGGTTGTAATCAAATAACGGTTGGGATATACTCTTCCGTTGGATAACTTTTTCTCGGTACGAGAATTAAGACTAGAGTCATAATGATAGATAAAGTAGTGCAAATGAGTTTTAGTGAGTTAAAATTTTTATATTTAAGGTAATATCCCTATATATATGAGTGAGACGCACGAAATCGAATATTTCCCTTTATGAATGTGACAAAAGGAGTAAAAATAAATATATTATTCAAGCATCTTTTACATCATCTTTACCGTTCATGATATACAATACTCCTTATCTATTTTTCGAAAAGTTGACATTTGCTCTGAATAAAAGGGTTAACTGATTCACGAGATATTTGAAATGAGACGGGAAAAATACTATGGATGCGTTTTCTTTGGTGCGAAAAAAAAAAATGAGAAAAAGGACAATTTACCCTTAAAATTTCACATTTTTCGTCACTTTTTCTTACCTTTTATAAACGAGGAAGAATTAAACTCCTTTAAATTGAAGAAAATATTTATAACACCATATTCGTGAGATAATTTTCTCTCCATTGTAGTGCAAATGAAGGGGGGAAATACCAAATGTGAGAAAATATGAGGAAAAAAAGATTTAAAAAATGAACATTCATTTTCTTTCGTAGCAAAGAAAACGCACCCTATTCACATTTTACTTTGAAAATTTAAATTTACTACCGAAACACAAAAGGGTATGTCAGTAATTTCTTAGAGTTCATCGTCAACTCGCATAGCTTCTCCCCTCTTACAACCTTACAACCAAATCAACGTCTCAGATGCTACATCCGATGAAATACCTCGAATATATAGCCATCCAACAAAACTTTACTTACATGCATGCAGATATTATTTCCTCTAAAGAAATCCATGATCCCTTATTAGTTTATTATACAGATCAATCCAAAGAGCTATAAAAACTATTACTTGAAAAGTTTCTCAAACAATTGCCACAAACATTCATAACTCCAAAAAGGAAAAAGACATGAATTTGTATACAATGAAGCAACATTACTGAAGGGGACAAGTGCAGCACGTTCAAGAATTTTATCACGAAAACTTATTAACCTCTCTACCTCAGTTCTTATGCTGCATTCTCCCACTCTCCGAACCCGCGTACGGATCGATGGTGACATTAATGACAGTCGGCTTTCGTGCCTTGAAGGATTCAGCGAGTGCAGATTTCAGCTCGTCAGGAGTTCCAGCAAGATAGCCTTTCCCACCGAAAGCTTGGAGTAGAATGTGGTATGCTGCACCGGGTACGAAAGATGTGGGGGCAGGATCGTCCTTGTGGGGCCCGGTTATCTCCTCTGGATTTCTCCGGTCACCACCATAAACTCCACCGTTGTTGAAGACGATGACCACCACGGGTAGTTGATAGCGAACGAGTGTCTAGAAAAGTGAATAAAAGCACGCATTGCATTAGTAAAGATCACCAGATTTCTTACAAGAACTGACAACTTATCAAGTTTCTAGTAGTTATGATACGTTGATCTGGGCACGTTGTCTAACAATACCTGGAGACACAAAATCTACGTAAATTCAAGATTTACAAGCAAAGCTAGAAGGGTTCCTTCCATCAGATGTTAAGGCTAACTAATGTGAATTGTCAATGCACTTTATAGCAAACAAACTACAGCTTTTGCACGGTACTTATGCTACCGTCAACGATTCCTTTTGATATAGTGCAAAGATGGGATTGTGAAGAATTTACAACCCCTTCATAGAGTAAAGCTTAATGTGATTCCTAGACGAAGAAACAACTTGCTCCACCAACATTAGAGGATTACTTGAAAACATACTATTCTAGTTTCAGATGGCCGTTAAGCCCTCCACTTTCCTAATGAACTTTCAGGATTTCAAATAAAATGGGTGACACTCTGCTGCACGTCACAATCTTCAACAAACCAATGTTTTGACAGTACACAGATAATCAACTGGTACAAAGTCCGTTTGTTTATGGCAAGAACGAGACATAGGGGACAGGGCATACACAGATAATCAACTAATTTCCATCAACGTTCCAATTGCGCTAAACACAGTATTGTAAACCTACGTATGATATGAACAATAACCGCAACAAGATTGTCACACAAAATGTATCTATTCTGTCCAGTCTAAAGACAAGAACGAAGGCGGAACAGTCCAAGAAAGCCGAGCAGAGTAAGATGAATTCAATACAACCCCCTAACAATTCCTCTACCAAGAAGACAACAAGTCAATCATTCCAAAGAGTGAAATGCATAAAGTGGCACCTAACTACTTCTCTCAAAATCTATGTTCTCAAGTCCTCAACATAAGCCAAATTCAACCATTAACCAAAACAAATGAAATTTGAAGCAGAATTCAACACTTAAGGTACCAAGAAAATATACCTCAACTTCCATAGCACTGAACCCAAATCCAGAGTCCCCTTCAACAGCCACCACTAATCGATCAGGCTCGGCCACTGCAGCAGCAATGCAATACCCTAGACCAACGCCCATCGTCCCCCACGTCCCAGCATCCAACCTCGTCCTCGGCTCTGTCTGAACCAGCACGGACCTCCCCACATCCATGGTGTTCGCCCCTTCAGAAACCACTACAGGCGCCGGGCTCCCCACCCCCAGGATCGCTTCCCTTATAATCTTCATCGGAGTCAAGAAATTAAACGGCACCACCACCTTCGACAGCTGAGCCTCCATCTTCGTTACATTGTCTTTCGCCTTATTCCTCACAGCCTCTACCCATGGATGAGTCTTCCCCAAGCAGAAGGGATCATCCTTGATCTCCTTATGAATCAGCCCCACCGCCTCCTTCGCATCTCCGACGATTCCCAAGCACGGCTTCCTCAGCTCAATCTCTTCCTCACAGACATCCACGATGATAAATTTCACATCCTTCGACCACTTCGGCGCCTCCCCGAAGTGCAGCAGCCAGTTCAGCCGAGCGCCGACTATCAACGCGACGTCGCACTTCCCGATTGCTAGCGATCTGGCGGCGGTGGCCGCCAGCTCGTGGGTGTCTGAAAGCAGCCCCTTCCCCATCGGAGTCGGCAGAAATGGAATCCCGGTGCTCTCCACTAGCTTAGTTAGCTCGTTTTCGGCTTTGGCATAGGCTGCCCCCTTTCCGAAGACGATCAATGGCCTCTGCGCCGTCCTCAGCAGCTCCACCGCCGCCTTGATTTTGGAATTCTCGATTCTCGGCTTCTCGATCAGAGCTTTGTTCCTAGATTTTAGGGCTTCGGCGATCAATCTCTCCGCCTCCGCCTCGTCGACAGTCTGGTGGAGCACATCGGTGGGCAGGTCGAGGTAGGTCCCGCCGGGACGGCCGGCGACGGCCCAATCGACGACGCTGAAGACCGATTCGGGGATTTTGGTTATATCAGTCGCCTTGGCAGAGAATTTGGAAAAGGGTTTGACGGCGGCGATCTGATCCAGCTCCTGGAAGTCGCCGCGGCCGGTGAGGCTCTGGTCGGAGGAACCGGAAATCAGGACCATCGGCCAGGCGTTGGCGGCGGCGTTGGACAAGCCGGCGAGGCCGTGGACGCAGCCGGGGCCGGAGACGGTGAGCAGGATCCCGGGGCGACCGGTGAGGTAGCCGTAGGCGGAGGCGGCGTAGCCCGCCGACTGCTCGTTGTGGAAGGCGATGAAGCGGATGCCGAGGGCGACGGCGCGGTTGGCGAGAGAGGTGACCGGGATTCCGACGACCCCGAACATCTTGTCGATGCCGACGCGGGACAGGCACATCGAGACGAAGGCGTTGCCGTCGATCATCTGCGACTTCTTGAGGTCAGCGACCGCCATGGGAGAAGCAGTGAAGAAGAGTGAGAAAAAGAGTGAGAAATTGCGAGATTTGGTCGACTACTACTTGTACGAAAACACCTGCCCCGGATGATGATGATGGAAGATAACTGAAACTAGAGAGAGAGAGAGAGAAAGAGAGAGAGAGAGAGGAGTTTGAAGGTGAGATGCGGCTTTAATGGAGTAAGGCTTTAGCTCGATATTTAGAAGTGGGACCATTTCACTGAGGTGGATGAAAACTTGCTCACGTTTTCTTCTATTTTTTATTATTTTTATTTGCATTATTATTACTCCCTCCGTCCACCTATTTCTGACACGCTTTCCTTTTTGGGCCGTCCATCTATTTCTGACACGTTTCCTTTTTTGGAAAGAATTAGCCTCTAAGTAGTACAATTAGTAAATCCCTTATTACACTTAACATTCCATACTTAAATCTCATCCACTCATTTTTTCTGCACGTAGTTCAATATAATTTAAATTTCGAAAGTTTAAATTATTATAACTTGCTCGTTTGTTATCGGATTTTTATGATTTTTATATCAAATTAAAGGTCTTTATACGATCTTTCATTTAAGATCAGACAAGAACATGTTTTTATGCATATATGATGCTCTATTTCTAAAATATGTTTATTCCCTACAAAATACACTTTATACACTACATCCATAAACACAATACACTTTACACACTAACCACTCCCGTCTTAAAACCCGTGCAAAAAGCAAACGTGTCAGAAATAGGTGGACGGAGGGAGTATTTTTTATAAAAAAAAAAAAGAGAAATAAAGCCATGAAATTAATAATTAAATTGGATTAGGGAGATTACAAATCTATGATCCGAATTCTACTCTTTATTAACACTATTTCATGGTTTTGTCAATGTTTGAATGTATTATCTTTCTTGTTTTAGTGCTAAGTTTATCGCTCCAGCCGTCTCAGGTTAGGTGTCGCATTTGTTTTTGACACGTGAATTAAGTTTGAGTTTATTAAGAACGAAATTAGTATCTTAATTTTAGCACGCGATTACTACAAATTAGTAACATAGGTACTTCAGTATAAAACCTCATGGCATAGGATTAATAAAATATTTTCATTCGTCCCGCCGATAATAAATTCATTGATTAAGTTGATTTCATTTTAGTAATCTTGCTATTCATCAACAAAAATAAGTAATCTTAGTAGTAATAAACAAATTTTACTAAAATGGAAATGAAACTAACGGGTGCACGGAGCCGCCGTTACGTTACGGTCGTTAAATCTGAAATGAAAGAGTTGGAGGGTAGTTTGGTAATTTCAGCGACGATCAAGGGGTTGATCTTCCCTCGCCTGCAATTTTCCTCTTGAAATTCCAATTCCAATTCCAATTCCAATCTCCAGAAACAAACCAAGAATTTCGATTCTTCTTCTTCTTCAAATGAAGGGAGGTTCGTCGGAGACGAGATTCGTGCAGGAATTGATTCTCTACGCGGCGAGCGCAGCTCTCAGCTGCTTGGTGCTGTTCATGGGACTTCGGAATTTGGACCCCAATCGCGACGCCTCCAAGAAAGCCCTAGAACACAAGAAGGAAATCGCCAGGCGCCTCGGTCGACCTCTCATCGATACTAATCAATACGAGGTCACTCACTCTCTCTCTCTCTCTCTCATTGTATTTTTGTAGTTTTTTTTTTTTTTAGTTGAATTTTGTTCTACTGATATCAGAGCTTCCACTTACAAGATTTTTATTTATTTATTTTAATTTGGCACTGATCGGTTTGTTAATGTAGCTTGAAATGATTAACCATGGCATGTGTAAAGATCGTTTTTTAAAAAAAATAAAAATAAATAAATAAATAAATGTTGATTGAATGAAGTCGAACTGTGGAATTCTGTATCTTCACATACTGTAATGACTGTGTTAAACGAGTAGAGAAGGAAAACATGGTGTCTTTATTAACAGTGAAAGTGATAGCTTCATGTGAGAAATAGCTTTGTAGATTTACATGGATTCTTGTAATGAATTTTGAGATACTCTGTTTTGTTTTCTAGTTTCTGGACCATCCACTTCAATTGCAATCTATAAATGCTTACTTTCGTGTGTTTGGACCGTTTCTTTTCTTTCGTTCTAGGATGTTATAGCCTGTGATGTTGTGAACCCTGATGATATCGACGTCACCTTTAGCTCTGTTGGAGGACTGGATTCTATTAAGCAAGCGTTATACGAATTAGTTATCCTTCCGCTTCGAAGGCCTGATCTTTTCTCTCATGGGAAGCTTCTTTGTCCTCAAAAAGGTGTTTTGCTGTATGGGCCACCTGGCACTGGAAAGACATTGCTTGCCAAAGCAATTGCGAAAGAATCGGGAGCTGTTTTTATCAATATAAGAATATCCAACCTGATGAGTAAATGGTTTGGGGATGCACAGAAACTGGGTAAGTATGTTGTTATTTCATCCCTTGCAAAAGCTATGTAGTCCTATTTTGTCGACTTAGTTAATTTTATGCAGTTCTCAAAACTTGTTGATACAAGTTGTTCTTTATATTATAGAGGTAAAAGTGAACGTAGAGCTAGAAATCCTAAATATAATTTACTAGATCTTCCAAATTGATCTGAACTGAAATAGTAACGGTTTGCTTGGAGAAAGCAAAGGATCTTTCGTCTCTGTAATTTTTGAATTGGGGGGTTTTATTCTTTATTCAGTATCGACTTCTTTTGTCAGATCGAATCAAATTGCTTGGCCTCCAGTCTTATTTGATGATATTATGGCTTTCAGAGTTCATCTTTCACCTTCTTTGTTAAACTTGTTTATTCATGTCTGACACCAGTTGTACACGATTGCTATCCTTCCGAAAGGGTGAGGGAACTAGAAATTGTGTTATATTCGTCATTTATTGTATGTATTGGCCATTTAATTCTCTTAGTGATCCAAGGTTTGGCTGCAATTGACTTGAATGTCCAATGTTTTTATGTGTTAATAAGTTTCGAAAGTAGAAATTTTGGGCATTCATTAAATTTTTAGAAGCTTTTTCCTTTTCTTCCTTTTGAATTTTTTTAAAAGATTTTGATTATATTCCTCTGCAGTGACTGCTATATTCACCTTGGCATACAAGATTCAGCCAGCTATTATATTTATCGACGAGGTGGATAGTTTTTTGGGCCAACGCAAGAGTTCCGACCATGAAGCCCTAATTAACATGAAGACAGAATTTATGGCTTTATGGGATGGATTCACCACAGACCGTACGTATTCCCTTCGAATCCCTGCTGGATATATTTTTTCTGGACCATATTTCTCTCTCTTTAGGTGGATATAGTCATAATTCTCTCTCGATTATCTTTATGTAGAAAATGCTCAGGTGATGGTTCTTGCTGCGACCAATCGTCCATCGGAACTTGATGAAGCAATTCTTCGGCGTTTTCCACAATCATTTGAAGTTGGGAGACCTAATCAAAAGGAGAGAGTTGCTATACTGAGAGTGATATTGAAGGATGAGAATGTTGAAGACGGTATTGATTACGACTACATAGCCGGTCTTTGTGACGGATGCACAGGTTCTGATCTTCTCGAACTCTGCAAAAAGGCCGCCTACTATCCAATTAGAGACCTACTCAGTGATGAGAAAAATGGAAATTTTTCTCGGGTCCGTATCTATCTCTTCATGTCCTTTGATTGACGTACATTTCTTGTGCTGCTACATAGTATATGGAGAAAAGACAAAGTTAAAATGAAGTTGTCGTGTTGTGTATAAATCAACATTAACGAAGGCATCCTCGGTTTCTGGATGATGTGTAACCAATTATTCATTCTTACCTTCCATAATTTCAGGATCCTCGGCCATTGTCCCAGTCGGATTTGGAAAGAGTTCTTGCAACTACAACAAGAACAACTCTTGCAGCTAACGAATACAGCAGATTAAGCCCACAATCATCATCCGGTTGGCCGTGGAATAGAGATTCCGGTGACTATCAGGTCTGAAATCCAACTAATGAGCTATCTGTGTTTCTTCCTTATATTATTTCGTCTTATTCGATCATGAGATATTTCCCTGTCCTATTTACGCGCCTACTCAGCTCCATCTTATTCTGTATTCGACTTCATAATGCAGGACTAGTAGATTACGAGAAAATGTTCATCTTCGGATGATGGAACTCTTTTCCTGCTGGGTAGATTATGCCACTGTAACCCGAAACCTGGTAAAGTCCAGACACCGTTGTTTTCACCGGAATTCTGCCAGTTTCCCGTTGACATGTCGTGCCTCGTTGTTCAGTGAAGGAAGTAGGGATTGGCTTATCACGGCGGAGCTGGAAATTGCTTCACCATTTTATTTGTGATTTTCCAACCAATTTGTACTAATATTCTATTTATTTGGTGAAATAAAATGTTAGTATTACAGAATTCAAACATGAAGAGCATCAAGACTCCATTAACGCAAGTAGAAAGCTTATATTTCTCACAACTCAAATGATGAAACACAAATAGGAAACAAAGTACAACGAAGTCGAGTCGAGTCGAAATACAGAAGAATGGAAATTACAGAACCCTGTTTTCATAGATATATATTGCTTTATAGACGAATTCCGACTAAATCTATATCCTCAAACCTGCCAAATATATAAGTTAGGAGTAAACAATTCTTCCTCTATACAGTACAGTATGTGTTTGGTACTACCAAAGAAAGGTGTACAACATGGATACATGGTTACTTCCCTTTTCGAGAATCGTCATCATGAGAGAATCACGATGTGTCTCCAAGCCGATACATTGTGATTTCCTGTTGCTTGAAATACCGGCGATCCTCTTCATCAACAAGTACGAGGTTTAAGTAGTATTTTACACTGAATTTGTTGTTGACGTTCCGACAAGTGGGAGTGAGCTCGTATGGGCTGAGGAACAATCTGATTGGGATCGATTCACCTGGAAAAGCAACTGCTTGTTTAGCTTATCATCTCATTGATCAAGTTGATTGCAGTCATACCACCAGTTCCGAGTGATTAGAATAATAACAAAAGAAAAAAATTGCATCGGATTAGTAACCAGCATACCTCTGACTGGAGCACCATCCATTAGTTCAAACTTTGCAAGAGTCTCGGTCTCAACATGGGTATTGGACCCTGACCCTGTTGATTCTCGTCGCCTAATCTCCAGATCCATGTTTTTAATTTTGATTCTTACAAGAAGAAAGTATATTTTGCCAATAATAACATCTTTCAGATGATACCTGGATAAAATAAAAGGTCCCAATCAACAGGACATTGTTTATGAGTTCTAGTGAACTTCATGATTTGATGAAAAAAACAGTTCCGAACAACTGAAATATTCAATTTAGGTATATTTATAATGATCCTTATTCGCATAATCATATTTCAGTTCACCTACTTGACCTAAGCAATATCAAGAATTGCCATTAAGTTATGTCTAAATGGACTGGTAAAACTGTAAAACTGAGGGAGAGTTAGCTTCACATACTTGCTCTTATTGTACTCAAACTCGATATGGAGGCAGTCCTCAATTCCAACTTCCATCTACAGGTTTAAAAGAAAAGGGAAAGTTTAAAGACATATCTGATATTACATAGAAACTGAGTCACAAACATCTTATTAGTGCTATCATGCAAAAGGCGAATCACCATCAAATTCACACTAATGCATAACTCGTAACAAAGGAGAATACCTTGATGCTGGTGTTGATTGATGGAGGGACGGTGTAATTCCACACCTAATGGCCAGAAAAATGCAACGTGTTTCAGAATGGAAAGTATAGTGACAAAGATTTTAAACTAAAAGCAAGTAAAGGAGCCCATAGCCCTTGTCAACAAGCCTTCAAGAAATTGGCGTAGCCAGGATAGCTCCAAATGAGCAATAGCTTCTATTTCATCAAAAAATTGTCCTAGCTACTATGTCTAAGTAAATTAAGGAACCAGAAAAAGAAAAAGAAAAATGTTGGTATGTTACCGTAAAGTCTTGAAAATGTGTAATGCTTCCAGCATAACCCCGGCTTATTGTTACTTTGAGGACATACCTGAGAAAAAGATTTAATGAAGTTGACCAAGCAATTGACATATGACAATAGACATAAAAGTAGTTGAATAATGCCAAACCAGGCAAAAATGCACTAGATGGCTGCTATCTTTCAGTACAACTAAAAAGATGTAGGCCAGCGTATCATTAAAAATTAAAGAAAGATGAGCTTACACAGCTTCAAATAACTATATAAACTGACTGCCCCGTGATCAAAGAAACTCAGATATCCATAAGAAATGACAACAAAGGATGAATCATAAAGAATAGATATGTAATATCTCTTAGAGGATTTGCAGGGTACAATATTTATTCAATCCAACCCCACCCCATCATAAGCCCATCAATGGATTATTGAGAGGAATAGCAGAAGTTTCTGTCCCAACAAACACAACCAGATAGGATAAGATGATCAACATAGCACAACCTGGACAAATCAAATCCTTACAAAGTATAATGGCTATACGGGCCCATATAAAAAACGGATTCTTTTCTTACTAAATGGATTCTCTTCTCCAAGAATGTTTTATGCTTTGCCCAAAATGTAAGAAATAAATCACAGAAACCACTTCAAATTCAAGAACAAAATAAGATCTCTGCATTGAAACATTAAAGAGATGAGTAACTCACCTAAGCCGCACATTTACCCCATTGTATGACTCATATGGCATTTCCACAGTTGAAAATTCAAATTGAAATGTTTTCCTTTCATATATTTCCCCGGGAACATCCAGCTCACGAACTATATAATAAGAATATAGTGAGAGTTATCAAAACGGAATAATATATAAAGCCGTGAATGACCATATATGTTACGATAAATATCCAGAACGACTGAAAGTGTAGGGCACAATTAGCGACTGTGTAGCTTCCATTAGATATAGAATCCAATTAAGTACTTACCCAAGGATGTAAAGTCGTAGAAGTTGCCTTTGTCGAAATACATTTCTGCAAACAAAATAAGTTGCTGAGAAGTATTACATTGGACAATAATAAGTTAACTAGTATATTAAGTTTATGTCTTTTAGTAACGCTTCTGGTCAAATGGTACATTTTGGTTACCTAGAAAAAGAAAAATCACAGTCCCTAATTTAATATTTAGTGCATATAACAAAGTGAAAAGAAACAAGCATAACTGGAACACAATAAAGGAGTCAACTGAATCTATAAGCTTATAATGACATCCAGCATACCAAGAGAGGCATACCTATCTGCCCAAGAAGCTCAACTTTGATCCCATTGTGGTCCACCTTCTTCCCTGAAACTGGTTCGATAGAAATCTGAAGACAAGACAAATGAATGCTGATCCTCAAGGTAAATAATCAACTCAGAAGTTAACAGTAAACCTGGGGCTGAAATGGTAAAGATGATATCAATTATGTGAATATATCGTACCGTGCCTGTAATGGATTCTTGACTTTGGAAGAGTGGAACCATTACCGTTTGACCATTCTCCTTCTTGATCGGGACCTATATTGGAAATAAAATGAAAGCTAAACAAATAGCTATAACTATTCTAACAATGAAAACTCAATATCTACATAAAACTGCTATCAACAATTATCACAAGTATCAAACGTCAAACTTTATTGGATCGTGCAGAACAAGATACGGGCATATAATGTATGATCACATGAATATATTATGCCATCAATGCAATAGTCAAGATTCGAGATAATAACTCTATGTTACTATTTTGCTTATTCCTATTTTAAGTAACTCAATGCACTCCTAGCACATTACATGAATAGTTCAACTGCACAACAAGTTTCTAAAATTTGAAATATGAACATTTAAAAGAAGAAAAATAGATACCTGCTTTCGATTTTTTCCATCTGAAAAATTAACTGAAATGTGGCATGCTGGCTTGAAAGCCCCGACTATAAAATTCTGAAAATATTTACATTCCACACCGAAAACAATTAACCCAGAGGACAAATCACAGTAAGAAAAAAATAAAATGATAAGCACAGCTGAAGCAGGAAACAGCTAACTTTACCATTGCTAAAATCCAAGCCTTGTTAATCACCGATCAGCAACAATCCACTATGAATTCAAGCTACGAAAACTGCACGCGGTTGATTACGGCGGATCTAACAGTAAATGACAAAAGCGATAGTTCATAAGCTGAAAACGCAGAATACTATGTTCCGTAACAGTTAAAACGTAGAACTCGCCCACTCAAAACCCTAACACAATCGTGCTTTTTTTCAGTTCCAAATCGAGAAAAGGATCCACGGTAGAAATGGAGGAATAAGTAACTTACAGAGGAGGCCGAAGATCGGAGACGTCGACGATCAATGGAAGAGAGAGAGAGAAGCGAGAGAGAGGTCTTCTGTCAAGGACTAAACCGCCAACTAAGCAAGTTTCCATTTTAGACCGTGTTTGGATGGGGGAAACTAAGTGAAGAGAAAAGGAGGAAAGTCTTCCTTGCCAAAGTACGTGAAATCCAAACATTCCCTTAGGTGTTTTTTACAATTTCCTTTTTTTTTTTTTTTTTTTTTTTTTTTTTCATACCTCCAAGGCTCCAAGAACCCTCGTAGATAGAGTCGAGAGTTTGTCTAACTTGAAAGTGAAAGTTATAAAGGTTGTTGGTCGTAGCTACTCGTAAAGCTACATAGTTGTAAGGCTCGTAAAGTTAAATTCATATTCTAAGCTAAATTCAGCTCAATATATATCAAACCGGTTATTCTCATTATTATATTAATATAATTACTGTAGTGAGGATTTATATTAAATACTACCTCCAACCCATTTAAGTATGTTGATTTCCAAATGGAACAACAACCAAGAAAAGTGAAGTAAAATGGGATAAAAGGGTGATGTGATGGTAAATTAGAGATTAATTTAATTTAAAATATGATACCTACTCACATATATTTATAATTAAAATTAAAAAAGGGTAATTAAGTGTGATGTAGATGGTGATTTGATGTGAAATTATTTCCTTTTATGAAAATAGGTCTAATATACGAGATGTTTCCAAAAAAGAATACTAGCCTACTTAAACGGGATGAAGGTAGTACTAATCAACAATATTAGTAATAATTAATGAACAATTGGAATTGCAACAATTTAAAGGAAACAGAAACGGCGCCAAGCCCTCGTAGAAGCGCGCGATGAAACTCTTGTCGTCCATTTCATCCGGCGTCGCGTTGCATCGACGCGCCGCTACAGCAGTGTCGAACTACATCCTCTCCTGCGGGTGGCGCACCATGTCATCCTCCACCTCCGCCGACGCCTCGAAGAGGGTCGGCACTCACAACGGCAGATTCCACTGCGACGAAGCGCTCGGCTGCTTCATGATTCGTCGCACCTCGAAATTCCACGGCGCGGAAATCGTTCGTTCTCGCGATCCCCTGGTATGGAGGAACTATGTTTGTTGCCTCGGTTGGTTCTGATTTGTGATGTTGAGTAATAATGGTGGAAAGCGTGTGCACTGTTTTGCTTGTAATGTTTTGTAGGTTTTGGATAAGCTCGACGCCGTGCTGGATGTTGGAGGAGTATACGACCCGAGCAGAGATCGATTCGATCACCATCAGAAAGGTTTTGAGGAGGTTTTTGGTTGCGGATTTGTGACTAAGCTTAGCAGTGCCGGCCTTGTCTATAAGGTGTTCTATCTAATGCCCGAAAGAAAATATGGATTTTTTCACTACCTAATGTTCATTTCTGATAACCAATTGCTGCTGTAGTTTTTAAAAATGATGGTTCCATACTTCCATTTGGCAGAGACTATCATAATGCTATGTTCGTGAAATATTTTGGTTGTCCAAGTGTTCATGAATCATGATCGGCATCTTTTTACGTTTCGAGCATTTATAAGTAATTGTTTGAAACTAATAGTACTTCCGTGGTTAACTGGTTTGAGGCTCTTTTTGCTATGCTTTGATATGAATATGAGAGCATTGCTTGTTTGGTCCTTAGACCAGTAGTAGTATTAGTATTTTCATTTGAGTATTTTTCATTTTCAAACTCAAGCATAATAACCCTGATTAGTCTATATATTGTTACTTTGATTTTGTTCTTCATCCCAGCATTATGGAAAGGAAATAATTGCGAAGGAGGTTCGGCTGGACTCAGATCATCCGGATGTACATCGCTTATTCTTGGCAGTCTACAAGAACTTTGTAGAGGTACAAGATTGGCATGCTTGCACATTGGCTTTTGTTAGGAGGTGCTGATTTTCCATCATCATACTAAACGAAACATGCATTTCTGGAGTGAGGATATTAATATAATGACTGCCTCGAAATCATGGACACAGGATTGTTCATGTTATATTTGATATGAGTTTGGTAATTGGAACCGTGTTTTGTCTTGTACATTGAAATTGCTTGTTCGCATTATTTAACTTGCATAAGCAGGCTGTTGATGCAGTAGACAATGGAATCAGTCAATACAATACCACTCAGCTTCCGAGATTTGTGAATAATACAAGCTTATCATCAAGGGTGGAAAGACTCAATCCTGACTGGACAGTTCAGAGTCGAACCCCTGCAGAAGAAGATGAATCCTTTCAACAAGCAATGAGACTAACCGGGGATGAGTTTCTAGAGGTTCTTCTTTTGAAATTCTATAATTTATGGAGTCTTGAAAATTTTAATGATTCCATTATTGATTGCTGAGGACTTTTGGCAAAATATACTTACAACTCAATACATCTTTCTCAGTGCATCAGTTTTCATGCTAAATCGTGGTTGCCAGCTCGGTCGGTAGTCATGAATTGTCTCCTGGCAAGGAAAAGTATAGATTCCAGTGGTGAAATCATTATGCTAACCCATTCAGTCCCTGTAAGTTGAAACGGATTTAAGTTGAAAGTTCGACAGTTTGTCCCACATTTTCTCCTGCAAGTTCGTCCCCTTTTAAGTCCCCTCCCTGAACTTGTGTTAGTGGGTAAGTTTTTTCTGATATGGGAGGATAAAATCACCACTGATGGATACAATGTTTTGGCAGTGGAAGCTTCACATATTTGAACTTGAGAAGGAACTGAAGATCACTCCTATCATCAAATATGTTATCTATCCGGTACTCCTCAATCTCTCTTCGTCTTTCCATACTTACTCTGTTCTACTTGAATATTTTCGAGATATCTGAAGTAATCTTGAGTGTTCAACACTGTTGGATTTATTTTTTGCTTCACCCAACTATTTATTCAGCAATATGAAGGAGAACTCTGGCCAACTATATGAATTCTACAGAGTCAACCTACTATTAATTATACAAATTTTGCTTTCCAAAATACCTTTTGTTGCTCTGGTAGTTTACAAACTGACGATTCTCTGTGTGTGTTATTTTAAGGATGACAGAAGCGAAAAGTGGCGCTTGCAAGCTGTAGCAGTTGGACCTGATAAATTCGATAGTCGCAAAGCTCTCCCACTATCTTGGAGGGGCTTGAATGATGATCAACTGTCCGAAGTTTCAGGAATTAATGGCTGCACCTTTGTGCATATGAGTGGATTTATTGGTGGGAATAAAACTTATGATGGTGCCCTTGCAATGGCTAGAAAATCTTTGATGCTAGAATGACAGAGAATACAACTCGGGTTGGGGATTTGTTTTAGAAGAATTGTCACATTGTCTTTGTTGATATTTTTTAAAAAAAAATCGGGTACCTCCCCCTACTGAACTCGAGCATTTTTGTACGGAAGGCAGTAAGCTAAAATTTCAGGTGATACACAACGGTACTTCCATTTCCTTCTTATTATGTTATGTGATGTTTAACTTCGTATTCATGTAATACCATTAACTTTCCATTAACTATCAGAGGAAAAGCTTAGAAATACTGATAAGCAGAGGGGCTCAAATAGGATACTTCTCGTTTCATGTTCGAACACTGTAGCTACTGCAATAAGCAGATTCAATCAATTTCTAGCAAAAAAAGGTTTCAATATAATATATCTTGTTTCTTGTTCATGAATACCTCGGGGTTACAGTTAGTTTCTTTTACTTAATGCAATGCTTGTACTATTATGTATATTACTGGTAATATATGCATTTGTGTGAGCATCAGAAGTCCTCTATAATGCAGAAAAATTGGCTGGTAATTGATTTCTGAAACCATTTACATAGCAGTTGTGTTAAGGAAGCAGTAAATTGTTCATTAAATCTACCTTGTTCTTCTCCAAAAGCATCTTGAATTCCTAAGCTTCCTCTTCAGATTCCGATGGCAGGTCTTCTTTAAACCACTTGTAGATTCCTCCATCCAAGTGAAATACATTCTTATAGCCATTCAGCACCAGCAGGTAAGCAGCTATGAATGACCTGCAGCGAGTATTATGACACAACGGATATCAACTTATTTTTACCTTAGAATGTCAGGGCATTTATAGTTCAATTTTCATTTTTCATCTATGTTTGTTAAAGTTTTTGGTTATATGCATTGCTGCAACTAAACCTTAGCTATGCACCTATGATCTGCTTATTCTCTTGTGTCTTTCTTTAGATCAAATCCAGGACTATCTCAAGCTCATAAATACTGCAGGTATGCTACCATATATCCTATTGTGCCTTGTCTAGTATAATTTTCTCCTTTGTTCAGTCGATAAGCAAATACAGAATAGGCGAATACGTGACTAAGTGAATAAATAGGTAATGAGAACCTTGACTGCTGTCCTTCTGGAAGATTTTGTGTTGGCCTCATTGTTCCTCCAGCTGAACAAGCCACTATAATCTTAGCATCCTTGGGTAGCTTTGACTCCACACCTGATTTTGAGTAAATGACTGTGATTGGCTAGAGAGAGAGAGAGAGAGGGAGGGGGAGAGGGCAGATGAATACAATATCCTAAAATCTTACTCTGTATGAACTCAGGGTTCTCTTCTGTTCCTTGAAAGATGCCGAAGAATGCAAACGCAGCCCTCCTAGCGATGTCCCATGCAGTCCATTCCTTTATAAGCCTGTATATTTGTACATTAATAGCACCTGCTGGATGAGCCTAAACCAACAAACAATTAGAGAGCAAGGCCTGGAAACTCCAAGTGACACAACGACCATTACGAGACAAAAATCTCCTCAACTTTAGACCTCTGAGTTAAGTACAATATTTAGTTTACCTCCTTGAACTCTGCCTCCGGACGTACATCAAGAATGACGAAGTTATTCTCCTTTTGAAGCCGCAACGCTTCCTTCACATCGACACTTCTAACCTGCAAAAGTTCTAGTTATCCCCTCTCCACTTCACACTAGGCAGCCTTCAGTTGCAAATTTTAGTTACCTGATCAAAATGACCAAAATAACTCCCCTCTAATTTGACTAAACTTTCGAATCAAGAGTACTTCTTTAGGTCTACTTTTAGTTTCAAGTTTCTTCAAATTCTTTTCGATTTTTAAATGTTGATCATGATATTCTCGGAACTCATGCATCTAGTTCAATTCTCAGTTCCAAGAATATCATGATCTAGTTCTGAGAATTGAAATAGATGCATAAACATTATGGTCTACTGGAGTAAAAGGTATTAATGCTGATCATGATACTCGCGGAACTCATGAATCTAGTTCGAATCGAAACCATAATACCTTTTTCTCCAGTAGAACTTGTCGTTTAATCCTCCAGTCTTCCTCAGCTGTTAGAAAAAGCATCAAAACATTGAGACACACCATCATATTCATACACTTTTCTTATGATTGATCCACCCACACACAGCATTGCTAGGTACAAGAATGCTTACCTGGCGTCTTCGCCTTCTTCGTCGCTGTATTTTGAATTCTCAACGGTCTATAGATGCTCGAGCTTCTCCCTCCATTGGATAAGTTGATCAAACTACTAGAATCTATGCTAGAGTTGAAACTATAGGCTAGAAGAGAAGGATGGAACTTATGATGTAGAGTCGAAGACGACGGGTGTGGGCTGATGGAAGTAAATGCAGCAGCCATTTTCAGAGCCCCAAACTGAAATATGGGTGCTGTAATTTACACAAGGTGTTTTTTGTTTGCTTTTCTAAGGTTTAGATGATGTTCTTTGGTTGGTGCTAAAAATGCTTGATTTTCATTAATTGAAGCCTGGATTTCAATGTTTAAATTGGTTCCAACATTTGAAATAGAGGAAATTGGTGGGCCAAATAATGGGGGAGCTTTAGATATTTTAGGTGACTCACAATCTGAATTTGTGGTGCTAGTGCCATGATTTCCTTCTGCTTAGGATTTCTACATCTCTTATCATTTGTTTTCTTCCTGCTATAGGATAATGAGTCTCACACTACTTTTTATTCCCCTCTCTCTCTAGATGAATATCAATACACCTTTTTTTTTCCTAGATTTTTGTTAAATGTCTTCCAATAATCCTACTCAATTCAATAAGTTTCGAGACCCGAGCTCTCGAGCGCATTGGGTGAAAGCATTTCGGCTATTGAAAACCTATCCTAGTCCAGCCCAACCCAAAATGAAAATAGCACTGTAATTCTTTTCAGGCACACCAAATTCACTCGAGCTAATCAGACTTGATGGCGTTTCAGGTTGACCTGGCACAATTTGGAACGTAATCGGGCCTTAATTTTGCTATACCAACTTAAAAATCGTGTCAGGTCGTTGGGCCGGGTCAAAATTGACAGCTCTAGGGGAAACTACACCACCTTACCCTTACATAGACGGGTGAGGAATGAGGATTGAGGATTACTATACTTTTTCACTACTAACGATTTAGTTGAAATTAAGTAGTATTTGTAACCTAGGAAACTTATAGGGGCGCTCGTTATGCATTAATTGGTAGGTACATGTTGCTAATAAATTTACAATTTTAGATGTGCAAAGACCCATACTTTCTTGCACTTGCCACACTTCTAAAGCAATGCTCACATATATTAAATGCTTCCCTTTATAGTCAATGTAATACTTTATTACAAATTGGAAGTATACATAATCCCATGTTTACACAATTGTGTCTATGTATATACATGAGTATTGACTATGAATGAATTAATTATGAATGCCATATTTAATATGTTTACACAATTTCGTCTATGTTTATATCGTAGACGGCCAAAGGGAATCTTAACATTTGGCTGATTGAGTTTTTCCCTATTCTTTTTTAATGCATAAACTATTATGTACGAGTGTCTATGCCGATGCCTGATGTAACATAGATATATGCATTAACGAACTCTGAGGGAAAAAACAAACAAACTCTACGTGCAAAAATTAACGATGTGGTACTATTCTCGTATAAACAATAGACACATTAAGACTATTCATGATGGACATTATTGCATTTCAATGTAAATGTATGTAAATGTGTGTTTATAAGTACTAAAGATAAATTGAATGTAATTACTCACAATGAAGTGTATCTATTAATGTATTTAAATGTTTATGCTACTTACAAATAGATTGAAAGGCTTTTAAAATGTACAAATTTAAAATAAGATTTGCCCAGACGTTGTAATGTAATGATGGGCCTCTCTCTCTCTCTCAAGATTTGAGAGAAAATAGTATTATTGGTAGCATGTGATTATGGGCATTTATTAGGTTGAAGCCTAATACTACACATCATATCCATGCCTCCCTCATGGGACATTTATTATCCTCATTAATTCACTTTCCTAATGCTGATTAATTATCCCAAAATCACTTTCATTTTATAAATATGACAGTTCGTGTGGGACGGCCTGGTCGAAAAACGGGATAATATAACTGGGACAGAGGAAATTTCCAAAAACGGTAACGCGCATTTCCTTCCAAGGTTGATTAATTTTCCATCTACTAATCATTAATTAATTAAGGAAATTCTGCTCAAATCCACAGTAGTCCTACTAATTAATTCCCACCCCAGGAAAGGATAAGTCCCCAAAAAATCCCCGCCAAGCATCCAACGGCTGAGAACCGCAGATCTCAGAATCCACGGCCCACATCGCTCGCCTCCCCAAGATCCGTTTTGTGGACCCGCACCGGCACTTCCAATTACCGACACTAAATCAACAGCCCAGAATCCGCCACGTGGCGAAATCGCAGGGGGTCGATGGGGATGATTGTACGTGAGTCGCGTACCACTCCCACAGCAGTGGGCGAAGCAGCGTAGCGTAGCTAACTCTCGCACACAGTTGCACACTCCAGTGTGTGTGCAGGTTGCATATATAGATATACACTCATCACATCTACTGAGGAATTTCGAAACACACTCTCTCTCTCTCTCTCTCTCTCCATTTTCGGTTCCCCTTTTCTCTCTGGATTCGTTGCTGCGTGGAGAGAGAAAATGGAGATTTTCTACTATATGGTGTTCGGCGGGCTGTCGGCGGTGGTGGCGGCGCTGGAGCTGAGCAAGAGCAACAAGGATCGGGTTAATACTTCCTCGGCCTTCAATTCGTTCAAGAACAATTACCTGCTCGTGTACTCGCTCATGATGGGTAGGTGAATTTTGATTTCTGTTGATCTCGGATCTTAGGCATTTGCGTTTGTGATTTTCATCTCTGATCTAGTTCGGATTGAGTGAGATTGAGCGTGTTTTACGAAAATGTTGTGTGATGCGGTGTAGGTAGGTATGCATTGTTGCGATTGCCGGCGAGTATTCGTTGGTTTCGACGTATATCTGGATTTTGTTCGATTTGCATTTGAAATTTATGTGTGCGATCTGATTGCTAGATCTTGTACCTGGATGTGTGCGTGTAATCTCTGGATCTGATTTTTGTAAATGTGATTTGATTAATGCGTGAAGGAGATTTAAATTGCTGAAAATGGCGGATCTGGATCTTAATTTGAATTTGAGTTTGTTGAATATGCTGCTGAAGAATGTTTGAAGTTGCGATTATAGTTGTTTGCGGTTGTTAGAGTAGCTCTATTTAGTTGGATCATGTACTAAGTAATCGAGTTCGTTAGGACTATCAGGTGAGAGATCTTGCGTGGTCAAGTGTTTAGGTCGAATTGCATAAAATCTTTTGCTTCGTTTTCAGTTTGTTTTGCTCGTGATAAAAAATTTAGCTCAAAATTTCTGCTGCCTGATGATTTGGAACTTAATGGCTGATCGCTCCAATCATTTGTTTTGTTGTTTCAGCCATCATAAGGGCATATGCCGAATCAGCCATCTTATTTGATTTGAATACTGTTCTATTATAGTACTTTTCAATTTTCACTATAACTTTATACTAATGTTCTGCCGGTGCTACCACTTGTACTCTATGCATGCATAATAATTCTACTAATCCATATGTATGTTGATCATGCTTGTCATCACTATGTACTCCTGATCACTTTTAATGATTTTCTTGAAATTCTCGAAGTAATTTTGAACATTGATATGCCTTCTTGTACTGATGGCTTGCTTTACATGTCGCAATAGCTGGTGACTGGCTGCAGGGACCATATGTTTACTACCTTTACACAACATATGGTTTCTCCAAGGGTGATATAGGACAGCTCTTTATTGCTGGATTTGGCTCTTCCATGTTGTTTGGAACAATTGTTGGTTCACTAGCAGATAAAACGTGAGACAGACTCCTGAAATAATGTCAAGTATCCTTACTCTGATGTATTCTCTGTATGATTCGCTTTTTATGAAACTGTAGGGGGCGAAAGAGAGCATGCGTGACTTACTGTATCACCTACATTCTGAGCTGCATCACCAAGCATTCTCCAGAATACAAAGTTCTCATGGTTGGACGCATATTGGGTGGTATTGCTACATCGCTCTTGTTTTCTTCATTTGAGTCGTGGCTTGTGGCAGAACACTTCAAGGTAATATGTTCTTTCTTTTATCTGCTGAATCTTCTACTGCATGTGAGGACTTGTGCTTGCTCATAATAATCTTTATGCGATTGCATAGTGGAAAGACTCAAATTATAATGTAGTTGGTCTAGGGATGATTTGTTCTATACTCATGGTTTTTTGCAGCTATGAATTTTTATTTGCTTTGGATGCTTTTATCAATTTTGCTTTTACCTAGAAATGTTCTTTTTAGTGATAATGTACATAATGCAAGTTGTACAATGTATTGATTTCATTCTCCACTTATTTACAGAGGGGCTTTGAACAACAATGGCTCTCAGTAACTTTCTCGAAAGCAATATTCCTTGGCAATGGTCTTGTTGCTATTGTAGCTGGCTTGTTCGGGAATCTGCTGGTGGATTCGTTTAGTCTTGGGCCTGTATCTCCTTTCGATGCTGCTGCCATACTTCTAGCTATTGGAATGGCTGTAATCTTATCCTCGTGGAGTGAGAACTTTGGTGACCCTTCGGAGAGCAAGGACTTGCTTACTCAATTTAGGGGTGCAGCTGTAGCAATAGCTTCAGGTATTCATTATTCTGGACTGAAATATATATTCACTGACCAAAAGTTAATTGTGTTTATTTTCGCTGTAAGTAGAACTGATTTTTTTTTGGTTATCATATCCGCACCTTTCAGCACCTAGATATGCAAGGAAAGAAATATGCAAGTCCAGACTTATTTATAAAATTGATATTCAAGTTATCTTGATTTTACCCGTAGCACATTCAAATATTATTTTTTCGTTACTATTTCTTTTATAATAATGCCCTTCTCATGAAACTGACTCAATATTCTTGGATGGCCCCAGATGAGAAGATAGCATTGCTCGGTGCAATTCAGTCTCTGTTTGAGGGTTCGATGTATACATTTGTGTTCCTTTGGACGCCTGCCCTGAGCCCAAATGAGGAAGATATTCCCCACGGTTTTATTTTTGCTACTTTCATGTTGGCTTCAATGTTGGGAAGCTCAATTGCATCTCGCTTGTTGGCCCGCAACACAGTTAGAGTGGAGAACTATATGCAGATCGTATTTGTTATTTCGTCTGCTTCTCTTTTGCTTCCCATACTGACTGGTGTAAGTCTAAGTTTTCGCTCTCATACTTGATATGATCTTGTTGGAGGGGGACTGTATCTAACTCCTGCTGGTTATATCACAGTTCTTAGTACCAGCAGACCCAAGGAAGAAAGGAGGTAGCATTTCGTTTGCAGGTTGTCTCCAACTTCTCGGCTTTTGCACCTTTGAAGCCTGTGTCGGGCTTTTCTGGCCATCCATCATGAAGATGAGATCTCAATACATCCCTGAGGAGGCTCGAAGCACCATCATGAATTTCTTCCGCATCCCACTCAACATCTTTGTTTGCGTCGTTCTGTACAATGTAGGTCTTCTGCTTCTTCTTCTCAATTCGATTGATAGTCATGTTTCATTATGGGCACTGTAAATCAGCAAAGCATATAATCTCTGTTGTTCCCATCTTATTTCAGGTCAACGCATTCCCCATCACAGTCATGTTCGGGATGTGCTCCATCTTCCTCTTCGTGGCCTCCATCCTGCAGCGACGACTTGCAGCCATTGGAGAGAAGCCAAGTAAGTAACTAATGTTTCTCGGACTTGTGAAGATTTATCCTTTTTTATCCGATGTCCTCATCCTCATTCTTCTCCGTTTCAATTTTGTTCAGAGACCGAAGATTGGGCAATGATGAGGGAGAAAAACAGCGAGGCCGAGCCACTAACCGATGCTTGAATGATCAGGTGGTTTTCTGGCATAGGATTGCAGACAGTAGTTTGTAGTTGAGCTTATTATTAAAAATTAATTGATCTCTCTCTCTCTCTCTCTCTCTCTCTCTCTCTCTCTCTAGAAGAGAAGAAAAGGGGTTGCATAATGTGATGGTTGGAGTTTATACTAGTTGGGGAAGAAGAAAGAGGAGGAAAAAAAAGTCGTGAAGCACGATTCCTTCCACTCCTTTTTTTACTCATATGGAAAATTAGAAGAAACATATACACTACACTACTTACTAGTATTACAATTCTTGTCAACTCACGCTGTAAGCTTAGGCTCTGAGTCTGAATATTCTCTCATAATTTCATCTTCTATCATTATTATTATTATTTTTTTTAATTTATGCCTATCCATCCATAGTAATCCAGTTTTGTATCACATTCACACCCTGTTTATTTGCTGTAATAGAACAATTTCAATCTTTTGTTCTCGTGCAAATTTAATTTGCTTTTGAGAAATGTTGATTAGTAGTATTACTTATATTTATAATTTGTGGGCTATTATTGTCATCACGAAATCGTCCGTTATGAAGTTATCCACATTATCGAGTTAAGATCGTATAAAGTCGAGATAGGTGGAGGATAACGTTATAGAGTCAAGATTGTTACAAAGTCGAGATAAGTGGAGAATTAATATTGTGCAAGACTCGATTGAGACAACTGAAGTTTTTGTCTCTCCCTCTCTCAACAACTTTGTTAATTAAGTAATTCAAAGCTAATTAAGAGATGCATAAACTGTCCCATGGTTGGTAGAAGAAACATAGGAAGATTCAGCCACATTATGATAATACCCTTTAACACAAAATTTGAGTTGGATTATGCTCATTTTACTTGAGTCAATTCATGAAATAAGTCAAAAAAGTACTCTCCTCGTCTTATTCATTACCCACTGATATATGGATGTTACCTTGACTGGCAAATTTATAACTCATTCAAACTCATTCTCACTACTTTATCCACCACTATCACTCATGTCTTCCCTACCGTGAATAAAGTTATCCCCGTATGAATGGGAGGGACGGAGGGAGTAGTAAAGAAAAACAATACTCAATAAGAATTTATAGAAGATTTACATTAGCTTATACAATTTACATCGTACTACATTAAGTTTTACATACAAAAGGGTTGTGAATGGGTCAAATTATCAAGCTTACTCCATATCTTTCTATGCAAATACAATAAATGATACTGCACAATAATTTACCATCTTCTCAAGAAAGTGAATACAAACAAACATCAGCAGCACATCTTGATGGAGGATCATCATCTACACCAGGCGGTTACGTTTTGCGTGCGTCGTAGCGGCTTCCATGTCCCCAATGAAGAAGAAGATTTTGTCCAGTATGCCGCCTGAACTCGCTACCTCTTCATCTTCCGTGGTTTCTCGTCTCGATCCCAGGCCGCGTTGGATTTGACCTTGATGAACTAGATAGTAGTCATCTCCCTCCCTTACTATCTTCAGTCCCCTGTATAATACACATCGGAATAAGAAACTACCAATAATTTTCATTCCTACCATTCAAATGCATGTGCGAAACAAAACTGGCTTCGATTTTACGGGGGCTTAACTTAGGAGGGCAACTTATGGCCTTAATATTGATATGATTTCAATTTCTCAATACAGAGTAGAAGAGATTAATTACCCCTTCGATAAATGTCCTGCAATATAGGAAACATGACCTTGTCCCGAAAAACTGATCACTCAAGCAAGCTCAAATTCACACAATGATCAAAACACAGACGTATATAACGAATTCAAACTCCAAACATCACCAGCAAAGTTGCAATAACTTGACTGCACAAAACTCAGATTTCCTTTTTCTCAGTTGTAGACTTACAGTCCGACACGATCACAACGATCTTGGACAATGTAGACATCTTTCCATGACTGAGAAGGTGCGGGAGCGTGAAATGTGGCTCGTTCGATCCCCCATCGCTCTTTAAACAGGTTAGACCATAGCTCCTCATCTGAGGCTAAGTCTCTCCATTTCCTGCAGACTTGTATAACAATCTTTTCAAATGATGGAATCAGACATCTTCACTTTGATCTACTAACATCTACCAACACCTCCAATCAATAAGATGATAAAATCGCAATCGATGATCGATCAATAGTTCTGATAGAGTGGTAACAGCTACGTATCAACACTTTTCCAATCAAAAACCCCTCTAATTATAATTATACTATCAAAAATAGCCAACTGGTGTGAAGATAGTTGGCAAGATTCAAGCTTATCATTTCCAGAAGTAGAACTGATCAACAGAGCATAAATCAAAATCAGAAATCAGAATTATTAGATCTTACACAGGTAATTGATCCTCAAAACAAGTAAGATGAGAGTGCATCTCAACAAAACCCAATTCAGATCTCAACAAAATTCATCATTCAAGAAACAACAAAGATGACAATAATTGAAAATTCTGGAATTCTAGAAATCAAGAAGGGAAATTTGTACTGACCCATCTGAGCAGCTGCGAGATTTGGATGATCCAACCAACAGAAGATCTTGAGGAAAAGATCGGTGGGCAATCCCTCCATATCTTGATCACTCACACCGGCAGCTTCTGAGAAATGCTAAAATGAAATAAAATAAAATAAAAATAAAAGTAGTTTCGTTTGCCAATTATATGTATCTCATTTATTAGTCTTATTTCCTATGACAAAGAATACTTGGCTACAATTAACTCTCTCTCATCACAATCAATTACAGCCACATATTTCCTTCCTCATTGGCTTGTGCCATTTTCAAATGAGATTAATACTTGGCTACAATTAACTCTCTTTCATCACAATCAATTACAACCACATATTTACTTCCTCATTGGTTATTGTGCCATTTTCAAATGAGACTACTTATACATGAGACGGAGGTAGTACCGAATTTTAACGGAAACGAAAAAAGGATAAATAAATAAAATTTTACTTTATGTTAAAAAAATACTCAAAAAAACATTGAATCGGTTTATTAGTTTTGGAAAGTGTTTAAGCCAAAAAATAAATAAATGAGAAGGGTTTATTTGCATGATCTCGAGTGTCTTGATTATATAATTGATTAACTCAGAATATTTGCCTATGCAATATATATAATGGTTAAAGCGGGTGGTGGGGAGACTACTCCATTGTTCTATTGATATAGAAATACGTTCAATTTTTAAATAATAAAAATTTAACTCATTCATACTACTTTATTCACTATCGTCACTCTTATCTTAATTCTCGTGCCGGAAAAATGTTATCCCTATATCAATGGAACGAAAGGAGTAGGTAATCAACATTTAGTAGTAATCTTAACCAAACGAATTTCTTTCTTAAAAAACAGAAAGATAAAATAAAATTCAAAATTCATGGCCAGCATCATAAACTCATTCTTCACAAAATACCAATAATCTACATAAGCACAGAGATTTCTGAGAATGGAGTTAAACTACAGAATATGTGTACATTACTTTTGTCAAAGGTTCAAGTGTCTACCAACTTATCTTATATCTGTAGGCAGAGAAGCCAGTGCAGATTGGATCAAGTTCCCTAACCTGCCTCTGAAATTGCTGACCGTGTTCGAAATCGGTTCGAAGAATCGCGTACTATCCGACGACTCATTTTGCTGAAGCTCTTCCAACTGCCTTTCCAAATATGTTCTGAGGCTTGCCTCTGCAACGTTGATTAGACTAAGCGAAGCATTCGTATGCATGAATTTTGTTACCAGGAATCCGGCTAGTACGTGCTGATCTGCCTTCACCAGCTCCCCCATAAAACAGGGGAAGATAAGCCTCACGAAGAGAAAATCGAGGCCTTCTTTGTTTCTCTCGTCTCTGTCTATGTGTTTTGTACCTGATGCCCGTGTCTCCTGAAACTGGCGAGAGAAGTTACCGACCATGAAACACAGGTAAGAAAATGTGGTGCCATAAGAAGCCTTTGTTATGACACTCGACAAAATTCCAGATGATAAGACGAGGACGAAGAAGAAATGGTCACGTGCTATTTCGTCAGATACGCCTCCTTCCTTCAGCTTATTTTCAATGGCGTCCAAGCACTGGAGCTGTATCGCTTCGTAAGGAATCATTAACGCTATCTTCAGAGCTAAAAAGCAATCAACCTCGAGTACAGCCTGAGCTAGAGAACGGGTATCATCTTCATCCAGCAAAATTCCACAGTTTTTGGCAATACTTTGATCGAGCAATTTCAGTATGTCTGATTGGGTGGAGAGCGTTACCATTTTCCTTATAACCGTCATCCAACATATATGGAGAGGATGAATTGAAAGGGTGTCGGGTTTTTTTGTTTCTTTCTCGCCTGATTCTTCTTGAAAACTCTCCCAGCCTTCATCCCAGTCATCATTGTTACCCCAATTATCCGCGGCATCAGATGCATTCGGAGAAGCAACTTCATCTGTTCCGGTTGTAAAGAGTCCCTCCCACTCAGCCAACACGGCCAACAAAGCATTAACATGAAATGCAGTAGTTGCCAATTCTGATACTCTTGAAAAGCACGAAACAGCAGATTCCACTGAATGAATATCTTCTGGGGTAATTTCAAGACTTGGAGAAATGGATGAAACTAACTGCGTTGATTTTAGAGCCACAAGAGTACTCGTAAATCTGCTGGATTTCCCTTTCACAGTTGGGTCATCAGAGATATCTCCACAAGTTGGAGTCCTGTCCTGCATATCACATCTTTCCCAAGGCAAAAGACCCACAGAAGAAAAGGCCTCCAAATTTCTCTTTCGACCTGAGATATATTGCAAAACCTCTAAGCAATACACGCGAATATTGCTTGGTAACTGCAAATTGTCGCAGAACAATGACATTCTGTCCCAAACTGCAACCCTTACTTTCCTCAGATCCTCCTCTGAATCTCCCTCCATTTTACTCAGGGATGAAAGTAAACGATGCAATCTCTGACGTTCTGGGGAACCTCCAGCTATTTCTTGTAGAACAGATTCGAGTATACTTAGATAGAGTTTTGAAATATCCTGGATGCCGATTGATGATTTTTCATTGGCTGTTATCACCAACGACTCAGGTGAAAACTTTTCCTCTACTGCAGAAAAGACATGAGCTATAGCTTTGAACTCACAGCCACAAAATATCATTGCTCGACAAAAGTTATATACTTCGACAGCAACACTATTTTCAAGACCGTAAGCCACATAATTCACAATGGTGGACCAACCCTGACTGGGTGAAACAGTACCCTTCATGAGCAGATTCAAGAAAACTTCCAGGCATGTTATAAAACACTCAGAATAGAATCTTTCTCCCAAAGAGTCCACCGTCACCAGATCTTCCACCTCATTCATCAACTTGAGCCAGAAGTTTATAAGCTTTACAGGGCATTCTTTCCCGGCTGTGTCCCAAGGAAAGCTCCTCAAATTTTTATTGATGGGTAAGACGATAGCAAAAAAATGTCGCAGTGCATCAAATATATCTCGGTGTTCCATGAATCTGATATGCCTTTTACATATGTTGAACAACTGCTCCATCTCATCTATGAAAGAGTTAATTTCTTCAGAGCTTTGAAAATGCATCTCTCGTTCGGCTCTACCCTCCAAAGTGGCCAGAGAACTCATTATATAATGAGTATACACAGACTTTGATGACAAGAGATTCTCAAGTGCATCATCACCATATATATGAACCAGGTTCTGAACCATCTCTGCTAATGCCTCCACATTATTTTCATTTATTTGAGCACGAATTTCATCATTGAAGCAATCCAAGTTCAAGGACATTAGCAGAGCAATATTTTTAAAATTGAGGCTCTCAATAAAGGAGACCCTGCTGCATTCTTGCCCAACAAGTGTGCAAAACTTAGATAGCTCAAGAGCACTTCTTTGCAATAGATGCTGGCCAATTTCAGGAGGCAACTCTTTCGAAACTTCAAGCTGCTCATAGCAATCAGAGAGTAGACTGTATATATAAGCAAGCCTCTGCTTATCATGGCCATCAATTGCAGGATAAACAGATGAAGAAATGGAAATTATAACTTCTGCAGCATAAGAAAGTATTTCTTCCTTATATTCTGAAACTTCCTCCATTATGTCGTCTACACTCCATACCTCAGAAACAAGAATAGTTCTCAAGTAATGCAAGAGCACCTAAAATCAACACATCATGTCAAAATGGATAACACTAAAAAACTAGTCATGGCTAAACAATACTAATATATTTGTACCTTGCTCCGTTCCACCCCATAGGTCTGAGCAAGAATGATAATATCCTTCAAAATAGGCTTCTTCTCTGTTCCAACGGATTCAATAAGGGAAAGAATCACACTATGTATATACTCCATGTCCCCAGAAAAAAAGCGAGCGTTATCCACTCCAGGAATTAATTTCTCCAATATCCTCGATTCATCGGCTACATTTTTCTGTTGCTCTAATTTGACTTTCCATTCATTCCAAAATGTTGACTGTGCTTTGTGCACTTTAGTGCACTCATCTGGATTTCATAGAACATTAGTTTAGTAATATCTTAACAGTAGCATGCTTAGAAACTTAAAAAGGATATTAAAAATAAAAAAGTAGAAAAAAAAGACGTGGTTGGGGGGGAGGGGGTTGTCATGCTGGAACCAGTAAACGAATAAGCAAACTTATCAAGGATTCACTGCCAAGGAAATTCACCTGAAGTGAGTGTTTTGTGTTCTTTTTGAAGCGTGTTGATCAGGGCTTCTCTCCTTTGAGCAGGATTCTTGCATTCAACACCATAACTATGCAACAGACTATAGATCATTCCTGCATTCATCAGGCTAGAAAATTCATTGTAGTTTTCTCTAATCTTCAGTTGTTCTTCAATTATTTCAGCTCCATGAAAGGCATCTATGAGATTCAACAGAACAGAGCAACCTATAACATCCTCCCCATCTGAAACGGGTGGTTCCATAATTGATCTAGCCAGAGAAGAGATCAAGTCATCCTTTGGGATGAAACCACTCCTCGTCAACCATGATAATACAGTCATCACCGCTCTTGCCCTTATACTCATATGCTGGAATCTAGAAACTGAATCTGAAGTCAGACTTTTCCCAAGTTGTTCATCTTCACATAATTTGAGTAACCACGGGAGCTGTGAGGAAGCAAAAGAAATAACTTTTAAGTTGTCTTTGAGAAGGGTTTCCCAGTCATATCCATTTTCAGAGGACAAGTCCTGAACAACTAGAGGGAGCAAACTTTTCAATTTCGCAAACTGCATCTCCTGGCTCTGAACACTGATATATGTCCTCCCGAAAAATTCACCAGTGGTACTGGAACTCTGTACTGAAAATTCGGAAGAAGGCTCACTTCCAGTCAATAAACTCAGACTTTCACACTGGTCCTGCAAGTCTAGATCTTTCCATTCCTGAAGAAGCTCACCAATTGATTCCTCATCGCAGTGACTCAAGGCAAATCCCAAAAGCAGTTTTTTGGAATTTGAGTCCATGCTTTTAAGGTCTTGACTTCTTGCTATAGCAGCACACAAATCCCAAATAGAACCATGGCCTTTTTTAGCCAAAACAAGACAGAGATCAGAAGCCAATTGCATGTCTTCTGTAGTTGCTGCCTCTCTCGCAATAGCTTCTTGGACCCTTGATATTTCTTCTTGCGAGCTCAACCCAAGAAGCTTAGCAATCTCAACAAGTTCATCAACATTCAGATAAGCTCCACTTGAACTTGTAAGGACCATCTTAATTATCTCCATAGGATCTTTAATTTGCTTAAATGCCATTGGGAGAAGGTTAACTCCAAGATTTGGAAGTCTAACTGTAACAGCGTCAATGACATCAGCCTCAACCCTGACACTTCTGCTGCTAGGAAAAATATTCAAACACTCCTTAGCCTTCCAAATCTGGACACAAGTTCCACAAAGTTTTATCAGTTTTTGTAATACAAGAGCCAAACAAAGAAAAAGTTCAAATTTCACAGATCAGAAGCAGGAATTGAATAGATGAGAGGTGAGATGAGTAAACTTATAGCAACAAGATATGTATACAGAGGTAGAATTGAGAATTACCTCAGGTGACGTAAGAGTCGGTGCTGAGAAGAAGTACTCTCTTGCAGCTTGGATAACAATATTTTCAGCCTTGTCTGTTGCCAAAGCAACAGAACTGGTACCTTTCAAGTAATTCCTAGCTAGGGAAAATTTTCCAGCTTTAAGCAATCCCCTACAGAACTCAACCAATACAAACTCCAAATTTAGAAAAGGAAATGCTTTTTCCTGAAGAGATTGCAAATCACGCCACATAGTTGCCCAATCATGATCCGTTCGACTTGGTTGCCATCGAATAAATTTTGAAAGTAAAAGACGAAGAATTTGTTTGACACCCTTTTCATCCAAATGTGAATTCACGAAGAAATTGATGGGCTTTGGCACCTGTCAAGACGAAATAGATGTCAATGAATAATATGAATAAGGGGGTGCATTTCTGCAACAGCACTTAACTGGGCATCGCCTTAGAACTGCACTGCATATGATGCCTGAGCAAAGACTAAATATAGTGAACATACATCCTCAATCATTAGTATGATAGCATAGGCAGCTGCAAACTCAAGTTAAATATGCCCTATTTGAGAAGAATAACTGTCTAAGCAATCAGATATTATATTACCTTCAGCTGCATTAAAACTATTTCAAATATGTCTTGCATCACTTCCTACTAGGTACTTAAAGAGAAGAGCAGATATTCACTGCCTTTTTGACTTTCCATGAGTGCAGCCAATTTTTTTGGGGGAAAAGCATGTGAAAAACACCGGCATTCGCATTTACAGAATTATAAACATACAGCATTAAAAAAAAAAAGTACTTGACATGACTAACAGGTGCTTGGCTAAGCTTATAATTTCCTATATCTTAAAAGAAGTTATCTGAGCATATAAAATGTTAGTAATGACAAAGACTTATTTACAACTAAATATATAGGATTTCTAAAATAAGATCACAAAAATTTGGGGTATCCTCATTTCTAGAGCAAGATCTTTAAGATGCTTATAGAATCTGAAACGTCTGATAAGCTGTTTCAAAAAACTTTTAAGCTCACTCAAACTCTCCCAAGTCCCAAGTCATGTTCAGATGAAATAGTAATACCAAAGTTTATTACAAGAACTAACAAAACAAATTTTAACATGACCAGCAATTTTAATAGAGTATCATTTTTCATATAGATTTACAAAATGTAAATAAAAATGAAGTGCAAGATTAGGTGCTTTCACACCCAAGGGGAGATTATTGAACCACTGAAATACGGATATGTAAGTCTGCAGGAGATCTAATGGTACCACTAAACAACAGAAGCTTGACTACTTATATCCAAGGTATCCATGTATGAAGCAGAGGGACCATGAAAAATATTGTTGATAACAGGTTTGGCACAAAGAATTAAGCACTTATAGGAAACTGAAACCTGATAATACGCCAAGAGTCTTCCTGCTTCAACATGGCCCTCTGCAAGTTTTAGCCTTTTCCTTAAATCTACAGCTTCAACATCTGTTGAAAAAATAATCAGTTATATTCAGCGCAACTAACTCACATGTGAAACTTAATCTCGGCCACAGGTAACCTCTACTATGGATCTATAGTTTCTACTAGTATCTAAGAAAAAGCTTTGCATGTAATTTCGAACATAATATGGCATGAAGCTCCTAATATCCACCTCCCTTTATTGGTATCACAAAATACAGAATTAAAATGATGAGTGGAGATTGCATGAAAGAGATGTATAATACGTGCTTAGATCATGAGAAAGACTTCTCATAGAATCTGCTCTTCACTTTCAACAAGACAATGGAGTTTGAAACATTTTCATCAATATTTTGCAAAAGGAGAAGTTGAACAATCCTTCATGAGCACATACCACAACCAAGCTAAATCAAAAATTAAGAACAAACAAGTAATCACACTAAACTCCTTGCTATCCGTAAATTAGCTCAACATTTACAGGAATAGTTTTGAATGTGAAGGTTTTTAAGATATGGTACACACTGCCACTGAACGAGAAACTATATACTTGGTCCAAATTCCAACAAAGCCAAGTACATTATCAACAGCTATCGTATCCCATGAACAGACAACAGAAGCATGTGTATGAGAGTCATCATTTTCAAGTGATCATTAAAAAGTCTTTGCAACATAAACAGAGCAGATTGAGTGAGCAAAAAATACTTGAAAATATTAATAGAAAGAGTACTACTATGAGAATAAGGTTTCATATTCACTTTTACACTTACAAGTAGCAAATTTGGAATTTTTTGATACAACGAGAAAATTATAAGGAAAGGCCATACCAAAGATATAGGTAGGTGGGGCTAAATGCTCATAAATATTTTCGCCAGCTATCAAAGCTCATTTCAATAATAATTAGTATTAGCTTGGTTCAGCATTATAGCACATAGTTTCCTGGTATTAAAAATCAGATTCATGATCTGGAACATTCTCATATCCCAACTCCCGCAGGCTTTCCTTGATGTGCTTTACTAAATTCACTTACAATTTGACAGGCAATATCTGAAGAAAATATACCTCGTAACTGTGGTAGTTTTGACAAAATTGCAGACATGGTACTCCACCTGTCTACGTCACTGCACAAGTATATACATTTGAGGGCACAATCAACAAGCTCCATTTCATCTTTAAATATATGATGGTTAGCCATGTCTCTGCACCCTTCATCAATCACTATTAAGCACAGTTCTAGTTTATTTTGTGCAGCAACTTCTTTTAGCCATCGTAGAATAAATGAGTCAGCAGTCTTAGCTTGTGTAAGATGACCAGCAGTAGCATCAACCCCTGTCATCACACTACCCCTCCTTAGCATGAATGGAACAGCCTTCTTGTGTAATCTAAGAATCACATTGTCCTCTTTGACATCCATCATAATCAACTTGAACTTTTCATAATCTGATAATTGCTCCCAGCTAGTAAGACTCATAGAAAAGTTGGAGTCATCTTCAACTGCCTCAGAGTATATAAACTGGAATAAGTAGTGCATATCCTCGAGGAAATCTTGCAATTCGGAGATACCCTTACGAATTGCCAAATCAACCAAGCACATGCTGTTTTCAAGCTGACCACTTAAGGAATCAATATCTCTAGCTCTTTTCTTGTACCAAGAGGAAAGTTCAGATTTTGATGGCCACGGAAAAGACATGTACTTCATCGCAATGGGTTCAGTAATACATTGGATAGAGCTCTCATGATTAGTGTGGAATTTGTTGATAAACATCACCATCCTTTCACATTCTACCCAATCTTCATCTCTGACAACATTATTCGATGGGGCAGAAGTTGCAGGAAGCAGATGCCCATAAGATTGAACTGGTATTGTTTCAGGTATAGCAGCTAAAACTTCCAGCATAGAGGGAATCAAAGAATAAGGATGGCGCTTAAACAGAAGGTTCAAGGCTCCAATCTTCCCACCTTCTGCAATTACTATAGCAGCCTTGCTGATAGGCAAATCACGAAATCTACTATACTCCTGCACTGAGAACCTGCAAAGCTAAGTCATTAAGCTGCAAGTCAGTGACAACCATAAGAAGGACCTTAATATTACAATAAACAAAAGAAGCTAATTCAGCATCATTCATGAATCACGAGGGCTGCAAATTCAAATATGATCCTCCCTTTCCATGAATTGTGTGGCCTAGGGATGCAAACAGACTCTTGTTAAATGGATGGGCCAGTATCCATGCAATTGTACATCAATCTAGACAAGCAATGTGCATCTATGAATTCATGTATGTGTGCTAGCACATAATTTGCACTGAAACATCAATACAAGATCATACATCTTGTTGCCAAGAAGAGAAGTTGGTTTGGCATAAGTAAGTCCATATTGCAGCACTCCCTTCAGAAATGTGTTTCACGGAAAGCAAATTTGAGGGGACAAAATTTGGTGTTAGCCTAGAAGAGAAAATTCTCTGGCTACTCAAAACATGAAAGTACTGCATATAACAAGATGCCATCACATGAAAGATAAAGGGTGACCTTGAACTACCACCTGCCCATATTGATCCCAATAAATGTCTCTAGCCTGTCTCTGTAGTGCAATAATTTGAGCCTTGTGAGACGAGAACTCCAAATCTGCTCATTCTCACCATCGTCCACTTCAGAAAATCTGTAAGAGTCTGTTAAGCGAAGCCCAAAAGAAAGCAAAGTTCTCATGGCATCTTCTGTCGGTCCTACTTTATCTACGCATTCAGAGAGTATGAAACCTTTATCCTGGATAGTGGTTAATATAGTATTTATCTCTTTCACTCCTTGTGCAGAAGATAACCATTGTGACTTTAGCACTTCATCTTTATCAAGTCCATGACAATCGGCAAAGTCAAGTGCAGCCTGAAATCTTTTAAGTCTAATTAGGTTATCATAAAGTTCAAGAACAGATCTTTTTGTCAACGATACTAAACTCCACTCCAGCTTGGAAAAGTCAAGTTTATCAGGACTCTCTACTGTGAGGCGGTCAATAACACCTTTCTGTTCAGATGATATATCGCTATCCTCGGATGAGCTATTCTCTAAGACAAAAATGAGCCCTGGGTGCTTTTGAGCTCTTTCTAAGAGGGGCATTGAGTACGAAATATCATTTTCTGATACACTTGTGTGATTGAGGACGTCAACCATGGTGATGATTCCATTTCTTTTTGCTATGGTAAGCACTCCATCAGACCACCAAGTAAAATCCACAATATCTTGCAAAAGCTCTGTTCCAGTGCTTGAGCTTGACATGTCAGATTTCACCTGCGACTGATAGCTCACACCACCAGAAAGTTTTGAAAACGAACATGTTTCTTCATCAAACTTAAAAGTGAACAAGCATCCTTCAACATCTAAGGAAGCAATAACGTTTCCACTAGGTGAAAAAAGCACTTTTGGAGATGTAAGTTGACCATTATATCCTTTTGTTGCAAAGTAGGAACCTTCAGATTTACTAAAAACCACTGGCTCCATCTGCAAGTTTGGTTTTCTTCTCCAAATAGATAAAGTACTGGACCCTGAAACAGAAGATTGATGAAACTCAATAATTAAACAACAAATAAATCCAATTTTTCTTAAAATTAAAAGCAAGTCAGGAAGGTAAGTAGTAGTGTTTGACGCACAGAGTTGTCATTATATTGGAGAAAGAATGTTAGGAAATACCATTATTATCATTAGATGTAGATTTGCTATCACTAGCACTACTGACTATGGCAAATAAAGAAAGTTCTGGATGATAGTCCCAGCAGCAAATTTCCGAAGGAAATTGTTTAAGCATTGATGAATTGTTCAAGGCTTGCGCTGAAGATATAGAGGCACCAGGATCCTTAGATATCTCAATATCATGAAAAGAACCATCCGAAGCAAAAACAGTGAAGCTACACCTGCCAAAAGAATCATACTCAAAAGTTAGAATGTAGAGGAGTAAAATTGTGAAAGCAAAATTTGTGAAGAAAAAATAATCAATCAAACTTACAAATAAGATTTTTTCTCAGAAGCATCATCTTGCAAAATCAAACCGACAATAGGTGACGATAAATTCAGATGCCTCTTTGTAATTCTGGTCATTTCTTCACCATTTGGCTTGACAATGTAGATGGTACCAGTATCATCAACAACTCCAAGTAATTCATGAGACTCGGACCAGGTCCCACATGTGAATACACAGGCAAACTCACCTACATCAGAAGAAATCAGCTAAGACATCAACTGCAATGTTATTTGAGCATCAAAATTTGAATGAACACGTCATCCAGGAACATCTCCAGTGACCTTTGAAGATTCTCCCTGTGCCACGGGATGCAGTAATGACTTTGAAATTCTTAGTCAAAGAAAAAACCAAATTATGAGTATTCCTGACTCCACATATGAATAGCTCAACGATGATAGTTATAAGAGAAAATCTGGCTGGTTTTCATGATCTCGAGAGCAGGAGTATCAGGTTTCAAGAATAACATTTCCACCAGCAGCTAGATATTATACAAATTTTCTATAGGATTACTACAATTAGCACAAGAACAGGAGCATATACAGGAAGCTAACAGAAACTTCTATAATCTCAAATTCCCTAAACGAATGGATTTCTATATAGTTTCAACTTGTTCTTTTTTATTTAATCATGTTCATCCACAATGACTATTAAATTATTTCTAGCTTCTAAGAAATGGATGTGATCACTCTGAGTTATACCAAAGGTAGCACTGCTTCATCAACAAAAATGCAGCTCCATACAGTTAAGGGTCCCTGTACAAAATAGTTGGTACTTTTTAAAATAAGTAAACCTTACATGTAAAATGTCCCACAGGTTCCCGGTAGTCATCGTCCTTCCGCAGAATTGCTATCCGATTTCCACATGCCACAGCAACATAATAACCTCTAGCAGATACAAACAAGGACACCAATCTTCTTAATCTTCTAGGTTGTCTGTACACACTCCATTTTTCTTTGAGTTGACTAATCCCTTCACAGAACAATGCAACAGAAAATTGCATCAGCAACTAAGAATTGAACACCACCGCCAAGACAAAAAGAAAAGGGGAAAAAAGCATGTAGGGGAGGTAAGTAAAGAAGCAAGTTCTGGGAAAAAAGAATGTGGTCTCAAGCTTCAACAGAGGAAAAAGGATGGGAAAGAAGCTTCACTAGCATCAGATTGAATTTCAATTACTTCACAATCACATTCACATTGCTATTTTCGATACATCGAATCATCACCACAAATCATTGCAAACCAACTCCACTACACAAATACTGCTCAACTCAAAACAAAAGTAGCAAAATCTCAGCAAATCACCAAACCTCAATACAATCAACCGATACATCAACAATGAACAAGTAAAAACAAACAGCCAAAATCACAGTAAACTAGTGCATGTACCTCGAAATGGAAGGTAAGAAAGTATTCCGCCCCCGCCGCCATCTTTCAGCTTCACAAACGAAAAAACAAAATAAAATCAACCAATCACTAATATAAAATCAATCGAAACCAAACAATTCACCATCAAATTCAATCCAAAAAGCAGCAAAACCTGTTGCTGCGGAGGATAATTGGAGGAGTAAGGCCTAGAAGCGTGGCGACGAGTCTCGAACAGTATTTTCTGAACGGCGTCCCCCATTTATGCGCACGTGCATAAAATTCACAGCAAGAGATGCATTTCCCCGAGGTTTCCGGCGAGATCCGAACCGCAGAATCGGAGAAGATCGGAGGGAAGGCGGAGGAGAGTGATCGGTTTTGATTACTGCGTCGCCGTCGCCGTGTGAGAGAAGCGAATCTAAATCGTGTTTTGAGCGTTTGTTCTATTTTGTCTTCGCGAATAATTAAGAAAAATATTAATGCTATTTTACGGTTTAAATCCATAGCATTCCAATTTTTTTGGGGAATCAATGCTAGTCAATTTATTAGTAATATAAGTAAGAGTTAAAAGGAGTGTGTTGGTCTAGTGATAGGGTTTCGGATTAACGTATCAGGATAAAAAAGTACGGTGTTCGAGCCCTCCGTGTTCGAACAAACCCGTGTCCCAAGATCGTTATAATGGCCACTACCACATACAAATCATAATAAAGAAGAAATCAATGTTTTTCTTCAAAAGGTTTAAAAAGTTATTCCCTAGTTCATCAAGTTGATAGTGTTTCCATCAATAAATGCATACAATTCGATGGGATGGGGCTATAAATTAAAGTAAAGAGATGCTAAGGTGTGTATAGTGAGGCGTAACTGGGCTCAACCGTAATAATGGATTATGGGCCGAATCAGCCCAATAACAAGAAGCCATATTATGTTAATCAACGTAGTTGTTTAAAGCCCAAGTTAATTAATAGTATAATCTATAATTTATAAAGAATTGTCTTCACCATAATACGGAAAAAAAAAAAAAAAAAAAAAAATCAATAAAAATACACTAAAAACGTAGAGATTCCCGCAATTACTGTGGGGCTTCAGTCTGCGCTTACCCTCACATAGGTCTGTCCATGCAATTACTGTGGGGCTTCAGTCTGCGCTTACCCTCACATGGGTTTGTCCATGTGTACGGTATATATGTAGTATATACTCCCTTCATTTCATTTCAATTGTCATGTTTTCAAAATCGAACCGTCTTATACGAATTGTCATGTTCTTCTCACTTTTAACGCTACACCTAAAATATTGTACAGATAAAAAACGGGACAATTGAAATGAGACGGAGCGAGTATAGAATAGGACGGGTCTCTTTCACCGTTGCCGACAAAAGAATGTGAGCGATACAATCGCATCTACCGTGAACCGGCGGCGGCTGCTGGTAAATTTGAATTTGAATTAGTTAAGAATATTAATGTTAATTAAACAATAGGTTACAAATTTTTAATTAATAGGTCTGACCTAGAGCACTAATTAATTTGTTTGGTAACAATAATAATTATTAATTATTGCACTAAGATATGTAACAAGCGTTAAATTCTTTACCTTTTCGTTATAATTATGTCAATAATTAATTACAATAACAATAATTATATAATAGTATGTCGGCCAAAGACCAATAATTCAACATGTTAAAGTGAAGTTAAAAGGGAGGAAGAATAATCCAATTTATGTGTATATTAAGAGATCCGAAGCTTTTCCAAGTTGATGTGAAATAAACGAGTGATAATTACTATTATACACCACGAATAATCTTCATCGATCAATCTTAAAGTTGAGCTAACCATCTCTATTTATAAAGTATGAATCATTTTTCAAATCGATCTTAAATAAATGAATGACAACTTAAATAATGACAAGCTGACTTATAATACGAAAATTGATTTTACCAAAGTTAACTTTGAAGACATAAATTATTCCGTCGTTAATATTTCTGTCGCTATTCCATCGGTAACTTAATAGTCAACAATAATAATTTTGTTGGCGATTTGACAGATTCTTGTGTCGATTTTGCTAATTTTTCCAAAAATCGTAAGCCTTTTATCTTGGAGGATGAGATTCGAATTATAGATCATATAATTAGGTACCTAGATTTCCCCTAAAAAGCTTGATCGAGTCACATTATTGTAATTTGACTGGATTTAAATAATCTCTACATATTATATGGATTAAATGGGAGACATACATTTTGATTAATTAAACAAATGACAATGATACCCACTTAATTAATTAATTAATTAATTATGTCTAATCACCACACAAATCTATTATTTCATCCACTCCTTTCTTTACACTTTTCTCATGCCCTTTCTTTATATAGATTTGGTTAGTGGAAGAACATTTTCCCCTTTGATTTGTTTTTATTTTATATACATTAACCACACTTTAATTAAATTCTTACACCTCATTACAAAAACACACATGCTTAATTCTAATTGGCTGAAACACAATTTAATTCAACACT